>OX421367.1:1297857-2563214 GCA_949126905.1 Amorpha juglandis
CGCTTCGCAGCCAGCTTCTCGCCCACTGTGCCACCGAGTCTGACAATGGAAATGGAAAATATACTAATACTTAACAATGAATCGCTGCTGTCAAATCCAGACAATGAAATATCCTATCTCCATACAAATTAAAGTAAAATTCCATTTATACAAGTATGACTGAGACCTGACACACATTAAAGTAATCATCAAGCCCTGTTGTCAGTATTTTCTCACAATTTCTCATGTCAGCTGTCTGTCCATGACTGTTTCAGATTATGATACCGGAATTTCTTTTTTTTTTATAGCATAGGCCGGCAAACGAGTAAGTGGGTCACCTGATGGTAAGTGATCTCCACCGCCCACCACCAGAAGAGTCATGGGCGCGTTGCCGACCTTAAAGGAAAGGGATAATTAGGGATTGGGAAGGGGAGGGGATTTGGGCTTCCGGTTATCTCACTCACCGTACGAAAGCAGCAGCAAGCCGCTACTTTACGTCGGTTTTCTGTGAGACAGTGGTAACGATCCGGTCGAGCCAGCCCATTCATGCTGTAGACAAAACTGTCTACAGCATGGCTCTACCACTCAATACATTTTTCTGATGATTTGTTTCGTTCCTAATCATGTATTGGAATGTAGACTAATATTTAGCTGATGGTGGAATATTCATATCCGCCCGGATAGCGACCACCGTACACATGGTGTTAAAACCTGTCATAGTGCTCCACACGCCTTGCGTGGATCGCGTTCCAGGCCAGTGTATATCCGGTTCTCCCGAGGAGTTTGCACCATGACTTGATGGTTGGTTGGGTCGGATATAGGGGCACATCCTTGTATCACTGTGCCTGCATCGGTCATCCGTCTGTCCTGTCGCAGGCCCCTCGATTGGCTTCTTCTCTCTCCGAAGAGGGAAGAAGCATAATTATACAGGTCGGCATGATTCCAGAATTCGTCACCAGTGACCACCGATGAACTCATTGTTTGTCGGTGGTCTCTAGTTTTTGGACTGCACTACGCTTACCATCAGGTGTAGTGCAGTCAATTTGCCGTGCTCGGATAAAAAAAAACTACATACACACTTTACAGCTCTTTATAATATACGTTCTACTGGTCGCGGGTCTCCTCCGATGAGAAGGATAATTAGTACTGGCGAATAAAATATAACCAGATATTATAAAAACTAAAAACTATATTTCCTGAATATTTAATCATTTTCTTCATTAAATTCTTTACTTCTAGAATAATAAAGAAACAACTATATCCTGTTAAGGACTATAAATGTTATTTAACTATGAACACTTTTCACTTTCTCTATTTACTCAGTTGAAGCAAGTATTGTTTGATAACGAGTTTGTTATCGGCTTAATAAAACACCCAAGCTTAGTACACGATGTGTTTTGAATCATAATTGGTGATATAAAAGACAGATATCTAAACTATAATATTATAAAGGTTTGATTGTTTGCATTGAATAGGCTCTGAAACTACTGGACCGATTTGAAAAATTCTTTCACCAGTAGAATCCTACATTATCCCTGATGCACATAGGCGATATCGATAATATAACGGTGCAGAATTTCAAGCGGGCGGAGCCGCAAGCGAACGCTAGTAACTTATAAAACCGGCGACAACTATTTTAGCATTGCCTTGTTTTCATAGCCTAATATTTGACAGCCTCCATGGCGCAGCGGGCGAGTAGTCGGCTGTGAAGCGAGAGGCCGCGGGTTCGATCCCCGCACCGAGAGAAATGTATGTGTGATCCACAAATATTTGTCTCGGGGTCTGGGTGTTGTGAGACCGAAAGTCTCTCGTAGTTTCTGATACCCACGACACAAGACTCGTATCTTACTGTGGGTTCAGGACTATGTGTGTGACTGTTGGGTGTATTTATTTATTTATTTATAACTCTTAAGGGCACTTGACGTCTCCAAAATTACCAACCGTTACCCAAGTTATGCTGAACCTCTTCGAATAAACAATGTTCAGTGTCATGTCACGAATAAACTGGGCTTCGTCTGTGACTCAGCTGGTGCGATCATGTGTTGATAAACTACACCATAAAAGTATGCGATGGATGCAGATAAATGAGGAGTGCCGAGACGAAAGTCGCACGTTCGAAACCAGCCCCAAGATCACGCACCGTCGACTTTTCTAAGTTACGTGTGTATATTGTTAATTATCGCTTGTTATATCGGTGAAGGAAACATCGGAGGAAACTTGTATACCTGAGAATTTCTCATAAGAATATCGAAGGTGTGTGAAGTCTGCCAGCCTGCATTAAGCCAGCGTGGTGGACTAAGGCCTAACCACTCTCATTCGTAGATGAGGCCCGTCAGCAGTGGGACATTATACACGATTTATATTAAATAAAAAAAGTGTCTGTATGTGTAATAAGCACACGGTAGAAGTGACACTTCAGAATTATTAAAATAAATTAATTAACCAACGAATTTTAATACGCAAACTCATAAAAAAAACACGTGAATAATACAGCACGTTGTTTATGGTACATTTTTCGAAGGCTTCGTTGGACGCTGGCGCAAAAAAACGTGATAGCATACTAGTAATCTATCTCATTCTATTCTATTTTATTATGAATATGTTTGTCTTTGCCATGACGCATTTTCAGTTCATCGAGTTTCAAATCACAACGATTCTAAAGAATTTGCACTTCAATAATAAATACATACACCTAGTTGCTTCTGTTTTTGGGTAGGCGTGGCGCTTACCACCAGGCAATCGCCTGCAGGAATGCAGGTTACCTCCTATGTTTCCAAATTAGACCAAATTTTCATACTGACTTCCTCGAAGCGATTGACCCCACTATTAATAATAACAACATATATATACAAACATCAATAACATACTTTGTGAAGCGTATGGCATAATTGGCAATGAATTCGAGTGCATGCGAAAGAGAAAGTACCAGATAAATTATATTTGATCATAGTTATATAACTTTTAACGTAAACATATCAATCTGCGTTCGCTCCGGTTAATAAGCCATCGTTGTTTATACCAATTGCCTCATTGGCCTTGTAGCAGCGCGCTTACTCTGTGAAATCGGTGAGGACGTAGGTTCGATTTAGGTCAGTCAGTGAAAAGTATGCATTCCACCACCTTTTACTAGGTGATGGATCCCGCGTATGCGAGGCCGTTGATACCACTGCTTTGTCTGTTTCTACTGGGAAGTAAAAATTGATGCCGGTAAAATTACTGCGCATTATGAGAGTCAGTCACATCTCGTGTCTCGGGGCGATGAGCGTGGTCCAGTACCAGAAATAGACAAAGCGGTGGTACCAACCCAGACGGCCTTGTAAAAATGTATGTATGTACTTCAGACCGAGATTTCTCGGATAAGTATCCAAATTTATAAACAGTGTTAGGGTTGTCAGGCTATACACACCAGACCGTGTACGTGACGTAACCCTAATCTACTAAGCTACTCGAGCGGAGATATTTCACGCAGTAATGTGTTATGACATATAAAATATGCCTTCGGTAGTGAGCTCGTATGGGGAACTTTATAATAATATTATTAGAGCCCCATTAGAGGGGATTAGAGGGGAGTTTATTACAGAAACTGTCTGTCTGTGTATCTGTTATGAGTGGTAGAACCATGTTTGGATGAAAAAACCATGACAGTGGATGTTAATATAACCCCGCATTGGCCTGGGCTGTTATGGCGTTATATTTACTTTTACAATAAATAAATAAATAAATAAATGTTGTAGAGAGTTTTGTCTGCAGCATAAATGGGCCCGCTTAACACGGTCATTATTGTATCACGGAAAACCGACGTATAGCTGCTTGCTGTTGCATTTCGTACAGTGAGTGAGATATCCGGAGGCCTAAAGCCACCGTCCCTCCCCAATCCCTTAATTATCCCTTTACTTTAAAGTCGGCAACGCGCGGAGTATACATGGGGCAGTAGAGATTACTTACCATCAGGTGAGCCATTTCCGCGTCCGCCGGTTGGTGCTTAAAAAAAAATCGTATGATGTGACCATAAAGTTCTATTCAAATAAAGAGATATATTAATAACACATATGGGCATAAAATATATAACTCTTATTTACGAGGCCGCAGCATACTGTTTGAAAAAAATAATCATATGACGCTACATAGTAAATAACAGTTTTTTGATACACTCTCGTCAAATGAATGTGAATTGGTGTACGATCATTAACATTGCTTTATAGTTACTCGGCAATGGCTTAGCGAGCAATGGGCTAACCGAGACAGAAGTCCCGATACAAATAACAGACTACAGACTTTGTGACTATACGTAATTTGTGTATTGTTAATTTTCCCCCGGTTTAACGGTGAAGGAAAACATCATAAGGGAATTCATAATGCTAATATTTTGTGTAGTTTTTAACTAGGTAAACCTATAATTGGCTATATAAAAGCCAACATATAAAACTATTTAAAAAAAGAATGTGTGTGCAGTTCACATTCGGCACAAGAGAAATTTCAGAATAATTAACATAAATTAATTAACTACCGAAATTTAATACGCAGAATGACTAAAAGCACGTGAATGATACACCACGTTGTTTATGACACATTTTCCGAAGGCTTCTTTGTACACAGGCGCAAAGATACGTAACATCTATCTCATTCTTTCGTAGGCTAAATTCTATTTGTGAATATGTTTCTCTCATTTTACTGTCGCTTTTTCGTTTCATCGAAATATGAAATCACAACGGTGCTAAAGAAGTTTCACTTAAAAAGAACCGCACGTTACCTATAACGTTTCAAAACTCAAAAGATAAAGCAGACAAACAGACAGACGGTATATTCGTGACACAGTTCCGTTTCATTAAGGGACAATGACTCCACAAATGGCTCGCAACTTCAAGGACATTTTATATAGTTACACAAACTCATTCATAAGTTGGGTAATACAGTAATATTGTGGTAACTTACATGCGGTAAATTATCCACTATTATAAAACAATTGTAACCAATGCCAGGCTAATTGATAAGTCTAGATTTTTTTGATTATGCAATTTCTTTATTTCGAAATATAATGTTACAGAAGTTGTGTACATTTTGCGCGATATACAAAAGATTTTGTGAGTGGTAGAGCCGGGTTGTACCCCTTTTTGTCTACAATGGACCGGGTCGGGGTGGTACCACAGTCTCACAGAATATCAGGTGGTTTACAAGGCGGTAGGTCCCTCGTATGCGATAGGCTGTGTGGGTTTATACCTCCGCTTCGTAGACGAAATAGATTTCTGCCGCCAAGCAACAGTGTGTAAGCACTGTTGTGTTTAGCTTTGAAGGACATTGAAGCCAGTGAAAATATTGGGCATTATAATACTTAACATCCAATGTCTCGGGGTGACTATCGCAGTTCAATGCCATGCAATGCTTTATAATTCATAGTTCTGTGTGGTGTTGCTTCTGTTTATGGGCAGGCGTGGCGCTTACCATCAGGCGCGTAACCTGTTCCTTTCGTCATTCAATCTTAAAGAAAAATTAAATAAAATTACACGTTTACTGTGGTGGCAGTCAGTAATATTGTTGGTGGTCCAACAAATGCCACTACCCAGGAACCGAACCCATTACATCTAAACGTACTTATAAAACATCATCAAAATGCCGTGTTGTGTAAAATCATGGAAGTTATTTAAACGATCAATCATAGATAATGATCAGTTGAAAGCGAGAGTTTATGAATATTATTTAACACGCTTTATAGCGAAAGGTTCCTGTGCAGCCGAATATCATAAACATCGATAAAAAAAATTACTCATTGGTCTGATGGTAGTACTTCAAATGCCAGCGATGCAATCATAATTGGACCACTTACGCAAACACGAACTAACCCACAGCAAGTTCAAATGGAGATACTGATTTTGTTTTACTAAATTCAATAACTAATTTATTTCGTAGTTTTTCGGAAAATCGTGTATGAAATATATTCTATGTACGATTTTGCAAAACAATATAGTATCTATTAAATTCAATTAAAATTAATGAATTTAGCAAATCAATATCTCCATTTGAACTTGCTGTGGGTTGGTTCCTATTTGCGTAACAAGGTCCAATTTATGTTTGAGTTTCCCATCCGAGAAATTAAATAATTTGCTCGTGATTGCACGTTGCGCCGACTCCACTGCGGTTGAGATAAGGGCTGGTGGAAGAAGAAATATATTATAATGATGATGATACACCTGATGGTAAGCGCAATGCAGTCCAAAAAAATCGACGACCACCGACAAACAATTTGTTCATCGGTGGTCATTAGAATGATGTCAGCCTGTATAAATGCTTCTTCACACTCTGAAGAGGTAAGAAGCAAATCCAGGGGCCTGTGACAAGGCAGGCGGATGACCATTCCAGTCAGAAAGATACAGGGATGTACACCTATACCCACTCCAAACAACCATCAAGACATGTCGTAAGCCCCTCGGGAGAACCGGATACACACTGGCTGATCCTGGGACACAGTGGTCTAAAGCGTCAATGGGCCGGCTCCACCGAATTGTTACCACTGTCTCACAGAAAACCGGCGTTGAGTAGCGGCTTGCTGCTGCATTTCGTACGGTGAGTGTGATCCAGAGGCCCAAATCCTCCCTGCCCAATCCCTTTCTCGCCACTAGCTCGTTTTTTTCGCAATAGAGCAAGCGGGCCTATGCTATAAAAAAACTATAAATTTATTTAGAGAAAAAAAAATCTCTACCATAATACAAAGGAGCAATTACGGAAGCCATAACACTTAAAATTTAAATATTATCTACAATCATAATACGTTATGATTGTAGATAAGATATGAACATATTACATACCAGGCTGTGCTTTATCACGACGCGATGTCTCAAATGTTTTTTGAAAATGGCCGAGTTTCTGTACACGAATTTGAATAGTACTTTATAGTTTAGTAGTAGGGTTCTACACAATAGATTAATAATTGATTCTGACAGCCTCCGTGGCGCAACGGGCGAGTAGCCGGCTGTAAAGCGAGAGGCCGCGGGTTCGATCTCCGCACCGAGATGTCTGGGTTTTGTGAGACCGAAAGATGTACACTAGCTGATCCGGGACCGCGATCCACACTAGAGTGTGGATCACTATGGCAGGTTTTAACACCATGTATACGGTAGTCGCCTACCACCAGCAATAAATCTATATCAAATTTTCAACTTAATTTGAGTTGAAATGTTATTGCGTATTTGCATCCAATTTTTCAACTGACATGACGTCACGTTACACTGTGCACGTAAACTACATAATGCGCGATGACATCTTGCGCTGAATATTGAGCTTAATCTGTGATCCATAGTTATTTTTTTAGTTCTACTATAGTTGGGATAATTCATCCGTCGGTACTCATGAATCCAGACCCAAATGACTACTGTATAATATCCAAAATACGCTCTTAACAGATCACTTGTTCTTTATTCAAATATAAGATTACATACAAAAAATGACACGGCAAAAATAGTTTTATAAGCTTCCTGCACTGGCCATGCGCGCCGAGGTCCGCGGCCGAGACAGCGTTTCGTAATGGAGACAAATGCCGAGGAATATTCCGAAGTGCAAGTTACGTGTGAGGTTTACAAACCTTTCTTCTTCAAGACTTGGCATTTTAATAAATTTCCTTTATACGCCCACATTGTCTCGTCTCTGCATCACACGTAGGTTGACTGTTAGAGAATGCATCTGGCATTAAGTCCGCCTTTATACATGTGTTGTATATGTATGACAACCGCAGCTCAGCGCCATGCAGTGCGTTGTAATTCAAAGTTCTGTGTGGTGTTGCTTTTGTTTATGGGCAGGCGTGGCGCTTACTATCAGGCGAGCATATGGCTCGTCTCGTCATTCAATCAAATAAGAAAAAAACTATTTCGTTTCATAACATACATAGGGTGACGAGCGCAATCTAATGCCATGAAGATCTTTGTAAACAGAAATTCTTTGCAGGAATGTCGCTATTTATAGGCGTGTTTATAAAACACAAAACTGGCTTAACGTGCCTGCTTTATGAAATCGAGTTGAAGAAGTTATAATGGCTCCACATACTGAGGTGAATGTAGGGCCTGGCTCAATTACAGATGTAGTTAATTCAATAAAGAACTACCGAGTCGAATTTTGGAATGGAGATAGATTTCCATTTGAAGAAAATAAATTGAATTTATACGATACGTTTATACGCGAGAGCAATGATGATTACCTGCATACTCTCAATTTCTTGAGAGATGTAATAATTCTAACTAATATTATAGATGGGTAAATGAGTTTGTTTATTTGTAACGCTCTCACGCCTAAACCGCTGAACCAATTTTGATGTATTTTGATACAGAGATAGATTATGTGGTTCTTTTTAACCTGGAAACCCGCATGTGGAGCACCTGCCACCTTGTAAAGCATCATTATTATCATATGATCAAGCATATATTTATTAATTATAATAATTGACAGCCTCCGTGGCGCAGCGGGCCAGTCTAGTGTGAAGCGAGAGGCCGCGGGTTCGATCCCCGCACGAATACAAATGATTGTGTGATCCACAAATATTTGTTTCGGGGTCTGGGTGTTGTGAGAGCGAAAGTCTCTCATAGTTCCTGATACCCACGACACAAGATTCGTATCTTACTGTGGGGTCAAGACTATGTATGTGACTGTTGGGTGTATTTATTATTTATTATTAATCTTAACCGATAACTACGTGACTTATAGCATGCGTTACCATCTTTACTTACTAATTAATATTGGCAAGACCCTCAGCAGGGCCCTTGACTTACTATCGTCACATCATTAGTCATCATAAAAGACTGACATGATTTCCTTTGCGGTACCCTGTGACGCATGCACTTGTCTCTTGCCAAGGAACTCAAAGGTTACTCACGTAATTCGTCTACTATGCAAGACGCGATATATTATTTACCAAGTCCTCGGACTGTAACCTGGACCCTTATTCTATAAAGCGAATCAACGAAGTTTGAAAATGTAGACTTAATGTGTCCTAGAATATCCATCACAATGATATTGATTGATATAAAGCTAATTTAAACGGATTTTGTCGCGGTATTTTAGTAATTTTGATTTTCGAACGACGTTATCAGACGTTTCGAAAACTTTTCAGCCTTCTTCGTCACTGGGTGGACTGGTTGAAATTAGTTTTATTTCAATGAGCAATATTCGCGTAAACATAAATCGTTAAATAATGATATTCCTAATATAAAATATTGTAACCGAAATAAAAAAGTCGATAAGACCAAGTTTATATAATGGAGTATGTTTAATTATTACAACGTGTTACGTTGGAATTTTTATGTACTTTTTAATTCCTTTATATCACTTAGACAAAAATATTGTAGTAAACATCAATAAATAGAAAAATTAATCACTTTTCACGCACGTTTTTACTTACAAATTAATCTTTGTGATAGTAATATAAATCAAAAATATTATTATTGTTATGGCTATTCTACACCTAGTGCACTTGATGTATGTTCCGAACTTCGTTGTTCGTTTCGGTATTTTTTTTTTTATTTTTTTATAGCATAGGCCGGCAAACGAGCAAGTGGGTCACTTAATGGTAAGTGATCTCTACCGCCCATGTACGTCCACAATACTAGAAGAATAAGCGCGTTGCGGACCTTAAAGGAAAGTGATTGGGAAGGGACGGGGCCTCCGGATACTCACTCACCGTACAAAACGAAGCCATTAGTCGCTACTTTACGTCGGTTATGTGAGACAGTGGTAACGACCCGGGCGAGCCGGCCCATTCATGCTGTAGGTAAAATTATCTACAGCGTGACTCTACCACTCATACGCGTTTAAGCGTCACTGACACTGAACGCGACGATCGGAAGCCTGCACTCAATTATAAAGCTACTAAAGACGTCAATTTAAAATCTTAAACATTTGTAATTAACGGTTTCATAATGCAATAACTCGAACATGTAACGTCCATGTTAAAACCGGACTCATTATGCCGGGTCGCAGACGGATTGCGCGCAGATCAAAATTTTGTACCACCGACCTCGATGCTGTAACACAAACACTGATATGAACCCACAAAACTATGACTTAAGCAACTTTTAGATTGAATTATTTTATTTTCCCTATATATTCCTACATGATTATGTTAAATGTTTTCTTTAACATATTCAAATCTAAGATGATATAGGGAAAAATAGGGAAATATAGCTAAATCTAAAAGTGGCTTAATTCATAGTTTTGTATTTGTCAATTAATGAGTAAGAAAGAAAGATATATTTATTTGCACATTAACTTGAGACTTGAAAATTAAAAAATAAATTCTTCTTGAATAAAAAAATGTCTAGACGGTTCGAATGGCACGCGATTTATTTGTTGTTCAATTATAATTAATCTAACTGAGCGACCGACCCCGCTATAAGAAAAAAACGAGCGCTCTCCGATCCAAACCACTTACAATCCATATTCCATGCATCTGTACCCGGCTTGTTAGCGACCATTGTACACAATGTTTTTTTTTATATGGTGAATGACGAGACGAGCAAGGCGCTCGCCTGATGGTAAGCGCAACGCCTGCCCACATACAGAAGCAACACCACACAGAACTTTGAATTATAAAGCATGCACGGAACTGCGCTCGTTACCCTAAGACATAAGATGTTAAGTCTCATAATGACCAGTAATTTCACTGGCTTCAATTTCCTTCAACTGAAACACAACAGTGCTTACACACTGTTGCTTGGCGGCAGAAATAAATGTATGAAATATTTTCACGCGAATGTTACAATCATAATCAAATCAATATCAAATATCAATCAAAAAGATCGAAATTAATAAAAAACCGCGATATAATCCGTTTAAATTAGTTTTATTTCATTGTATAAAACTCGCCATGGTGATTCATTCAGGCAATTATAGCGCTATTTTCATATAGAGATGGAAAAAATCTTTACCGACCAATCTCCACTGCAATTAACTTATTTAGGTGTAGTTTAAGCATTTCCTTGTGCCAGAATAAAAAATATGACCCAAAATTCCGGCAGGCCTAAAAATAACCGTGCTATTATGTAAATGTTTAAAAACAGAATAACAAGGACATATTTGAAATAGCTGTCGATATTCCGGCATTGCAAAGCGGATGGTAGAATATTGAAATAATTAGCCCAGTTATAAACACTTTCTGGGGTGGTCAAAACGAAGTTAAATTGCGTAAATTAATTGTAAGTTCGAAGCAATATTTAAAGAAGTAGGTTCTTTAGTAATCTTGTTCGTGATATAGGCCCCAATTATGGGCATACTTGCATAATTCTGGGCCCTCAGAGGTAATATGCTTGAATTGATTTCGATTACTCAGTCCAGATAAAATCATAATTCACGTTTGTGATAAATAATCGTTTTTTATAGCATAGACCGGCACACGAGCAAGTGGGCTACCTGATGGTATGTGATCTCCACCGCCCATGTACGCCCACATTACTAGAAAAATCATAGGCGCGTTGCTGACCTTAAAGGGAAGGGATAATTAAGGGAATGGGAAGGGGAGGGGGATTTGGGCCTTCAGATATCTCACTCCCCGTACGAAACGGTCGGTTTTCTGTGAGACAGTGGTAACGACCCTATTCAGCCGGCCTATTGATGCTGTAGACAAAACTGCCTACAGTGTTGCTCTACCACTCATAAAGATTCTAAGAAATGACTTAATGACTATTAAAGTTTGGTGACGTCTCTAAGTAAAGCAGTACATTTGATCAACCTTTGAGAAACTGGATGTACATGTATTTATAAGGCCTAATAATATTCAAATAACGTTGAAATAGGTTTTTTTACGCGAACTGTTAAACTTGATGGCATTATGGCAAAATCAGGAGGGCACGCCGCACGCATAATTACATGCGTTGAACAATCCGGCCCACTTTCTATCAACAGAATTAACTGTTCGACGCTGTGTGGAGCTGTTGGGTAAGGTTGCCAATATACGATGGATCAAGCGGTGGAGATCACTTACCATCATGTAAGTATTTAACTTGCTCGTTTGCCAGTCTATGCTATAAAAGAAAATAACAAATAAATTATAAAAGTTACACTATGACAAAAAAAAAACAAAGAAAAAACAACTGCATAAATTCTTACATAAATATTTTGGAACTGGCATTACACATGCTACAATTAATAACTGTGCCATATTATGTGAAATTATTTTAAAATATTCTTTTGAATACAAACCGGTTTATCATATTTTTATCCGAGCACGCCAACGTAACTGCACTACACCTGATGGTAAGCGTAGTGCAGTCCAATAGACTAGCGACTACCGACAAACAATGACTTTATCAGTGGTCACCAGAGTCATGCCTGCCTGTATAAACCGAGGGGCCTGCGACAGGACAGGCGAATGACCCATGCAAGCACAGGGATACAAGGATGTACCCCTATACAACTCAAGCAACCATCAAGTCATGTCGCAAACCCCTCGGGAGAACCGATGGATGATGAATGGATGTATTTTCCCGGGATAAATTCAAGTAATTTATTCTGTAAATTCGAGCACAAATTTTAATATCACTTTTACATGTAAATATTTTTTTAACTATATTATATTTGCATCGGCATTCCATGAGAAAAAATGCCGAATCAAACTCATGGGTCATAGCCTCTTTTAATGTCCAGACATTGATTTTACTTACGAGTGTAATATACAGAAAATCCTAGATTGGCCTTTTAAGGAAATAGCCATGAGTATACCCGACATACACGTCACGTGCGCTCACATATAAAAAAAGAAGACTACCAATGATAAAATTAATTTTTTTCTTTAAAAATATATAGGCTTAGGTTAGGTTAGGTTAAAAAAAAAAAAAAAAAAAAAAAAAAAAAGGTCTACATAGGTGCCCGCCCTGTGGAATGGGGGCGTTTGGAGAATTCCACCACGGTATCCCCTGCCTGTCGTAAGAGGCGACTAATAGGGGCCATCGGGGGTCGCGGGCGCGCAGCGGGGGACTGTCGTAGCGCCCATTTAGTACCTTTGTACGTGCGACCCCGAGATGGACGGCAGCACGGGTGGTCGGCCTCGTTGCTGCCGTTGACGCCGAGGGCGTCCTTTGGTGTGCGGGGGCTTCTGAGCCCCCCCAATTGGAGACGGGCCGCTAGGCGGCACCGCGCAGGGGCGGTTCCGGCAGCAATCCTTGGCTTTCCCAAGGAGACCCCGGGACCGCTCCACATGCGCCGAAGAAGGCCACCGCGGGGTTTTGGTTGGTAGTTACCGGCATAGGGTGTAAATAGTGTTAGGGACTCGGCTCAGCGGGCGCCCGGATGTTTTCCATCTCTCCCGGGCGATTCGCTGGGTCGTAAGGCCGGTAGAACCCAACATAACCGTTCCACCTTCCCCCGGTGGGGCGGTAGCAATAAACGGCTTTCCCCGCGAGAAAAAAAAAAAATAAAAAAAAAAAGGTCTACATAGGTTCTGGCCTCATCCAGGTCGTAGTCTACTTATGTCATAAATTTCATCCAAATTTATACAGCAGTTAAAGCGGGATTGGATAATAAACATCCAAACATTCACATTTGTAGGATTTCAAGTATGTAACGTTTATAGTTCCTGTATGTTTTCGAAATAAACTTATTACGTAAAAACAACCGTTATTATAATTTTAGTATACCGACGATGTGTAAACATTTTTGTTTACGTTATAAATAATCCGGTTCGACCGGTTTAACACAACAAAACCGATGTAAATTGGCAGATTCCTGTATAGTAGTATTACTTACTGTATGGTGGTTATACTTATAATTATAAATGTACCCGGTGAATGCTGTGTACTACCTGTGATAGGCCTATATATCGGCCATACGACCTTATGTATTGTCTAGTATAAAAATTGTAGAATATGTATGCTGTTGGTGTACCTAAAAGTAAATAAATTAGTAGTAGTAGTACTAGTATTTTACCGAGAGTGTGATTTTCAGAGGTTCAAATTCTTTTTTCCCTTGTTTCCCTTGGATTACCAGCTTGGCTCTAAAATATTTCTTTATAGCATAGACCAGCAAACAAGTAAGTTGGTCACCTAAAGGTAAGTGGTCTCCACCATAAGAATCATAGGTGTGTTCCCAATCCTAAATCAAAAGGTTCATTAAGGGATTGGGAAAGGGAGGGCGATTTGGACTCCGTATATCTCACGCACCGTACGGAACGCAGCAATAAGCCGCTACTTTACGTAGGTTTTCCGAGACAGTGGTAACGACCCGATCGAGCCGGCCCATTCATGCTGTAGAAAACATTATCTGCAGATATTAAAAGATTTGTATTCGAATCTATAAAGTTTATAGCCAAATAACACAATCACTACATCTGAGATGATGCAGTTAATAAATAGCAGCAAGAACTGCATGATTAACTGGGTGACCGATTAACATATATCACACTAATATTATAAATGTGAAAGTTTGTTTGTTTGGATGTATGAATGTTTGTCCGTGAATCACGCTGAAACTACTGAACGGATTTTGATGAAATTTGGTATACAGACAGGGTATGAGCTGACTTGGGTGATAGGATACTTTTTTATCCCGATTAAATCCTCCCTTGGGATAAAACAGGAATCTTGATATTCATCAATCACACCGAAAATTCTGAACGGATTTTGTTGAAAATTGGTATAGAGACGGGGTAAACGCCGGAGCAGATGCAGTCTCGCCTTCAATGGCAGACTGCTTATGAGGCTTCACAGCGGACTGTCGAGCCCGGAAAATGCTGTCACGCGGGCGGAACCGCGAGCAAAATCTAGTATTAATATATGTGGTAATTGCGTTGTATGAGTACACAAAATCGTTTATAGCGAGGCTATACAAAATCGTCTTTTTACATTTATAAAGTAGTGGCAACCCTACCACCGGCCCACATACGTAACCAGCTGTAATAAGCACCAAATATTTACTAACATAATTATTTCTCGAATCTCGTATACCATTCACTGGGTTGCGAAATTAAGATTGTAGCCGTGACCTACGACTCGATGCCTCGGTTTATTTATTTTTGGCTAAAGTAATTTGTATAGAGTTAAAATTATGTGCTGCTGTCATACTGGGTCGCTTAATCAAAAAGGATGCCAGGGGATGAGGGATGCCCACCATAGATCCGGTTTAATCGATGGTTTCTATGTTTCATTTTTTTTAATTAGTTGAATGACGAGACGAGCAAGTCGCTCGCTTGATGGTAAGCGTCACGCCTGTCCATAAACAGAAGCAACACCCCACAGAACTTTGAATTATAAAGCATTGCATGGCACTGAACTGCGCTCGTCACCCCGAGACATAAGATGTTAAGTCTCATAATGCTCAATAATATCACTGGATTCGATGTCCTCAAACCGAAACACAACAGTGCTTACACATTGTTGCTTAGCGGCAGAAATAGACAAGGCGGTGGTACCAACTCAGACGGCCTCTCGCATACGAGGGACCTACCAACTTGTATAATTACATTACATAACACATAAGCTCACGGCTGTGCCACGGAATGTGAATGTAATAATTACATCTCTGCCTACCCGTTCGGGGATACGAGCGTGAGTGCGCATGTATGTAAACTACTCATACGTTTAACAGTTTCGTGGTCTCCAACGATTAATTAATAAATTCTTCTTGAAAACCCAATATCACTTTTACCCCACCTGGGATCGAACTCGAAACCTCAGCACAGCAGTCGTTAAACGTTCAGTTCTTAAACGTGTTATTTATATTTCATACATCTACTTTAAACCGGGTCTAAACGAGGTCGAAAGTGTTATTTTGGGCCGAATGTAATATCAGATTTATGAAACACTGCGTCGGTACCGGAAGTGACTTGCCCTATACAATAAATAACTCCTCGGCACGGGAATCGAACGCGCTACTTAGTTAAACTTTTTTTGAAGCCAGAGAAATTATTTGACATTATGAGACTTAAGATCCTATGTCTCAGAGTGAGAAGCGTAGTCCAGTGCAATGTAGTGCTTTGCAATTCTAAGTTCTGTGCGGTGTTGCTTCTGTTTATGGACAGGCGTACCGCTTGCCATCAGGCGAGAGCTTTGCTCGTCTCGTCATTCAATCAAATAATAAAAAAAACTTAACATTGTCGAAGCGTATTATTTAAATCATAGGATAAGAGTATAATTATTATAGGTTAGTATGGGTGTTACTGAAAACGTTATTCTAATTTCTAAGGGTAAAATACCTTATTTGACGCATTAAGATAATGTAACAATAGTTTCGTGATTTCTTCGTATTTTTCTTATTTGCTTGCATGACGAGACGAAAAAGGTACCCGCCTGATGGTAAGCGCCACGCCTGCCCATAAACAGAAGCAACACCACATAGAACTTTGTATTACAAAGCACTGCATAGCACTGGACTGCGTTGATCAACCCGAGACATAAGATGTTATGTCTTACAACGCCATTTTACTGGCTTCAATGGCCTTCAAACCGAAACACAACAGTGCTTACGCAATGCTGCGTGGCGGCAGGAATATACAAAGCGGTGATACCAAAACAGACGGCCTCTCGCATACGAGGGGCTTACCTTTTATTTATGTATCACGTAAGTACGTCCATAACATTATATAATAGTAAGGACGTAATAAGGTAATATAATTTTCGTGGGAATTTGATGATATAGTAGATAATAACTGATTCATTGAAACAATGAGATCGTGGGTTCGATTTCTGTTCGGCTGAAATACTTTCTAACAATATTATCTCGGCCGGCACTAATTGCAATGTCTTGTATTCTTTGTAAGTAGGTAGTTACATATAAACAAAGTAATTAATTATTTTACCAAAATAGCGTACAATATGTTGCATATTATTTTTTACAAGGTGGTAGGTCCTCCGTATGCGAGAGGCCGTCTGGGCCACCACTTTGCTTATTTCTGCCGCCAAGCAACAATATGTAAGCACTGTTGTGTTCCGGTTTGAAGGACATTGAAGCTAGTGAAATTACTGGGAAATATGAGACAACATCTTATGTCTTGGGGGGACGTGCGCAATGCAATGACATGCAGTGCTTTATAATTCATAGTTCTTTGTAGTGATCTGTTTATGGGCAAGCGTGGCGCTTACCATCAGGCGCGCGACAGCTCATTACGTAATTCGAGCAATAAAAAAAATGTTACTTACACTATGATTTTCCCTAATTCTCGCAACAATTATTACATAAAGTGCGGCACATGTTTTCCGGCGCGTGCGCATTATGACGCAACTGTCTCGCCATCTCGCCGCATATTAATGAAACAGCTGCGGTTGAACGCACGGTTCCGTATAATATTAATTCCTATGACACAGATAAGTGTAAATCCTACTAATATTATAAACGCGAAAGTTTGTAAGTATGGATGGATGGATGTATGCATGTTTGTTACTCTTTCACGTAAAAACTACTGAATGGATTTTAATGAAACTTTACAATAATATAGCTTATACATCAGAATAAGACATAGGCTACTTTTTATCCCAGGAAAAGCAGATCACGCGGGCGGAGCCGCGAGCAACAGCTAGTATAATAATAGTTTACTCATGTTTTCTTTTTTTATAGCATAGGCTGTCAAACAAGCAAGTGAGTCACCTGATGGTAAGTGATCTCCACTGCCCATGTACGGCCACAATACCAGAAGAATCATGGGCGCGTTACCGACCTTAAAGGAAAGGGATAATTGTCATTAAATAGTCAAACAAGTAGATAGTAAATTATCACCACTCATCTGTTGTATATCCAGCATCCTCGATATGATATACAAAAGCTATAACTTCCCGCCGATTTCATGTGAGTCAGTTATCCCAGCCCAGGCTGGTCAACAGTAGCACAACCAACCGAATTCTCAACGTATTAGCTATTTATATACTTATGCTTTATGTTTGAGTGGTAGAGCCACGCTGTAGACATATTTGTCTACAGCATGAATGGGCTGGCTCGACCGGGTCGTTACCACTGTCTCACAGAAAACCGACGTAACGTAGCGGCTTGCTGCTGCGTTTCGTACGGTGAGTGAGATATCCGGAAGCCCAAATCCCCTCCCCTTTCCAATCCCTAATTATCCCTTTCCCTTAAGGTTGGCAACGCGCCCATGATTCTTATGGTGGTCGGCGTACATGGGCGGTGGAGATCACTTACCATCAGGTGACCCACCGGCACGTTTGCCGGCCTGTTATAAAAAAAAAACATGCTATACTTTTACTGTGCGAGTGGAGCACCTAAAATGGAAATGGGTTGGCCATATTGCCCGGAAACATTGTGATGCAAACGTCTCCTTCAGTGGAAAGCAACTTCAAGGAAGACCACAAATGCGCTGGAAAGACAGCGTGAAGAAGGTCGCCGGTTCGAATTGAATCCAAAGAGCTCAAAGCCCCGACGAATGAAAATTTTGAAGCACACGAAGCTACCCCAGAACGAAGGCTAGAGGAGAAGAAGAGCTGCTACTTAAAAATTGATGTACTTATCTATTTGGTAACACAATACGGGTCTCCGAAAAGGAAATAAATATATATGCGCCGCACGACGCCACGTGGACAGCTTCGGAATCCGCTCGCAGCTATCAAACGTACTCTATGACAACCAATGGCCTAATTCTGACATATTGTGAAAACCAATTATATGCCTATCACGGATCAATTGTCAAGGATAGGTGTTAATACTTCTTTAGACTCGTGTGAGGTAATCCCGATAGCTATGACCTTTGGTAAGTGCAAATTCGGCCGGGCTGAATTTAGTCACTTCACGAGGTGGTAGGTCCCTCGTATGCAAGAGGCCGTCTGGGTTGGTAACACCGCTTTGTCTATTTCCGCCGCCAAGCAACAGTGTGTAAGCACTGTTGTGTTTGAAGGACATTGAAGCCAGTGAAATTACTGGGCATTATGAGACTTAACATCTTATGTCTCGGGGTGACGAGCGCAGTTCAGTACCATGCAGGGATTAGTAATTCAAAGTTCTGTGTGGTGTTGCTTCTGTTTATGGGCAGTCGTGATGCTTACTATCAGGCGAGCGCCTGGCTCGTTTCGTCATTCAAAAAAATCATAGGTGCAGTGACTCTACGCTACCCCTCGCCTTTTAGGGTCCGCCATACTACGTAACAGCATCGATCAGTCGTGAAATCTCTGTATGGAGGCATTAAAAAATGTAACATGAGGAATGTTTATCGCGTTCCGTTCCGTCATAGTATGGCGGGGACCTTAGAATATGAAATAGTCAGGTGCGATGCCGCCCCTGCGATCGCGGATTAGCAAGCTCAAGTGGCAGTGGGCAGCTCATAGCTCGCAGAACCGATAACCGATGGGACAGAAAGGTTCTGGAATGGAGGCCACGTACTGGCAAGCGCAGCGTTGGACGTCCACCTACAAGGTGGACAGACGACCTGATAAAGATCGCAGGAAGTCGCTGGATGCAGGCCGCTTCCAACAGGTCGGTATGGAAATCTTTGGGAGAGGCCTATGTTCAGCAGTGGACGTCTTGTGGCTGATGATGATGATGATGATGATGATGCCCCTGATTAATATTAGGCCATTATGTTATTGTGCGCGAATTTATTATATTTGTGGAGAATTGTCAGATGTGTAGGTCTCCTTATCATGTTCTGCCAGCGTGGCGGAGTTAGGTCTATCATTAGTAAAGGCCCGTGCCCAGCAGTGGGACCTATATAGGGCTGATGGTATTTTATATGATCATTATTTTATATGTGTTATTTTGCTGGTACAGTTTTTCGATTTAAATGTCACACACAAACACCGAAATAACTCAAGTACCTATAGATAAATCAACTCATTTGTGCACGTCTTGTTAAGGGTGCATGTGTTGGGATCATTGTAAATGTCAACTGTATGGGGTGAAGGTAAAGAAAAGACCAGCTTATATCGAAAACAACTTTTACTCCTTGTTACAACACTATGTTATGCGTTACGGTAATATGGTACCACAGATTATAAGTAATTGCAACTTTACCTCTATAAAATAAACCGTAACAATATTGAGTGGGCGGTTATGAGGTTTGACTTTTTTATAGCAAAGGACGGTAACGAGCAAGTGGGTCACCAGATAGTATGTGATCTCTTTGAGGCGGGCACTAAAATCATTTTGGCATAATAATAATAAAATAATAATAATATTCTGCACAACATTCTGCACTTCCATGGGGAAATACTGGCGTAGCTGATACATATAAAATACATCTCAAATAACACAGGTAACCAATAAACATTTTTTTTATTGACTGACGACACAAGCAAGACGCTCGCCTGATGGTAAGCGCCACGCCTGCCCATAAACAGAAGCAACACCCCACAGAACTTTGAATTATAAAATACTGCATGGCACTGAACTGCGCTTGTCACTCCGAGACATAAGGTGTTAAGTCTCATAATGCCCAGGAATTTCACTGGCTTCAATGTCCTTCAAACCCAAACACATCAGCGCTTACACACTGTTGTTTGGCGACAGAAATAGACAAAGCTGTGGTACGACGGACGGCCGCTCGCATACGAGGGACATACCACCTTGTGCATGTTCGTGTGATTTTTAATATCCCATCCGTATTGTGTAAATTGTGGTGGGATAGTTTATATCGGAAATAATATTTTACTGATTTAATCTACTTCTTTCTCATCTGATGACTCATCGAAACATCCTGCGTCCCAATACATTTCCTATTATTTATCAAGTATCCGGAACCTGCAGATGGTTTGGCAGCTATCCGCTCTTCTACCCTTTGACCAGTGTGATGGTTATTAATTGCCTCTATTTTAATGCTGGTTTTGGGTGTTTTTATTCTATTAAGTCTATGCCATATGATGGTGTTCAGATATCTTGTACTTATGCAGTAGCTGTTGCCTCAAGGTAAAGAACAAATCCGCGTGGTTCCTCATCAGGACTCTGAAAACCGTCTTCTTCAAGACCAGAACCTGTTGGAATTCACCCTGAATGTACATAATTTTTTTTTATGGCAAAGGCGACTGACTTGAGTCTCCTGATTACAAGTCATTACCGCTCATTATCATGTACGATACCAGAATTGTACACGTGGTAGAGCCACGCTATAGACAGTTTTGTGAACAGCATGAATGGCTCGACTAGACGTGAAATATCAGCTTTCTGATGCTTTTTATCCCAAATCGTCCCTCCCCTTCCCAATTCGGAATGGGGTGCAAGGAATATGGTTGAGTTCAATGCCAAGAAAACACAGGTGTGCGCGTTCACGTGCAAGAAATCCCCGTTCTCTCCCCTCCCCAATCTTCGGGGTATCCCGCTCGCAATGCGGAATAGCCTTAATATCCTGGGTATGGATATTTGCTGCAATCTGAATCCAAGGAACCACATCGAGGGCGTAATATCCGCCACTTCACGCAGGGTCGGAATCCTGAACAGGGTGCGTCGGTTTTTTACTCCCGGTCAGCTTTACCGCTTATACAAAGCGCAAGCGCGGCCGGGTGTGGAGTACTGTTCGCACCTTTGGGACGGTTCCGCCCAATACTTACTCGATGCCTTGGACGGATTGCAGCGTCGGGCTGTCCGCGTTGTGAATGATGCAGACGTTACAAGACACTTAGAACCGCTACAATTGCGGAGGGACATTGCCTCACTGAGCGTCTTGTACCGTCTGTATCACGGTGAATGCTCCGAAGAATTGTTTGACCTTATCCCATCCTCGCCTTTCCTTAACAGAACCACGCGTGCTGGCTTGCGGAGCCACAGCTTCGTGGTCTCCTCCATCTCGGCTCGAACTAAAAAGTTCGCAAATTCGTACTTCTGCCGGACCATTAAGCTGTGGAATAGTTTGCCGGCACACGTGTTCCCTCCTTCCTATAATATTGGGTCCTTTAAACGGAGTGTGAAGAAGCAGTTAGGCAGGCCGGCATAATCGTGCCGACCAACGATAGACACACTGTCTGTCTTTGGTCGACACTATTCCTGGATTGCGTTACACTTACCATCAGGTGTGGCGTAGTCATTTTGCCGAGCCAGGATAAAAAAAAAAAATTATTAATTAACCCTTCCATTTAGGTCGACAATGCATCCATGATGCTTCTGATGTTCATGGACGTAGAAATCACTTATCATCAGGCGACTTACTCGTTTGCCGGTCTATGCTATAAAAGGTAAAAAAGTGGTAAGTTATCTCCACCGACCATGTATGCCCACAATACCAGAAGAATCATGGAAGCGTTGCCGACTTTAAAGAAAAGGGATAATTAGGGATTGAGAAGGGGAGGGGGATTTGGGTCTCCGGATATCCCCCTCACCGTACGAAACGCGGCAGCAAGCCGCTACTTTACGTCGGTTTTCTGTGAGACAGTAGTAACGACCCGGTTGAGCCGGCCTATTAGCGCACAAGCAACATAGCGACAACGTGGATCTTTGTTCCTTCAACTATTGCGCTAACTTTTCGAAACCCCATAGCAAAGCTGCCATTTCACATCATGCTGTACACAAAAAGAGATACTGCCCAGCTTTAATACGTCGTAAATTTCAGTAATTCGCTTCTTACCTTACAAGAAGTGATGGCAACTACGCTTGACATGCGCACCTCCTTATCCGTGATAAGCGAGAGCTCGCCGAAGTAGTCTCCATCGATGAGGTGGCCCGTCTCTATATCTTGGGCAGTGTACACTGCTAACTCACCCACGTCCACTATCATCAGCCCATCACCACTCACCCATGACTGGCAAATATTGTTCACGTATTTTAAATATCAAAACAAAAATTAGGCAATCTGGTTTTTATTACCAGACTAAAAAAATACGAATTGGATAATTTGAAATGACAACGGGTAATTGGGTATAGTATATTCAAAAATTATTAAGAATAAATCAATTGAACAGTCTTTATCATTAAAATAGTTTAGTTTTATAATTAAAGACTGTTCCTGTATTACGTAAAAGTCTATGCTGATATCTACACAAGTGTATTGATTAACAATTCATATTTAAACTGTTGTTTTTGTTCGAGTATAGTATTCAAATTGATACTTACTTCAGCTACATTGTCCCCCGTAAGGTAAATATTCTGCTGTAATGCCAACACTATTTGCTGCATTAGGTCTAAAGGCCAACCAGTGAAGAAGGGAAGCATTATTACACGATTACTATAGCAATGTAGAGTAGATTCTCTCTTCAACTCGTTAGGCAGACACATGTATAGCTCATTAGAATACTCGACTCCCCTCAATTCCGACATATTGAAGTCATAAAACTCTTCGATTTTCTGGCATACTTCATCTGGAAGCTGGCGACAGTGTACAAGATTGAGCGCTAACGTCTTCTTAATAATCATCTTATCCTTATTATACTTTTGCCGATTTATAAGACCATAGCATTCTAAAAGACACCACATGTAAAAGACATTAGCTATGAAGTAAGCCACAAGTGATGTCATTTTGTCTAAATAATATTTAGACAGCCTGTTTCCAAAACTGAATAACAGGAGCGATCTGCAAATCCTCCCAAAGTTATAGCAGAACAGATTGATGTTCGGAGGGGCACCTCTTATAGCAAATTTTATAGTTACAAGATAGTTGAAGAACGCCGTTGCATCTACTCTGCCAGTCCACATAGTCGTGATCAAGCATATAGTGTCACTCAGGTCGAACAATTGTAACATACTTATAAAGCCGACGACACCAATGCGTAGGAACCTGAAGAAATACATTGCTTTTGAGGGTGCGCGCGCTCTGGTCCAATACTGGCTAGCTTCGAAAACTCTAATCAAACTAAAGATATCGATAATTCTCAGCGTGCATACGAAATAATTTGTCTTACATAGAGCACATTCCATATCGTCTCCGAACCTCAGCAACATTATCCACTGTAATGGGATCGCCGAGAGGCAATGAAGGAAAAGTTTTGTACTACAATAATGAACTAGTCCTTCTTTCATGTCCAGTACAATCCTTTTGTTCTGTATGTCTATGAATCCAGTTTTTAAGTTGACCAATATGTCAGCAATGATGAAAATTTCGAGGGCCAAGGCGACGTAGTAGAAAAACATGTGGAATACCTTCCCGAACAGTACCGAGGTATTATGGTGGAAAACTATTTTGTGTAGGATGAACACGATTACTATTAGACTATCCCAGAAATTCCTGAAATAAAATATTATGGTATAATACAATTGTTATAATAAAAACAAAATCCTCCTCAAATGGGGATCTAGTACACAACTTTCCCCTTCACAGCACGCTACTACAACGTTACACCTTCAATTTATACTATGTAAAGATGTATAAAAATCACCTAAATTTGCTGAAAGGATGAATACAGTGTTTATATTGACGGTACTGTTTGAAGCGCTCCATATGCATTCTCCTTGAACTGGAGAAGTAGGCCCAGGCTCGACGATCGCTGTATGAGAGGAGGAACAGGTTCTTCCACCAGCGTTTGAGGCTCACGACGAACCCGCTGCCCGCTATGTCCATCTGCAGGACATCCTTTTGAGGGGTGATGACACACCTGTGGTCATAGTATGATTCATGGAAATTGCTCGTGCCGTACATTTTTGTATTTTCCAACAACTTATATACTTTTATATGATTATCGCTATAATCTTGTTATCATTGAAAATATTGACAGTTATGTCATCAGAACAAAGTAAAAGGATCAAGGTATTAAATTCTCTTTGGCATGAAAAAGCATAATTAACAGATTTAGTTCTACAGGCAAACACTCTGCAACGACTGAACCAATTTGGATACTGTTTGGTTGTGTCAGTATTGTATTTAGATAATATAAAAGTTAAGATGATTGAGATATAATTGTGTTAGCCCACACATAATTAAAGGGTACTTTTTACTTAGTTTAATTTTCGCGCCGAAGAAAATATTTTATACAGGAATAAAGCAGTCACAAAAACATTAAAAATTTAAAAGTATAATTTAATTAAGAATGAGTCATGCTACTGCAGTTTAATGGTTAACAATTTTATTTGATATTTGATTGAATGACGAGACGAGCAAGGCTTTCGATTGATGGTAAGCGTCACGCCTGCCCATAAACAGAAGCAACACCGTACAGAACTTTTAATTACAAATCCAATATAAATAAATAAATAGAGCGACTATTGAATTACGACGAGTAATCGAGAATCATGGTGGTTACCTGGCATGAGACATAGGTATCATCGTCCTGTGAATAAAAAAACTACACCTCAACCACCAATAATGCAAAAATATAAATAAACAAACAAATTATCGTTTAAACATTTATATTCTTAAATCAAACATAACAAATAATAACATCGTCTTATGTTAGAAAAAAAAACATATCACTTACGCTTGCCGCACACAAGATACTTTGGGCAGCTAGCAGTTGCATACAATAGAACTAGCCGCACATCGTCGTCACCGACAACCGCTACGATAAGCGCGAAAGAACTTGGCCGGACTGATATGTGTCACTTTACCTATCCTCTATGCTTCCCGGCACCCTTTACGCTCTGAAACAAATATTTGCGATGCTGTTCTTGACAAACATAAGGCCGGACAAGTAATTTCGCGTGTAGTGTGGCGGTTGTCGTTACGTGTGTAAACGTTAACGCCTACTTTTCGCCTATATTACTAAGTCTTACTACAGGGTCAGTGGCTGCTGAACGCTTTCGCTACTTGTAGCGACTTTCAGTTTCATGTAGCGACATTTTGTAGCTATCACGAATGCGCAGCGACGCTAAATTGCATCATAGAAAATGAACACTAGTTAATTGTTTCTGGTTCTTCAACGTCAGTTGAGCTAAATCTCTTTTTCAGCTGGTCTTTTAGACTGAAGAATAGATCCGGATACTTCCTCATGAGGCTGCGGAATGCTGATTTTTGTAGTACTATAACCTGAACACAATTAAAACACAGTCTTATGTCGTTTATTAACCTGAATAAATCTATCATTTACGTAACTGAGATATCTCGAGACCGAAAAGCCTCTAACTTAGCTAAACGACTGTCAGCACTAACAGTTGATAACAACTGGCTTTTTATGTGCACTCCAAAGTACGGAGACAATCAGTTCTAATACTCCTAAATACATATTTCGAAGTAGTATTCCCTGGCCCTGCCTAGCCCGTATACCAGGAGGTGACTAACACCTTTGTTGGAAATATACGAAAAGTAGTTCAACGTAAAAGGGAAAGACAAGAAGTTGATTAAATAGAATGTTTCATTTGAGTGGTAGAGCCACGCTGTAGACAATTCTGTCTACAGCATGAATGGGCTGGCTCACCCGGGTCATTACCACTGTCTCACAGAAAACCGACGTAAAGTAGCGGCTTGCTGCTGCGTTTCGTACAGTGAGTGAGATATCCGGAAGCCCAAATCCCCTCCCCTTCCCTATCCCTAATTATCCCTTTCCTTTATGGTCGGCAGCGCGCCCATGATTCTTCTGGTGGTGGGCGTATATGGGCGGTGGAGATCACTTACCATCAGGTGACCCACTTGCTCGTTTGCTGGCTTTTGCCATAAAAAAAAAATGTTAATGAAAATAACGATTCCAGACCTTACAGGGAGTGATGGCGAAGACATAGGATATGCGGACTTCCTTATCGGTGACAAGAGACAGCTCGCCGAAATAGTCTCCATCAATGAGGTGGCCCGTCTCCTTCTCTTGCGCAGAGTACACTGCTAACTCACCCACGTCTACTATCATCAGTCCATCACCGCTCACCCATGGCTGAGATATAATAATAATAAACTCAACTGACTCCACATCATATACATCATCCACGATCGTCGGTGATGAGATTGTATATCCCAAGGAGGTGCGGGGGTTTCCTTCACAGCGAAGTGGGTATGCATGGGGTTTGTAGTCATGGTGGATATAGGAATTGCTTCGCCCTCCTTAGTGAACGGAAACTGTTCAACGAGAACGAGATCTAAACAATCGGTTTTATCGAACTTTTCATGGACCCGATATGGATTATTTATTTATTTATTTGCACTTCATATACAATATGTATATAGGCGGACTTAATGCCAGAGGCATTCTCTACCAGTCAACCTTAGGATGGTGCAGAGATAGACAAGGTAGGTGCAACAAGTATAACAAGGAATGTGACAAAATTACGCAATACATATAAAAATAAAAACAATCAACAAATGAACATATAAACATATACATGAATAAATATATACATTAATAATATATGCATAATATATACATACCTACATATATATAATATTAAAACTAATTAAGGTGGTGACTCTTCTGCTTCATTCATCAGCATCTGACGTACCCTCATTTTGAAGGCATACCGAGTGGTGCACGATCTGATTTCAAAGGGGAGTGAATTCCAAAGAAGAATTGATTGAATAGCAAACGAAGAATGTGTGAAGTTAGAGCTGTGAGGGGGACACAGCAGAAGAAGATTATTAGAGGAGCGAAGGTTCCTATCGTGGCTATTACAAAGGTATTGGAAATTTGAAGATAAATAAGTAGGAGGTGTAGGGGAGGTGAGTAAAGAGAATAGAGTGGTAAGTGCTCGCAAAGAACGGCGCTTACGTATGGGAAGCCATTTTAATTGTATGCGATAGGAGGAAATGTGATCATACTTACGAAGGTTATACACGAATCGAATGCAGTTATTTAGCATGCGGTCAAGTTTATTGAGTTGGTCTGCATTCAGATCAAAATAGCACACGTCACCATAGTCGATTATAGGAAGGATTAAGGCTTGCACAAGCATAGCCTTGATCTTAGGCGGGAGGAAGTTCTTCAGGCGGTACAGAGCGCGAAGTGTACCGGTGGCTCTCTGACAGACAGAGGTTACCTGGGGCCTCCAGCTCAGGGTGGAATCGATATGTAGGCCAAGATTACGAACACTGGAGCTCCAGGGAATGACAGAACCATTGAAAATTATAGGAGGAACGTTCGTAACATCCAGCACGCTCATCAATCTTGAACTACCTATAATTTACTTAGACCGCTTCTGTGGCTTGGCTACGTTTTGGTAACCTTTTTGGGGAAACCAAGGGTATTTTCTTTGCAATTATGTACGAAGTTTTCAACACTAACAACTATATGAAATACATCATGGAGGACGGTACGGTCGACATTTGCCGGGCATGCCACCGTCCGATGATTCAATCATGCATGTGATTTCCGGTAGTTCATATGTTAACAGGGACTATTTGTATAGACATAACCTAGTAGTCAATATCATATACCAGCTGCTTGCTCTTCGATATTGATTTATGTCTTCCGAGGTGCCATATTATCAATATGTGTCCAACCACTTCTTGAAAATAGTCATACCACGCTCTATTTTTTGGCTTTGGCTTTATTATTATTGGCAGATAATTGCTGCCAAAAAGCCTAATAGAACTCTTGTTCTTTTGCTCTTGGCTTTTTGGTGCAAATGGTCGTAGTTTAAAGCCCAATGACACCTATCCACCCTTTAGCCACTCATCTAGTGTTGCCCCCTTGCGTTTGAACTTTAGTTTTCCTTGATCACAATCTTTCGATATCCCCGATTAGCTATACCAAAACTGTTCTTGTTAATACTCATTATCTAATTATATTTGCCGTCTGCATGGGAATAATCTAAATATCCTTCTAATATACATAAATACAGAGGGAAAAATGATAAAAAAACTATACATCGGATATGACATGTCAGTAAACATGTTTACTTATGAAATAATACTTACTTCGGCTAAAATATCATTTCTCAAATAAACCTCCTCCTTTAGAATTAGTACTATTTCCTCGATTATATACAGTGGCCAAGTGGAGAAGAACGGAAGTTTAATTAAACGTTTCTTATAACAGTTCAACATCGCTTCCTGCTTCAATACATTCGGAAGAGAAATGTACAGTCCATTCGTAATCTGCACCCTGCTCAAATTAGACATCTTGAAGTCATAGTACTGTTTTACCTTTTGACAAACTTTATCCGGAAGCTGGCGACAATGGACTAGGTTAAGAGTCATGTCCTTATTAATGATAATCTGGTCTTCCGGAAATTTCAGCCAATTCATGAAGGCAAAACATTCGAGAAAACACCACATGTTAAATATATTCGCTATAATATAAGCTATGAGAGACACCATTTTGTCCAGATAGTATTTAGTTTTTCTGAATCCGAAAGAGAAGAGCAAGAGCGACTTGCAAATCCTGGCGAAATTGAAACACATCATCTTGTAGGCTGACGGGCCAACTGGAATGGCAAATCTATATAAAAGAATAAAGCTGTATTTGGAGTCAATATCTACTTCTCCAGTCTTCATGATGACTATTAAGCTAGCGGTGTCGCCCAGATCGTAGAGTTGCAACATGGTGATAAAGCCGAATACTATGATGCGAAGGAATTTGTATACATGAGTAGTTTTAGACGAGCCACGGGCACGGATCCAGTACTTAGTAGATTCATAAACCCTGTAAAGACTGATGACGTTAATGACCCTGAGTGTGCACACGAAGTAGTTTGTCTTGCAGAGAGCGCACTGAACTTCATCGCCATATCTCATAAACATGATCGTCTGTAGAGGAATGGCTGAGGCACAGTGGACAAATAACTTAGTAGAACAATACTGTAATAGTCCCTTCTTCGTGTTTAGTACGACTCTCTTGACTTCCTTGCTACTGTATCCCGTTTGGAGGTTGACCAGTAAGTCTATGAGAATGATGACTTCAACGATTGCTGCGACGTAGAACAGCGTGTGAGACATTTGACCGAACAACACTGAAGTGTTGTGATGAAATATAAACTTGTTAAATATGAATACTATCATCATGAGGCAGTCCCAGAAATTCCTGAAAATATAGGTAATATATTATGCACAAAACAAGCTACATAGGTAGATATTAATTGTAAATTAGTAAATGAAATTGGAAAAAAGAGAATTAATTACCGAAACTTGCTAAAAGGATGTATACGGTTCCTGTATCGGCGATACTGTTTAACCCGCTGCATACGCATAGCGTGCGAGCTAGTAAAGTATACCTGCGAACGACGGTCAGCGTAGGACAAGAGGAACAGGTCATTCCACCATCTTTTCAAACTTGCTGCGATGCCTGTGCCTAAAATATCTGTCTGCATCACATCCTTCTGCGGAATTATTGAGCAAATGTGATCGTAATAGGATTCGTGAAAGTCATTACGACCGATCATGTTTAATAAATTTACGGGGGAAATATTAGGTATTATAAATATTTGAAGAAATGTCATAAAATGAAATATTATTGAGTTTCCGCCAAAGATAATAATACTCTTTCCGTATGTATCTATTTTTTCTCAAACTTCCCAAATAGGTTTGAAGTAAGGTAAGTTTAATCTATTTATGTAAATCTAAATACCAATTAGTCGCTGATTAATCACATACCTATCTCAAAAGCACTTAAGCTATGACAAGGAATATAATACTCGCTACCATAGACGTATAAAAGGGGGCAGGGGGGGTTAGATTAGGGGTTAGGATGTATACCAGAATTCCTGGAACCGTTCCATTTGCGTCACAAGAGGCCAGAGCTTTTAGTCGGTACACCGAGGTTTCAGCCACAATCTAGTAGTCATTCGGATGTGAACTGGGTTGGAGACCGGCAACTACACTGCACTATAACTCCTGTGCACCAGGACAACAGTGGTAGGCGTTTTTGTTGACACCAAGCAGTGAACCTCTGAGAGTTTTTGGCAATGCCTAAATGTCTTTGTCCCGCAACGAAATGAATCAGATAAAATGTTAGGAAGGAGTTGTTTGACTTAAAAGTCGATACCGTAGTCGCGACATATACGTAGGTAGTTTAACTATCATTGTGGACGCCGTTTGCTTTGTAATAGGATTTATCAGTTCAGTAGTTTCAACGATTCCAACAAATCGTTCTTTAAACCAACAAAAAAAATTCCCCTTTATATAATAATAGCTATGAAATATTATGTAAAGTGGCAAACATCAGTCGATAGTAATTGATAAGGTTTGCAAAAGTATTGAAACCCGTTAGTCTCACTATCCATAGCGTCGTTGATTCATGCGCGCTCGCACTCTAATTTTTTTACATAGATTTGGTTAGCGTTTTGTTATATCGCTGATAAATTATGTTATTCAAAGAATGATTGATAGAATAAATATTTGTGATACGAAGTTGAACCCATCGAAATATCAGTGTGTATTATGTACTTGTTCAAATTATTAAATTCTCACATTATTTGGTAAGAAATAAGAATTATGACAACATTAAATTTATTTATGCGATTTTAAATACGAAAAAATAGAGTGTAATATTATTAAAGTGGTTTTCCTTTTTTTCATTTATTTTCTATATACGTTACAGAAAAAATATAGTACTGATGTGAATCCGAACGCGTTGACAGCCGCTGAGCGCTGATTGGCGCCTTCGGCCGCCATGTTTGACAGGTAATGTCGTATTGACAACTCTAGAGTGCGTTTCAACAAATAGTTCCTATGCCGTCATGTTGGTAGCAATGTATACCAGTGTTGCCACGTTATACAACATGTGTTTCCTTAATATTAGGGAAACTTTAAAATTGGGTTTTCATTAGGACAAAGTAGATTTTTAAAACAGCTATTTAAAAACATATAAATAGTCATAGTGAAATATGTTACTATTCTTAGTTATCTCGAAAACCCTTATATAAGTCAGGATGATAGAATTTATCATGATATATCATTATATATTAATAAAAATAGTATATATTAATACTAATAAAAATAGTCTTACTTAATCTCACGGTTTTATTGTTCTCTAATCTTAAATCAATAAACCTTCCTATTTAATAGATGCTATTTTCAAAATAGCAAACAAAACTTTTACTCAATATTTCGCTTTTAGCTATACTTAGCAAAAATAAAAATTGGAGGTTACGCCCCGTCAAAAGATGAAGCGATCTTTTATACGCCAATTGTTTTTTGAACTGGTTTGTCTCTACCTCAGACTCAAATAAAAAAATAAAACAGTTTAAATTATTGAAGTGATAACTTCTTATGGGAGGGTGAACCGAAACGTTCCGTAACGCGAGCGGCGCCACTCTGTCTGGCTTCCTTTTCTCTCAGAGCGGGGGCCCACGTTGCGTTGCGGCGGCGGTGCGGCGCCGGAGCGATGTCGCTGCGTCGTTTTACATAGAAATATTTGTGGCATGTCACACGATGCGCTCCGGCGCCGCACCGGACTTGCAACCACCGAGACGAGGCGGGGAGGGGTGAATGCGCTGCGACGTCGGAGCGGCACCGCACAGTTGTCCATTTTATTAACAGACTGTCCAACGCTGCTGGGGCGCCGGCGATGCTGCGACATAACAACGTTGCGGCGCCGCACCGCTCGTGTGCCCGCTGATACGGTGAAATCTTTGCGGTGCGGCGCTGCAACGCATTGTGTGCTCCCACTCTTAGGCAGGTTCCTCTGCTCCCACTTTAACCCACATTAGTTTAAGTTATCACTTCTGTCGAGCGTCCCGAGACGCACACTTTTTTTTTTTTTTTATTATAATTATGATCGTCTAAGTATATTTTTTTACTGTAATCGTGCTCGTCTAAGGGACTTACACCAGAAATGTTACCATGATCCTCATCATCCACATCCGTATCAAACATAAAATTACTATCATCAGAAGTATCACTTTCATCTCCGACTTCAATTATAAATCTGTCCATTTCTTTATCAATAGCTGGACCATCAGCGACATATTTTTCTTCAATCTTCTTCACATGTTCGCATTCCTTTCTCCATTCCTCCTGGGTTATGGTAGCAAATGCTTCCTCTGTTATTTTTACTACATTTTTTGCTTCTTGACCCACATTTTTTTCAGCAATTCGTCTTTTTAAAAGACTCCATATGTGTTCAATGGGGTTCAAGTCGCAATGATAAGGCGGAAGCCTTACTACTTTATGCCCATGCTCCTCCAATATTTGATCTGCCTCATATATAGGCGGTTCTTTGTGCTCTTTGATAATTTCAAATAACTGAGCTTTTACCATAGTCGGTAAATAAGCAAGACCTTTACTTATAATCCAATTTTGCATTTCAGTCTTTGTGCTTCCCATAGTTGGTGCCTTGTTGATCGCTACGGTATGGTAGGAGGCATTATCCATGACAACAGTTGAATGTGGAGGCAGATTAGGTAAAAGCTTTTCTTCAAGCCATTTTTTAAAGTTTTCCCTATTCATATCATTATGATAGTCGGCTGCTTGCGATTGGGATCTAAATATTAATTGAGCATTAGGTATAAATCCCATGTCACCACCGGCGTGGACTATAATCCACCGTGGCCCTTTAGAATCAGACACTAATACGCCTTCTTCCGACTCACTTTGCCAACATTTCCCTGCACAATGTGTTGCGTGTATATATGTTTCGTCCAAGTATACAACCGGTCGCTGATTTCCAAGACGATTGTTTCTTAGTTCTTCGAGATACCGATAACGCCAGGATACAATGTCAAATCTCTCCATTAATAACACTCTTTTGGATCGGCACTTTTTAAAATAAAACCCCATCTCCTTGATGATTCTCCATAAGGTCGTACGACTCCCTTTAAAATCTATATCACGTCGCATTTCATGCAATAATTTAGTTAAAGTAGGCAATTCTTTTCTTACAGAATAAAATTCGTGTATTTTATGTCTTATAGCACATCGTTCAAAATCGTCTAATTCGACAGTTTTATGTTTAGGACCACTTTTGCGCGGTGTAGAAATTTTTGTCGACGTACTAGCTGCGACCTCGCCTTCTTTAGTTATCTTTGACACTGTTTTTTCAGATATACCTAAAAAAGATACCAAAGTAATAATTTATAAAATGTTTAAAAGTATACGTAAATAACCTACTTTTCTAAATAATTGATATTCAATTATTCTTATTTAAGGTAAAACATTATTAAATTAAGAATTTATAAACAGTCTTACATTCAATGGAGGATTGGGGATTTGAGACTACCTGTGGTAACCCTATTTCACTAACCTGTAATGGCGGCAACACGAGCCTGAACACATCTGAACGGAATAAGTGGCGCCTCATTACGTTTTTCACGCTCACAAAAGTTCTTTACTTTTATCACCATCTGCCTTTCACCACTTCTTAATGTTTTAGGCATGATTTTAGACGGAAACTTAAAATTTACTTAAAAAATCTGCAGAGTCGTCTTGACACATCTACTACCTTGACAGACAGTGGAGCCAACCTTATAACATAGGAACTATTTGTTGAAACGCACTATAGTTTATTTGTCTCTGTTCTTCTTCTTTTTATTTATGGCTTTCGCAGTATTATGCATTTAGCCAGTGTCAAGTATAATTTATTCTCAAGTATTTTTTAAAAGAACGATGAAACACGGGTGCGGTAGATTTCAAGGTCTGGTCGGAGTTTTGGTGTTAACTCCTTTCAGTACGATTCTTAATTCACTTATTTCAATGTTTCCATACACTGTTCATCACCGTCAATGTTTATTGAACAAATCCACACCACTTTTATACAACAAACACATCTCTAAACTAGTTTATGAAATAAATTAAAATAAGCGATGAACTGCACTGTCAGAATTCCCGCCAAAACTCCATTTGTCTCTGTTGACAACAGCGCGATTCGGAGTTTTGGCGGGAATTCTGACAGTGCAGTTCATCGCTTATTTTAATTTATTTCATAAACTAATTTAGAGTTGTGTTTGTTGTACAAAAGTGGTATGGATTTGTTCAATAAACATTGACGGTGATGAACAGTGTATGGAAACATTAAAATAAGTGAATTAAGCATCGTACTGAAAGGAGTTAACACCAAAACTCCGACAAGACCTTGAAATCGACCGCACCCGTGTTTCATCGTTCTTGTAAAAATAACTTGAGAATAAATTATACTTGACACTGGCTAAATGCATAATACTGCGAAAACCATAAATAAAAAGAAGAAGAACAGCGCGATTGGGAGTTTTGGCGGGAATTCTGACAGTGCAGTTCATCGCTTATTTTAATTTATTTTATAAACTAGTTTAGAGTTGTGTTTGTTGTATAAAAGTGATGTGGATTTGTTCAATAAACATTGACGGTGATGAGCAGTGTATGGAAACATTGAAATAAGTGAATTAAGCATCGTACTGAAAGGAATTAACACCAAAACTCCGAAAAGACCTTGAAATCGACCGCACCCGTTCTTCACATCATCGTTCTTGTACTGGAACTAACTTGTAACCAAAAAATATGTTACTCTCTATTTATGGCTGATTATTGATATATGATTAAAATTATGTACCTACGAAATTAAATTACAGAAGACTTGGCAGCATGATCTTGACCTTAGCCGGCGCCAGGCCGAACAAATAAAAAAAAAATTGACAACAGCGGCCATTGATGTCGTTTGTGTTTTTGTTTTACATATCACAGCAATTGCCGTGCAATATGCCGAAGAATATAAGTAGCGAAGTCCGTGAGATAATTTTAAAAGTTAAAGAGTTTATGGATGAAGAAAAGAGGATGCAAGTACCGATAATACCATTGAGCAAAGTCTACGTGCGAGTTTCGGCGGCCACAGGTAAGTTGAAGAGAAACAATACAAAAGTAAAAAAAAATGTGATGACACGAGTTTCAATATATCTGTGCTAGCTTTTCTGGCTGTAAGGACCTGGTACCCTCGTTCATATTAATAAAAAAAAGGCTGATGTGAAAAAAATTGCAATACTACACAAATAGGTTTAGTTCCTACTTTGTTACCCAATATCAGCTATAATGTTAGCATACACGTTTATATCAGTAATATACTTGTTACGAAATTATGGATCGATATTTCTATTATGTAGAAAATGCTGGCGATAACCGCGAACTCGAATTAAACCTTTGGTCCTGACCATTATTTAACTGTATGATGCATGTATTTGAGTTTGTTTCTTGCATTTTTGTTTATCATAATAATATAAGCCTTATACATTGTCTCATTGCGAGGGATGAGCCTCCTCAACTAATGAGAGGGGTTAGGCCTTAGTACCCTATGTTGCCTTTATGTGGGTCGGTAGAATTCACATACCTTTGAGATTTTTATGAAGATTCTCAGGTGTGCAAGATTCTCAACAATACTTTCTACCATTAAAGCCAGTGGTAATAAATAATGAATATGAAATAACAAAAAAATATTAGTGGTTAGCCCTGGTAGCCCACAATCTGTCTCGTTAGTCTGTAACTGTCCCCAGCTGGGACCATTGTTCACACATACAAATACCATTGTTTAGGACTTAAAATGGATGATATGATTCTTGTCTTCATCTTGTATTCTGATATAAATGGTTTGTACCATGTTTTGTTTCCCAACAAACACCCCTACTGACAAGTTAAATTCTGTTAATCCCTAACAAATACATTGAAACAGTATGTCAGTGTATTCATAGGTTTGTGTCATTGCCTTGTTTTCAGATGTGTTAAGTGCAATAAATACCTTAAAGCACAATTGTTGAAATCAGATATTGGTCTAGTATGTGTCATGGTGCAAGTTTCATTTGAATTTATCTACTGTTGCTTCCCCAATAACTGTTCTCTTGCTTGGCCGCATTTAAATATTAATCTTGTTGTCCATTAATACAGTTTACTGCTTAATCTAGCTAGGATATCAAGTGCTACTTATTATTTGTATCTGCTGTTTCGTGCCCAAATAAATATTATTGTTATTGTCTGAAATTATTAAATAAAATTATTAATTTTTTCATTATTTTTAAGTCAATTATTGAACAATATATATACCCAACGGTCGAACACATTGTCCTGGACCAATACTAAGATAATAATAAAGCTGTAGAGTTTGATTGTTTGATTGTTTGTTTGTTTGTTTGAACGCGCTAATCTCAGGAATTACTGGTTCGAATTAAAAAATTCTTTTTGTGTAGGATAGTCCATTTATCGAGGAAGGCTTTAGGATATATAACATTACGCTGCGACCATTAGAAGCGAAGCATCAGTGAAAAATGTTGCAAAAACGGGGAAAATTATTCATATTTGAAGGCTTCCGTTGCTAAGCTACCAAAATAATATTATTTGAAGGCTTCCGTTGTCAAATCAAAATCAAATCTATACTAATATTATAAAGCTGTAGAGTTTGATTGTTTGTTTGTTTATTTGATCACGTGGGCGGAGCCGCGAGCAAAAGCTAGTACTAAGATAAAAGTGTGGAATAGTAAACTACTGAGAGAGTTTTTGTTCCATTACTCTCAGACCAAAAATTAACATTTGTATATTTAAAAATGATAAATTTAATGATTATTGGTAAGTCATACAAATATTTAATTTAAAAAATAATTGTATGACCTACAAATATTTGTCTCCGTGAAGATATGAAAAGCTAGCATCTTTTATTCAGTCTAGTGTAGCATAGAAGCATGATCTATTGTTTGCGTTGTGTCTTCTGGTCCTTAAGTTGTAATTTAAGGTCATTTTCTTCATTCAGTTTGTGAAATTTAATATGATATTGATATGATTGATTTATGTATTTAAAGCTGTTACACTTGAATCAGTGTACACATTATATTTGATGTTAACTATAAATTGTTTCATTTCTGCGTTGATATTATAATTACTGACACTGACTGGTCACCATTGTAATTACAAGATACTGGCTGGTCACTTTTAGTCAGAATTGATCATTGAATAGAATGTGGTCCATGGAAGAATTCATTTGCCCATTCCATCTTATAAATATATCTTCTTGTCTTATATGCACAATTTACTTGCTTTTTATGGTTGACCTCTTTGTGGATACACTGTTTTAAACTGACGAGAAAGAATGAGTAGTTTTTCAATTCAGTGTGTATAAAAAAAGTTTTTTTTATCTCTAACCATGCTTGTCTTTTTTATAGATTGATCAAGTAATGTGCATCTTAAGTAGGTATTATTTAAAAATAAGAAAAAATTCCACCCCTGAAGAAGTGAAATTGGGGATAAGGTATTAAAACTTTGTTATTATTCCACCAGTATGATTCTTTCACTAAAAAACTCAATGAAAAATAAAAATAAGCTATGATACAGTGCTGCCAATGATTTTATGTTTAGCTTATTAGTTTTTTCAGTTGTATTTATTTTTATCAATCACAATCTAAATTAGTTGGGTTTTATCTTCTTGAGGATGATAGAGTAAAGCTCTGTGTCATGTTTTGAGTTTGCTGCGCGGGTTTTGTCGACGCGAGGAGGCTACAAAAAAACTTATAATAATTGTGAGAAGGTTCCTCACTCTGGTGTCAATCTACTACTAGCTGTTCAACATTATCTATGCTATATAAAAAAACACTGTTACTAACTACCATTCGCGTATGAGTAATATTCGCGTAAACATAAGAAATCAATATGCTATATCAATAATCCCAATCGAATTTTCAAAACCGGAACCGGTCACAGCCGACGTACGGCTCCGATAACAGGGCCATTTTGTGACTGCTGGCCATGAAGAAGACAACACACTCCTGCAGACAACTCCTGAATTTGTCAATGTTTCACTGGGCAATGCTAATAAATAAATAAATACACCCAACAGTCACATACATAGTCCTGACCCCACAGTAAGATACGAGTCTTGTGTCGTGGGTATCAGGAACTACGAGAGACTTTCGGTCTCACAACACCCAGACTCCGAACCATATATTTGTGGATCACACAAACATTTGTCTCGGTGCGGGATCGAACCCGCGGCCTCTCGCTTCACAGCCGGCTACTCGGCCGCTACGCCACGGAGGGGCGCCCGCTGCTGCTAATATTAGGGTTATTATCCATAATTGACTCGGTTGTCTATTTCACTTTGTTGGTTAGGACTTTTAGGACTTTTGCACTTACTTGGTTCATTTTGCAAAGTAGTGTGAAAGCGTTTCAGAGCTCTTCGTTGTTGTAGTGGGCCAAAAGTTTCATATTATGTAGTAGATGTTGATGTAAACTTGTACTTAGTTCAGGTTCATAAATTAGATTCGTATCAAGGTTTTGGTCAAGCTAAGTAGTCGTAGAAACACACCTAGGTCCAGGGATATGTGAACATGAACCTCTTTATCCAGGTTTAGTTTCAATTTCTTGGTTATGTAATAATTCTATAAAAGGTTAAATGAGTACTATCCTTTAATACGGTCATTAATGATAGCTCGGTAAAGTTCTGTCCTACGATCAAAGATGTAGGCATAAATTCGTCATTCACTACAAGCACAGTGATCGATGCCTCAACCTCATCAATTCTGACGGTGATATGAGATTTGTATAATGGATGAATTGCCGATTTTCCAAAACCTCTCACTACAGGCAATTCATCAAAGATCCTAGACAATTTTAAGGAAGCCGCGTCGCTTTGTTTGATAAGGCTGCATTCACTCCCAAAGTCTATGTATGCCTTTAACCGACTGTCATTAACAAGGATATTCTTATAAAAATTTTCATTAGTTTTATTCGATACATCAATTTTTAGAGTTTTCATTTTTGCGGGTTCAGCACGCGTCGATACCGAGGTTGTTGCCACTGCTGATCGTGGTACATAAGGGCGTAACTTACAGTTGTCATTATCATGTCCAATCCTATGACATTTGCATTTTACGATCGGACTAGGGCATTTGTAAAATGGATGCCCTTTTTGGTTGCAGGTGTAACACGTAATCGCGGAACTATCGTTTGGAACTGTATTAGGATTATTGCGACTAATAAATCTTTTGTTATTGCGTTCTCAGTTACTATTTTGATTAGATGGAGGTAGCTGTACGCGTTGAGTACTTAAAAAGCTTAATAACCCCTCAGGTTCTGTACATCGAAGGGTTTGTGCACCACTTTTAATAGCCACGTCAGTAATACCATGAATTATGCAATCGACAGCCTTTTTGCCAGTTATTTCGCACCTACTTAATAGACATAGCTTATCATAAAAATATTCACGGAGACTTTCGTCACCTCGTGAAGTTCTGTTTAACATTTCCTCCAGAAGGCGTCCGTAATTTTCCTCACTCGGAAAAGCCTTCAAGAGTTTTTCCTGCCATTCACTCCATGAGAAAACCACTGTAGGCAGAGCCTCAAACCATTTCTTGGCCAAACCAGTGAGCTTTTGCAAAGAATAATGGACAATTCATTTTTGATCCCACCCATAAATGGTGGCACATTCGTTATCTTTTTTTACCCAAGATTCCATGGTTTGAGACCTTTTTGCAGGGTCAAATTCCGGCACAACATTATTTAAGTTATTGTTATTAAATTAATTTTTACTGGTCTCTCCTTTGAAGCTAGCTAGCAGTTTCAAAACGTCATCTGTAGTCAATCGTTTTGATGATTTACGCATCCTCCGCGGCGGAGGAGAATCCTCACTTGACGTTGAAGTAGATGACGTCGAAGGTGAAGGTCGAAGGTGGAGTCGTAGGTGGCGTACCTCCAACTTGGTCAACGTCTTATGTCATAACTGAAAAGGACATTGTTCGTCGTCCATACATAGTTGGCCTAAGAACCAACAGGGAGATGAATTGACTTTTTGGGTTTTAGATAATGTAGATATTTGATTGAAACTAAATTAAAACTACGGACACTTGAGAATTCCGAAAAATAAATAAAATACTTTCGGATTTTGAGGTTATAATTAGGCCAATAAATACTATCAAATGTCAAATGTTGTCATCTGTTAATTCATTTTGACGGAGTTTTGGCGGGAATTCTGACAGTGCGGTTCATCGCTGATTTTAATTTATTTCAAAAACTAGTTTAATGTTGTGTTTGTTGTATAAAAGTGGTGTGGATTTGTGCAATAAACATTTACGGCGATGAACAGTGTATGGAAATATTGAAATAAGAGAATTAAGTATCGTACTGGAAAGAATGCACACCAAAACTCCAACAAGTCCTTGAAAACTTCCACACCGATATTTCATCGTTCTTGTGAAGATTTGAGAATAAATTACACTTGTCATTGGCGAAATGCATAACAATGCGAAGCCATAAATAAATTTAAAAAAATCATTTTGATAAGCCGTATTATGGTTCCGCGACATCATATCGGACTGTTTGTGACTAAAAACCATAATCATGGTTAATAAAATAATGGTTTTTAATTACACAGACAAGCGTCAGTATTCTCAACACTTGAGTTTTGAGAATACTGACGTTTGTCTGTGTCAAACTCTTATTAAGAGTGCTGTTACAAAGACTTGGCTGTATGAGCTACAGTACCTTTGCCTATTAAAAACCCGAATTTGAACCAAAAATTATAATACCGAGGACTATGACGGAAGTGAATACTTTTTAAATTGGTTTCGAAATTAAAAAGTGTCCGTTCTATTGAAATAATTATAATGTACATTATAAATAATAATAATAATTATAGTATTAGGTCTACAACTTTGCTCCCGCCGTTTTTTTTTTAATTTTAAAAATTATATAAAAAAAAATGGTATCTTATTTATGTTTCAAAGTATTGTCCGTCACTTTCCACTACTTTGGCCCATCTTTCAGGCAGCAAACGAATCCCACGTCGGAAAAATTCTTCATCCTTTGATAAGATCCAAGAATCGATCCATTCTTTCACTTTTTCAAAAGAATCGAAGCACTGGCCCGCCAGGCCGTGTGCGATCGACCTAAATAAATGGTAATCAGATGGAGCAACATCTGGAGAGTATGGCGGGTGAGGTAGAATTTCCCATTTCAGTGTTTCGAGGTACGTCTTGACTACTTTCGCCACGTGAGGTCGAGCATTATCGTGTTGCAAAATTACTTTCAACTGATACGGTACCCAGTATCCTTGTTTTTGGATCATTCCCAGCTGTTCCAGGCGTTTTGATACTGCTTGCTGAGTTACTCCTAATGATTTTGCTAGCTGTCCTTGAGTTTGGCACGAGTCTTCATTAAGTAAAGCCTCCAGTTCATCATCTTCAAAAGTTTTTTCTCTGCCACCGCTATGCCGATCTTCAACAACAAAATCACCGCTTTTAAAGCGCTGGAACCACTCGCGACACGTTCTTTCACTAATAGTTTCATCACCATAAGCATTGAAATAATCTGATGAGCCTCAGCCGCCGATTTCTTCATGTTGAAATGAAAAAGTAAAATCTCCCGCAAATGACGTGAATTCGGTTTATAAGTTGACATATTTAATTAAATGTAACTATATGACGCAAACAAAAATTAACTAATATCGATGTAAGATTATATTTATAGATGTCAAAACTGATGGAAAACAACTGTGATTTATTTATTTGAACTATTACTGGCTACTAGCGCTATCTTCTGGAAAACGGCGGGAGCAAAGTTGTAGACCTAATAAATGTTTCATGCGTGTTGATTCATAGGCCATTTTTGACAATGTCCTTTAAAAATTCCTCTGATTAGCTTTCCATCCATTCAACTCTTATATATATATAAAAAAAAAAGATTAAACATTTGAATTCTCTCTAGTCTCTGAGGGTGCACCATATAGCTGGGAGACCAAACACAGCTGTTATATTCCAGTATACTTCTAACTATGCAATTATATATGGGTATCAAGACATCGGAATCTTTAAACGATTTTATTTGTCTAGAGACAAAACCGGATATCTTAGAGGCTTTGTTTATTATTTGGTCCATATGGCCTCTGAAACTTAAACAACTGTCCAATATTACCCCTATGTCTCTAATACTTGTTACTTCTTTTAGTTGAGTATTCTCTAAAAAAATACGCGGCACGTACTGGCGTTTTCTTTTTGGTAAATCTCATGTGAAAGCATTTACCTACATTTAATATCATTTTGTTCTGAGAACACCACATACCAACATAATTTAATTCGTTTTGTAACATTCTTATATCATCATCATTTTGAACTCGCTTATACAATTTTAAATCATCCGCATACATTTTAAATTTACACTTTAGGGTCATAGCTAGATCATTAACAAATAATATAAAAAACAATGGGCCTAAATGAGACCCCTGAGGAACACCGGTCGGTATCGTCATCGCACGAGATGTGTACCCACGAATCTGAACGAGTTGAGTTCTATTTTGAAGATAAGATTCACACCACCTATACAGTGATCCGTGGATACCCATCCCAGAGATCTTTTGTAATAGCAACACGTGGTCAATCAAATCAAATGCCTTGCTGAAATCAGTGTATATGGCATGGATTTCATGACCCTCATCAATCGCCCTGGCAACATCCTCAACGAAACCAACCAGGTTTGTGGCAGTGGATTTTTTGGGCAGAAAACCATGTTCCGGGTGGAGTCTATGCTTAACGTGCCAGTATATTTTTTTGTGTACAATCGACTCTAAAATTTTACCGGGTGCCGGAAGAATCGACACAGGCCGGTAATCGGACACGACGTTTGTGCTACCACTTTTATGTATAGGCATCAAACGGGCAGCTTTCCATTGCGCAGAAAAAACACCATCGTGCATGGATCGATTATACAATACACACAGAGGTGCTACTATTAATAATATTGAAATTAAATAAAATAAATTTTAACAAGCGTTATGGTTACTTTGTAAAAATCGTAATTATACGTTAATTTACTTATGGTGGCCTTAAAGTGGTAATTTTTTTGATTTGCTGACAAGCTAAAAGTCTCATTTAAAGCATTTGTCTTCTCCTATAATGATATGACAAATGTTCTAAATTTGGGTCCATATTTTATAAACAGTGAAACAAACATTTCGTATACTTGAAGGCGAAAATCGAACGAACGAAACGGATTCTCAGCAAAAAAAAATTATTTATCGTTTTGATTCCTCAGGTCACTATTGTCTTTCTTCACCTAGTATTAATAAAATAAGAGGACACCTTTATATCTATACTAATATAATAAAGCTGTAGAGTTTGATTGTTTGTTTGTTTGTTTGTTTGAACGCGCTAATCTCAGGAACTACTGGTTCGAATTGAAAAATTCTTTTTGTGTTGGATAGTCCATTTATCGAGGAAGGCTTTAGGCTATATAACATTACGCTGCGACCATTAGGAGCGAAGCATGAGTGAAAAATGTGTGTGAGTGCAAAAACGGGGAAAATTATTTATATTTGAAGGCTTCCGTGCTATGGTAATAAAATTTGGTCGGAATTAATGCATTATTGTCAATTTATAAAGAAGAAATACTTGTATTTTTGTATGTAACGAATTAACTTAAAAACTACTGGACCGATTTGAAAAATTCTTCCACCATTAGAATCCTACATTATCCCTGATAAACATAGGCTACTTTTTATGCGGGAAAAAGCAGATCACGCGTGCGGAGCCGCGAGGAAAAGCTAGTGTTTTGATAATACTTAATTTTGTTGAATTTTGTCGCCAATGTCATTTGTGGCATTTAGTTTGCTTCGTCAATAATGAAGCAAAGACAAAGTTATAGAGAAGGTCGTTTAACTAAGTGGGTGTTTTGAAAGTGGTCCATGAGAAAAAAGTCTGGGAACCTCTATTTTAAGGCATAAATTCCGCCATCTACGCTTTAATCTCACCCCAACTAAAAATGCTTGCCATAAAGTCTCGATGGCGCATTCTAGGACAATATCTAGGTTAGGTGGCGCTAGTCTCGTTCTGTGTGAGCCAAGATCAATACTTTCAATGGGAACAGACCCACCTACTGCGAATATCCACTATACTAATCCAAACACTACGAAGTGGTCGCAGTACAGTAGAGTTACAAGAGAATTAATCAGTCGCTGCGTTAATTGTTCGACACGGACCCGAGGTAATAACTTACTTTGAGTAGATTGGATGGTGTGTCGAGACTGGTTGTGATTATGAAGACTAGACGAAGAATGGTACGTATTTATAAAAAAATAATTTATTATGGACACGGTTGGCAAGTCATTTCAGGATTTCTTTCTTTATACTTTACTAATTTGGTAAAATATTGATAGTTATAATTCATATTTTTTTACTTATTTTCTTAAATATTTAAAGGGTAGCCGCGTCATGCCCGTGAACGGGTGCTGCTTATGTGGACTGGTCTGCTCAAGCTCTTATTGCGTGTTTAGTTGATTTTTTCATATTTTTCTTGAGGATCATGCCCAAAAATCTATTATATTCTAATTATTTTACTTTATAACGTTCCTCATTGGCACAAATTGATGCTGCTCTAATTCAAATAAACAACACTAATGTATGTAGTGCTAATATGTATTGTAAATAAGTCCAGAAAAGAGCAACGTTAGAGTTTCTTGCCCGTTCTTCTTTAACGAAACAGCATTCCGAACTGGCGGTAGAGTTAAAATTTGACTGAATCTAAATGATGATGTTTAACATTTTATTGATTCAATAAATGATTTGATTTGAAGAATATAGTTCATCTTAGCAACGAATTTTCATTTTGGTATTGTTTTGTCTTAATGCATTTGATTGAAATACACTAATATATATTGCCAACGTAACCCTAAATATATTTTAGAGAAAACGTACGTCACAATGATGAGAGCAATATTTTAACATTTCCAACTTAGAGGTAACTACTGCCCACAAAATGTTATATGTTAGCGAGCTCTGGCCCGTCATAGGCACATACGGCATAATTATTGACATTTAACCTTTCTTTATATTTGTGGCATAATGTATATGGCCTACACTTTTGTTTTTATAAATTAAAATCTATTGATGGGAGTGTGTCACTGTGACGGCTCGCTCGTATTATTAAAATTGTTAATCGTTGTTGTGAGGTGTTGTTTCCTTTCTCGACATCTAAAATAACATAATATGTTTAAAGTTACCTTTAACTTTAGCGATGGTTTTTGATCGCAGGGCTTAGGCTTGATAGACACTCCCCTGGTACAATTTCTTTTTGATAGATTTGATATTTGTTTGTGATAATTTAGAAACATTCGGAAACAACCAACTGCCAATGCGGAGGTATTTGTGAAATTAGCTTTTGCGAATGTTATATTGCTGTTGCGAAATCTCTAATTTGTAAAATTATGGAAAGGTATGTGTTGTGGTTGATAATTATTTTATTTTCTTAAGGTCTTTCTTTATTAGAACTGGTATAATTACCGAGAAAAGTAAACATTTTGGGTCAATTAAAAGATTAATTGACCCAAAATGTTTACTTTTAGCAGTTAGTTCACTGACCTTTTTTTTGTATTTCTGTACTTACCTTCGTTTATTCTACGTACTTTCGTTTTGGTGATAAAAACCGTTGTGCACTTTTTTTGAGTTCTCGTTCAAAATATTGTTGTTTTCTAGCTAATAACACCTTATTCAGAAGTTTCCCAGTTCGATTTACAGAATTATCACTTTTCTTAGACAGAATAGCAAATATGAATATTTTTATTTTGAAAAAGATCACAGAATCGATGTATACATGAGCACAGCAGCGCCCTCTCTAATTTTAATAGGAACAAAAATATCAAAAGGAGCAAAAAGTATATTGAAATTGATGAGAAAATTAAATAATCTATAGAACTCCTTTTAAAAAAACAAAATAATTAAGATCGCACCGTGCCATATTTCGCCATTTTCGTTCCAATTTTAATAGGAACAAAAATAACAAAAGGAGCAAAGGTTTATGGAAAAAGATGAGGAAATTAACTCCATATTTTACATTCCTTAATTTTAATCGGTATTTTATTTCTATTTTATGAACAATATCTATGTTGGTAATTTCTGTACATTGTTGTCGGTTACTTAAATAACAAGAGATTAATTCTAGTCCTTTGTCACGTATACCGTATCTTTCTAGTTTATGAAGCAATATTTCATGATCAACGTAGTCGTAGGCCTTAGTCCATGTAAAGGGCGCAAATCATCATCATCATCATCAGCCACAAGACGTCCACTGCTGAACATAGGGCTCCCCCGAAGACCAACCTGTTGGAAGCGGCCTGCATCCAGCGACATCATGCGACCTTTATGACCTTTAGGGCGCAAATAGGCACTTTATATTACCTATACTATTCATAATGTTCTTAAGAAAATCAAATATTGCGGCATTAATAGATTTACCCCTTCTAAATCCTTTTTGTTCCTCAACTAATAAATTTTTATTTTCTAGAAAGTTATATAATCGGCTTTGTTTATACAAATATTTATCAATAATCTTAGCACAACTCGTCTTAAAAAATCCAGAACATGTACAAAATGATCAGTGGTAATGATTTTTTCATTGCCGCAACAGCAAACTTTTGCAGAATTTTTACTCCCCTTATTATAAATACCCTTTTTGTTGTGGTATTTATTTACAAAATCTTTCTATAGAGGAATAATTATTGGTTTCTATAAACTACTTTTGAACTTTGATTTCTAATGAGTGCGAAGGGATCCCAATATATAATGAAAGAACATATGACCATTTTGACAAATCTAAAATTTAATTTAGAAAGACCTTCTAGAACCTTCTTTTACTTATTAAGGCATACAACAATAATTATCTAGCAGACGATTACTTTGAAAAAATAACTTACAGAAACAAGTCACAATAATAAAACGCTGAATTCAGTATCTCCAAAATCTTAGTATACGTAGTACACAATGTAATTGACGCAATAATAATACAGCATGCCAGGGTGCAAACCAGGTGACCCCACCCTAGGTGACCTAATTAAAGCGCATGCGTACGACGTCTAGGGTGCCACAGTCTGATCGTTATTCAAACGAAGGGCTGACATACGCACATGGCCTAGGGTTTCTGGGTTGCCTTTGTCTGGATTAAATAATATTTTAATAGAGTTTAGAGGGGTGAAATACGCAGATGCTTTAGGGTTCCTTTGTTGTGTTTGAAAGAACGAATATCGATTTTAGCTCTTGACCTATTTAAGTGGTACTTTTAACTGTTGAAAAATACGGAAGTGATTCTCAATTCAACGCGTATATACACGTGTATATGTTTCTTGTATGTGATTTTAATATTCTTATTTTATAGCTCCAAGTTCCAAGAAGATATTCAACCTCTGAGGGGATGAAAGACTAGATGGAGAGATTTCATCGTAAAAAATTGGCGACAATATGGTTGATGACTATTTTCACGAGGCCGCTTCATAGAATTATTTTTCCAACTGTACGAAGCTGCCTCGTAAACCAGAGTGTTCTGTTATTTTCTCGTTTGTCTTTTCTGTTTATCATTTAGTGTTGTCCAAAGTTGCTAGTCGTTGATCATGATCATGATCATCATCATCAGCCACACGAAGTCCACTGCTGAACATAGGCCGCCCCCAAAGATTTCCAGACCGACCTGTTGAAAGCGGCCTGCATCCAGCAACTTCCTGCGACCATTATTAGTCGTAATCCACATGTCACTTATTCGATAAAAAAGAAAATGCTTTATTAATGTCTTGGTAATGCGTTCAGATTTGGTACTACTGGCGGTGAAATACTTGTACACTAGATACATGTTGCTTCGATTTGAACACACTTTCTATAACATGTACTTACACGCATATAGGTGCTGAATTCAATATTGCAATTAAGTACTTCTATTTGTTTTTCTAGGCCGCCTTATAACGGACTTTAAAAGGAGGCTCTGTATTTTATTAAGGGTCAACAAGCCCGATAGGAGCCGGCCTGCGTGCCTTTGCAAAAACAATACCTTTACAAGTTACTGGTTTCGGAGAATCTAATTGGACCTATTTTATGCAAACAGGAACCAACCCAGAGCAAGTTCAAATGTAGATACTGATTTTGTTTCACAAATTCAATAATCGAAGTCTGAAAATGAACTCTTCGATATTTTTCACAAAGCAAGACATGGAAGATCAATCGCTACAAAACAAAGAAAAAGTTATTCGTAACTGTAAATCATTAAAAGTAAATACGAAGAATTTGTCTATTTTTATCATGTTTTCAAAAGTGTTTAAGTCATTCCTAAGAATGTGGATTTGGTGTAAAAAAAATTGGATTAGTTGCCTTATATGCGACACGCCTCTTAATGCCTCGAACGCAGACACGAGGTGGTAGATTCAGTTATTTAATCAGCTAGTCTTTTATCATCTTGTCTTTTGTTTCCAAGTTTAAAAATTTCCTCATAATATTTTATTTAGTATTCGTCTGTAGTTTTTAATAAAACAATTTTAACCAGAGCTTGAACATCAATTTTTGCTTCAACATCATTTACGTTAAGTTTTGAGTTTCGGTTTTTAAAGTTCTTACATAGCATATCATTCAATGAGATCTGTCCTATCCGTAGCTGAATTGTTTAAATAACATCTCATACACACTTATTATTCGGATACATGCGGGAAATATAGTATTTTCTATACTTCTTTACCTGTCGACTAGTAAAGTAAATAGTCCACAAAAAGCTTTGAAGATTTATTGTTATAATTACAAACGCATAGTAATAAATTAATATCCCAACACCATCCGAACGTGAGCCACCCACGTCCGAGAGAAAGGGCGGGGTCCTTTCGAATCATTAAACATATTGCCCCTTAGGGTACGCACAAAGGGTGCGTTACTTATTAGTATATCGATCGTTGGTTTGGGTAGGGGTGAAGTTACCCAGCTACCGTGAAGGACCACACCTCAGTACTAGCGGAGTTTGCTCGGAAGCCGGTCCGGGCACGTGAGTCACTGCGGTCACTTTGTTTTATCCAAAGTAAAATCAAAGAATAAAGTCATGTTTGAGAACATTAACGGTATGTGACATTAGCTTATTTTTTTATTTCGTTTTTTCACTCGTGGGTGGTAGGAGCACGCGGCCATCAACATGGAATTGGTAAATATTTTTTTACTCCTTATATGCTGGGCTATTCGTACGTACAGCAATTTTAATGTACGTGATCTTTGTAGAATTATATTGATTAATGTCTAGAAGATTTAGTAAACATATTTTTTAATAAACTTGTTAATGTTTAATTTTAAAGATATATTACATGGTTAATTTATTTAATTTAAAATGCGTTTCTACACCATAATATTTATATATTTTTTTTGTCATTATGTTTGTGGTTCATTATGTTAGTAAATTTGCGATGTACATACATGGCGTCTTTATAAAACATAAATCATCAATCTCATAAATTTGGCGTATGCATTATATAATGTCCGCTAGCGCATATTAAAATGGAGGGTGACTCTATATTCGCACATGCGCAATATGTTGTGACGCTAACCACCCTTACGCTGAGCGCATGCCCAATAAGATGCCTTTACCCGCAGTCTATATTTTATTTAGAAAAATAATTGATTGCATTGAATTTAAGCATTATGGGGGTATTTTTCGACGTCTATTTTATGTTAGAATATTTATGTTATTTGCTTAATGCAACTTCGACTTCGTGCATTAATCACATGTCTATTTTGCGTAGGTGAAATAGCGCATGTATGTTTACTGTAAATTCTGATTCTCTTCAGTACAGGTTTTGGTATGAGTAATTTCGTTACGGGACATTTAGGCATTCCCAGAGACTCACCGAGCTTCAATGCTCGGTGTCAAGAAAAAATGCGTGCCACTGTTGATCATAGTGCACAGGAGTTACAGTGGCGGGTGTGTGGCCGGAATAGTCTCTTAAAATATTAAGTCCTGAGTTTCCTGTCCTATTGTTATAGGTGATAGTCTTCGGCACGGCGTCGTTAGTAATACGTTTATATTTTGTGTACTATCTTTTAAACTTTTGAATATTTACAGTTAGTTAACTTTCAGTTATTTCAATGGAATCCCAAGTTTCGTTACCTCTTGGTTTAAGGTAAATTTTGTATATTCAATGATAATTATTTAGTTATTTTATGTACTTTGATAAGTGTTTTCGAAAACCAACATAAAAGAAAGAAGAAAAGAAAAAAAAGGGCCCTTTTTGATGGATGACGACGCTATTTTTTACCTGTAGATGATCCATGTTTCTTAATGATGTACCATAGTTTACTGTACAAAAAATAAAAAATAAACTGTTACAATCCGTTTGAGATAGCGTAGATGAGTACATAAAATATGGTATCTTATGTTAGTAGTATTAATGTGTCTCTTAGTAGGTATGTTAGAATTTTGTTTGATATAAACACTTTTTTTCATGAAAGCCTCCTCCAAACTACTCCATTAGAATCTATCTTGTGCGAGTCCTGGTGTTCCTATTACTTGGACAAGGTCATTCACCATCGTTTAGAGGGCCTGCATTTTTTCCTTTTATTATTGTTGGGCACCACTTTGTTATATTTTGCGATCATGTTCTGTCCTATACTCAGTGATGCCACCTTGCAGAAAAAAAAATTGCTAGATTTGGTCTCAAAACTCCCTAGATTTCGGGATATTTTGAAATAAAAAATCACTAGAAATCACTAAATAGTTTAAAATGAAATTACACGGTAGATACTACAAAATAACGTAATTGTTAAAAAAAATACCAAAAATTAACACAAAATATTAATTACTTATCTAGGCTGATAGCCGACGGACGAAAAAAAAGAAACAAAAAATAAAAAACCTAAAAATCTACATTAAATACTTCCACTGGTATTTCTTCATCATCTTCATTTGTTGTCGCATATCTTACAGATGTAGAAGGCTGATATGGATCATTAGTTTCGTCAGACTTTTTTGTTTCAATAAAGTATTTACATTTGCTTCCAATAGCAGCAATTACCTCAGCCGGAAGATCGTAACTGTAACAATTTGTCTGCAATATTTTTAACTTATTTCTTATAAAAAGAATGCTATTAAGACTGTTTACAGCCATTTTGTTTCTCAGTTTGTTTTTTACGATATTCATAGCACTAAATGCCCTTTCGACTTCAGCATTTGAGTGAGGAAGGGACAATGCGGACATAGCCAGCTCAGATAACTCACGAAAGGTATTTATTCCAGCAGCATTCCTATATTTTATAACTTCAGCCCAGATCATCAATAATCAGAATCAGATCAATAACAATATGTGTAGCATTCCATTTAACATAATTTATACCATGCCATTGCTGTAACAGTTTGTCTATAGCTTCGTCATCAAATCCGAGTTCCTTGGCAAGATCTGCTATTTGTTATCTTTACACTGGCGAAGAGTATTTTCCACACTCAACAGACACATTTTCTCCAAAATAGTATAATTTGAAGGAAGTCTTTGCTGAATTTCTTTTGCTAATTTGACAGTGAAATCAATACAACGTTTTCTAACTGCACTGATTACATCATTTGGTAAAGAGGCCTTTTGTGCCTGTGACTCAAATAAATATCCTAAATACGGTACCGGATTCATATGGGCTTCTATTGGAATGGACAAATAATCTTTGTCCGTCGTAGCAGACGTCGGCATGAGTACTCTATTGCAAATAGAGCGAAGCAATGTCATTAATATGTTTAGTAGAGCAACTGGATTTGAGTCTTCACTTTCAAAGCTCTTGACTCCAATTTGGCCATCATTCAATATGCTACTTAAAAAGCATATATAAAGGCGATTCGTCTCATCAGCATACATCAAATGAAGCAATTCTGCTGTGTAGCAACTATCTCTGTTCAAAGAGAAATGCAATTTTAGTTCTTCCCAATGAGGCAATATCCTGGTCACAGTTTCTTCAACAGAAAGCCAACGAGTATCAAAAGAGCGCAATATTTTTAAAGGCTTCTCGCCACAATTTATTGTTTCATAAATATCTTTGTACTCATTACAGCGTTTGGGTGAATGTGAGAACAAATTATAGGTTTATCTAATGAGAAACTCTATATTTCGTGGTAACGTTTATTCTGAAGCATGTGAAACTGCCAATTGTAATGAATGGCAAATACATCTGACAAGAATTAAATTAGGTAAGCCATATTCCGTTTTTAATATATTATGTACGCCTTTATTAATTCCGGTCATAACGGAGGCAATATCTACTCCAATTCCAATTAAGTTTTTTATTAGAAAACCATGTGCATGTAAGCGGTTTACTAAGGCAGTAGCAATTCCACGAGCAGCCGCGCTCTTCAATGGTCCCAATGCTAGAAATGCGGATACAACTTTATTCTGCGTGCAACTAAAGTATCTAATTACTATGCCCAATAATTTTGATACCCTGACGTCAGTGGACTCATCCAATAGTGCACTATATTTTTGTGTTCCAACATCATCCAATAGCATTTGTTTGAAATGTAGAGCTAACACATTTTTTATTACTGCACTGCATTTCGTTCTGTGCATTTTCATATTCACAACATTCTTTGAGTCAGATTATTAGATTAGATTATAGAGATAGATTTTTTTAAAGCTTCAGTCAAGTGGTCAATTTGTTGTATGGATGTGTGTTCTGCAATGAATAGGGACAGAATTCCTTCCACTTTTAATGTGTCTGTATTATTTTTAGAAGCGGGCAGAAATTCAATTTATCGATTCTTTGACACTAAGTTTTATCTTTATGTTTTTTTGTATCTTTGTGTTTCTTAATGTCGTTAATTCTTGCAAAAATTTCACAACGACAAAAAGTACAAAACTCTTTTGTAGTATCGTTTGCTACGGGCCGTAACCACATCCTGAATTCTTCTTGGGTTTCCCATTATTTTCGATATTTTTGTGAATAAACAGTCTTTTTTTTCACTGGCACGTCCATGGTAATGTGAAATAACTAATTCTCCACAAAAACTTGCTTGAGTGATTTTAACTCGATCACTTACTTTCGCGATCGTAGTTTAGCAACAACTAACTAAATACTGTTAAATACACATGTCACACTCAAATAAATTTTACATAGTTGGTACGTGATAGGTTCTGATCAATAGTCGGGGATTCCCCAAGATAGGTTTGTATAACCAAACAAAGACATCTAATTACATTTTGCTTGTGTAAGAAAAAGACAGTGCTATTTTAACATAAACCGAGGAATTCAAGACAGCTTAAGAGAGTGTTGTCAATATGTATTTTCTAAATTTTTCGAGATTCATTAAATATCACTAAATATCGTTAAATATATTTTTAGTGATTTTTACACATTTTACTGTTATTGCTTCTTTGACTATATACCTTGATTTCTTTTTGTAATCGGTGTTCTATAGCTATTTATCATTTCTTCGACTTTTACGCTTTGTTACCTGAAGTACTATAATATACTCCAATTGTTCTGAACTATTGAATCATTATTTCTAAAATGATAGAAGTACGTGTGATTAATATTAATGCCGTCGTTATTGTTGGCCAATCGAGGTTTCCAAATATGGGATCCAAAACTTTGGCGAGAGCAGATCGCTTTGTTTTACGTATAAATACGTTGGGCCGTCGTTGAAGATGCAAAAAAACATTTAATTTTCTATAAAACTATTTAATTAATAAACAAGTTACAGTTAAAGTACTAAATTACAGAGGTTAACTCCCCGTCGATGTTAGAACAAAAGAGTGCATAAACTCGGAATAAGTTAACTGATATAACCTCGGATTTCGCTATGAGCAATGACTGGGTGCAATTGCTACCGAATTCCACTAAATGCAGGTGGCATGATGGTGCAATGGTGGTTCGATCGGCAGCGGCGAGTTCTTGGTAGGTGGCGAGGTGTTGTAATGCGTCATCATATCGCGCGATGGGTCCTATCGCACTTGGAATGTTAGTGCTTTTGTCTCTACACGTACTCTTGTCATCCATTTTGAGTGTTTTTCTTTGTAAGTTCTATGTAGTATCTTTGATTCTTCTGCAAAAGCTATTCACAAAGGTAATTCGTGCTTCATTGTGTACATATGGGCTCCTGTGCAATATTTTTTCATGATGCCTCCCTGCTCTATACCATTATAGGCCTTGTCAATTTTTTTGTTATGCGTTGCAGTAAACTTGATGCATTACCTTGTTTTACAATAGGTTTCAACCACTAAAAACTCTGGTGATGTCTGGTTATTCTCAAGAGTTCTTTTCTAATAAGAACCGGAAAATCCAATGAACCCCAAGACAAAAGAATATTTTCAAATCTTGACATGACAACTATATTTTTAAATTTTCCGTAATATAGATTAAAACCTAACAATATTAATATTTTAAATACAAATTATATTTCGGGATAAAACCATTTTTATTATATAACTAGCTGTCCCGTGGGGTCACCTGCAAAATTCAATCACCGGGTCCAATCGTGAATTTAAACCATCCCGGGATTCACTCAAACACATACAAAGAGATAAATATAGAAATTATAGAGATTAGATTATAGAAATTAGTTAACAGTTTAGTTACTAGTGAGACTAACGAACAGCAATTGATTTTTATATATAATAGAAGATGAATAAGTTGCAGTTATATTGCACTTCCCCAATCTAATGGTGTTGGCGCTAGTTACAATTGAAAGCTAGATCAATACGATGACCAGAACAGCGCAGACTCCGTACATGACGTTTGTACAACGAATCGTGAGATATAGACGCTGTTCATGAAATACGAATTTATATTATTGCTTAGTCGATTGAACCTAAACGATTAAAGAAGAATGTGTTTTATTATCGATTTGATTATGTGAGTATTGAATTGTTTTGTTATTTCATTATTGGGGTATTAAAAAGGCGTCTGTTTATATTAGGATTGAAGCAACAGTTGTCAATAACACAAACATTGTTTTTTTTTTATTTTGTTATGCTATATCTTTGTATTCATTATTCTGATTTTTATCTTGTAATGAATTATTTACGAATGTTAGTAACAGGGTTTGTATCAACGTTTATTGCAGGATTAATGTTATAGGTTTTGTGAAGCGTGCTAAGAATTCGTGCATCATAAGTGCGTTCTCTTCAAAAATTCGACAGACGCTACTACTGTGCAATCCCCCAAAACATGTTAAATACATGGTGACGCCCACCCTTGATGTATAATGGGAAATACAAAATAATAGCCTAGCCTAGCCTATTTATATATTATATTTTTATAATATTTTTAATTTATTAGTCGATAAGAAGTTCTGCTAAACGACTTTAAACAGGAATTATTAAAGGATGTTTCATTTCGGGGTCTATGTGAGCATTTCTTAACCGCCCCTGGACTTTGAGAAGATTGTTGTCATCCAAAAATGGATTTAATTGATTTATTGTGCTATTTGGTTACAACTTGTTGTCTCGTTAGCTGATTATTTCCTTAGAGAAATAAACTTGTTGAAAATGTTTTAAAGTGTGTTGTTTGATCTTTTTAGTTCTGATATTGTTAAAAATGATTGTTTATGTTATTCTTTATACATTAACCTCAACATCCATGATAATATTCTAACGAGTTTATTAAATGAGCTGTATTGGGATAGGAGCTGACATATGAGAGTGTATTCTATCACTTGCTCGATGACGTTTGCTTGTTTTATCTTTTTCATCTCTTGATCCGTGAAGTAATACTTTATGTGCAGTACAGCAGTGCTTCTTGATAGCACTAGTTCTGTAGCAAAGTCGGTCCCTACCCTCACAAATTATGCTCAATTAATATATCGCCAACATGGTGCTGGCATGATATTGATAATTTCTCGCACTCTGTTGGCGACGAAAGTTTTCCATCTTCCTGGATCTCCGTTAAGCCATCCCAAAACAATAATTGAATCGGACCAACCGTATAACTTGGTATGGTGATCAGTTAAACACTGCTTAGCTTTTGACATGAATATTGAAAGCAGAAGAGCTCCGCTTAACTCTAAGTTGGCAGTGAAATCTTGTTATCGGCTGGGACTAGCCTAGTTTTGGCAACTAACAGGGTTGTATTCGATTTATCTCCGTCCATGATTTTACAATATACAACGCAGGCATAAGCTTTTATTGATGAGTCGTAAAATCCGTATAATTCAATGCTATGACATTTCTTTGTGTGAATCCATCGTGGTATTTGTTTTTTATTGACATTATTTATATATTGCTTCAGTTTTGTTCATTCTGTTTTTATATTTCGGGCAGATAGTCATCCCAACTGATATGTTTAATTCTTCGGTAATATCTCCAATTGCCCAGGATTTTTTAATTTCGTCTATGTTGTTTAATACGACTTTGCATTGCAGCATTTTAACATTGCCGCTTAAAATCCAACCTAATCGCGTGTTTTACGCAATGGGTGAAATTTGATCTCCCCTACAAATACCTTCCAACAAAATTAGTGAACTTAGCTATTAAGGCTAGATATCGCTACAGATTACACAAATATTTAATAAATAATCTTTACAATTCATTTTTGTTATTTATTTATATTGTTAACAACATTTGCACAGAGTAATTAAAACATATTCATAAAAGTATTATTTAAGTCGAGCAGTTGAATAAATAAACATTTTAATAAAATATAATGAATAAATCAATTAATGCCTTAAATTATTTTCTAATTATTTTGCTGTTGTTTCTTAAATACTGCAGTTGTAATACTTTCGCTCGTCTTTGGAAAAACTTTTACATTTTAGTGAGTCTTTATTGACACTTTAAAAAAAATTTAATTGACGGGTATTTTTATTGTGATTGCTTGGTTATGTCGCGATTTATATTCAGCTTCATGGGAATCATGCTCGTCTTAAGAACAAACCCAAAACTTACATTTTTGAAAAACATTTTCGCCCAATAAAACAGTGACTTTGCCGAAGTAATGTTGGTCATTGTCACATTGTACACTCGTGCGATATGCGTGTCTTTTGACAGGGCCTCCGATACCATCACATGCACCTTTGCCATGAGATGTGGCAGAGAAATTCCACTCAGCATCATTATAAAATCAGATTGATGATAAATCAAATTTTAAAAAAATATATTTATTTTTATATTGGGATGCTGCTCCGTCAGAATTTCTTTTTACATTATTAACGCCTAATTTTTCTTTTAAAACTCGACAAGTTTAAAATTAAAAAGAATGGACTGAGCTCTAATCATGAGTATGATCATCTGACATTAGTAAACATGTAGTGTGTAGTTGTTAAAAATGATTAAAACAATTTTGCAAGTAGGCCTTAGAGTTTTACATTGGTTAATTTCTTGTTATCATATTATAGGTTTTTTTTAATGGGTGTGCCCGTTCCTAACCTCGGCGCAAGTCGACGCACCTGAATTAAATACTAGATCAATACATTGTCGGGGTGGGGGGTAGTGCACAAATGCAGAGAAAACGTTGATGTTCTGTAGTCAGTAGTCGCGCTCGCTTACCGAATATCGCTTCGTAACATCTGCTTTATTGACATTTGTTGTAATTGTAGCACAAAAAGCAACGTGTTAAAAATGCCTGGTCTCTTGAAACCTGTCATCTCTGATAACTTAGATACTGCTGCCGCTGATGAAATATTAGATATTTGTTTTGAACTCATGTTATACTTTTACCGCAAACAGAGCGTTTACACCTTTCTAAGAGAATTGGTTGAGTGAGTGAATGCCAAGTTATTATTATATTTAGAATTAACTTTAATACATGAAAATAATAACTAATTCTAAAAGCCATGAAAATTTTAGCGAACATTGGACAACTAAAAATATTACCTACATCATTATCAATTATTCGATGACGGTGTTGGGCTTTGTCAGCAGTTCAAATAATATAAAATTGAGCTCAATTAAAAAACGTTATTAATTGATTAACTAATATTGTAAGGGTTGAAAGCGCCTAAAGCCCTCGCCCGAAAGTCCGGTGAAGCTGTATAAAGCCGACTCGCGGCAGGCTAACAGCATAACGTCACAGTAACAGCAAAAAAAAACTAATATAATATTTCGTAGAGTAGTTTTGCAATAAAAAGGCGTCTATAAAGTGGATACCACGATCAATAAATCATACATCATCAAATGGCGGTCGACTCTATAGTCACGCATGTGCAGATGTGTTACATCTTAGCCTTATTTGCGTCAGCATGTATAAATTAAATTTCGGTCTACCCTCATTTCATATCATCATTTCATTTGCTAGACACGTTGATATACAGCAATTTTAAAATATAGTAGCAAATGTTAGCAAAAAAAATAACCATAAATTTACCGAATGAAATTAAGATTAAAGTAGGCGTGGTGGAAGTTCTAATGTTGTGGTTTAGGTGGCGCTGGCAGCATTCGGAACTTACCCATACACAGCTGTATGGAGTTGGGCATCTGCCAATTGACAAACAAAACAAAAATATGACAAGACACTGCTTATAATCATCTGATTAAAACCAGTGTCTTGTCACCATATTTGTATATTGTATTGTATATTTTGTATATTGTCACCATGTTTGTATATTGTCTTGTTACCATATTTGTTTTTTTTTAGTAACATGCATTGTCATCAATAACAGCATCTTCGGGTATAGAAATAGTAACTTTTAAATCGCTGTTCTAATTTGTATAAAATCTTCGTATAGGTCATATTTATTATAATTTATTATTATTATAATAAATATCATCATCATATTTATTATTCTATAAAATATTTATTTATTTAGAAGTTACAGCGTGAAATCGAAATATCCGATGAATAGTCGAAAGTATTTTATTGAGCAAAAGTTAGCCATTCAAAAAGCGTTTTACAAAATCATAGTTCAGTTTCTATGGGTAACCCGCACGTATCGATCAATATTGTATTGTTTTTTAAAATGGCCGTTGCGTTAAAGCGCATGTGCAATGTGCAGAGATGTACGAACCCCGTAATGCAGTTTACTTTCGTATATTTTATATCTGAGAACAATATTTTAAATTTAAGACAAATTATCTATATACATATAATAAAAATGTAACGGGTCGCTGTCTGTACATGGAAGATATATGAGAAAAATTGTTATAAGGGACCTTTATCAACGCAATAGCACCCCATACAATGATTTTTTGTCTGTGCGTTTGTGCACGATGATCTCAGAAACGGCTTATCCGATTTAGACGTAGTTTTCACTGATATGGTAAGCTTCACTTAACATTTAGCGTTTCATGTCAATCGGTTCATAAATAAAAAACTGATGCCAATTTAAAGATATCGGTAATATAACGGTGCAGAACTTCACGCGGGCGGAGCCGCGAGCGAATTCTAGTATATAATAAAACTGCATGGCATGTAAAGCTCAAAATATATAAATTGAATTTATTGGACGTAGGCCATTGTACGCGATGCCTATATCGTGTGAAAGCTAGTTACACTAATAACCTAGATCAATACACTAGAGGGGACGTGCGCAGGTGCACAGCCTCCCACAAACGGCCTTCGCTCAGTCTTCGATTGTAATACCTGGACATCATATCGGTGAATTAGTTGCCTTTCAATTATCTATAGGCACAATGTTTATAATCACTTGTTGTAAATACATCATGCGATGCCTATGTTGCCTATTCAGCCGGCGCGAGGAATTACCCCAGCCCGTTTTGTCCAGGCCCAAACATTATTCAATTTTCTATTTCGATCCCGTCATACTGTAATAACTGTTATCGCAATGGTTTTTAGTGTCATGCCTTTTTATAAGTTCATGTTGATTACATGTTTATTTACTGAAGTGCGTTGAATATTTATTTGCTGCAAGCTATGGTAAGAAATAAAAACTTAATTTGTAAATTAAATACAAACGCCATTAAAAAATGTAGTGTGTGTGCAATTTACACACGGCAGAAGTGAAACTTCAGAATTATTAAAATAAATCAGTAACTAACGAATTTTAATACGCAAATACAAAAAATAAAACACGGGAATAATGCACCACGTTGTCTATGATACATTTTTCGAAGGCTTCGTTGTACGCAGGCGCAAAGACACGTGATAGCATACTTGTAATCTATCTCATTTTAACGCAGGCTATATCCTATTTATGAATAAGTTTGTATACTATTATTTAAAAAAATAAAAAAAGAATTGAGAGCGTTTTTGGTTTATATGCGTATGTTAATAGGTTTTAATAAAACTTAAAAACCGACTCCAAAAACACGGAAAATTAAAAATAATAAGAAATTCTATTGGTATCTTTGAAGTAGGTGCAATCTCATTTGACCGGCAGCGAGACAGGCACTTTGTTGTTTTAAAAATTTTATTGTTATTTTTTGAGGTCTATTTTTAAGTTTTGATAAAACTTATTTTATTTTTAATTTCGATTGTTTTTGGTACAGTTGTGGAATGGGTAGGCCAATACAAAATAACACAATCGTGTGTGCGTTATCCGTTGAGGAGTTTTATTTTTTTACCCTGTACTCCGTGATCAGATCTGCACCTGATTTACATGGGACCACATTGCACCTAAATTCTATCGAATGAACTTTTTTCCACCTAAACAGTATATGCATAAAAAGCCTCTTCTTTTTTTGAAGTAGATTTATAATGTCTGGAATCGATTGGAGAAATTCATTCTAGACATACTACGTTCAGTGTTTGCGTTTATTATTTTAGGTATTATAAAAATATATTTTCAAATATAGTTTTATTAACTACTGTGTATTGGCTTGTGTTGTATTTTCGGCGGTATATCGTTCCAACCTTCGTAACAGGATAGTCAGGAAATTGTATGTTGTAAATATATATAAATGAGCATAGCAAATATCAAACTTGGGGCGCCTTTAACCCTGCCATCCAGGAGGTTCTTGAATGTATTACCTATGCGCATGTGCAACGCGCGCAAGTGACAGTAGACTTACTCACATAGGTTGAAATACAACTATTTGTTAGTTTTTTTTTAAATCAATTTTATATGTACATTGATATCCTCTATTATTTATTTTAAGAATTTAATGAATATTTTTTGGATTGTGTCGTTTTTGTATATTTATATGTCCATCCAGGGCCAGGTGGCGCTAGCTACATTTAATATCTAGATCAATACACTGTAGGGGTGGCGGGGGTGGATGCACCGGCTTATATGTAGGCCTTCCTATATGTCCCTAGGTCAGTCGTTGTTCGCGTCCCTCGGGTGACGCAATTTCAAATTCGGTAAACATTCTGCCGAAGCTTCGTACGTCCGACCTAGCTTCATCATGTGTTGCGCGTATGATTTTGTCAAGAGAGTTATAAACACGCTGCTTGGTCGTCGCCCGGGTATCTGGGACACCATTCCTGAGATTATCATCACCAGCCCCTCGACCAATTCTTTGCAAACATATAATTTAAATTAAGTTCAAGTACTCTTTCATTGTGATTTTTTTTTTTTTTTTGCAACCTAACCCACCCTAATTCTAAAGATAAACGTCACACCAAGCAGTCCTAGCGTCGTACAGGTAGGATACAAAATAATTATTAGTTACCAGTTTTGATGTAATTAAGGTGGGCTGAAAAGTCCGTAGGCTAGCATAGAAAAATCCTTTTTTTATAGAATTTGATTTTATTATTCAATATAGTTGCCTTCGAGGGCGATACAACGATTATAGCGGACGAACAATTTTTCGATACCATTATTATAGTACGATTTGTAGCCTCAAAATAGGCTTCAGTTTCAGCGTTTACCTATTCATCGGCGCAAGTTAAATTATTATTTTTTCCATTATTTTTATTTCTATTAATCAAAGTAACCACCCATTCTATTGATGCATTTTTGCCAGCGCGGGGGAAATTTATCGATAAAGAAATCGCCTGGACGGAAGGCAACAAACTCTTCAAAGGCATCTTTGTACTTAGTTTCGGGTATTGAATTTTTCTCCCGTCAAAAATTTGTCCAAATTATGGAAAAAGTAGAAGTCTCTAGGCGCAAGTTCTGGTGAGTACGGTGGACGACGGAGAGCTTCTAGCCCCTAGCGTGGATTGATGTCTGTTGTACAGTATGAGGTCGTTGTTGTGAAGGAGCAGCAGGGACGAGCGTTTGACCAAAGCTGTGCAGATATGCGAGATTGTCCATAATTGTGTTCAGTTCTTCACAGTACACATCTAGTAATACTTATCCTATTTGGTAAAAAACTGTGAAGACTCACACCGGCACTGGACCAGAAAACAGTAACTATCACTTTTCTAGAAGTCATTTTTCGTTTAGGGCGTTGGTTAAGTGCTGAATTAAGATCTAACTACCTTCATGAGCGCTTGCGATTGTCTAACAGAATTCGTTTTCCATCGCAAATAATAATGCGGTTAAAAATTCCTTCGTTTCTATGTCTGTTCATTACACCTATATTCCGCTGATCATACCTGGTGTTATTGATCCTGCACAACATAAACCTACTCGTAGTGCAGGAGCAGCGGAGACGAAAGATTGACCAAAGCTGTACAGATTTAGAGCTTCTCCATAATTTTGTTCAGTTCTTCATAGTACACCTGTAGTAATGCTTATCCTATTTGGTATGAAATTGTGAAGAAGCTAGACCACCAAATAGTGACCATCACTTTACTAGAAGTAATTTTTCGTTTAGGGCGTTGGTTAAGTGCTGAACTAAGATCTAAACAACTTGGTAAGCGCTTGCGATTGTCTAACAGAATTCGTTTTCCGTCGCAAATAATAATGCGGTTCAAAATTCCTTCGTTTCTATGTTTGTTGATTTCTGAGGATATCTTTATAATTGCTTTCATCTGTCCTAAGATACTTCCTTGGGTCGTTTTTACACATCCATCCCTAATAAGCATTTGTAATTCGTCTACTATGCCGATTAGGATCATTCCGCTGATCGTACCTGGAGTTATTGATCCTCCATAACGTAATCCTAATCGAATATTTATTATTTTTATTTAATGTTATTTCACACATTGTGAAATAAGATTGTTGCAGACGATATACCTATACCATGTTTCAAAAGCACTAAATACTTCATTCTCGGCTTTTCTATACTGGAACTTTGATAACATGCAACGAGCCTCTCGTAAGCTATCAGCTGCACCAATACAAAAACCATTTCAAAATACTCGCTTTTAGTTAAATACAACATATTTTATAATTCATAATCGTACTTCATAAACTCAGAAATCCTATCTGAATGCGGCAATTAAATTTTTGTCATTTAACATCTGTTTAATAAAACACTATATTGTATTAACATTGCTGCCGTCCGTTGCAAATCGTTATGGATGCTCGATTATGCAAAATCATCGATATTAGATACTTCGTTCAAAGAAAACATCGATTAACATCGACTTTTTTTACCTTAAAATTATCAATTAAATAAAACGCAAATAAACTGTTTAAATTTTACTTATATTACAAACAGACAAATCTATTACTCTAGCAGAGCCGGCCACGCGTTGCTGTGGCTAAGGTATATGTAAACTATGGATGTAGTAGTAACGCCAGTCTACCATGGAAACAATTTTAATCATGTAAAAAAATATGGAAATTTCGTACTGCTTCTTGTTAGACATCGAGTTGACAAGGAACGTTTTACATTGTTTTAGAAAATAGAAACAGTCATATCAAATAGGTAAAAAGGTTTGTAGGTAATATTTGAGACTGTTTGTCTAACTAATAATATACCTAATATCAACTCTACCTATTTGCATAGCAAAAATATAATTAAATTGCTTAAATATCAAATTATATGTAGTCACCACTAAATACAAGCAGTTTGCATGGTGTGGCGAGTCGACTGAGAAGACGATCTTCGTGTTGCACTCTTGACTGCTTCATCAGGTTGTTCAGCGTGTGAGCGAGCTGTTGAACGCTGTCCTGATTAGGCTGTTGTTATTGAGCAGTATACATTGTCGGTCCAACCATTTCTCAACATTGTGCTGGACCTCTGGAACTGAATCATTACACTCGGCGCCATGGTCATCAGGAGGCACTTCACTATCATTGGCGTTGTCCTCAGCGTCGACCTTGGCCAGGTCAGCTTCCAGCTTCATATCAATCAAATCCAGCTTTATCTTAGCCTTTGCTTCAGCTGCTTACAATTCAAGCTGTTTACGGCGTGCTATTGAAGATGCCGTTGAGCAAATTTTATTTCTGGATGTACAATTCTACCTTTGAACCATACGTTTCCCGTCCCATGACGTAGTAGCACGATCGTCATCACGAGGCGAAATATCAGGCTTCATTGTAGCAGTCTCTTAATTCTTTTTCTCCGTCAATTCTTTGTACATGCGACGTGTTAAAATGTTCGATGGTGGTGATACATACTTATGTGATTCACTTATCCGGGCGAAGGACCATTGTAAACTATGGAATTAATGCTAACACAAGGCCACCATGGGAACAATTTCAATATGTAAAAAATATATGGGATTTTCGTACTTCTTCTTGTTGGACATCGAGTTGACAACGAATGTTTTACATTGTTTTAGAAAATAGAGTCATTTCAAATAGGTAAAGAGTTATAAATGTCTAATGGCAGCTTGAATGTTAAATGTGCTGTTCGCCTACCATCTAGCAAAGTAGCCGCAATACCTGATGATGCAACTGCCAATGCGATTTCCCTTTGTGACCGTATCTTGGCAAGAATCAACGATATAAAAAAAAAGTACCGGTTCCACCTGGTGCGTCCAAGAAAAAAAACCGCCTTGTTCAGCAGCAAAAGTTAGCATAATCCGTGTATAAACTTTGGCCAAATGAGCCAAAGTCTATACCGGGATCACCGCTGGTTGATCTCGAAGGTTCCGTCGCCGTCTTGGTTTCACGCACTAAGTGTACAGAATTATTAATGAATTTTATTGAATCGCCGCTTTTAGAACCTCTTGTTCAATTCGATTCCGCCAGACACCGCTCGCCGTAGTTGACGACAAAATTCAAATCAATTATTCTTATTACTTATATATTTTTTTAAATTCTAAAGACGTTGGTCCGGCAACATTCACCAAAAACGAACGTAAATAAAAGCATTCACGTTGTTTTGGATGTACCGTGTGATGTCCCAATGACTTAGCTTTGAATATGCCTGTAATGGAAGGATGTAGGTTTCCTTGTTTCCGTGGTTCCCATTTTTACCTGATTTGTACCATGTAAAATAGCGTGGCACATCAATGTATAGTAATCTTTTAATACATTGATGTGTGTGTGTGTGTGTAATACATTGATACATTGATATAGTATTCTTCTAATTGTCTTTGCGAATTGGCTTAAAATATCAGGTTTTTGACACAATGTCAAAAAATCGGTTAGTGTCGTTTTTGGAGCATCAAGCGCTCTTTGGGGAACGTATTCTTCAGTAAAGTATACACGCTGACCGTTTTCAAGATGTATTGCTAGATGCTGGACAGAAGGGTCTCTTACGTGTATGGAAAAAGCTAAGAATACGCCAAAATCCTTCGTTACTGCTGATATATCTATCCATTTGGTATCGTGTTATTTCGTCATTTTTATTTATGTTTTGTACTTCAAATACAGCCAAGTCACTGCCAACATATTTACAAATGTATTTAATTGATTTGACGGAATGCCAAAGCTCGACATTGATATAAGTCTTATACGTTTTTGAAAGTAATGGTGAGTATGATACCACCCTCTGATAGTCAACTTGATTTGTAGAATTTGACAGTGGCATTGTGTATGTGAGGCCTCCATTCTCAGCACTTTTGTTGCGATACATCGATACATAACCGTTAGTATCCGTGATGGTATCATTTGTATACTGCTTTGGGAAACGTTTCTTACATTTTCCATTTTCCATGCATGCTGATGTCATGTTAAATACACCACACGGTCCGTGAATCATGTGTCTGGTAACAACATCAAACAATTCTTGGTCAATTGATGGGTCCGGAATTTCGGCTAAAATTATTTGATTAATTTCTTCTTTTTTCGGATTTTATCTTCAAGCCAAATTAAAATGTGGGCATGAGGCAAACCTTTGACACTCAATCGAATACAGCCAACAACGTGTGTCACCGAAAACTGAATATTTAATGATCAATCAAGGATTTAAATTTTTGTTTGCACACACGTTCAGTTATATCATGTCAATGTATTGCTTGTTGTCCTGGTAATAGTAAAGTTTGTATTTCTTCCCAATTCGGATTACATGTAAATGTAATAAACAAATCTGTACGACCGTAATTACGTACGTAAGTCATCGTATCTTGTCGCATCGCTTTGATCGTAAGCTGCTCCTTGCATCCCTGACTATTTTTGCGGCATGCTTTTTGTTCGTTCGTCAGCTTGTCAACATGATACAAACTCATTGCTAGTTCTCATCCAAATTTAATTCCAAATCGTAGTAAAACCACATCGAATACTACGAAAAGTACGACAATTTCCAACATTGAAGTTCCTTGCAAGTTTTCAACATATCTTTCCAAGCAACAGTAAAAAAAAAAGAACAGACACCAAACAGAAGATTTCACAAACTGAACTAACGAATTCGAGGTTAGTAAGAACCATTTGAACCAGTCATTCACGAGAGAGAAACAACAGGTAAGGAGAGGTACCCTCCAAAAATAATTATCCAGTTGTCACATCACCATCATCTGACAATTGACAGCTGCTGCCAAAGTCAATAAAGTTGCCAGGGCATAAAATTAGCAACGGGGTTGTCAGGTGTCGAAATTGACTAATTTATTTTAAAGCTAAATAAAATTAGGTCAACAGAAACACTCGTACAGGAAGACTTTACTACTCATATGATAGGTATATAAACATACATAATATAAAATATTGATTTCATTGACAGTAAATAAATTCTACTGTTGTTTTTTACATTTCAAAAGTAGTTGAAACATGAAGTATGAATGTAAATAACACTATATCGATGTACCAACTAATACGGGTTGTATATTATTATTTGAACTGATATTATTCGCGCGCATGTAAAATATCAGGGCTGTGTTTTCTACATGCCAGCCACTCTTACAAAATTTAACGGCTTCTCTTTAGCTTGCTTATTCTGTGTCTTCAGCCTGAAGTATTTACGCTACAATATGCGTTGCATTAACAACTGCGCGAGGCTCAATCCGGGAACTGGTAGCTCAGGCGCCCTACTTGTGATACCTAGATCAATAAACCAGAGGGGGGTGGGCGGGTGCACAGATACAGACTCCCTCGGGTGCTTTTGTTCAGTCAACGCGCGCAATACCTGGACACTGCACCGGCAGGCGTTCCAAAAGAATACTTTATTTTTCTAAAGTTTTTTTACATTCCCATTTAGCAAGTTTCCCTGATTTTAAGCCTTCAAAGGCTATTCTCCGGATCTCAAAACATTTTAAGTCCAATTACAAAGTGATTCTAGACGTTACATAGGTGCCATCCAAAAATGACCCGCGGAAATCAGAGGGATTTGGCCCGTGCCAAAAATCAAAAGAAACAGCAGGAAATCCAAAAGAAAAAGAATGCCAGTGAGAGGTCTGGTATGTCTCTGTCTGAGAGAAAAATGAGAGATGCGGAATTGATGCGTGAAAAACAACGAAAAAAAGAACTAAAACAAGAAGCTAAGAGTAGCCCAAACATACATGAAAACAAAAAAGATAATACAAAATATAACTCTCAGGAATGTTCAGTTAACAATATGTAATGGAATGATATTACTATAAATTGTCTGTTGATTCAATGTCTAATTGACTAATGGATATAGAGTATCACTTCAATATTATGAGTGTTGTGATATATCTGATACATGTCTTCTATATGCATATATTAACTTTTGCAATTTCCCTCTACGTGGTACCTATTGTTGTCTAAGTGTTAGCCTGTATAGACGAAAACAATAGCGTGTGTGTCTATAAAATGGTACTTCAGTATCTAACATGGTAAGATTTATTATGTTTTCCATGGTTTAATTAATAAAGTTTAACTATAACTAAAAGTGCAAACAATCGTTGCTAAAATATAATTTTGATTTCGCGTTAGACATGTAGACACTTTAAATTTTACAATGATTATTTTATATTGAATATTGTGTTTAGTGTTTATCTGTATATAGTATTCTTGGTTTATCTTCAGGACAATTTGTATGTATAGTGGCTTCAAATTCAGTGACCAATCAATAATTTGAAGTGCACAAAATGGCGCTGGACTCTAGCTGCAGCGCGCATGTGCACAGTGCAGAAACGTGCCTACCTGTTAACCTTTTGACGGTTTATATTGAGCAATATTTTGTTAATTTGTTATTGCGTCGTTTGCATTACCAGCATAATATTATGATCGATTAATAACAATATTTCTGCTTAAAACTGAGTACTTGAAGATTATACATCTTACATTTAAAGGGAAGGAATAATTGAGGGATTGCGAAGGGGGGGTGGGGTTGGGATTTGGGCCTGCGGATATCACACTCATCGTACAAAACACAACAGCAATCCGCTACTTTACGTCGGTATTCTGTGATCGGTATCGGTATTGAGCCGGCCCATTCATACTGTAGACAAAACTGTCTAAACTGTGGCTCTACCACTCAAAATATTTACTTACATACCATTTGTATATGAGTTCTACATAATTTGAGAACTACTCTATACATTCTGACATCCAAATGACGACGGAAGGTAGCACCTGCACACATGTGCATTATGCAGTGTCCTGCACCTCTTAACTCTCATTTATTAAAAGGCTAAACTTGAGCAACAACTTCATTTTCTATAACGATTTCTTGTGTTAACGCGAATATTACATATTGAAATAAAACTAATTTAAAAGGGTTTTATCGCGGTTTTATTAAATTTTGATCCCGACGTTTCGAAAGCTATTCAACCTTTGTGGTCACGGGGTCGATTGAGATGTAAGTTGTCCCGAAAAGTTAAATTTTACATTGCCTACCTTCACTTTAAAATTATTGTTCTAATTAAGTTTTTTTTTAGTGGTCCTATTTATTTACGCAGAAAGAGCTCTCAGTGTCTTGAGGTTTGGTGGTTGGTCTTGGGTTCCTATTTAATTAAATATATAATCGGATCACAGGCGTGGGCTAGCTTCGAACTATATGCTCTATTAAAATTTGGATGTTTTTTAATTTCAATATACTCGCTAATCATCCTGTGTAGAAATCGGTGTTTATTGAGAAGGATTTCTGGTTTGTCAAATCTAAGATATTGTTTGAAGCGTTCCTCTGAATGTTCAAAAACTGTAACTGTAGATTCCGTAGATCGTCGGTGCTGTCAGCTATCTGTTCTTTTCGCCAGGTCCCTATTCCCTTTAGTTTGACCCATATAAGAGTCCACAATCACAATCGATTTTATATACACCCTGGTCTTGTAGAGGTCTTGACAAGTAAATATTGACTAATCTTAGGCGGCTTGAAGTAAGTTTTGATAGAAGCAAACTTCAGTAGAAACAAACTTGCTCAAACGCAAATGTTCGCTATAATTTTAAATTAATAATAATCATAGTTATAAATCGAGGGTTGTTACATGACAATTCGTTTTCAGGCTTCCTATTTTGATAGTAGGTACTCGTATTAACAATGTTGTATCTAGGTCGGCAGTAGGTTACATTGAAAACTAGGTGTGGTATGACCTAGGGGCTCTAGATAAATGGGCGTTGGTTCTTTCAATAATACGACAGTGGGATGGGAGGGAGGAGGGGGCTGTGCTACAGGATGCACAGGTAACCTGTTTTGTCGTTCAGTCGTTCGCTGCGCCACTTGGCTATCGCACTTGCAACTCGCTTGCACTTCGAACTTAAAGTACTGAGAGCCGTATACCATTATGTGCTGTGTATTCGATTTTCTTCTTAAACTTACGTTTCGACTGTTCGGATGCTGTGCGCGTAACACGGATCCTGTTCCGGAAGTTATGGCCTTGCGACCATCGCCATATGCTTACGATTATTCGAGCATTATCTAAAATAATACTTAATGTTGTTGTTTTCCTAACTAATTTTACTTTCATTTCCAACTTAACTATATTTACTTTCATTTCCAACTGAATTTACTTATTAATCATTAATATAATTTATTAAAAATAAAATTGAACGATAGATGTGCTATAAAACTGAGCCCAGCATTTAACGGTAAGACGTTTCGTAATTAAAATTAAATGTATTTGTCAATTTAATTTATGGCATTTAAATAGAAGATTCCTGGATAGTTGCATTACAAAAAAGAAAAAACAAATTCAGATAGATATGGAATTTTTCTAAAAAATTGATGACGTAGCGACAAAATGACCCGTGGATCAATAAATAACACGACCTTTCAAAAAGACGCAGGCGTTACCTGCGCGCATGTGCAATGTGCAGGAAGTATTTGACCTTTAGCATCAGTGACACATTTTATTCATTGTTTTCCTTTTAATACACTAAATATCAATACATAATACGGTAACGTTATACATGAAAAATATCTAAATGTGCTTCAGGGATATTGGATTTTAGTGGACGGGGGTGCAAGGCTATGTTCAGTATATCTGGACACAGATGCATAAGATTTTAAGCTGCGCCAGTCTTCTGCATTGACACTGTAGCATCGTAGCGCCTGAATGAATGGTCTTATTTGGTTTGTTTTTGTTTGTAATCTGATGTAATTGGAATGATTCTTAGATATGTTTGAAGAAAATTTAAAAGTTACCTAAATTTTTCTGATATAATCTCCCTAAAGGTACCTAGTTGAAATAGGACAGAAAAACTGAGGCTATTTTTTGTTACGCGATATCTCTGCCACTTGCGAACCGACTTGTCTCTACCTCCAATGGTTTAGGTTTAGGTGTTATATGTCCGTAAATCAGTCAGTTCGTCGCGAAAGGATATAATGTAATGGAATGGTGTAGAACATCACAGTATCTCCGAGTAAAGCAGTGTTCTTGCAAATGGATCACTCGCAAATGTCGCGAAGAAGCAGAAGAACGCTGATAGCGTTGCCGATGCCGATGCTCCGAAGCCGATGGTCGTTAAGCTCTCTGCATTGTTTGTGCTGTTGTGAAATAAAATCATCCATTTTGCAGTTGCACAGCTAAGTGGACGATATTGGATGATATTCTTATATGATGAAAAATGATTGATGACCTTTACCATATATTTTTTACAAAGTGAAAGCTGTAGTATTTTTCGAATTATCCAGGCTCAAGCTAAGCCTTTTACGAGATTGGCCACGAAGGCCGCTTCGCTATACAGGCGTGCAAGGAAAATAGATGTTTTCGCTATGCACCTTTGCTCATATCAATATAATAATGACCGCTCATTTTTTATTCTTTTACAATAGGATTCCTTCTGAGTATTATTTTCTGTTGCGTATACAACAATGCACAAGTTAAACCAAATACTCCGTAGAACAAATTTTTATGTTTGTTCAGTTCAAGTTACTTTGTTTTACTTGTGTTTGGGATCCGATTGGAAAAAATTCAAAACAAATTTGGTCAGGATATTATGTTGTGACAATTTCTTTATAAAGTAACTATGACCGTTGAAAGAGAATCCTTGGGAGGTATAACTAGTTAAACGATAATTTGTATTGTTACAGGTGTATCAGAACGGACAGTGTTAAATATCGTCCGGGAGGCGCGTCTAATAGAGCAGGGTCTCCTCGATCCGGAAACCTTGAAAAAAGCACCAAAAAAACGCGTACGAACTAAAGGGAAGATCGAGGTAGATGAATTTGATTTGCAAGTTATAAGAAGAAAAATTCATGAGTTTTATGCTTTTAAAAAAGAAGTGCCAACTATTAACAAACTACTGCAAATTTTAAAAGCCGAGATTGACTTCAAAGGCTCTCGGGAGACCCTACGCAAGATTTTGAGGAAGAATGGATTTCAATTCAGAAAGACGAAAAACAACAAAGAGAAGGAACCAACTATGGAGCCTACATCGTCCGTACCAGCTATGGTGCCGCCCTACATCCACACTATGTTCAGTCATAAAAATGTAGAATCGTAGACTCCCGGCTATAGTGTTTAGCTTATTTTAATAGGCCTTAGAGTCTGTAAAGAACATGAGTGCTACGTCGCGAGTCTACGATACGACGTCTACGTCCGAGGGCTGAACTAAATCTCCGCATATTGTTCGATATTATTTTTGACAATCCATATTTCGTATACATGTGCTTCCTGCCAATGGGTTTAATTCCTTAAATAAGGATTAGATGTATTATTTTTTTTTATAAAAAGCTTGATGTTTAGAACAATTTTTGTATTTGTTTCTAAAGTTCCTTTAATGTAAGTTAAAAAACATTGCGTTTGACCCGAGGTCAAACACCTGTGAAGACTGATGACACCCACGCTTTGCGTCCAATCTTTACTCCCTTATATCTATTTCTTTGAGAAAATTATACATTCCTCAAAAAAAAATACATTTTATAAATTCTATATTTTGTTATACAATATGATCTTCAAACTTTACACGAATAATCTGTCTTCGATTTACTAGTTTACATTTGAAAATACTCATGACTGAAAAAATGCACTTCATTAAGACTTCCTTAACTCCTGTTTTTGATTTTGTCGGTGATCTAGTTCTGTTAAAACCAAATCTTAAAATTGATAACATACATTTGGCTGGCATATTCTATCTTACCACTATATCATCGACTCCATCGACGCCTTTAGACCATTTAATTCTAAACCAATTCGAGTTAGTAAAATCTTCAATGCCCATAATTCTCTCGGAATTCCTCGGTACTTGCTGCATTTTCGTATTAAATCATTTACTTTTTTAAAGAAGTTTATTTTTAACCTATTCTCAAATTTGTGTTTGTGCCTTTATATTTATTAACATGTTCTTCGTTAATTCTTGGTTCGGGTTTATATCAAGTGCTATATGTCTAGCATTTTGATAATTATCCTCTCTTATTTGAGTCCCTGTCTCCAAATCCTTCTCTCGAATTCCCCTGCGTACTTAAACACTTAATATATATATTTTACTATAATTCTTGAACGCATATGGGTTGAGCCTGGGTTTCATCACTGTCTCATCAAGTTGGTGAATTATTGGCAGAAGTATATGAATAAAATGCTCGGAACTACTAGCCCTCTGACTGTAAACAGATATTGGCACAATCTCTTTTTTTGTACCGAATCTGTTCAGAAATACTGTTGACCTATTATGTAAATAATTTCTACGAAATTAATGGTTATATCATTTAGTAATATAATGATTTCTATTGATTTTTTATGTTTATACTGTAATTAATTTAATAAGCAAAAGTAATAATACATGATCAAACCAATTTTCCCGATGTAAAGTTTGATCATTATTAAATGAGTCGCTTCACTCGAAGATATGACCGGAATACCATATATATATGTTTAAGAGACGATAGTGTTGAAATAATGAAATACGTTAATCGATTGATCGTGGCAAATTCGCCGTCATTTATGACTATGCTTTTATAGAATCCGTTAGGAGTTAGACGTACTAGTCCATCCAACGGCTTTTTATAATGTTGATATTAACACCGGCAAGGCTGGCTGCCCTGATCTGCCACTGCTGCACTGATCCCAAGCTATATTATAGTGTAAAGTGCCAGATGGAGCAAAATGGTGTGAGTTTAGGTTGCCCTATAAGGAACCATTACTAAAATGACTTGTTAAAAAAGTAAGAACAGATGACATTGATGATACCGATATATCGATTCTGTTAGTGATACGAAATTGCCACCTACGTTTTAAAGAAATACTGTTTGATTGTGTTGTCCGAAAGCGATGCTATCATCAGTGTTGTGGATTCTGCTCACGCGGCACGTCCGATGAATGCGCGCCGCAGAGCCTCGCGACTCATGGTAAGGTTGTGTAAATGGAGTGATGGTAACTGAAATGAGGTTTAAGTACTTTACGTCTGAAACTATCGCAATTTTGCAAAAGACGAAACAACCAACGTTGTGTAGCAATTTATGTAGCTTATAGCGATTGTATTATCGATGTGAAATATTATTGCACAGTTTATTATTTCACTAACGAAAGACTTGTATCCCAAAAAAACAAACATCAATTCTAAATAATTAATGTAATGTGGCTCTTCTGTCATTACACCTTGCGTAGACTGTAGTGTCGTTTTACGAGTACTTCCGAGCACCACAGAGGCATGAGCTCGTCACAAAATGGCGATTTAGATAGAATTTAAAAAATATATTTCTAAAACATCTTGCGATGTTACCTGGTAAATAGGGGGACGACATGGTACTCAGATCATATTTGAAGATGAAGCGAAGAAATATAATTACGGTTATTGCACCGATCTACTTAAATCTAAGTATATTTTAGTATTCAAAATTTTATCTTCTTTAATTAAGTTAGTTAGTTTATCTATTCTCGAAGTATATTATCAGACGGTATTTATGAGCGTTGGAACTGAAAATTGGTACGTGTCAACAGTATAAGTGAATGTATTGAGTCTGCGGACCTCAAAGCGGAATGATGAATTCAAAGGAAACAATCATGTTAAGGTAACCACCTTGTTGTATTTTCTGCCATCAAGCATCGGTGTGTGAGTACATACAACCACTACTCCTTGGTGACTCTAATTACAATTTGCTGTATGCAGATCACTAATCGCCAATCTATCTCACCAGTGCCACGTTAGTTCCGCTTTGTGGAATGTAGAGTTGATCGGAATATTTTTTAAGTTGTATTTTAGTTTTGTATTTATTTGAGGGTAAACTTTAAACCCTAGAAGAATAATTTATTATTCTCTATAGATATTTGAAGGATTGCAACCAATTCCAATCTGTCAGTAAATGTATGATGGTTGACATTTTATTTTCAGTAATATATTCGCTGGCTATTCCGATAATTGACAACCGTATTTTGAGTTAGATTTAGTAGTATGATTTGTTTACTACAGACAGCCTTACACATTCATTTGCGTATTCGCAAGTTGATGGTTTTATAATTTGACGTATGATTTCAAATGATTTCGAACGAAACTGATAGATTTTAAAGTGTTTCTGATTGTCTTGTTGGTCTTAGTTTCGAAAATTGATTATTTCGATTTTCGGGATGCAGGCTCTGGCGTTTTAATCGATCCTATATTCTTATGTGTCGTGTATAAATGTATTAGTAAGAATGACTGTACCGAGTGAGTGTAACATTCACTCGTATGAATTTTGGTATCTCCATGGATGTAATTAAATTGAGACGGTAATTCGTGAACTTTGTCTATTATTTCATATTCAGACATTAGTTAGATCCCAGTTATGATCGGTAAATAGGGTTAAATTGCAAAACAAAACTAGATTCAATTTAGATATTTTTAATTTTTAATGCCATATAAAAGGTTTATCAAAGGAAAACTAGTTTCATGTTAGATATTTTTAAATACCATATAAAAGATTTATTTAATATGTATTATTAAACTCATCAAATATTTATATAAATACTAGCAGACGCGGCCACGCGTTGCTGTGGCTAAGGAGTTAGTTTAATTATATTGTAGTAAACTATTAAATACAATATGCGCCATCTATTAGATACTTACTCAATCCAGCCGATAAATTACCTTACACCGCCATCTGTTAGAATCTTATGGAACTCACAGATAATTAAAACTAATAATTTGCAATCAAAAAATATTGCACACTCAGCTGTAGTTATTTAACACGTAGCTGCGTGTTATTTTGGATTTTAAGAAAGGAAACAACACCTCACAGCAAAGATTAACAATTTTAATAATGCCTCACAACAACAATTAACAATTTTACCAACAACCGAAAATTATATATCCATCAGAGCCGTCACAGTGACACCCACCTATCAATAGGTTTTATTTTATAAAAACAAAAGTTTAGGCCATATACATTATGCCACAGATATAAAGAAAGGTTAAATGTTAATAATTATGCCGTATGTGCCTGCGACGGGCCAGAGCTCGCTAACATTCGAGAGAGTGGCGGATGTGACAAATGCTCTGAATGTTCTTACCAAGCACGATAGATTTGCTTAGTGGCAGTTAATTTTTATCACATTTTATAACGCGGGCACTTTACTAATCCGCACGGTCTTAGACAATAAGGCAGGTATTAGGCAGTCGATTTGTTTATAATCCTATTAGGTTGTAGGTCTCATTGCGAAGGTATGTTTGGTGGGTGCCACGCATAGTCTATTTCTACCGCCAAGCAACAATGTGCAAACACTAGAAGGACATTGAAGGCAGTGAAGTTACTGAGCATTATGAGACTCCGTGACTCTATGTGATATCCACCGCCCATTCTACACCCAGAAGTAGGCGTTGCGAACACCTTAGAAAGATAGAGATTAGGAAGGAGGGTCGAGGTATAGGCCTTCCTATTTCTCAATTTTCCACAGGAGAAGTAAGAACTAGCTACTTCACGTCTGTTTTCTGTGCGAGAATGGACGAGATGACACGTCTCATTCGTGCTGTAGCAAAACTGTATACATCGTGCCTCCACAGTTACTAAATCAATACCTCGACAGTCAAAAATATCATTCACAGGTGGGTAAAATAATATTTTTTTATCTTATAAAATCTGTTTTTTGCATTTTATTAGTAAAATTTTACTGAGTTGCTTTCCTTTTTCTGTGTTATGTGCATAATTGTATTGTTTATAGTAAAGTCCACGTTTACTTTTATCCGAGACAGTTTTTTGAGCGGAATGTATTTAAACTGAAAACCAGGATTGGCGGTCTTAGAAATTACATCCGGGAACCTACCTACCCACTAATTCACCGCCTACTATGCTGCACTAAGATGAACAAGTATACTGCAATAAACAAATGTACTTATTTGGATAAACTGTATAATTCCAGGTGCTTGCAGAAGTCACTGTGTCAGTCAGCCGTGGATGTGTGACAGCCGCCGCAGTTTCCATAAAACCTTCATCATGAAACCTATAGCATCGATGAGCTACGGTAAGTTTTTGTGAGTGGTAGAACCACGCTGTAGACAAATTTGTCCACAGCATGAATGAATGGGCCGGCTCGACCGTTATCACCGTTATCGTTATCACCGTCTCAAAAGTAGCGGCTTGCTGCTGCGTTTCATATGGTGAGTGAGATAGCCGGAGGCCCAAATCCCTCTCCCCTTCCCAATCCCTAATTATCTCTTTCCTTTAAGGTCGGTCCTTTAAGTGTTTGTAAATGTTCGTCAAAGTCAGGTGTCAATACAGTCTTCACTTCTGTAAATATGTCTGGTGTAAGAGAGTTGAGGAGTTCTTATTTTAGCAAGCCGCGATGCTCTCTCGTAAATTAAACATTTCGCTTCAAAATAACCAATGTTACTCACCCGGTGGCTATCAGGATTATACTTTTCCACGTTAAACGATTCCTTCAAAATAATTTTGTTTAGAGACATTGCACCAATGCTCAACGTGCTCTGCTACTGCGATGTCGAAATCGCTTCTGTTCCTTTTGCGACTTATTCGAACACCATTGTAAATAGATTATAATTAATTGCTGATGCGACTGTTGGGCGCTTAGAAATTGTGCAAATTGTTCAGCGTACATCTCGTCGTCAATGAAATATCATGAAAAATGCTATGAAATGTTATTAATCAGTAATCGTAAACAGTACACGCACATACGTCGAGCTTAGTTCCATCCCATATTGTGATACGAGCAATCCTATCGCCATACCGAGCAAATTCCAGATTCTGTGTAATACACCGTGGTGATAGATAAACCTGATATCATTTTTAACCTGCCCGAAGATATATTGCTACATTGACCAATTCTTATTTAGTGCTTGCAGGTTGTTTATTTTAATTTAAATTGAGGTATCTTTAGTTGGCTAAAACAAACAAAAATATATCCGGAAATAGTTACTAAACTTGCGTATTTGTTTCAGGTTCCATCATCTCCTGAACAATGGAAGAAAATCGCAGAGCACTTCCAAAATAAATGGCAGTTCCCTCACTGCTTGCTTGCAATTGCGAATTCATAATTTCGATAAGGTTATGATATGATCAACAACAATCAATGATCAAAGGTTATGATGAACACTAAAACATTAAATAGTATTAGGTTCAATTTATTAACTTTGTTAACATATTTTTATATAATATATTTTTTTAATTTTAGAAAAACTAGCAGTAATGCACAAATTAATGTTTTGTTTTTTTATTTGTTTTATTTTAGATTTAAAATTATTTACCCGTGCTTTGAGTATTTTCGGCTACTTGTAACTCTCTATAGGTACCCCAAGATACAGGCATGACCTAGTTTCGGGACCCCTGATAATTTTGTAATGCTCAACTCAGATATGCCAACTTTTGTTAACATAATTCTAGTTTGTGTAATTTCGTGTTTATTTGGTGCAATAAATAAAGTTTTCTAATTATTATATGATCTACCCACAGGTGTTAAAGTATAAAGCAGATGGAATTATTGAGAAACATATGTTATAATATTTATTTAGTAATTATATACAGTTTCATTCATTTTAGAAATAATGGTAATGTTTGTATTATATTCTAACTGTAAATAAGGTTCAGTTAGTTAGGCTTTTTCCCCACTTGTATTCCCGACTGCGTAAAACGATGTCACATTGGCAGTCCAACATTCAATTCTTGGGAACCAACTACAAAACAAAGCCCTCTTCACCAGTTTGTATCTTCGAAGTTATTTGTACAAAACAAGTGTACGTAATCTTTGATGGCAAATGTAATAGCTAAGTATTATTTGTGAATGTTATGTTTTATAAGAATTGTCTTATTTTTTATTTGATTGAATGACGAGACAAGACCTGATGCTAAGCGCCACGCCTGTTCATAAACAGAAGCAACACCACACAGAACTTTGAATTACAAAGCACTGCATGGCACTGAACTGCGCTCGTCACCCCGAGATATAAGATGTTAAGTCTCACGATGCCCAGTAATTTTACTGGCTTCAATCTCCTTAAAACCGAAACACAACAGTGCTTACACACTGTTGCTGCGGCAGATATAGACAAACCGGTGGTACCAACCCAGACGGCGTCTCGCATACGAGGGACCTACCACCTTGTGTCTATGTGCATGATATTGTCATAATATATGTGTATGAGTATTGTTATTGAATTATGAAAAATCACATTACTGCGGGTTCTTTTTCCGCTTTTATAATACATTCCGAAGTGATGGTTGTTTATTAAAATATATGCACTTTATGTTCTATGTTTTATTTCCTATTTTACCTGGTCATAAGTATACTGGCTCAGAGAAATCATTTTTTTTTATCCGAGCACGACAAAGTGACTGCACTACACCTAATGGTAAGCGTATTGCAGTCCAAAAAACTAGCGACCACCGACAAACAATGAGTTTATCGGTGTTCACCAGAATCATGCCGACATGCATAAATGCACAGCAATGCATGCATGCAGTCTTTCCTCTTCAGAGAGGGAAGAAGCAAATCAAGAGGGCTGCGACAGGACAGGCGGATGACCTATACAGGTCACAGGGATGTACTCCTATACCCGCCCCGACCAACTATCAAGTCATATCGGGAGAACCGGATATACACTGGCTGATCCTGGAACGCGATCCACACAAGGTCTATGGGTCCCTATGGAAGGTTTTAACATGTGTGCGGTGTTCACTATCTGGGCGGATATGAATATCTTACCACCAGTAAAATATAATTTGATTGTATGACGAGACGAGTCAAGCGCTCGCCTTATGGTAAGCGCCTGGCCTGCCCATTAACAGGTTCCCTGTCCCATGAATCATATATGATTCATTTGATATATTTTGTACCAAGAATTATACGTCCATGAATCATATGTGATTCAAATTTAGAGTCAAATTCATGCCTTTATTTGAAATGGACGTAGCAGGTTAATTCGCATTTTTAGCATCGGGACGTGAAGATTACATCCTTTAGAGTGGGAAAACAAAAAAAACCTCTTCTTTTTTTTAGCATAACAAGAAATGCACCGTCTTCTTATCGACTTGCGTTTATTTTATCCATCAATACTAATAAATTGCAAGAATCATATATTTTTCAATGAACGCTCAACGTAAGATTATAACATGTCACGTTCATGAATCATATATGATACAATTGTTTTTGTTCATTGAGCCAAAAAAAATTACGTGGATACTTTCAGAACTTATATCTACCCTCCAAAAATACATTTGAAAATTTACTAAAAAAAAAAAGAGTGGGACGTATATCATGGAAAAAAGTGGTTTGTATGGGGACAGGGAACCTGTTAACAGAAACATCACCACACAGAACAAAGCGGTGCATGGCACTAAACTGCGCTCGTCACCAGGAGACATAAGATGTGGGATAAGATACTGCAGGGGTCGCTAGTATCCCATTAGAAGGGAGCCCTGTAGTTCATGCCAAGGGCTAAAAGAAATTGTAAGGTAAGATCCTTGTACTAATATAAACGCGAAAGTCTGTAAGTATGGATGGATGGATGGATGTTTGTTACTCTTTCACGTAAAAACTACCGAATGGATTTTAATGAAACTACAATAATATAGCTTATACATCAAAATAAGACATAGGCTACTATGTTTTTCAAAAATCAACCCCTGAAGGGTTTAAAAATGGGATGAAAGTTTGTATGAAAAATCTAAACCGCTGAACCGATTTAAATGAATTTTGGCACAAATATAGTTGATGACCCAAGGTTAATAATAGGGTATTTTTTTCTTTAAATTTCAACCCCTAAAGGGCCCAAATAGGGGTGAAAGTTTGTATGAAAGCTTTTTGATGTCGAAACGAAGTTTGCGGGCACAGATAGTATAATATAAAATTATCATAATAAACATACAATAATACACAGACATAATAATCAAGCTATGGGTATACACAATATAAATAATGTATTAAAATCTGAAGTATAAGTCGTCTTGATTCTTTGTATGGATAAATCTATTAGATCCCGCGTCAATTTCAGGGGTGAAGGGTATATCGAGGTCACCGACCTTTCGATCCAACATTAGTGATGTACGAAGAACGATGTCATCCGACCGACTCTGGAATACATCACCTATCATTATCCTATGAGGATACTTTAAACTCTCTGGAGCATAAAATAAAAAAAATAATAATAAATAGACAAATATATGTAGTTTGTCTCTTTTTACTGCCGTTTTTTCGTTTCATCGAATTTTCACAAAAATCACTACAGTGCTATAGAAGTTTTACTTCAAAAAGACGTTTGTAAAAACATATTCTTGTATGTAGTCTCCACTAAAATTTATAAATTTCGATTTTTAAATTATTCTATACGACATTCCATAACGCAAATTCTGTGAAAAATTCTGTTATTACATTTTTACACTCATTTATTTTTCCTCTACCATTATAATTAAATTAATTCACGCCTTTTCCTATAGAGGTAGGCAGAGACAACGGACATCCACCTGCTACGATCATTACACACCTCTTGGGCCTCCTTCACTCCCATTAAATTCTTCATGCATGCACGTCGGGTTAGAGCACTTCTGACTTGGCCTTTATCGAAAATAATAAGTTAAAAATAGGCTTCATAAAAGGGTCTTGTCGGCACAATTGAATCCGAAAACCCTCAGGCTATTAATTAATATCAACGCCAAAATTATTATGTGGTCCTTCGAGCCGGATCCAAAAAATATGTATAGTGCGTACAGTACCTTTATGATAGAATGATAGTTGATTAATAAGAGATTCTTATTTGGTATTAAATTGCGACTCTTTGTATGATATGATTAATGAGTACGCGTGGAACAATTGATGAACGAATGCGAACTGATTTAATATGCTAATACAATAACGAGCTATAGCGTAAAATACTGATTATACGATTTACTTTACTACTTGTGTTCGTACTTGCCGTACCCAATATTTATAAAATATCGATAGTTTATTATACAGTACCTGCTACGAATCAAAACCTACCGACATTAAAAAGTGATCAGCTTCCTGGGTCTCGTCAGGCACTTAAGCCCTTCGTGCTTCCCGTGATATGTCGTAGTAGGTAGTGTAGATTATTAACGACAGACGACGACGTGGCGCAGCGGGCGAGTAGTCGGCTGTGAAGCGAGAGGCCGCGGGTTCGATCCCCACACCGAGACAAATGTATGTGTGATCCACAAATATTTGTTTCGGGGTCTGGGTGTTGTGAGACCGAAAGTCTCTCGTAGTTCCCGTTACCCCCTACACAAGACTCGTATCTTACTGTGGGGTCAGGACTATGTGTGTGACTGTTGGGTGTTTATTATTATTATATCGACACTCGAAAGTATCGTCACTAGAGGGCGAAACCTATTCGTAATCCACCTACAAAGCTAATCAAACAGAACATCCAAAGTGTCCTGCGGCTCGTATCGACTTTTTGCGTTCCGTCGGTGGGTTTCGTATAACTTCGTCACAGTTCGTATTTCGTTAGTATTCGCAGTTCAACCGTCGTCATTTACAGTCGTTGGTAGTCGCGTGTGAGACATGCTATAGTGTTCTAAGTGGGTGATAATATAAAATAATTAAAATATATCTTGTTTAGTCTTCGGAAATTATTAATCATGGGATCTGAAAGTCATATTAATTATTTTTCCAAGCAGTAAGTTGTATAATTATTTTTAAAAAGGTAATGTTTTATGGTACCTTCTAACTGGTATAAAAATTTAGTACAAACTATAATAGATGTTTCTAAATGTATTGTAAAATTGTAAATAAACTATGTGTACCAAATTGTCATTATTTCATAAAAACAGTTTCGGAGCCATTTTGTAACTTTTACATTGTGTAACGTTACATTCTGTCTGTGTGCAACATATATTCGTTTCTAATTCTGAAATGATACATTTATTTGCTACTACTGTAATTTATGGTCTAGTAATACGATTCCTTTTGCAGGGATCGAATGACTGCGATAATGCCGACAATTTTATACTCGGAATATTTGCAAAAAATATTCAGGACCCAAGTACTCAGTTTACGATGACGAAAGACGCTCAAATTTCAAAATATAAATGAAATTTTATACCTGGTACATTGCATACTAATATGTGAAAAATAATAAATAGTTGACCACGTTTTTTCTACATAGACAAACCTTGTCTTAATTACAAAACGCAAGTACAGAGTATGATGACGTCAATCCGCCGAAAAATGCTCTATGGGCTATGGGCTCACGATATCACTAGAAAAAATCCATAAACACGTTAACAGTTACGTAAGCCGCGTAAACGCCAAGCATGCGCAGCGGCTCAGACAGAAAGGGTCAAAGAATGGTTAATAGGAATAGATCATATCACAAAATATTTGAAAAATGAAAGCACACCAATGTGCAGAATTAGTGACGTAAAGTGATAACGTCCCGAGAACTTGATAAAACCAAGAGCAATCAACTTGGAATATGATGTGGACATCATCATTATATTGATCCACTGCTGGACGTGGAACCTAAAGCATACTAATAATCTGTCTTTAGGTCTATGCATCTAATTAACCATTATCATCATTTACATATATAAAAATAATACCCCTATAGTCGGTGCTAAAAACTATGGGTTTGATGGAGATTTAGAAAAAGGAATTTAAAAAAAAAACAATAGCTACCACAACAGTTAAGGAATAGTAGAAGATTTACTAATACTAAAACAGGATAGTACAGAAATTTCATCGAGCTTCGAGAGCAGACGACAGATTGGACAATACATACAACGGAATGTAAGTGTTTTATCATTTGATATCATCTATAAATTGTCGATTGGAATACGAGGAAATATATCTAATTGCCATTGCTATGTCGTGACTACAGATACAAATAGAAATACTACTGTGCGAGATATAATATAGGGCTAGTAAAAAAAAAACATGAATGTGAAACTGAAGATATTTATTTCAGCAAAAGCAACTTATAGAGTGAAAGTCTTTTATAGTTTACGCATCTACATACGACGCCCATCCCGAATTCCGAACTTCACTTTACAAGCGTGGTCGTCCTATTCCTGTATACTACTAGCTATAAGATGCATAGCAATAGGAAAAAGATTCGCATAGATTAAACACATATAGACGGGCACGCACTTATGCACTGTAAGTGGTGCGCACGTATACGTCAAATAACGTTAACTCCGTTTCAATTAAATTTATTATTTTAGTGCTTCAAGCCCTTTCAAGCAAGCGCTTTCGATTGAAACGCTATTTATAATATTAGCCCGTGCATTCTTTACTTTATTTTTTTTAATTTGACATGCCATATTGTATAAAAATATCAGCCTGCTACTTTCTACCGTTAAAAATATAGAGTGCTCCAAACGTAGGACACACCTACATTTCAAAAACGTGCTGTTGATACCCTGCCAAGCCCTATGCGACCGGTGGTGACTACCACCGGGGCCACCGGGTATCGCGGCTGCGCAGCGGGGGTGCGTAGCCTTCACACGTAATGTACACTTTACGATGCGACCCCGATATGGACGGCAGTGCGGAAACATCGCGCTCCCGCAGTCGTCGAAAACTGTCATTACTGTGAGAGACTTCTGAGTCCCTTGAGAGACTGTTCGCAAAGCAGCACAGCGCACAACTGTTTGAAGTCGGTGCAACTTCAGTTGACCGCTCAGCGACACCAGGCACCGACTCCAAAGACACCTACGGAAATTGTTATTTTAGAATTCGTTTTTTTTAAATCAGTATATAAGTATTGTTAAAACTTATTTTTTACATGAGTTATGCGCACTTATACAAAATCTACTTTGATAAAAAAATTGCGAAAATAAATGGTAATGGGAATTACACCTATATTTCTAATACAGGGATTAGTTCAGTACATTTCTTATAATAAGTGTCTTACAACCCAACTTTTTTTACAATTATCACCCTGAAACTTAAAAATATTCTTTGATTTCAGTTAGTAAACAAGTAACAATACAGTAAGAGAGGTATACTCAATATACCTTTCTACATTGCACTTCACGGACAAATGGTAAGTGATTGTATATATATAACGTGTTACATATAGGTGTGGTCATATTTAAGAGTTGTACATACACCTACCAATGTACCGGATCTTATAAAAATCTAGACATAATAAATTTCATACTAATTTCAATCACACGTTTATTACGACCGATAAGATCGATGGCATCACTATAAGTGATATAGCTTTATCTCTATGCGCCTAGTATCAATGTTTTACATTTCTTCTTCTTTTTAATTTATGGCTTCGCAATATTATGTATTTCGCCAATGAAGTATAAATTATTATCAAGTCTTCACAAGAATGATAAAATATCGGTGTGGACATCTTCAAGGTCTTGTTGGAGTTTTGGTGTGAATTCCTTCCAGTACGATGCTTTATTCACTTATTTCAATGTTTCCATACACTGTTCATCACCGCCAATGTTTATTGCACAAATCCACACCACTTTTATACAACAAACACAACTTTAAACTAGTTTTTGAAATAAATTAGAATAAGCGATGAACCGCATTGTCGGAATTCCCGCCGGAACTCCTATCGACACTTTGATAAGCAAGTAGTTGCTAGGTTACCGGGAGGAAAAGTGAGTTAGGCGCATGAGCAGCACTGGAATCTAACCGGGAGGGAATGAGGCACTTCTCACGCATATGGGGTGAAGTGAACTTTTCATCCCGCAGTGAGAAAAAAACAATTATGCGTTATTTATGTCCTAGTAATGCAATAGGACTTGGTACCACAGGAAGTGTTATATCGTTATATCTACGTTGCTTCAATTTGATTACATCTATCAGTAACATGTTGTACATATTTTATTTGGTTCTAGAACGCAACCTTGTTCGCGTAGAAATTCCAGTTGTGTTCAAATAATAATCGATTTAATTCTGTCAAAACGATGTAGCAATGTAAATTAGAATACGCTTTTAAATTGCGAATGCCTTTTACAAATATATTTATGGGGTTATAGCTTGATTCGTGACCAATTTAGTTTTACAAATTGGTTCAGAGATATTCGATAACTACATTTTGTGTATAGACAAATATATATCCTTCGTATTTTTAAAATATAAAAATACAATGATTTATGATATAACCAATGTACTCATTTAACCAACCAACTTTAACCATTTCAACATATTGTACTCTATTTATTTCTTGGTATTCCAGAAATAAAATACTCAAACTTGTCTCACCAGAGGATTTTGACGATGGACGTGTCCGATTTGAAGAAATTTGTTTAAAGTATAAAGTCACTGAATAGTCTTATTTTTAAAAAGTAAGATGTAATACGTTGATTAATTACATAGTTCGGATAGTCACTTATATTCAGATATATGTAATATTCATAATTTTATTATTAAATACAGTGTTACTTTTAAGAATTTTATTTTAAAACAATATTTATATTTTATTCATTTAGTGCCATGAAATTTATTTTTATTACATTTTTTAAAGTATATTCTTTTTTCCTTTTTCTTTATTATACTGCTGCTGGCGAATGTCTAAGCCTACTACTGTAAGTAAAGATAAATGTTATTGTAATATATTTTTACACTATAGTTATAGCTGATGCGATTCTTTAATTAAGTAGTTTTACATTTTAATTATCCTTCGATTTCTATTTGCTATTTATTGATTACACGTTTTGAAATGAAGAGCTAATTTTTCAATATCCAGATGAAATTTTGGAATTTTAAATTTTTATTTATTCACAATATGGGGTTGATATGAATTTGATTTGAATGCCAACAATAATATTGTGATAAATTATAAAATAAGATTATTTTGCGAAGGGGCTTTTTGCTTACAATACATTACTGATTATGAAACAGTAATTTTGGGTTACGACTTACCTAAATAACAATGTATACCTTAATGGAAAATCATAATCAATTCACTCTTGAAGTTAGTCAAATGATAAACTTTAACTTACAAACTGCTTGTCTAATTAATAATAGTTTAGCGACTACAATTTGAATAGAAGTTGTGAAATAGACATTTATGGTAAAGTTTATTTTAATAATTATAATCAATATGCTAATTATTAAATTGTTTCGGGTGAATATTGTAATACCCCAGTCTATAAAATCCTCCACAAAAGCAGCAGAAGACACAGTATCTACAAGTAAGTACAAGTTATAAATTAAAATAATCGTGTCCTCACACACATGCACTTGTACTAATATTACATAAAATGCATGTTATGAAGCTGTTTTTTTTTCTAATTACACTTACCGCCAATGCCATTTAAATTCAAACCACCAACCAAACCTTTTGAAAGCTATTTTGATATCGTTCGATCGATATCGTAAATTTACTACTGAAATGAAAGGCTTCATTGATTCAGATGAATCTTAAACCGATATAATCGTTGTGATCTAATACAAATACCTATGTGATAAGAGTTAATATGACAACATCTTAAACAAAAACAATTTTAAAGATATAAACAACACTAATTTTGCACAATACGTCACTTGTATAGCTACAGATATACTGCTATTACGCATGTCGGTGACGCGAACTCACGAGATTTCACCCATCCAAAAAGCGTATAACGCGCACAGCATACGGTCAGGTATATACGATGTGTTATTCGTATTCGTGTACACAGGCCGCTGCGCATGGGCCAGTCTGAATTAACATTAGCATGTCGGTGACGCGAACCCATAAGATTTTCTCCTACCAAAAAGTGTTCAACATGGTTAAAGAAGTTTTCACTCCAATAAAATCACTGACTTCGCACTGCATTTCAATCGCGCGACACCTTCGTCACGGTACGTGCCTTCGCTTAGGTTGCTGTTTGTAAGTATGGTGCAAATCATCTCGGTCATCGATTCGACAAGCTCAAGGTAAGTATTAAAACGATATTAAATAAAAAAATTACAGATTATTAAATTTAGTGCTTTTGAAACGCCACATAGACAATTGAGTAGATATAGATTATTTCGCTTATAAATGTATCCTTTTGGGTATAGTAATTTCATATTAAAATTATTGCTTTTTAAAGCAAAGGCCGGCAACCGAGCACCTGAAGGTAAGTGATCTCTACCGCCCAGAACACAATACCAAAAGAATCCAAGACGCGTTGCTGACCTTAAGGAAAAGGGGTAATTAAGGAATTGGGAAAGAGAGGTGGATTCAGGTCTTAAGTAATTTTAATAATTACATTTTATATCATTTGATTGCCAGTGTGATAGAGTAAGTTTGTGTGATCCATGACTGAATGAAAAAATGAATGCGTGATACGATGCCAAGGTTGAACCACCTGTTGTTGACGATAAACCATTGTGGCTGACAAGATAATTAATGGTATGAACGAGGGGTGTTGCTTATGAGATTTGCATCATAAAGAGCTACATGATTATGGTAAATGCAATTAAAACAACTTTGCAATACTTACTCAATTCATTGTTAAAACTAGAAAGACTATAGTTTTAATTAATAATAGTAATAGTTTATTAATAGCGAATGTTAAATGTCGTGTAATACTAGCAAATCCTAGTAAATATAAGAAACGACGCAATTTACAACCACATCACAGTATACTGGGGTTTGAATCGGCGACCTCTATCACCTCAGGTAAACATTAGCAGGTCATCCATCAGCTATGGTTTGTTAGAATTTATAACCCTAGGTACAGATGGCGTTAAATAACTAGATCAATACACATTGGGGGGGGAGTATTACGCACACTTCCTGCATCTACAGCATGTTCATTGCATAGGAACACGCGGCTGCATTAAACATGTTGTCCGAAGGCATCACTCTGTTCAGTGTCGGAAATTCGGTAAACATATGTGTCGTCGTTTCCAGGGAGGGTAAGTATGTGATCTGAAAAAGTGACTAGTGAAAGAAATGTAGCGCAGTAATCAAATAGTTTAATGTAGCCTTAAATGGTAGATGAGTGAGATGTTACAGAAAGAAATTTGAAACTATTTTATTTGTGAGAGTGAACGCGATTTTGTGTTATAGTATAGTTTTAATATCCGAGTTTCTTAGTATTGACAAGTTCTAAATTGGTTATACTTCTGGTTATATTTGTTTGCGTGTTCGTTTAAAAACTCTCATAATCAATAAGAAGATGAAATTCAGATGAAATATCATCTGAATTTCATCTTCTTATTATTTCCTCATTATTTCACCTTCTAGTTCAAGGGCGGGTAATTCTTAACATTATCTTTAGTCTAAATCTGGGGGGTTACGCAGGCACGGTGTAGTTTCTAAGGGGTCATTAATCAATACTTTATGAACAGGGCGCATGTGCAATGGTTCTTGATTTTCCCGCGAATTTTCCCAGGTACACAATATAGGTATATTAGGTACCTTGCTTATATACCTACTAGAATATGTTTAGGCGCTTTACATTTAAACTATTGCCTCAACAGTAGCTAAATTAGTTTGTAGTATAGAATGTGGGTCAGAACTGAGATAATATGGTATTTGCAATTAAAAAGAAATATCATAAGATGTTTTATTTGCGCCCGATATGGCGATTGTTTTAGACTGAGTTAATATTATAATTAAAAAACAAATTTTGTTTTCCAGAGATCGCCCCAGATGCTCTGATTGAAATCATGCGCAAGGCGAAGAGTGAGGAGAAGCTGTTGTTGGAGCATGAGGCTAAGTTCCCGCCCAAGAAGAAACTCATCAAGAGTGACGAAGAAATCGAGGAGCACTACGCTAAAATGTCAAAGGGCAATGGGTACGAAATGTTCGTATTCAAGAAACAACTGCTCAGTGTAGGCAACCTGATAGCGGCTCTCAAGGGTGTACTGAACTTCGCCGGTGACAACTTCGAAGTCATCTTGGAGGGGAACGCCTCTCACCGACGCGCTCGGGTGTCTCGCGTAACCCGTCAACCTTAATTTCATATCCGTGCCTGTGATTATATATGTTTCGATTAAAGTTACCCTACTATTTGTAAGAATATATTTATTTAACAACTAGTATTTCCTCGCGGCTCCGCCAGCGTGATATGCTTTTTCCGGAATAAGAAATAGCCTATGTTACTCAGTGATAATGTAGCTTTCTAACGGCAAGAGAATTTTTGAAATCGGTCCAGTAGTTTTTAAGTTTATTCGTTACATACAAAAATAAAAATCTTTCTTCTTTATAATATTAGTGTTAATGTACAAGATGTCTCTGGATTGATATTTTTATTCCTAAACTTATTTGATTAAATGATAAAATTAGTTTGATGAAAGGTCAAACGTCTTCAATCAGTGTTAACATCATATCTATGCTGTGCTCTATTCTTCTGCTGATGCGTATGCTTTAATTTAATAAAAATATTACTCGCACCGCGATTGCTGCTACTGTTTTAATTATATGCTTTTTAACGCGACATACACTGATACAATTATTTCATGAGTTCTATGCCTCATATAAAATATTAAAAACAAATGATTCTCATATAATCAAATCTTATCATCGTTGGTGAAGACAAAAGACATAAAATCATAACATAAAATAAATAAATAAATTCAAATGGTATGAATAAATATCGAAAATGTTATATATTTGGTCGGGTTTTCAAATTGACAGTTGGAATTGGAAAAATCTTTATGTGTTAAACACATTTTTTTTTGTTAAATGACGAGACGAGTAAAGCGCTCGCCTGTTGGTAAGCGCCACGCCTACTCATAAACAGAAGCAACACCACACAGAACTTTGAATTACAAAGCACTGCATGGCACTGAACTGCGCTCGTCACCCCGAGACATAAGATGTTAAGTCTAATAATGCCCAGTAATGTCACTGGCTTCATCATCATCATCATCAGCCACAAGACGTCCACTGCTGAACATAGGCCTCTCCCAAAGATTTCCAGACCGACCTTTTTTTTTTCCTTTTTTCACTGGCTTCAATGTCCTTCAATTCAAAACACAACAATGCCTACAAACTGTTGTTTGGCTGCAGAAATAGATAAAGTGGTGGTACCAACGCAGACGGCCTCTCGCATATCTGGTGGTTAAAATTTACATACATCGTGAAATGGGCCCTTAATATACACAGTGGTTTTTAACTGTTTCTTTCTTCACAAAATATGAAATACACGTATTAAAAAGAAAAGAGGATAAAACAATAAATAAAAAAAGAAGTGTGTGTGAGCACACCGCAGAAGTGAAACTTCAGAAAAGTAGCCTACAAGAGAATGAGATAAAAATAGAGTATCAGTGGTATTAGGATAATTAAAATGTTTATTATACTTTTACTAAGCTTAAAAAATATTTAAAATTTTATTGCGAAATATTACATTTCATATATTTACATACTTAAGATCTTGTTACTTTCCAACCTCTTTAGTGACGCCTTTTTCGTTTCATATTTTTTTTTAAATCACAACGATTCTAAAGAAGTTTCACTTTAATAAATAAAATCTATACATAATACATAATTATATGTTCCGGTTGAATGATATATCAACGCCCAGACTAAACCGCTCTAACTAAAGTATTGACAGCATCCTCACAATTACATAGATAACAGCTTTTCTTAGTTGGCTTTTGATATTCCATCTGGTTTGGGGTGTAAAAGTTTGTATTGATATTAATATTTTCCTGTTGAAAACATGAATGGCATTATAAGACTTAACATCTTTAGTATCAGGGTGACGAGTGCAGTTCAGTGCCATGCAGTGTTTTGTATTTCAAGGTTCTGTGTGGTGTTGCTTCTGTTTATGAACAGGCGTGGCGCTGTCAGGCGACTGCCTTGCTCGTCTTGTCATTCAATCAAATAAAAATAACACGTATTTTTTTTGTCAAAATAGTATTAATAATACCGACTCAACATTGTTTAGTTTTATTTTATCTATATTAATGTTTTGACTCGGTTTAATTCTTCATTAGGTTTTTTTTAACTATTTTTTTGTGAATGAATCATCTAAATCGAAGCATAATTATTAATGTCGCTAAAAAAGGACGCCACTGACATTAAGCAGAGGTCAGGCAGACTTAACCCGAAATGTATAAAAAATTAAGAATAGGTAGACCGGATTGCTGACCCGTTTTTAGGCCAGGTGATCATGGCTGCTGCCTTGACTCAGAGAAGGAATAAGAAACCCTCCGTAAAACTCTCCATGGTAATAGGGTTTATTTGCAGGTGTTCAATAAATAAACCATAATAATAAAATGCGAAAAAAAACATTAAACAGAACGAGTAGTGGTGTAGGTTTGTTTCACAATTAGAGTTTATTGTTCAGAAATATCTAAACTACTACAATAGATTCATCCACCTCATTGAACATTTATGTTCTTATAACAATACAATCGGATTGATATTATATATCGGATACATGTTATATATGTAGATATATATATTATTATGAAATTCGACTACACATAAACATTAAGTCAGACATTTATTTTCAAAATTGGCAAATTCTAGAATTAAATATTTTCGTAACTAACAAGCATAACAGACATCGAGATTTTTCAAAAATATTATACGTGCGTGTGACGCACGATGAGAGCGTTTTACGCTGGGTAACATGCAGTGTTGTGCACGGAAGCAGTCGGTAGGGAGCATCGACGATCCATTTAGTAGTCATCCAGGTCATACTGGCAATCAATATCCTCCTCCTTTTCCATCTGAACGGATCCAAAGTCCACGCCGTAGCGGAGTAGTCCACCCAGACCTCCGAAACCGCGCAAAAATTGACTTCCCTCCTTGCTCTTGTCCGTTATAATCTCCAGCGTAGCGCCGAAAGACTTGTAATTATTCGCGAACCACTCCAGCAGCGGCAGGTTGTCCACCAGCTCCAATTCCTGGCCGTTGTCTTTATCATTAAAATTCGCTTTGTTTTTTTCTTCTTCCGGAGTCAGATGTATAATGGTCTCCGTGCCTGTGGAGTGAGATTTTAGCACGTAACGCCGTACACCCAGATTTTCCCAGCAGATGACGGTGTGAACAGCGCCGAGTTCGAGGGCGTACAAAGTATCATCTACACCAAAACAGTACTTGCTAGTATTCTGAGAAACCTCTTCAAAGTACCTGTTGATTAGTTTCGTTTCTTGGATAAACTTGACGTTTTGCAGCGAATCAGCTGCCAGCTCGATAGCCTGGTTGAATCCATTCTCGCCGCCGTATGACACATCCACCACTTTAATGATATTCGCCTGCAGACGCGGATCGAACAAGTCTGACTGAGACAGCTCGGACTTGAAGTCTGCTGAGCCGGCAATTATGATACCGACGATATTGGGGCGGTCGGATGTGATAAATAAGTGAGCCGCCATTTCAGCCACCTTACGAAGGTAGTTGTGACGTTTCTCCATGCGGATTCGTGCGAAACGCAAAGCGGACTGGCCACCGCGGCCGTGTTTCTTTGGAAGGTCTACGTTGAATTTGTGCAGGATTTCCCGGCAGTTACCCTGAAGAGTACCAAACAGAGCTCCATTGCCGTCCATCACGATGAAAGCGAATTTGGCGTCGTCAGAAAATAGAGCAGACAGTGCCTCGGTGTGAAACTTATTGTCACACAGATATAGCGAAGTGTTGATTGGCTTAAAGGGCTCGAAGTCAATGTTTACCTTTTTTTCCTTGCCCTCATCAGTGATAATGTTGCCGCAGTATATTACCAAACCATTTGATGGAATCTTATTGTACAGTTTAATACGGTGCTGCACAGAAGTGATGGCGCCCAGAACTGACACACGATTGACACGCGACTTGATGTTGGACGCAGTGCCTAACTCGTCAGCCAACATCTTGGAAACGCGCGTGATCTGGTCCTTCGGCGGTATGATCAGCGAAATCATCGAAGTGCCATTGCCCCTGGCCATCTCCAATCTCTTGACGAGCTTCTTTATCTTCCATATCTCCACGTTGCGATCAGACGATGACTCCTCGGCCGACATGTCTTTGTTGTATTAAAAAAGTACAGAGACTTATAGAGTTAATAGAGTAATGTTTTTGTAATACAACACCGAATATAACCAAATCCAGATACCGTCGAAGCGAACTGGAAACTGCACGCAACGTCTACTTTATATTCACGTCTGCAATCGCTCTTCTTCTTGTGCGAGGATTCTTTGTGATCTTCTTAGTGCGAAATTCTCTAAACAGACAAAAACAATATTTTAGATAGACAAGACTAAAATAATATTCTTAATACAAGTAAAGTTAGTACGAATAACAACTATCTATCAAAATATTAGATGTTTATCAATATTTTATTACCCGTTATACCTTCTTTGCTCAGAACACCATAGTTGAGTGCTTACCATCAATCTCAGCTTTTTTTTTTTTACTAGCCCTGTATTATATACGTCCCACTGCTGGGCACGGGCCTCCTTTACTGAATGAGAGGGATTAGGCCTTAGTCCACCACGCTGGCCTATTGCGAGTTGGCAGACTTCACATACCTTCGAAAATTCTTATCGAGTTCTCAGGTATGCAGGTTTCCTCACGATGTTTCCTTCACCGTTAAAGCAAGTGATAATTAACAATTAATATACACGTAACTTAGAAAAGTAGTGGTGTATGCTCTTGGGGCTGGTTTCGAACCTGCGACTTTCGTCTCGACAGTCCATACCACTCCCCGCTGAGCTATCGCTGCTTCAAATCTCCAATAACTCATATGATAATATATTAGTTGAAATAGAATTATTGTTCAAGGGAATACTTCTTCATATGATGTTTAAGTTATATTCGAAAATTATTAACTGAACGTTATTCGTTTTCTGCATCAAGAATGATATGGCTATTGTTCGCATATAATAAATATCCAAATAAATTTGATGGGATTGGGCTGCGTCGATTTGGGTTAGCCGTTAGGACCAAAATATTGATTTAGGTTTATGCGGCACCAGAGTATTGGCTCTAAACTCGCGCGAGGAGCATTAAATAGTCCTTTAGGGCTTCGCATAGGAAACACACGATTGCGGATCTTATTGAATATTATATATTGCGATTCACGCTCATAGCGTTGCGCTTACTAATCGCTAAACGATTAGCGAGTTAAGCAAACCTTAGCGGTGATTAATCATGGATGATAGACTACTTAGTCGTATTTCACCTGGGGTTAAACCACTTCGGGCAACATGAAAACTTTGATACTAGGTTGCCTTCGACACTACTAATTGATATAGACACTGAAATATCAAAAAAGATAATGAACTACGTAATTGGCGTCAAATAATGTTAGATATTTATAATAATCGTTAATTAAGTGGCGAAAACTCAGAGGACAGTGGCCATAAATGATAAGGCTAGACCAGTTTATGTGTCGATATACGCCAGTTGCAGAATTTTTTATATACTTTTTTACTATTCACTTTGCTCGCCTGGTGGTAAGCGCAGGGTCTGCCTACAAACACAAATGGCGCCAATCAGAATTTTGAATCAGAAGTCAAATCAGAAGGCATTTCATTATTTTGCAAATACTCGTAATTCAACATAATATTCATTCAAAATTACAACGTCATGTCGAAGTACTAGTACGTGAACCGCCAGATCATTTTTGAACTTTTTATTTAATTAGCCTGGCTTTGCCCCTTTTGAAAAAAAAACTACCCCCATTCCAAAGCAAACCCTACGCCTAACTACGCCCTAGGTTCCAAGTTATTTTATGATGTTTGAACCACTTAAACACAAACACTAACTGTTGCACATCACTACTAAAAAATTAAGAACTCACTTGCGAAATAAGAAAAATTGCACGAGTCTGTCTACTGCAATGTTTTCAAATTCCTTGTTATATCCTTTTCTGTTGAACATAGGAATCTTTTTAATAAGTCTCAGTAATTGCACATCTGGTGCTTTCTGTTACCTGTCCGACGTGGGTGTAAGGGATAAGTGCCGGGTGCATGGATCAATACCGATGCACTCTGCAAATGGCGTCCGACCCGCGCCTGTGCAGTGCTCGTGGTGGCGCTAGGTAGCTGGCGCCGGGGACCTACGGACCTGCGCCGATCTAAAGTTCAAAGTTTAAATCACTAACTGAGCCACTCACATCTTACTCAATATTTTCAAATAGTTGACGTGCGACGAAATGGGTACTCAGCGCAATTTATTATTTAGAATTGCAAAATGTATAAAATTGATTTTACTTATCTTAAAAATCTACTTATGCATTGCAGATGCTGAACAGCAAGAGTTGGCCGAGTTGCTACACGAGGAAGAGCTTGCAGACCAGGAGGTGGCGCAAGCCGTAGCTTCGATGCAACATGCTGAATCTTCAGGTGGCCGGCCAGCTGCTCCGGTGATGCAGATCGAGCGCGACAATTCAGAGACGGCTATTATTTCCAAGGTGCCTTACATCCACTCGGCGAGGAAGCCGGATGACGAACTGATCAGCGAGTACTATTTGAGGATGATCCGGCGCAAGCTGTACGAATTCTACATGTTCAAGAAGGAGGTGCCGACTGTTGATAAGCTGCAGCGCATTTTGAGGAGGGAGTTTAACTTCTCGTGCTCGCGCAAGGCTTTGCTTAAAGTACTACGGAACGAAGGTTTCCGGCTGGGAGGTCGACAGGATATGATCCGAATGCCGTTGGGCGTTGGACGCCACCCCAATGTGCTCTTATGTTCTGATAACCTTTTGTAAACTATATACTGTAACGTAATTGTATACTTCTTGCGAGTATGTATATCTAATTTTATATGAACGTGTTTCTTTTTTATTCATGTATCATGTACTTATTGTCCGAGTGGACGTTTTCATTTATTTGTATTGTTTGTTACATTAATTACCCACGCGAAGTGCTGTATGCAATATGCGATATGCATTGTGCGATATTGTCATTTATTACATAATGATTGTTAACAATAGTGACAATGCACTAACATTTAACTATACTTACTTCTACGTGTTGTTCAAGTAGATAACGATGTTATATAGATAAATAGTAATATCTGAAAACTCCTCGACCATTATTATTTAAATCGTTTAACACTTTAATTTGTCGTTTTTCTATTGTTTGTTGACTTTCTATTCTATCTTCCCCGTTTAAATTATCCATAATAATCATACCATTGTGAGATAAATAATTTAATTAGGACAAGAAATTGTAACATTACGAATTTAAAAAGAAATTGAATACTATACTGTTTTGTAACATGTTATTGCGGAATTTGATACTCATTATTTCAATAAAAACAATGTTATTAATTCAAAATGGTTCTTGTAGAAATTCTGAAAGAAAATTGTGAAAAAGATGCTAGTATTACACTGTTTTTTACTAATATCGAATTAAGTGTATGCTTTATTTTGAAGATTGGGTATACCTTGAGACTACAGGACTGTTTGTGATGTATTCGGCTATTTTTGATGATATTTTATAAAAAAATAAAAGTTCTTAAAACCGTAAAACTTACCGTACGTTAAAAATATCCTATATATTAGTGTCTCTAAAATTTTGGATGTTTAATATGTACATGCAAATATCTTACTATATATTACATTGTAAATTAAAATAAAATTAGTAGTTGAAATAAATATTTATTGAAAAACAACTAGACAATTTTATGGTCCTATACGACGATGCGACATTTCATATTGAGTACATGTTATAAAAACTTCATAACATCAAGCGTGGAGAGTCAACACAGTAATATTGAGCCGCGACCCCTTTGTATACGAATTTTCTTGAGCGAAGTAGGTGAGGAATTGACTTACATAATGCTATTTTCTTTCACATTTGTTACACTTTTGTGTTTTCTCGAGTAAATTAGACAGTGTCATCCTAAATGTTTGTTTGCACCTTATTACCCTTTACGTCAAACAATTTGATAACATAGAAAACTTTTATTTTTGCTTTTTATCAATGTACTATTTTGTTTTTTTTTGCATTTTACCTGCACATATTATATTATTATTGCTTTGCATGGTTCTTAAATCAACTGAAATATTAATAAACATTTTGTTTTCATTTTTTTTACACCTTACATTGATTCTGTTTCATAATATTCATTAAAATCCTAGCCTAAAAAGCTTTTGTGTCTAGATCAATACAATCTAGGAAAGGGTTCGTGTTCATGGAACGCTCATGCGGAGAAGGCATGGAAGATTCTGGAGGCTTCCTGTAGGGTTTCTTTATTCCTTACTGCTGGTTTCCTTAAAACGACATTTTTATTATAAATACAGCCAACAGTTACACACATACAATGATCCCACAGTAAGATACAAGTCTTTTGTCATGGGTATCAGAAACTACGAGTGACTTTCGGTCTCACAACACCCAGACCCCGAAACAGATATTTGTGGATCACACAAACATTTGTCTCGGTGCGGGGATCGAACCCGGCCTCTCGCTTCACAGCCGGCTACTCGCCCGACAAACCACGGAGGATGTCAAAAGCATTGCACATGTGCTGAATGTTTGGAACATTCTAGAAGCTTTTCGATGTTGATGGATACTATTCTTTATGCATTTATGGATTCAAATTACCGTATGCAGACGACCCTTGACCTCTTGATATACATTTCTTAGTAGGATATTGCACATATGATGAATGTATGGAACTTTCTAGAAGCTTTTCGATGTACACAGATTCATTTTATTCTGTAATTTTGTGGGTGCAGATTTCTGCATGCGCTACGTGATCGTGAACAGATATTACCTGTTAAACATTTTTATTAATAGGACTGCACATGCGCCGTATGCATCGATCGTTTCGATGAACGATAGCTATCATCTACTTATAATTACCGTGTGTTTGTCTTCTATCAAGCATCGTTGGTCTTATTAAGATGATTTGCGTGAAGGTTTCCAATAAACCTATAATTATTTTATACCAGAGCCCGGCAACCGAGTATGTAGGTCACCAGAGGTAAATTTATCACCACCGTCCATGAACACCAAGGAAACCAGATAAATTATGGATACAATTTAAAGGAGCGCAATGACTATTGGGTGTGAGCGATTTATAACTCCAACTAATTTCGCCGTCTATTTCTGCCGCCAAGCAACAGTGTGTAAGCTCTGTTGTGTTTCGGCTTGGAGGACATTGAAGCCAGTGAAATTACTGGGCAATACGAGACTTAACATCTTATGCCTCACGGTGACGAGCGCAGTTCAGTGCCATGCAGTGCTTTGTAATTCAAAGTTCGGTGTGGTGTTGCTTCTGTTTATGGGCAAGCGTTAGGCTTAGCATTAGCCGAGCACCTTGCGGGTCTCGTCATTCAATCACATAATAAAAAAAATATTCTTCGATCAGATTTATGTAAAACACAACATGACAATTTTTAAAGAATTAATAAAAAGTTCTTGTTACAGCGTTTCCCAATGGCCGGGTCGCGACCCGGTACCGGGCCATCAAAATAAAATACCGGGTCGCAACATTCTCGCCTTGCGTTAAAAATATTACGTACTAGCTTTTCCTCGCGGCTCCGCTCGCGTGATCTACTTTTCCGGGATAAAAATTATCCTATCACCCAAGTCAGCTCATACCCTGTCTGTATACCAAATTTCATCAAAATCCGTTCAGTAGTTTCAGCGTGATGGACGGACAAACATCCAAACAAACAAACTTTGACATTCATAATATTAGTGTGACTATAGATCGACGCATCGAAAAATATTCGTAAGCGGTGAGCGGCGCGCGCCTGCACGCGCTGACTGACGAAAGAGTGCGACAGAATTTACTGACTAAGCGATACCAAAGTATGTAGTACTAATAAAACCTTATTACTATTAATAAATGTGTATTATTTTACCTAATGGAACCAGCTTGGGTTTTTTTTATAACATAGGCCGGCAAACGAGCAAGTGGGTCACCTGATGGTAAGTGATCGCCACCGCCCATGTACGCCCACCACCAGAAGAATCATGGGCGCGTTGCCGACCTTAAAGGAAAGGGATAATTAGGGATTGGAAAGGGGATGGGATTTGGGCTTCCGGATATCTCACTCACCGTACGAAACGCAGCAGCAAGCCGCTACTTTACGGTCGAGCCAGCCCATACATGTTGTAGACAAAACTGTTTACAGCGTGGCTCTACCACTCATGGTTTAAAGTGGTTTCGAAGGGGCAGTGTGAAAATTAACGGGCCATGGCGGAACAATGTTTGGGAAAGACTGTTCTAGTAGTATAATTAGTAACCCCATATTTCGCCAAGCTTATTTCGGTCCCATGTGATAAACGGCGAGCCTATCACGATATCGGACATCATTCCAGACTCCTGGATGATATTAAGCATTTCGTTTTTATGCGAGCACGACAAAATGCACTACACCTGATGGTAAGCGTAGTGCAGTCCAAAAAACCAGCGACTACCGACAAACAATGAGTGTTGCCAGACGAGCGTTTTTTTTGTTTTTATGATTGAATGACGAGACGAGCAAGGCGTTCTCCTGATGGTAAACGCCACACCTGCCTATAAACAGAAGCAACACCGCACAGAACTTTGAATTACAAAGCACTGCATGGTACTAAACTGCACTCGTCGCCCCGAGACATAAGATGTTAAGTCTCATAATGCCCAGTAATTTCACTGGCTTCAATGTCCTTCAAATCGAAACACAACAGTGCTTACACACTGTTGCTTGGCGGCAGAAATAGACAAAGCGATGGTACCAACCCAGACGGCCTCTCGCATACGTGGAACCTACCACCTTGATTTATATTCTGATGAAATAAAATCAAGTAGTTTTCATTATTTAATTTTCTTCTCTGATGTCACATTTAGGGTGGATTGCACCATCTTACTTTAGCAATAACAAACATGTTAAAGTACTGGTTAAGCAAAAATTAGTTGCACCATTTGAGTCATCTGTCAAATGTCATAACTTTAGCTGTTAACCGTAACCGCCCAAGATTCGCTGGATATAGCTATTGTTTAAGTTAAATATCTGTCAGATAGTTCAATTATAACCTCCATCCCGATATATCTCCTAAAGCGTCTATGCTTTAAAATAATATCATTTCCCTGCTTATAGAATTAATCGAGGAATCTAGTAGTATCGGAATACGATGGTGCAATACATTCCGCAGTCAATGTTAAAGTCAGTGTTATTATTATAGTCAAATTTCACGTAAACTTTAATTATAACTGCTATTATGGTACAATCCGGCCTTAAATGTATAAATTAAACATTTATGAAGTCTTCGTCATACTACTTATGACAATGTTAATACAATAAGCTTACTGATGTGGCAATCAAATGTAAAAATTGCTTTTGTTGATACAATGTATTCCTTGTCATACCTTTGCCGATAAATATATTGGTGTCAAATTTATGACTATGGTGAGTTACTTAAAAAAAAATATCTATCACATACATAAATATGACAATTAACATTAGCTTTATAATCCGAACCAACTACTTTATAAATTGATAGCACTATCTCATACATCGCCATTGTAAATTGTCTTAGAGTGCGCAATACCTTTGACAGCCTCCGTGGCGCAGCGGGCGAGTAGCCGGCTGTGAAGCGAGAGGCCGCGAGTTCGATCCCCGCACCGAGACAAATGTTTGTGTGATCTACGAATATTTGTTTCGGGGTCTGGGTGTTGTGAGACCGAAAGTCTCTCATAGTTCCTGATACCCACGACACAAGACTCGTATCTTACTGTGGGGTCAGGACTATGTATGTGACTGTTGGGTGTATTTATTATTATTATTATCAAGTGCTGAAGATATCATAGCGAGAAAGCCGAAATGACTTACACTCATCTCTTATCGCAGAAAACAATTTATGTTGCTTTTGTTTCTTAACCTGTTGCTTTATCCGAGCACGGCTATGTGACTGCACTACACTTGATGGTAAGCAAAGTGCAGTCGAAAAAACCTAGCGACTACCACCACCCTGCGGTGAGAATCATGCCAGCCCGTATAAATACTTCTTCACATTCGGAAGAGGGACGAAGCAAATCAAACCCGGCCCAAACAACCATCAAAGATATGCCTTCGGGAAAAGCGGATGTACACTGGCTGACTTGGATAAAGCCTGTTGCTTTTGTTTCGTAACCTGTTGCTTTGTTACCAAATTATAGGATTGCAGTATGATATAGTTTTAGATGGCGCTAGCCGCATTACAGATCAATACCCCTATTCTGAGGGGTGGGGGATCCCAGACTCCCTCGGCATTCGCTCTTAAGTCGAGATTGTGACGGACGCCTCTAACGCGATCCGTGGTAGATAGTTTTAAATTCACTTTATACAGTGATAATGGGCTTCAAGATTATTAGTGATGTTTGTAAGTAATATTTTATATATTTTTAAATTATTTGAGCTGAGAGACGAGGCACTTGGTACCCGACTATTCGGTGTTGTTTATGTAACTTATCTCTTAATCGTTTGTTTGTTTTGATTATATCTATCGTATGAATTAGCAGCAATTTAAGTTTTTGTTTATTATTGGTGACTATTATTGATTATATTATACCTTTATATTATTATTAATGTTTTAAGTTTTCATTTAAATACTTTTAATGATTGTTAGTGGCTTTCCCTCTATTTTTATGACTAAATAAAATCGATAAGTCATTAAATGAAGATTATTACTTGGGCTGTTTTGCCAAAAGAGTTCGTTATTTATCAAACTTGTAACTATCGGGTGCATAGATCAATAATGACTGCATTGGAAATGGCGGGCGATACTACCTGCGCGCATGTGCAATGTGCAGGGACATGCTGCTTCCCAATGAAGCTGTAGCTGGTGTATCCAAGTTTTGATTCGGAATTTCGGATTCAGCGAGTGCAGATGCACCTATCTACCACCTAGCTACACTCACGGTTAACGGAACGTGTTCCCGTACAACGATGTAAAATATGGCGAACCTAATATAGGACATAATTTCTAATCCTAGGCAATTGAAAGCTGAAAAAAAAACTGCCAAACTTTGGGTGTTAACCCAGTAGTTCATCAGTTTTTTTAGCTTAAGAACGACGACCGACCAATGAGACTATTAAGAATAGTGATTATAAAAAAGGTGGTTAAATTACAAATACGTAATTTTATTTTCAGTACTCACCAAGCTAGAATTGATAAAGGCTGTCCACGAAATTCAGATTGTTCACATCATGGTTCCGGAGCAGCAGAAAGACCTGCCCATAGTTAACCTGAACACGCCACACAACAGCTACCAAGGCAACCAGTACTATGTGAGGCTGGTGAAGGAAGATCCTTTCGAGTACCTCGTGTTCACAATCGACGAGGTGATAAACCTTCTGAGAGTGAAATGTCACTACAATGGAAGCCGCGCAGCGCTTTGCAACCTTCTACGCCATGCCGAAGTACCCTTCGCTGATGATGACAAGGAAAATGAAAACGAAGATGATAATGATGACTAAGTAAACAATCAACGGGCTCATCTGCGTCACTTTAATACTGATGTGTTTCTTTTTCTCAGATTCACGTTGACTTAATTCCTAAAATATGTATTTTATTTATTTAGTTATTTTGAGGCAATCTAAAGTATACTTTTAGTAAACCTCCAAAAAATTGGTTTGGCCCAAGGCCAACCTACGAAGACTGATGGCATTCGAGCTTTGCGTCTGTTCAAAACTTCTTTACTTTTGCTATTGCGAAAATTTATACGTCCCTGTAACAAATAATTCGCATGGCGAATATTTTATACTTGCGTGTTATTTTATACTATATTATATTGATTTATAAGATTATTAATAAAAGTATCAAACTCAAAACGTCGGCACTATTCAAACCAATCCATTAAGTACTTCATGTATATCCTGGAATTAGGTTCTACTTTCTCCGTATCCTCGATGACGCCGCGACCTCTCGTGCAAGTCTTCGGCTTTCCAGAAATTACAAACTTATCGACTCGACGATTTCAACCTCAGCATTATCATGTATATAAATACTACTTATTTAATGTGTTGCAAATCAATTGATAAAGGAGTTGTGCGCATCCCAATTATCATCAAATTATTACTAAATATTTTGCGGAATCGACAGTATTTTATTTTGGTAATTATTTTCTCGTAGTCATTAATGAGACTCTATAGCCTATGCAATAGTTCACCCCTTCTGTCCATCCCCCACGTATTTAACCTCTGCCAAGTTATGTCATTCCTCACAACTTATCGGATCTGTTCCCACCTTCATCTCATAATTGTAGTAAATGTATAGATAAGTAGATAGTATGACGTGTAACTGGTAATTTAAAACATTAAATTAATCTTAAGAACATTGTGTACATTCATTTACCTATACCCTACTGTAGGCGGCGTTACCCTCACAGGTAACAAAGACTGGATGCTGCTCAAGAAAACGTCGTCTTGCCATAATTTATGAAATGTATTTTGTTTCTTAACCTTCTTCGGAGTAATTCAAGAGTGTGTGCCGTCGTACAAATAGGCACTACTTATATCCAGGGCCGCGCCTACCCCCCACAGCGCCTGTGTGCGAAACCTATGAAGCGCTTCTTTTTCCCACGAATCTTGATGCTTCAATTTTTGAAGTGATAACTTCTTATGGGAGGGTGAACCGAAACGTTCCGTAACGCGAGCGGTCCATTGACCAGCCAGCGTTAGCCGACCTCCCTGGAACATCGATAATTTCGAAGTCCCAGGTGGCGCCACACAGTGACCAGTCGGCTTGGACTGGACTTTGAAACGACTTTGCCACGACTTTGACACGACTTTATCACGACTTTGACACGACTTTGAGACGGCTTTGACACGGCTTTGAGACGGCTTTGACACGACTTTGACACGGCTTTGACACGACTTTGACACGGCTTTGACACGACTTTGACACGACTTAGACACGACTTTGACACGACTTTGACACGACTTTGACAAGGCTTTGACAGGGCTTTGACCGGAATTCGTAACGTAACGCGTTAAGGGAAGCCAGACAGAGTGGCGCCGTAACGTAACGCTTCACAGCGCCACTTTGTCTGGCTTCCCTTTCTTTCACGCATACGGTAGCAGTAGGCAGGCTTCTCCGCTCTCACTTTAACCCACATTAGTTTAAGTTATCACTTCTGTCGAGCGTCCCGGGACGCACACTTTTTTTTTTTATTTTATATTTATTTTGACCGAAATAAATGTTCTCCAGTTTTATACCTTAGACTAGTAAAAAGCTGAGCTTTGTGAGGGCTCGCGTAGTTTTTCTAAAGGGTGATAGGTAATTGTTAAGACAGTTTTTCAATATTTAAATCAAACCAACAACAATGACATAAATTACTCTGTTTTAACTCCTAAATTTTTTCGGCAGTTTCAAAATTAATGGCATATTCTAGAAAAATCGAATTTTCGTGATATAAATTTGATTCTGCCTCTCGTGCTCTTTTCCGAGGTTCTGTCGCCTGATTCATCAATAAACGATGTTGTTCACATCTAGTAGAAAAAAAATATATAAAATATTTCAGTAATTTTTCAAAATTGGGGAAAAATTTGGCAACCCCACAAATTGTATTCAAAGTATATCTGTCCTTATTCACAGTATACGCTAATAACTCCTCTATAGTTACTCCCTCTACGAAGTTATCACTGGTTATCACTTCTGTCGAGCGTCCCGAGACCAGACCCGAGACGCACACGTTTTTTTTTTAATTTGCCATGCTTTTTCTGGCTTAACGATCGTGTGCCAGACACTAAACAAAAATAGCCGAATAAAATCAAATGAAACTTGAAAATAAAGATCATTCTATTTTCAAATTCCATATTAAAATAATCATTTTTTGCGTGTAGTTTTTTTCCCTGTTTCAAAAATATGGGGAAATAAGGTTGTAATACCTATTATTTTGGGGGAAAATATATATGAACTATGAGAAAAGTCTCAAACTCGATCTCATGAGCAACCCTGGCATTTAGTAGTTAAGGGGAAAATTTGGAGAACAAGGTATTATGGAAGATTTCCGGGGTGAAAAAATTAGAGGTGAGGCAATTAGGGGTTAATTTACATTGGATTAAGATTTATGAAAAAGCGTGATGATGGCGTTTATCGCGGTATCAAGAAGCGGTTAAGCCGGGTCTTCTATTGTATGTGATTTACATAGTACATAAAAATCCCTACCCAAATTAATGTTGTTACATTTTCTGTCCATAATTTTGCACAAAAAACTTTGTACAAATCTTTGTTCTCTTTTATATTTAACTTATCATAAATAGCAATATGATAGTGACTTAGAACCCATACTGGAAACTATTGCTGAAATTGCGTAGCGATAGGTGAAAATTACATAACCTGGTTTTTTTCATTTGTTTATTTTTAAAATATTTTCCCAACTTTTTTTTGTTTTGTTTAACCTGAATTTTAGTGTATTTACGTAAACTTTGGGGGGAATGGGAAATGGTAATCTGGCAACACTGGAAGTTTTTCGTATTATACAGTCTAAAGCGCTAGCTTCGCTTAGTAATCTGTGACATTTAGTATTTGTAATTTGTTTTTACCTCGTGCTCGTGTCCACACAAGAACCACTTTAGGCGAAGCGGTAGCTTCCCTTAGTAATTTGTGTTTAGGCAGTTCTTCTTTGTATTGATGAAGATCAAACCTAAAAAGTAAGGCAATTTATTATTTTCTTTTAATCATACCTAATATTGTCAATTTCCTAAGGATAGAATAAGATAGGTGTACATTATGGCGAGCGTTCTGCGCCATTTTACCGAATCGATTTGTAAAATTTCCTTAATTATTGAGTTCTAAATTCAAATATTTAACAACACTATGTGGACGCAAATATGCAATGTAGTGTTAAGCCACAAAACAACCATTCTGAGAAAATTGAGTTTAAAGTTTTCATAGGTCAACATGTTGAATTTGATAAGAATCCAACGAATTGCATTGATTTAAATAACCATTTTAGCTTTTTAGACGTTTTTACCGATTTTACCTTTTCGAAAGTAAAATACCTAATAGTATATTGTAATATTTCAAAAAAAATAAAATAATTATTTTGCCTAACTCCCTAAAGTTTATTTTAAATAATAAAACATTTTAAGGCACATATAAATGTATTGAAAATGTAAACATTGTTTTTAATTAGTTAAATTAAAACAAATCAAATGTTTTGACACATTATTGAAATCATAACACTGTTGAAGTATTATAAAATTTTAGATTAAAGCACATTAATGTAGTATTGAAAAACTAAACACTTTGGACCTTAGGTACTTATAAACTGTTTTTATGCAATGATTAGTTAGTGTTTTTGTCTCTTTCTCGCATTTTTATAAATTGCATTGACAGAGAAAGACAAAAGAGTGTTTAACTAATCAATGCTTAAGTACTAAGTAAGGCTTTTAAAAGCTTACTTAGATAAAGCCAGTCCCTGAACATAAAACTGGTTTTAGGCGAAAACTTTGTTTAAACTTTGCAAATGTTAAAATATCTAACAGAAAATAAAATTCAAAAAAATCATTTAGGTACTTTTAGAGTACAAATAACACTACATATTTAATTAGGAACCACTGTTACATAAATGGCACGAGAAATTTTGGCTTTTTTATTATTTATTTAATATTTTCTTAATTATGACAAATATCATACTCTAGTCAGTCTCATAAAATTTAACAACACATTTGAATTAAATACTTAGACAAATACATTGTTTTACAAAAAGTCAACTTATTGAGCCGCTCACTCCCTACAAAATACAGCTGTCCTGTACTATATTGTACTATGTGATAATATAGTAAATTATTATACTTGACTGCTCTATTAGCACATTATTAGTATTTAAGGCATGTAATGTTGACTTTTTTGATATTTTTTAGAAAAATATTAATTTTAAAATTGATAATTTTATTTATAATTTTGTACAATATTGAAAGGTCAATGGACATTAAAAGAGGCCATAACCTAGCCATGAAATGCTGATAAAAGATAATAATAAAAGAAATCTAGTATTAAGAATGTTGACCTGTAAAAGTGATATTTATGATCCAATTTGCAGAATAAATGATTTGAAATTGAATTTGAATGGGGGATATTAGACAAACATAATAGGTAATATTAAAAATTTATATTCAGGTAATTATAATTTTAACAATATCAATAGGTAAATAAGTTACATGGTAGTGCCCTAGTGGTAGTTTTTAAAAGAATACTAGTCTTCACAACAAAGCTTTATTTCATACTAAATTAAAACTAACAAATTTCTTTATTTATACTTAACATCAAATGCAGTGTGATCACTTTGCCATCTTGCCACTTAGAATCGTAAAGCAGAAACCAAGGTAAAGTAGCAGCTTACTGCATTTCGTACGGTGAATAAAATATCTGAAGGCCCAAATCCCCCTCCCCTTCCCAATCCCTAATTATCCCTTTCCTTTAAGGTTGGCAGTGAACCCATGATTCTTCTGGTGTTATGAGCATGCATGGCCGGTGGAGATCACTTACCATTAGGTGACTCACTTGCTTGTTTGCAGTGCTATGCTATATAAAGTATATTATCATAATAAAATTTTTTTTGAATGTATCGGTTTTATGTACACATATAATTCCTCTTGAACTTATTACAGTACTAGAGATTTTCGTTGATTTTAGACCCCCTTGATCTTATTTTGATAACAGCTCCAGGAATATATGACACATCTGGTATACCTGGTATGGCCTCTCATCACCATTGTGAGATTCTCTTTGTACCTTTTTTAGCTGAAACCAATCCTTTTTAATATAATTGAATATTTAGGTAAAATAGGTAACCGTTTCTGTTTAACTGCGAAATATTTTTTGTGTTTATTATCTTCTGTTTATTTATTTCGAAATATTGTGAAGCGAAATTGTAAAACGGTTTTTTTTTAAGTTAAGCGAATATTATGTATTATGCGCTTGTGTATGCGAATATTTTAACTAGATCTGCGTGCGATTTTCGCTTTTTAATTAGCACTAAAAATCGCGAACACACACGAGGTATTTGTAATTTGTGGCTGATACGTTCATACTATCACATTGTCATAATGGCGCGATAATCAACTCTGCGAACATGCGTGTCTCTACCTACCCCCTCAATGAGAAGCGACTACTATGGATCCATTCGTTGGATATTCTGATTTGTTTGCATTTGCGAATTTATTTCATTAATAAACTTTGCAGAACATGCGAACGCTTCTGTCGATATTCATTTCGCTGGTGGGAGTGTACCTACTTGTATCCGACCGTATAGCGACCATCGTACACTGGTGCTAAAATCTGCCATAGTAGCCCACCTTGTTTGGGTCGCGTTCCAGGGTCAGCCAGTGTATATCCGGTTCTCCCCAGCGGGCTTGCCCTTTGATCCTAACCCTTTTCCTTCCCCTCCACCTTGGCCCTTTGGCAGGCCGGCATGATCTTGCCGACCTACGATGGACACATTGTTTATCGTTGGTCGACACTATTCTTGGATTGCGCTACACTTACCATCAGGTGTAGCGTAGTCACTTTGCCGAGCCAGGATAAAAAAAAATATAAATGTTGAAAAAATAACAAGGGGGGTGGGGATGATGTTTGTGTGCGTGACGCGAATTTCGGCTGATGTAATTATAATATAACTACAATGAATGGATGGCTTATGTTTTGATTTAAGTGAATGCATAAATAATTTTGTATTTACTGTCCACCGCCCATATAGGCCCACAATAATAGACGAATCATAGGCGCGTTGCCGACCTTAAAAGGAAGGGATAATTAAGAGATTGGGAATGAGATGATTTGGGCCTCCGGGATTTGTTTTATCCCGTGCTAATAAAATCCTCGCTCTCGTCGATCAACAGTATTATAAGAATAATATATTTCATTAGTTTATTGTTCCTATTCTCACAACTAGTCTCAGTACTTATAACAGATATGTATCACGTAGGTAGGTTGTCCTGTCTGTTCCCATGGAAACGAATCGACTCCGAGCCCTCATCCTCCGACGCTCCCACCTCCTCCCTACCTACCACCTACTCGTGGAGGTCGATAATATTATAAAAATAATATTTGCTACCGTTTATTATTATTTAATTTCATTGAATGACGAGACGAGCATCACGGCTGCTCATAAACAGAAGCAACACCACACAGAACTTTGAGTTATAAAGCAATGCAACGGCACTGAACTGCGCTCGTCATCCCGAGACATAAGATGTTAAATCTCATAATGCCCAGTGATTTAACTAGTTTCAATGTCTTTCAAACCGAAATACTGTGCTTATACCCTGTTGCTTGGCGGCAGAAATAGACAAAACGGCGGTACCAGTGCTCCAGTCATAGAAATTTCACGACATCCATCACCAAAACATTATCCCGTTTCTGTCGCTTACAAAATGATTTTTATAAATTATCGTTTCTTTCAGTCGTAAGGTGCAGGCGCAGCGTAAGTTCGCGCAGGGTGCGTTCGTGCCGCCCTCTAACAATGTGCCGGAGCGCAGGCGTGATGTCACACCCAAAGATGAAGGAGGCGCCAACCATCGCATGGGACAGAACACTATGGTCAAGATGCCGGCCAAGAGTCTGCTCGATGTCGTATCTTTTAAAAGTAAGTAGTTTGCATACAATTTGTTTTTATCCTGGCGCGGCAAATTGTCTGAATGACTAGTTGTCGGTGGTCGACAGTAGTCGAGCCTGGTGCGACAAATAGTCTGAATAATTAGTTGCTGGCGGTCGACAGCTGTAGTCGATCCGTTACGTCATAGGTTCTAAACCGCGAATCATTGCAGATTGTCACCTATGATGTTATGATGCGTTATGAAGTCAGTTTCAATCAGTATGTACACATGCGCGTGTTTTAAGGGGGTGTAGTTTTAGAAAAGCAACATAGCATTGCTTGTCGCAGTGAACCGTCGCAATAACCGACCGTCAAACGGTTATGGGTTCGTGATGATAGCTTTCTGTGACTCACAAATAATTTGGTTTCGAGTCTGGGTCTTTTGCACTTCCTGACATCTATGACACAATATAGGTAACCATATTTTACTGTGGAGTTTTTTACCCTTGGGATGAACTACAGGGGTCCATGCTGATAGGATACTGGCTACCCCTGCTGTATCTCATGCCAGGGCCAAAGGGTAGGGTAAGGATAAAGGGATGGGAAAGGTATAGGACAAGGGGCAAGCCCCCTTGGTAGAAGGCAGGCGGCCGGTCGTAAATAATACTAGCATAATCTTTCTGAAATATGTGTTAAAAAGCGTGCTGTGTCGACCACACTGCGAGTGGGATAAGGGCAGGTGGCAGAAGAAGAATGAATCATGACCGAAATCTAGGTTTTTACAATTGACAATATGTGCTGTCGTTCACGTATGTGCTGGAAATTGATGAGACCCGTAATTACATATTTTTTTCCAGGTATACATAACCATGTCCAACCATTAGTCCTATTAAAAAGACTTAATAGTGAATCTTCTGCCGAGAACGTTACACGTACTACCGTCAAAGAGAAACCACCGGAAAATGATAATTATGCCGTCAACGAAATCACCAGCTTATTTAAAGTGCGGCGGTACTCCCCAGCGAAGCAACAGCCGGGTCGTATTATGAAAGCGAAGGCCTTACACACGATGAAGTTGCGCTCAAGGAAGCGACAACCGGCTAAGAAGCAGCCAAAGGCGCCCAAGCGACCGCTGCCGAAACAGCCGCCAACGGTCAGGGCGAAGAGGCAGCGAGTGGTGCCGCCACCGCCGTCAGAGTTCAGTGTCGATGATTATAAACCATTGACGTACTTCACAAAGAAAGTGCCTGAACCAGCGACACCAGTTAAACAGCCTGAACCGCCTAGGCCACCGGCACCAGTGAAGCCGACGCCTGGTCCTTTGCAGGAAATAATAGGTAATTACTGAAAAAAATTACATTCTGTTTTTATGTTAATATCACCAGTTGCTGCTGCTTTGTTGTTTAGTCTGTTTCAATAAGAATCATTTAGCCCCGTGTTATTAAGAGGTGTAGAGCCATGCTGTAGACAATTTTGTCTACAGTATGAATGGGACGGGTCGACCAGCTTATTACAACTATCACACTGTTCCATTTCGTACGGTGAGTGAGGTGCAGATCACAAACCCCCACACCCTTCACTTTTAATTTCGGCAACGTATTTTTGTTTATTTGATTAAATGCACCACGCCTGCCCATAATCAGAAGCAGCACCCAGAACTTTGAATTACAAAGCACTGCATGGCACTGAACTGCGTTCGTCATCCCGAGACATAAGATGTTAAGTCCAACCCAGTCGGCCTCTCGCATACGAGGGACCTACCATCTTGTAAATATTCGCAATATTCTTCAAATATTGTGGGTGTTAGGAAGTCGCTGGATGCAGGCCGCTTCCAACAGGTTGGTCTGAAAATCTTTGGGGGAGGCCTATGTTCAGCAGTGGACGTCTTGTGGCTGATGATGATGATGATTGTGGGTCTTCACTTGCTCGTTTGCCGACTTCTGCTATTAAATATAGTATGACTTGTACGTCGACCGTCCGCTTTAGAAACAATACATGGCGCTCACCTAAACGCTCATTTATTTCCAGATGTGTCTGATACGCAGTCTCAATTCGGCGGAACATGTAAGTGGAATATTTAATTAATGGCCCCAGTAAACACTATATCTTTAGGGGTATAGGTGATTGGAGAGGGAGATCGCCTCTTCGGAGCGAGAAGAAGCAAGTCGAGGGGCCTGCGACAGGACAGGCGGGTGACCGTTGCAGGCACAGTATTACAAGGATGTACCCCTATACCCACCCCAACCAGCCATCAAGTCGTGTCGCAAGCCCCTCGGAACAACCGGATATACACTGGCTAATCCTGGAACGCGATCCAGACACGGCGAGTAGATAGATGACTATAGCAGGTTTTAACACCATGTGTACGGTGGTCACTATCCGGGCGGATATGAATATCATACCACCAACGAATAGTTCTCTAAATGAGGGTTGAAAAACCAAACCTTTATTTATACATCGCATTTAATGATTCTTTCAAAATTGAGTCAGTAAAACTAAACAGCTAAAATAACATTAACAACAATTTTCAGAAGCTGGTATTTATAAAGGTTATGTTTTATAATATTAGTTTTGACCATTGAGCAATTAAAATATAATTAAGTAGCTATCCCTCGCGGTTTAATCTGCATGTTACTGCCCTGCTCCCATGGGTGATAGCGTGATATACATATAAACCTTCCTCATGAATCACTCGATCTATTGCTGAAAACTGCATTAAAATCCGTTAAAGTTTAAAAGAATTAAGCGAACATACAGCGGAGGCGGCTTCATTTTATACTATGTAAAGATGAGAAACTTTGCTAAAAATAGTCTATTTCTTTGTAGTGCCCACAAGCGAAGCAGCACTGTCTGAGGAGTTATTATCCAGCATATCATTAGCCATGGACAGGCGTGTCATTTCGCTGGCTGATCTTTTGAAGTTCAGTAGCGGCTCACCGAGCGACCTTAATAAGAAACTGATCGCGAACGGCTTGCCGCCATTAGATAGGGCACAGGCCTCCAATGTCGTAGACAAACTTAAAGAACCTTATTACAGTAGCTCTCAGATCGCGCGCTGGGTGGACGCTTGTCGACAAACAGTTAGTATTTTACCTAACGAGATCGCTGTTGACATGTTTAAAGCACCGCTTCCACCACCGCCGTCGCTTCTTCACAAGAGACATGAACACCCTACCCTAGACATCGCGAGAGGTGATGACGACACCATATCTGTCAACTCTTTCATTGAAAACAATGACTGTCCCTCTTTAAAGTATATCACTGTCAAAGATGTTTTAGTAGCCCCTAAACGTGAGATTGAATCTAGATGTAAGAAATGCCAGCCGTGCTCGAGAGTTGAGAAGGTTCATACGATAGCCAATCTCGTACTTATGCCCCTAGGAGATAATGTCAACTTAACTCAGGATATTTATGAATTCAAACCAAATGATGACATGGCGATATCAAACACGCGTATGAGCCACTACAGAGGTGAGAACAGGCAAGTGAGACAGAACTCGAACACAGAAGCTAGCACTAGTCGGGGCACGACAACCGTGAATGACGGCGAGTCTTTATATCTCGACATATTACCTGAACACGGTACACACATCATCCAAATCATGTCTATCGCCAATAGCACAAAATCTCTACGCGCAAGACTCATCCCTAAGTCTCAGGTGACTTCCGCCAATGAGTTGTCTTTGATCGAACACGAGAACTTACTCGACCAATTAGTAATAACATTAAAAGCCAGCAATCCGAACGCCAGAGAGCTTCTTGGACCAAGTGATAGTTGGCCGCAAGTTGTCGAACCTTGCAACTCAGACGTAAATACCGAGACACCGGCGGACGCAATTATCGATCATAATAGCGAAGTACTCAATGACGGCACCGACACTCTTCAAGAACACTCCGTCGCTGGCGATAACAAAGAGGATAGTATAATAGAGGAAAACACCATCACGGATCAGCATAATACAGGAAATACAGAATTTGACGAAAGTAATAATGATATAGTGGAAGGTATATCGAATCAAGCGAACCTAACCAGGGAATGCATCGTTCTATCCACCCGCTTGCCCATAGAAGGCACATCCAGTCATTTCCGAATAACCAACATAAACAAGATAGAGTCAGTAAACACGGTTGAAGTTACCGAAACACCGAGCCGGTCGAAGGAGAGGGAGACAAGGAGTTCAGAAGCGATGAAATCCACCCACAAACAAACATTCCCGAAGAGTTTGGAAACGGGCAAGCTGGTAGACGCGCCCGTATTCCATCCTACGGAAGCGGAATTTCAAGTGAGTATTGTTTCATACTCGTCAATATCATGCGGATTAACAGTTAATAAGTTGCTACAAATGTTTGTACTTCACAGGATCCCATTGCGTACTTCGAGAAGATAATGCCTAAAGCGGCGAAGTTCGGATTATGCAAGATTGTGGCTCCGGCTGGTTTCAAACCTAAGTGCAACAGCAGTGACGACATCAGGTTCAATGTAATGAACCAGTACGTGGCGAGGATGTACAGCCGGTGGGGCCCGGCGCAGAGAGAGATGTGCGCCATTAAGGCATATCTCTCATCGCAAAGTGTCTCATTCAACAGGGCCCCATTGGTGAGTATTGATATTATTTATAACTAGCCATTCGAGTGAGATATCTGGTAGTAAAATATTATCGTTCGCAAATAAAAATCACCATGAATCAAACAAGGCAAGCGATAGCTAAGCAGGGACTGTCGACTGTGTGGTATGGACTGTCGAAACGAAAGTCGCAGGTTCGATTCCAGCCCCAAGAGCATGGACCTTTGACTTCTAAGTTATATGCTTATTAATTGTTAATTATCACTTGCTTTAACGGTCAAGGAAACATTGTGAGGAAACGTGCATACCTGAGAACTCGATAAGATTTTTCGAAGGTATGTGAATATGTTTAAATGTTAGTGGTTTTGTTAAATTCAGATGTATGTTAATGAATCACGCCTTAATGGCTGCACAAATATGGATAATTTTATGCTGGTGATAGAATATTCATAGCCGTCCGAATAGCGACCATCGTACACATGGTGTTAAAATCTACCATTGTGACCCAAGGCGTGTTGTGTGGATCGCGTTCAAGGATCAGCCAGTGTGTATCCGGTACTCCCGAGAAACTTCCGACATGACTTGATGGTTGTTTGAGCTGGGTATAGGGGTAACATCCTTGTATCACTGTGTCTGCATTGGTCATCCGCCTTTCTTGTCGCAGGCCCCTCGATTTGATTCTTCTCTCTCCGAAGAGGGAAGGAGCATTTATACAAGCCGGCATGACTGGTGACCACCGATAAACTCATTGTTTGTCGACGGTCCCTGGTTTTTTGGATTGCACTACGCTTGCCATCGTAGTTGTAGTGCAGTCACTTTGCCGTATTCGGATAAAGAATGACATGGATTATGATATGTGCTACCTTTTAAAAGCTAGTAATTTTATAAATACCTACTGCTAACATACCAATACCCCCTAACAGCTCGATTACATGGAGGTGGACCTGCCGAAACTGTACCACATGGTGCAGGACAATGGAGGGTTGAAGAAGGTGATAGAGAAGAAGCGTTGGTCGCGCGTGGCGGAGTACATGTGCAACAGTCGCTGTCCCTCGCCCGGGAACAAACTAGACTACATATACCTCAAATATCTGTTGCCGTACGGGACGCTGTCGCATCGTAAGTTTGGTTTTATTACCTTACATGCTCATCAGGACACTTCACCCAACTTATGAAAATCTGTAGTCAGTTTCGACTGAATTCGAAGAGGAAATCCCAATTTGGCTGTTTTGTTGTCATTTGTTTTTGTATGTTACACGATATGTCGGCTGAGCGTGAACCGATTTACCATGATTCTTGTAAGGACCTCCAACAAGTTGGTATCCTATAAATTTGCTTACGATCTCATGAGTACGAGCGAAACCATACTTTATTAAACTGACCTAACCAAACCGTACTTTACTTTTAAACTACTGTAACTGTTTACTATTGTACACTCACTGCGATTCGGAAGTAGTCCCGTGATGGTGATTTCGTTACACGGTCGTCTTACGAAGGCCAATGCCAGCGCGATTTGTAAGGCATTTCCTACCACGCACAACCACTCGGAACCAGCTGTCGCCGGCGGTCTTTCCGAACCGTTACAACTTGGGAACCTTCAAGAAGAGAGCGTATTCTTTCCTAAAAGGTGGCAACGCATTTCCAAGCCCTCCGGTGTGGCAGGCGTTCAGGGGCGGCGGTGATCACTTTCCATCAGATGAGCCTCCTGCCCGTTTGCCCTCTTTTTTCCATTAAAAAAAACGAGAAAAAGTGACAATCACACATGTAACATATAAATTATTCGTAGCGACCGTCGAAGAATAATATCGTACTGCCCAGTAACTTCACCAACTTCAGTCCTCTTCAAACTAAACTACACTTCTCTTACTTCTCACATTTCTACAACATGGAAACTGAACTAGATATGTCTGCACCATCGCATTTCAATCTTATTTTTGATCAAAACAGAGGAGCGTTATCAGATGACACGCAAGGTGGAACGATGTTGGGTCAAGAAGAACCGGAAAATGCTCGAGCGTGCCGTGAACCCGCTGCACAGGCAGAAGAAGTTGCTCGGCGAGTCGGAATCGTCGAGTGAGGACGACGAAGAATACGAGGGTGATAAGAATGTGGCGCTGGCGTTGAGAGAGGCGGAAGACTGCGTCGTACTCGGCAGGCACATGAACCTCGCCATGTTCAAGAGGGTGAGTGGCACAACCCTGCATCATTAGGTTCCCGTATCCAATTGGCAGCAATATAACCCTATCACAGCCTACACTGCCTGAACAACAGAACATATTGTATTGCTGATATTTTAAGTAATAGTAAAAAAAAACAAAAACGCCGTTGCGCTGCGGGCTAGAAGCCGGCAGTGTGGACTGGTTAAATCAGACTTATGATAAACTAGCTTTTGCTCGCGGCTCCGCCCGCGTGATTTTCATACAAACTTTCATCCCCTATTTTATCCCCTTGGGGGTATAATTCATCAAAATTCTTTCTTAGCGGATGCCTACATCATAACATCTGCCTGCATGCCAAATTTCAGCCCGATCCCTCCAGTGGTTTGGGCTGCGCGTTGATAGATAACTATGTCAGTCAGTCACCTTTGAGTTTTATATATTTAGATATTTATTTACACTGTTTTATTAAGTCTTGATATTGTAAAACCCCAAATGTGTTGTGCAGACAGCGGCGAACATGATGGCCGTCCATTTCCCGCGCTCCCGCAGGCGACGCCCCACCCTCGCGGACGTGGAGGCCGAGTACTGGAAGATAGTGCTGCTCGGTGCAAGCCACGTGTGCGTCAACTCCGCCTCCATCGACACCGGCACCGAGGGGTACGGCTTCACCAAGAACAAGAACGACCCCTACGGCAAGCATCCCTGGAATCTTAAGGTAGGTGCAGTGAGGCTTAGGGGCGGTTCCAGGATTATCTCGAGGCGGATCCGGGCTTCTTCTTTTTCTTCTTTTTATTTATGGCTTTCGCAGTATTATGCATTTAGCCAGTGTCAAGTATGATTCGTTCTCAAGTTATTTTTACAAGAACGATGAAACACGGGTGCGGTCGATTTCAAGGTCTTGTCGGAGTTTTGGTGTTAACTCCTTTCAGTACGATCATTACTTCACTTATTTCAATGTTTCCATTCACTGTTCATCACCGTCAATGTTTATTGAACAAATCCACACCACTTTTATACAACAAACACACCTCTAACCAGGTTATGAAATAAATTAAAATAAGCGATGAACTGCACTGTCAGAATTCCCGCCAAAACTCCGGATCCGGGCTTAGTCGGGCCGTTCCGCGCTTAACTCGGGGTGATTCTGGGCCTAAATCGGGGTAATTCTGGGCTTTTGTCGGGGCATTCCGTGATTAAAACGTGGCGGTTACAATACGCGAGGCCAACTCGCACTTGACAGAATTTTTTCAACATGTTCATTTGTTGCAGATGCTAAGCCAGAACCCGGGCAACGTGCTTCGTTCGCTGGGCCCAGTGTTGGGCGTCACCGTGCCCACTTTACACCTGGGCATGCTCTACTCCACCAGCTGTTGGCACAGAGATCCTCATGGGCTGCCGTGGATTGAATACATGCACAACGGCCCACACAAAATTTGGTGAGGTTCTTTAATGGCGTTATGAACTGATTATTCTAGGTTTCTTGATAGATTTAGTCTATGATAGGTCGATAGGTCGGATGTGTCGACTGTTCAATGAATTAACCAGGGTTCGAAAATATCCGATATTTATTATAAATATCAAAATATCGGATATTTATGATATATATCCGATATATATCAAGTTTGATATATATCAATTTTGTATGGAAGCCATATTATTATTTTATTGTATCATTTATGAATACTGTTTGCATACGTGTTACATACACATACTAAAATTATAAAGTAAAAAAACTAGTTTTTGGATAAGGCAAAATCAACTAAAAACTATAAACTCTTATTTTAGGGCAGAAGTGTTGCCATTTATGGGTTAGAACTTACCATTAGGGAGTATGTTTTAACAATACTCCCACGCCATCTATATTTGGGAAGTAGAAATGCAGTAACAAACTCTAAAAATTACTCAATAACATTAATTTTTTAAACCATTTTTGTATTGCAATATATTTTAAAAAAAAAATATTGATATATATCGTCGAAACCAGCTTGATATATATCGGATATATATCTTGATATATATCCATTGATATATATCCTCGAACCCTGGAATTAACTAACAAAAATGCTTCGGTAGTCATATATCATAATTTAATAATGGCGTACAAGAAACGGATCCGTAATATCCTCAACGACTTATAGTTTTTTTTTTTTATGGGAAAAGGGGGCAAACGGGCAGGAGGCTCACCTGATGGAAAGTGATCACCGCCGCCCATGAACACCTGCTACACCGGAGGGCTTGCTAATGCGTTGCCGGCCTTTAAGGAAAGAATATGCTCTCTTCTTGAAGTTATTCTCTCTTAGTTCTTCTTCTATAAGTTTACATATTGACTCCCATCACTCCGCAGGTATGGAATACCCGATGAACAGAGTGACAATTTCCGCAAAGCGGTGGAGAAGCTGTGTCCCACGTCGTGCCAGAACAAGTCGATCTGGCTGCCGTCGGACATCGCGATGATCCCGCCGCGCGTGCTGTGCGACCACGAGGTGTCGCTGTCGCGTGTCGCGCAGAGACCCGCCGAGTTCATCATCGTGTTCCCCAAGGCGTACTCGTGCTCCATAGCGACGGGATACACACAGTCCGAGAGCGTCTACTTCGCCTCCAACTCCTGGTTGAATACCGTTCACCAGACATTCGAGGTAAGGCTGTGAATTGATGGCCTCGTGGTACGACTGCCGGGTAAGAGTGACATTGGGTTTTTCGGTCACGAAATGCTCAGTATCAGCCTGGAGTCTGCAATTGTTGTGCCCAATATGGAATAGGCTTGCCTCTATCACATTGTCGAGCTCAAAAGGTACGGATAATTAAGTGATTGGGAAGAGGAACGGGCTTTTGGCTTCCGGATATCTCACGCAGCAGCAAGCCGTTACTTTACGTCGCTTATTTGTGAGACAATGGCAACGTCCCGGTCGAGCCGACCCATTCATGTTGTAGACTAATCTGTCAACAGTTTGACTCCACCACTCAAGATGAAGACCATACTACTTTAGATATCTCTAAAATATAATCGATTGATTGAATAATCGTTTGTAAAACCAGGAGGTCCGTCGAAGCTGCGAGCCCACGATGTTCTCCCTGGAGCAGTTGCTGATAAGCGTGGCGAAGGACCCCAAGGTCACGCTGGCGGTACTCCACCAAGTGCACGCACATCTCAGCCCAATTGTCAAGGAGGAGCTCGCTAACCGGCGCAGCTTGAAATTAAAAGGATTGAAATTCAGCGAGGTAATGAACAGTTCTTCATTCTGACATTTTATGTTCACAAACTTCAAAACACTGAGGTTTTCAATCTTTACATTACTCCGATATAGGACATGTCTATACCAATTAGGATGATTTTCTTTTATTTGAAAGAGCTTTGTCCATGGTGGTACCATAAAAGTCTCGATATAGGACATCCAATCTATACCAATTTGGATGATTCTCTTTTATTTGAAAGAGCTTTATCCACAGTGGGTCCATGAAACTCTGGTTAAGATCTAATGATGAAGTACCAGGGACAATGGCGAACTTCTTAACGGAAAACCGTAAACACATCGCGATTTGCTTATTGTAGTCGTTTGTTGAATATTTTCACTTTTACATTCCTGTAAGTGAAAGCTTTTTATATATATCAGGAATTTTTTGCAAATTTACCACCGGACATGGATATCTATAATTTAGGATATTAATAATGTACGATGTATTTATCGAGACATTTTTTAAAAGTCTTATAGGAAATAACACTGACTGCTGACCCAGTATCACCTTCGAAAATCATCAGTACACCGTTCAATTCCACATCATCACCGTCAGCCACAAGACGTCCACCGCTGAACATAGGCCTCCTCCAAAGATTTCCAGACCGACCTGTTGGAAGCGGCCTGCATCCAGCGACTTCCTGCGATCTTTATCAGGTCGTCTGTCCACCTTGTAGGTGGACGTCCAACGCTGCGCTTGCCAGTGCGTGGCCTCCATTCCAGAACCTTTCTGTCCCATTGGTTATCGGTTCATATTATTATTATTTCACATAGATCATCCATTTCTTGTCCGTTTCATCGTCACTCAGCTGGTACACGGTCAACGCACCCACACACTCGGAGTCGGACAACGATGACTCCGGCTTCAGTATATCACTCATACCATGACTTTTGTTTACGATATCGACACACTTTAGCTATATGACCTTTTCTGCTGCACACGTAACAATCACTGTTCATAAAAGAACAGTTGGATGCAAATATGTAATAACATTTTAACCCACATCAAGTAAAAATTGAGATGTCAATTTTATTTTGCTAAATTCATTAACTTAAATCAATAATTTAACGTTCTATTTTGCATAATTGAACGTGGGAAATGTTCAATTTGTTTTTTGACGTGATAACGTCTTATAATTCGATAGAGCCGGCTGCACGCACGAAAAAACATGACTCATGCGTCGTTACCTCGCTAGATGTCACGTTCCATTTAAGGCTTTAAGTGCAAGCGAGAGCGCGGAACGAGCGACAAAGAAGCACAATCGGCCTTTGCGTTCGGCAGCGTTCGAGATTTAAAAAAATTAAAACATAAATATTAAATCTTCCACATATCACAACAACGTGTCTGAAATGACAGGTTAGACCAGCCATCCGTCAAAGGGAACATTGTCTCCTATATCAAACACATTGAAGCGGGCTCATTAAAAACTAGATTTACGAAAAGGACATTGTTCGTCGTCCATACATAGTTGGCCTAAGAACCAAAAGGTAGGTGAATTTACTTTTTGGGTTTTAGATAATGTATATATTTGATTGAAACTATATTAAAACTACGGACACTTGAGAATTCCGAAATATAAATAAAATACTTTAGGATTTTGAGGTTATAATTAGGCCAATAAATACTATCAAATGTCATTTAACAGATGACAACATTTGAATGTTGTCATCTGTTAAATCATTTTGACGGAGTTTTGGCGGGAATTCCGACAGTGCGGTTCATCGCTGATTTTAATTTATTTCAAAAACTAGTTTAATGTGTTTGTTGTATAAAAGTGGTGTGGATTTGTACAAAAAACATTTACGGCGATGAACAGTGTATGGAAATATTGAATTAAGTGAACAACGCACATTTATACTTGTAAAAACTATTAAATTGTAAAAAAAAATGTCATAATTGTATTTATGCGTACAAATAAATCTAACTTGATCAATTTCATTGTGATTTCCAATTACCTCCTCCTCTATATACATACAAAGGTATTAAACAAATGAAATTAAAATTTTCTTTTGAAAAATGCTACCATTCCATCAGTATTTTCTTAAGACGTTGTCACGTTCAACTATCGTCAGTAAACCGACTTTACAGACAACCAATATTTTTTTTTTGTAAAATACGGTATGTAGCCTATATCAATCTAATAAATTTGGCAAAATAAAATCAACATCTCAATTTTTACTTCATGTGGGTTGAAATGTTATTGCATATTTGCATCCATTTGTTTTGTTGATGCACGTCGCGCCGTCGCACCGGTAACAACGGTGTATGGGTGAGCCAGCAGCGCTGCCGGCCCGTCCCATGTCTCGCGCCCCAGCGCTGGGACGGCGCGGCGCGCTCACCGCGTGCAGCGACCCGTCGGCCTCCGCTGCCGACCCCGCGTCCCGTATCGCCGCCTCCAGCGACAACGCCACTTCTGTAGCTCGCGCCAATGTCAACTCGTCGGCTTTCTCGCTCATAATGCGTTGTCGAATACGTTCGTTTGACAGTCCGTAAACGAATTGATCTCGACAGCCTCCGTGGCGCAGAGGGCCAGTAGCCGGCTGTGAAACGAGAGGCCGCGGGTTCGGTCCCCGCACCGAGACAAATGTTTGTGTGATCCACAAATGTTTGTTGTACATAATAATCTATCAACGCACAGCCCAAACCACTGGAGGGATCGGGCTGAAATTTGGCATGCAGGTAGATGTTATGACGTAGACATCTGCTAAAAAAGTATTTTGATAAATTCTACCCCCGAGGGGATAAAATAGGGGATGAAAGTTTGTATGAAACTTTGTCAATTTTAAACATTCACGCGGGCGGAGCCGCGAGCAAAAACTAGTCTATGATAAGATCCAATGCTTCAGTTCCTACTATAGCAACGAGATATTTAGGTTGCTCAACGATTTTATATCGTGAATAGCGAACCACGCCTTCAATCTGCTCACATACGTCGACCACCGGTCCACGTGGAATTTAAATTCTTTCAAACTTCCAACACTTCGGGTTTTCCGTTTTCACTCATGATGTAACACTCCAAATGCACGCAATCAATGAGTTCTTCGTCGCCAAGTAGTATATATTAAAGGTTTTGTGCACGACGATGTGTTGGCAATGAAACACGCATACGAAACTGACTTTTTAATAAAATATTTACAACCACCTGCAATGATAACATATTGAAATATATATGAACTAACGATATATTATACCAATGACACAACAGTTTTTATGAAGCCAAAAAATCTCATCTAAATGTCAAGCCGTTATATGAATGTTTTCCCACGATATATCAAAATCTATATTGATATTAATTATCCTTACCACTTACCAGATAAATCGCTTGTAACGAACCACCGCTAAACTCATTGTTTGTCGGTGGTCGCTGGTTTTTGAACTGCACTGCGCTCACCATCAGGTGCAGAATCTAAGCTTGGATTAAAAAAAAACACGCTGACAATTAAGATCATATAACATTCCCCCACAGAGTGGAAGTGCCCGTAAACCGAAGCCGCGCCGTCGCGCCGGAGCGTGGAACGTGCGAGAACAGGACGAGTGCGAACTCTGTCGCACCACGCTCTACTTCTCCAAGGTAAGGGGTTCGAAACGCACGATGGTACGGGCTGGATGTCACTTCAGGTGACTGATGAAAATCAGCGTTGTATTAGAACACCGCCATCTGTTAGAATCTTATGGAACTCACAGATAATTATACTCTTTGTCATATAATGAACAAATAATATGCAATAAAAAAACATTGCTACTATAAATTGAGATATAAACCATCCTATCTCTCAAGTTGGATCAAACTGCACACAGTTTGTAAAATTTGATTAAAATCGGTTCAGTAGTTTAAGAGTTCATCGCGGACAAACAAAGTGACACGAAATTTTTGTATATAAAGAGTTTATAGCGAACGTACCGAAATCCGGATCGAAAATGACACTCATATTTCGACACCGAGTAATAGAACTCGGCTAGCCACTAGAGATGCGAAGCTGTCTTTTTTCCGCAAAGAAATTTACCAAGTTAATAGACAGGGAATTGAAATATACACTTTCCACTTATTTTGAATGATGATGTTCAGCTACATTGTTCTAGTGGACCTAGAACCTATAGTCAGGGTTCCCTGGGCCATTTTTTCACTTGATTACTATCAAGCTAATTTTTCGTAAGTAGCTTCGTTTCGATGAGACGCCCAACAATTCCCTTTGCGAAAATTCTCCCTGACCACTACCAGTCCACCTGTACTGGAGGCTCGCGGCGTAGTGGGACCATGATTATTCATTCATTCATCATCCTTACTACGTGGTAGGATTATCGTATACGAGAGTGGGTCTGGGATGATAAAATAGGGGGAGGCCATTCCAGCAGCAGCATGACTGATATAATAATTATGAAACTGAAGGTATCTTAACAGATATGGCATCGTTTGTTTTTTTTTTTTAATAGCTTAGTCCGGCAATCGAGCAAGTGGGTCACCTGATGGTAAGTGATCTCCACCGCCCATGTACGCCCACAATACTAGAAGAATCATGGGTGTGTTGCCGACCTTAAAGGAAAGGGATAATTAGGGATTGGGAAGGGGAGGGGGATTTGGGCCTCCGGATATCTCACTCACCGTACGAAACGCAGCAGTAAGCCGCTACTTACGTCGGTTTTCTGTGAGACAGTGGTAACGACCCGGTTGAGCCGGCACATTCATGCTGTAGACAAAACTGTCTACTTTGGCTCTACCACTCGTAAAAAGCTCTCGTTTTCCAGGTGACAAACATAACCGGCAATAAAACGTGCGTGTGCCTCCGACACGCGCTGCAGTTGATCGACCTGCCCAAATATTCGAACAAAGACCGCTCCACGTTCGAGGTGGTTCTCCTTTTCCCCGACAACGAGCTACAAACAATCCTCAACAACGTGCACAAGAAGCTGTCGCTGTAAGGGAACTTTCATCGAGTATTATAGTAGTAGAATAAAATTTAATATCTAACTATCTACAAGGTGGACAGACGACCTGATAAAGATCGCAGGAAGTCGCTGGATGCAGGCCGCTTCCAACAGGTCGGTCTGGAAATCTATGGGGGAGGCCTATGTTCAGCAGTGGACGTCTTGTGGCTGATGATGATGATGATGATCTAACTTTTTACTTAATGTAGGTTGAAATGTTATTGCAATGAACTAATCTTATTAAAGTGACAGCCTCCGTGGCGCAGTGGGCAGGTAGCTGGCCGTGAGAGGCCGCGGGTTCGATTCCCGCACCGTGACAAATATTTGTGCGATCCACAAATATTTGTTTCGCGTCTGTGTGTTGTGGGACCGTAAGTTCCTAGTATTTCCTGATACCCACGATACAGGTTTAACCTAGTGTGAGGTCAGGACTATGTGTGTGACTGTTGGGTGTATTTATTTGGATGCAAATATGCAATAACATTTCAACCCAACATTAAGGAAAAATTGAGATATTCATTTTATTTTACTAAATTCATTAACTTAAATTAATCATATTTAGTTCTATTTTGGATAATTGTACATAGGAAATGAATAATAAATATTTTTTATTTAATAAAATATGGAATATCATCATATTATATTAATATTATTATGGATTATAATCTAATGAATTTAGCAAAATAAAAACAATTTCTCAGTTTTTACGTGATGTGGGTTAAAATGTTATTGTATATTCACAACCCAATTATTATTATTATTTATTAATTGTGTACGTCAGGGATTCCTACTTACTTTACAACATTTTTTGGAAAAAATTCCAACATAGATTCAAAAATAGCCTGAATATTTTAGCAAGAGTCTATTGATAGCCAGAAAAATTCATTGTCTAGGAGTACGCCCTTGTACGCTCGAACACATTATCTTGTACCGTGTTCACGCTCATCGACTAGTTGGGTTTTTAAAAGTACAACAGTGATACTTCCTACTAAAATATTAGTCATTCTAATAACAAGTTGGTACACGTAACATAACATACAGGATCTTGAAAGTTTCAAATAAGAACTTGTGTTAATTAATTTTTAGACCTCGTCCACCCTCAAAATCAGTTATCGCGTATGTTGGGAACCCCTGGGAAACCGATTTCGACCCCAAGGCGTCGATTATTTACCCCTTTGGGAATCCCTGGTGTACGTAATGACAAGTAAATCGTATAAACTCGGAATGTACGGCTTTTACATCGATAAACTATGCCGAGTATCTAAACATGGGTGAATATTCGTGCCGGACATATCGCACGTTGAAAACAAAAGTGACACTAAACAAAAAATGTGTTTACGGGAGAACGCTATTTTATGAAACATTTAAACTTAATTTAATTAAACATCGACAATTTTCGTTTAGTGTCAGTTTTGTTTTCAAGGTATGATTTGTCTGAATATGCAGTGGACGTGTACTGCAATGTGTTATACAATGGTCGCATCGGACGTCCGGGTCGGTAACGGCGTCCGACTAGACATGATCTGTGTATCAGGACAATAAAACGTAACGTTTATGAAGTGAATGTGATGCGATACGGCAGGTGTCCTGTTGTCTCGAATAAACCGATTTATAACCGATTAGCCGATTTAGTCCAAACCCAACCGATTTATACGACAAATTTATCTAAAATTAAGTCGATTATGTATAATTTAAGTCACGAGTAATTAAAATTAGTTAAACATGTCTACACACTCGTTTGAAAGGCGCAGTTAGTTAATCGATTGTTTATGATTGTGATCTATGCGTACCCCGATGACAACTTCAACCTATGGGGTAATTTGACGCTCGATTTCTCGATTCTATGACGATATCGACTTGTGTGTCATTTTGACGTACATTCTCCGTGATCCGCGGATAGGTGCGCAAAGGTGCGCGCGCGTGTGCGTTCATACAACGAATAATAAAATGCGACAGCTAACGTGCGGATCGTGCGGCGCGGTTACATGTTCGTCCACATTTATTATCGATTTAAGGGTCATAGCTCATTAGAGCCACCCGGCACCCGATCAGCACCGCCTTGTCGTTCGACGTCAACTCGTTGTCGACAGTTGGTCCACGGGTGGACGACGCGTTGTTACTTGTGAACGTCGCGAGATCAAGCAGTAAACCTCGCGTGGCCAACAAGTGAACGTCGTGTGGCCAACGAGTGGACATCGCTTGGTCCACTAATTTTCGTGTAGTCTGTTACCATTAGCACTAAGATACGTGTTTTTCGTAATGTAAAATTTTACAAATCGTAAATTGGCTCTTATAGCTGTCAAGCTTGATGAAAAAGAAAATGAAAGACGCATCGCCGTTCGCGTCGCGTCGTTCTCACGTGAATCATTCGCGGGCAGCGCGTGGTCCACGCAAGGCAAGCGTGCGAGCAGCGAGTTGTCACCGAGTGGTCCACCCGCCGTCCGCGCGTGGCCAGCTTGTGAACGAGGCAATCCGGTGACGATACGGAGTTTATGTAGTGAGCGCGAATCCATAGAAATCCATATAAAGAATACTAACCGCTCGAGGCGAAGCGGTGCTGGTCGGGTGCCGGGTGGGTCTAATGAGCTATGATCCTAAATCTCCATGACGCTCCATCCGTTTGTTACGATGGATTCGGGTATATTTATAATCTTAATTTATTGATTTCCAGTCATTTAACGCTATCAAGTTTATCGTTTACGACGTGTAGGTCCTCGAGAACCTATGATGGAATTTAGGTATTCAATGTATTATATACATTTTTGTTTCTCATTGAAAAGCTTTAAAAATTTGGATAATCAAAAAAATACTCGTTACTGGTTCAAATCAAATTAGGTAGTCAAATTAGGTACATTATGAAATAGTAGACCGTGCGCATCATTCTCCCCATTCCTTTCCATGTTTTAATGGATATTTCAAACCTACTAGTTACGTCAATTTATCTAATCCTGCTATATAGCCTATACATATTTTCGATCTTGTATAAGAAAAGTAGAGAATCGGATAACTTTTAACTTCTTTTATGTAGCCTTATTTAGGTGGAGAATGTTTCTCGTACGACACAGCCGATAATATAACAGAAAAAAAAAAGTAAACCGAGGCCGCGTCATATGAGTATTGTTTTAAATTATTTGAAGCGGCTAGCTAGTAGTTTTATAAGAATTCGAAAACTGTGAACGTATTTGTAATTGATACTAGAACTACTGTTATATCATCGCCTATATTCTCTCAATGTAAATAAGGCTTAATGAATGTACCATAGCCATGAGAGATGTTATAAAAATAAATCTAAACGTATTTTTTAAATTTCATATTTTAATGGCTGTCAGATTCTCTAGTATATATTTTGTTAATATATCGAGTTTACTCGTCGTTGTTTTGAAAAATAAAAAACACATAAACAAAAAAAAAATGATATAGAATGAATAATCACTATATTTTGATGACTTTATTCAAATTAGGGTGCATTGCATTGTAAGTGTAAATATATTAAACTGTTCAAAAGAATTCTTCAGCAGTTGTATATACGCAGTTTTCAATACGCCTCTAATCTCTATTATTACGTTCGGACTTCAAAACACATTTCAATGTACTGGATGTAAAGTCAATGCTTCTGAAACCTGAGACTGGTGATAATTTTGGTGATTACGGATTAATACCACTAAAAAAATCCTCGGAAGTAATGCCTGTTCATAATGAACGAGGAGCGCTTGAGCTTTTCCAAAGAAATATTGGTGGATTTATTTCGCGATTTTGTTAGCGGTATCGTATCTGTAATAATCCAGCACTACCACTTGAATTAGTTATTGGAAGCATTTCTCTTACATCCAGTATATAAGTCGTAATTGATTGTCAAAATCTATTGCTCTCAGAATTTGTAAGAAACTTATTGCACAATAGCCCTTTCTTTTTGTAGTAGTGCCCTTCGTGGACCTGAACAAAATTTCGCTAGTCTACAAAAGAAATCGAATTTTGATGCCGCAATCGAATACACAATACTAGTACTGTTTTTTGGTTCGTCGGCCAAATTAATTTTACATTCCGATATTAAATTGACGTATACGAAAAAACAATATATAATCAGTCATAGAGGTAGCAAAGGAATATACCCACGGCCTAAAAACCGACCCACTGGTAAGTTCGGTCTTATCATTTACGTGGTCATTTCTCTTATAAATTACCGTTATAATTATAAAAAATTCAGTCAGATAATCCTACGCTTTTTTTTTTAGTAGCCCTGTATTATATACTCCTCTACTGAATGAGAGGGATTAGGCCTTAGTCCACCACGCTGACCGAATGCGGGTTGGCAGACTTCACATACCTTCGAAAAATCTTATCGACTTCTCAGGTATGCAGGTTTCCTCACGATGTTTCCTTCACCGTTAAAGCAAGCGATAATTAATAATAAATATACACGTAACTTAAAAAAGTCAGTGGTGTATGCTCTTAGGGCTGGTTTTGAACCTGCGACTTTCGTCTCGACAGTCCATTCCACTCTCCGCTGAGCTATCGCTGCTCGCTTTATATTGCACCTATATTTTATTTTTTGAAGTGATAACTTCTTATGGGAGGGTGAACCGAAACGTTCCGTAACGCGAGCGGTCCATCGACCAGCCAGCGTTAGCTGACCTCCCTGGAACATCGATAATTTCGAAGTCCCAGGTGGCGTCACAAAGTGACCAGTCAGCTTGGACCGGACTTTGACCGGACTTCAACCGGACTTTGACCGGACTTCAACTGGACTTTGACCGGACTTTAACCGGACTTTGACCGGGCTATGACCGGAGAATGACTGGACTTTGAAAGGTCTTTGGCCGGACTTAGACCGGACTTCGACCGGTTTTGACCGGACTTCGACCGGACATTGACCGGACTTTGACCGGACTTTGACCGGACTTTAACCGGACTTTAACCGGACTTCGACCGGACGTTGACATGACTTTTATAGGGCTTTGACCGGATTATGACAAACTTCGACAGGACTTTAACCGGACTTGGACCGGACTTTGACAGGACTTTGACAAGACTTTGACTGGACTTTAACCGGATTTTGGCAGGACTTTGACCGGTATTCGACCGGACTTTGACAGGACTTTGACAGGACTTTGACCGGACTTTGACCGGATTTTGACAGGACTATGACCGGATTTTGACAGGACTTTGACCTGTATTTGACCGGACTTCGACTGGACTCTAACCGGACTTCGACCGGACTTTGATAGGACTTTGACCGGGCTTTAACCGGATTTTGACAATACTGACAGGACTTTGACAGGGCTTTAACCGGATTTTGGCAGGACTTAGACCGGTATTTGACAGGACTTTGACCGGGCTTTGACCGGATTTTGACAGGGCTTTGACTGGACTTTGAACGGATTTATACAGGACTTTGATCGGTATTTGACCGGACTTCGACCGGACTTTGACCGAACTTTAACCGGACTTCGACCGGGCTTTGACAGGAGTTAAATAGGGCTTTGATCGAATTTTGACAAACTTTGACAGGACTTTGACTGGACTTTAACCGGATTTTGACAGGACTTTGACCGATATTTGACCGGACTTTGACAGGACTTTGACCGGGCTTTGACCGGTTTTGACTGGACTTTGACAGGGTTTTGACATGACTTTGACCGGACTTCGTAACGTAACGCGTTCCGGCGCCACTCTGGCTTCCCTTTATCTCACGCATACGGCAGCAGTAGGCAGGCTCCTCCGCTCTCACTTTAACCCACATTAGTTTAAGTTATCACTTCTGTCGAGCGTCCCGAGACGCACACTTTTTTTTTTATTTGAAAACGCATTGTACTTCTTGATACAAAACCGCCAGTGGGCTGGTTTTTGCCCGTAGACATGTATTAGAGACTTAGCTAGTCCTCTACAATTGGACGGTTTTCATTTGCACCATTTTCTTCAGTTCCATGTGTTTTTATGATTGCGTGTGTACATATTTTACAATGGGGATAAACAGTTTCGAAAAATGCTGTTTTTTTCTACTCCGACTAAGCCAAAGACGACAAACGGGGACTCGCTAATCAAATATCTGATTTTACTCTGTTTCTTTTTCATTAAACATAAACCAACGATGGCTTTTATTTAAGTTAGTGTAGTAATAGATTTAAGTTAGTAATGAAAAAAGTCATGTTTTTTTATACACCCTAGGCCGCGGCTCATGTAGGAACGTAAAGGGTTAATAATATCTAACAAACATCCTTCTTAATCATTTCAAATCTGTGTTAAAAATATCACTTAATTCTACTTACACATATAAAATTCTATGGCCCTACATGATTAAATTTATGAACTTTTTTTATATTTAGGATTTATAAATAATACTCGATTTTCGTTAAGCACTAGTTCCGTAAGCGCACGTAAGTTCCGAGTAGAAAAAAAGCTTCATTTCATACTGACCTCATGGAATGAGCCACCTCGAGTATTCATTAATGTAAGAGCAACTTAGATTTTAAATAATTAAGAAATTACATATTTATATCGTATGTGTATCATAATGGATGCTCAGTATTTAACATGTCAATTACGTTAAGGATCAAAAGTTAACCCCCTGTGATAGGAAAAAAAATTGTGCGTCTTGCAATTGGGGACTGTGGCTGTAAAGTATTTAAAAAATACTGTTTGAATAAAATATTTTAGGGCGTTTGTTCTATTAGAACCATCAGTTTATTTTCAGCTTTTTCTTTTTCACAAAATGTGTAAATTTAAAGAATACTTTGTATTTTAGCACTTTCACAACCTACGACATGTTAAAAATCAGTTTTGATTAATTAGATGTAAAAAAAAACTCCAAGTAGCAACCATTCAAACTCAAAGCAACATGGCGAATGACTGAACAGTGCTACCAATTACCACGCGTCAAGTTAAAGTGAACGCACAATATTTTAAACCTGCATCGAAACACCGTCCCCAATTGGCGAAGACAACGCTTTAAAATGATCAAAAAGAATCGTTTCGGTAACTGAACTGTGTGTACTCCTTAGATGTAAGTGGCGCCCGTTTCACTCTTTCAGAACAATTGGGTCATTTTTGGGATACCTAATCATAGCTTGTCATAAAATGAAATTTAAAACTTACTACATTTAGTTATTAATATAATTGTGGTCAATGCCGCTTAATTTTCAAATCAAATCGACATTTTCATGCTAAGGGTTTGGTCAAAAAGCGGACGGGGCGGGACGGCAACGCGACGCTGACGGGGCTGTGTATAGATAGTGGAGCGTCGAGCGTGACGGTTCTGTGTGACATTTTCTATATTGACTAATGCACTACAACTGCTCACGTCCCGTCAGCGTCGCGTTGTCGTCCCGCCCCGTCCGCTGTTTGACCAAACCTTTATTTATTATTTGTGGGTTGATCGAGGGAACACAATTTAACTCTGTCGCTGTCAGTCAGTCAGACAGCTCGTGTAGTTGATTCCGCCTGGTGGTAGGGCTATTACATCTGCCCGCCTGGCTAGCGACCACCCTTCTGCTGAAGTCGGTCGCCAAACGACAATGGGTTGGCGATTTCCGACATCAATACAGGAGAGCCAATCAGAGAATGCACGCGACTGCATCTCTGTGGCGGTGAGGTCTGACAGGGCAACCTGTTATTCTTCGCCGTCTTAGACTCTAAGGTTATCTTGTGGCATGTGAGTAGGTTTTATATTTTTTTAGGTATTTCTTTCCGATTTACTTAATTTGGTAATTTTGTGTTCTTAAAATATCCCAATGTTGTAAGTTTGAGTTGGATTGTGAAGCGGCAATGGGAGTGCTGGTGGTAGGGTTACCACACCTGCCCGGCTAGCGACCACCCTTCTGCTGATGTCGGCCGGCAAACGGCTATGTCTTCGCTATTGCCGATTTTAGCGCAGAAGAGCCAGTGGGTAGCACGCGTTTGCTTCTCCTTCGAGGTTAGGATCGACGCAGAATGACGTCAGTTTTCACCGTTATACTCGCCAGCCTTGTAAAGTGTACACGCCATACGTGGCTCCCTCCGCAGAGCCGCCGTGGAGGAGTGGCGTCTCAGGCTGGAGAACCCGACAGCGGGTCTGAGGGCCGTCGCGGCAGTGCGCCCTGTCTTTGACCAGTGGTTAGACAGGCGCCACAGCGCGGCCATGCTCCGGCTGACACAGGTCCTTATTAGCCACGGATGTTGCGGCCAGTACCTACGTCAGATAACCGGCACAGAGGAGTCGGCTGTGTGCCACCATTGTGACAACTGAGCGCAGGACACAGACATACATTAGAGGAATGTCCAGCCTGGGACGGAGAGTGCAGCGCTCTCGTAGCAGTCGTCGGAGGTAGACCTTTCGCTGCCGGCCGTTTTTTCAACACAGCTGGAGGTCCTGACGTCGGTGGCCCACTTCTGCGAGGTCTTAATCTCGCAGAAGGAGAGTGCCGAGAGGGATCGTGAGCACAGCGATCCCTCCCGCCGCCACAGGAGATGCAGGAGGCGCCGGGGTGACGATTGACCGGCGTCTCCCGCCCTGTGGATTGGGGGCAACATAACCATTCCACCTTCCCCCCCGGTGGGGCAGTAGCAATAAATCGCTTTCGATTTTGACATCGACGGTGACAACTGGATTATTATTTTTGGAGGGTACCTCTCCTTACTTGTTTTTCGTTAATGACTGGTGCAAATGGTTCTTACTAACCTCGATTTCGTTAGTTCATTTTGTGAAATCTTCCGTTTGTTTTAATTGTTGCTTGCAAAGATATGTTGAAAACTTGCAAAGCACTCCGATGTTGAAAATTGTCATACTTTTCGTAGTATTCGTTGTGGTTTTACTACGATACGGAATTAAATTTGGGTGATAACCAGCAGTCAAAAACTGTTTTCATTTTTATCACTACTTAAAATATTCAATTCTTGTTTCCTTTTAAAACATTTTGTTTCAAAACTGACCCGATGACGTGTTTTATTGAACACGCCATCATGACTGCTACTCGAATCTTCTGAAAGGGTCAAAACCGCTTTGAAGATCTCAAACAAAGAGAGGAAGGGAAGATTCATTTATCTTTGTTGTATATAAATTCTATACATAAATGTAGATTTGTTTATATATTGTTTACACATAATTAAAATAAGGGTTTAGTTTTAGTTAGATTTAGGTATACTATGTTAGGATAAGATATAGTGATTGATGTAAGATAGACTAAGTAGTATTAGGGATTGGTAGGAATTTAGTATTGTATACTAGTACATCATAACCAAAAATAATATGCATGTGTATATTACTTTTAATTGCAAACGCATTTTAGTAATTTTTAATAATCTATTCAAATCAGGATTTCTCAATTATCGAATTATTTTGTTTCTCGAATGCCTGGGGATTCCCGACAGGAATTTAACTAAGTACCAAGACGTTTTCGAAGTGTAATTACATTACATACAAACTACTTTTTTATTTATTAGAATTACATTTTACAATATGCAGCGATTTAGAAATGACGCGGGTTCGCGGATGTCACTTTGCGGGATCGCAATCTATGCACCTATATATCGAGGGGCCTAGCCCTCCGTTAGCCGTGGTTCGAGATATTCGTCGATATTTTTAGAAAATACATTCATACGGTCTTTTTCTCTGTCGTAATCCCTTATTGAAGTAATGTTCCGTATATCATTACCGCTCAATTCATTTTTGAAACGGGTATATAGGATTTTTTAAAATTTAGATATAAAAAATGTACATAAAGTCGTCGATCGCACGACATGCGTACGTTTTACTAAATTAATGCATAAGACAGTTATAGTATTAGAGAGTAAAATAAGACATACATCCTAGATATAAATAAATAATTCAATTAGTCATAATCAAGGCATACCGTTTGACCTTATAGTTTATTGTAAATAACCAGATACTGGTTTTGTAGTGGTTATTATATCAATAAGCTTTCCTAAAACACTTCTTTTTTCATCTAGGAATAAGCCACGTGGCATTCAATATGACCTTATTTATAAATAACATGAACGTAGAATTTAGGCTATTTTGCTAGATTTTACTATGGGGTAGTGCTGCTGACATCAATACTATTTTTGTTCTTCAAAAGCGAGCTGCAAGATCCATTTACTCGCTTAGTCCCAGATATTCTCTAAGAGAAAAATTCAAAGAAATAGACATAATTACAATAATGGCAATTCATCTTCGCTAACTTAATGCATGTTCATAAGAATCTAGACAAATTTACAAAAAAATTGTGTTACTCATGGCATAAATACTAGGAATAAAAATAACCTTATAAGTCATAAAACTAGACTCGAAAATTGGCAACTCTTATAAAGGGCTCTGTATACGCTTTTACAATAAACTTCCCAATTACATTAAGGAGCTTAATAATTTTTTTACAATTTAAAGCCACTATTAAGCGAAAGTTTGCAATAAAGCATATTATAAAATTTCTGAATATTTAGAATATTTAGACGTGTATTCGCGAGACAGCGTAACTGCATTGTGCACCTGGCACATATTGATCGCACAAAACCATGCTAGATACTAGAATATTTAATGTAAAATAGTTTATTAGTTAGGACATACATTAGATCTATCGCAAGCCATTCGAGGAAACGGGGAAGAGACTTAAAATGTTAAGTGCTTGCCAGTGTCTGGTATGCCTGCATATAATGCATCATGGGTACATGTGTGCACTCGTAGTTGTGTGTATATGAGATAATTTAGTTGTGTTCCAGTAGCCCTGTTGCGTCGCAGGCACGTCCATTTTTCTATCGGCGTTAATATTATTGTATTTGGGTGTGTGGCGTTAATGCGGCTCTTCAGGGCGCGTTTTAGAACCACTCATTGCCATCACTATTCAAATTATATTTCAAAAACCAAATTATGTCATATAGATGGTAAGCGTTGTGGTTCTAAAAGAGCCGCATCCTATTTATGACACTTTTCGTGTTTAGGAATGTAGATTTATAATTACTTAAAATATATACTAGTACGTAAGACGATTGACACTATTTGTGTATAATACATGTGTTTATATAGGTCGTGTAATAATCTTCCCAACCTCTCTTCTATATTTAAGATGTATTGCCAAAGATGAACAATAACTATATGATAGTTTAAACTTATGTTTCACCTATGAGTGTGTGTTATTAACCGAGGGGTTAATAACACACACTCATACAATATATATAATAAACAATACACCAAGGGAGTTGGTGTATTGTTTTTGGAATTTTTGACAGTTCCAAAATATGATACAATATTTTTTGGATCTAAACCTGCCTATTTACTAATTATTTTCCAAAACTGCATTTATTTTTTGCTACACAGAAGGGAATAGTATTTATTTTTTTACGCACCTGATTTGCGTGTTTTATGGACAATTTTGGAACTGATATAAAAAAATGTCCTGGTTTTTAGACAATAAGCTAATTTTTAAAATATGCTTTTCATTTAGAATGTTAATGTACTAACTCATGTAACAATATTACTTAAAATAATTGTAAATTGAAGATAGCTGATTTAAGATAGTGGCTTATATTTAATTATCATTTGCATCAGACTCAACTTTTGTACACTATTGTCTGTGAATGTTTATTTTTACAGGAAATGCAATCAAAAATGGTAACCAGTAACCAGGTACAATCTTTTAATCCGGGTACAGTGTTTAAACTTGTATAACGTTTAATTTCTAAGTGTCCATTTAACTGTGATTTATATAATTCGTATACAAGGCTATGTAGATGATCTCATAAGGCGATGATTAGCAACGCCTTTGGTGCAGGCAGAACGATTCGCGAGCCTTCGACATTTTATAATAAAATATATCGCACATTGACAACGAGAGTGTCACAACACTATAAATGTAGTTTTTTGGCTAATCGTATTTTACTTTATTTTTATATAAAAATTGCATTCAAAATTGTCTGAGATGATATATTAAAAAACGCTTGTGATATTTCATTAGACAATTTTATTATTATTAATTCAATTCAATTTTATTTATTATTATTTTAGTAAAATACAATTTCCCAAAATATTTTTTTTGTGTTGTGTCACTCGTTAGCGATATGCGTCATATATTCACAATCAAATTGGTAAAAATTAAATGTAAAATAAATTATTACACAAAATCAGGTCTATAAGACCCCGATTACAGTCATATCGAAATTTCATAGTTTAACAGAATGTCGAATGTGAGATAATCGCGAAGCTCAACCGATTTTAAATCGGCTTTAGTATAAGTATTTCTTATACATAGCAGTTAGATTTAAAGTATATAGGTTAAATGCCCTAGGCGCTCGACACAATGTTGCAATCTTGTCGATTTTTCATGATCACTGGACTGCTGTAGGATTACTGGTTTGGTCAAAGAGCGAACGGGGCGGGACGGCAACGTGACGCTGACGGGACTGTGTATAGCTAGTCGAGCGTCGAACGCGCGGTTTTATGTGACATTTTCTATATTGACTAATAGTAGAGGATCCCGGAATAAAATATATCCTGGACCATATTTTATTAGGCAACCCTATTGGTATGTGCTCAGCAACACATTTTATACCCTAAGATATATTTTTCATTCGGTAAACAGATGGGTGAAGCTCGATGTTATCCGGGATCTTAGACCATAATCATTACAACAGCTCACGTCCCGTCAGCGTCACGTTGCCGTCCCGCCCCGTCCGCTGTTTGACCAAACCCTAAAAATGTTTATCGTGTAGCCTACCCATAGATGTAAATCTCCCGCCATTCTACCTGCTACACCTGTGTATATCTCCCCTCACCTCTCCTATTTTCTTTTCCTTTTTTAGAAACAAAAGCCAGCGACATCGTCTGCCGAAACGCTAAGCCATATATGTGTATACAATGATTTGGTTCTGTGATTCTGAAGATTTCTGGAGAAATTATTTTTGCCGCCTATTATTGTAATAGTTAGTTCTTTTTCTATGTACTTTGTAATAAATGTGGATTTAAGTTATGTTTAATTTTTCCTGTATCAGTACCTACTTACCCTTTTCTTGTAAGTATTCCCTAAGAATACATATAAATCATAATAGGTTTGAACCACACTACATTAAATAGCTAATAGGTACTATGTAGTAGTTTCGATAAATTTGGACAAAAACTGTCAATTTGGTGACTTTTTTTATTTATTTGATTGAGTGACGAGACGAGCAAGGCGCTCGCCTGATGGTAGCGCCACGCCTGCTCATAAACAGAAGCAACACAACAAAGACGTTTGATTTACAAAGCCACTGCATGGCATTGAACTGCGCTCGTCACCCCGAGACATGAGATGTTAAATCTCATAAAGCCCAGTAATTTCACTGGCTTCAATGTCCTTCAAACCGAAACACAACAATGCTTACACACTGTTGCTTGGTGGCAGAAATACAAAGCGGTGGTACCAACCCAGACGTCCTCGCATACGAAGGACATACCACCTTGTTAAAATTGGTAGGTACATTTGTATTTTAGTTGGAGGCGCGCCAAGTTTGTTTTGTTCGACAAAACATGGATAGGTATACGTAAATATGTCTTTCAACAGTAATGAAAAGGATGCATCAGAAAATTCTTGAGATTATTTTTAGTAGCCAAAGTCGTACATAAAAAGGTCTGTTTCTTCGCAGTGTAGCGGGGACCTTATATATTTGCTAGCTTTTGCCCGCGGCTCCGGCCGAGCGACGGCCATTTTGCGGGCAAAAAAGTAGCATATGTGTCCTAATCCAGGTCATAGTCTGCCTGCGTCAAATTTCATCCAAAACCTTTAAGGCGTGACTAACAATATAATGTTCAAATTCACACACAAACATCCAAACTTTCATATAGTAGTAGTGTCCATGGTCGCTAAGATATATCTCATTAACGAGAGGCGCGAATGTTTACCTTCTCTAAACATTATGTTGTTTGCTTTTACTGTTTGCGTGTTACTCAGTCCTGCCAAGGGCGTGCAAGATCACGGAACATTATGCATTACGAACAATATTTACTGCAAACAAGATGATTAGTATTATTTGCCGCACGGCTTTTTAAGCGACAAAAGTTAACATAGGTTACCATTTTGTCTGTACGATATAAGTATATTTTTAGTTCCCTGTTCACGAATAGCGCTGCTAAACGTAAATCGACTTGGATCATTCTAATTCGATTAAATTATTATTTGATGGTTATATAATTATTCCACTCTTAGGTGGAAGAAATTTCAAAACTTTAAAATTATAACAATAAAGAAAGGTCTTTATCCGTGGATGCGTGTGTGTGCAAGTGTCTGTTCAAATGAGTGGTAGACCCACGCTGTAGACAATTTTGCCTACAGCATGATTCGGCCGGCTCAATTACCACTGTCTCACAGAAAACAGACGTAAAGTAGCGGCTTGCTGCTGCGTTTCGTACGGTGAGTGAGATATCCAAGCCCAAATCCCCTCCCCTTCCCAATCCCTAACTATCCCTTTCCTTTAAGGTCGGCAACGCGCCCATGATTCTTCTGGTGGTGTGCGTACATGGGCGGTGGAGATCACTTACCAACAGGTGACCCACTTGTTCGTTTGCCGGCCTATGTTGTAAAAATAAATCCTTTCTAAAAGTGCACCAAACAGTGTAACAAACGGTCCCAATACCCACAAGGCCAAGACGGTCCTGCATATTCATCAATCTTCTTGCAACGTGTGATTCATCCGTTCTTCATAAAGACGTATTTTCCAATGGCAGCAATAATATTGATATTATAAATTATGTAGTTCCTGTTTGTTATATGGATACAAATACGCAGTAATATTATATAGGTACATCAACATATAGATATTTATTTTTTTGCTATATTCATTACATTTAAGTGGATTAAGAGGAGGCTCCCTAAATTGTACGTTAGTTTCGATGACCATACTGCGTCAATTATATATCCAAGGAATATAAAACTTTAATATATGATTTTTCAGTCCTATTTCTTTCCGTTAATAAGACAGTTACACAATTGTGTTATTTTCCCTCGATACATTTTTATTCCGAAAACGATGTATTTTTGGTAGAATTTTTGCTGTTTCTAATAAATGGCTTGAGTTATATGTCTAAAATAAATATTCACAGTTAGTAAATATTGTTTATTATCCACTGCTAAGATATAAATTACCAGATCAATTAAAACTCATAATATAAATTATAATAGATTTGCGACTTACGTCATTTACTTCTGTGCATTGATAAACGTCCGACGATGTGCGCAATATTCAACCTTATGTCATTTCTCATAGTGTGTTGAGTAGTGCACGGTAACTAATAATTAAAGCTATTTATCGTTAGTACAGCGCCGTGCTTCAAGGAAAGACTACGTGTATTATTTTATTCCGCGCGAACGCTCTGCCCGAGTGTTGAATCAGTTTATTATATTTGACAAACTATGCGAAACAAAGACAATAAATAATTTGTGCAAAAAAGAAAGAAAGTGAATCGTTTCAAAAACTTTGCAATGATTATGAGAGAAGCAAAAGCGTATATATTTTGTTAGAATGTTATTTGTACATTTTGAAATTAAAAGTATTATTATATATAATATAACATATTTGAATAATATTATTTCTAAAATAGAATTTAACTATTTACATTATTACATACATAATAATGCCTCGGTCGCGTAGTTATATTTCGTACGCGGTATTGCTATGCTGAGGTCTCGGGTTCGATCCCCGGGTCGGGTCAAATGATATTGGGTTTTTCTATCATGAAATGCTCAGTATCGGTCCGGAGTTTGATCCCGAATTGTGCCCGGTATGGCGATAGGATCGCCCGCTGTCACATCATGGGGTGGAAATACACTTTGCGAAATGTGGGTGCACTAGTTACATCTCTGCCTATCCCTTCGGGGATTACAGTCGTGAGTAGTTATATATACAATCATTATAATGACTTATATACCCTATCTTTTTTAGAAAAAGAAATAAAGAAAATCGAATGATGGTTATCCGGAACAAAGAGTCAGTGGAGTCGCCTCGGCAATTATTTGATTTAGTTTCTACTTTTGTGATGCATGAAGAGTGAGTTACCCTAACATTATATTATACTATACTAATAATAAGATTATAAGCAAGTATGCATCTAATCGTCATGTATAATTACTAACTTGATATTGTAAGTAATATTTACTTTATCTTCTTCTTCACTAGGTGGTCGGTCCCTCGTATGCGAGAGACCAACTAGTTTGGTACCACCGCTTCGTTTATTTGTCCTACCATGTAGCAGTGTGTAAGTAATGTTGTGTTTCGGTTTGAAGCTAGTGACATTACTGGGCATTATGAGACTGCAAAATTTGTGTCTCGGAGTAAATATCGCAATCGCAGTGCGTTGTAATCTAAAGTTCTGTGTAATATTGTCTGTTTATGGTCAGATGTGGCGCTTACCATCAGGCTAGCAAAACGTTATTCATGCTAATAAAACAAACTATTACATATTTTATTGGTATTATTATATGATAATGGGTAATAACTACTAACTATGTATGTAATCATTTACATTAAATCTAATCTATGTTCTTTTTATTATCATGGAGAAACAAATTGACGATTATTTTGCTATGTAAAGAACCATGCTGTAGACACTTTTGTGATTTATCTACAATCTGAATAAGCCGGCTCGACTGTTATTCATACTTAAGTGATCTCCACTCATTGATGATTTATTTACATAATTACCTAAATCATTGTTACATTATTATTTAATCTATTTACATAAATCACCAATGAGTGGAGATCACTTACCATCAGCTTACCTACTTTTTGTCCTAGCACGGCAAAATGACTGCGCTATACCTGATGGTAAGCGCAGTGTAGACCAAAAACTCCAGCGACCATCGATGAACAACGAGATTATCGGTGGTCACCAGAATCATGCCGGCCTAAAATAATGCTTCTTCACACTCCGGAAGAGGAAAGAGGCAAATCGAAGAGCCTGCGACAGGATAGGCGGATGGCTGATGAAGGCACAGGGATACAAGGATGTATCCCTATACCCGTCTCAACCAACCATCGAGTCATGTCGCAAACTCCTCGGGAGAACCAATTATACACTGGCTGATCCTGGAATGCGATCCACACAAGGTTTGGGATCATTATGACGGGTTCTTACACCGTGTGTATGGTTGTCGCTATCCGAGCGGTTAGGAATATCCTACCAATAGCCAATTCCTCAATTGATTACATAAATGGGTAAGGATGAAAATGATGATGATCCTGAGCTCTAACTTCTAGTGATGTTAAAAAATATGATTTGATTATATAATGATAATTGTTGATGATGTTTTTGCAGACTAAACTTGATAAACCTTGAATCTAGCGAGAACACTGAAAACATAACAGCTATTCATCGTGCATATATTTCGCCACCTTCAACTCTCGGGGACAAACCTCCCATACGATGTCAAAGAGAACATTTCTCATAATATTTGTTCCATGAAAGCAAATATGACAATATATAGCCCTTACTTGATGCAACTGACATTGTATGGAACGTACTGTTATGTTGTTTAATTTACGATTTTTTTTTTTTATATAAGAAAATGTATATTATTATTATAATAAATGTATATTATTTAATTCTGTTCTGCTCGAGGGCGTAACGCCTGAGGCATGGAACAGGAGTGCGGTGGTACTGTTCTTCAAGAAAGGCGACAATACCTTGTTGAAGAATTACAGGCCCATCTCGCTCCTGAGCCATGTGTATAAGTTGTTTTCGAGAGTTATCACGAATCGTCTCGAGCGCAAGTTAGATGACTTCCAGCCTCCCGAACAAGCCGGTTTCCGAAAAGGTTATAGTACCATAGACCACATTCATACGCTGCGGCAAGTTATACAGAAAACCGAGGAGTATAACTTGCCACTTTGCTTAGCGTTTGTGGACTATGAGAAAGCCTTTGATTCGATCGAGACCTGGGCGGTGCTGCAGGCTCTCCAGCGGTGCCGCATCGACTATCGGTATATCGAAGTGTTGAGGTGCTTGTACAACAACGCCACCATGTCGGTCCGAGTACAAGAACAGAGTACGAAGGCTATTCCACTACAGAGAGGCGTGAGACAGGGAGATGTTATTTCTCCTAAACTCTTTACTGCCGCGCTGGAAGATGCCTTCAAGCTCTTGAACTGGAAAGGATTCGGCATCAACATAAATGGCGAGTACATGACTCACCTCCGCTTTGCCGACGATATCGTGGTCCTTGCGGAATCGCTGGAAGACCTGAGTACAATGCTCGAAGACCTCAACAGAGTTTCTCAACGGGTGGGCCTCAGGATGAACATGGACAAGACGAAGGTCATGTCGAATGTCCATGTTGTGCCCACCCCGATTACTGTTGGAAGCTCATCTCTCGAAGTTGTCGACGAATATGTCTATCTAGGACAAGTAGTCCAACTAGGCAGGTCCAACTTCGAGAGAGAGGTCAATCGTCGAATCCAGCTCGGCTGGGCAGCGTTCGGGAAACTTGGCAAGGTCTTCTCGTCCAAAATACCTCAGTGCCTGAAGACCAAAGTCTTCGACCAATGTGTGTTACCAGTGATGACATACGGCACTGAGACGTGGCCTCTGAATATGGGCCGTATAAGACGGCTCACAGTCACTCAGCGAGCTATGGAGAGAGCTATGCTCGGTGTTTCTCTACGTGATCAAATCAGAAATGAGGAGATCCGTAGAAGAACGAAAGTCACCGACATAGCCCAGCGGATTAGCAGGCTGAAGTGGCAGTGGGCAGGCTACATAGCTCGCAGAACCGATAACCGATGGGGCAGAAAGGTTCTGGAATGGAGGCCACGTACTGGCAAGCGCAGCGTAGGACGTCCACCTACAAGGTGGACAGACGACCTGATAAAGGTCGCAGGATGTCGCTGGATGCAGGCCGCTTCCAACAGGTCGGTCTGGAAATCTTTGGGGGAGGCCTATGTTCAGCAGTGGACGTCTTGTGGCTGATGATGATGATGATGATATTATTATGATGTCTTTCAGATTGATGTTGATCATGAAAAAATCCTTACGAGGTACAAAATATAAGGTGAAGATGTAAGATTTTGTTGTTTTATTTCGACCTTAAACCATTCTATAGACACATGAGTATCATCCTAATAAATAAATACACAGTATTTATTCCTTCTTTTTTGCACTTTTCGTTATTTCCTTTTGAATACACGTTCTAATGGGTAGACGTATCATCGACGTACAGTCATTTTTTGAAAAACAAAAGAAAATTAAACTATAGTCTATTTTAAAGAAAATTCATTTATTTTTTGTTTTATATACACATGGTCTGAGTTCCCTGGGCCATTTTTCCACTTGATTACTATCAAGCTAATTTTCCGTGAGTAGCTTCGTTTCGATGAGACGCCCAATAATTCCCTATGCGAAAATTCTCTATTGTGATAGCTAACAGAGGTAGCAAGGATAGAATATTTCGATTTGATGATACCTAAAAATTTATTATTTTATTTGTAGGACAATATGACTGTTAAATTATATAAATATTAACTAAGTAAAAACAAAAAAATCAGCTGGTTAGTAATCATACCTATTGGAAGGAGGGGCTTCCAATAGGTATCGCTAACGAGGTCATAAAAAATTATTACTAACCAGCTGATTTTTTTGTTTTTACTTAGTTCATATTTATATAATTTAATAGTCATATTGTCCTACAAATAAAATAAATAAAAATTGAGTATCATCAAATCGAAATATTCTATCCTTGCTACCTCTGTTAGCTACCACAATAGAGAATTTTCGCATAGGGAATTGTTGGGCGTCTCATCGAAACGAAGCTACTCACGGAAAATTAGCTTGATAGTAATCAAGTGGATCAGCTGGCCCAGGGAACCCGGACCATGTGTATATAAAACAAAAAATAAATGAATTTTCTTTAAAATAGCACCAACACATTTGTTCAAACGAAAATATATTTCATTTAAATTTTGAAGAAGAAAAAAATAAAAAACACTCAAAAGGCGCAAATAACATTAATTTCTTTCATGAAACTACTAGAGTATGTTTTTGTAACCAGTCTACATTTAGCGGCATTATGCGTGAACATATAATAAACAAATATATTGTACTTTTTTTTTATAGCATAGGCCGGCAAACGAGCAAGTTTGTCACCTAATGGTAAGTGATCTCCACCGCCCAAGTACGCCCACCACCAGAAGAATGAATCATGGGCGCGTTGCCGACCTGAAAGGTAAGGGATAATTAGGGATAGGGAAGGGGAGGGGATTTGGGCTTCCGGATATCTCACTCACCGTACGAAACGCAGCAGCAAGCCCCTACTTTACGTCGGTTTTCTGTGAGACAGTGGTAACGACCCGGTCGAGCCAGCCCATTCATGCTGTAGACAAAACTGTCTACAGCGTGGCTCTACCACTCAAAATGTAATGTAAATGTATGTTCGCAATTCGTCTGTATATATATACCTCCTCTGTTTTTCCATTGGTTAAAAAATGTGAAAAAAGCATCAAAGATTCTAAGTTTGGAAATATGCATACAAACTGCGGTAATCCTGTTCATATTTCCATTCAGTGGGTTTTCGTGTACAATACACGCACAAACATACAGACAAGATAATTAAAAATATATATTTCTGTAATCGAATATGTTTATCATTACTTTTTAAACATATCAAATGCACAGACACAGCTCTGATACAATTTTGTTATATTATATCAACAAAACATTTATCTTTCAAAACAAAATATATTATTAAAAAAATATTTATGTACAGAAGTCTCCGTGGCTTTTATGCCCACTACTATAACGTCAAGCGACGCGCGAAACGACGCGTTGCGTACAAGTGCAGAGGGTAGCGGGGTGGATGGGCGGAGCTAACGCACGAAATATTTTAGGCAGCATGCTCTTAAATTCCGTATTTTATAAAAATAAAGTCATAAATTCAACATTTCCTATGTACGAAAATACCCAATGGAACTTTAAATTATTGATAAGTCAACGAATTTAGCAATATAAAATTAATATCTAAATTTTTACTTGATGAGGGTTGAAATGTTATTGTGTATTTGCATCCACATACGAATGACGTTCATAACGGTAGCCTATGAATATCTTATATCTTGGCCTTTCACGGATCACTAGAGCTCACACAAGAGCGTAACTAGGACACAGGACAAACATAAATTATATTATTTACCTACGCTACATGCAAATCGATTCACGTTAGGTTATACGTGCCTATTATTTGTTAGGAAATTACATGTAGATTTACAGCACGCTGGTCCGAGACCAGCTCACCGACCAATGATTTTTAAATGCGACCTCACAATGTCCAAAGCACGGCTACATGAACGTCTTTTTCGGGACAAAGTGGCCTATTTCCAAATGAAGATCTACCTAAATATTATAAAGTATTATACTGTGTGGGAGGTTTTGCCATTACTCGACGACCTGATAAAGATCGCAGGAAGTCGCTGGATGCAGGCTGCTTCCAACAGGTCGGTCTAGAAGTCTTTGGGGTAGGCCTATGTTCAGCAGTGGACGTCTTGTGGCTGATGTTGATGATAATACTGTGTGGTGTTGCTTTTGTTTATGGGCAGGCGTGGTGCTTGCCATCAGGCGAGCGCTTTGCTCGTTACGTCATTCAATGAAATAAAACACTCGTGATGAATAGAATACTCGCCACGTTCCCCCGCACCGCTTCTCTACTGCAGAACCATCTAGTCAGCCATACCCTACCCCTAGTACAGGGATAGGAATAAACTACTCTACAATAAAATATCGGCAACATTATATCTGTTTATTTAAAAGTACATTAACAATACTATTATACTCGTATAAGTATTACATTAGTCAATCTCTTGTATTTATTTGCGACTTCAGCTTACGACTATACGGTTGTATAGTTGGTACATTTCACGAAGACGCGCGCACTCCGAACACTACTGCTAACAAGCAATATGTATTTCATGTCGTAATATATGGCAATAAGAACATGCCAGCACTCCATTCCGAGTGGAGTTCGAAATTGGAAAAGCATGCGACTTCGTGCAGTGCACCAGTACATGTATAAAAGAACCAACCAGGACCTCTGACTAGACGTGGTGAGGCAACGTTTTTAAAAAACAATACATTTAATATCGTATAAAGGCGAACTTCTATGGCGGAGTATAACCTACAGTTGGTTCAACTCACACTAAGAATTGTATATTCCATAAATTCACCAAAACAAACAAACGTAGGTAGTAATTATCATATAACCGTTATAATATGCTTCCAAATTACAAACACGTTTACAATCTATACGTAAATATTTTTCTAACCTGTAAAAAGTGTTATAAGACAATTAGAAAAATTCTTAAAAAAATTGTGAATTCCATAATAGATTATGGATAAATATCTCTTAGTATGAGCAATAATAGAGTAGTTTTATTTGTGCGAACTGATTGTACATTTTGTGTATATCTTAATCCTAATATTGTATATAACTATAATAGGGTATAGTTGACTCGATTTTTTATTATTTTAATCAATAAGTTACGATACCCAAAATCTATTGAATATAAAATGAATAAGAAGTCATTCAAATCCGATGGAGCGCGCACTTGTCAAATACCTAACAGATGACGCCAACTTTGACGTCACCGTGGCAAATGGCCATTACGGTGCACGCGTGCGAGCGAGATAATGAAATATTCAAAATCAAAATAGCGGGCTCCCCAGTGACCGTCCTTAGTTGAGGTTCGTACCCCCACAGGGGGTGCCCTCAGCTTGGTCACTTGAAGTTAAGGGTTGAGAGCGCCTAAAGCGCTCATCCGAAAGTCCGGTGAAGCTGTATACAGCCGACTAGCGTCAGGCTTACAGCATAGTCCACGCATAAAAAAATATTGCGGGCTCATTTTTTCAACGACTTGATTGTGTTTTAAAAATACTTTTTTCCGATTATTCTCTGCTGCACATAAAATAATGTATAATATTCAACAGAGGAAACTATCTTATTATAAAGCCCAAATACTGAAAAACTACTCAAGAGCCCTCTGTGTGATGGCTAAGTATTTTTAAACATATTCGAGAGGTAAGAGGGCCTTAACGTGCTTATGATATTAAATTATTGAATTGTGTTTCAATATTCGGGCATAAATATAAGTTCTATGCGATCCAATTAATACTAGGATTAACTATTCCCCTTATATATTTTTTTTCGTCCTGGCTCGGCAAAGTGACTACGCCACACCTGATGGTAAGTATAGCGCAATCCAGGAATAGTGTCGACCAACAATATACAGTGTGTCCATCGTAGGTCGGCAAGATCATGCCGGCCTGAAATATTGTGACGTATTAGATTAAATACATTTTAAAACCAATCAAGACATCTATAGATTTTGTGATATTAATATATAAAATAAATATTACGACGCCCCCGATAAAGAATATTTTTCTTGCTTACCTACATGAAAAGGCGATCTGTTCGAATGACAGGTCGACTTTGCTATTGTTATTTGGATCACATTTTGTACACTTTTCTCGAAAAAATATTTTATATAATATTTTTTTCCATTAATTTCCCATAGTATACCTAGTAGTATAGCATAATTAATATTTTGCGATATACTGCCTTTTATTTTTTGTTATATATTTTTTAATTTTAGATGACTTACGAATAATTAATATATATTTTATATATACACGAATCACAAACCGATAGCAAAATCCTTATAAACGGATAAATGGGGCTAGACTATCCAAACAAACATACATACCTGGTATCTCATATTAATAATTTATTACACGGTTTTTAGTACAAATGGTACTGTTTTAATATATAAACAATATGTGATTAGACATTTAATAATAAAACTTTATAATGAATACAATTTTAATTTGATTTACTTAATTTGCCCAAGATATTATAAAGCGTTACAAAGGCTCAAATAATTCAGGGCATGTAAACATACAAAATTAACTTAATTATAATATCAAGAAACCAATCAATGGCCGACTGTTAGACAAAATAATTTAAAGTACTTTTATCATATTTAGCTAACCCAAAAAAAAATTATTAAAACCATTTTCATAAATCACTGCCGCGTAAACTATCGAACTTAGTAATTGCCGAATGTAATTGCCAGGATAAATTCTTAAAACCACCAATAATAACTTTTAATACGGCAATCACAACGCATAAAATAAAAAAGAGAGCCGAAAGCGCGTCACTTGACCTCAGTTTCATTTTTTTTTTATTTAATACTATTTTTATGGTGGGCCTGGCAATCGCAGCCTAATCTCACAGACTTTCAAAATAAAAACATTTACAAACTTTTTGTTTCTGGCAATACCGAAACATACAGGCACAACTTATAAATATCAGCAGATCTATAACTACTAAAACATATAACAAAAACTAAACTATATTTTTTTGGTCGTTTATATAATTTTCACCCTATCGGCTACACATATAAAAAAATGGTTATCATCATGATGATGGATGAGCATACAAAATATTATACGAAAATATCGCTAATGTTTCATAAAAATCTGGGTAAAAATACATCTGTGAACTTAGATGGTTTACCGATTTCAAATTCCGTTATATTCTCTCAAATTGTCAGATTAAAATGATTCCTTAAATATTCATTTATGCTGCTTTATACCAACATGTTTAAGATAAGTGCTATAATATTATGCATTTATACGAAAACCCCTTGAATGAAAAAAAAACTGTGTTTTTTCGTTATTGTATACAGGTCACACATGCCTTACAATACAGACAAGTCAAATGTTGACAGCAGGGCGTAAAAAAATCCAAAATCATTTGGTATCGTGGCTCACTATTTGAGACATTTTTACCTGTTTTCATCAACTTTTCCTTATCTTTAGAGGACTTCTAGCCAACACAAACCAAAGCGGTGCTGTGATACTCAATAATTATAGCGCACTGTTTGAATTGTGTGGTTGTTAATCCCTAAAATTAGGGAAATTTAGAGAAAAGTGCATTTGTGCACTTCGAAATATTCAACTCACCTCCCAAATACGTCAAATACCATTGTATTATTTACACAAAGATGTAAAATAACGTAATCGGGTGAGTGGCAACAAATTTCATGAACCGGCGGCCGCTTGGGCTCTGACTTTGCGTCCATGGGTATCCACACATTGGCTCCAATACCATCCTGTACCATTTGTTGGTATGACTTCACAAAAACTCGGCCTGGATCGACGTTGGACGATGATTTGATACAATCGATTCAGCGTATGTCCAATGTGGATCCACATATAAGAGGTATTGGTTAACATTAATTTTGTGAATAGGTCCAATGTAGGACTGAGGCATTAGAGTAATCGTAGACCATACTATTTTGAATATACAATATAATAACACTTTAATACTTTAAAAATATCAGAAGCCACTAAATATTTTCCTTTTACAGTAACTCCAAGGAATATAATTAATAAATGACAGCACAGCCATTACTAATAATGTTTATACTAATTTATAAACCTATAACTGTTGATTACGATAAATAAAAAAATAACTAATATCTAAAATAAAGCTTTCCTATTGGTTGTCGCCACCCGAACGTTACCGAAGTGATTCAAACTCACCAATGAGCAACCGAAGTGTGCCGGAGATAGCCAAACATTTCCGAAGTGCACCGAATAAGACCGAGTTAGTCGATGTTTTGAAATTTGAGTATGGCGCGCCCCTTGATTTCGGAATTGCACAGTTTTCGCACTACTTCTTGAGCTTCTTCCGCCGGGAAGACTGAGTGGGGTGGCGGCTCGATCTGGGGAAAAAAATATAAGTTAACTAAAAGTTAGAATTCACATAATGCACCTGTGCCTACCTCTTAAGGGATAATCGTGAAACGTGAACACATAACTTACACCAGAAACTTACAAATAACTTTATGAGTACATTTCTTACATGGTATAAATCGTTTTATTCGAGACTATTTTCTATTATTTACTGAACACTGCATAATATTATTGTCTTACAAAACCGAGCAGTACTTATATATTTTGTAAGATTGCAAAGTACTTCTTACAGGCAAATTAATTGCAAATGAGAAAATGACTCACACTTGGCCTTGGTACGTGTGTCACATTCTCAACCGGTATTCATACGGGCAAAAAGGAAAACACACTAAAAATAGTAATGACGAAGTATAGAAATTTCCTGGATTATGATGCAGTCGACATCGGTCGTGCATGTCACCGTCGCGGAGAGTCAATCTAGTATGCAACGCGGTGATCATATCTTGCCAACGGCAACGCATAGACGGATGCAAATATGCAATAACATTTCCACCCACATCAAGTAAAAATTTATACAGGGTTACTTTTAAAACACCAACAACCTCGCAGGACTAGATATGGCTATCTAGTCCTGCGTCCTCTCTAAACAATGACTAGGATACTTCATATTTTTGAAGTGAAAACTTCTTTAGCCACGTTGAGCAGTTTTTGGTAGAGGACAAACTTTGGTGTCGCGTCAGCGACATGCTAATGTTAATTCAAACTATACACGTATAACACATCGTATATACCTGACCGTGTGCTGTGCGCGTTAGACGCTATTTGGATGGGTGAAATCTTGTGAGCTCTGAGTATCTGTAGCTATACAATCAGTCCGTCATTCCGTCAGTCCGTAAATCCTAGTCGAGTCGAGAATGAGTCCTAAATAAATATACTTAAGTTTTCACTTCGATCAGGAGTCCCTTTGACTCACAATTTTGTTATTATTGTAAGATAAGAAAATGTTTATACCAGTGACGAGTATTATTAAAACTTCCTCCACGCATACAATAATCGTTGAAACATTCTTCCGCAGTACCATTTTCTAGGACACGCACTAAATATAGATGTCGGTACATTTTGTTATCATTCAACATGGAGAATTCTAAACTATTCAGAATTAAATATTTTAGTCACCGATTAAACTTACAACTTACTTTACAAGGTGGTTGGTCCCTCGTATGCAAGAGGCCGTCTGTATTGGTACCACTGGTTTATCTATTTCTGCCGCCAAGCAACAGTGCGTAAACACTGTTGTGTTGCGGTTTAAAGGAGATTGAACCTAATGAAATTACTGGACATTTAAACTAATCATTGCTTAAGAAAGTTTGTAAGTAAGGCCCATATAGTTTATTATTGCGGCCAAATGTTATGAATAAGTTTATCTCTTTTTACTGTCGCTTTTTCGTTTCATCGAATTTTCAAATCACAACGGTGCTAAAGAAGTTTTACTTAAAATAAGTAGCATAACTCAATGTTATTATTCTTTTATTTGAGTTTTGAAGTGATAACTTCTTATGGAAGGATAAACCGCTTCGTAACGTAACGCGTTACGGCGCCACTCTGTCTGGCTTCCCTTTCTCTCACGCATACGGCAGCAGTAAGCAGGCTCCTCCTCTCTCACTTTAACCCACATTAGTTTAAGTTATCACTTCTGTCGAGCGTCCCGAGACGCACATTTTTTTTAGTCGCTCGTTTCACTATGGCTCGTTATCTAGTTGGCAAAAAGACTATTAGGTTGAATTGTGTGTGGTATTACCCCACTACCAGCAACGTACGATAATGTCGCGCGCCAAAACAATTGCTGCTATTATTTAAACTACAATTTATACCATGCGTATAGTGTAATTGCTTTCAATTGGTTTGACTATTTTGTTTTCGCAACAATTGACAACAATTAACAGCACTGATAGGTAAATTCATTGTGATACGGTTCAGATTTTTATTATTTTTAATCTAGCCCGGCTAGGTGATGACCGATGTGATAAAATGCGAACCATACCGAACACAATAAACCTAAGGCTGCGGTTAGACGACGCGAAAAATTCCGTGCGAAATTTTTCAGTCATAGCAAATGTATGTCTTATTAACTAGGCCTTAACGTTGAAATTCTTTGTGAGTAACCAACCGCGCGCGGTCCCGTTTACACGAGCGCGCAGTCGCCGCGTGGTTGGAGCGTTGCGAAGAATTAAACATTATGGCTTAGTCAATAGAGTTTACATTAACTTTTCGAGTGATTCGAGCGAGGCGCCCGCGCGGCCGCAACGCGGTGGGATTCCTTGTCATATAAACGCGCCCTAATATTGTGAAAGTAACGCGTAATTTTTCTAATCGAAAACTCAGACGCAATTTGTGATTGTCCGACCTGAGATTTGAACGCACCAACTAAATTTGTTAATACGAAATAACAAATAGTACTTAATCAAAACCTCCGTGGCGCAGCGGGCGAGTAGCCGGCTATGAAGAGACCGCGGGTTCAATCCCCGCATAGAAAAAAATGTTTGTGTGATCCACAAATATTTGTTTCGCGGTCTGGGTGTTTTGAGAGCGAAAGTCTCTCGTAGTTCCTGATACGCACGAACAAGACTCGTATCTTACTGTGGGATCAGGACTATGTGTGTAACTGTTGGGTGTATTTATTATTAATTAGTATTAATGAATAATGCCGAAGCGCATAATTATTAAAACAGTAATACTGTATATTGTTTTACTTCGTATATTTACAGCATTAACAGCGCGTTAGCTGGGCAAAACGTAGGCCCGTACGTTTTCGTAGCCATCGTAAATGTCGACTTTGACCCACTTACATCGACTCAGCATATTTATATGAACAACACATCGTTTTTATCGACATAAAAACGACAGCGGTAACAAATATTTTCACAATGTATAAAACGGCGATATCGCCTCATTACACTAGGATATAATAAGTTTGAGAAACCATCTAAGGGTTGAGAGCGTCTAAAGCGCTCACCCGAAAGTCCGGTGAAAATGTCTAGCGTCTAGCGTCAGCGTCAGGCTTGCAGCAAGCGTCAACACAAAAAAAAGAGAGAAACCATAAGATGCTGGGTTCGAAACACTTTGTTTGAGAGTTTTGGTAGGAATTTTCACAGTGCCGGTCCTTCTCTTATTTTATTTGTTAAATTAGTTTAAAGTTGTGTTTGTTGTATAAAAGTGGTGTGGACTTGTGACACGCGCACACACGCACACACATGACATACCCACTTGTTTACTGACATGACTCACGCTAACAAAGGTAGGTACTTTAATAATTTATTTGGTTCCTCAAGGCACAGGCTACGCCTAATTTGAGAAACCCTGGTATATAAATACACCCAGCAGTCACATACATAGTCCTGACCCCACAGTTAGATACGAGTCTTGTGTAGTGGGTATCAGGAACTACGAGAGACTTTCGGTCTCACAACACCCAGACTCCGAAACAAATAAATGTGGATCACACAAATATTTGTCTCGGTGCGGGGATCGAACCCGCGGCCCCTCGCTTCATAGCCGGCTACTCGCCCGCTGCGCCACGGAGGCTGTCATGTTTTTGTATCAAGAGTGTATTTAAATAAAAAAAAATCATTTTCATTTTTTTTTTTCATTTTAATTTGTGCAATAAACATTGATGGTGATTTAGTTGATTTTTGACAAAAAGTATTGATCTACCTTACCTGCCCATAAACTGAAGCAACACCGCACAGAACGTTGAATTACAAAGCGCTGCATGGCATTGACCTGCGGTCGTCACCCCGAGACATAAGGTGTTAAGTCTCATAATGCCCAGCAATTTCACAGGCTGCAATGTCCTTCAAACCAAAACATACCAGTGCTTACACACAGTTGCTTGACGGCAGGAATAGACAAAGCGGCGGTACCAACCCAGACGGCCTCTCGCATACGGGGGACCTACCACCTCGTCCGCCGTCTACCCCTTCGAAGAAACTGGCGTGAGTGTTTAAGTGATGATGGGGTGACTCACCTCCCCGCGCGCCACCAGACTGACCAGCTCCTTCAGTTGCTCGATGGAACCGTTGGGTACCACCATCATATTTACGTTCATGATTTCCGCTTTCTTCGAGAACTTGGGCAGTAGCTTCTCGCCCACGTCTTCAGTCATCAGAGCCACGCCACCCTATTGGTTGGAAGATAAAAAAATGTCTGAATACATAAAAAAAAAGAAAAAACATTTATCCACACATTAAGGCATCTTCTCACTTTAAAAGTACCTCAAAAATAGGCTGTTTTTGCGATTTTTTTCGAGGATTTTTGCTTAAAATTATGGGATAAAACGGATCCTATGTAATAAACACATCTTTCAAGTACATGAAAAAATTAATTTATTTTATTTTTTTAAACAATTATTATAATACATCAGTAGCATCGAAAAACCCGTGTAAAAATGTTATGGTCGTGGCTTGTTGATGGTATCTCCGAGACGGGTCGTCTGAAACAAAAAAATAAAACTGTTTTAGATTCAGTATGTCAGTGGCTATAGCGCATATCATCAGATTTTTGAAATTTTGATTTTAAGAATTTTTTTTTTACAAAAAACTGCAAAAAAATCGTGGTTTTTTTTTACTTTTTCGAAAAACGTGCGCCATTTTGTTATTTTCGCGAATATCAAAAATCTGATGATATGCGCTATAGCCACTGACATACCGAATCTAAAACAGTTTTATTTTTTTGTTTCAGACGACCCGTCTCGGAGATACCATCAACAAGCCACGACCATAACATTTTTACACGGGTTTTTCGATGCTACTGATGTATTATAATAATTGTTTAAAAAAATAAAATAAATTAATTTTTTCATGTACTTGAAAGATGTGTTTATTACATAGGATCCGTTTTATCCCATAATTTTAAGCAAAAATCCTCGAAAAAAATCGCAAAAACAGCCTATTTTTGAGGCACTTTTAAAGTGAGAAGATGCCTTAATACGTAGAGTAAATAAATAAGTTCGTATCGAGAGGTTTTTTGTCTTTTTTCTAGCATTGGCTGACAAAAGAGGATACGGGTCACCTGATGGTGAGTGATCTCCACCGCCCATGTACGCCTACAATACCAGAAGAATCAAGAGTGCGTTGCCGACTTTAAAGGAAAGGGATGGGGAAGGGGACGGGGATTTGGGCCTCAGGATATCTCACTCACCGTACAAAACATAACAGCAAGCCGATACTTTACGTTACTTTACCTGTGAGACAGTGGTAACGACCCGGTCGAGCGGGCCTATTTAATCTGTAGACAAAACTGTCTACAGCGTGGATCTAGCACTCATTTATTTAAGTCAATTACACTATACAACACACAGAGAACGTAACTAAACAACGTAGGTCAGAAAAACCTATACCGTGGCTTTGCATCGCTTTGATATAATATATAGGTAACTTATTAACATTATTATCAGAGGTTGTTACCAAGAAGCGTAAGCGTCCAATGGTCAAAATAAACGATCTTAGATTGACCATTCGGATAGATAATAAATAAATACACCCAACAGTCACACACATAGTCCTGACCCCACAGTAAGATACAAATCTTGTGTCGTGGGTATCAGAAACTACGAGAGACTTTCAGTCTCACAACACCCAGACCCCGAAACAAATATTTGTGGATCACACAAACATTACTCTCGGACCTCGGTGCGAGGATCGAACCCGCGGCCTCTCGCTTCACAGCCGGCTACTCGCCCGACAAGCCACGGAGGCTGTCATCAACCTCAATCAATCAAATGGAGTCACGTGTGACCTTAAAACTATATTCTGATTGGCTCATGTGCTATCTATGCAGTTCTGTTCTAGTACCCAGTATTCCGTGATATTACAATTTTTATAATCAGGCAGGCAGTTGCCTTGCTTGTCAACTGATAGTGCCTGTATCCTGCTTTCCACTACATTACTTGCGATTATTTTTATCTTTAGATTTAAGGTGATTATCAAGTCGATTCTTGAACTGGTTTATACTTTGAGCTGTGACTACGTTTTTTGAGAGTTCCTTCCACGCTCTGACTACTCTGTTGCTGATAAATTGATTGTTAGGATTGTCGTTTGAGATACTGGTACATAGTATGAGGTGATGCCCTCCCTTTTCCCATGCTTGTTGGTGTGCCTTTTCCTGCCAGCCTTTAGCGCGGCGGTTAGTCCAAAGTTCCCTTAATTCTAAGTTAGTCTTTTTAATGACAAATTTTCTGTACTTGACCTGTCATAAGCGCTTTCTTAGCCTACATGATTAATAAAGATTTTGTTTTTTTTTATGGTCTCTATGGTGAATATTGCGTCTGATTTATAACATAAATCCCTGATATTTTTTCACACATACGACACTAGTCAAGCCCACAACGGCAGTAAACCAGTTTTAGACATGGCGTCGTTATCCAGACCCTCTTTTGCTATGTAAATGTCCGTGGCGCAGCGGGCGAGTAGCCGGCTGTAAAGCGAGAGGCCGCGGGTTCGATCCCCGCACCGAGACAAATGTGATCCACTAATATTTGTTTCGGGGTCTGGGTGTTGTGAGAACGAAAGTCTCTCGTAATTCCTGATACCCACGACACAAGACTCGTATCTTACTATGGGGTCAGGACTATGTTTTTTTTATAGCATAGGCAGGCAAACGAGCAAGTGGGTCACCTGATGGTAAGTGGTCTCCACCGCCCACCACCAGAAGAAACATGGGCGCGTTGTCGACCTTAAAGGAAAGGGATAATTAGGGATTGGGAAGGGGAGGGGATTTGGGCTTCCAGATATCTCACTCACCGTACGAAACGCAGCAGCAAGCCGCTACTTTACGTCGATTTCTTGTGAGACAGTGGTAACGACCCGGTCGAGCCAGCCCGCCCCGTAGACAAAACAGTCTACAGCGTCGCTCTACCACTCAAGAATAATATGTACGTGACTGATGAGTGTAAAAAAAAAAGATATGCACGAAAATAAGATAGAACTCGATAAGATTTTCGAAGGTATGTGAAGTCTGCCAACCCGCATTAGGCCAGCGTGGTGGACTAAGGCCTAATCCCTCTCATTCAGTAGAGGAGGCCCGTGCCCAGCAGTGGGACATATATAATACAGGGCTAATAAAAAAAAAATATATCGTCGATGAAGTACCAATACCTCCTAACTGACAATTTAGTCCAAAATTACTTTTTTATTTCAATAGACGTAAACATAAACCACATCCCTTAGTAACTAATAAAAAGGTAATGTATTGGAAACTATTTTACTATTGAGTTGATCAAAATAAATAAAACGTTATTTTAAACAGTTTTTGTAAAAAAAAACCTTATTTTAAACAGTCTGGTGTAACATTAGATTCTCAACACTTAGGAGGTATTGGTACTTCATCGACGATATATATATGCACGAAGATCACTCACCGCAGTCAGGCACTGCAGCGAGCGGTGCAGCGACCTCGACGTGGTCCCGAAGTTAAGCACCACATCCACCTGGCCACCGCACGCGTCTGTGGTGCGCTCGATCAGCTGCTTCTCGTACAGGTCCTCGGTCCACTGGACCACGTTCACCCTGAACGAAGTATGGTAAGGCTTAGGGTGAGGGTAAGTGTAAAAAGGGTACGTAAGGTAGAGTTTCTATTGTTATGCGTTGATTCGGTCCTTTTAAAACTCTGATATCTAGGAGATGTGAAAGTGTCATTAAATGAGAGATTAATTTAGGTATTTTTTAAAGCATAGACCGGCAAACGAGCAAGTGGGTCACCTGATGGTAAGTGATCTCCACCGCCAATGTACGCCCACAATACTAGAAGAATCATAGGTGCGTTGCTGTCCTTAAAGGGAAGGTATAATTAAGGGATTGCACGCACGGAAGGCACGGGGGATTTGGGCCTCCGGATATCACACTCACCGTACGAAACGCAGCATCATGCCGCTACTTTAAGTCGGTATTCTGTGAGACAGTAGTAACGACCCGGTCGAGCCGGCCCGTTCATGCTGTAGACAAAACTGTCTACGGCGTGGCTATACCACTCATTCGCTTCATTCACTCATCAAAACTTAAGCTTGAAGTATGAATAGAAAAAAACCTTTACCCAAAAAACTTAGCGGAAGTGGCATTACATGACTCATACATGTATCATAAAAAATACAACGTAATTTAGAGTATTGTTTGGCTTTTTTGCACCAAAGCTTTATGAGCGCTATTCGCAACGCATAACATAAAAGTTAAAAAAAAAAACATAGCATACTCACTTCTCGCACTCCCTAGCAAGTATGAAGCCTTCATCCTTGAGCGTCGCCACGGATATGCTGATTCGGTCGTTGTACTTTTTGTGTTTGAAGTAGTGCGTCGCTATGCGCAAGGCCCAGAGAGCCATCCCTCCCGTGCCCACGATCAGAACTGTCGCCTTATCTTTGTGATCAGGGTTGTCGAGAAGCCTCTTTAGGCATTCACTGGCGGTATACACAGTGTTCATAGCAAGCAGAGCTCCTGTAGGCAGCATAGCAGCTACACTTAGCGGCAATTCGTCAGGCACCTTCACCAGGCACTTAAAATCTGGCACCACTATGAAATCCGCATAGCCGTGTGGTACACCTTCGTATGGATACAGAACGATCCTTGTACCTTCCTTGATACCGTCAGTGCGTTCGGCGGCCTTGCCAATGGCGTCCACGACTCCAGCGACCTCGTATCCTGGGAAGAGAGCTCCATCTTTGATACCAATGTGTGCTGGCGTAGTGGAATGCATACTGAAGGTCTCTAACTCTTCGGTGATGCTGCCGATGCTGGCGATTGAGGATGTGCTGCAAACTGAAGCTGATCTGGTGCGGTTTGCTCTGTAACAGGCTCCTGCGTACACCACCCTGATCCTGGCGCCGTACAAGGGCACATCTGGCACGGGCACATCAAAGCTGAACACACATTCCTTCAGGGTCGGCCCCGGCGACTCGATCGACACTTGTCTGCACAACTTGCTCATCTTTCGGGTTTTCAACTGTTGGACAAAGGATTACAAATAATGACGTAATTTAGACTTGCAACACTGCCACCAAAGATAATATAAATACAACTACAATTTATATGTGTCAGCAATCTCCTTTTTTTACGAATTTGCTGGTCTCCGGGCCTTATCAGGCACTTATTTGAGAAACGTAAGTCGTTAGTAGAAGTAAAAATAAGTAAGTAGAGAAATAAGTAAGTTTTCATAAATGGAAATTTCCGAACGCATCATTTAAAGCAGTGATTTCCAAAGTGGTCTATATCGACCCCTGGGGGTCTATGACAACCTGCAAGGGGTCTACGTCAGCGAAAAAAAAATTGGGGGTCCATGAAATGAAAATGGGGTCCACGATAGTGGATCTCAACACATACACTGATAGTACCTATTTACTTACATCATACTATCTTATAATATCAAAACATATACATTATTTATAAAAGTACCTAAATTCAATTAATAAATGTATAAATTAACATGTGTTTTTACTTTAAGTTTTTAACACTAAACATCACTACAGTTAGAAATTTACAGGAAATCAATATCAGTTAAGTAGGGGGTCTACCCAACACGGAAAAACATGGCAAGGGGTCTACGACACAAAAAAGTTTGGGAAACTCTGATTTAAAGTATTAGTACAGAGCGCGTTAGAGTTTGGACTATGTTCATCTCACAATTTCAGTATATTAAACACCGCGCGAGTTGACAATATCGATGCTTGAAAGACAAAACTATCTAAGCGATATTGAGTAAACTTTACAGGAGTGTGATATAAAGTCAAAATTTTTAGAAAAATTCATAAAGTTATCTAATGTTATGTGATTGAATATGCATACAATATTCAATCACATAACTTTTCACTATTTTTTTTTCTGTAAAGTTTACTCCATATCGCTTAGATATTATTCCGTTCAAGCGTCGATGTGCTTGAGAGAAACGTATACAATGTGTTTAGTCATGTTTATTTTAAAGCATACATTTTATCATATACCATAACAGCACTGTCTTACCAAAGACATAGCCCATAACTGGATGCAAATATACAATAACATTTTAACCCAAATCAAGTTAAAGTAAAAAAAGTATTTTGCTAAAATAAGCTTATAATTTAAAGTTCTGTTTTCCATAATCGTACATGGGAAATATTTCATTTATGACATATTTATAAAACGCGGAATTTAACCTACTTAAATGTAATGAATTTAGCAAAATAAAGTAGATAGCACAATATTGATGTGGGTTGAAATGTTATTGCGTATTTTCATCCAACTATGATTAAAATATCGCGCAGCAACATCATTAATTGACATTATGTTTTGGGTTACCATGGGTTCGTCAATCAACCGAGTGAGTTGAAAATAGACAAGGACACAGAAATATAGACCAGTTATCGCGAGCGCTCAGCAACTAACGAACAATTCATACACAAAGGAAAAGGTAAAAAATATTACAAATACATTGAGTAATTTATTCCACAAGCACAATAATGACATACATTTAAACAATACCTGTACAGCGTGGTTACTCGATGCAAGGACTTTTGATGAAACAAGAAATCCTTAACACGAGAAGGAAAAATATTTATTTATTCATTTGGAAATAGAGTACACTCCTGTACCGCGCAATAGTACGCAGTAGCTGATAACTTAATTATACTGTTATCAGCGTTGTTTAAATCTTAAGTAATATTTAATGAGATGAGATTATTACACTACATCTATACGAAAAGGTATGTTTATTACTCATGAATAGTAGAAATAGTAAGTAGTAAATAGTATCAATTGGAGTCTAGATTGAAATCAAGATTTTTACTATCAATTATTCTAATTAATCGATAAGGATATTAAGGACACGGGCTTGTGAAGAACTTGTCCTTATCTATACTTATAAAATAACATGTCCTGACTGACTGACTGATTTATCATCGCCGACCGCAAACTATCAAGGCTACAAGCATGAAATTCGGACTGTATATTCATTTTGTTATGTAGCACTAAGAAAAGATTTTAGGAAATTCCACCCCAAAGGGGTCAAAATAGGGGATGATAATATGTATGAAAGTCCGTCATTTTGAAAGTTACATAAACAAAATTTTGTATTTCGGTTATTGACGTCAAACAAATAAATACGTGTTTCAGGAATTTTGGAAATTTTATTTAATAAGGGATGAAAAGGGGGTTGAAAGTTAATGCGAAAGTGAGTTTGTTTGTTACGCTTTCACGCCTAAATCACTGAACCGATTTTGACGAATTTATCTACAGAGACAGATGGGACCCTGGAGACGGTTACAGCCTACTTTTATCCCGGAAAATGCTGTTCACGCGGGCGGAGCCGCGAGCAAAAGCTAGTGTTCGATATAAAATCACCAAACACGAAGCTGTGTTTGCATCCATCTTCCACGAATACAGTAATCAATTGGACCTACATACGCAAAAAGGAACCAACCCACAGCAAATTCAAATGGAGTTACTGATTTTGTTTTACTAAATTCTAAATTTAAATTTATTTTAATACCGTATCTATTCGTAAATGGAATATATTTCATGCCCGATTTGCAAAAAAACTACGACATAAAATCAGTTTGAATTACTGAATTTAGTAAAACAAAAACAGTATCTCCATTTGAACTTGCTGTGGGTTGGTTCCTGTTTGCGTAAGTAGGTCCAATTTAAGGTCAGTATTGGACATGTCAAATTCTTAGAACAGCATACCCAGCTAAATCGCGAAGACGTTACGTTTCACATCAATCGTTTGAAAAGATGTTTATTTTTTTATTTGTACCTTAGCCATCGCGCCGTTTATTTCTGGTCATGATTACAGTTTGGTCAAGTGAGTGTGTCATGTACATTCATCGCCACAAGTGATATACGTAAAATATAATTGGACTTATTGAATATAGTTGTTGGAGAATACGCCGTTGAAATAAAAGTGGTTTTGAATAGATTTTGCAGTAAACTAAGATTACACTATGTCTTCAATAGTATAGATATTTCAGTTCACTTTTGCACGGTTCCAACGTGTGCGTGAGCTTGTAAATGTGTGTTTTGTGTGGCAGAAAGTTGTTGTTACTTAAGCATTGATTATGTAAAACACGCTTTTGTCTTTCTCTATCAAGGCGATTTATAAAGTAATCAGAAAGAGACGACAACAAGGGATGCGCGAACTTGGAAAGGCCTATGTCCAGCAGTAGGCGAATTCAGGCTGATGGATGGATGCATGGATTGTAATATATGCGTAGAAACCATAAAACCTCTACAAGCGCTATATATATATATATATTTTTTATTCGAGCACGGCAAAGTGACACCACTACACCTGATGGTAAGCGTAATGCAGTCCAACAAACCAGCGACCACCAACAAACAATGAGTTTATCGGTGGTCACCAAAGTCATGCCGGCCTGTATAAATGCTTCTTCCTTCTTTGGAGAGGAAAGAATCAAATCGAGGGGCCTGCGGACAGGCGGATGACCGATGCAGGCACAGTAATACAAGGACACCCCTATGCCCTCCAATCAACCATCTAGTCGTAAGGCCCCAGGAGAACCGGATATACACTAGCTGATCCTGGAACGCCATCCACACAAGGCGTGTGGATCCGTATGGCAGATTTTAACACCATGTGGTACGGTGGTCGCTATCCGGGCGGATATATTCCACCACCAGCAAATTATTTGAATTATAGCGCGAACGCGGGTTGTCATTGAAGTCATTGACTGAAACCATTATAATGATAGCACCGTATCAAAATTGGTGAATTTTATGCGTGTTAGTTATTTTTTGACTCACTTTAATTATTTTGAAAAGTTGTTTTTTTACTATTTTTATCGGAACAATCAATAAAATAGATGCATTAATACTAATAAGTCTTTTATTCATGTTCAAATTTAAATGGGATGAATTTGGAGCTGGACCCCATCGAAAATAGTTTTTTTTTTGTTTCGATAAGTTATGGGTTATTTAACGAAATAAAATATATACGCGTCGTATTAGAAAGTTGCCATTAAATTGCGCGTCAGTTAATCGCCGATGCGTATTTCACAGTAATAAGAATGTTTTAATTGATATTTGAACAACAAAATAAATATTATTATAAGCACCATTGTTTTTATAAGTCGTTTCTTCATTACAAGTAAATAAAGTTTTAACAGATTTATACCATAGATAAATAAACAAGCTATGTGCCAAGTGCCATTTGAATGAAAATTAAAAAACTAAGCCTGTCACATTTTAGTACCTAATTGATAATACGAAACACTTTGAAACACTCTATGGTAGTTTCTACAATAACTTACGACATGAAAGGGCAATTTTCGTGACTTATAACACTGGTGAAATTGAGTGCAGCCTATGTCCTATTTTGCTTAAGAAAGATGTCATACCTAATGATAAATATTATTTTAGTATGTATTGCATTATTGATACATTTCTATTTCATACAGTAACAATTCTTAGAACCTGCAGAATTTTAATAAATGTACACTTGCTATACTTTTGTCTTGATTATATTTTTAAGTTACAAATTTTTATGAATTTCGTATTCCGAAATAGATTTCAATCACATCATATTTATTATAATGTTAAGACACAATAAATATATAAATTACAATAAAAAATACGCACACAAATTTAAATATAATAATATATTATTTCAAAACCCATTATATTTGTATTTAAGAAATATAACAAATTATTCCTCTAAAACCCTTAAGAAGTTTAAGGTGACACAAAAGATGGCACACAAACAAAGCCACATACCTCCAACACAAAGAACAAAGACTGTCCCAAAAAAACAACAATCCACCAACTGTTCCAATGTTTTGAAGCGAAAAATCACGCGTATCCAACATGCGCTCGCATTCGTACTAAAGTCCACTTTGAATTTCTATACATCTATAAATAGTTCACGAGCGACAGAAGTGTGATAACGCATAAAACATCGTGTTTTTCAAGTCGGCATAAACATGTATGAGGACGATGCACGTAGCGTTCGCGCTCACTGCCACTGGCGGCACATGATCTATACATATGGATCACGGTCCGGGACCGACCACGCAGTGCGCACATACTACACAATATTATATAAACGACCCGACTACAATGACCTTCCTTTGCTGCGAAGGTCATCCAAAAAAACAAAAAATCAATCCCGGCCCTTAGCCATCGCACAAGGGCCGCCGACAGGTAAGCACACTAAATATACGCAATTCGTAAATTTGTTATTAAAGAAAAATGATTCGGGACCGCAATTACATAAAATACTCTCTATTTAAACAACAATGTTTTACATTTATTGCTGCAATAGCATTTATCACAGTTTTATTTTTTAGGATTAAATTACCTGCTTTATTATTTATTCTCCTGGAGATCTCACAGCGTTCACTCTTTCCGCGATAAATTTTGAAATTCACGTTTTTATTTACAAGAAGACATCCCAATGACGTCACTGACGTTTCTTATTACGTTCCGTACACACAAAAAATATCTTTGTTTGCTCCGTTGTTCGGCGTCGCAAACAAAAAGTTTAAGCCAAGTTTAAATATATCATTACGCACACTATTGCGTGGATTGAAACGTAAGTCCAAATATCAAATCTGGCAATACTGAAGCCCTACCAAGAGTACAAATCCCACTAAAATTCGTGATTATATGATTCTCCAACTACGCCAAAAAAGCTACAATTATAATCATGTACAATTCATTACATGTTATTCATTGTTCAACACATACTAACAACAGACAACATAGAGATTTCATTGGCTTGTTTTATGTTTGACTAAAACCGTAGTTCTAAGAAATAAAATTTAATGGACGTCATTAACTCATTTACCTTAGTAGTGGTTAATTTGATGCTGTTCATAATCGATTAATTAAATAGTTGGAAATAATCTAATATTTAAATTGTAATCGATCAAATAATCTAATAGTAAAATGAAGATTAAGGCAATGCGACTTTAAAACTGCCTTTAGGAGCCTGATAAGATAAATATGTTTCCCATTCCTATTTTTACATAATGCATATTTTTTAAGAAAATCAGTTGAAATGATACTAGTGAGTAGATGACGCAGGTACATTTATTTTAATGGGTATTAACCGGTTGAAAAAGTCATTTTTGTCTATATCAGCAATGAGGAAGGGTTACGAGACCTTCAAAAGTACCTTGCCGACAAAATGAAAAAGTGCTATTCTACACTAGTTCGTAAAAAGGGTAATCTTAATTTACTCCCCCAGTCAGTCCCTGTACATGTCTAGTCAGAATAATTAGCATGATATCTCCCACCACCTCAGCCTTTAAAAATCTGCTTAATATGCAAAAAATGCATACATACTAATGGACTATACTATGAAGTAGGAAAAAGATAAAGCAGTTTTTTTGCATTACTTTTACGCAGTTAGAGTAATCGCATATAATTCGGAGAGTAAATCCTAAGAACATTCGTTTTCGTTTAGCATGCACGATTGCGGGAGCGGCGAGTATTATTTCCGCTGGCAACCCAGGTCGGCGTGGGTCTCGGTGCATAATAGTTAGCGTGGGTCGAATGTTTTATTTTAAGTATTTACATGAATCCTCGTCGGAAATTATTATTTAGAGGTGTCACAAAATAAGTATTCGCAGTATGGGTGAGTATTTTCAGTGTTATATAAGTGTAGTAGCGTATCGCGCATAAGTCTATTGTTATTGATTGATGTCATCTCGACCGCGGGGTGGCTCCATCCGCGGTCCGCCGTACGTGCGTATTTTTCTTTATTTGTGCAGGTGATATTAAATCGAGTGTTATGATCGCGATGCGAGATTTTCCGAGCGTTATGAACTGATTTGTGAATTAGTAAATGTGTATTATTGTGTGCCGAGCGTGGCGCGTGTTGTGCAAGAAAATTGCAGGAGGTTGCATTGTTTGAAGAGGTACCGGAGGAACGGGTGCGAGTGCGAGCGAGTCGACCGCCTGTAATGGCTGTCCTATAGTACTGTACACCCTTTTCAATATTCCCGACTGATAATAACCTGTATTTTAGGTTTACTATTGTTTTCGTGTTGTTTTTAAGCAGTGTACGTTTGTGTAGTTTGCGATCGCGCTTGTTTGCGGGGGTGTCGCGGGCTCGGGGGGTGTTAATCAATAACATCCAATAGCACAAGATGGATGTCAGAGGTGCAGCACAGCATTGATTTTTGTGCAGTGGGCAGGGGGGAGGGGGAGGGGTGTGACGGGCGGGGGGATGCCGGCGGCCCGTGTCCCCACTGGTGTGGGATTTCTACTCTACCCTGACACCATAAAGAAGTTGTGTTCTGGTAGCTGGTGTTTAGTTTTGACTCATGTAAATACAAACATCTTTTGATGGATAATTTACCATGCAGTAAAAACACTGTATGTATTTTTTTATTTAAATGAGTTGATTCTTTTTCAATAGTGTTTATTTGTTATTTACATTTTCTGTAAATTTATTTGTTGGTTAGAAATAATTCTGTACTTCGCTATGACTGTTCATAATCAGATAATGAGAAAATATTATGTTGGTTAAAGAGAAATAATAATGAAATTAGCATTCATCTACAGTAGTGGATATATAATTAGACACACCAAGTAAGACTTACTTATAGTTCAATTTAAATTGATAATTAATGTTTTATGTATATATTATGTTAATACCTATTTATCAATAATATATCTATGAGGTATTATTCTGACAATTCTGGAAATATATTATGTAAAAAATATTATATTTTTAATATTAACATAAGCAACAAAACAGTTTCCATGTCCTAAGATTTAATATTTTCTTTAAAAATACATATTTCATTTAGTTTTAAGGTTTTTGTGATTATTTTTATGCAGTTCTCATACCTATTATCTAATAAAAATGGGTAAAAATAATATTTTTTATGAACCTTTAAGAAATATAATAGTGAATTAGCATCTAAACATGAATTTAAGCTACAGTAGAATTTAGCAATATAATTTTTACTGGGTATGGGTTAAATGTTATTGTATATTTGCATCCCTGTGAAAGTTGCTTTTCAAAATATTTCAATACAGATTGACATTCACCAATACACAGTTTGTTATTCGAAATGCATATTCCATGATGATACTGCTTCAATTTACATGTAATAATAAATGGCTATGCGAATGTTTTAAAATTTCAATGCAGTAAGAGTGAATTTACATGTTAACATAGGACAGAATTGTTGACATCAAAATTTCAGGATGTATGTGTCTTGCGGCACATTTAGGTGTGTGTTGGGCCTTAGTATTGTATCATTTATGCCTTATAGATTTGGCGATGACATATATAATCTGTTCACCAAAAATATTCCACAAATTTAAACATATATCCCCACTTTACCCAAACTCCTTTGTTTGGACCTCTCAATACATCAAATACCATATAACTGAAAAGTGTACAGATATTTGTTTACAATTATGGAATTGGCTATTGGAGTACACTTTACAATATAACATATTAATTACATTTGTAAGTTTTACTTACAGGCTTACATAACATGGTTGAAATTCTAGATATGATATGTTACAGCTGATGCAATTTAATGACATTCACAATAAGTAACTTACAATGCTGTTTACATTAGTAATTTCTTTGTAAGTTGACTTACATAATAATGGTAACTAACTCACAATTGTAATTTAAGGCTTTTAAATTATATAGCTTTTTATCATTATATATACACAATTTAATCCGGTGTTTGGTCATGTCTATCCATTTGTAATTAGGCAAGGCCGTTCTCCAACCTTTTCAAGTCTGATATCTCTCTGCCATGGGATTGGGGTACATCATAGGTTAGTAAGGATGAAATAAGATATATGGAATATAACCAATGAGAAGGATGTGATTTTTCCATTTGAAAAGCTTGAATTGCTTAAGATTTATGTGCAATATGGTGATACAAAGATACCTTTATGTGTTACATTTAATGCACATAAATCATCCATTGGTTGGTATGTATGTAACCTCAATGATGCTCTAGTCGCACCTCTGTCCACCCTGCAGGGATATAAGCATGATGTTACAATAAAACTACATGTTTCGTGAAGGCCCTTCTTGAAAAGTGTTTTTCTACATTTAATTTTCACTGAGCTTCACTCAGATAAGGGTTGTTGGTTTGATTTTTGCATTCAAGCTGAAAGTCTTTTAGTTCCTGATACCTACAACATAAGACTATTTTATCTTACTGTGGGTTCAGGACTATAAATGTCTTAAAAAAAATGGCAATGGACCAATCTAGACTATAATTTGTTTTCTCTTAGCTCTATTAAGAGCGCATTGAACAAGTAGGATCCAAACAAACAAGTTCTGTAAAATCGGTGTATACAAAACAAATGAAATTTAAATAGAATGAAAATTTTATTTCAGTTTTAAATCTTATATAAAAAAACAGCTCATATACTCATATTTCTTACATTTGCTTTGCATGCAAAAGATTATGCTTTTATTTTATTTATTTGCATTCGTTCCACAATGAGCCGCTAAGGTTATTTATATTCTATAATGTGTTTGCTAAGCGATTTTGTTTTGCCGTTGTACTGTGCTTTCTTTTTTCATGCCTATTGTAGTGCTTAATCTATGTTTCAAAATGTAACTTGAGAATGCAATTTTTTGGGAAGCTTGTAAAATATGAGGATGTAATTATTTAAAGGTGTCTGTAGGTGCCTAAGAAAACATATTGTTCATAATATAAAAAAATGCTAAGCGAATGCACAATATATTCAATTCTCAAATATTTATTTATTCCGGTCACTGGACACAAAACAATCTCCTTCTTCTTTTTGCCTTGCGTTATCCCGGCTTAGTGCCAGGGTCCGCCTTCCTACTCAAACGCTTCCACTTCACCCAATCTTGCGCATCCTCTATAGTGAGACCATTGGCTCTCATGTCTTCCTCCAATACGTCAAGCCAATGCTTTTTGGGCCGATCAATATAAAGTAAAATTTAGTTCCTTACAAGAGGCGACAAGGATTTAAATAGCCTATGTAGAATTTTCGTTACTCCTGAAAAACAGTATAATTTGGTTAATATTACATTTAGGGTTTACAATAAAATGCCATGGATTAAACAAAATCTGAGATGAATTGATGATAACAACAGGAGAAAATATTTTTATAATTGGAATTCAGACCACTCTGATTCTTCTAGCATATGATATCCTAAGCAATGTTATTGTAGGACTGGAATAGAGTGCTAACAGAAAGCGAAATTTGAAACATTATAAACAATGATAATAATAATCTATAAAAAAAACTTGTGTTGTTACAGTAAGCTGCTGGGCTAGAAGGCTGTATTCAGTTTAAACGTGCGGGTGAGTTTTATATATTTTTTTTATAGTGTAGATTGGCGAATGAGCAAATGGGTCACCTGATGGTAAGTGATCTCTACCACCCATGTACGCCTTCAATATTAGAAGTATCATAGGCGTGGTGCCGACCTTAAAGGACGGGATAATTAAGGGATTGGGAAAGGAAAGGGGATTTAGGCCTCCAGATATCTCAGTCACTGCACGAAACGCAGCAGCAAGCCGCCACTTTACGTCGGTTTTCTCTGAGACAGTAGTAACAACCCGGTTGAGCGGGCCCATTCATGCTGTACACAAATTTAGACATGCTTAGACAGGCTTTGTCCGCATTAAAGTACTACCGGCATAAAAGTATCTCAAATCCTCAACTATTCTTGGTCTACCCACAGTCTAAGAATGTCTATACAATCGTCCGACGATGACGTCTAGACAGAAATGGTGCGAGGGCTGCGAGCCCGGGCTGCATATTCCGCCTTTCTATGTAGATCGGGGACCCAATTTACATGGCCAACACGTACATCTTTGTTTTTGCTTATTTCAATTATTCTGTTAAAATAATATTTAATTTATATTCAAATCGAAGATAGCGGAAAATGTATGGCTTGAACCAGTGTTATAGCTAGCGGCACGAGTCGTGACCACAAACGGTTGAGTACTTTATAGTTCTACGTTAGTAGTAGTACGTTAGTCGAAGCTTGTCGTGTATTATGCCCCCACACTACTGTCAAATATGTGCTCTCGACTGCTGCCTATAATTATATCTGCTATACGTAAGTGTCGCCTAGACGCTGATTAAACCATCTTTCGAAGATGATAAAAGGCCAGAATGAATGAATGATGTATACCGAAATTTCTGTAGTATACATACATATATTATTATCTCAACCTTGAGAAGCCGAGATGTATAAACAGACTAAACATTGATAAATTTGTCCTAACAGCACACGCAACCATCAAACATGTCTCAGCAGTACAGTTTACGGTGGAACAATCACCAGCCGAACTTCATATCGATGTTCACAACGCTGCTGAACACACAGACCCTGGTGGACGTGACCCTCGCGGCGGAGGGAAAGCATCTACAGGCTCATAAAGTCGTACTCTCAGCTTGCAGTACCTATTTTCAGGTGAGTCTTATGATCAGTTAAAAAAATAGCCTACTTAAAGGCTTGAATTGAGTGACGATCGCTGTTCGTTGAGTTTTTTGTTTTCTTTTACTTTGAATATTAAAGAAATGTATAAGACCTCAACGAATAAGCTGTTTTGATTGACAAAGAAAGTTCATTATAGGTATCTTAGGTTGGACGTTTGAGTGGTTAAAGCCAACATAAATGGGTTTTCATGTTTTGCTTCAATGAGCGCAGAAACCATAGACGATCACACACCTCACACTTGAATGCAAATATGCAATAACATTTTAACCTACATCAAGTAAAAATTGAGATGTTGATTTTATTTTGCCAAATGTATTAAATTTAGGTTTGTTGGGATTTATTTTTGAGATTTAAATGCCACCAACTTTGTTGAGGTTTTTCAAAAAACTCCTGCACGATAATCGGTTTATTATGGTGTAGCAGCATCCATGTGTTGCTATTCCACAAACTTGGACGTTTTCGATGGACGCTCACGCAGACTCCTAAGTTGTTATATTCATTCACCGTTTATCCCTCTGGAAGACATTCTGAGAGAAGCACATCACAGTACTCAAAGAAAACTGTCAGCATCACTTTAATTTTTTAGCGACTTAGTCGTGGTTTTTTGCGTTTTAATCTTAAGGAAACTGATGGATTGGAGTTAGGTAGGTGCAGCAAAATTTGAATAGGCCACTGGCGGCAAATGTGTAAATCCACCACTGATTTTATCAGTCCTCTGTGACTGTAACACATTCAGGTTCTTTGTGTCCCTTGAGTTATGTTAAAGTATTCGTGTCGTGTTGGTCAGGGTTCACTTTATTTGATAGTCAAATTGCTCCGTCGAACGTAACTGTGGCCGGGATCACACGGGACGTCTCTTCGTGGCAATCTTTGTTCCAAATGTGGGACACGTCCATTATGGGCAATTATTGTTTGCCGTTTGTACGTGGTTCGGTTTAGGACAAAAGCGTGGGGTGAAACCGTGAGACGTCAATTACATTTGGTTTGAGGATATTTGAGGTATCGCTTACCGTCTTTGTAAGAGTGAGCCTCTTCGTATATCGTTTCCCTGGACGAAATTCTAAATCTGACATTTAATGTTGTTTGTTTGTTTACCGGCAAGCAGCAGCGTGCCATGTAGTGCTTTGTTATTCAAAGTTCTGTGTGGTGTTGCTTCTGTTTATGGGCAGGCGTGGAGCTTCCCGTCTAGTAAATATTGTGGTATTAAATTCTGAAAAATACTGCAACCTACAATGACCTGAACCGACAATACCTATAATGACCGATTTGAAAGAAGTTACGTAAAGATCCCGACTGTGAGTAGAGATCGCGATCGCGAGGTCGCTGTTGTGTGTTGGAGACTTTAAAAAGGCGCTATTAGGAAAAAAGCAAATATAGTTTTAAATATAGTTTGATAAAGTAAGAAAAGAAAAGAAAGAAATAATTTATTTAAACACTAACCTGAGACATGAAGAGTTAAAAAGACATTCTTATGAAACTATGTATTATTCACAAATATAAGCTTAAGCAAAACAAATATAAATAAGTAAATTATAAGTCTTGTGACAACAGAAATATAATGGCCGCATGCATACCCTCTACTCCACAAGAGACCATCTGTGTATCAAGTAGTTGATATAGTGTTTCTTTAGTTTCCCGCCATGACTCGATTGTTTTTTTTAATAGCGAATAAAAAAAAGCGATAAGTTTTATTACAATAATAAGCAAGGTGGTGACATAAAGCGTTATCATTGATCACAAAACAGTTTTGACTCATATGAAAAACCCAAAAAAGCTCGATATTTCTTCGGTGCCACACGAGCTCACTGACACTTGATCAAATCGAACCATTTTTTAAAAGATTGTGAATGGTGATGAGAAGAGGATTACTTCAGATAAGTATGTACATAAATGTTATAGTGCGGCCACGCTCCAGAGACTGTGGCGAAACCCATTAAATGTAATTAAAAACATTGGAAAAAGGTGTGTCTTTTTCACACACGGCAGAAGTGAAACTTCAGAATTATTAAGCAAATAATAGCAAAATAATAAAACACGTGAATAATACATCAATACATCACGTTGTTTATGACACATTTTCCGAAGGCTTCGTTGCACGTAGGCGCAGACACGTGATACTTGTAATCTATCTCATTCTCTCGTAGACTAAATCTTATTTATAAATATGTTTGTCTTTGTCGTGACGCATTTTCGTTTCATCGAAAAAAGTTTTTCCGCTACTCTTACTTAAAATCATGGCTTTGTTAAAACTCATTTTTCCACGAAACAAGGGAAAATACGAAAACAACGTGATTTATTTCAGTCGTATCAACTTATAAACAAGGGAAACCATACATATTTAATTTGTAAAGGAAATGTCACGAGTAAAATCTATTTAAAAATTATTGCGAAATTGTTTCCGAGAACGCCTACAATGTTGAAACGTGTATTTTGCTAATTGAGGAGTTTTGTTTTGCTGGTATAAATTTTAACTACGAAATTAGCGCTTACGGCTATCTTCAGATGCCATGCGTTAAGCGCGCGGTGTGCTCGCGTTAACAGTTTGTATAGTGTATAACACACAGTGCGCACTTGTCGGCTATAGAGCGCGTGTTGTCAATTTTCAAATTGGACCTAGTTACGCAAAAAGTAACCAACCCACAGCAAGTTTCAATGGAGCTACTAATTCATCATCTCAGCTTATTGCCGTCCACTGTTGGACGTAAGCCTCCCCAAGTAAGCGCCAACCATCCCGGTCTTGGGCAACCCGCATCCATCCGCTACCTATGTAATTATAATAATTAATTATTATTTTATTTCTGCTAATTATGTTTTACTAAATTCAGTATGCATGAAATACATTCCACGTTCGATTTTGTAAAAAAAATACGGTATGAAATCAATTTAAATTAATAAATTTAGCAGCACAAAATCAGTATCTCTATTTGAACTTGCTGTGGGTTGGTTCTTTGTTGCGTAAGTGGGTCCAATTGATTACTATAGTCGTGGAAGATGGATGCAAACACAGCTTCGTGTTTGGTGATTTTATATCGAACTTAAGGACAAGTTCTTCACAAGCCCGTGCCCTTAATATCCTTATCGATTAATAAGAATAGTTGATAGTAAAAATCTAGACTTGGTCAACAGGATTTTGAGAATAAAACTGTTGTTACTTAACATCAAGAGGACAGTTTAAACTACTTGCCGTAATTTTTTTATCATCGTTTTTTTATCGGGACAGCAGGGACTGCACTAAACATGACGGTAAGCGCAGAGTAGACCAAAAAAACCGCGACCACCGACAAACAACGATTTCATCGTTGGTCATCAGAATCATGCCGGCCATGCTTCTCCACACTCCGAAGAGGGTAGAAGCAAACCACAAAATTTCCACCACAACGGGATCATGTCACTTCTATTCATGTTTGTCTTTTAGTCTCCTATTTCTTCTCGAATGGTTACAACCAATTCCATGGGGTTTTAGATAGTGATATCTCCATATGCAAATGCCAATGCCTTGCACGTCGTGTTATGTTTTGGAATCATAAGTCACTATTGCCCGTCCTGATATTTGAACCTAGAACTTCGCGAAATTGTAATTGAAATATGAGAATGTTAAAATTTGGCTGAAGTTACCCTTTACTTACTGGCCAAAGTAATGCAAATGAGTAAAACTGCAAGTACATCCATCATCCATACAATATATCTATGTATATATGTGTATAAAGGTGACGGAAAGTCCCCGGGTACATGCTAACTGCGCAACCGTGCAATCGATTTTCGCCGACGCCTACTATACGCATGTGCAAGGCCCCATCAAATAGATTCTTCTCAATACCCGGCAATCGCAATACGGCTCACTGGCGGGCCGTGCATAAATTTTGTTAAATTTATTACAAAAATCCTGTAATAGACACTTGTTGCCCACCGCGAGTCCGTCACGTGTGGGGAGTTCCTTGCAGACACAGCCAGGTGAGTGATGTCCAACCTGTGTAGTGTAAATGCGCCGTAGCCTTTGTCACTTTTGCGATCGTAGATTGCATTTGTATGCACCTATGTAGGTTTCTTGTACGCATTTAAACTGCCCGTGTCTCTGGGGTGAAAACAGCGAGTCCTAATATATTCATGATTAATACATTCATTAATGGCGTTTTATTCCAACCCTTGTATTAAAATATTTATTGATTCGTATTTATAATTGTTTCGGATTATTTTTGATGTTTTATTATCCGGTTGTTACAAATGATTATAAAACGTTATTTATTAAGTGATTTACGTCAACGGCATAAAATACCTGAAATATACTTCGAAAACGGTTATAACTCAACCCTATAGTTATTTTGATTGACGTCATCACTGATGTGCAGCAATGTGCAATGAAAGCGAAAACAAATCAATTTATCGATGGAACAGAGAAAGAAATAGTCAGAATAAATGATAAAAGTAAAGAAAACAAACATTAAATGAAAAACCAAGAAATTCTAAGAATATTTTTTGTGTAGCTGGAATACGACTATATAGCTGATTTATAACTACGTTATAGCTGTTTTGCTAAATTATAACGGCGTCACAGTTGGTTCATTACAGCGTCATAGCTAGTTTATACTAATATTATAGCTCGATTCATTTATAACGTTGTCGTTATTATCATACAGCGGTGTCATAGCTCGTCAATCGATTGTAACGACGTCGTAGCTCGTCTTTAATGACGTCATCAGGCTTCTAACGCGCGTCATAGGCGGTTTAAGCAAATATGCAATAACATTTCAAGGCACATCAAATAAAAAATATTATTAATGGTATTTTGCTAAATTCATTAAAATAAATTAATAATTTATAGTTTTATTTTGCATAATCGTACATGGGGAAAGTTTCATTTATTTAAAAAAAATACGGAATTTAAACTACTTAAATGATTAAATTTAACAAAATAAAATCAATATCTCAATTTTAAATGTGGGTTTTAACCCAACAATTCAATGTTATTGCGTATATGCATCCAACTATCCCATAGCTCATTGACAACGGTATAGTAGTTCGTTATAACTAATGATGTTGGTTATGACGTTATCGTTTCTGATTTAGTAGTATACAGTATGTTTATAAATATTTCGCAGCTGGTTTATAACCTCGACATGACTGACTTATAACAAGGTCAGAGCTTGTTTATAATGGTTATATTGTTTGTTTATATTGTTTATAATGGTATTTATGTATTATTTCTCAAAGGTGTTATTTTTTGTCGGATTGTATTTACTTATGTTTACTTTATTATATTACGTAACTGACCACTATCGGTGCGTGCGGTTCACATGGGTCACCTAGTCGTACCTAGTTTATAATGGTATCGTAAATAGTTGTAACTGGCCTATAGCGGTGACAACTTGTTTGATAGTGACGCTGTTGATTGTTTTTATAAATAATATTTTGTCATATTTCGTATATAATGACGTTAAAGTACGTTTATTATGACGTCATAATTGATTATTATCCATCAAAGCTGGCAATGCAAGCATAACAATGCCAAACTTTGTTTGGATTTAAATTATCATTATTAAAGACGTTTCTATAGGCAATAAAACTGAATACCTTTAGCGGACGAGTTTCGAGTTTTCTAGGATGATATAGCTCGCATAAAGGATGTCCATATTGCCAACGTACACGGAAATTTGGACTTCACACACGTTTCGCAGTCGATTAAATAAATTGTCTTGTAAATAATAAAACTATTTGTTTGATACATAATAATTTATTATCAGTCCGGGTGTTGTGGCATCATAAGTCACTCATAACTGCTGATAACCAGGTAGTTACTGATCATTGTTTGACAAGACTTGAATGGGTATATTATTTTAGGGTTAAGAATTATATGTGTGACAGTGATGTTGTTATTAAATATGGCAATAACAGCTGTTTTTCAATAATGAATTACGCTATTGCGTTATTCTTCCACAACTATAAAGTGTTGTCAGTTATACCGTTGTTGTGTCATTTACTGTTTGTATGGTTTGTAAGTGTAACAAGAATACGCTAATGAACGATATATAATATGTATAGTCCGTTCATAATTATTCCATAAAATAACAATCAATATTCGTAATTAAAACAAATCAAATACTGACAATATTGAACTGTTGTCAAATCAAAACAGCAAATAATTAAGCTTGACCTTGACTCAGACTCATTGAACAACGGATAATCGACAACAGGATAATGACGTTACATTGCGCATGAATAATGCATTACATTATCGGTTGTTGTAATAATGACCATCTCTGCTTGTTAATAATCTGAATAAAAATAACTATGCGAGGAAAAGTTTTCTTGTATGAAATCAACGTAATCACATTAATTTATAACATCTGATCCGTCATAACATGGCGCGGCATTTGCTCTGACTTCGTAGAATAATTCATAAGTGAATTGACAGCCTTCGTGGCGCAGCGGGCGAGTAGCCGGCTGTGAAGCTAGAGGCCGCGGGTTCGATCCCCGCACCGAGACAAACATTTGTGTGATCCACCAATATGTGTCTCGGGGTCTGGTTGTTGTGAGACCGAAAGTCTCTCGTAGTTCCTGATACTCACGACACAAGACACGTATCTTACTGTGGGGTCGGGACTATGTGTGTGACTGTTGGGTGTATTTATTTAATTTATGCTTTCAGTCATTGTTCGTGGACAACCCGTCGCGCCATCCGATAGTGATCCTCAAGGATGTCACGTTCGCGGACCTGCGTACTATGGTAGATTTTATGTACTATGGCGAAGTGAATGTAACTGAGGAACAACTGCCACAGGTTGGTTGACAAGTTTTTTTTATCACTATCACTTTTTCAACACTCCATTCATCACACTACTGGTTTTGCTGTAACTAGTGTTTGGGTTATTTATTGGGAAGTGATCGTCAGTGGCGGCACCGTGACTGATGTAGCGGGACCAAAATATGTCTGGATTGTCTGACCTCAGACATTGGACGTTCTAGGCACCACTGACCCGAGATCTGTGCCTGTAGCGACTACTTAGGGAGCCATGTGGTAGTACCAGTCTGGGTAATCACAACAGTCCATTAACATTAATATTATTAACATTCTGGAAATCTATGTGACCTTCAAGGAAATAGGTGAGGTTTGGGGCCATCCATAAATTACGTCACACGAATTTCATGATTTTTTGACCCCTTCCTCGTCCTTGTCACAGCTGGTCACATTTGTGAGACCCCCCCCCCCCCCACCTAGTGTGATGTCACATATTTTACATTTAGACATTTATGAAATTAAAACAGCAGTGTTTCGATATTATTTTTATTTCCACTTAAATTATTTTTTAATAAAATCAACATATTATATTTTGAAAAATGTGATGTCACAAAATTTAATGTCACACTTCGCCGACCCCCTCCCTCCCCCTTAACGTGTGACGTAATTTATGGATGGCCACTTTCCAAATATTTCACCTGATTGTAAGAGCAATGTCTGCATATAAACAGTGTATGATACATTATATAATTCTCATAATAAATCCATATATTTTCTTAAAATATTGTTTTTAATCTCATACTTATAAAGAGGAAATATTTGTATTTTTGTATGTAATGAATAAACTTAAAAACTACTGGACCGATTTGAAAAAATCTTAAATCATTAGAATCCTACATTATCGCTGATGAACATAGGCTACTTTTTATTCCAGAAAAGCCGATCACGCGGGCGGAGCCGCGAGGAAAAGCTAGTTAAATACCAATTAAAATAGTTCAACTCTTTTGTGAGAATATCGGGTTCTCTATTAAAAGTGCCTGCTCTTGTATTTTCCAAGTATTAAAATTGTTTCTTGACTACAGTTCAGCTAGATCTCTATGCTTTCTCCTCGATGGCCACAAATTTTCAACATGGATTTCAATGACATTGAAGCCAGTGAAATTACTGGGCATTATGAGACTTAACATGTCTTGGGGTGATGAGCGCAGTTCAGTGTCATGCAGTGCTTTGTAATTTAAAGTTCTGTGTAGTGTTGCTTCTGTTTATGGGCAGGTGTGGTGCTTACCATCAGGCGAGTGCCTTACTCGTCTCGTCATTTAATCAAATTAAAAAAAAAACATGGATAACAGTTATGTATAATATATGTATTATAACATTATTATGTTTACTACATCTAACGGAGTTAACATAAACCATCATGTAATGTTTGTTTGTTCAAAATCACTAAAACGAGAATGGGTGGATAAATTCTATTAATTTTTTGTTAAATCATTCATTGTTTTCTGAGGAATATTCTTATGAGGGGAATTAATGGAAAAGATGGCGGACATATTTTTTTTAAAGATATGGTTGTCATTATAGGAGTTTCTTGCGGTGCTGATTACAAAAACGATATTCATTTTCAAATCCAAGATTGTGGACATTATTTCTTTTTAGTTAGATGTGAATCAGGGCTTAACAAAAAATAAAGAAAGAAAATACGTTTATTGTGGTATCTTACACTAATAATGGTGGTGACATTTTTATCTACAAAAAAAATAAACATAGTCCTGACCCTACAGTAAGATACGAGTCTTGTGTCATGGGTATCAGGAACTACGAGAGACTTTCAGTCTCACAACACGCAGACCCCGAAACAGATATTTGTGGATGACACAAACATTTCCCGGGGATCGAGCTTGCGGCCTCTCGCTTCACAGCTACACACCCACTGCGCCACAGAGGCTGTCAAACAAAAAAAAGACACTTGTGTCTGAATACTGAAACGCTACTCAGCTGTCTGACGGCTAACGGCTACTTATTTTCATACAATTTTGACAGCTAAGAGGGATTCAACTTGTTTAAAACGATCTTAAATACTTGAGTAGCGTTTCAGTATACGGGCGTCAGTTTCATTTAATCACCAAACATTAAAAGAGCAAGTAAACACGCACTAAAGTTGCAGCTAGTCTTTTATAAAGTTATTGTACTTTCTAGGTGCTGGACACCGCGAAGCTGCTCAAAATTAAGGGTCTGACTGAGATGCCAGATTCCACATCGCTGACAAGGTCACAGGGTACATCGGCCGATTTCCAGTCACCGGGGGAGTCCATCGATTCGCAGAGGCACTCCGCCTCACCGACCACATCGCCATCGAATAAAAGGAAACGTTTCGTGTAAGGGATAGCGGGATGGGGTTTTATTTTTTATTTTTATGACGTTTGTGTACTTCTTTGCCTGCCTGCTCCTTCGGGGATCACAGGCGTGAGTGGGTATATATGTATTTGTGTGTATTTTGTGTAATAAAAATAATCCTATTCCTATAATAAACGCATGTCCCAATGCTGGGGTCAGGCTTTAGTCCACCATGCTGCCCTAATGGAGGGTTGTTAGACTTAACATACCTTCGAAATTCCATTGGAGAACTTCTCAGGTTAAAGAGTTTAAAACAGCCGGTAATAATTAACAATCAATACACCTGTATGTTCTTGGGTCTGGTTTCGAGCCTTTGATTGAAAGATATTGAAGGCAGTGAAATTACCGGGAATTATGAGAATTAACAAAGTTGAGTGGTAGAGTCACGCTGTAGACAGTTTTGTCTACAGCATGAATGGGCTAGCTCGACCGGGTCGTTACCACTGTCTCACAGAAAATCGACGTAAAGTAGCGGCTTGCTGCTGCGTTTCGTACGGCGAGTGAGATATCCGGAAGCCCAAATCCCCTCCCCTTGCCAATCCCTAATTATCCGTTTTCCTTTAAGGTCGGCAACGCGCCCATGATTCTTTTGGTGGTGGGCGTACATAGGCGGTGGAGATCACTTACCATCAGGTGACCCCACTTGCTCGTTTGCCAGTCTATGCTAGCACCACTCTAACACTCATGTCGGTGTCGTTTTAATTCGTTCGTATCGCATTACAGGCGCAGGAAGAGTTCGACCGGGTCCACGTCACTCAACATGGTGATAGGCGAGGAGGCACGTCCTGAAGACGTCCACAACATGGACTTGATGCGCGCCAACGAGAGCATCACGCTGAGCAGCGTGCCGCAACAACGACGACGGGACTTCGACGACCGCCCCATGGACGGCGGACCACCGGTATAAATCTATACTAATAATAAAGCTGTAGAGTTTGATTGTGTGTTTGTTTGTTTGAACGCGTTAATCTCAGGAACTACTGGTTCGAATTGAAAAATTCTTTTTGTGTTGGATAGTCCATTTATCGAGGAAGGCTTTAGGCTATATAACATTACGCTGCGACCATTAGAAGCGAAGCATCAGTGAAAAATGTTGCAAAAACGGGGAAAATTATTCATATTTGAAGGCTTCCCCGTTGCTAAGGTACCCAAATAATATTATTTGAAGGCTTCCGTTGCTAAGCTACCCAAATCTATACTAATATTATAAAGCTGTAGAGTTTGATTGTTTGTTTGTTTGTTTGATCACGTGGGCGGAGCCGCGAGCAAAAGCTAGTTAATAAATAAATACACCCAACAGTCACACACATAGCCTCGACCCCACAGTAAGATACGAGTCTTGTGTGGTGGGTACCAGGAACTACGAGAGACTTTCGGTCTCACATCACCCAGACGCGGAAACAAATATTTGTGGATCACACAAACATTTGTCTCGGTGCGGGGATCGAACCCGGGGCCTCTCGCTTCGCAGCCGGATACTCGCCCGCTGCGCCACGGAGGCTGTCGAATTTCACTTCACATGCAGCTGAGCGTTAGTCATAACAGGTTCACATGGGTCAATTTTTATTGATCGACTGCTGAATTACACGCAGTTTGAACCGTCTGAACATACTTGGTTGATTGGGTAATGGAAACCTTCAGCTTTTGTTGATTCAATGTTAAGCCCCATATAGATAGTGCGAGTAATTCGTACATGTCTTTTTGAAAGACTGGGCAAACATGCAAGTAGATCACCTGATGGTAAGTGATGTCCATCATGCATGAAGACCCATAATTATAAGGCATCGAATATGTATATTAGGGGCATAGTGAAATGACTTTCCCAAGGTACGGTTGTAGTAAGTAATGTATTTATATTTTATCAGCCCTGTTTTGGGAAAAACTGGATATCTCAGTCACCATACCAAATACTGCAGCAAGCCGCTTCTTAATGACAGTTTTCTGCGAGACAGTGGTAACCCGGTCTAGCCAGCCCATTCATACTGTAGATATAACTGTCTACAGCGTGGCTGTACCACTCATGCAAACTTTATTATATTTTACTTCAGCTTCTAAACAACAACTTCAAGAAACTAAAATTATTGAATAAAGAATTGCTTCTGCCTTAGTCCTGTAGTGTTCAAATCAATGGACTAGGGGTAAAACCAGAATGACAACGTACAAAGCTATTTTGCGGTGAAACTGCAATAGAAAAAAATCTAACTGGACTGTCTGATTCCAGGGTGACTGTGAATCAAATATTTGTACCGGGTCTTTGGGGCTTAGTGTCATACTAATTCAAAAATAAGTGTTACAATAATTGGATGCAAATATACAATAACATTTCAATCCATATCAACTAAAAATAGAGATGTAAATTTTATTTTGCAAAACGCAATTACTTAAATCAATAATTTAAAGTTCTATGTTCCATAATTGTACATGGGAAATGTTCAATTTATGTTCTCTTTTGTGTAAAATACAGAATTTAACCTACTTAAATTTAATAAAATCAATTTTGACTTGATGTGGGTTGTAATCTTATTGCATATTTGCATCAAATTGTCATATTTATCGGCTACCCAAATTATTTTTTATTGCATTAAATTTTTAGCCTATATTAAAATATAATAATAAATGCCATAAAATTAAAATGCTATTATTTTTCATTTGGGTAACCATAATGTGTGAAATGTATTTATTATTAAGATATAGATTGAAAGGTGTGTCGTTTTTTATGAATATTGTGTGAGAGACCGATGTGCCAGAGCGAGAAAGGAGATTGCCCATGCGTCATAGTTGAAACGTGTGTTAATTTATAACCTTTACGATTAGAACAGAGACACAGGTCAGAGATGTGTGAGACGCCGCGCCCCAGGTTCGACCTCTGCCGGGGGCACACATAATTTCTAAAGCGTACTGTGTAAAGTTATGTTCAATAAAGATTGTTTTTACTTTAAAAAAAATCTTGGATATTCTTTACGACTCTTTTGGTATCCTTATTAAGTACAAAAGACATAAGTTTTAGGTTTTAAATATACTGATGTAGAGTGGAGCCATGGCCAAGGGATCTTCGACCTTCAAGAGGCGCAGACAGCTGGTGTGGCGTCCTGGATTGTAGATTAAATTTACCTCATACATGTCACTGTCAAATGCATGTTTAAATGTTAGTAGAGTTAAGTAGATGTAAAAAAAAACCTGATTTTGTCTCGTATCTGCAATTTATTTCAGTATTTATATGTTTTTCGGTTTAGTTTGAATATTGAATAAAATGTAAATTTATTTTATGAGTATAGTGAGTTATATGCGCCGTGGGCGGTCTCCTTTGTCGAAGATGTGATAAAAAAGTTGGCATTTCCGCGTCACGCAGAAAATAAAATTTATTGCACCAAACCTGATTAATGTTGAAGGACTAATGAGAGTAGAAGGTCGACGGCTAGTATTTGCCTTTAAACGGGTCAATACTGAGCTTCGGTTCGCCAAAGCGAGCCTGTGACGCGTCTTCATACACGGCACCCATAGATAAATAAACCTGAAGACGGCACATAAACATCTTATACGAAAATTTAATCCTAATGTCAGTCCCAGATAAACAATCATTGAATTATCCAATACCTTTTCCTCAAAGAATTTTATTAATTCGTCCATAAAAATATCAATTAGAAGACACTCAAAACTGATGGAGGGCGTACTTGTCAAATAACTTTGACGGTGCACGCGTGCGAGCGAGATAGTGAGATGTCCCCACTACGCGCCCACCTTTACAAATCATAATTGCAAGCTCATTTTAGAACCGATTTTGACTGTATTTTAAAAAAGGATTTATTTTTCGTGTTATTTTTTCTGTTACGTATAAAATCATGTTTAATATTCAATATGGGAAACTACCCTATTGTCGATAAATATTCGACAAGTGGGTTATTTTGTAATGTGTCGTCTTGTAGGCTTGTTTGTCTATAAGTGAACAGGTTAGGTGATTTCTCGCTAACTGCAAGACGTAAAGGAATTGCTTGAGACATCAACAGTATGAAGAAATGGTACTTGATATATGAAAGGAAGATGGTGAAATTCGGTATTGGCGAGTGTCGGACTCTAGTGCTGTCTAAAGTGTGGTACGTTTTTCGACAGAACGCCGAAGCTCAGAATTTGAACGTGGAACCAGTGGGAATGGAACAGAATGCATCCGGTATGCCACAAGGTAGGCCCCGTCACGTCTATCACCGACCTTATCAGTTGGTTATTTTAACCCATCCCTCATCCATCATTCCAGGTTCACGATTCTGATAGATAAGGGCCGTTTTGATTTTTTTTTATAATCGATAGAATTCTTGAAGTATAGTCGGTTTTATGTGTATTTATTATAATTTTTTTTTGGCAACACTTGTATTAAGTATTCTGTAAAAATCTAGACTATACTATACCTCAAGTGTAGGTCATCGCACGTCAGAGCCGAAAGTAAAAAAAACGAATTTTCGAGGACGCGTCATGAAATTTGACGGCAAGTGGCGCATGATGTGGCCTCGTTAACTAGAGTTTTTTTTTTATATTCTCGCCTGTGTCGTGGGGTAAACTCCGTATATTTGGGGGCTTTATTGACAAAATTGTATCTATTGAATTTTTGTCAGAAATATTTCTATTGGTTGCTTTTAAACTGCGTGTGAAACAGGTTGTAAGAGTGATAGACAAACCACGCAAAAGTAAAAATATTGTCAATAGGATTTTGCAAATAAGGCTGTCGGTCAAATCAGCCATAGGGCAGGTTAATTAGTACACCATATTGGTTGATCCATTCAAAATCATAGGATATATAGGATACCTAAAATAAATGTGAACCATCCTTCAATATACCCACTTTCCGCCATCCGTGATTTATTCCCGTGCGTTGGTGCAACGCGTCGCGATCGTGACGTGTTGCGTCCACCGCCATGTGACTCACGTTGTCGTGACTCGTGCGACTCACGCCCACGTGACTTACATAATATGTGACTCACGCCCTGTACTTCATACGTTCGTGTACATGCCGGGGCCCGCCCCGCCAACACCGCGTTCGTAACGACTATCATCGCACTAAACAATGGGGGGTGATAGATGCTTACCTTTATTATTTTTATGATTATTATCATTTTACGTTAGCGCCGCATCCATTTTGTTTTCATTCTGTGATGTTTTATTGATCTACCCTCCGGCGGGCCACCCCCGCCTCTCCCTGGATATGCATTAACGTAGACACCTAGTTATATTCAATGTTATTTTTTTTCTGCTTCCTTTTGTTCTATGCCTAACAAATACGTATCCATCGCATGTGTTCACACAACTTTACGTTTATTTGTATGCATAGTACAATTTTATGTTGAATTGTGTATTGATGTTATTTTCTTAAACATTTTCCTTTATCATTTCGATGGGATATTTGTTTTTTTATATACAAATATTATTTTTGTTTTACGAAACGCGAACCCGCGCCGGGGAAGTGTTCACCGTACGTTTATTCCGCGTCGTCGCGTTTTCCGCTTTCCAGGGAAGGGAGATCAATGATTCTAGATAAAGTCAATTAAAAAAAAGAGCAAGTAAATGTTGTTGCGTAGAGAATGTAATGACACAACCGTTTATCTCTCTTCCCAGGCGCACAGTGGAGTATGATGGAGCACGCGTATCCGCGGTATTCGAACGCGTGCATCGGCGGCGCGGGGCTGCAGCCCGACACCGGCATGTACATGAACAACGTGATGGATCCAAACATGGAGGCTGATATGAGCGATTACGGGCAGGGCATGGGCGTGGCCGGGCCCTCGCCTGGGCCCAGCTGCCTCGCGGAGAGCCAAGCGGCCCAGGAGCCGGCGCCGCCCGCCCAGACCAAGCGCCGCCGCGCCACCAACCCCCAGTCCGAAGAGAACTTCCAGAGGGCCTTGGAGGCTGTCCGCTTTGGTGGTATCGGGTTCTGCAAGGCTGCAAGGATGTTTGGCGTCAACAACCGCACGCTGTGGCTCGAGTACAAGAAGAAGGGCTACCCGAACAACAGGCCCAGCATCAAGAGCCGGATCAAGAGGGAGCATACTACCCCCCCACCGGAACTGAAAGAGGAGACGGCGCCGCCAGAGAGACAAATGGCTTTGATCTGTCCGCCACATTCCGTACCAGTAGGATTTATCGACAGTCGGCCTATCGACTTCCCTTTGCAAGGAGTCACCCATACTTCACCACTGAACATTTTGGGTGTGAATTTCAACGCGATACAATAGAACACGGCTTGCGCACCGTCAGCAGTCAGCGACACATATTCCTTGTGACACGACTGGTCCGGCGCGCAGATGCCGATGCCGATGGTGCCGCTGCCGGTGCCGCTGCCGGTGCCGCTGCCGCTGGGGCCCTCGGCGCCGCCGATGCGGGCGGGCTCCCCATGCGGCCCCGCCGCCGTGCCGCCAACCCAGAATATCTATATGCACGGTTCGCTATGAACGTGGGTGGGTCCAATTGGTGCACCATGCGTTCGGCGCTGTTCGTCAACAAGAACAACGTGCTTGTGCAACTCAAGTAAGCGAGCGGTGCGCGTACGATCCGTCTCTTTGACTCTACGTATCGACTTATTGTATATGGAACAGTGTAGTTTTCGGTGGTAGTGTGAGTGTCCGTCCCCGTGCATTCTACGGGGCGGCGATGTTCCGTGTTATCCGTTAAGGTGTATGCAAGCAATACGCTGATGGTGCGTTTTTTTTTATTAATTTCTATATTTAAGATTTACAGTGCGGCGAACATCGTCGAAGTATATGTGCGAAGGGTACCTTTGCTTTTTCGCTCACGTTAGCTCATTGTACATCTGTATGTACATGTTTGTGATGAAGGCTGATGGAATGGACGTTGGGGGTCCGGAGGTAATTTCTGATCAGTATAAATCATGTTAGCGCTAGTTTGAGCTCGCTGGTCCGGTCGTGCCCGCAGCCAAGTGACAAGTGTCGACCACTGCGGCACAATGCCATGTGTTTAATATGAACGTATTTTTGTAGATCTCAGTAGAACGGTTAAGTTATCGAACGTTATGAATTCGCTTATTATTCGCTTTAAATACGTGCACAATTTTGTACGCCGTGTGTTGGAGCATACGAGGTAGTGGTATCCCGTAAAACAGTTCTTCGTTTCTCAATGAGTCCATATATAAAGTGTTAAATGTTACCATACCAAAAAATACACAATATGTGTGTAATTTTTTTATAACACATTGGTGTTGCATTTTTTTTTTAAATATTTTTTTACTGACTCTGATAGAGCGAAATATAAATGGTTCTTATTTTATGCGTATATTGATGTTCGTTTTATGCCTGACAAAGCAATTTTATTCAGCTTGAACTGATGAGAAAGTGAAAATATTCTTTTTTTTTTTTAAATATGTTTACGGGATAGTTCAGTGCTCGAATGACTACAACTATCGGCTTAATGTGATATTGTATATACAATTACATACACATTTTACAATTCGTATGAGTTTCATACAGATTTTTTTAAAGGATTAGTTTTAAGTGCCGAGTTTCCACTGCCAAGTTTGGGTGTTGCCTATACTCATTACTTGATATTTCCACATTTTTCCGGCTTTATTGGCACGAGGTTTTAATTTAATTCAATGTTGGATTGAATGAAATTTTATTTATATACAATATTCCAAGAGAAAAATATAGACTATGACTGAGGTTTTTATCCAAGTATTGGAATTTTCTTTTGGACGGACCTAATTTTTTTGATTGACTTTGTAAGGAGAAAATTATACTTTCGGGGATTTTTTTTATTGTTACATGCTTTATCAAAGAATTTCAGTTGTATAGTCTTATATTCTAGTTTTTTTTATAATTGAAAACCTGAACTTTGCAGTAGGAACTGTAACTCTGCACTAGGGCCTCAGCTACGCGGCCTCATAATACCGATGGCAGGTTACAATCAGCTACCTCTATGTGTAAGTATTCAACTATACATTGATTCCTTTTATAAAATGTTTTACGCGTTTTTTTGCCACCAAAAATGTTTAGTTAGTATTATTTTTTTATATATATTTACACACATGCAGTAATTATTTATACTGGTCTGTCTTAGAGGTGTATGATTTTATATTAAATTAAGTTTAATCAAAATCATTTTTGTTTAACATTTATTCACAAACTATTTAATTTGCAAAAAAGATTGTCATTATGAAAAATCGAGTTCTGGCTGAATCGATCGTTGTAAAGAAGTAAAAAAGAGTTAAAATCTTACATCACTGTAAACAAAAAGTCAGTGTTTTTTTATATGGGTAGATTAAAAATATGCCTCCTATGTCATACATTTCTGATACAGATTTGTGGCTCATACGGCGGTGTACGGCCATTGCGGCGTGCGAGCGTTTGTCGAAGTGTGTAAAAATGGCTACGGATTTTTATAAATATTTACTAATTCAAAATAATATTATGTTTATTTAAAAAAGATATACTTATTGCATAGTATTGTTTATCATTATAATCGGTAAGACATGTCGTTTTAAAAGTAATAATGGTGTGTATATTTATGAAAAACGGGTGCATTTCCGTACACCGCTACGTGTGAGAGCCGTAATCGGTAATTTTAATTTTACCGTATTAAAATTAAGGCATTTATAATTTTTATAAACAAAACGCCTCTATATATATTACGTGTTACCGAAAGAAAGTGGTCATATTTGGATGCTAATATGCGGTATTTCAACCCATATTAAGTAAAATTTTGATTTTATTTAGCTAAATTCATTAACTTTATGTATATTAAATTCCGTATTTTATAATAAAATCATAATCACTTCCCGTGTAAGCTTATACAAAAAATAACTTTAAATTATTGATTTAAATGAATTTAGCAAAACAAAATTGATCTCAATTTTTACTTGATGTGCGTTGAAATGTTATTGCATATTTGCATCCATTTTAACAACGTATAGTGTACAATATGAGTATATTACCCACCATATTACTAAATCCGATTCGATTTCTAGGGTATAGATAAAATCTATTTCGTTATTTATCGATTGTGTATAATAATTTACATCGATACGACTTGACACTTTGGACAACAGTGAATGATAAACAGCTGAGCTTTTTCTACCATGAGCATTGTTATTCTCGCTCACGCATTTAACTTATTGGAATGTAATCGATATTATCGATTATGATAAACAATTGATTAAAAATAGCGGGAAATTTTGCGATGTCTAGGTTTCATATCCGGTAAACACTCACCGTCAGGTGTAAGTAATGATCCTCAAATATGACCACGGCTTTTTATAACACTGTAAATCAAATAGCTTTAAAATGTAAACATCGTTCGCTTGTAACCGTGTACTTACCGTCAACACTTGATTATAATCACAATTCTCTATCACATGTATACATATTTCTACAATGTTTTATGGTTTTTATCCGTTTTTTTTATTTGTATAAACTCGAGATTTGTTTTAACCATTTTAAATTAAGTCGGTATTAGTTACCTACGTATCACATCACAATCCCAGTGAGTTAATGTTTTTATCTTTTGAATCAGTTTTGGATCGCGCGTAGGCTCGCGGCCGGCGCCTGTCGGTCCGGTCGCTGTCAGTCGGTAAAATTAGTTTCCAATATATCATTAAAATATAATAGATCTCGTCTATGTATAGAATGTAGTTGCTAAGGCATTAAGTGGTAATTATATGATGCATTTATAGCGTAGGCGATAAAGCCGGGTGTACACTGGTGCACTGACGCGGACTTGGTGGAATCCTAACGGGATACTATTTGGTAGGCTACCTGAATTATTGTGTTGTCCATGATAATTTGCGTTTTTGTATATGTCTATTAAACTAATTTCGTGTATTTAATAATCCTATTAATTTTGAATAACTAATAAAAATGTTATTCAAAAAATATAACTTTACAGCTATGTGATATGTTAGTTTAATAAAATTTAATGATTTTTCTTCCACTTGCCCTTATCCCATTCGCAATTGGGCAATATGCTTTTTTTAACACATTTTATGGAAAGATTTGGCTTGGCAGTTTGTACGACCGGTCGATTCTACATTTATGATATAAAATCTGTCTTTGCGTAACCACCAATGATGCCCACGTTATGAAAAAAAGTCAACAAAAATGTTCATCCAATTGCTGGCAATTGGATAACGGAATTTTAAATTAATCGACCACTATAACCAACAAAGGCATTATTCTCAACATCACTGTAAATTAATATGATCTCGTCGTTCCCGCACTTCAGTTCCGTACTGTCCGGGCATTGGCTTCCGTGTACACCCGGCTCTATGTAACATAACATTACGGCGCCAGTATTGGTATTCTTGTAACTAGTGTAAGTGTTACGTGGTCCGTGCGCGAGCGAACTTATCTGGTTTCTTTCCCACTGTACTATATAGCCCCTTGTATTTGGGCATAAGTAGATATATTCTTAAAAAGAGACGATCGTTAAAAGTATCGATGTGCCGAGGCGGTCTTTCCTATTTACTCTATCGGACCGACCGAGGCTTTTCATTCTTCAAATGACGTGTGGTTTGTTTTTTTTTCGATTGTATTTGCAAAGGGTTCTGTTATTGCGACACTAGCGCCCCCGTCTCGCTCGCGCCGGATCATCTTGTGATTGATAGACCCTGCAACAACTTATAAGTATTAACATTTTTTTTTATTCAATCGTCTAACGTAAGGAGTATTATATTTTTCTATTCGTGTAGAGTTTTACAACGATAAGTTTTTTCGAGTACGATCTCTGTATGATTTTTTTATTATTGACTGATTTTTTCACGTGTATACTTAAAATTTTAAATGTAGTGTTAGGTGTAGACGCTGCGAAGCAAGTTTTTAATGTAAATAAATGTATGTATATACACAGTAGGTGATTCATGTCGCTCGGTGTGTCGTGGTCGCCAGTCGCCACGCGACCGTCTCGCCTCCATACAATATAATCCATTGTCGATGGTTTTATGTGCCATTATTCGGTATCGATGTGTTTTCTCCCGTAATGTCGGAACATGTTACCATGCAAAGTATTTTTCTGTCTCGTGTAATCGATTGTGAAACATAGTGATGTGTATTATGACGCATACGCCATTATTATAACGCAATATGAGTATTTTGGTATAATCCACCATACCTCTGGATGTAAATGTGCGTAGCACTCGAAATGTTCTATACCAAAATAATTTCAATAAAAACTTCATTATTTTGTATTTGTTTTGTTTCATTAACCCGTTTTGTTTCTAGTTTGTTTTACATCATGGCCACCAGATGGCTCTTTTGTAAGAGAAACCAATTTATCGTCACTTAATGTTCTCAGTATTCATATTTTTAGTAATCACTCAAAACTGTTGTAACAAACGCAAAATGTTATTTAAAATAGATATAATTTAAATACATAATTGGCAGTACCCTCCTACATCAATGTTAAGATGTTTAGATATAGATGATTTTTGTAAAAATTGCATCAATATTGTCTGTCTTAAACATGGTTAAATGTAATTTTACATTAAATCCTTTTCAAATTGGCAATCAAACTTAAAAGTTTAATTAGTGCCACCGAAAATTAGCCAAGAACGTGTCTGGACGTCTAATTTTTATCGGACAATGGATGTACTCTATAACAACCGCTCTAGAATCCGGTGCGTGTACGAACTTGCGGTAAAACTTGATTCGGTATTTTGTAAAAAAAAGATGGACGCCTATAGACGTTCCGTCGCATATTTATATGCTACACAATTTTTTTTTGTAATAGTTAAAAATCGTTTTTTTGTGTTTGTAATAGTCAAAAACCGACACATCGTGGTTCGTCTACACACTGGATGATTTTTTGACTAAAATAAAAAAAATATATTAAAAACCTATGCTTGAGTTTCTTGGTGCATCTTCTCAGATTTGCAACTGGAGATTTTTGTAAAGACTTGTAAAGCGTGTGTATATTCTAACACGCTATTTGAAATCATACTTATCGACTACTTGTTTACTCTAAAAAAAACCACGACATAGTTGTCACTTAAACAATTAATTTAGCGGTAATTAATGACCCGAATAGACTGTAGGTCGAAATTAGTTATGTGTGGCCTGTGAGCTCGATAGAAAAGAGACAATGTAACCATAAAAGATTGTGCTAAAATAAAGCAAAAAGGTGTGGTTATAAACACCAAATAAACGTCACATGATAAATAATTAAATGGGATTGTGTGCTATGTCTGATAATAAACACAAAGCTAATTTAAAATCAATCTGTACATATACTATTGATGAATGCGAAAATAGATAGGGTTCAGTCTCCATTTCAAGCAATTCAACTTAACGCAACCGTAACATCTGGTTGTCGTATCACATAATATAATGAATGTTTATTCTGTAATGCACCTCGTGGGATTATGTTGAGGTAATTTTATTATTATTATTATTAGGCCCCTTCAAATGACAGGCGTTCATCGTGCGTTTACTAAAACATTTTTGTACTGTAACTCACAGTACTTAGTGTATGCAAACCCAATTGATTTAACTATGTTCAGATGGTCACTAGACAGTTACGCTTCGGCGCGCTGTGGAACATTGAGATGACGAGCTCTAACTCGCTGTATAGTCATCAAGGCCCGAGTAATTTTTAAAAATTGAAATTGGTTTACGTTGTCATAAGTACTTAGATAGATTTCGATATGTTCAACAACTCTCATTTTTAACACGCTTCAACATGCGTTTATGTGAAGAATTGAATGTATAAATCTCTTGATAAGCGATTCGAAAACGTGCGTCAGTTTTTTGTTGTCTGAACATAGTCTTAACGGGTTTATCTCGTATCTAACGCATGTCATCTGAACGCGCTTTTATTCTGATATTGTTTATTTTTGTCATGATTTTAGTATTTAACACAAGGTGGAAAGTGGGTGACATTAACACGCTTAGAATATTATATCTTTAATATATTTTGAGAATAAATGTACCTAACCTAGTCATGTGACCTTAGGAAGGTTAATTTTGATTGGACAATAGTGGGTGCTTATTTTACATTGAGCTATCATCCAAATTTGCATGTGTTTTTATTTTGTTCTTATTGTAAGACCGTCTGCTATTTTTGTTAGTTGTATGGTTGCAACCGTGTTTTGGTTGTACTCGGGTGTAGCCTTGCCCAGTATAGTGCGTTGAATGGTCACGATGTTATAACTTATCTAATATGAAAGTTAAACGTTGTTTTTGAAATTGTTACATGTATTTCGTAGTATGAGACAGAAGCATCAAGCGATATGTAGGTGCGTTATCAACTAATGACCACTTTAACGCGCTTATCGAGGTACGAGCATGACCACAACTTGTCAGCATTACACATCTCATAAATAAAGGGCGCCTTCGAAAACTGACTGGCAGTAGACACTATAGGTACTGGATTTTCGTTCTACTGTTGGCTGACTTCGGCTTTTACAAGTAGAAGCAGCAGTATCAGTAACTTTCGTTGCCTGTTTTCTAGTAAAACAACACCAGTAACTAGTAACGCGGTTAAAGTCTGCACTTAGGCTTGTGGTTAAGTACAAAGCCGTAGTTTACATACATAAAATACAGTGTCTTCTTACGGATCCTGGCCTCGATTCCGTTTTTCTTGGTGCAGTTTAATTAATATGCGACAAAAACCCTTACTTAGTGCACCGATTGAGCGTTCGTACATCGATTGGGCGTCGACTTTCCATTAGCGACCGGCTTTACACCCTATGCTCTCCTATTACATTATTCTTCATTTAAATAATAAAAATAGTAAAATAGCAGTGTTGTTAGTGTCGACAGAGAGCGGCGCGCCGTCCGGGCTGAAGTTGCGCCGTTCGAAACACTTCAAGCGTCAGAACCGCGTGCCGGACGAGCGTGAAGTTCGCAAGCAAGCGTCCGAGCCGGCCGCCACGCACCCGCCGCCGCCCACGCTCCAGAAACATGAGTCATATCCGCAGTACGCTAATAAGGTGGGTCGGTGATGTTCACTCGAACAAAACCAGTAGGGTTCTTTTATCCGAGCACAGCAAATTGACTGCACTACACCTGATGGTAAGCGTAGTGCAGTCCAAATCAGCGACTACCGACAAACAATGAGTTTATCGGTGATCACCAGAGTCATGCCGGCCTCCATAATTGCTTCTCCCTCTTCGGAGAGGGCGGAGAAGCAAATCGAGAGGTCTGCGACAGGACAGGCGAATGACCAATGCAAGTACAGTAATACAAGGATGTACTCCTATATCCACCCCAATGAACCATCAAGTCATGTTGTAAGTCCTCGTCTCGTCATTCGTTTCAAAGTCGTGTCAAAGCCGTGTAAAAGTCCTGTCAAAGCCGTGTCAAAGTCCGGTAAAAGTCGTTTCAAAGTCCGGTCAAAGTCTTGTGAAAGTTCGCTCCAAGCCGACTGGTCACTGTGTGGCGCCACCTGGGACTTCGAAATTATCGATGTTCCAGGGAGGTCAGCTAACGCTGGCTGGTCGATGGACCGCTCGCGTTACGGAACGTTTCGGTTCACCCTCCCAAAGAAGTTATCACTTCAAAAAAAGCTATTGAACCGTTACATTCCAGAGCCGGCGGCCTAAACTGCAAGAGCGCGAGGTGGGTTCGCTGCTGATCCGCGCCGTGACTGTGATCGACCGGCAGTCGTCCGTCGCGTCGTCTGTCGCGTCGTCGTTGGACGGCGACCCGCCGACGCCGACGCCGACGCCGCACCGCGCGAGCCACACGCCGGCCGTGCGCTCCGGCCCGCCGCTCAGCTGCAACTTCTGCTGGAACACGGTCGACGAGTGCGGCAGGATACTGCGCAGGTGTGTCTATAACAGAGCTTAATGATATTATAGTAATGGTGCTGCCACACCGGTGTTATAACATGTTGACAAACATTTTTTAACATTAAACATTTACTAACATTATCTAACATTGTGATAAAATGTTAGCAAATGTTTGTAAACATTTTATAACAGCGGTGTGGCAGCACCATAAGATATCATCACCCATAGACAACCATAATGTCAAATTGTCACGTTGTATATACATAGAAATGTCACAATAATTGGATGCAAATATCCAATAACATTTCAACCCAAATCAAGTATAAAATTTAGATGTCGATTTTATTCTAATAAATTCAATAACTTTAATAAATGATTTAATAATTATTAATAATAAAAATTTATAATTCTATTTTGCAAAATTTTTTTTTTTTGAAGTTATACTTCTTTAGGCGCGTTATGAAAAAATGATGAGAGTGAAATTTTAAGATGCGCGCGCACCTGTGACACAAAAAATTAACAGTATGAAGTTAGGCGCGTTAACAAAAAATGATGAGAGTGAAAGTAGCCGTAATTAATAAACAAATGACGATTTAGACAAAGAAAAACTCTTTAGGTTTTTTCTTATTCGGAACATGTTGCCGTAAAAAGTACCAGGCTCGCATAAACGCGAAGAGAGTAGAATGTACTTCTATCATGTCGAGTGGATATGTTGATATAAATTAAAATACTTTTATTTAATATAATTAACACTAAATATTATTAAATTATTAATGTTACGATATTTCATCGTTGTTGTGAAGACTTGAGAATAAATTACACTTGTCTTTGGCGAAATGCATAACAATGCGAAGCTTAAGAGTGTTGTTACAAAGACTTGGCTGTATGAGCTACAATACCTTTGCCTATTAAAAACACGAATTTGAACCAAAAATTATAATACCGAGGACTATGACGGAAGTGAATACTTTTTAAATTGTTTTCGAAATTAATAAGTGTCCGTTCTATTGAAACTATGAATCAACACGCATGAAACATTTACTATAATAATAATTATAATGTACATTATAAATAATAATTATTATTATAGTAAATGTTTCATGCGTGTTGATTCATAGGTCATTTTTGACAATGTCCTTTATAATTTATATATGTGCTAATAAATTATATTCAGTAGTGATTTAAATTGAATATTTTGATTGATATTACTTACTATTTGTGAATATTAGTGAAAAAAATTGTGCTTATATACTTTTTCAAGTGCTCCAATATAATTGAGGTTAACTATCCGTATGTATTATTATATTCAGTAGTGATTTAAATTGAATATTTTGATTGATATTACTTACTATTTGTGAATATTAGTGAAAAAAATTGTGCTTATATACTTTTTCAAGTGCTCCAATATAATTGAGGTTAACTATCCGTATGTATTATTTATTGATATAAATTAAAATACTTTTATTTAATATAATTAACACTAAATATTATTAAATTATTAATGTTAAATACTTATTATTGGTTATTTAATATTCACAAAATAAAGAAATAAATTTAATAAAACATTTAATAAAAAGTTTGTGATAAAAATTAAAATTGAACATCAAATAATAATATTAATTTTTAATATTTGCTATTAAATTGAATAAATAACAAAGAAGTATAACTTCTCACGCGCGTACATAAGTACACGCACCCATTTTTTGTAAAATACGGTGTTTAACCTACTTAAATCTGATAAATTTTGCAAATTAAAATCAACATTTTAATATTTACTTGATGTGGATTGAAATATTATTGCATATTTGCATCCAATTGATATCAAGTAAATGTTCGGTAATAGATATTTTACCCATTTACACTATATTGTTATTTTATATTGTTGTTTTATTTACAGTATTTCTATGTTTATTAGTCAGGACTCTTCGAAGTATCCACCTTTTTGGGCATCAATATTAATGTAGCGCAAAAAATATCCAGCCTTGACTATTGATATTTCACCTCAGTATCGAGTATTGACTCTTGAGTATCAACTATCAGCTGCAGGAGTACTGATAGCTTCATCGTATTTCAATTGCCTTTTTTTTGCAGGAAAACGCAGTACCACTGCCCGGAGTGTCGCACGAACCTGTGTATCGTGCCGTGTTTCCACGAGTACCACGAGACTCCGGAAGAAACCGCCGCCAACCCGAGATGAACTGTTTGACTCCCACAATACTGTGCTAGTTAAATACAAGGTTAGTTGCGTTCCATCATATGTGTAGATGTCTAGGGAATTCGGGTATTATCGATGATCAAAACGATCAAATTTTAATCGATATTGTTTGAACGATGTCTCGATTTTTAATTGGTAAAACTTCCAACTGTCGATATTGTTGATTTGTGAATGAATGAAATACAAGAGACACTTTTATTTTTTACTATAGACCACATTTGTTATATTTTCTCTTTTGTGACAAACGCATCTGAACGAAATAGTTTCTTTTTTATAATATACCATTTATAATTACGAATTATATAGTGCTAATCTATCGATACCCTTAGGCAGCTGTGACAGCTAGCTTAAGTTGTCAAAAATGTATCAATAACATATAAGTAAGCCATTTTTTGTACACGGATGGATCTAACGCAGCTAACCATATAGTAGGACGCAAGTAACTGGGCTCTTTGGCAATTTTCCTGTATACAAGTCTATCACCAAAATCTAAGCACACATTGGTGCTATGATTTTACACCTCAATGTCCCGTATGTTTACCGTTTTATTACTGCTCAATGTAATCTCTCCTGTATGGATAGTCATACGTGATATGGTAATCGAAGTCAGCCGATACGCCAAATTCGATGCGTTCAACTATTTTTATAGTGATATCAAACTTTAACATTAAGATTACCGTGGCCATGTCGCCACAGATGTTTATTGAAATTGTAAATTTTCTCTCGTGTCAAAGCCTATGACGGGCCTATTCTTGCATTTGAAACGGTGCGATCGACAATGTGTCGAAATATCATTATCATAATACTTGTGTGATGTAAAAATATCACCTTTTTCTGCACTTTATTTGTATTAATGTATCGATGTTTGTATGTTGTAAATAATATGTACATAGTTGTATCGAACTTCAATCTGATTGATGTTGCAGTTGGTCCATGAATTTATATATATTTTTTTATTTTTATATAATATATGGTCTTGATGTTTGTATATCCACATATTTCTGGTTTTTTTTTGGCAACGTCCACTTATATTTCTGAACGGACGTCGTGTAGAGAAAACGTGGTTCATAGAACATTTAAATACATGTAGTATGTAATATATCTGATATTTTAAATTATTTTGATGTTTTTAAGATGTATTTTGCCATGAATAAAAGAGACGAGACACTGCATAATAAATTTATATGGTGATATAATCGGAAATGTGTATTTTAAGCAAACAAAATCTAAAATATAGTATAATTGGATGCAAATATGCAATAACATTTCAACCCACATCAAGTAAAAATTGTTATGTCTATTTTATTTTCCTAAATTCAATTACTTAAATCAATAATTCAAAATTCTCTTTTGCATAATTGTATGTGGGAAGTGTTTAATTTATAACTTTTTTTGTATAATACGGAATTTAGCCTATATAAAACTAATAAATTTAGAAAAATAAAGTCAACATTTAAATTTTTACTTGGTGTGGATTGAAATGTTATTGCATATTTGCATCCAGTAACGACTTGCTCAGCTTATCTTCTACATATGTAATATAACCTAACCTAACCGTTAATAAGGGTCAAACTTATAAGTAATAACTCCTCTTTTTGTTTGCGGTTAGTTAAATTCTAGTACATAACAGGAGTCACCGATGAGCCGTATCTGGGATGTGGTTGCCATCCGAGATGAGTGTATATTTAGCTACAATAAGGCAATAGAGTATATTTACTATAACAATATATATTATACATAAAAAATTACAAAATATAGAAATATTTACACAATCTTTATCTTTATATATAAAAATTTCGTGTCACGTTGTTTGTCGGCGATGAACTCCTAAACAACTGAACCGATTTCAATCAAATTTTGCAAACTATGTGCAGTTTGATCCAACTTGAGAGATAGGATAGTTTATATCTCAATAATATAGTCGCAATATTTTTTTAATGCAAATTATTTGTTTATTATATGACAAAGTGTTATAATTATCTGTGAGTTCCATAAGATTCTAACAGATGGCGGTGTAAGGTAACTTATCGGCTGGATTGAGTAAGTATCCAATAGACGGCGCATACTGTATTGAATAAGTTACTACAATATAATTTAACATATACCTTAGCCACAGCAACGCGTGACCGGGTCTGCTAGTAATTTAGATTTTCGTATATCTGGCTATATGTATTGTTTCCCCCCTTATTGAAAAACGTCATCAATCGTAAAATTGTTTTGTGTGTTATTAGGCATATAATTAAGCTAAAGTATATAGCCGCAATAGCTCAGTTAACGGCGGTATGTACTGTCAAGACGAAAGTCGCAGATTCGAAACTAGACAAAGTTCAAAGTTATGTGTATATTCGTTATTAATTATTGCTTGCGATAGTGGTGAAGGACAAATTGTGAAGAATTCTTCATACCTGAGAATTTTTTCATAAAAATATCGAAGGTATGTGAAGTTTGTCAAACCGCATTATGTAATGACACTTACAACCTTGTAATTAATTGCCATATTTAATTTTGGCTATGGAAATGCCATTCACTTTTATGTGACTGATTATACGATTTAGGTTTATCTTTGTAAATTTAGCTCTGTTTTTTAGATTGTTCATGCAATGGTAGTTACTGAAAGTGTATTTTTTTTATTCAATTACCACGGCAAACGACTGTCACTATGGGAAAAAAGTTTATTTTATAGCGTAGGCCAGCAAACGAGCAATTGGATCACCTGATGGTAAGTGATCTCCACCGCCCATGTTCGCCCACAATACCAGAACAATCATGGGTGCGTTACCCACTTTAAAGGAAAGGGATAATTAGGGATGGGGAAGGAGAGAATTAGGGTCTCCGGATATCTCTCTCACCGTACGAAACGCAGCAGCAAACCGCTATTTTACGTTGGTTTTCGGTGAGGCAGTGGTAATGACACGGTCGATCCGGCCCATTCATGCTGTAGACAAAACTGCCTACAATGTGGCTCTACCATTCAGGAGGTTTCGTTTAAAATATAATAGAACGTTTAAAAACTAAGGTTTTATAGAGGAGTGTTGTTCAAATGATATACCTATTATACCTGTTCCAATATAATTAGTTTTCCCTACCCGTCGCGTATAAACAATCGTTATATTTATTTATAAAAAAATAAAGCTCTTAAATTATTTTGTTATTAATTAACCATTTATATACTTACGTTTTTTCAATAATGCGATCGTATACCACTTAAAAAAACGAATTACATATTATATTAATAATATTATGTAACATTTTTGAAACACATTTTAACATATTAATTTAATCAGTGGACGAAATTATTATTTATAGAAAATAGTTTATATTGTTTTTTTTTATAATCACCTTCGGGTAAGCACATATACTGTTGACATATCATATACATATTATATAATATATTTACATATCTTTACGTGAGTTTAGAAACGTAGCTTTGATGGTTCTATGAATAGTTCAGTGATATGAGGCGACCTCGTAATGACAGACAATAAGTGGATTATTAAAAAATTAATTTAATAAATTTAGCAAAATAAAATTAATATGTAATTTTTTACATGATGTGGGTTGTACTATTATTTCATATTTGCATTAATGTACATTGGGTCGTGTAAAAAAAAACGATAAAGGCTTATACAAATGGAGAGAGTTTACAACATAGGCGAGAATATACCTCTTTCACGACTATTGTGCTGTGTCGGGTTCGATTCCCGGGCTATAAAAGTGTTATTGGATTTTTCGTCCAATGAATGCGTCCGCATTTGACAATGTTTTGCTTTCAGTCCTCAGGAATAAGCTAATTCAGCTGAGGATTTCTGTTAAGCTGGCATATTTCATTTGCGATGGAGCAAAAGATTATGAAATAAAATAGTTTATTAATCATGTAGGCAATTGAAATAGCGCTTATGACAAGTCAGTACAAAAGTAAAAGACATATAGAAATCAGTATCAACTAATGCATACTATATCACCAAAATGCACTCGGCAAGTACACTAAATAAACACGAAAACACTCTCGATTTGCTTCTTTCCGCTCCGAAGACAGAGGGAAAAGCATTTATACTGGCCGGCATGACTGGTGACCACCAATAAAGTCATTGTTTCTCGGTGGTCGCTGCTTTTTTGGATTGCACTACGCTTACCATAGGGTGTATGTAGTGCAGGCACTTTGCCGTGCCATGGTATATATTATGTAGAAAAAATCTATGGATTGAATGTTTTAATGCTTTGTAGGTTTATAATACCTTCCATATCTCTTCAAAAACCGCGAGTCGCCCGTGTACATTTTAAGATTCCGTCGCGTGATTATATTGCTCCATGTTTAAGAAATCCATACAAATCTACTTATAGTCTGTCATTCCAAGATTTTACCTTTTTCGGTCTTATTTCTTCATATCACTAACAAATTTCATAAAATTGTTTTAATCAGTGATTATGTAAAGAAGATTCTGTTTTCTGTAGTCACTTTTAATCCTTGTCAAGAGATCAAACAAACCTTAAATGTTGAATAACTGAGCCTTTAGTCTATAAAATAATGTGAAGCAACGAAGTTCGAAAACATAGACCATAACATAAAATATCTATCGCAATGATAAAATTTCTAATATAAAATTCTGTGACTAAAATAAATCAGTCGGTACTATCGTGTTTATTTAGGGCAATATGTTTTATTATTGCAACGTGTTATGTTGTATTTATTATGTATTTTTTCATTCATTTTTATCACTTAAACATAAATAGGTATTCTAGGAAACAACAAAACATAGAAAAAAATTCATCATTTTCATATACGTTTTAACTTTCAAATTAATATTTGTGATAATAATTTATATAAAATAATATTATTGTTTTGGATAATCTATATTTACTTTACTCTGTGTATGTTCCGAACTTCGTTGCTTCGTTTCGGTTTTATAGAATAAGTGCCTTGGTCCTTTTAACATCAGTGTAATATTGCTGTTTCTGAAACATTGACCTTGAGAGAAAAAGAAAAAAAGTGTATTTTTGCATGTTCACACGATTAGCTTTTGATTACAGTGTGTTTGAGTATCTACTGATAATGGAATCAACTGACATTCTTAATGTATTTTATAAAATTATTAATACATTTCGTATTCGTGAAGGACCTGCCAGAAATCTTTTTGTGAAGGTTCAACTTTCTAGTTGTCTTATTTAAGTAGAGAACTAATGTAGATAATGCCATCTTTTAGAGATTACCATATTATAATGTATTTTTGTAAGAGAAATCTCTGTGTAAATAAAGGGTTTATTTTAGATTTATGAAACTGTAAGTCAAAAGACTTTGTATTTCTTCTGTTCAAGAGGAATATGTCTGTGGGACATTTTATAATATTGTACATAGGGTTTGTGGATTTTAGACGGTGATGCAACTAGACGAAGGGCGCAATGGGCTAGAGATATTTACTATAGTCAATTCTGGTCACACATTTTAAACGCACAAGGGTATCGAGTGACGATGTCGAAAAACGTGTTAGGAAATGTCGCGGATTTAAAGTATTCTAGTTCGTTTTAATCGGGTAATACATACGGTATTGTAAACGAGTTACTGTACAATAGATTATATGTCATTGTTATTTCTTAACATTGACATGTTTTTTGTTTGTTTGTACACTATGATGACAGCCCGACTCAAGTCGGCTGTTTTCAGCTGCACTAGACTTTTGGGGTGAACGCTTTAGGTGCTCTCAAACCTTACATTTAGGCGACCATGCTGAGGGCACCCCTGGTGGGGTACGAACCTCGGCTCAGGACGGTCGCTGGTAGAGGGCAGAGACATATGCGATTAATGATATTGGGCAATTTTTTAACTATAAAATAAAATTAAAAAAAAATACACCCAACAGTCACATACATAGTCCTGACCCAACACTAAGATACGAGTCTTGTGTCATGGGTATCAGGAACTACGAGATACTTTCGGTCCCACAACACCCAGACCCCGATACAAATATCTGTGGATCACACAAATGTTTGTCTCGGTGCGGGGATCGAACCCGCGGCCTCTCGTTTCACAGCCGGCTACTCGCCCGCTGCGCCACGGAGGCTGTCAACTAGTCATCGTCATCGGTTCGCGGGCCGGTACTAAGGTCGGGGCAGCGAGCAACGCGGCCAGTTCCTCGGCGGCGAACACGGTAAATAGGTCTTGTGGACATTAGCATACCATATGCTCACACTTTTATCCTCAACGGGGTAGGCAGAGGTGCAACTAAGTGCTACACCCAAAAGTTAAAATTGATTGCTCAATGTTTGCCCAAAAAGCCAATCCATTATTTTCGTAGATAGAAATCCGTTGCGCTTTGCTTTATCTCTAGCCAAGGTGCTGATTATTGAAGTCCAGTTGTCGAGTGGGACTCTACTGTCCAGAAACTCAGATATTAGTAGTTTATATTGACGTGATATTTTGTAACTTTATGTGGTTATAGGACGAGTAATTACGTCCATATATGTAATTAGGAGCCGAATATTCTAGTAATATGTAATTTACTATTCAAAGTGTATGTCTTTGCTATATATACATTTATAATATCTATGGATTCAAGAAGTAGCTCAAGTATTGTGTTCTAATAAGACGTCTTAGAATGATAGTGACACAGTAAATAAATAATAGTAATCTATAACTAACCAGGCGCCAACTGCCATACAAGTGATGCCGATTTTGATAAAAAAAAATTGGATTAATATTTTTCAGTGCACTGCTTGCTGCGATGGGAAATAAACACGTGCATAAATTAAAGAGATTGCTTTCAATTTGTGACACAACGATTGGGAAGTACTTACCTTACCTGATGGTAAGCACAGACCATCGACAAACAACGAGTTTATCGATGGTCACCAGAATCATGCCGGCCTGTATAAACACTACTTTTCACTCCGAAGAGGGAAGAAGCGAATTGAGGGGCCTGCGACAGGACAGGCTGATGACCGATGCAGGCACAGAGATATAACAATGTACTCCTATATCCGCCGCAACCAACCATTAAGTCCTGTCGCGAGCCCCTTATGGCAGGTTTCAACACCATGTGTACAGTGGTCGCTATCCCGGCGGATATGAATATCCTACCACCAGCAAATGACATTATTTAACACTTGTAGATGTTTTAAAATGGACGTGGCAAAATATTATCGTATTTTAGGATTGATAAAAATATGTGAATAAAAAAAAAATACAGTCTGCAATTAGTTTATGGGCCGGATTTTTTTGTCTGTTGTTGCGAGTTAAAAGAATAGTATTTGTTTCGTATCAAGCTAACTCTATGACGTTCTTTTGAACAATATTAATCTAGATAATCTAAAATTTAATTAACTCTGCGCTAGAATAAATCTTCGACATAGAAATATATTTGTATTTTATGTGAAAATGTTAAATGTTCTGGAAGTCCGTCGTATGTGTTATATATTATATTTACCGGAAATTATCATTAAGTAAATATCTCAGCTATTCTTTGAACAAAAATATACAATCAAAATTGTATTTGATAAAATTTAACGTAGGTAAACATACATAGTATTAATTTTTTTATAAATGGATACGATATCAATTTATCTGAAAGATCAAACATAGTTGGATGTAAATATGCAATAACATTTCAACCTACATCAAGGAGTACATAGTGATCCACACGCCTTGTGTGGATCGCGTTACAGGATCAGTAGTGTATATCCGGTTCTCCCGTGGGGCTTGCGACATGACTTGATGGTTGGTTAGGATGGGTATAGGGGTACATCCTTGTATCACTGTGCCTGCATCGGTCATCCGTCTGTCCTGTGTCCCCTCGATTTGCTTCTCCGAAGAGGGATGAAGCATTTATACAGGCCGGCAAGATTCTGGTGACCACCGATAAACTCATTGTTTGTCGATGGTCGCTGGGTTTTTAGACTGCACTACAGAAAATAAAATTGAAATATTAATTTTATTTAGCCAAATTCAATAACTAAAATCAATAATTTAAAGTTCTATTTTGCGTAATCGTACATGGGAAATGTTTCGTTTATATATTTATAAATATATAAACATAATTAATTTAGGTAATAATTTATTTAGGTTTTTTTAAACCTAAAGAACTTTACCTACATACTTAAATGTAATGAATTTAGCAAATTAAAATCAATGTCTCATTGTTAAGTTGACGTGTGTTGTTGTGCGTATTTTCATCCAATTACACGTGGAATGAAACTTACCGTCTTAAATTCTACTGGGAAAAGTTGCCTTATGAAGGCATTTATTTCGTGACACATGTATATACGTCATGGCAGTATGTATCGAAGTGTATAACAGTGCATTGCGTTGCACAGCATAATCTTATGTTTGTGATAATGCATGAGCACATTTACACTGTTGCATGTGAACGCACTGTTATAGAGCATAATTTATCAAAATATCCACCAGCATCACTTCAAGGGTCTGTTTCACGACGTTCGAATAAGAATTAACCTTTTAATTCAAGACAGCCTATATTTGATAGCATTACATAATAATTAGTAGACGTAATATGTCAGTAGGTGGTTTTATTAACGTGCTATGCGTGTTCCATACATTAGACAACGTTTTCGGCAAGATAAAACAAATAATAAATTAGACCGCGCCAAGTCTAATCTCGGCATGTCTCGTCCCCAAGGTGTGGACTGAGCATTACATTTGTTGAGTAGCATTTACTCCGACGTGGTGAAACAGGCGCCAATACTGCTCAATGTAATCAAAGAGTTTGTTGTCTATATAATGTAAGATGACTATATATTTTCTGAGACGGTGGCTCAGTGGTTAAATGTGATTTCTCTATTTGTAGTAGGTAGTTTATTCGATAAACTGGACGTGATAGATATGAAAGAAATTGATGTTATGATAATTGATATAAAAATATTTTTATTATCGTTTAAATAAATGTCTCATTTATATGGATTTGTTTTATTCCTATCGATATTCCTTAAATTCGTTAGGTATACGCAATATAACACGCAATAGCAAGCTTTAATTACAACCGAATTGTTATGGTGCTGCCACACCGGTGTTATAAAATGTTTACAAACATTTTCTAACATTAAACATTTACTAACATTATCTAACATTGTGATAAAATGTTAGCAAATGTTTGTTAACAACTGTTAAAAATGTTTGTAAACATTTTATAACAGCGGTTTGGCAGCACCATTAGAATGACAAAGCCCCCGTTGTTACGTCTGTAGTCAAATTGAGCTATTGTTAAATTCTGTAGCAATACTTAATAATTATTAATTATACATAAATACACCCAACAATCACACACATAGCCCTGATCCCACAGTAAAATGAGTATTGTGTCGTGGGTATCAGGAATTACGAGAGACTTTCGGTCCCACAACACCCAGACCCCGAAACAAATATTTGTGGTTTGTTAAACAAATATAACAAGTATAATCACACAAATGTTTCGTCTTGATGCGGGGATTGAACCCGCGGCGTCTCGCTTTACAGCCCGCTACTCGCATGCTGCGCCACGGGGGTTGTCTATTAAATACTAGCTTTTACTCGCGGCTCTGTCCGCGTGATTTTTCCGGGGTAAAAAGTAGCCTATGTTCATCAGAGATAATGTAGGATTCTAATGGTGAAAGAATTTTTGAAATCGGTCCAGTGTTTAAGTTTATTCGTTACATACAAAAATACAAATCTTTCCTCTTTATAATATTAGTTAAGATGACATTGCGCATTTCAGCCGTAATTATTATGTTTTTATCAAATTAAATTTCTATTTGCACTTTATACCTAATATCCTCTGTTATGATTCACAGCTCTTAAATCTTTAAAAAGATATAGCGAAGTGAGATTTTTCAGCTCCGCATTATCCAGTGGCTGTTTCGTAATCTTCGCTTTCTCCCCAAGTCTCTTCTCCCCCCAAATATCAATAATCGACCGTATCTCTTGATTAGTATCGGCATGTAGAACGATTAGAACCGACTGCGACCCGATCCCGCCGTCTCTGATTGTGGCGCTGGCTCCACAGGACCTCGTCGCTAGGTTGTCCACATGGATGTACTTGATGGTAAAGCCTGGGAAGTAGTTTTCGTACACATACACTTGACCTTCGCTGATGGAGACCGGAGTATTTTCCACAACGGCAGAATCCATGTGTTTAAGGTTATTTTTCCAAACGCCAACCTCTAAAGGCATTTTATTCACCTCGCAGAATATTCTAGATTCTACAGCGAGGATTGTAGCAAAGAGAATGATCGATATCATGACGTTACGATGCGAATGTTTATCGACGAATGTGAAGTTTCGTTGTGCAATAAATTATTGCCATTAATACACCTGCGTCCATTGTGTGAACACAATGCGAAGATAAGTTCTTTGTTTGTAATCACAGTATGAAATTAGGGATATGAGGATTGGTAAGTATATTATGGTGTATGTATGCCTTCACCTCGACACAAGAGTGTATTGGTCATACACAAAGTAATACGTAACAGTCAGGGATCCCTGAGCCAATTTTCCACTTGATTACTATCAAGCTAATTTACCGTGAGTAGCTTCGTTTCAATGAGACGCCCAACAATTCCCTATGCGAAAATTCTCTATTGTGGTAGCTAACAGAGGTAGCAAGGATAGAATATTATGTAGATTTGATGAGTCCCAAAAAAATATTACTTACTGTTTTTTTTTTTGTTAAATCTGATGATAATTATCTAAATTATTCGGAAAAATATTTGTCCTACAAAATGTATGGTATGATCAAAGAGTCCCCTGCTTCCAAAATGTATCGATAACGAGGTCATCAAAAATGATTACTAACCAGCTGATTTTTTTGTTTTTACATAGTTAATATTTGTAAAAAATCCTGTAATGTAATGTTTGTAATAAATTGTCCTACATATAAAAAAAAAATTATGGCACTCATCAAATCGAGATATTTTATCCTTGCTACCTCTGTTAGCTACCACAATAGAGAATTTTCGCATAGGGAATTGTTTGGCGTCTCATCGAAACGAAGCTACTCACGGAAAATTAGCTTGATAGTAATCAAGTAGAAAAATGGCTCAGGGATCCCTGACTATAACCTCTAAGCGAGCTAAGAACTTAAATTCGGTGCCTATATTTTTTTAATTTAGTCCAGTTTAAGTTGAATGTCAATTTACCTATAGTGTCCTGTGTGTGTTTATTTAGACCAGAGGTTCCTTGACATTTTTCTCATAGACCACTTTAAAAATTTAGCTGGTTCCGGTGGTGGACCCCCCTGCGACTCTTTAAGTCTCGTCACGTTGTACAGTCGGTGAGCATCATAAAATATCTGCCTAAATTGATAGGTGTAGTCAAAGCCAACATTTTAGTTCTTCACTATCGAAAGCAGATAAAGTTTCGTGGTCCCCCGCTTACGATTTGTGAAACCCAACTTTTTTGTCACACCAACGTAGACCCCCGTCGAGTCTCCAGTGGACCCTTGGAGTCCACCTGGACCACTTTGGGAACTAAGGATGTAGAGTGTATATCGTTCTTTCAAAAGATAACTCCGGATGTTCAGTTCGTGATCACGGAACTTGCACTAGTAAATAATTTATTATTTTTGCTTTCTCGGTCAATGGCAGTCTATAGACAAAGGCCCGTATGTTTTGGGCCTAGATTCAGTTGTGATAGTATAAAATAAATAGACGCAACATTCACACACATAGTCCTGACCCCACAGTAAGATATGTAAGATAGATATGCCAGAAGCAAATAAACTTACTTACTGCGTATCGATTTGAAAACCTAAGTTTTTAATTCGGTTCTAAATCATGTGTCGTCGATGTTTTGGAGTGAACGTCAGAAGAACGATTCTGACGTTCGCGAATTATCGAAATGTACCACTACTATTGCCTCACTTGAAGTTGGCAAAATTGTCCAAAACGGCATAGCCATAAAAAAAACAAAAAACCACTACTATTAACTATTGATACCTACGTATTTAAAAAAAACACATTTTTGAGGTGACCGTCCAATCTGACGTTAGAATGACCGGTCACTTACGTGATGTTCACAAACTACAAGGAAATACCGAAATGTACTTTCGACAAATAATTAGTACCTAATGGATGAATTGGCGTGTACACACGAGTGGGGTGCATCTTCGCTCAGTCCATCCGTGTTTCGACTCACGCTATCACACATCGAATACTAATAGGTAATTGTATTATTTCCATCAATAAGTTACATTTCCCAAAATGTATTATCGAAACAATCATATAAACCAAGTAAAAATAAGCTAGAAGCCATTTAAATATACTGGTACGTTTGTCATATATATGACAAAGAATGCACGATATGTCGTGTTACGTCACAAGACGGGGCAAACCGTTATGGTGCACGCGTGCGAGGGAGATAGTGACACTTTCCCACTACGCTATCTTTGCTCATACCAATATTTAGAACATGAACCGTGGCCTCTTTTCGTACCCAAATTATTTCGCAAAATTATTTATTCTTGTCAGATGCATATAATTGCACCAATTAGTTTCGTCCCAATTCGCCCCTGAATTATTTATCGCCGCATTTAACGTTATAAGGAAATAAATAAAAACATAATATAATTTCATTTATTTATACAATGGATACCACTAACATTAAAACTAGTGTAGGACCGCGGCGGCGGCTGCCGGCTTGCATGCGTGCGCTCCATACACAAGAGTTCCGCAAGTCCACTTAAATACATGTACACAGTTCTAAAACATTCTAAATCTCATGTATAAGAACATTTCATAGCCGTAACTTTATGTAAGCACCTTTTTACCGCCAATTTTTTTGCACGACTGCCCAAAAATGGAGCATTATGTTTTTACGGCATATGTATGTCACTTCTTCAACTCTATATAATTATTATTTCTCAAAATGGTTTTTTGTCGGTTCTTCTAAGTTTAATGATTCAAACACCATTGAAGCTCATGTTTGCCGCTATTGACGAAAAATAGAAAAATGTTTTTAAATTGTCAAAAATAGGAGAACAGTTAACAATGCCATCTGTTGACAGTATAATCAACTAATTTGTTATTACACATGTCCACTTTATTAAATTACGTAACACCGTTGCGAAGTATTCGCACGAGTCATCTAGTTGTATTATAACTCTGAAACGTCTGAACAGAATGAAATGTGTGCAACATTGGCTAGCTATAAATTTAAGAAAGTACTTTTCGAGCAGTCGTGTTTTAAACTGTATGATACAGTTACGTTATCCATTAATTTCGTCAAGTCGCTCGTCACTATAGTGAAGAAGTCGAATGAAGCTCGAGTGATTATAAAATCGATAATTCGTATCGATATGTAAAAAGTACTAGTTACAAGCTATACCAAACATAATTTTCGAATAGTATAAATTGTGGATATAAAACACATATAATAGTGCAATATGGATGAAAATATCAGCTGCCTTATATTGTATAAATATTTTGGACCGAAAATACGTTATTTGAGATCCGGAAAGAGATTCATATTTTTTTTTGTATACATATAAGCAAATTATCGTGTTAGTGAGACAATGTGAGAAGGTAAAATTAAACAGATCAAGGAATTAAAACACACAAGTGAATTGTTAAAAAATACACTTAGCTGCTTTCATTAGTTACCATATTGATTATAAAACATTGTGTTTAAAAAAGTACATAATTTGATTGAACATAGCTCCAATAAAATATAAAGATTTAACAAACAAGAAAAAAAGGAAGGAATAAAACTGAAAATAACAATTCGTTAATCTAACTACACCCAAAAGTAATCAATTTTATATTCTACTTAATTTTTAAACAAAACATAATTACAACGTTGCTAAGGCTTGTTAATAATTATTGTCATATGTTTCAAATGTGTTAAATTATCACCAAAGCAAAGTGAAATCTCACTATGATTTTCCATCTTATTGTCTATTATTTTTATCATTTGCGTTTCAGATTAGTGAGGCGCCAAGTTAGACGCGTTTATCTATAACTACGTTATTGTAACTGTATCGTTTTAACAATAATATCCAACGGAGTAGTAAGAATTACTTTCCCATACTTTTAATTTATGAAAGTTAAAATATATATTATCTTTTATAATCATAAATAAGAATGCATTGAAAATAATAATGTGTTTTGTACAAATCCTTAAAATAAGTGAACACAATATTTATTTACAATTCTGTATAAATTTTATTAAGAAACTGAGAATTACTTAAGTGCTAGTTGCCTTTAAAACCACATTTCTTTTTTCAGAAAATCATAATATATTACTGAGAATATTGAAAGTGTACAAGTGGCTTTGGATTTTCAATTGTTTTGTCTCATCCGTTTTTAGCCATCTTAGTAACAAGAATGATATAAACTCGATTCTATTTTATTCGATTCATAAGATAAACACTAAAAATACTAAAACGAATGTATAAACTTGCCTAAACAAATTTTATCGATAAAAAAAATAATCATTTAACATCGATATTTACGTATATCATTTGATGCATAAAATGTAAAATTTTAAAAATAAATTCACACAGGACACAACCCTATATATATTTTTTTAATAAACTTAGGCGTTGACAAAACAATCGACAATGTTAAAAAGCGTTAATAGCTAAAAGGGTGGTAATAAATGGGACGGATACAGGAGTCTCGCGGAACTCTGAAGGCACTTTGTCATCTAACCGGTGATATGGCGCCGACTGAACGACTGTCACGCATAACAGATGTCGCTTGCCTTCCAAAAAAATCACAGTTTAAAAATCACACATTCCGTTAACTTCGCAAATGCTGACGTTTGCGTCAACATTCGAAAATTTTAGATGACGCATATGACGCGACGGGTCGACGAGTCGACTTATGTCCGCCTGACACTTGCCTTGACTTGACTACACGTCACGTGTAGATGACAAAGTCGACATTGTTTATAAGCGATTGAAGAGGATAGTATCCCCGATGTGGCTATAGAGCGGTTGATGCGGAATGTCCTAATGTTATGTCTAGTCGTCTCCGTTTATAGAATGTATGATTTTTAGACTTCGGCATTACCTCCAATAAATACTGCATGTTTAGATCCATCAGATCAGATAAAGGCGTCAAACATCAACATATTATTGTCCAGGAGATAAACACGTACCCTGTATCAACAGATTCTTTTAGAACTATAGAAAGTATGATATCTGGCCTCATAAAATACCAAAATATTGTTAAAAATCCTCACCGGACGTCCCATATCGCATGGTAAACCAGATCATATCTGGAGAAATTGGGACACCGATGGCAGCCTTATCTATGCTCTTAAACTAACAGACCAATACTAACCGGTGTATGAATACGTTCTTAAAACAGCCAATCATATCGCTTTGGTCCTTCGAGACTACCATTTAAAAATCATTAAAACTGCGGTATTTATTAAAGGTAATGTGACTTAGATAGGCATTGATGCAACTACGACGTTCCGGGATAGACAAGGGGGGTGACATTCAGGAAGGGAGCTTAGCAATAACATTGAACATGTATATAAAATTTACTTAAAAAGGCCCTTACCCACCTTTGATCTAATAAAAGGGAGTGATCCCTAGTCCCGTGGGTCGAGGACGAAGCCCTCTCTCCCACAATTAATTCTAAACTAGATATGTTACTCTGGTGTAGTCTAATAATATCGATACTTCAGTTGCAAAGTGTCGTAAGTCTCAAACAAATGCTTTGTCAGCCTTCCACTTTCTAACCCTAATATGGTATTAATATATATATACTATAAATCTTACGTAACGTCGATAGATATTATAAAGACTATTAAAAACACATAGAAAATATGTAGGCTCGAGTTTGGTACAGTAAATATTTAAAAATTCGATTGTATAATTTTCGACTCGAATTTTTGCAAGTCAATTATCGATATTAGAAAGATTAGTAATCACCAAAGTTGAAGAGGGACAGAGTCCCTATGTTACACCTTGTACCGGGAGTACGTTGCACTATCCGCTACGCATAGACAATCCGCTCAGCGGTGTTGCAACGCGCGCGCGTTCTGTTGCGCGTTCTGTTGCGCGTTGCGTTGCACGTTGCACGATGTTTTACATGTGTATTGTGGCGGCGGTGTAGCGAGCCTCGCCGCGTCGCCAATTCCATTGAGATGGCCGATACTGTACGGACAATTACATATTTAATTTTAATTATAAGTGTATTTTTTTATGTAATTTGATTGAATGACGAGACGAGCAAGTCGCTCGCCTAGCCTATCCATAAACAGAAGCAACACCACACAGAACTTTGAATTCTAATGTACTGCATGGCACCGAATTGCGCTCGTCACCCCGAGACATGAGATGTTAAATCTCATAATGCCCAGTAATTTCACTGGCTTCAATGTCCTTCAAACCGAAATACAGCGCTTACACATTGTTGCTTGGCAGCAGAAATAGACGGCGCGGTGATACCAACTCAGACGGTTTCTCTCATACGAGGATTCTACCACCTTGTAACCAGTATGAAATTATCAATGGACATGGGTGATACAATTACTTCATTATATGACGAAGCTAGTTGAATCAAGCATCGAATCATTCTGAATACTATAATTTCGAAGGTATTTATATGAAATCTATCAATCCGTACTATGGCTGCATAGTAGACTATGTCATCATTCGTCATAATATCATCAAAATACACTAAATCTATTTATATAACTACTATTAATTTTTTTTCATATTTTTACTATAGAGACGTCCAGAATTGTTAAATAGTTGGTTGGGGGAGAGGTCGATATGAACCATGAGTATCATCGAAATGGCATCACGTGTTTTTTTTTTATAGCATAGGCCGGCAAACGAGCAAGTGGTCACCTGATGGTAAGTGATCTCCACCGCCCATGTACGCCTACAATACCAGAAGAATTATGAACGCGTTGCCGACCTTAAGGGAAAGGGATAACTAGGGATTGGGAATGGGAGGGTGATTTGGGCCTCTGGATATCTCACTCACCGTACCAAACGCAGCAGCAAGCCGCTACTTTACGTCGGTTTTCTGTGAGACAGTGGTAACGATCCGGTCGAGCCGGCCTATTCATGTTGTAGACAAAACTACTCAGTCTACAGCGTGGCTCTACTACTCAATAATGTATGATTCTCCGTGGCGCAGTGGGCGAGTAGCCGGCTGTGAAGCGAGAGGCCGCGGGTTCGATCCCCGTACCGAGACAAATGTTTGTGTGATCCACATATATTTGTTTCGGGGTGTGGGTGTTGAGACCGAAAATCTCTCGTAGTTGCTGATACCCACGACACAAGATTCGTATCTTACTGTGGGGTCAGGACTATGTGTGTGACTGTTGGGTGTATTTTTTTTTGTTATTACATACATTATATTTTTTGCTATTAGTAATTCTTTACAAAAAAAAAAAATGTTTTGTATTACTGTCAGTATTTTTTTGCGAGATTGTAGCTGTTAAAGCATTATAACATCGCTTTATTCTTGTGCATGCCGTGGTCGCCTCTATAATAGTGACAACATTTAAATTAAGTATATTATTGATTAATGTATGGGTTTTTTTTGGCGGGAACTCTGACAGTGCAGTTCATCGCTTATTTTAATTTATTTCATAAACTAGTTTAGAGTTGTGTTTGTTGTATAAAAGTGGTGTGGATTTGTTCAATAAACATTGGCAGTGATGAACAGTGTATGGAAACATTGAAATAAGTGTTTAAGCATCGTACTGAAAGGAGTTAACACCAAAACTCCAACAAGACCTTGAAATCGACCGCACCCGTGTTTCATCGTTCTTGTAAAAATAACTTGAGAATAAAATAGACTTGACATTGGCAAAATGCATAATAATGCGAAAGCCATAAATAAAAAGGAAGAAGATTATGTAAGATTAATGTTATTGTATGTCATGTTGGTGATCCTTAAATAAATGAATACCTTAATGAGTAACTGTCCGCTGCGCGTGTGCGGGTTCTTGAACGCGTACAGTATCCACGCGGCCACTGTGCACAGTGTGGCGATCGCTATGAACGCTGCGACAGCGCCACCTAGCGGCGACTGTTGTTGTGTCGTCGATTCGACAGACGGACTCGCCACCGCCACGCCGGACGTCTCTACGCCTGTATGACAAAAAAAAAAAAACAACAACCGTTCAAGTGCGAATCGGAAGGTGGTAGATGCCTCGCATGCGAGAAAAATAAATGTAATATAGTGTCACCGCCGCCAAGCAACAGTGTGTGATCACTTGTGTTTCGGTTTGAAGGAAACTGAAGCCAGTGAAATTAAAATTAAAGTAAAATCCGTTGAATAGTTAGAAAGATCCAAGCGAACAGAACAGCGGAAACGACTTCATTTTATACTAAATTATTTAAAGATTTATTAATATACTAGCTGTGCCCGCGAACTTTGTTTCGCCATCAAAAAGGTTAAGTTAAGAGCGCCTGAAGCGCTCACCCGAAAGTCCGGTGAAGCTGTATATAGCCGACTAGCGTCAGACTTACAACAAACCTGAACACCAAAAAAAAAAAACAAAAAGGTATCATACAAACTTTCATCCCCTATTTGGGCCCTTTAGGGGTTGAAATTTAAAGAAAAAAATACCCTACGTTTAACCCTGGGTCATCAACTATTTTTCTGCCAAAGTTCATCGAAATCGGTTCAGCGGTTTAGATTTTTCATACAAACTTTCATCCCCTTTTTAAACCCTTCAGGAGGAGATTTTTTAAAAACATAGTAGCCTATGTCTTATTCTGATGTATAAGCTATATTATTGTAAAGTTTCATTAAAATCCATTCAGTAGTTTTTACGTGAAAGAGTAACAAACGCACATCCATCTATCCATATTTACAAACTTTCGCGTTTATAATATTAGTAGGATTGTGATGTGACCGACCTGCATGTTTGTTGGTGTGATCACCGTTGACGTCATCAGTGTTGTAGGCGGTGCTGTCGCTGACGTCACGGGTCCCGCCCGCGTCCACGTTCGTCACCACCGGACACGCGTTCGCCTCCGTTATCGACAAGTCCGAGCACTCTGGGGAATTATCGAATTTAAAACACATGAATACAAGAATACCGACGTAAAATGCATCATGCAGCATGAATGGGCTGTCTTGACCGGTTCGTTACCACTGTCTCACAGAAGACCGACGTAAAGGAGCGGCTTGTTGTTGCGTTTCGTACGGTGAGTGAGATATCCGGAAGCCCAAACTCCTCGCCTTCCCAATCCCTAATTATCCCTTTCCTTTAAGGTCGGCAACGCGCCCATGATTCCTCTGGTTGTGGGCGAACATGGGCAGTGGAGATCACTTACCATCAGGTGACCCACTTGCTCGATTGCCGGCCTATGCTATAAAAAAACTCGCACTTTTTTGTGGGCGGGTTAAAAAAAAATCGTAACCAACTCACTGAGCTTCCAGTTTTGTTTGTTGATGTCGGTACCGCTCGAACACTTGTTCACGTGGGGACACCATGTGCACTGCAACAACAAGAAAAATAAATCAAACTAATATTATAAATGTGAAAGTTTGTTTGTTTGGATGTTTGTCCGTCAATCACGCTGAAACTAATGAACGGATTTTGATGAAATTTGGTATACAAACAGGGTATGAGCTGACTTGGGTGATAGGATACTTTTTATCCCGATTAAATGCTCCCTTGGGATAAAACAGGAATCTTGATATTCATCAATCACACCGAAAATTCTGAACGGATTTTGGTGAAAATTGGTATAGAGACAGGGTATTATGTAAAATAGACAGTCACTAAATCATCTGTAAATGTCCTAATTCCACGCGGGCAAAGCCGCGGGCGGAAGCTAGTAAATAAATACACCCACCAGTCAGTCAGTTTACAAGGTTGGTAGGTCCCTCGTGTGCGAGAGGCAGTCCGGGTTGGTACCATCACGCCGTCCATTCCTTCCGTCAAGCAACAGTGTGCAAGCACCGTTGTGTTTCGTAGAAGCCAGTGCAATTACTGGTCATTATGAGACTTAACACCTTATATCTTGGGGTGAGGAGCGCAGTTCAATGCCATGCAGCGGTTTGTGATTCAAAGTTCTGTGTGGTGTTGCTTCTGTTTATGGGCAGGCGTTGGCGCTTACCGTCAGGCGAGCGCCTCGCTCGTCAAAAAATGTATATATTTATGTACTTACATTGAAGCCAGTGTTGTGGTTGAGACAGGAGTCGCAGGAGTTGTACTGCAGACACGTGGGCAGCGCGGTGAGACGCAGGATCGTGTTGTTAGTGATCGCGTGGTTTTTGAACGAAACCCTGTGATACTCGTATATCGTCTTGCTTCTCACGTCTGTAACAACGTAGTTTCAGTAGTAGGCACCACCGTTTTGTACATTCCTGCCGCAAAACAACCGTGTTTGAACCGTGTCGTGTTTCGATTTCAAGTACATTTGAATCGGATATTTCAGAAACCCCATAAGTCAATTTTCCAGGAAGGCAAAAAACTGTTTTGATACATAAATTTGTTCAGAACTAACTTTATTTTATTAACATTAGGAAAGTTTAAGTTCATTTATAATCGCAGCCGTTTACCATCAGACGAGCGTGTGGGCGCCAGGATTACTTTCAGGGAGGTGCATCTGTATCTATACATTATACTATTAACAAAGTATATAAAATATAGAATCATACATGGATATTATGCAAATAAATGTAATTTCAAATTCAAATCGCGCGGGTATTTGATTGAATATGTTTCGCTAATAAAAAACATGCTTAATCTCTTTAGTCGATGGTTGACGTTATTGCTCGGGGAATACCCGCTGCCCGCTGACAGGGGGGTGCAAGTGCATCCCCTGCAACCTACTGCTGTCTACCAACAGACGAGCAACTTGTCACGTCATTTTTTTTTTTTACTAGCCCTGTATTATATTCGTCCCACTGCTGGGCACGGACCTCCTCTACTGAATGAGAGAGGTTAGTCCACCGCCCTGGCCTAATGCGGGTTGGCAGACTTCACATACCTTCGAAAAATGTTATCGAGTTCTCAGGTATGCAAGTTTCCTCACGATGTTTCCTTCACCATTAAAGCAAGCGATAATTTTAACATTTAATATACATGTAACTCAGAAAAGTCAGAGGTGTATGCTCTTGGGGCTGGTTTCGAACCTGCGACTTTCGTCTCGACAGTCATACTACTCCCCGCTGAGCTATCGTTGCTTCACGCGTCATTACGGTAAAAAAATCACACTTCACTCACTAAACAGGCTCTTCTCGCCGACGTACGCGTCGCTGATGCCCACCTTCACCGGGTGGCTCACGTCGTTGATGGCCTGCACGTCGATCGGTACGTCCTTGTACGCGAACACGATGTCGCCGTTCTTGTACAGCGTGCTGGCGAACGTGAACTTTTGCTCCTTGTCCTCACGTAACGACGCGTTCACCCAGAACACGGTGAATTTTTCACCTAAACACAGTTTTTTATTATTTTATTTTTTTTAGCAATGCGCTCGCATGATGGTAAGCGCCACGCCTGCCCATAAACAGAAGCAACACCACACAGCACTTTGAATCACAAAGCAGTGCATGGCACCGAACTGCGCTCGTCACCCCGAAACATAATATGTTAGGTCTCATAATGCCCAGTAATTCCACTGGCTTCAATGTCGTTCAAACGGAAACACAACAGTGCTTGCACACTGTTGCTAGACGGCAGATGGACGGCGCGGTGGTACCAACCCAGACGGCCTCTCGCATACGTAGCACCTACCACCTTGTTTATATATGCTCATTAAAATAAAAGTAATTTAAACGGATTTTATCGCGGTTTTTTATTTTTACTCATACACTCATCCCACCAGTCCACCACGTGATCCCGAAGGCTGAAAAGCTATCCAAACGTCGCGTCGGGACCAAAATTATATTCCTTCTCAATCCCTTTCCTTTAAGAACGACAACGCACTCATGATTCTTCTAGTATTGTGAGCGTAAATGAGTCACTTGCCATCAGGTGACCTACTTCCCGTTCTATGTCATAAAATAATAAATATTGTTTTCAGGTACCCTGGATGTCACATAATCTAATTTCCATCCACCACATTATTTATCGACCATCGATAGAAAAAAACACCTACCGTCATCATAAAGTTTGACCACACTGTCATCAGTGAGCGACGTGTCGAAGTTGGCCATCAGCGGAGCGATGTACTGCGTGGCGGCTATCCAGTTGTGCACGTGTTCACCGGTGAACATGAACCCGCCGGTGGCGAGGGTCACGTTGCGTATGTAATGACCGTAGTACGGGAATGGGAACGACAATTGTATAGTCTGTAACAATATATGTAATAATAATTAAATAAATACACCCAACAGTCACACACATAGTCCTGACCCCACAGTAACATACGAGTCTTGTGGCGTGGGTATCAGGAATTACGAGATACTTTCGGTCTCACAACACCCAGACCCCGAAACAAATATTAGTGGATCACACAAACATTTGTCTCGGTGCGGGGATCGTACCCGCGGTCTCTCGCTTTACAGCCGGCTACTCGCCCGCTGCGGCACTGAGGCTGTCTAGTTATTACGGTACTATATATAGTCGTATAGTTATTACGGTTCATTTGTGCACGTTTTGATTGTATACTTTTTTATTTATTTCATCAACCGGGCACGGCAAGGTGAATGCACTACACCTGATAGTAAGCGTAGTACGCTACAGTACAAATCACGTGAACATGAAATTTCTAAAAAAATTGCATTTGGTGAAACAAGCCTTTTTAAGAATGAATCATTCTACGAACAGGTCTTTTTAAGAATGAGTCACTTTGCGGACATGCCTTTTTAAGAAGAAATCATTCGGCGAACAGGTCCTTTTAAGAATGAGTCACTCTGCCGACAGGCCTTTTTAAAAAGGAGTCATTCGGCGAACAGGACTTTTCAAGAATGAATCATTTTACGAATAGGCCTTTTTAAAGAGTCATTCGGCGAACAGGACTCTTTTGGGAGTAAGATATTTTGCGAATAAGTCCTAGGTCGACTAACCTTTTCCTACAAATCATGAGAACATGGCTGACCTTTTCAAGACTGAGTCATTCTGCGTACAGGTCTTTCTTGCCGACACGCTTATTTATGTCATCGTTATGTGAGCATTAATGCAATGTATTGCAAGGTCAAAAGGAAATTTTTATATATAAAGATTTTATTATATGGAATAAAAAAATAATATGAAAAAGATAAGCCTTTGTTAAAACACAGTGAAAATTGGTTAAAAAATGAGCCCGCAATTAGGAATTTAAATATTAGTATGAACAAAGGTGGGCGCCTAATGGGCATAGCCCACTATCTCAGTAAAGGCTATTTCGTGGCGGGGTTAGGTGACGTTAAAGTATGAATTTATGTACATTACACTCGCATAATTCTGTAAAATCAATGTCTGGACATTGAAAGAGGCAATAACCCATGAGTTTGTTCCACGAAATGACGATGTAAATGTGAATGTAATATAGTTAAATAAATATTGACATGAAAATGTGATATTTATGATCCAATTTACAGAATATATGATTTGATAGTCATTAATAATGATCAGATTGTGTTTGTTTCGTTTTGATTGTGACGAGCTCTAGGCGTGTCTATACACGATTCTGTACATATTTATTGGTTAGTCGCCACTTGCTGGTTGTACTTACATTGGCGCGCCGGTACGAGTTGCTGAGCAGTTCGTGTACCTGGGCCTCCGGTTTGGATATGTTCGCCCAGTATTCGTTGAAGTATGTCACGTTGCCAATGAAAGTGCTGTTGTAGAATTCGTGGCTGTCCTGAAAACAATAATATTTTTTTAAAAATTTAATTGAATGAGGAGACGAGCAAGTCGCTCGCCTGATGGTCAACGGATATACACTGGCTGATCCTGGAACGCGATCCATACAAGGTGTGGGTCACTATGGCAGGTTTTAACTGCATGTTAAAATCTTGACGAATGATTTGAGATGTTGGTTACCACAGAAGCTGCTATGGAAGGAAGTGGACAATTAATATTTTCAACTCCTCCCTAACCTTCTATCTGATTAATTTCGTTGCGGGACAAAGACGTTTAGGCATTTCCAGAGACTCGCCGAGCTTCACTGCTCGGTGTCGACAAAATGCGTGCCACTGTTGATCCTGGTGCACAGGAGTTACAGTGGCGGGTGTGTGGGAGGGATAGTCTCTACCACAGAAGCTCGATAAGCCAGTACCCAGTATACCCACATTCCGTGGAGCGTATTTCCGTCCCATGATTTGTTTCCGTCATGTGTGTGATAGGGGGCGGGTATATCGCCATACCGGGCACACTTGCAGACTCCGGGTAGAGACTGAGCATTTCGTGAGATAAAACCTATCTCACTTTTTTTTGTTTTATCCGAGCACGGCAAAGTGACTGCACTACATCTGATGGTAAGCGTAGTGCAGTCCAAAAAACCAGAATCATGCCGGCCTGTATAAATGCTTCTTCCCTCTTCGGAGAGGGAAGAAGAGGGGCCAAACGAGGAGCCTGCGACAGGATAGGCAGATGACCGATGCAGGCACAATAATACAAGGATGTACCCCTGTACCCGCTCCAACCAACCGTCAAGTCATGTCGCAAGCCCCTCGGGAGAACCGGATATACACTGGCTGACCCTGGAACGCGACCCACACAAGGCGCGTCACTATGGCAGGTTTTAACACGAATAATAATAGTGTACGAATATCCTCCCACCAGCAAATTTACCCGATATCACTTTATCCGACTCGGGGATCAAACCTGAGACCTGAGCTCAGCAGCCGTACCGCGTACGCAATACAACTGCGCCACCGAGCCGCTACATGTTGATCAACATGATCAGTGTCTATGGTAGCCTAGTACACGCACAGATTTGAACTTACATATTTCAAGCTGGTCAAATTGTGTTCCGCCTGGATTCTCTCAGGTGTCTCTTGAAAAACGTCAGGGAGGTCTGGAAGTAAAATTGAACAATATATTTTTTATTTTTTTAATCAATAATTTACGTTACCCAAAATCTATAGCAGAAAGAATTTAATTAATCCGTCCACAAAAATATAAATAAATGAGAAGTCATTCAAATATGATGGAGAGGGCAATTGTCAAACAACAGACGAGGTATACTTTGACGTCACGGTGGCAAATGGCCATTACAGTGCACGCGTGCGAGCGAGATAGTGAGATGTCCCCACTACGCGCTCACCTTTGCTCATACGATATGGGGTGACGAGCGCAATTCAGTGCCATACAGTGCTCTGTGAGTCAAAGTTCTGTGCGGTGTTGCTTCTGTTTATGGGCAGGCGCGGCGCTTGGCATCAGGCGAGCGCCTTGCTCGTACATTACCGATATTATCATACGTATACTCACTGTCATCGGGGTCGATGGGATCGCTCACTTTAGTAGCGATATTGTCCTGTCGGATTCCGGACCCGTTAGTGCCCAGCAAATGCTTCGGCGTCACGGTCGGCGGACTCGTTGTCGTCACGCCCTCTGTAACATTATAATAACATTATTATTATAATAAATAAATGCACCCAATAGTCATACACATAGACCTAACCCCACAGTAAGATACGAGTCTTGTGTCGTGGGTATCAGCAACTACGAGAGACTTTCGCTCTCACAACACCCAGACCCAGAAACAAATATTGGTGTATCACATAAATGTTTGTCAAACTAACAAACACACATTCGTTACTATAGTTTTTATATGTATATTAGTCATCATTATAAATACAAATAATTTATTCATTTAAAAGGGCTTCTAATGTACTATTACAAATTTGTGTAAATACAATTATACAGTAAACACTACACATCACTACACAAAATACACACCTAGTTGAAACGCGAAGAGAATTAGCTGTACGCTGTTTTTTTAGTTAAAATGCAATATTTTACTACAGTAATATAAAAATCCGTTTTCTCTGCCTACCCCTATGGGAAACGGGCGTAAGTTTCCGTAAGTAGGAATGTGTAATAAAAGATATAAAAAACAATTGTTAAAAATAAACAAAGATGTCACAATATTAAAATATATTCGATGTGTAAAACACAGTACACGAGTATTTATTTATTTTATTTATTTAAACTTTATATACATAACATGTATAAAGGCGTACTTAATACCAAAGGCATTCTCTACCACCCTTGTACAGACACACAATCACATACACACACAGGGGGTAAAAATTATATGATGCTTCATTGCATTAAATTGTCCGATTTCCAACTGAAATATTAAGTCAATTTCGTTCAGTCCCAAAAATATAATAAAATGTATGTACATCACACAATACATATTAATTTCATACCACGGATAATCACTTCGCATCACGCTCTACAAAAAAAAAAACAATTAAATAATGACGTCAGTCATAGTAAAAATTGGCTCACTTGATTTCTCTACATATATGGCATATCTTATACATTTTATTATCAACTAGCGCCCGCGCCAGCTTCGCACGGGTAAAAACATATTTGTTACGACATCGCATTACGAATCTTTGAATATTTCGGCTTTTCTGTACTACAATATGTAATTATTATACATGTAAACCTTCCTCATGAATCACTCTGTCTATTGGGGAAAACTGCATTAAAATCCGTTGAATAGTTTAGAAGATCTAAGCGAACAGACAGCGGAAGCGACTTCATTTTTTGCTATCTAAAGATGTTGGTCGGCGTCGCACCCACGGTCCCGTCGTGGGTGTTCATGAGCGGCGGAGTTAACTCACCATCAGGCTGCCGAAATGGCTCGTTTACAAATTTTACAATAAAAAAAACGTCACTCAATCCAGCGTGTTACATAAAACAACACAATGAACAAAGACATTTCGCAATGCGCTCGAGCAGTCATAATATTAATAGGAAATTCGCCAGAAGCAGTGATAATAGGCTAGTGTCCTACACATTATTTTATAAGCAATAGAAAATAATACGAAAAAGAAACTTTTTTGTAAAAACAATATCAAAATTGGTTCAAAACCGAGCCCGCAATTAGGATTTTAAATATTGGTATGAGCGAAGGTGGGCGCGTAGTGGGGACATCTCGCTATCTCATTCGCACGCGTGCACCGTATTCACCATTTTACACGGCGACGTCAGAGTTTGCGCCGTTCGACATTTGACGAGTATCCCTTTCTATCAGACTGAATGGCTTTTAACTTATTTGCCGATTTATAAAAGTAGTAGGTTTTTGGGTAACGTAACTGAACGGTTTATATAATAAACAAAATCAAGACATCTACTCGAATAAGTGATAAGAGGATAGACCAATCAATTCGCATAGCCACAGTAAAGGTATAATATACAGTATTGTATCTTCATACAAATGGATGAAACGCGAGCTATACCTACGCGCCTCGATCAAGGCACGCGCGCGGCAGGCTGACAGTCGCGACTGTGCCGCAGTCACGAACGGACGGTATTGTTTTTTTAAAGAAAATTTCACTAAAAATAAGACCAAGTACATATTTAATATGACGAATAGGATATATTGTGCTGTTTTTGGTTGCATGAATTCGTCAATTTATTTATATAATTTATTACTTAGTTGTTGTCGTTATTTAGAATGGGTGTAATGCTCTAACTGAATCCATAAAAAAGTATTTTATAATCACAAAACTAAATGGAATCACAAAGTAGGCAAATGTAATTAAAATGCTGGAGGCGGACAGCCCTATCGCATGTTTACGTACCGCGCGGCTGTAGGCATTTATTTCTAAAATTCAGCTAAGTTACAATACAGTTTACAGTGGCATAGCTATTCGCAATATAAGGCATAAGATGTTGATTTTACGAAGCGTGTGGCTTATAAAATGTAAAATTGGGTGTTTTTCTTAGTGCAAATATAACATAGCTAGTGGTATTAAAATAGCGGGATCACACAGTTCGATATGAGTTGATCAACTGACTTGAATCAACAAAACGTGTATGATTTTTGTTGAACAAGTTCGACTGAAAGTCCGTTCGGACGGTTCAAACAGCACGCCATTAAGCAGTTGATAAATGAAAATCGAAACGTTTGAACCCGCTATGTCAAGCAAAGATTAGTTTAACATAGTATAATACTGTGACATAGTAGTGTAGGTATTGACGTGCAATGTACAATCTATACGTTTTACTAAGATATATTGGTCTATGATCCCGCGGAACATTGAACTTCACCCATCTGTTTACCGGATGAAAATAATAGCTTAGGGTATAAAATGTGATGCTGATCACATACCGATAGGGTTGCCTAATGGAATATGGTCAAGGATATGATTAATTAAAATTAAAAAAAAATATTTTTTTTATAATTTCACTGATCTGTTTACCAAAACAATTAACCTTCAATGAAAAGTGTACAATGTATACTACCTGAAAAAGCTAGGTTGCCTACATTTTTCTGGCCACTACTACCGGGTTGCCGTGTGCAAACAGGTAACAAAAAAGTGGTCATTGCACTCAAGAGCACGCGGGCAGAGCCGCGAGCAAAAGCTAGTATAAAATATTGCTCGAACGTCGTGAAACAGACCTTTCGACTATTACTTTTAATTAAGTTATAGTCACATATTCAGTGATTCTGCGACACTCATAGTCATGATTAAAAAACACTTAAAGAACGTCCTTTACGAGAGTTCAAATGACCTTTAACCAAACTTAATAGTTAGGTTTAGTCACGTATTTAATCAACAAATTCTTAACAGTTTTATAATGGTATCAATTATAACTAATAGCCACCATAATAATATACATATTTTTTTATAACACACTAGCGCCCCGCGCCGGCTTCGCACGGGTAAAAATATGTTTGGTACGACATCACATTACAAATCTTACAATTTTTCGGCTTTTCTGTACTATAATATAATAATAATAATATCATTTATTTCAACCAACATGGATCATAATAATTACATTACACATATTAGAATAAAATTATTTAACATATTACGTATACTATTTAATTACAAATTTCATTACAAAAATATATTATGTTAAAACAATACTTTGACACCAGTCAGTACATGAATCATACTGCAATGGTTCAAATACTGACAGTCAAACCGATTAGCAAATGCGTTCAGAATAGAGTTGCAGCTGGCCCGCACCCCGCGCACCAGAGATGTGCACCGCCCTCGCATAGTTGCATAAAAGCAATCTACGCGCGCTTCAGCGAACATCCCCGAAGCGCTACAGAAGCGAGGCAGCCCCAACAACACCCTAAACGCGTTGTTGTATTGGACACGTAGAGCGCTGTATTGTTTTTGCGTATAATCCGCCCACAGACTGCAAGTGTAGAAGGACGTACAAAATGCCCTGAATAGGGAGATTTTGACATCTCTTGAACAACGAGCAAATCTGCGGGCTATCATATTAGCACGAACAGACAACGCCCTACGCTCCCGCTCTATGTCCGCATCGTCCTTCAGGTCCGATGTTACAATATGCCCAAGGTATTTAAACTTGTCCACCATATTTAAAGGATATCCTTTAAGTTTCACGGTTGGTATATTTGCTAGACATCTTCCCCGGGCCTGAAAGACCATACATTCACTTTTTTTCACGTTGTATATTAAACTGTGATCGTCAGCGTATTTTTCACAAATGCCAAGCAGCCTCGACAGACCACACACCGAGGCACTGAGCAGAACCATGTCGTCCGCATAACTAATGTTATTGAGGCAAACTTCACCAATATGGCAGCCGACATGCGTGCCGCTCAACTTTTCAATGAGTTCGTTAATATACAGGTTAAAAAGCTTAGGAGAAGTTAACCCCCCTTACCTCACCCCGCAAGCCAACCTATATGGGGTTGAATAGGCCTCCGACCATCGAGCAACGTTAACCTGATTCTGGTACCAATACTTCAGAATACGTATCAGCTCATCTGGCATTGATGTACAATGAAGTTTTTGCCACAGGATGTCATAACAAACCAGATCAAACGCCTTCGATAAGTCTAGGAAACAAGCAAAAATAGGCGTGCTTCTATCAGTATAGTACTTGACAGTCTGCTTCAAACACAGCACAGCTGTTTCAGTAGATAAACCTGACTGAAACCCAAATTGGTTGTCGTGTATTTTTATGTGTTTATCGAGCTGAGTGTTAAGCAAACTATCAAACACTTTGGCGATAATAGTGGCCAGTGATATTGGTCTGTAATTATTCTTGTCACTAATATCACCAGTTTTATTTTTAACGATTGGCACCACCACCGTCTTCATCATTTTTGCCGGTAAGTACGAATGCCCCATACACAAGGAGTAAAACATGGCCAAAATTCTGGGCAGATGAGGGCCGGCATATTTAAGGTGCTCGATGCTCAGGTTGTCGTGGCCCGGAGACTTGCCCCGTGACATAGATGTAACAACCCTTCTAATCTCTTTTGCAGTAAATCGGGTGCTAATCTCCCGGCCACTACATCCATTACTGCACACAGACTGTGATGGTACCAATGAGGACTTTACAGTAAAATGTTCCTTGAATATCTCAGCTATGTCCTGTGGGTTACTGGTACCGTTGACACTCACAGGCAGACCCGGCTTACTACACAGTTTATTGGTTGACTTCCAAAAACTGCGAAAATCATGTTTGGAGTGATGTGACGCCAAAAGATCCAGTTTGATTTGGTGACTATTGTTTTGGCACCAGCGCAGGCGAGATTTAAAAATCCTGCGACTCGATTGCATAGCACTCCAAACACGACCCTCCCGTGGCTTCCCATACCACACCCATAATATGTATCAATGTATACATATAAACCTTCCTCATGAATCACTCTATCTATTGCTGAAAACTGCATTAAAATCCGTTGAATAATTTAAAAGATCTAAGTGAACAGACAGCGGAAGCTTCTTCATATTATACTATGTAAAGATGTCTGCAAACGAGCAAGTCCACCGTCTCCACCGCCCATGTTCGCCCACAATACCAAAAGTATCATAGGTGCGTTGTCGACCTTTAAAGAGAGGGATAATTAGGGATTGGGAAGATTATTTGCCATGCCGTGCTTTGTAATTCAAAGTTCTGTGTGGTGTTGCTTCTGTTTATGGGCAGACGTAGCGCTTACCATCAGGCGAGCGACTTGGTTGTCTCAGTCATTCTATAAAATAAAAAAATCGCTCCCATCGCAACCGAAACGCGCATTCGTGGGAATGCAAACACAATGAAGTGTCTCACCAATGTTGAAACAACACCGTATTAATCATAACACCGGTGACGTCACAGTGGTGCCTTCGCACGTATCCAGTTACATAGAATACACATTCAGTGTAATCGTCGCGTAGGTCTGTTAGGCATACAAGTAGACAAAAGTGGTCGATTATAAGGCCCGAACAGTTTTATCAAAGCTTAGGGAGGCATTTACACTGCTCATAATAATTTAAAACAAAAAAAGATGTGAAAAATAAATAGTTGTTTTTGCTAACTGGTTTGTGTACAAGCAATTGATCGGGTATTATTTAAACACGACGTCGCAGCTGTGGTTTTCCGAGACTAGGGGTTTGTGGTAGCTGTAGAAGGAGGATAAATAAATTAATTAATAAAAACACCTAACAGTCACACACATAGTCCTGCCCACACACTAGGTTAACATTTATTGGGTTTATCAGGCTCAAGAGGGAGTTGCGGACCGACATCAGCCAGACCCGAAAAATATTTGTGGATCACAGCATTAGTCGGAAATCGAATCCACGGCTACTTGTCCATTACGGCACGGAGGCTGTCTGTTTTCTGAGGATGAAGTGACCACTTTCAGCATGGCCAAGTTATGTATTGGACAGACTCCAGCGAACTCAACCCTGTTCCTGAAACGTCAGAGTCACGTACCGTCCGCGTCACCGAGCAGTTCATTACCAAATCAATATCATATGGAACACCACGCTCGCATACCAATAAGTCGCTCATTTGTCATGTGCATGCAATACGTACCGCGTCGGTTTTTACTACCAACGTGTAATACTGGTTTAGTATTGAGCAGTATACGCGCGACATCGCTTAGAAGACACTTTAGAACAAAGTGTAACTCTTCTCTTATAATCTATAACCTCCTTCTTTTTTGAAGTCGGGTATAAATGAAGGGCTACAGCAATCCTGGTATCACTCAAATGTCACATCGGTCCAGATTTTATGTATGCGTCTAGAGGACTTGTATCCGTGGATAAGAATAATTTAAAAAAAACATCGATCTGTCAGTACAGTAAAAATGTGTTTTTTTTTTATATCCGTGCACGGCAAAGTGTTCATAAAATCAGCGACCACCAATAGACTCATTATTATTAGTCTAGAGTCATGCCGGCCTGTATAAATGCTTCTTCCCTCTTCGGAAAGGGAAGAAGCAAATCAAGGGGCCTGCGACAGGACAGGCGGATGAACGATACAGGCTCAGTAATATAGAGATGTACCCCTATACCCGCCCCAACCAACCATCAAGTAATGTCGCAAGCCCGTCGGGAGAACCGGATATACACTGGCTGATCCTGGAACGCGATCCACACGCCTTGTGTGGATCACTATGGCTGGTTTTAACACCATGTGTACGGTGGTCGCTATACGGGCGGATATGAATATCCTACCACAAGTAGAGTAGTGTTAAGGTATTTCGGTCCTAAAGGTCACTCATCATTTACATATTTGGGTATACGCCCCTGTGATGCCCTCGGAAAGTAAACAAAGGCAACGTCAATCGAAAGCGTACAACATTTGCACTCACACGGATGACTACACACGGTGAAAAACCCACCATAAAGGGGTCATTACCGTCCCTCTGTCCGCCTGCATGACATTACAACAGTGTGCCGAGTGCGAGATTTTCTTTACATACGACTTGTATAAAATAAACACGCTTGATTTTTTTTAGCGCGGTATGGTTTACGATTTTGTGCGTCAATAGATGGCGCCACCGTAGAAATCAGGTCAGGTATATACGATGTATTATACGTGTATAGTCTGAATTAGCATGTCGCTGACGCGAAACCACAAGTTTACCCCCTTTACCAAAAAGTGCTCAACGCGGCTAAACAAGTTTTCACATCAATAAACTTTGTTATTCGCATTTGCGTAACGCGCCAATGCTTACTATAAAATCTAAGCGCGCTGCGATGACGTCAGACTACGTAGTAAACATTATGACGTTTGGTTTTTATCAAAGATGTGACGGATTGTTAAAGTAGGTGGGCCCTGGCACTAAGCCGGGATAACGCAAGGCGGAAAGAAAGTTACGGATTGTTAAAAATGTATATTCTCGGATACGGATACGGATCCTTACAGCGGTTACGCACTACATCCGATCCGAACCCGTGAAAATAGGGTCCGGCGTAGGCGTAGAACTATTTCTATGGTAATTTACGCACTAGATCCGATTTCTGTCATCCGATTTTTCTAGAATCTCCATCCCGGAGATAATTTTGACGGACCGAAGTAGCCATAGTATTATTTTTATGGACGCTCGCGCACTGCGTCCGACTTGAATCCGAACTGCGTACGAGCAGAGAGGCAGCGGGGCGGGGGGTGTATGCGGCGGGGTGGGTGACGCGGCAGGCATCCATCTAGTGTGTATATCGGACTAGTGCGTAAGGGATATCCGAATTCGGTCCGAGTTTTCTAGATCCATATTTTCACGGGGTCGGATCGGATTCGAATCGGATGTAGTGCGTAACCGCTCTTAGTGTCTGGATTCGCGAATAGGGATAAGGAACTCGACTTTCGTACTCAGTCGGCGCTTGACCAATGGATGGTGCTTTGTGCTATTACTTTATGGTTTAGTTACTATAGTCAATAGCTAAATATTTCGTTATTGTAATATATGTGCTAAAATGTGATTCAAAATAATAAAAAGTAATTTGAAATGAAGTATTTCATTTGTATGTAATCCGTTAAAGATTCGCAATAGGAAATGAATACGGATCTTTTTTTTCTTCGGATGTCCACGGATACGGATATCTGCCACATCACTAGTTTTAATAGAGATCGACGCTTACGTCATATCCAATATCTTTGATTGCGCATATGGGGATACAGGATTTCGTTACGTGCTATGACGTCATGCCATGTAATCTAAACGAATATTATAAAGAGGAAAGCTTTTTTTGCAGTTGGTTGTTTATTTTGTTTTATATCTAATTAAAAATGGTAAGCGCCACGGCTGCCAATAAACAGAAGCAACACCACATATAACTTTGAATTACAAATCACTGCATGGGACTGAACTACGCTCGTCACCCCGAGACATAGGATGTTAAGTCTCATAATTCCCAGTAATTTCACTAGCTTCAATGTCCATCAAACCGAAACACAACAGTGCTTACACACTGTTACTTAGCTGCAGAAAGTAGACAAAGCGGTGGTACCAACCCAGACGGCCTCTCGCATACGACGGACCTATCACCTTGTTCTGTTATTATGTATGTGAATAAATAAGATTGTTAATACAAGAAACACGGTATAAACGAACACGGTCGAGCTATTTTCCTGTTCGAATCAACAAAATGTGTACATTCAAAACCTGTATTGCAATATATGCTCATACTTTTTTCCTTAGACCAGTCGTACCACATAGGCACTTCTTAGTAACCGCAGCTCGATGACATGTAATTATGCACCGTAACTGGGACCATTACTAAACACGTACCATATAACAGAGTTCAAAGGTCTAACACATCAGTTTCCAAAGAACACAAACGCTCGTACCAACAAAGTTAGTACCGTGTACGTTTAACGTTCAAAGATGCCAAAATAACTGCGACACTACTTGCATTGTAATTAGCGTTTGTTCATAATAAACATGCGATAATGGAGGCACCGGCGCGCGCCACGTCTACAATACGATACGGGGAAAGCCAACAAGGTATATCTGTTGGAATGACTACGTGGTAGCCACTCGTGTTTGTAACATGGAAAAATACTGGGATTTTTTGCACAAAGCCCCGTTCACATGGAAAGAACTCCAATCTTGAATTTGATGGTTGTTTGGGGCTATACGGGTACATCCTTGTATCGGGCCATCGGGCATCCGCCTGTCCTGTCGCAGGCCCCTCCATTTGCTTCTTCCCTCTTCGGAGTGTGAAGAAGCATTTATACAGGCCGCCATGATTCTAGTGACCACTGATAAACCCATAGTTTGTCGGTGGTCATTTTTTACACACAATTCACAATTTTTAGTTGATGTGGGTTGAAATATTATTGCATTTTTGCATCCATATAATATGCTTGACAACAGTCATTGTGCATACTTCAGGGATTTTCCCACGGCATAAAAATATATCTGTATAACACAATAAAATATTTATTTCACAGAGTTGTATCTGTTGACTCAGAGATTACTGTGTGACCAATGGTCAGTATATGTCAGCATTTTTATCTCTCCCATCATTTACCGACTTGCCTACTGTTATATGATATTCTCTGCGAATGTTTTATTCAGTTATTGCTGATGGATAGGGTGCCTGATATATGTATTTGTGTACCCGACTAGAAGCTGCTATTATACAGTGCATCAACTATGAGTGGCGCTGTTGTGCTTTTATTGTTCGATTTTAACTTTTGACGAATTCAGTCGAATTTTAATTCGTTTCGAGATTTTTTTATCTGGGTACGGCAAAGTGACTGCATTTCACTTAACGATAAGCGCAGTGCAGTCCAAAAACCAGCGGCCACCGACAAACAATGATTTTATCAGTGGTCACCAGAATCATGCCGGCCTGTATAAATGCTTCTCCACACCCCGAAGAGGGAAGAAGCAAATCGAGGGGCTTGCGATAGGACAGACGGATGACCGATGCAGGCACAGGGATACAAGTATGTAACCCTATACCCGCCTCGACCAACCATCAAGTCATGTCGCAAGCCCCTCGGGGGAACCGGATATATACTGGCTGATCCTGGAACGCGTTCTAGACAAGGTGTGTGGGTCACTATGGCAGGTTTTTATCACCGTGTGTATGGTGGTCGATACGAATATCCTACGAACAGCATTATAAAGAATTAATATGATCGGTGCATAAATGACGAAATGATAAACATTCCTCTGCGATTTCATCCCCTTTAGGGTGAAAATTTACCTCAATTTTTCCTCTATCAAATAAAGAAAGATTCTTTTTTTTATCTTGGCTCGGCAAAGTGACTACGCTACACCTGATGGTAAGTGTAGCGCAATCCAAGAATAGTGACGACCAACGATAAACAATGTGTCCATCGTAGGTTGGCAAGATCATGCCGGCCTGCCAAAGGGCCAAGGGGATGGAAGGAAAAAGGGATGGGAAAAGGGTTAGGATCAGAGGGCCAGCCCCCTGGGGAGAACCGGATTCATCAAAATTGAATCATTCCGTAAAAAACTATCCGCGTCTAAGGACCTTCTCCGTTTCAATCGTCAGTTAGTGAAAAGGAAAAAAGCTTTCATATTCACGTTCGGTATTTTAAGACGGTAACCAGGCAACCGAGCTTCGTACGAGAAAATTCCCATAAAAGGAATTGTCCCAGTAATGAAGCACGTCTAGAACGATTTTTCGCCCCCGAATACACCCACATTGTAGATATATTTGATATCAAAGAGTTTTCGTCGTCGGAATAACAACTTATTCTATCTATTGAGAAAAACAGTGATTTAAATGAAACTCATATACATAGATGTTTCATATATCAAATACGGTGAAAAAAATACAGCCGGTTTAGAATGAAATAAAACTCAGCTTGGATAACGTTAGGCAGATAGAAAGACATCGTTTAAAACGAGACTTGCAAGGTGGTAGGTCCCCCGTATGCGAGGCCGTCTGGGTTGGTACCACCGTTTTGTCTATTTCTACCGCCATGCAGCAGTGTGTAAACACTGTGTTTCGGTTTGCAAGATATTGCAGTCAGTGAAATCACTGGGCATTATGAGAGTTAACATCTTATGTTATGTATGTCATCTTATGCAGTATGCAGTTCTTTGTAATTCTTTTTTTTTTTTTTTTTTTTTTTATCCTGGCTCGGCAAAATGATTACGCCACACCTGATGGTAAGTGTAACGCAATCCAGGAATAGTGTCGACCAAAGACAAACAGTGTGTCTATCGTTGGTCGGCACAATCATGCCGGCCTGCCTAACTGCTTCTTCACACTCCGTTTAAAGGACCCAATATTATAGGAAGGAGGGAACACGTGTGCCGGCAAACTATTCCACAGCTTAATGGTCCGGCAGAAGTACGAATTTGCGAACTTTTTAGTTCGAGCCGAGATGGAGGAGACCACGAAGCTGTGGCTCCGCAAGCCAGCACGCGTGGTTCTGTTAAGGAAAGGCGAGGATGGGATAAGGTCAAACAATTCTTCGGAGCATTCACCGTGATACAGGCGGTACAAGACGCTCAGTGAGGCAATGTCCCTCCGCAATTGTAGCGGTTCTAAGTGTCTTGTAACGTCTGCATCATTCACAACACGGACAGCCCGACGCTGCAATCCGTCCAAGGCATCGAGTAAGTATTGGGCGGAACCGTCCCAAAGGTGCGAACAGTACTCCACACCCGGCCGCGCTTGCGCTTTGTATAAGCGGTAAAGCTGACCGGGAGTAAAAAACCGACGCACCCTGTTCAGGATTCCGACCCTGCGTGAAGTGGCGGATATTACGCCCTCGATGTGGTTCCTTGGATTCAGATTGCAGCAAATATCCATACCCAGGATATTAAGGCTATTCCGCATTGCGAGCGGGATACCCCGAAGATTGGGGAGGGGAGAGAACGGGGATTTCTTGCACGTGAACGCGCACACCTGTGTTTTCTTGGCATTGAACTCAACCAGATTCCTTGCACCCCATTCCGAAATGAGATCCAAGGTCCGGTTAAGCTCAATGACGAGATTCTCTCGCTCCCTCTCAGTGACTTCCCGGCTACCTGGAGGCTTACTGCAGTAACGCCCATGCACTGTGCTGTCATCTGCATAGCAATGAATGTTACCGAGTGGTAACATATCATTGATATGGGCGAAAGCACAGAGCCTTGTGGGACTCCGGCATTAACTGTCATGAGCCGTGAAGCATGTCCTTCGACAAGGACACGCATTCTGCGCTCATGCAGAAAGCCGGAGATCCACGTGCACAGGTTGTCGGGGAGCCCATATGCCGGAAGCTTGGAGAGAAGACCACGGTGCCAGACCCTATCAAATGCCTTAGCAATGTCGAGACTTACGGCTAGAGCCTCGCCATGCTTATCAACCGCCTCACCCCAGCGATGTAGCATGTACGCTAAAAGATCACCCGTTGATCGTTTCGACCGAAAGCCGTATTGTCGGTCACTAATCAGCGAGTGATCCTCCAGGTAGCGGATCAACTGTGTATTTATGATCCGCTCCATTACTTTGCACATCACTGAGGTTATGGCGATTGGACGGTAGTTGTTAGGGTCCGACCGATCACCTTTTTTTGGGATCGGTTGCACATTGGCCTCTCTCCAAGATTGGGGCACAATACCCGAGAGGAAGGAAGAGCGGTATAGGCGCGTCAGCACAGGAGACAACTCGGCTGCGCACATTTTAAGGACCACCGCGGGGATACCATCCGGACCACTAGCCTTGCGGACGTCGAGGAACCGTAATTCACGCCGCACATCACAATGCCTGATACGAACATCCGGCATGGAGTGTCCGCAATCAGGCATTGTGGGCGGCGGTGCATCACCGTCCTCGAGCCGCGAATTAGCCGCAAAGTTCTGTGTGGTGTTGCTTCTGTTTATGGGCAGGCGTGTCGCTTACCATCAGGCGAGCGACTTGCTCATCTCGTCATTCAATTAAATAGAAAAACACATATCAAAATTAAAATCCTGAGAAAAAGTGGGGGTTTTGAAGTTATGGTATACCTATACGGAATGATGTGGCCAAATTTACTACTCGCGGATGAAGCCGCGAGCGAATGCTAGTCTATCTATATATATAAAAATTAATGTATGTCCTTTATAGAATCGTAAACTATGCATTTGATCATGTTATGATCTTTAGCAAAGTTGTTTTGCATGAGCCCACGAAGGTTTCTGAGAGGGTACGATCAATTTTCGACAGATGGCGTCACTGTTAAGCTAGTTTTATCCCGGAAAAAGCAGATCACGAGGGACAGCTAGTAATGTATAATCGTGAGAGTTGTGGTGTTAAATATAAAGGTTCGCCATCTGTATCGAGCGAATAAGCTGTTTGTATTGTTATTTTATTCGCTGACAAATAATTCTAAGAAAATATCTCATGTAATACTTTTATTATACGTATCTTTGCATAGTATAAAATGAAGACGCCTCCGCTGTCTGTTCGCGTAGATATTTTAAACTATTCAACGGATTTTAATGCAGCTTTCAGCAATGGATAGAGTGATTCGTGAGGAAGGTTTATAATATTGACTGCGGAATGTGTTGCACCATCGTATTCTGATACTACTAGATTCCTCGATTAATTCTAGAATCAGGGACACGATATTATTTTGGAACACAAACGCTTAAGGAGATATATCGGTTTGGAGGTTATAATTGAACCATCCGACAGCTATTTGACTTAAACAATAACTTTGACTAGCGAATCTTGGGTAGTTACGGTTTATAGCTAAAGTTATGACGTCATCTAACATTTGTCAAATGGTGTAACTCATTTTTTGCTAAACCGGTACTTTAACATGTTTTTTTTATTTCATTTAATGACGAGACGAGCAAGGCGTTCGCCTGATGGTAAGAGCCACGCCTGCTCATAAACATAAGCAACACCACACAGAACTTTGAATTACAAAGCACTGCATGGCACTGACCTGCGCTCGTCACCCCGAGACATAGGATCTTAAGTCTCATAACGCCCAGTAATTTCACTGGATTGAATGTCCTTCAAACCGAAACAACAGAGCTTACACACTGTTGCTTGACGGCAGAAATAGACAATGCAGTGGTACCAACCCAAACGGCCTCTCGCATACGAGGGGCCTACCTTCCAGTTGGCGCAACCCAGCATTAATGTGTCATTTAACAATACACATTACTAATAATCATTACTAGGACATGTTTGCACAGAAGGAGATCACCTGTTTAATCACTGTAGATAATATAATTCACATTGACAGTCGTTAAAATATACACGTACAGCTCACATGTCAGCCTGTTATGCGATACTGTGATATGGGCCTACTGTTCAGAGCGAAGCTATACTGTAGGTATATTGCCATGCGTTGCTGACATAAAACCTAGTAAAAACCCAACCCACAGCAAGTTCAAATGAAAATACTAATTTTGTTATGCCATATTCATTAATTTTAAATTGATTTAGACAGCCTCCGTGGCGCTGCGGGCGAGTAGCCGGCTGTGAAGCGAGAGGCCGCGGGTTCGATCCCCGCACCGAGACAAATATTTGTTTCGAGGTCTGGGTGTTGTGAGACCGAAAGTCTCGCGTAGTTCCTGATACTCACGACACAAGACTCGAATCTTACTGTGAGGTGAGGACTATGTATATGACTGCTGGGTGTATTTATTATAAGAAAAATTAAAAGCTTCTAATACCGTATTTTTTGCAAATTTGTACGTGGAACATATTTCATGGACGATTTTCCAAAAAAACTACAAGATAAAATTAGTTTAAATTATTGAATTTAGTAAAACAAAATCAGTATCTCCATTTGAACTTGCTGTGCGTTGGTTACTTTTTGCGTAACTACGTCCATAAGTACCGTAAAATAGGGCTGGATTGCGACGTAATTAATAATATTCAGATTTATTAAACATATGTATGGATAAGACTGTTATTTGATAATTAATTTTCTTCCAAAATGTATAAAACTTTAAAAACAGACAATTTATATGAGCAAAGAAACTCAACCAGTGTTATTCATTTTAGATAATGTGTTCAGTTGAGATAATGTGAAATTTACTGATTTGTAATGACTGATCTTAAATGGGCATTATGGGACTTAACATCTTAAGAAGTTGTTCCTTATGGAGTTAGCTATCTAGTCCTGCGAGGTTGTTGGTGTTTTAAAAGTAACCCTGTATATCGTAGTAAATTCAAGGCCACGCGTGTTAACGAGGGGTAGCCACTTGTCCACCACTCGACCCATGAATGGATTTTCAATATTCACAAGACATTAACAGCACGCGAACCTCCAAGGTATTGACGTCATCACAATTTGCGCTGACCTTATATAAATAACTAACGCATATGGTATTGAAATTGAATTTGTTATGAGCGATCCATTTTGTTTGAACGTTATATACGCGCTGACGCCTTTAATATCCGAAGGGGTAGGCAGTGGTGTGACCAGTACATGGACATTTCGTCGAGCGTATCTCCGTCCCATGATGTGATAGAGGGCGAGCCTATCGCCATACCGGGCACAAATTCAAGACTCCAGGCTCCCAATCTCACTTTAACTCGACCCGGGGATCGACCCCAGACCTCAGCATAGCAGTCATACCGCGCGCAGTGTTTTTTTTTTTTACTAGCCCTGTATTATATACGTCCCACTGCTGGGCACGGGCCTCTTCTACTGAATGAGAGGGATTAGGCCTTAGTCCACCACGCTGGCCTAATGCGGGTTGGCAGACTTCACATACCTTCGAAAAATCTTATCGAGTTCTCAGGTATGCAGGTTTCCTCACGATGTTTCCTTCACCGTTAAAGCAAGCGATAATTAACAATTAATATACACGTAACTAAGAAAAGTCAGTGGTGTATGCTCTTGGGGCTGGTTTCGAACCTGCGACTTTCGTCTCGACAGTCCATACCACTCCCCGCTGAGCTATCGCTGCGCGCAGTGTTTGCACATTTTTAAGGCCCTACATTGAAAAAAATGGGACATTTCTATCTCGTGTATATAATTGTGTACGTGGAATAGAGATTTAATATTTTGGTATACGTTTTTTGACTTTCTGCTCTAGGATTGTTCAATAGGAATACACGATTCAATGAAATTTTCTCGATAGAAAAAAATCGCAAAGTTGTATCTATTTTTTTACGTTTTTGGCTGCCGAAGCGTAACCATCATGAATAAGACAATTAAATTTACTTTAAAACATGGAGAATTATCGTATGAAAGTTCGGTCAAAGCAGTTTTAGATTTAATAATGAGTTTTATTAGAAAACAAGAAAAATCGTTTTGGCACATACGTTGTTTTATTCTGAAAGTACACTCAATATAGCCATCTCTTATTTTGCATTTCAAAAGTAATTGCGTCACTTTCATTCCCTCAATAGATCAGTCGGCGGGAGCGCCTTATCGTGGACGGACCTATGCCGTTTTTTTGCAGATCGGATTTTCGTGATTTCATGCATTAATATGATTTTATTTACCCTCAAAGTCAATTTATATTTAATAATGCAAATAGTTATAGGATGTACGCATACATTATATTATTTTCACTTGTTAGATCTCATAATATCTTCAACCAAGCCACTTCCATCAATAGACTCATTTAACATAGATGAGTATCCATAGATGATGAGCGTAATGTCACAGTGTAAGTACATAATAAATATTTTTTCGTCCTAATATGCGTATATTTCTGTACCCTCTGTGAAAAATGATACAAGTCTGAAAACCGAATTTTGGGAAAAAACTATTTAATGATATGATGCTATTTTAAAAATTCGACAACTTTTTTTTACTCTATTCTATTCTCAGGATGTTTTAACTTTGATGGATTGGGATTACTTGCTATTAACATAAATGTACTATGATTTTTGTTTATAGTAACAACAATAATATGAGATAATAAAAAGAAACTAAATTTATATCATTAGCCATATGTTATAGTAGTTAATATGTGTATAATGATAAATGCATGTGTTAAATGGCACAAGTTTTTTTAAAACTTCTATCTGATAGGGTTGGAGTTAAAATAATTAAAATGCTGGAAGTAAGTCTGTTTAGAAAATATTAAGATTTGATGGATATTATGTATTTTGGATGAGTTAAAAAAATCAAACTTGTATCAATTAACACCCATTAATTCACTCAGTGTTAATGGATTCATATTTAGTTATATTACATAAAATAGAAATATTTCCAGGTTTAAAGTAATATAAGTTTTAGTCAGGGATCCCGGGTCCATTTTTGCACTTGATTCGATAGCTTCGTTTCAATGAGACGCCCAACAATTTCCTGTGCGAAAATTCTTGATTGTGGTAGCTAACGGAGGTATCAAGGATAAAATATGTAGATTTGATGATTCTAAAAAAATTGTGTATTTGCATATTTAAAAAAAATAATTTTCATCAGATTCATCTGATAAATCTTCATTATCTACGCTTCTAACATAGCTGTCATCTTCATCTATTTCATTTTCCTCATTCGTCATATCTGACTTTGTAATAACATGAAAAAATTAAGTAAACTATATAATAATGAATACATGGTTAATTTTAAAACACCAGTAACCTCGCAGGACCAGATAGCTGACCCCATACGGAACAACTTTTGTTTTACGAGTTTGGATATAACTCAATATATTTTTAAAAAAATGATTTTACAAGTTTTTGTTGTGTTGTGTTTTTCTTCGTAGACTGCGGCGCGGCGCGGCTTGCGCACACGACATCAAAGGCGCCGGTCAGCTGCTCGGGAATTCAAGGTCAAATGCGCTAGCCCGGTTCCCCACGCTTCGCGTGTTTGTTTACGTAATCTGCGATGCGCGTTGTAACATTCAAGACAGAAATTAAATGAATACTTATTTTTGTATGAAAATAAAATCTAACAAATTATCAATAGTCGTAGAACAAAAGTAGTAGCTTATAACCTTAGGACCCTACCCCTGCGAGGTTGCTGGTGTTTTAAAAATAACCCTGTATAATCAATCAATAAATAAAAATTGGTGTGTGTCGTGGGACACCAGGTAGGAACGAAGTTCCTTCGGCTAATGTAGAATCGACACAAATTGTAAAAAATACAAATTATCAACTAAAATAACAAAATAAAAAAAAGACGTGTAGCACTCGGAGACTGCCGCGGTAAAGCCATTGTATAGCATTTTTTATCAACTTATGTAATTATAAATAATAACGAGCTAGCGTAATCTTTTAAAAATTGAAGGAGATATAAAAATACTTCAAGTATAACTGGCTGAATAAATTTAATTTTAAAAACTGATTGAGCTGAAATTCGCACACAATTTTGGTGCAGGCAAAAAGGAACTAACGCTGGTTGGTTATGCAGCGCTTTTAACGCTTTTTTCTTACGCTGTTTTCTTACGCTTTTACTATCACATTTTTTTCAGTTCGGTCACGCAGCAAAATCCCTATCCCCTCCAAGCCTGCCGTAAGGAACTTCGTTCCAACAATATTTTTAATAGGGTACCTTGTATGTCAGAAGATAATTATTCAAAACATGGACTTAGGGGGCCATCAAACCAATAATATATGAATATTATATTTGTCATCAATTATTGTCTATCTGAAATTTTCTGGCAATTTTTCCGTGGGGCATGTGTACATTACACCATACATTACAAATGAATGCAGTTCTTTTAATTTGTTGCTACAATTCTTGTTTTGTTGGTGGCAAACTAATTTTCATTTTTGAAGTGATAACTTCTTATGGGAGGGTGAACCGATGCGTTCCGTAACACCAGCGGTCCATCGATCAACGGAAGGTTCGAGAATATTGGAGAACATTCCATGAGACGTCACGCGGGCCAGTTGACCAGCCAGCGTTAGCCGATCTCCCTGGATCTTTGAGAATTTTCGAAGCCTAAGGTGGTGTCACACGGTGACCAGTCTGCTTTGACCGGACTGTGACTGGACTTTGACCGGACTTTGACAGAACTATGACAGGACTTTGAACGGAATTCGACCGGACTTTAACTGGAGTTGACCGGACTTTGACCGGACTGTGACAGGACTATGACTGGAATGTGACCGGACTTTGACTGGACTTTGACAAGACTGACAGGACATTGACAGGACTGTGACCGGACTTCAACTGGTTTTGACCAGACTGTGGCAGGACTTTGATCGGACTGTGACCGGACTTAACTGGATTTGACCGGACTTTGACCGGACTATGACCGGACTTTGACCGGATTTTGAAAGGACTTTGACCGGACTTTGACACAACTTTGACCGGACTTTGACAAGACATTGACAGGACTCTGACCAGACTTTGACACGACTTTGACCGGACTTCGACCGGTCTTTGACCGCACTTTGACAGGATTTTATCAGGACTTTGACAGGACTTTGACCGAACTTTAACAGGACTTTGACCGAACTTTAACAGGACTTTGACCGGCATGTGACCGGATTGTGACCGGACTTTGACTGGACTTTGACTGGGCTTTGACCGGACTTTGACAGGACTTTGACCGAACATTGACAGACCTATGAACGGATTTTGACAGGACTTTGACCAGACTGCAATCCAATGAAGTGATAACTTATTATGGGAGGGTAAACCGCTTTGTAACAACGCGTTACGGACCCACTCTGTCTGGCTTGCTTTTCTCTCACGCATACGGCAGCAGTAAGCAGGCTTCTCCTCTCTAAATTCAACCCACATTAGTTTAAGTTATCACTTCTGTCGTGCGTCCCGAGACGCACACTTTTTTTTATTTATTCCCTTATTCAAATCTATAAATCCTGGAACGGTCCTTGATCAAACCATACATTTTGTAGGAAAAAAATATTTTTTCAAATAATTTAGATAATTATCTTGAAATGTAACAAAAAAACCAGTTAGTATTAATTTTTTGAGTCATCAAATCGACATATATTTATCCTTGCTACCTCTGTTACCACAATCGAGAATTTTCGCACAGGAAATTGTTATGCGTCTCATCAAAATGAAGCAACTCACGGAAAATTAGCTTGATAGTAATCAAGTGCAAAAATGGACCCGGATACCTGACTATTTCATTTTCATTTCAAATGTATGAAAATGACAAAATTTTGTCTGTCATTCCATTATCCTTCAAAACCAACGAAGTGTGTGTTTTACTTACATATGACAAACTTAGGATTCCATAGTAAAGAATAAATGTATATACAAAAGTGGAAACTATTATACTGGTGGTAGGATATCCATATCCGCCCGGATAGCGACCGCCGTACACGTAGTGTTAAAACCTGCCATAGCGACTCACACCTTGTGTGGATCGTGTTCCAGGATCAGCCAGTGTATATCCAGTTCTACCGAGAGGCTTGCGACACGAGTTGATAGTTGTTTGAGGTGCGTATAAGGGTCCAACATTGTATCCCTGTGCCTGCATTGGTCATCCGCCTGTCCTGTCGCAGGGTCCTCGATTTGCTTCTTCCCTCTTTAGAGTATGAAGAAGCATTACCACCCATAAACTTATTGTATGTCGATGGTCGCTGGTTTTTTGGACTGGACTGCGCTTCCCATCAGATATAGTTTAGTCACTTTGCCGTGATCGGATAAAAAAATATATCTTATGAACACATTTTGTTGGATTAATATTACACTTTTTATACCTTTGAAAGCGATTATCTCTCCATCTATTAAAAAAAAATTAATAGATGGTGATTGATTTTTGAACATCTATCCGTAACGTGAGGTATACACGCTTCTATCTATACGATTTTTTAAATGTTAGTGATCCAGTTGCATAATTTTTCTGGAAGCCCAAAGGAAGGTAGCTTTAAGGAAGTGCTTTGTGCCATACCCGATAAAAGGTCTTCGCTAAGCCCCAATTGGCTGCAAGCGCCTCCCCCTTGGTCTCAGTTGCTTCTGTCCATCTATATGTCAGGTAAATTAGAAGATTACCAGCGAGCGACTCCGACGAAAGACGTACTGGCGGTCGCTAATCAATCGGTACTCCTCTAGGTACAGCAGGTGCTGACAGTTGATAATTCCATTATCGTAAAGAACAAGGAGGCGATGGTTATAGGCCTGTAATTGGACGGATCCTAGCGGTTGCCTTTTTTAGGATCGGGTGCACTAAACACTTGAAAATGGCGGACAGAAATGTGGTGGAAACCAAATTTATGGCCTACGGGAGTACGTGTCCATAACGTGCCAGGTAAACTCCAGTAAGGTCGCTTAAGGTAATATTTTTACGTTTTAGAGAATCACAAAAGTACGTGGGTCACAAACACCCATGCTAAATCGTACCAAAGGTACGTTCGTGCCGATGGCCAAAAAATCGATGTGTTGATATACTAGAGAAAGCTATGAGAGTCAATTGTCTTTATAAAAAGGATATTTAAGATACGGTGAAGTGGAAACATTCGTAAGTACTAGTCTAAGATCAACCCAGGCAGAACTGCTGGTGTCACTGGTGAGAGGGTAACCGATACATTTGGGTATCGATTGAATAGCGAAAACCGTACATATGGCGAAAAACTCACCATAGTGGTCTAATCAGACATGTCACACTTCGGGACTAGCCACTCTATATCCAGTAGCTTCGGGCCCACATAATGCCGATGATTAACAAAATTAATCTCGTTGGTCGCAAATATATTTGAACTGGACTGTACTTAATACCAAGTCACTTTACTGTGTCAAGTTAAAAAAACTTCAATATCACCATTTTGCTTTGCTTTAATTGTATTATTGCGCACAAATCTGACGTAATTAATTGTAAGTACACACATACAATGTTACAAATTGAGATATAACAAATTAAACATATTTGCTTTAAAATAAGGCCTTAGTTCAATTTAATATTCCTAAAGTAATATCAGCATACACAATTTTTTTATAAAAATTGACCAAAGGTGGTCCTTATATCATTGCGAACGAATTTTATTTTCCGTTCTATATTAGATACAGGAATACCGACTAGACCGAAAAAATATGCTTTTAGACTTATATCACTTTGCGCAGAGTGTACAGCTTTGTAATACGAGTCGATTGGCCCGACGACAAACGAGCGCGGCTCCTCGCCCGAGCGCGTGCTATGCCTTCGGAGCTCCCCGCGAGCGGGTGCAAGCCCCGCCCACCAAACTACGGATTATTTTCGCTGTAGCCTCTTAATAGTTGAAGGCTGGTTGACGACCGATCCGCGGAGTCAAGGCCACCATATGGTAAACACCTTCCATAAACGCGACAATCTCAGGCGTATAGTTAGTGCGCAGCTAATATTTAACACTCATCGCCCGTATACTGAAACGCTACTCAAGTATTTAAGATCGTTTTAAACAAGTTGAATCCCTCTTAGCTGTTAAAATTGTATGAAAATAAGTAGCCGTTAGCCGTCAGACAGCTGAGTAGCGTTTCAGTATTCGGACAATAACCCCACATCCTATCCTACTAACATTATAAACGCGAAATTTGTAAGTATGGATTGCATGGATGTTTGTTACTCTTTCACGTAAAAACTACTGAAAGGATTTTAATGAAACTTTACAATAATATAGCTTATGCATCAGAATAAGACATAGGCTACTATGTTTTTCAAAAATCAACCCGTGAAGTGTTTAAAAAGGGGTTGAAAGTTTGTATTAAAGATTTTTGTTGGCGAAACGAAGTTCGCGGGCACAGCTAGTTAAGATATAAGCAAGCGTCACCAAGGCGAGGTAAACAAGGCAGTATTAATTTGTTGTTATATTCCATTTCATAGAGCGGTATAGAGGTACCAGTATAGAGGTACCGCCTTTTTTTAATAGCATAGGCCGACAAACGAGCAACTGGGTCTCTTGATGGTAAGTGTTCTACACTGCCCATGTACGCCCCCAATACCAAAAGAATCATGGGCGCGTTACCGACTTTAAAGAAAAGGGATAATTAGCATTGGGATGGTGAGCTTCCGGATATCTCACTCACCGTATGAAACATCGGTCTTCTGTGAGACAGTGATAACGACCCGGTCGAGCCGGCCCATTCATACTGTAGACAAAACTGTCTACAGCGTGGCTCTACCACTCAAAAATGACTTGACATGATTCAACCCCAGGGCTCTCAGAATAATTTAGTTAGGTATATTATACAAAACTTTACCATTACCCCTCTCTCTCTCCCCGTCATATCATCCTTTCTATCAAACAATGGCGATATTGCCTTGAAGCTTAACAACTTCACTTTTGGGCTAATTTTATTTTTAGCTCTATGTTTTTTTGAAGCGTTTTATTTTGTTAATTACATAATATCATTTATACAGGTTGGTTGTGGCAAGATTTATAGTATTTTAATGTTGTGGTATCGTGACATACGGCTGTTATGTTAATGAAATACTGCATAATGCTTAGGCTTAGACTAAAAATTAATTTAATTCTCATTATGAAAAATACAAAGGTCACATTTGGACCTAGTTACGCAAAAAGGAACCAACCCACAGCAAGATCAAATGGAAATACTGATTTTGTTTTTCTAAATTAATTAATTTAAATTGATTTTAATATCGTATTTTTTTGCAAAAGCGTACATGGAATATATTTCATGTGTGAATTTGAAAAAAAAACGATATAAAATAAGTTTAAATTATTGAATTGAGTCAGCCATAAATAAAAATGAAGAAAAAGTATTTCGCCTCCCGTAGTACCAAATCCAATTGTTGTACTAGGCCACAATTAGAGAATTTTCTTTTTCATATAATGAGTATACCGGATTTACAACTTTGGACAACATAAAATGATAATTTCATTTTAATCTTGTATATCATTATAAAACAGTTGTCAAACGTCAACATTTATTTATAGCAATCAGTTCGGTGTTTTCTGAATTAATGAAGTACCATTACGAGTTATAAAATATTTTGTATTCAACTAAAAGCGAGTTATATGACATGGAGTTCTGTGTTGGTGCGGCTGGTAAAATATCCTACCAGAGTCTCGGCGACTGTAAACCAAGTTGGTCGTAGTTAAGCAAAAAGGAACCAACAACAAGTTCAAATGGAGATACTGATTTTGTTTTACTAAATTCGATAAGTTAAACTAGTTTTATGTCGTAGTTGTTTGTAACCTTTTGCAAAAAAATACGGCATTCAAATCTATTTAAATTAATGAAATTTTTGTGGGTTGGTTCCGTTTTGCGTAAGTAGGTCCAATTATTCTCGTACTCTCCAGTAAATCATGCACGAATGAGCTGATATACGTACAACCGGAAATATAATATTATTTAAGACCTAGACCTACATAGCGAAAAACGCAAAAGTAAATATAATATACCATATGCATACATACATACGCACTCACGGCTGTAATGCCCGAGGGGCTAGGCAGAGATACATCCACAATTCGTCACGCGTATTTCCGTCCCATGACGTGATAGGAGGCGAAGGGCCTATCGGACCATACCAAGCACAATTGAGGCTGCTAGAACCAGAGTGGCCTAACTGCATTTTGATAACTTTTGACCTATTTGGATTTTCGTAATTTAAAAATGTTAATCTACAAGACCAGACCGGCCTAAAATTGGTAACATCATCTTGACATAGATGGCAGTAAAAGTCCATTTCGGCCATGGTTTAAATTAACGAAAATACAAATAGGTCAAAAGTCATCAAAATGTAGTTAGGCCACTCTGGTTCTAGCACCCTCAATTCCAGACTCCGGACTGATGCTGGGCATTTTTTTTAATCCTGGCTCGGCAAAGCGAATACGGTACACCTAATGGTAAGTGTGATTTCGTGATAGACAAACACAATATCACTTCCCCCGACCCGGGGATCGAACCACAGACCTCAGCTGCAGTCGTAACACATATCGCAATACAAATGCGCTAAAAGTCTACACAGATACAATATGCATTAAACATAAAACGGTGTACTCACTGTCCGTTGTGGCTTGGACGGTCGCGTTAACCGGGGTAGTGGAATTAGTGGCCACCGTAGGAGGGGTCGCCGTCGACGTGGACGATGTCGGTGGTGATGGTGAAGTGGTAAGCGTGGTCGTCACTGCTGCCGGCGCCGGTGTGGAGACGGGGGCGTCACGCCTCTCCCTCCCCAGCGGCACTATGTCAACTGGTTGAATGTCCACATTCCTGCCATGATGATCATTCACCACGTACCCGCCATTCCATGCTGCGAAAATATAAAGAGTACTAGATGACCCGGTGAACTTCGTATCACCTACATAATATATTTGTGTAAAATGTGGTCAAAACTTAATACAAATGTTTTATTTACATTAAATGCAATTAAGTGAGGTACTGCGCCATTGCACGTGAGGTAGCCCGTCGCACATTTAATTGACTTCGACGACCTAAGTCAGGTCGTCTCCCACCTCCCTCCGGTTGGACAGTCCTGTCCCCGTCCCGTCCCCGTCCTGTCCCCGTCCTGTCCGCGTCCCGTCCGCGTCCCGTCCCCGTCCTTTCCCCGTCCCGTCCCGTCCCCGTCCTGTCCCCGTCTTGTCCTGTCCCTGTCCTGTCCTGTCTCACTGTCCTGTCTCTCTGTCATGTCTCTCTGTCCTGTCTCTCTGTCCTGTCTCACTGTCCTGTCTCACTGTCCTGTCTCACTGTCCTGTCTCACTATCCTGTCTCACTGGCCTGTCTCACTGTCCTGTCTCACTGTCCTGTCTCAATGTCCTGTCTCACTGTCCTGTCTCACTGTCCTGTCTCACTGTCCGGTCTCACTGTCCTGTCTCACTGTCCTCTCACTGTCCTGTCTCACTGTCCTGTCTCACTGTCCTGTCTCACTGTCCTGTCTCACTGTCCTGTCTCACTGTCCTGTCTCACTTTCCTGTCTCACTGTCCTGTCTCACTGTCCTGTCTCACTGTCCTGTCTCACTGTCCTGTCTCACTGTCCTGTCTCTCTGTCATGTCTCTCTGTCCTGTTTCACTGTCCTGTCTCACTGTCCTGTCTCACTGTCCTGTCTCACTGTCCTGTCTCACTGTCCTGTCTCACTGTCCTGTCTCACTGTCCTGTCTCACTGTCCTGTCTCACTGTCCTGTCTCACTTTCCTGTCTCACTGTCCTGTCTCACTGTCCTGTCTCTCTGTCATGTCTCTCTGTCCTGTTTCACTGTCCTGTCTCACTGTCCTGTCTCACTGTCCTGTCTCACTTTCCTGTCTCACTGTCCTGTCTCACTGTCCTGTCTCACTGTCCTGTCCCTGTCCTGTCCCTGTCCAGTCTAGACGCTATACGACCCGTCATCACGGCAAGCTTCGCAACGACAACTCAACAACTACTAATAAATTAAAAATTAATAAAAAAAACATTGTCCAGCGGACAAAATTGTGAATCTAAACCATTCTCAGATCCCCTTGAACACACACAAAAAATTTCATCAAAATCGGTCCAGTCGTTTAAGAGAAGTTCAGGAACATACACACTCACAGAAGAATTATATATATAAAGATTACAATTTTGTTACTAGATATATGTTACTAGATATTATGTACATCTATGTATTTTTTCATTAATCATCAGCCACAGGACGTCCACTGCTGAACATAGGCCTCCCCCAAAGATTTGCAGACCGACCTGTTGGAAGCGGCCTGCATCCAGCGACTTCCTGCGACCTTTATCAGGTCGTATGTCCACTTTGTAGGCGGACATCCAACGCTGCGCTTGCCAGTACGTGGCGTCCGTTCCAGAACCTTCCTGCCCCATCGGTTATCGGTTATCTATGTATACTAGATATTAAATAGACTACAAGGTGGTAGGTCCCTCGTATGCGAGAGGCTGTCTGGGTTGGTACTACCGCTATGTCTATTTCTGCCGCCAAGCAAGAGTATGTAAGCACTGTTGTGTTTCGGTTTGAAGGACATTGAAGCCAGTGAAATTACTGGGTATTATGCGATTTGACAGTGTGACTTGGTGACGAGCAGTTCAGTGCCATGCAGTGCTTTGTAATTCAAAGTTCTGTGTGGTGTTGCTTCTGTTTATGGGCGGACAGGCGTGACGCTTACCATCAGGCGAGCGCCTTGCTCGTGTCGTCTTTCAATCAAATAGAAAAAAAAATACAGAACACATTTACATAAGCACTTGATAAAAACACGATAATTGTGACAAAACGAAGCGTTCACGAATGACGACGTCACAAAGGTTCTTAATGTTATTAATAAATAAACATGTACGTTTCACGTAATGGTTATGTGTCTTTAAAGATATTTTATTTATTTGATTGAATGACGAGACGAGCAAGGCGCTTAAAGAATTCATATTCTTGGACGGATTTATAAACAAACATCCAGTCAACTACTCTATTATAGACTAGACACGGGTAGGTGTCTAGTCTACATATATTGTCAGTCATCACAAAATCTGGGTTCCACATTAGCAGAGTTATTATTTGTATCTTAATCTACCTCATCGCACGCAGTCGTGAAGGTTTATTTTGAACGTATCTTTTATTATATTGAGAAGATGGGTGAAAGAAGATTGACGAACCAAATATACATGGCGAGTGTGAGTGTAGTACAGTTGGGAGGGGAAGGCCTCAGCGAATTTACTTAGATCAAGTCGGAGATATTCTCGAGAAAGGCCAGTTCCGAAGTACCCTAAACCGACGTGCATGCATGAAGAATATAATGAGAGTGAAAGAGGCCAGAGAGTAGCAGGTGTCCGTGGTTTAAGTCTTGTCTCTGCCTACCCCTATGGGAAACAGGCGTGAGTCTATGTATGTATCTTTTGATTCATGTTAAAACAAATGTTCATAGTGACTACATTGCACCAAGGTCCTTGTTTTTTTATTTTACTTTCCTGTCACTAACCGAAGACCTTCGCTTGGTGTTTTTACCTCGCGATTACATTCCAGAAACTTCCATAAAATGAGTAACGTATCGAAGGGTTTGAATGGACATCTTCGCGATTGCTTATGACCGGCTGAGGTCCAGAATTGGATAAGGGGTTTTTATTGCACCATGCACTTTGTCGATTGCTATTGCTTTTTATGCACAAAAACTATTACAATCTAATTATTTTACTTTATAACGTTCCTCATTGTAATAAATTGAGCTGCTCTAATTCAAATAAATAATACTTTACTGTATGTAGTGTTAATATGTATTGTAAATAAGTTTAGAAAAGAGCAACGTTTCTTGCCCGTTCTTCTTTAATGAAACAGCATTCCGAACTGGCGGTAGAGTTAAAATTGGACTGAATCTAAATGATAGACATTTTATTGATTCAATAAATGATTTGATTTTTGATTTTATTTACCTGTGTTATTACGTATTTGCATGCAATTTTTCTATACCATAGGCAAAGCAAAACAAACATAGCAGCGATAGCTCAGCGGGGAGTGGTATGAACTGGTGGCAGATTCGAAACCAGCCCCAAGAGCATACACCATTGACTTTTCGGAAGTTACGTGTATATTAATTGTTATTTATCGCTTGCTTTAACGGTGAAGGAAACATCGTAAGGCAACCTGCATACCTAAGAACTCGATAAGATTTTTCAAAGGTATGTGAAGTCTGCCAACCCGCATTAGGCCACCGGGGTGGACTAAGGCCTAATCCCTCATTCAGTAGAGGAGGCAAATAAAATAAAAATAGACAAACTCACACACAAGTTTTATTGATACATCCAACGACCATTTTAATATTCGTATACAAGTAAATGGTACTAACAGACACGTCCGGTTGTCCGCGATACACATTGCCTGAAGAAAATTGCAACAGCAATTGGCACACGGGAAGCGTTGCTTCCTATTTATACAAATATACCAAATAGTCTCACTAAGGTCAAGAAACTCAACCAGTACGAATTAAGAGGTTATATTTTTTTTTATTATTCTGCATGACAAAACGAGTAGATAGTTCGTCTGATGATAAGCACGACCCTTGTCTATGATTAGAAGTAACACAATCGTTAGCACTGTCTCACCAAAAACTAACGTAAAGTAGCGGCTTGCTGCTGCGTTTTCTACGGTGAGTGCGATATCCGGAGGCCCAAATCACCCTCCCCTTTCCAATCCCTAATTATCCCTTTTATTTTAAGGTCTTATTATGAGGTTGTTTTATTATAAGGATGGACCGCTCGCGTTACGTTACGAAGCGGTTTACCCTCCCAAAAGGAGCTATCACTTCCAAAATACCAATGGTCAATAAGGTTAATAGACTTGTTTGCGAACGAATTAATTTCGATAAAAAAAAATCCCCTAAACTGTCGCAACTGCACAGTTCTTATGAAACGTAATGTTGATTCGTCACGTCACATTATCGGTAAAAGCGTGGCCAGATCACCAGTATTGACAGTCCGTGGCACAAACGACTGTGCACAATGGCTTTTGTCTGCTAATACAGACATAAATGAGCTGCACCGCGGGTCAGGACACAAATGGCTGGTAACAAAGTGCAATCAGCGTGTTGTTGGGAGACAACAAATGTGTTCCTGGACCTTGTTACGTCGTCCAAATAAAACTAAACTCTCAACGAACAAAATGATTATATATATATTTTTATCTGATTGAATGACGAGACAAATGTTATTGCATATTTGCATCCATATAGAAAGCCATGCAATAATAAACGGATTTAAACTGCTTGGTGTTATATTGTTTAGACTGGAATACCCGCATGACGTTAGCTCAATGACCGAGTCCTTACCCCAGCCCGTTTAGCATGGAGCCGACGCTCATATGTCATATCTCGCACGCGGGAGATTAAAAAATGACAATAATTCAAATTGTGTAAACCGGGGGTACACCGGGGCCGGCATGTTTTTATCTATTTGCTTGCATAACGAGTCGAGCAGCACGCTTGCTTGTAAGCGCCACGCGTACCTATAGACAGAAGTAACAACATACAGAACTTTGAATTACAAAGCACTTCATGGCACTGAACTGTGCTCGTCACCCCGAGACGTAAGATCACCAAGACTACCACTGTCTTCCTGAAAGCTGACGAGAAGTAACAGCTTGCAAGCCGTAGAGTGAGATATAAGATAATTGGAGGCCCAATATTATCCCATATAATGAAGGTCACCGACGTCTCGATGATTCTCCTGTTATTATAGGAGTTACGTGCCAAGGGCATGATTAATCTTTAGGTGATGTTCATGTGGTAGCACGAGAAATCGAGTCGAGAAATAATCCCTAGACGTTATGCTAAGCGGACATGACCCAGAGTCAGAGACCAGTAGGCGGTGCCGCGACACGTTTAAAATTGTCCAGCGCATTAACACATTATTGGTTTTAATTGAAACGTCAGGATGAAGTCATTTACTTACCAAACATAACTGTTTGACGACAATTAACGCATGGGGGAGATGAACTTAAGTTATTTATACACCAAGCAACAATAGTGTAAATGCACTTTGAAATAACACTAATTAAAACCAGGGTTCGAGGATATATATCAATGGATATATATCAAGATATATATCGGATATATATCCGATATATATCAGACTGAGTTTCATGATATATATCAATGAATGTTTTTTAATATATTGCAATACAAAAATGGTTAAATAAATTGATATTAAGTAATTTTTAGCATTTGTTACTGTATTTCTACTTCCCAAATGTAGATGGCGTGGGAGTGGAATTAAAACATACTCCCTAATGGTAAGTGCTAATCCATTAATGGCAAAACTTCTGTCCTAAAAGAAGATTTTATGTTTTTTAGTTGATTATGTCTTATCTAAAAGTATAAATATATATATAATACAATAAAATAATAATATGGCTTTCATACAAAATGGATATATATCCAACTTGATATATATCGGATATATATCATAAATATCCGATATTTTGATATTTATAATAAATATCGGATATTTTCGAACCCTGATTAAAACGGACTTTATAGCGGTTTTTTTTCACCGCACGAAAAACTGCTACTTCACGACGGTGTAATGTGAGCCAGTGGTGACAACCTGGCCGAGCTGGCAAAACAAAGTAGACAAAACTGTCTACAGCACGAACATGCAGAACGTGTAAAAAGAAACAATCAAAAACCGGTTATCTTGACATTGAACCGACCGTACCTGATTGACGATATATCCGATGTTGTTATCGGCTGTATGCACATATATGGCCGACATAAATAAACAATCATAAACGAAATGATCTCGAAAATGATACAATAAGAACAAAGTTTCCTAAAAATACTTTATTTCGGATATCGATTGGAAGGATACCTGATACATATTTGTAAACAAAGAAAGAAAAATATTTAATTGGCACCCTTTTGAGACACACCGATACAAAAAAGAAGGTACAAAGAACAGTAATACTAGATAGATGAATGATATATGAATCTAAGAGATTACTAAAAGGGCAGGCAACGTGTTTCTTGTGAGGCTGGCGAAATGGTTCTAGTTTAGTTTTAAAAGGTACCAGAAAATATGAGCCGGGCGCTGGCTTTCAATTGGACCTTTATAGTACTTAAATGTATTTGTTTATACATACATAAACTCACGCCTGTTTCCTATAGGGGTAGGCAGAGACAACGGACATGCACCTGCTACGATCCTTATACACCTTTTTAGCCTCCTTCTCTCATTAAATTATTCATACATGCAAATACAAACAAAAACTGGACATTAAAAGAGGCCATAACCCATGAGTTTGTTTCGGCATTTCTTCTCTACTTCGGCTAGCCACGAATTGCCAATGAAAATATAAGCTAGTATAAAAAATATTGAAATGTAAAAGTGTATGATCCAATTTACAGAATAAATGATTTTAATTTAAGATTATTTTTTTATTAATTGTTGACGAATAATTAAATGACGAAACGAGCAGTCGCTCGGTTGATGATAAACAGAACCTATGCATAAACAGAAGCAACACCACACAGAACTTTGAATTACAAAGTACTGCAATGCCGACGACACTGCACTGGGATAATGGTAGATGGAAGAAGATGAAGTGGTTATAGTTTATGGGCAGGCGAGGTGCTTACCATCAGGCGAACGACCTGCGCGTCATTGCCATGAAAAGTTTTTATTCTTGTGACCTATGTACAAGGTGGATTTTTGAGGTCAGGCAATAAGCGTCTCAACAGTAGAATGTACGAGAAAACCTTCCGAATGCTTAGACTTATCTCCAATGCCTATAATGACGGAAAAATGTGGAGGCCCAGAGACAAATAGCTGTACGGCTGAATCATAAAATAATTACTTGAAAGATAAGAAAACGCGAAGCGATGATAAAAATTCTTGAAGCTGCTGTTTGTTTGAGTGGCGTTGAAAATTCCTTTGTTCACAATAACGTATATAAAGAAAATAAGATTGCCTCGTGGCGCAGCTGTATTGCGTACGCGATACAACGGGTTCGATCTCCAGGTCAGGTAAATGGGATATATCACGTATTTTCAATATCAGCACGGAGAATTTATGCAGTATGGCGATAGGCTCGCATCGTACCACATTATGGGACGGAAATATGGTCGGCGAAATAATGTACGGGTTACACCTCTACATAACCCTTCGGGGATTACGGGCGTGAGTGGCCAAGTGTGTGTCGGACTGGCACATTGAGGGTTCCGTATTACATATTAATTTGGTTAATTTCTACTATATTATGGTTCCAAAGACAAAGGCCTTCAAATGTAGGACAGACGTACATACAGACGACAATTAATATTTCCAACTTCTCCCTAACTTTCTCTCTGATTAATTTCGTTGCGGCACATTTAGGCATTCCCAGAGACTCGCCGAGCTTCACAGCTCGGTGTCAACAAAAATGCGTGCCACTGTTGATCCTGGTGCACAGGAGTTACAGTGGCGGGTGTGTGGGCGGGATAGTCTCAGACGACTAAGGCTTATTAGTAAACAGGGTCCCGTTTGCACCCTTCGTGCCTCGTACCTCCACTAGCAGTGGGGTCGGCGCAACATGCATTTAACACATGTTACTGAAAAATTTGGCTTGTAGTTTTTACGACCGGCCGCCTGTTTGACGTCAATCCCTCTAGGAAAATAACACACCCAGACCCGAAATATTTGTGGATCACACAAACATTTGTCTCAGTGCGGGAATCGAACCCGCCGCCTGGTGCTTCACAGTCGGCTATTCACCCACTGCGCAACGGCGGTTACCCTTCGGGTATGAAATCTGAAAAATACAAGGCCTTAATGTAGCAGTAGAGTGCCGGATGACACTTATTGTGACCTTTTATTGACTTTGTTTAGACACCAATGTATGCAATTGACTATTGGCATACAATTTCCTCAATGATCGGACACAACTAAGTATGATAATTCACAAGTGGTCAATGATATTGATTCAGCCTCGAAAATTAGCCTATAGGTGATGCAGACACTTAACTTACTGTACACGTATACTATATTATTAAATAGCTGTCCATTGCGGTTTCACCTACACGTTACTGCCCTGCTCCCATGGGTCATAGCATGATAGTCATATAAATCTTCCTCATGAATCACTCTTATCTATTGCTGAAAACTGCATTAAAATCCTTGAAAATCCATTAGGCCTAGCGTGACGGAGTAAGGCGTAACCCCTCTCATTCAGTAGAGGAGGCACGTACCTAGTAGTGGGACGAATATAATACAGGGCTAGCATTATTATATATTAATTTTTTTATAGATAAATAGATAGATAGAATATTCTTTATCGCACACCAAATACAATAACTTAAAAGTAAGGATCATACAGTAAGGATACAATGGGCGGTCTTATCGCAACCAACGATTTCTTTCAGACATCTCAGTTTTATTGAAACGTACACAAAGGATGGCAAAAATACCTCACTAAGCCTACGCAGTCTGTTTATCCGTCTCTATGTCTACTGAAAGGGCTCTGTCTATTGTATCGTAATAGTCAGCCGGTAGAAATTTTCATAAAATATGTAATTCCAAAACAAAATAAGATATAATATATTGAATATTTAACATGCTAAACATAATTTAGATTCATACTGAATCTTTTTCTTATTTCTACCGCCAGTTTGGTTAAAGAAAAACAGTTGTAGAAATATTTTTTTCTCATAAACCTTGAAGAATATTGGAAATTGATCTTAGACAGGATTATGGTATGCATAGACTATGTGGTATGTATTATAGTAATTTTTTTACTTATGGTAAAAAAATATGGAAAGACTATCAATTACACATTCATATTATTTTATTTACATAATAAAGACTTAACGTACTTCAATAAAGGAAATTTTACAAAAACGTTCAAAATAATATTTAATCTGTAGTTCAATGAATGATTAAAAAATTAAACTGCAGAAGAGGACAGTCGAGAGACAGATTATGAAGTATTTATCATGGTTCAAAGACCTCTTATCATGGACATTTTTGTTAATTTTTTTATAACAAGGCGATTTATGATTAGTAGCGTACGAATAACGGCTTGCTGCTACGTTTCGTACGGTGAGTCATATATCCGAAGGTCCCAATCCTCCCTCTTTTTTCCAATCCCTTAATTATCCGTTTTTTATAAAGAAGGCAATGCGCCCGTGATTTTTCTGGTATTGTGAGCGTACACACGGGTAGTGGAGTTCACTTACCATCAGGTGACTCACTTGCTCGTTTGCCGGGCTATCGTATCGTGTTATCGGTCGCTAGGTATCGAAAAGATTCGAACTAGGCAGTCTTTCGACGATAACGCCTCCTTGTGTCCATTTAAATCTATGCATCTGAACGCGCCGCAACCGCGCCGCTGCCGCTTGCCGCTGACTTCGAGTTCGCGGCCTAAGATTTAACTCAAAAAAATGATGACGTATATGACATACTAGGTATATTTAAAATAAATTAATTTCGTGGGGGCGTTGAAAACCAATTGATTTTCAAAGTGGTCAGTAAAAGTCTCTCGTAGTTCTTGATACCCACCACACAAGATTCGTATCTTACTGTGGGGTCAGGACTATGTGTGCCCGGAATTTGAAACTGTGCTCGGTATGGCGGTCCCTATCACATAATGGGACGGAGATACTGTTTACACCTCTGCCTATCCTCCGTACGGGGATTACAGGCGTGAGAGCGTATGTATATGAGAGCGTATCAAGTGCACTAATAAGACGCGCAACACCTATTATTTATTAAAAATAAAATAAAATAAATAAATACACCCAACAGTCACATACATAGTCCTGACCCCACAGTAAGATACGAGTCTTGTATCGTGGGTATCAGAAACTACGAGAGACTTTCGGTCTCACAACACCCAGACCCCGAAACAAATATTAGTGGATCACACAAACATTTGTCTCGGTGCGGGGATCGAACCCGCGGCCTCTCGCTTCACAGCCGGGTACTCGCCCGCTGCGCCACGGAGGCTGTCAATTATAATGTTAATTATAGTGTTATTGTGTAATAAGACTTTGTACTTCATTTTGAACAAGGTTATTAACATAGCATACAATCTCTCAAATATTTATTTTGTACTAACGATCCGCGCCTGCTTCGCACGGGTAAAAATATGTTTGTACGACATCACATTACAAATCTTTGAATTATTCGACTTTTCTGTACTATAATATGTATGTATTTTACATATAAACCTTCCTCATGAATCACTCTATATATTGCTGAAAATTACATTAAAATCCGTTGAATAGTTTAAAAGATCTAAGCAAACAGACAGCAGAAGCGACTTCATTTTATACTATGTAAAGATTTTGCACTGAGTATACTATTTTATGTCTTTCTGCTTGGCGTCATCACGTCATAATGCCAGGGTCTGCCTTGCCATCATGAGATTTGACAGTGGATTTGGTAATTAAGTGGGGCGACACGCCATCTGACCTACACCCACAACATGAAACAAGATTCACCATTGCCTCGTCAGTAAATTAGCAGAGTGTACAATGTGCTGGTAAGGTCACAAAGCTGACCTTAAAGTATTGGGGGTCCACTTACACTCTGTTAATATACTTTAATGAAAACAGATAGATAAAATAAACTGTTTAACCCTTCAATATGGAGAAAAAAAATATGTAATATGTGTTGTAAACTAGTATGTCAAAAGTTTATCAGTTTAACCCTGTGACCCTGATAAAAAATTACTTGTTATAAACACTGCTTAAAAAAATTTACAGAATTTTCTTTAACCTCTACGATAAGAGTATATTGTGTTAAAAGGTTGACCACGTTATCTGTCTATGGTTGTGTAATTTGTGTGTTGTATCATTGCACATAAATAATAGACAAGTTTGCCGTTGCGGTTTTCTGATGCGGTTTTACTGATTTGAATGCCAGCTTAATCGAGAGGATTCTTATTTTCTTCTTATATATTTTTTTATATTGTAAACATGCAAGTGGGTCATCTGATGGTAAGTGATCACCAACTGCCCATGGACATGAACAATACTTGAAGAATCATGTTTAAATGTAGCCAACCTTAAAAAATAGGAAAGAGATTGGGAACGAAAAAGGGATTTGAATTTCACCATACACAACAGCAAGCTAATACTTCAGATAGATTTTCTGTGACTCAATGGTACCTACCCCATCACTTCGCGCCATTTAAAAAAAATAATAAAAACAAAGGAAAAAAAGACAAAACTGTCTACAGCACAGCTTTACCACTGTTTAAAAGTTATTTTCTTCAAAATGACGCCGAGGGTTATTAAAGTTTAGTTTATTTATACAACAGAATGACTTGGTTCCATACTCCACCAGTTTCATGAGAGCACTAATACCGAGCCAGCACAGTCTGTCAGTGGTAGGTAGCTACTAGCTATGTACTCTGCTTTGAAGGTGTTGCTTTGCGAATAATCATAATCAGAAGCTGAAAGTTTACATTCACAATCAGTTACATACACTTTGAAAGCATTCATAAATTCACAGATTTTGCATACAACACTTAGTACTGTGAATACCTTTTGTCTTATTTAATATTATCTTATCAGATCTTGTATCAACTACATGTGTATTAGGTGAATTATAAAGCTTTATCTAAATTTTTTTTATAACATAGACTGGCAAATGAGCAAGTGGGTTGTCTAGTTGTAAGTGATCTCCACTGCCAATATACAACCACAATACCAGAAGAATCTTAAGCATGTTGCTGACTTTAAAGAAAAGCATAATTTAGGGATAAGGCTGGGAAGGCATTGTGTTGTAACTTCACTGATTGTTTAATATTATTCTTGTAGGAAATACTTTAATGAAACATCAACAATGAGTCAGTATGGAGGCCTCCATTTTACTATTGCTGTCTAAAAAGTCTGAGGCAGTTTACAAGCTTGCATTAATCTGACATGGGTGGGCATAATGAAGTAAGTAATAAAAAATTGAAGAATTCAAGAAGGCATTCCATTTACAAATATGTAATAAGGTGTCTATCTTTACCATTTTATTAAGTTTATTTAATGCCACCCATTAAGAAATAACCAGTTTTGTTTTAACAAAAAAAGGTGACTATTTTTAGGCAAAGGTTATGCTTATTCAGCCAGTGAAAGTGTTGACATGTTTGCACGAGCGCTCAGGCGTAATATAAGCTCAAACGGTACGGTAAATAATCATACATGTACAGCGGCGACGCAAGCGTTGAATCATACTCAAAAAGTATTTAAATCAAATATACAAACCAAAATAAAATATGTCGATGAATTAGTCACAGGTTATTAGGTATGTACGTGCGACATAACAGTAAAAAAAACACGTTCGCTAACAGCTAAGACCTTTTTCACTTTACGTCACGAAAATAAAACCTGACCTAGAAAATTCTTTTGTGCAACAACCAGCGATTCGAACGCAGCAGCCTTCGAGAAACTATCCGGCAGAGCTTGTCTACAGTGCAGTACGTCATCTGTTTGCACATCTTCGGAAATGTATATTATTTTATAAAAGTAATACTTAAGACAACGGTACTCACCTTCACTGCACTGGCTCACGAAAAGTAGCACCAGGAATACATTTGATAGCGATTTAAACCTCACTACAACACGTATGCGATCCATTTTTTGTCACAATCTATGCAAATAATTAATGGACGATTAACTCCCAGCCACCACAAACGAACGTCATTTATCTAAATGACGGCCGAAACAAATGATAATTTTATGTTTTTCCACGCTGGCTTGCGTCCGGCAATAAAATAATTTATATTTTGAAGTGGCAACCTCTACTGATGCTGTCATTGTCAATAGGGACGAACAGTATTGCCAAATCTTTTTATGTGCGATTTTATTGCAGTAAGAAAAAAAATCGTTATTATTAAAGAATCGTACATTTTTTTGGTTTAAAAATCATTCACAAATTATATCACGTATAATTTTTACTAAGCCTATGTGAATGTGGTAGACATAGCAATGCAATAGCAAATGTGGAATAGTTTTTAAACTTCAAAGCTTACTATCTGCACACAAAACTCAATGGTGTTAATTTATGCTAATATTTTGTAAATACACTTTTTCTTGGCTTGAATCGCCATCAGTGTTTTTTTATTAGCTTTAGATGAAAAGATGAGCAGATCACTCGCGTAATGATAAGTACTACACCTAGCCATAAATAGCAGCAATACCACAAAGAACTTTGGATTATAAAACACGGCCTGGCATGGAACTGCGCTCGTTAGCCCAAGACATAAAATATTAAGTCCCTTAATGCCCAATAATTTCACTGGCTTAAATGTCTCTAAAACTACAATACATTAGTAATTACATACTGCTGCTTGGTGGCAGAAATAGACAAAGTGGCGGTACTAACCTAAACGGTTTTTCGCATACGAGGGAACTACCACCTAAACTGTGGATTAGTAATATGGAGTACAAAAAATGCATGCAAACAAGCATACTTTCTGAACTGGAAGTATCTATTAATATCTCTATCCTCAAATAAGCACAGGATCCTGAAATTATTGTATAAAGTTCTTGGATATTATAAGGGAATCCTAGACTATTGAGGTGCTCGTTGTGTACTCATAAACAACTAAGGAGCATTTACTTAGCGATTTTTATTTCATTAAAGTACATACCTACAGAATCTTAAAAAAATCGTCCAAATATATACGATATCGGTGAATCAATCGTACATTGGTAGTAATCGTAACTCGTATGAAATTATTTTAGTAGCACTGGGTACGAGCATTTATTATTTAACATTTTATGGCTAACTAACATTTTTTTGTTATAATTTACTTATTGCAACGCATGCGTTCCGAAACGAATTTTGACATTAAATTTATAATTAGACATTTTGTATTTGTCTAAAAGTAATCGGTATTTCTTAATTAAAACTGGAGATTATCGGTTTTTGTGAGCACGCGTTTTTCTGGTCTTTCTTAAACCGGTTACATCACTAATTATTATTTGTGACCATAGAGGGAGTAACTATTGCTTTAATACCCATGAATACCCATTACCCACCAATACCCACTCAATAATCAATAAATCACAGGTGTCGTATCGGCCTAGCTTCCTATAGCAATCTGTGCGCCGGCCTCTAATCTCGTTTTTCAGCCGTGGCCCGTGTCAGTACTTCAAATAAAATTTTTCGTATTTAGATTTCATCTAGCCCTGATCACGGGATCTGCTGGCTGGATCGGTTTTCGCGGAGGCTTCGGCATACATAGATCTTGTAAGCTGTATTGCTAGTTTTATGTTGTAAATATTTTGCAAGCCTAATCTTGCAATATGTCTGAGGAAGAAATAGAAAAATGGTCAAGAGAGGGTCGAAGCAAAGGTAAGTTTCTGATTACATTTCATAAAAAATATTTTATTTATTTATTAAACTTTGTACAGGCGGACTTAATGTCTTAGGCATTTTTCCTAATCAACCTGAGGGTGGTGGAGATCATAATTGAAGCAGGTGTATAGTAAAATAAATAAAAATATAAATATGTGCTTCGTGTGTTGAGGAAAGAAGTTTAATCATATTGAAGATGTTGCCTAGCAATTCATTTGCAACTTCCATCTTAGTTATTTAATATTTAAAAAACAATCGCAAATTTTCACCAGATATATCGCACGTCACATTTTTTTTTTTTTTTTTTTTATCCTGGCTCGGAAAAGAGAGTACGCTACACCTGATGGTAAGTGTAGCGCAATCCAAGAATAGTGTCGACCAACGATAAACAATGTGTCCATCGTAGGTCGGCAAGATCATGCCGGCCTGCCAAAGGGCCAAGGGGGAGGGGAAGGAAAAAGGGTTAGGATCAGGGGACAAGCCCCCTGGGGGAGAACCGGATATACACTGGCTGACCCTGGAACGCGACCCACACAAGGCGGGCCACTATGGCAGGTTTTAGCACCAGTGTACGGTGGTCGCTATCCGGTCGGATACAAGTATCCTCCCACCAGCGAATACATGATACAGCCACTGTATAGTCTGACATATTTTTTTTTGTCACAATATTTTAGCACAGTATCCATCGGATTCATCCACCAGTTGTGTTTAGTGTATTTACAAAAAAAGGGAATGGATCTACCTGTACCTAATTTATGAAAAATATTACCAACATTTTCTCACTCTTCAATAATCATCATCATCATTCTGTCATTCCCTCAATGCTGAAGATTGTGACCGCAGCAGGCCAAGGATATAAGGCCCTCCAATTGGTTCTATCACTGGCAATGTGAATTGCATCTTGCAGTTTAAGTTGTAAGGGTTTAGTGACTTGTACACTCCATTTAGCCGGTGGTCTACCTCGAGAGCGCCTGCCCTCTATTTTGCCCATCAAAATATCTTTTTCAAGACTATCATTTGGGTTTTTGCGAGAAATGTGTCCAAAGAAAGAGAGAATTTAAACTGTTCAATAGATGCATTTATTTTGTGCTTTCAGTATTCAGGTTTATCTCAAAATATGTAATCAAGATAATAGATTTGGTTGGCAGTGGTGCAGGGAACGAGGACAGAACCTCAACCCCACTGAAGCTTTGTTTGTTTTATTCACCACAAGGAGAATGAACAAAGGGCTGCCACCTGTAGAAATAGAAATAAATTTTATAATGGCTATTTTACAATAATTAATTACACAGTTGTGTTATTCTTCAACAACTGTTATTGTAAACTGTTGTCAGTTATCCCATTCTAATTTGCTGTTTTGTATCATTTGTAAGTTTTACAAGATATGATAATAAATAATATCAATAGTTTGTATAGTGTATAGTAATAATTATACCATAATATAACCATCAATGTTAATAATGAAAATGAATTAAATACTAACAATATTGAACTGTTGTCAAAACAAAATAGTAAATTATTAAGCGTGACCTTGAATCAGCAAAATGTGCCAAAAGACATGACGTCTTTTAATTATATACGTTTATGCATAATGCTTGCTTGCTAGCACAATGCGATGATGTAAATGATGCTATGTGTAATATTTAATTACATATAATTGACAACAGGACAATGACATCTCTAATAATGTGTTATTACTGGAGATGTCGTTATTCTGTTACCAATTTGGGATGTTTCGGTTTGAGGTCATTGAATCCAGTTAATTACTGGGTATTATGTGATGTGGTGAATGCAGTACAGTGCTATTCAGTGTTTTGTAATTCAAAGTTCTGTGTGGTGTAGTTTTTGTTTATGGGCAGCTGTGGGACTTACCACCAGGCAAGTGAAATGCTCATTTGGATTGCCCCGATAGGGCAGTTGTATTGGTAATACAGTACGACCGCTATGCTTAGGTCTAGGGTTCGATCTTCGAGTTGGGTAAAAGTGATATTGGGTTCTTCTGCTACAAAATGCTTAGTATTAGCTCGGAGTCTAGCATAGTGCCTGATAGGGCGGTAGGTTCTTCCCTTATACATCATGGATCAGAAATAAGCTTGGCGAGCTGTGGGGTTTTTCACCTTTGCCTACCTTATCTTACCCCATTTTTACTAGGTGATAGACCCTCTTGTGCGAGAGGCCGTCTGGGTTTGTAGTGCTATTTTGTCTGTTTTTGCTACCAAGCCTGCTGCTTGTGTAAGGTTAGATCCCAAGGCCTTAACACAGCAGTCGGCAGTCATGCTGTGTACGCATTACAAATTTATAACTGAATCACCAATGTACCAATTGCTGTGAAGTTATATTTTAAATATGATTTTTGTTTTACTTTTATAAACCTACACAGCTTTTGTAAAAGCATTTGTACAAAAGATTTTCTTTCAACTTGAATTATACATAAACAATATTGTAAGCAAATAAAAACTCGCAAATGCCGTTCCGAGTAATACAACAAATATAATATACTTTTTCTACTTTTAGTTTATTGGGCTTCGTTCCAGATATGGAACAATTGCTTCTATTTTCGAAATTGTTATTTTCATAATACATCCAATGTATGGTTGAAACAATATGTACAAGGTGTGATGAATATAAAAACATTTCATTATGCATCATGTCTAATACATGGTAGAGATAATGAATCTATTAGTGAAAACAGAACACATTTTCCGAGATCATAAAAAAGATAAACGTCTTTGTCTATTGCTGCCACCGGGCAACAGAGTGTAAGCACTGTTGTGTTTCGGTTTGGAAGACGTTGAAACCAGTGGGAATTATGAGACCTAAAATCTTATGACTCGGGGTGACGAGCGCATTTGAGTGCCATGCTGTGCTATGTAATTTAAAGTTCCGTATGGTATTGATTCTTTTTATGAGAAGGCGTGGCGCTTACCATCAGGCTGAAGCTGTTGTGATTTTCGCCTTGGGAACCCAGGGCCATCCCTAATGCGCCAAAGATGATCACCGCGGGGTTTTAGTTGGTAGTTGCCGGTCTAGTTGGTAGTTAGGGCCTGTCCAGTCGGCTCATTCACGCTGCAGACATAATTGTCTTGCAATCCCTTGAACCATCCATCAGCACGTATCCGTCCACTGCAACCACACCCAAATTTTCAGTAACAGGTAACGTGGAATATATTTTTTTGTCCCAGATCTGCACATGTCTCCGAGCTGCTCCAGCTTCGAGGTCCTGGACCCTCACGATCCGGTCATCAGCCGCCTCGCGACGCAACTGTTCAAAAAGACCAACGATTATCTGCAGGGCGAAATGGCAGCTGGTCAGGTTAGTCAAAAAATATATATTTTTAGCCTTTGTAGTCACGGGGTGAACTTTTCTGTTATTGATTTGATTCATATAATTCTTTCGATAATAGATTTTGGGGAATGCAGCTTATTGTTTAAAATAATAAAAATATACGAGTCGAATACGCAATTTTCGTCAACGTTGCCATATTAGCACAGTTAATTAGAATGTTGAGTCGATGCTTTACGCCAATATTAGTTTTAGGTATTCTAGAGCGAGTCGGTCCCGTGACTAGTTGAATTGATTTATCCTAGAATTCTGAACTGCATGTCTCCTACCTACCGTTGCAATTAGATTTATGTATTTACCTACTGTGCATCGAGCCGAGAGCCCGGTGCCACGTCGCCTGCTTCTATTCACAGATGCTCTTTGGTATTAATCCTTTGACACAAGCCTGACCTATATTATTACACCCGTTGTTTCGTGCAATATTCCAGCATGGTGACATGTTACAGTTTCAAAATTTATCTGTAATTTAGAAGTTTTACAGACCCTAGATTTGAAGCGAAACATTTTATGACGAGGCATCCAAATAACAGTTATTTTGTTTTTTTTTTATATTATACAATGACCGAAAGTTAAGTTGTATTTAAAACGGTCCAATGAACATCTGTTTCAGCATGTCTGTGTTAATGTTACTCATTAAATAAATTCATACCTGCCTAAAAAGGTCAATTAAATACTTTCAAGAGTACCTACCTAGCTGTTATTTAATTGGTTAAATCTTACTTGAATTTCGTGAAACAGACCGTAATATTTGAAGCCCAATTCTCTTATTTCACAGACATCGAGATTGAAATTAAATTGATTTTTACGCATGTCTCGATTTTTAAATGATCCGATTCCTAAATACTCACTTATGGAGTAATTAGCGACCCTTAAATATGACAACACCTTTCTGTAATACGTTGTATTATAGATGGGTGTGTCATCATTGTTGTAATCGGAATGCCGTTTTGGCTTCAGACAAAAAAAAACAATCTACTTTTATCTCATTACGATCTATATTCACATTTAATCTTGATTGTTGGTTTGTAAGATTACCATTTGCAACTTTCTTAACACATACTATAAGCTCGGAACAATAGTTTGAAATTTTTTTATTACGAGAATTGGCCTCCAGTTATGAGAATTGACGAGCTGCCATAATAGTGAACGCAGCTGTTTTAATCATGACTTCCCTTTTTAACGAAGCTAGTTACTTTTTTTCATTCCACTGACGCCGGAGAGTCTTTGTATGGATTCCAACCCATTCATAACAATAATTTAGAATTTCATTCCAGGACCATTATAACTTGCTGGAGGAGATTAATAGGCTTACGATCACCAAGTATGCCGACCTCAGAAACCTAGCGGTCAACTTGAACAAGACCCTCAATGAATACAACGAAATGTGTAAGTATTAATAACTGATGTAATATAAAAACTCAAAATCAAAATATTTATTTATCATGTAGGCTAAGAAAGCGCTTATGACAGGTCAAGTACAGAACATTTATCGTTAAAAAGACTAACTTAAAAATAAGGGAACTTTGGAATAACCGCCGCGCTATAGGCTGGCAGGAAAAGGCACACCAACATGGGATGGGAAGAAGGAGAGGATCCTTAAATGTAGGAATTCACGGACTAGGAGGATATGGAAATCGGGTCAAGGGCAGGAAGGAGTAGGGTAAGGGTTTTAATGTTAAGGAGATGTATCGTGGACCTTGCTGGCAGTTGAAACTAATCCCCGTATTCATAAACATTACTATAAGGTCAAATGGTATTCACGAACGCATAGCGCCGATAGCTGTACACGGAATGGTCAGTTTTTGGCGCTAAAAAAATGGTCCAATCACGTGTACAGACATCGTCACTTAGCAAAGAGCTCACTTGAGAGATAATTGGTAGAGCCCCACAGTAGACAGTTTTATCTACAGCATGAATGGGCCGGCTCGACCGGGTCGTTACCACTGTCTCACAGAAAACCGACGTAAAGTAGCGGCTTGCTGCTGCGTTTCGTACGGTAAGTGAGATATCCGGAGGCCCAAATCCCCCTCCAAGTGGATTATGCGATCGAGCGAATGACTTATATACTATGAAGTACCCGCATTTTTGTGGTTTATCTGTGTTGTGCTACAGCGAATGTCCGTTACCTTAAAACTTTATACATCAGCATTTAAAACAACGTCAAAAAAAGAAGGGATTTAGAATTTGTCGCGTCTTTTTTTGTTTTGTATTGATTTCTTGAATGTAGATCCACTTTTATTAAATTGTTTTTATTTAATAGGTTAATCTGTGAAATTATTACATGATTTGGTTAAGATTTGATGACGGAGGCTGAAGGCGAAAAATTATCAGAACGAATAACATTAATGATCAGGGATCCCTGAGCCATTTTTCCACTTGATTACTATCAAGCTAATTTTCCGTGAGTAGCTTCGTTTCGATGAGACGCCCAACAATTCCCTATGCGAAAATTCTCTATTGTGGTAGCTAACAGAGGTAGCAAGCAACTCAAAAAAATATTATTTTATTTCTAGGACGATATGACTGTTAAATTATATAAATATTAACTAAGTAAAAACAGAAAAATCTGCTGGTTAGTAATCAATAAGTATTAACTATTTAGTCCTGCGAGGCTGTTGATGTTTTAAAAGTAGGTAACCCTGTATTATTAGTTTGTTATAAAAGGATAAACAATACCATTGTTATCGTCTAATGTAGTCTAAACACAGCGCAGTTGTATCTAGTCAAAACATATTTTTTCAAGATAAAAAAAAAATATAAACACTAAATCTCCGTCTAGCCAAAACTTTTGTTATAGGCTTATGTTTTGTATTTGTTATTTGAATATTCACCAACGTTTAAAGTACGTTTTGAAAAATAAACGTGTTTATACATAAATAAATACACCCCACAGTCACACACATAGTCCTAACCCCACAGTAAGTTACGAGTCTTGTGTCGTGGGTATCAGGAACTACGAGAGACTTTCGGTCTCACAATACCCAGACCCCGAAACAAATATTTGTGGATCACACAAACATATGTATCGGTGCGGGGATCGAACCCGCGGCCTCTCGCTTCACAGCCGGCTATTCGCCCGCTGCGCCACGGAGGCTGTCGAATTTGTCATGTCTCATTCTATTTGGAGCTACGCAAACAGGAACCAACCCACAGCAAGTTCAAATGGAGATACTGACTTTGTTTTGCTAAATTTATTAATTTTAATTGATTTTAATACGTATATTTTTGCAAAATCGTACATGGAATATATTTCATGCCCGATTTTCCAAAAAAACTACGAGATGTAATTAGTATAAAATATTGAATTCAGTAAAACAAAATCAGTATCTCCATTTGAATTTGCTGTAGGTTGGTTCCTGTTTGAGTAAGTAGGTCATTTCAACGAAACAAATATACATGGCGAGTGTGAATGGTAAAGTTGGGAGGGGAAGGCCTCAGCTAATTTTCTTATATCAAGTCGGAGATATTCTCTAGGAAAGCCAGGTCTGGAGTACCCTAAACTGACGTGCATGCATGAAGAACTTAATGAGAGTGAAGGAAGCCTAAGAGGTGGTCCGTTGTCTCTGCCTACCATTATGTAAAAGAGGCGTGATTCTATGTATGTATGTAATTACAAAGTTGTGTAAAAAGACTAGTGTATTTAGCGCTTAATGTAGCGCTGTTATGTTTGTTGAATTTCATGCGAGCGCAAAAATCGCTGTTGGGGTTGAGTAGGTTTTTCGATTGACAGCACTGCTGGCAACAGTCACGCTGATTCTAGTATAGTGATGTTCATGTACAAAATATATTTTTTCCGATATAATATATCGAAATATTGTATCGATATTTAACGATATATCTGTCAAAAATATCGATATTTTCGATATATCGTATTGTAGGAAGGAAGAGACTTTATTAGGAGTAAATAAGTAAACCCACTAAAGTTAAAAAAGCAATCAACTTTGATTTTATCAATCCGAATAATTGTTTTTTATTTCATTGAATGACGAGACGAGCAAGATGCTCGCTTGATGGTAAGCGCCACGCCTGCCTATGAACAGAAACAACACCACACAGAAATTTTAATTACAAAGCACGGCATGGCACTGAACTGCGTTCGTCACCCTGAGACATAAGATATTAAGTCACATAATGCCCAGTAATTTCAATGTTCTTCAAACCGAAACACAACAGTGCTTACACACTCGGTTCAGTTCAGTTTTGGAAGAATGACGACATGTTGCTTATACACTGTGGCTTGAAGGCAGAAACATTATCTTAACCTGACAGAAACAAAATTTTATTGACTCTTAGCTTGGATGCTTCTCTGTTCAGTTAATACTTTAATGATGATTTTTCCTAAATATTCTACGATATCCTTATTTCGTACGATATTTTATATATCGGATAAAATATATCGATATTATATATCGACTTCAATGATTCGATAATATCGCATTGATTCGATATATCAAATAAATGTATCGATATTTTATCACATATCGATACATATCGAACACTAGTGATGTTCATGTACAAAAAACATCGATATTTTTTCCGATATAATATATCGTGTACAAAAATATCGATATTTTTTCCGATATAATATATCGAAATATTGTATCGATATATAGCCGATGATATATCGTACAAAAATATCGATATTTTCGATATATCGAATTGTAGGAAGGAAAAGACTTTATTAGAAAATGATTAACAAAAATAATATCGAAGAGCTAAAAAAAAAAAAAAAACAACATTCAATACTTATTCTGGTATTTGACGTTGTTTTTTTTTTTTTTTTTAGCTACATCCGATATATTTTTCCTAAATATTCTACGATATCCTTATATCGGATAAAATATATCGATATCATATATCGACTTCAATGATTCGATAATATCGCATTGATTCGATATATCGGATAAAATATATCGATATTATATATCGACTTCAATGATTCGATAATATCGCATTGATTCGATATATCGAATAAATGTATCGATATTTTATCACATATCGATATATATCGAGCACCCCTATCGAACACTCCTATTCTAGTATTCAGTCGGCAGCCACGGTACACGGACGCGTATCGTGCGGCTGACGCGATCGATCCTTTGTGTTCAGCGGATGGAGGCGTTATTGTTTATTATGGTTTTTTTAATTTATTAATTAGGCGCGTATAATCTCCCCGGATCTCGGGATCTGGGGACCAGTGTGGAGATCGAGCGGCATACTTGTAAGATATTATGATTGTTATATATAATATTTTTTATTGAGATCATCAATTCTTATAATAGATTTCTTTTATTATTTTAAATTCATTAATTATGTAATAAGAAATGTGTACACTATAGAAGTCATTTTTAATTCCTTTTTTAATTACTTATGCTTCTGTTTAACAATATAAGAATAATTTGATAAAAATGCTGTTTTTGCGGATTTCTTTCACTGGTGCTGATATTTTATGAATATTTATATTAACTTGCAACTTCTGTTACTCGAAATGCTTGTATTATATAGATACATACGCACTCACGCCTGTAACCATCGAAGGGGTAGGCAGAGGTGTAACCAGTACACCCACATTTCGCCGAGCGTATTACCATCCCATGATGTGATAGGGGGCTAGCTTATCGCCATACCGGGCGTTTTATAGAACTTAGGGCCTCTGCAACTGCGTAAGGACATTGCTACGCTAAGCGTCTTAGATAATTTTTAGACAAATTTTGATTGTTTTTTTTAATAGTATCCCATTGAATGATTAGATCAAGGCGCTCGCCTGATGGTCAGCGCCATACCTGCCCATAAACAGAAGCAACACCACACAACTTTAAATTCAAAGCACTGAACTGCGCTCGTCACTCCGAGACGTAAGATGTTAACTCCCATAATGCCCAGTAATTTCACTGGCTTCAGTGTCCTTCAAACCGAAACACAACAGTGTTAACACACTGTTGCTTGACGGCAAAAATAGACATGGGGTGGTACCAACCCAGACGGCCTCTCGCATACAAGAGACCTAACTTGTACAAATGTATTGTATTGTGATTGTATTATAACAAAAGGTTATTTTCGTATTAATTTCTGTTTCGTGTCAAATAATATTTAACAAAGGAAATTTCTCTGTCCTAGTTGTCTTTACGCCCACTTGTCGACATCGCAACGTTTAATCCCAATAATTATCGTTATTTTTCTAATTTTTTTTGGATACTGAGAACTAATGTCTCACTTGATGATATTTATAACATTTCATTTGAATTGTTTTTCTTCCATTGTTTTCGCTCGAACCTTCTCGAATGTCTTTCCTATATGTTATTCTATCTATCATCCCACTCAGACTTAGAAAAGCCATCGGTATGTAACATGTTTTCTACTTACATATATGTTTTTGTAATTATATTTTGTAGTTTGGGCTATTTTAAGAAACTAAGTAGAGTATTTTCGGATTTCATACAATATGTTTTTAGTTATGATTTATAAACTTTTGCTTACGGTGACGTCAGAAGACGTATAAACTTATTTGTTATACATATATGCAATCAGTTAAAGTCGTACGAATTATTACCTATAAAAGGTGTTAGGTTCCACGTATTCGAGAGGCCGTCTGGGTTAGTACCACCGCTTTTTCTATTTCTGCCGCCAATCAACGTGTTCCCTCTTCAGAGAGGGAAGATGCAAATCGAGGGCCTACGACAGGACAAGCGGATGACTGATGCAGGCACAGTGATACAAGGATGTACCGCTCCGTATACCCGCCCCTACCAACCATCAAGACATGTCGCAAGCCTAAATGTAGCTTAGGTTCTGCTTACATCAAAGTTTCGACCCGACTATCCTGTTCTACCATACTGCAACTAATTTTAAATTACCCAGCACTACTTTTTTTTATTATAGCATAGGCCGGCAAACGAGCAAGTGGGTCACCTGATGGTGAGTGATCTCCACCGCCCATGTACGAGTAAGTGATCTCCACCGCCCATGTACGCCCACCACCAGAAGAATAATGGGCGCGTTGCCGACCTTAAAGGAAAGGGATAATTAGAGATTGGGAAAGGGAGGGGATGTGGGGTTCCGGTTATCTCACTTACCGTACGAAACGCAGCAGCAAGCCGCTACTTTACGTCGGTTTTCTGTGAGACAGTGGTAATGACCCGGGTGAGCCGGCCCATTTATGCTGTAGACAAAACTGTCTACTGCGTGGCTCTACCACTCACAAATTAAGCCGTTCTTAACTTCAGAAAATATTTTTATTGTTACATTTTCATTTTATACCTTTATTCAATCCATTGTAGGAAGGATCTTGTTACTATGGGTTTTCTATAGGGAGACCCTATATGCAACCAATCTGTGAACAAGTGAGCTTGGGGGTGAAATGTAACAGTATTTTTTTACCCTTGGGATAAACTCGTGTACACTCACACACTCACTCACACTATATTGTACACTCTTGACTGCCCTTTCTTTCACCTTCTTTCATCTGAGTTCTTTCGGAGTGTGAAGAAGCAGTTAGTCAGGCCGGCATGATCGTGCCGACCGACGATAGACACACTGTTTATCGTTGGTCGATAATATTCCTGGATTGCGCTACATTTACCATCAGGTGTGGCGTAGTCATTTTGCCGAGCCAGGATAATAAAAATCTCCATGGTTGATTGTAAGACAATGCCTTGAGCAACAATTCGCTAACGATTGCGCATTCGTGATATTTTAGTGTTATGTCCTGTCCTCCTTGTGTACTATAATGTTAATAAATAAAGTACAAAACAAACATTAATACATTGTGAATAAAACAATATCATCTGTATGAGATGTGTCTGTTTTTGAGTGGTAGAGCCACGCTGTAGACAGTTTTGTCTACAGCATGAATGGGCTGGCTCGACCGGATCGTTACCACTGTCTCACAGAAAACCGACGTAAAGTAGTGGCTTGCTGCTGCGTTTCGTACGGTGAGTGAGATAACCGGAATCCCAAATACCCCCCCTTCCCAATCCCTAATTATCCCTTTCCTTTAAGGTCGGCAACGCGCCCATGACTCTTCTGGTGGTGGGCGTACATGGGCGGTGGAGATCACTTACCATCAGGTGACCCACTTGCTCGTTTGCCGGCCTATGCTATAAAAAAAAAGAGAAACACAAAGCATTATTGTCGAACATCACATCAATAATTTAAAAAAAAAACCGACACTCGAACGGATATTGGAACTGCAGCAAGGAAGTGTATATCCGGTTCACACAAGGCGGTTGCGATATGACTTGATGGTAGGTTGTGACGGGTATAGGGGTATATAAATCTTTGTACCCCTGTACCTGCATCGATCATCCGCCTTTCCTGTCGCAGGCCTCCCGTTTTACTTCGAATGTGAAGGATACATTTATACAGGCCGACATGATTCTGGTGACCACCGATGAACTCATTGTTAGTTACGGATGTTTTTGGACTACACTGAGCGCAGTGTAGTCCAAAAACATACACTACACCTGATGGTAAGCGTACCAGGTGTAGTGCATTTTGCCGTGCTCGGATAAAAAAGATACATCTTCATTATATATAAAAATGAATGTTTGTCTGTATGTCCTTTAGAATCGTAAACTATGCATTTGATCATGTAATGATCTTTAGCAAAGTTGTTGTGCATGAGCCCACGAAGGTTTCTCAGTTGGTACGACTAATTTTCGACAGACGGCGCTACTGTCATTCCAATGAATTTCATATAATATTTGTGTAATGTCTTTCCTTCAAATTTATTTTAATTGGTGGCGTAGCAACGCGCGTAGGGTACAGCTAGTACTAAATAAATTAATAAACCTTGCAAAATTCTCATTTTTGACACGCCACTAATCACTAAGGATATCCTGCCTTTGTTCTTCGCCCAACATTGATTTGCTAGTGTATGTACGCGAAATATTATCGAGATCAAGCGGATTACGTACATGTGTATGGACGGTTGCAATTAATAATGTTGCCATTGAAATAAAACTAATTTAAACGGATTTTATCGCGGTTTTTTTATTGATTTTTGATCCCGGCGTTTCGAAAGTTTTTCAGCCTTCGTGATCACGGGATGGACTGTCCACCGTTCAAAAAACCGCGATGAAATCCGTTTAAATTAGTTCTATTTTAAAGTGTAGTATTCGCGTAAACATAAGAAGTCATAATATTGCCATTTCAGATGCACAATTTTCGGATTAGGAACAGAAATTCAGATACTATTGTATGGCTTGTATTGGATAAAAGGCATATCGGTTTCGCATCATAAATTTACCTATAATGTGACGTTATAAAATGTTCCTTGTATTATAGACATTGTTGCCTTGTTGGAACGAAGTTCCGTACGGCAGGCTTGGAGGGGATAGGGATTTCGCTGCGTGACCGAACTGAAAAATATGTGATAGTAAAACCGTAAGAAAAATGCGTGGAAAAAATGCGTGGAATAAAAGCGTTAAATGAGAAGTGCGCAGGCGCGACAGTCGCATAACCAGCCAGCGTTAGTTCCTTTTTTAAAATGAAATTCATTCAGCCAGCTATAATTGAAGTATATTTTTATATACTCCTTCGATTTTTAAAAGATTACGCTAGCTCGTTATTATAATTACATAAGTTGATAAAAAATGCTATACAATAGCTTTACCGCGGCAGTCTCCGAGTGCCACACGTCTTTTTTTTATTTCTATTTTTCTATTCTATTTCTATGTAATTTTATGTTGTCAAACAAAAATAAAGAGACATATTTTGTTATTTTAGTTGATAATTTGAATTTTTTGCAATTTGTGTCGATTCTACATTAGCCGAAGGAAGTTCCTACCTGGTGTCCCACGACACACACCAATTTTAATCGAATTTTCACAGTGTAGTGGTGCAACAAAATGCAGCGCTCTTGTTGTATTTCCCCGCATAGCAAGAACACAATTGATAGAATATCAATTATCTGACCAAAATCTCCGTTTAAATTTGTTCTATTTCAATAAATATATACCATTCCTGCATTCCAATGGTAATGAGCAATAATCGTCTATCAATGATCTGATGTTTTGATCGTTCTATATTGGAATACCATTTTTTAAGAATTTTATGCATTGTTATGTTTTAATTGCTTTTTTGTTGGAATTAAATTCATCCTAAAAATGATCTCTCAACAGGGTTTTACTAACAGATATCTAAGTAAAACCCTGTTTAGAGATCTGCGACCGAGACAGAACAAGCCGACGCCTGACCATTTCAATACAATTTCATACTAAGCGAACTGACTACTCACCACAGTGTAGCAGTGACTTTGCAGTAAGTAATGTACAAATCACACTCACCTAATATTCATGGTATGTTTTTTCCAGATAACCAGCAGACCAAGCCGCTGCTCGAGCAGATTGACATGATCGAGGCCCAAGTTTCCAAGTTCGAGATAAATGCGTACCGTCTCGACAGCTACACTAAGCAACTGATGACGCGCTTCAAAGAGCTCGAAGAGAAATGAACAGAGATAAATGTGATTGTCACTATTCGTTTGTCCTACATTTCCATTCGTTATTATATACGTATTTCTGATGAAAAGAAACATTAATGAAATCGTGTAATCAGAAAAACCCATTTAGTTAATAAGTTACGTTACATCCACCATTGTGGGAGTAAAACGCTGCGTTCGAAAAAATTATTCGTTCGAATTATGAAATGAGGTTGATATATTTGGACAACTTTGTCTGTATCGCCGTTTCAATCTGCACTGTGGCTTGTGCGCTTGTTGATGAAACTTGATGTTGTAATGATTGTTCTATGTTTTAGTTATATGGAGAAAAAAACAAAGATACGATATGAATTAATAAATATTAAACTTTAGTTGGATCATAAAAAGCTATTTACAGAAAAAATAGTATAGTAGAATACAAGTATTTAAACTGATAAAAATAAATGTCTTTCGTTTCTTTATTGTATTTTTTTTTGGAAATGAATTGGTGGTTCTTAAGCGTCTTTCGTTCTCATCAGACGTAAGCGACAATTACAACAGATAACCGTTACCAGGCCGTATCAAATTTTATAAATTGTATAACGCGGCAGAAACAGAGCTGTCGCAGGCCCCTCGATTTACTTCTTCCCTCTTCGGAGTGTGAAGAAGCATAATAATATACAGTCCGTCATGATTCTGGTCACCATCGATAAACTCATTGACACGTCCATTGCACATTTACACGTGAATAATCAATAATAGAGTAAATCACATTGAAATGTCTACCGTTGCTTCATTATTTTGTCTCCCGCTTTGTTATGTAGGGAAGTGGAAAATTAATATTTCCAACTTCTCCCTAACCTTCTATCTGATTAATTTCGTTGCGGGACAAAGACATTTAGGCATTCCCAGAGACTCGCCGAGCTTCACTGCTCGGTGTCAACAAAAATGCGTGCCACTGTTGATTCTGGTGCACAGGAGGTACAGTGGCGGGTGTGTGGGCGGGATAGTCTCTACCGATGCTTCGGAAATACCCACTGGTCTGAGAAGTAGCACCAAAAAAAGGGCCAGAAAGTCTTGAATATATCATTTTATTGTATTTTGTTTTCCTTTCTACTCACAATAATAATTAAAGTACTGATTTGAAAAACTTAAGTCATTAGCAGTCTGATTCATCTTATGGAGTTTGGTAAAGCGTCACAAAACGCAACGCTTCTTGGACTCTTGTGTGAACGATGCTTTAGAATTAAATACAATATAATGAAGTTTTTAGTTGCAGTTATATGTTGTTGTTAGACTTTAATTGTGTAGCTATTTTAACAATGTGGTAGTGACAATTTAATGTGGTAGTTACAATTCAATGTGCTAATTATAATTCAATGTGGTAGTTCCAATTTAATGTGATAGTTATAATTCAATATGGCAATTATAATTCAATGTGGTAGTCACAATTCGATATGGTAGTTACAATTCAATGTAGTAGTTACAATTCAATGTGGTAGTGGCAATTTGATATGGTAGTGACAATTTGATGTGGTAGTTACAATTTAATGTGATAGTTATAATTCAATATGGCAATTATAATTCAATGTGGTAGTCACAATTCGATATGGTAGTTACAATTCAATGTAGTAGTTACAATTCAATGTGGTAGTGGCAATTTGATATGGTAGTGACAATTTGATGTGGTAGTTACAATTCAATGTGGTAGTTAAAATTTAATGTGGTAGCTACAATTCAATGCAGTAGTTTACAAGGAAAGAAGAAAGGAAGACAATTTGTGTGCGGTTGTAAAAATAATAGCCTCATTGGTTTAGTCGCAGCGTACTAAAGATGAGAACAACGAGGTTCTGGGTTCAATTCCCAGGTCGGGCAACCACGGTGCATGTTTTATAAATATTAATTTTAACATAGTTCATGTTCTTTACATCATGTTAGTACAATGTATGTTTTACTTATTTGTTTATATATTTACATGTTTAAGAGTCGTTTTTTTTAATCCACAAGTTAATATTATTTATCCAAAAGTAAACTGAGACGTGCTAGCGGTCCATAATATATTGTAGGGGCAATATTACTTGAATATGATTAAACAGATGTTGCGTAGATATAAGTTTATAAGTTATTTAAATATATTATATTTTTATTTCATTTTGTTGATTTATTTTCCATTTTCTTTTAAGGTGAGTTTATTATTTTTTTTATACATTTTTAAATAAAAAATAAGTAAACTAGTATTTCGAAACTCAAGAGTCAAGGTGAAAATAAAAACCAGAATAGATTGATATAAAAAAGAATATTATGTATATACAGGGTGTCCAGTAATTAATGGATAACCTTGAAATGTCTTATAGCAGAACGAATGGCCGTTCAGAGAAAAATACGAAAAAAAATATAACATAAGTAGTACCTGAGGTACGTATTTTTTTTAAAAAAGTCGTAATTTTTTTGGTTTATTTTACTTTCTTGGACACTACGACCAGAAATGAAGGAAATCCATCGGTTTTTTGTTGTTTTATTATTATACACTAACTATACTAATAGATAGATAGTCAACAGTATGACAAGCTATTGCACTTTAAAAAAAAAATAAACATTCAAAACCATTTCTTTAGAAAAATTAGCAAAATTTTATTTTTAAACAAAGTTTAAACCTCTTGGGTATAAAAAAAATGTATGAATACATGAGTGACCAAAATTTTTTAAATAATGTCGGTTTTAAGTAGATTTTATAATGGTATAATTCATTATTGTATCTACTGTAAATAGCGATTTATTGCTATTAATGTAAGAAAGGAGCTAATTTGACCAAATAACAAAAACAATATCCTTTTTAGAATAAAATTGTACTTGTCTAATGAGGTTTATTAAAACTAAGATTTGATGTTGATAAAAGATAAAAATGGCTTATTTAAACAAATTGAAACCAAATTATCAGAAATAAATTAACTTAAATTTAATACTCATAATGTTTAAAATGGTTACTTCATAAGCGTAAAATGTGTCATATGATCTCCATATTTGCTTCCTGCGCGCGCGCCATTCCCCCCGTTTTTTGTGTTATGTTAGACAAGAAGGGCCTGAGTTGGCTATGTGCGAGTGAAAGGAACTTAAAGTAAAAAAAACCAACCCTGTCCATCCAACCCAATGGACAAATAATTGGCCCATTTGAATTACCGGGGATTCTAACTGGGCAAAGTTATTTGGAATTTCTTCAAAATGATCTGCCGACTTTATTAGAGAAGGAGTATCCGAGGAGCTGAGGGAATCGCATTGGTTGCAAAATGACGGCTGCCCTGCGCATTATGTTGTGTCTGTTCGGGAATATTTAAATACTATGTACCCGAACAGATGGATCGGGCGTCTAGGGCCAATTTTGTGGCCTCCTCGTTCACCGGACCTAAATCCATTGGATTTCTTTTATTGGGGCTGCCTTAAAGAAGAAGTATACCGTAAGCCGATAAGGTCCTTAGAAGTACGAAGCCGTGTTAGGGCAGCCGCATCAAAGAAAGGTATCGAAGTTACAAGGCTGCTCAGAGGGTCATTTATCCGTAGATTTATGGCTTGATTAGAGTGGGAGGCCAACAATTTGAACATTTAATATAAATAATATGAAATAAAGATTATCAAATATTGTTTTTTATTTAACCTAATTGGACAGTTACAATTTTATTTAAAAAAGTATCTCATATTATATTGTTTTTGTTATTTGGTCAAATTAGCTCCTTTCTTACATTAATAGCAATAAATCGCTATTTACAGTAGATACAATAATGAATTATACCATTATAAAATCTACTTAAAACCGACATTATTCAAAAAAAATTGGTCACTCATGTATTCATACATTTTTTTTTATACCCAAGAGGATTAAACTTTGTTTAAAAATAAAATTTTGCTAATTTTTCTAAAGAAATGGTTTTGAATGTTTATTTTTTTTTTAAAGTGCAATAGCTTGTCATACTATTGACTATCTATCTATTAGTATAGTTAGTGTATAATAATAACACAACAAAAAACCGATGGATTTCCTTCATTTCTGGTCGTAGTGTCCAAGAAAGTAAAATAAACCAAAACAATTACGACTTTTAAAAAAAAAATACGTACCTCAGGTACTACTTATGTTATATTTTTTTTCGTATTTTTCTCTGAACGGCCATTCGTTCTGCTATAAGACATTTCAAGGTTATCCATTAATTACTGGACACCCTGTATAATAAAGACAAAATAATATCTAAACGACATTGAGTAAATTTTACAGGAGAGTGATTTAAAGTTCAAATTTTTAGAAAAAAAAAACCATGAATTGTTATCTAATTGTCTAATTTCGATGCTTTTAACATACATATTGTGTATGCAATATACAATTTGATAACTTAATGGTTTTTAATGGGTCACCTGATGGTAAGTTTTCTCCACCGCCCATGTACGTCCTCAATACCAGAAAAATCAAGGCTACGTTGCCGACGTTAAAGGAAAGGGATAATTAGGGATTGGTAAGTGGAGGAGGATTTGAGTCTCAAGATATCTCTCACAGAGACAGTGGTAACAACCCGGTTGAGCCGGCCCATTCATGCTATAGACACAACTGTCTACAGCGTGGCTCTACCACTCGAAAAAAATGAACATTCTCTTGAATACTAATAATTTGCCAATAAAGTAAAATGATATATAAAAAACGTAACTATGTACATCCATATGTTGTAAGGACTGAGCAGCTCAATCCCAATTTGTTTTTTTTTACATCAAAGTAATATTTGGCAAGGTTTTGTTTCATAAATAATTTAAATTAATTAATCTTAATTGAGGAGTAAATGTTGCTTATGTTACTTATCTTCTCGGGAGAAGCTGACAGAAGCCCAAACCCAGTAACAGAGTAAAGGGGAGGCCTTTGCCCAGCAGTAGGACACATTATGGGCTAGAAAAAATCACTATATTATACTGTTGGAAAATATGAATCAAATATTTTTTTAATATAAAAATGAACGAGAATATAATTCTATGAACTGAGATTTTTAAATGTTGCGAAACCTAAATCCTGCAAAGAAAATAATAGCAATGTCGTAAGTTAATAACAACTTTAATGTATTAAGCATCTCAAAGTAAATAATAATATATCATTAAATATTATTTTAGAATAAATTTATAGTATATTGAATCCGGAGTTTCGGAGAGCAAGGCTCACTGTAGATCGTTGAGCCAGCGTCAATCAGCCAACTTAATAAAACAGTTCCTGTAGAAAAAGTATTAGCATTAGCCTGGTTGGGTTTATAATACGAAGAGAGAATACTCAAAAAAATAATAAATGGATTCACAAAGTAGAAAGTGCTTTGACGAAAAGATTCTGCTATAACAATTTGACCAGAAAAATAATATATAAAAATAAAATTGAAACAATCGAAATAATTTCAATGTCTGAATATGCATGCATTAATAGAGCCTTCAGTGCATCATTTAGCCAATTAGCACTTGAAAAAAAATTGATTCGATCGAATCGAGAGGTCGATTCCGGTGGGTGGCATTTTAATTATTTTATTATTTTTCCAGGTAAACCCTTTTAAAAGCTTTGTTTTACCTACATTAATCAACGTCCCCAATCCTTACTTATGCACTTGCTAGTGGCATTATAAATGTTCGTATGTTTTGTTAGCCTTTGTGGTGCAGTGGGCGAGTAGACGGATGCCAAGTGAGAGGTAGTGGGTTCGATTCCCGCACCGAGATAAATGTGTGATCCACATATTTGTTTCGGGCCTGGGTATTGTGGGACCAAAGTCACTTGGAGTTACTGATACGCGCGTAACAGGTTAACCTAGAGTAGGGTCAACACTAGGTGCGTGACTGTTGGGTGTATTTATTTATTATTATCTGCATGGAATGTATTGCCTGCATGCATGTATTTTGCTTAAAAAAAATATTGATAAATCCCAAGATTGTACTATTTGCCAAGTGAAAATAGGGGCAAAAGTTAGATGGAAAATTTGCAAAAAAAAAAATTGTTATAGATACCCTTGAGGCCCATTTTAGTGTTTTAACCACCGATTAAGGTAAAAATTTCTTTAAAGCATGACACACCGTTTACCTGTCTGGGTCTTTCGGCCGGTATATTATGAAGTCAGAATGCATGGCATATTATTAAGTCAAAATGAATTCAGTGCATTTTCTTTAATTTGTTATGCGGTGAATGACGACGCCTGAGCGATTGAGGCTTATGCACCGTAACCGATTATGCCACGAGCTTTGATAGTGCGTACAACGTAGCTTGTTCGTGTACAATAATATTAAATCGATGTGTGCGATATGTTTATTTCATTTTTAAGATGACTGCCAACGGTCAGCCCAGCACCACATTACCCAGCACGGTCATCGAACACTGGACGGCGCCAATGCGACCTGCTGCCTACGTGCGTCGCGACAGTCTAATAAGTAAAGTATTTCATTATATATGACGTCATTAAGCGCAATATGTTGCTCAACTTGTAAAAGACAGGCTATTTTATTGCCCATAGTTCCGATGGGGCGACCACAAGTCCACGATGACGACTGTGTCTATATATATTCAAATATCGGCGTCTTTATAAACTAGATATTCTAATTTAAATTTATTAGGGCAAATATTTACAAAATATGAATAATTCTTTATAAAGCTATCCTTGGTGAGACAAACAAAGGTGACATATTTTTATCGTTGTGTAAAATATTAATTTTATATTTAATAGGTCTCAAATTTATATTTTGAATTTTTATTATTAGCATGAATGCACTATTGGCTATAAATTATAGTGCAGTGTCGTGTTGTAGCTACTTCGCTGCTGTTTATAAACCGAGATAAAAAAATCTAGTTCGGGAAATCGCGGATTTCGGATCGAAAGTAACGCGTAAACACTTTCTAATGTATTTTTGCATTTTACATTTGGCGGGATATCTTCACGGTATAAAACAAATAAACTTCATTGAATGTAGATGGCGCCTTCACAGTCATAGTAAATTAAGTCATTCGAAAGAAGATGGCTCTGTAACGAGAATTATTTCCTTTAATGCTAGCTAACACATTCATCGTAGTGTTAAGTTAATTTTCAGTCTCGACCATTAACGTAAAGATTCTTTAATCATTGGTCTCGACAAGAAACCGTAGTATTTGTAGCACTTTGTTGTTTAATGAGATGACACTCTTTAACCATTTATCAATAGGTATCTCATCCAGTACAAACAAGAAGTATATTTTTAAGTGACTTACAAAAACATTTCTGTGAAATTTAAAATAAAAAAAACTATAATAAACTTATAGCTTCAATAAACATACTGTATTTATCAAATCATTGTGAAGTGTTTTCATTTTCATACTAAGTAGTAACTGATCCCTGAATTACAAGCCAGTATCTCAGGAGGCATCCCCCGTGGCGCAGCGGGCGAATAGCCGGCTGTGAAGCGAGAGGCCGCGAGTTCGATTCCCGCATATCGAAGATTTTTAATGAAAGAATCATAAAAATTGATGTTTATATTACAGTTTAGGTTTTTAAACAGTGTTATGAAAATTTAACTGGGACCTAGTTTGAGCTATCCTCTTTTCAATTACACAAGCGTCTTATGCTCTGGACTCGAACCCAGTACTTTCTGCTTCTTAGCCGTTGTACGCTATGAGCAAACCAGCGAGGCGTGACCATCCTAAGTGCAGAATTTATTCACCTGTTTTATTTTTAATAATGGATGGGTGTAGTGATGTTCATGTACAAAAAATATCGATATTTTTTCCGATATAATATATCGAAATATTGTATCGATATTTAGCGATATATCGGTAAAAAATATCGATATTTTCGATATATCGAATTGTAGGAAGGAAAAGACTTGATTAGAAAATGATTAACAAAAATAATATGGAATAGCTAAAAAAAAAAAACAACATTCAATACTTATTCTGGTATTTGATGTTGTTTTTTTTTTTAGCTACATCCGATACATTTTTCCTAAATATTCTACGAAATCCTTATTTCGATATATCGAATAAAATATATCGATATTATATATCGACTTCAATGATTCGATATATCGGATAAAATATGTCGATATTATATATCGACTTCAATGATTCGATAATATCGCATTGATTCGATATATCAAATAAATGTATCGATATTTTATCACATATCGATACATATCGAGCACCCCTAGATGGGTGTATCAAGTGCGGGGACCCCCGGGCCATTTATTGATCCAAAACCCTCCGGGGTCCCTTGACGGACGGAGGCGGACATGCGCGTTGTGAATTCAAAAAGACTCAATATAATCTTGCAGGGATAGGTCATTCATTTTTCTAATGGTAATGAGAACAAAAAGAAACTGAATATGTAGACTTGTACCCATGTGTGTCAGTGGTAGAGCTAGTTTATAACGATCCTAACATGGGACCCCTCGATACAGGCTTGCCTAGTGAGGGGACCGCGTATGAAAACACTGCATAAATCACTGAAATTACAATTTCAACAATGTTTCTCGAACCATAATATTAATAGTACTTGTGTTAAAACATTTGTAATTATTGAATAAATATTTTTACATTTTCATTATCACACAATGTAATGCTATGATTTAAAAGATCCACGGCTGAGTTTCTTGGTGCTTCTCAGACCTGTGGGCATTTCCGAAGCACCGGTAGATACATTCCAAAGTAATGGGTGGGTTGGCTCCTTTTAGCGTAACGACGTCCAATTAAAAAAACATCCGTCACTTTTAAATGGTTGAAAATATTTTCTTCAAACATAAGAACCGTCTTGAATAATCCTACCTTTAAAAAAAACAACATCATTTTGAAACCAGTCCATTCGATAAGGCGCTACGAAGCCCACACACGCTCACACCCTCACAGACAGACAAACTGGTCAAACTTAATTTTGGGGGTTAAAAATGCAAAAGAAACACATAGTATATGTATTTTTTACTGTTTTTATAACAAGTAGTTCCAATAAAATTTTACAAGTTCTTTGTACAAGAACGGAGTAACCTCCGCGCAATGAAACATAATCATCTCAATAGTGGCTTAACATGGAGTGTGCTTTAGAAGGAAACAGGGTATCGACTAGCGCTTGGGACTCGGCGGTGCCCGGTTAATCTGTCCGTCCGTGTATTATAGCGTCCCACGTGACCGATGTAATGCGAACATTTATAAATGTGTGGGCCTGTCACGATATCAACATATATTCATTGGTTCCTTGAAATATTTGAACTTATATCAATTAATTAACACGATTCACTAATTGAGTTAGTTGATTGCACCATCTACGCGCCGGTGATCACTGAGCAAATCTCATTAGCTTTTGTAACATATCACTAGACTCTAGACATATTCGAAGGAACCAACTGTCTATCTAATCAATAAAAACATTGCGTCCTGCAGTTCATTTTTAATTTATTTTAAATTTAGATTTTTCAATCACAGCACAAACCGAGAAGCGACAATCGTAACGGGCCCACGGACGCCGTCGACCTAATGCAATACATTAAATTCAATTTAATTTTAATGCTTATTTGTACTTTTTCTATATTAATAACACAGATGTAATGATTAATATTTAAAGATATTTCTCAATTAAAATACACACTATTTATAAGAACGTGTGAGATAACAACGAATTATAACTTTAATATAAACTTTTTTACATTGACCACGTAAGCACCATGTAGTGAGGCTGCAATGTATAGCGGCGCACGAAGGTTGAACACAAAATATCAGTTAATGTGTTCACTTATGCATGTGAACACATTCGTAAATGATTAGAGAGATTTCCGTGCGCCGCTGTACATTGCGCCCTTATCGTCTGATATACCGAGTACTGCAGTTGTCAATTGATCTCTCTCCTCGTACCCAAGATAATAAACACAGCCAACAATTAACATTGCTGTAATGGTGCACATAGCGCATTCGGTAAACTCAACCTATTTCCTTAATCAACAATTAGCAAGCTTTAAACGGAAACAAGAAGCTAATCGTTAACGCCTTTAGAAATGTTCACAAGCCTTAAAATTCTCTTAAACATACGTTCTGAGTCTATTGCATTAGCTCGACACATTTGGATCGTATGAAATTACCTATAAATAATATTTACATTGTCCTCCAAAACAACACACACAAGATATCAAATAAACGCTTAACAGCTAATAGTCTTACAACATTTAGTACTAATATTTAATCATCTAATTCATCCATAGATGGCAGTGATGTGCACAATTAAATTGATCAATATGTTCGTACATATCGAAACGAGATTCATTTTTCATCATGAAGTGATTTATGAAATTTTTAAATTAAATAATGACCGTTATCAACCGCCATTTGCAAAGATGGCGCCGCGTTTGTGATTTTTTTGTATTCGCGCCCTTAATCTACCCATTGTGCGTAACTGTTGTGCGGTCATGTCTACAATAAAATGTTTTAATAAATAACATAGATAATCTTTCACAATATTGTTTAAGATGAATAAATAATATCAAACAGATATCTTATATAGAACATTGATTATAAACTACAGTTTTTACAAGTTGGCTCAACTCTCCGGGGGTGTTGGCAGGGTGAATTACCTTTCGTTAGGAAAACTTTAATGTTAATATTTATTAATCTTAATGTTGGTTTAACATAGTGTAAAATAATTTCAGATGAAATAATAGGTATAATAATAATCATAGACAACTGTAGAAGATTATACCTATAATGTTTTAATTTTTTACGTCGAATAGAAGTGTTAAGGATTTATCAATAATTAATACTTGTAATACAAACACTTTGAACAGAATACAGTTTATTGCGTATTCTTAGTGGTATCAGGATAAAGGATTAAGTTTGAGTTCAAGTTAATCTATAGCTTTAAACAGTTTTAAAGGGATATTGTGAATAATAGATGCGTAAAATTGAAGTTGTATTATAAAACAAATACGAAATTTCAACACTTCTATATGCTGCCATCAGAATAAACAGTACTGGGGAAGAGTTGTTGGCAACACCGCCCGACGAGTTCCATTTTCAAAACTTCCAATTGCTCATTCTTATTTCAAAATCGTACTAAATGACAAACAATACACACAATAATACAAGTAATTGCTTAAAGTCGGGGCAGTGGTCGCACACTAGCAAGTGACACCGCGCCCTTGAGCATCCAACATGAGTTAATTCATTGATATTAGGCCGTGTTCCCTGCACCAATCACCAACGCTACGAAACACTTATTGTTTACATTGAGCAGTGTCGGAACACACGGACGAACAAATTGACTACAACCCTGTTGTAACTACTGAACCCTAATTAATTATTTTTTTTCTCTTTCACTAGGGGCGTATAAGTTAAAAGCTTTACATTATTAAAAGTCTCCACAAAATTGTATAACTTACCATAACGCTATGTTATTCATCAATTAAAACGATAATATGTTTATTATTATCACTTATGCTACAAATAATAACATTTCTCGCTTCAAACGAACGTAAGTTGGAGGAAGCTTGCAGTGGCACTGCCTTTATAATGGAGTTTCAGTTTAATATCGAACGAATGTAATTATCATTAGCAGGGTAGTCAGTAATCAATTCCGAGGGGCGGCGGCTGTGTGGCCGCGGCGTTTCCGTAACACTTCGTCAAATAGAGGGTGCATACGGTTCCATTTTGGTTGATCAACTACTGAACCGACTGAACTGATGGTAAGCGTCACGCCTGCACGTAAACAGAAGCAACATCACACAGAACTTTGAGTTATAAATCACTGCATGGCACTGAACTGCGCTCGTCACTATGAGACATAAGATGTTAAGTCTTATAATGCCCAGTAATTTCGCTGGCTTCGATGTCCTTCAAACCAAAACACAATAGTGCTTACACACCGTTGCTTGGCGGTAGAAATAGACAAATCGGTGGTACCAACCTTATAAATTGAAGTCAGTTCATCAAGTAAAATGGAACCGCGTGAACCATCACAACTAACACATAACATCGGTCATTCAAAGATATGACGATAATTATCAATATGTATACAACAATAAAAATTTAAAAACATACCTCTTATTGTAAAATAATAAATATAATATGGTAAAAAAATCAACAATACGATAGTCATAGCTTGTATTTACATTTATTGCGCGTCGAGGAGTGCTCGCGCGCATGTGCCGTCTAATACCACATACCACATAGTACCCATTTTATAATTTATATTATGTTACTTTATTTAATTTTTTTCTACATAGAATTAGTTGGCATTCGTCCGTGATGTTGAAGCCGACGTTCCCGGGGCCGAGGCTCTCCACTCGTCCCGCTACAGGGTGCTCCATTACACTATTCCGTCACGCCGAGCGTGCCCGCATACTTATTATTATCAGAAGCCTTACCACCGGTGGCCCCGGCGTGGCACGGCCGTACATCGCTTCAATAAAACATCACCAACACACGGAAAATGGGTACATGGAAACCGACCGCGACAGTACTTTACATGGTACCTATGCTTCGTAAATTACGTCATAAAATGACAGACTAAACGACTATGTTAACATTACGCCGTGACTTAAACACTAGTTTCGTTATTAACCTAATCACATCGATTTAGAACATTTGTTGTGTGGTAGTGATAGGGGCCCGGCCTCCGGCTTGTCGCTTGAGTCCATGAAACAAGAAGTTGGCGGCGGCCTTGATTGGCGCGACTAGGGGCGCACGCGCAGCGGTCTCCCATTGTCAGACGTTGCCGGTGGCAGGGAAGCGCGGCGGGGGCAGCGGGGGCGGGGGTCGGCCCGCTTCGCCCCCACCCGACGACTGCTCCGACACTGGAAACGTTTTACAATCATGCTGTATCATTGTCGTCTCTAATAACTTCGGCTATACTCCATTCTACACCGCACGTGATAAAATGCAAACAAATCTTTGCAATGAAAAATTACTAATATGTTGCTTTTTTAAACAATTTAATTTAATGTAATCACTTCTGGTATATATTATTTTAATTATGTATACGAGTATTTAGACATATATTAACATTATTCATATTTTTAAACAGCTTTTATTTATTTCTTGTTTACTTAACACGTCTGTAAGGCCTCAATTACACGATTCTGTTATAGCATAGGATTTTAAAAACTAATTTGACAATGTGTGTCTGCCCAATAACGCACGCCTGATATTTATGACATCCTATGGCATGCTATTTACATGTGCTGTTGTCAAATCGTTTACGTGTCGAACGACGACGTGGAGTCTAAATTAAGCTAATGACCGGTTTCAAATGTCCAAATAAATGTTTATAACATTAACGTACCAAAATATGGTATGGTGTCAATACACACAGAGAAGCATATTATGTTAATTTGGTATTTTTTTTATTTGATTGAATGATGAAACGAGCAGGGCGCTCGCCTGATGGTAAGCGCTACACCTGCCTATAAACAAAAGCCACACAGAACTTTGAATTACAAAGCACTGCATGGCATTGAATTGCGCTCATCAACCCGAGACATAACATGTTAAGTCTCATAATACCCAGTAATTTCACTGGCTTCAATGTCCTTCAAACCGAAACACAACAGTGCTTCCACAATGTTGCTTTTTTTTATCCGAGCTCGGCAAAGTGACTGCACTACACCTGATGTTAAAGCGTAGTGCAATCCAAAAAACCAGCGACCACCAACAAACAATGAGCTTATTGGTGGTCCCCAGAGTCATGCCGGCCTGTATAAATGCTTCTTCCCTCTTCGGAGAGGAAAGTAAATCGAGGAGCCTGCGACAAGACATGTGGATGACCGATGCAGGCACAGTGATATAAAGATATACCCCTATACCCGCCCCAACCAACCATCAAGTCATGTCGCAAGCCCCTCGGGAGAACCGGATATACACTTGCTGATCCCGGAACGCGATCCACACAAGAGATGTGGATCAGTATGGCAGGTTTAAAACCATGTGTACGGTGGTCGCTATCCGGGCGGATAAGAATAGCCTACCACCAGCAAATTGTACGAGCAAGCAACTTACAGCAAAATGTACATTTATATTAGCTTTATCTTTTGGAGTTTTTGGTTTTATACTTCTTACAACCTGTCCAAGAAGGAACTACCAAATAGTAAATTTTGATTCTGGCTTCATATACAAACTGTTGAGGGATATAGAGAGGTCAAAATGTTGTTATTTCTGGTTAAATTTAAATGTTCAAAATATGTTGTTGATGAATCAGACTCTAAGGCTGGATTGCACCATCTTACTTTAACAATAACAAACATGTTAAAATACCGGTTAGGCCCAGCACACACGGTGTAACGCAACTGCAACGAAACTGCAACTTCTAGTTACTTTTGAGTTTCATTTGAGTTTATGCGATAGACTCCAAGGAGAGACCGCACATGACGCAACCATTTTTAACCCGGTTTGAAACGCGTTGCAAATCAGTTGCTATGAAACCGGCGTGCAGGAAACTGGTGTTTGCGTTCGTTGTGGATTTCGCGCCTTTTTGGTTCCAAAATGGCTGACGACGAAAATAAAAACATTCAATTTGTGTTGGAAGTTGAAAATCCATGAAATTTCTATCAGTTTGTTGTAATTCTTTGGCAGCCACAAACATACGGCAGTTGATATTTTTCTCAATGTAGGGATGTATCCACATACTTCTTCTTTTACGCTTCCTTCTTTGTCGTAGGTACAAATATACAGGGTTATTTTTAAAACACTGACAACCTCGCAGGGCCATAGCTGACCCTATAAGGAACAACTTTTGTTCTACGAGTTTGGACATAACTCAATACATAAGAAAAAAAATGATTTTACAAGTTTTTGTTATGTAGTGTTTGTGTTCGTACGTCTACGTGTAGGTATTATCGATCGAGACGGCGCGGCCGGTCATTGAACTGACGCGCGCGGCCGCGTGTATTACGTAATCTGCGCGTAGGTAAAATTCAAGACGGAAATTAAATTCATAATTATTTTTGTATGAGAATAAAATCTAACAAATTATGAAAAGTCGTAGAACAAAAGTAGTAGCAAATGACCATAGGAATCTACTCCTGCGAGGTTGTCAGTGTTTTAAAAATAACCCTGTATAACCACAACGTCTTCGTCACTAACATTTTGTAGACGTCCGTTCTCAAAAGCGAAATGAGTATGACTAATTCCATCAGATTGTGGTTGCGGCTTGTGTGGAAAACGATTGAAACTGGTTTCAAACCAATAATTTCAAAAGGGTTTCGTTGCAGTTACGTTTCACCGTGTGTGCTGGGCCTTAAGCAAAAAATGAGTTGCACCATTTGACAAATGATAGATTACGTCATAACTTTAGCTGTTAACAGTAACTGCCAAAGATTCGCCGGTTAAAGCTATTGTTAAAGTTAAATAGCTGTCAGATGGTTCAATATTCTAAAGATGTTGTAGAATTTATAATGTTTGCAAACAAGTTGTTTTCCATGGTTTAAAACAAATATTACCATACTCACAATTCACAAACACGTTATTGTAAATAAAACTTTTGCAGATATAAACACAATTACATTGAGCAAAATTAGTCAATTGACAGCGTCATTTGAATTTTTATCTAGTTATTGCCATATGTTTGTGAGTGGTAGAGCCACGCTGTAGACAGCGTTTTGTCTACAGCATGAATGGGCTGGCTCGACCGGATCGTTACCACTGTCTCACAGAAAACCGACGTAAAGTAGCGGCTCGCTGCTGCGTTTCGTACAGTGAGTGAGATAACCGGAAGCCCAAATCCCCTCCCCTTCCCAATCCCTAATTATCCCTTTCCTTTAAGGTCGGCAACGCGCCCATCATTCTTCTGGGGGTGGGCGTACATGGGCGGAGGAGATCACTTACCATCAGGTGACCCACTTGCTCGTTTGCCGGCCTATGCAATAAAAAAAAAAAAAAATTAAAAATATTTCTTGTCACTGATTCGGGGTAAATAAGATCTCATTTCACTTGTAACCCTGATAACTATAACTATGCCCAAGAATACGATTGTGCAACACATTCCGGCCATTCCACAGTCATTGTTAAAGTTAGCGTTAATGTTATCGTCAAATTTGACATAAAACTTAACTTTAACAGCTATCATGGTGCAATCCAGCCTAATTTGTGTTTATTTTTTCAGATATGTCACTAAGGTAAGTTAAAGCTGTCATCGCTGCTTGAGGATTAAAGAGGTAGGTTGCATGCTTTCGTATTTTATGATCTCACAATTTGTAACAAAAAAAATACATTGCTTTTTTATGTTACGTTTAATAAATAAGAAACTTCTTTGATATTGGCAATGATAACTATAACTATATACATCTGCGAAGTGAAACCCTAATTTTTTAATGATGATGAATCCACTCAATACACCCCTTCTCCTTCTGCTTATGATTTTTGTCAAACATTTTTCTAGTTTTTATAAAATTGTTTACATTTTAGCAAGTGCTTACTTTTCTAGTTTTAGAAGCTCAGCAGATAATACATTTGAATTTTACGAGTTTGTAGATTTGAGATTTTTTAGTAGCTTGTCCATGTTTGGTGGACGACAGTAATATCACATATATTTTGTTGTTCATAATCCTCACTTTCTTTAGAGAATGGAGTATAAAGAGGAAGGTCTGATATGATGATGTTGATGCTATATATAGATATAGCCAATATTTTAACGTGCCATTGTACAACGATGAAATTCAATATCATGTTCGAGTTATCCAGAATATTCGTGCAGACGTCGTAAAACTTATACAACATCTGTGATGACTTTATTTTACGAAAATATGACGGGAGTGCTGAAATGACAATACTAATTTATTCAATCTCCTGCTGACAATCAATTTTTAATATATTTTCATCAATAGATAAACCAAAAAACACTCTTAATATTGTTTTGGCAGCGACAACCTCAATACAATAATTTAACAGAACAGCACAAGACCTAAACTTGAATTTCGAACGCACCGAAATTTAAAAGTTCATAGTATAAAATAAACATTCCTAAACGCTTCGAATTGGCGCGGTGCTATCTGAAACTACACTGCATTTCGCGAATCGGCCTCGGTAGCCATTAGCTCAGGAGTAAAACGTTCTAACGGATCTCTACCTAGATATTATCGGGCTAATTGTTCCAGCTCAAGCTTCGGAACGGTTAAAACTGTCGCGCACTCCACTTGTTCGAATTATGAAAAATAATTTGAGCTAATACATAATAAATAATTCCTCATTTAAAATAGCTACACTTAGATAAATTCTGGTTTGTATCTTCAAAGAATTTAGACTTACATTTAAACACAATCTTAATTCAAATTTATATTCAGATTTTATCTGAAATAAGCCAATCGAATGTAAACGTGTTGATCAAATTTTACTCTGACTGGTCTATTTTATCTGCATCCAGTTCATCACTTATTAATTTCGGCAGTTAGATAAACCATACAGTGCTTGAAACGTTTCTGACAATGTTACAGTTTTCGATGTTGATATTATGAACGTATCCTTTGCTCCATAGAGATTTGTTATGTTGATCAATATTTGTCCTTTATAATGTAAAATTGTTTCTTGGTTCAGATTGTAACCCACGTTCTCAATGTTTAATTGTTCCTTTGGATACTGATATGAAATCAACTTGCTATGTACAGTCAAATTTATCTCTGGTTTTTTAAGTACTGTTAGGTGGTTCTTTGTTAACATTAGTCGTTAAAATACTATTGTGGTGTAGAAAAAACTATGAGACATTATTACTATTTGATTAAGTAAATGATGTATGCATGATCCTATGAATGTTATTTTCATCTGACGTGCCTTTTCTTTAATTTCAGTTGTGTGTAATATGCAGAATATTATATATTGTAAATCAATTGTTTTTGTTGATAAAATATATATTTTTTTACAATATTAAAGTTACATAGACATAAATTTTATACTTCGGTATTTAAAAAAATCCATAATTTGGACATGGTCCATTGAGCTGACGCCGTTGCGTATAATACATTAAGACGTTCAGTGCAAGACATGGTAATGTGAACATACATAAAAATATTAAAAAACTTCGTTTTATTATTGATGCCTACAATATAAATTTTGATTTCAATTTGTATGCTTGATTGGTAATGCAGGCATCAGAATGCATAGAGCGGATCCAGGAAAGAACTATAGATGACTAGGTCTTCAATAAAAATAACCTACTGTTTTAAATATTTTGTTACAATATGCCGGTACAGTTTATATAATTCATCGGCCCAGGCCTTCGTCCTCGGTATGAGCTGCGAACTGAATTCATTTGGCAAGGCTAGGTTTTGTATCTGTTGTCCGGGATCCGCTCTCGTTAGTGGGATGACAATGAAGTCGGTGTGTGGCAAGCTGCCGTGAGGCACTTACAGGAGTCGTGCTTCTCATCGTGAGGCGCCGGGGGCGGCGGCGGCGGGAGCTGCTGCTCCAGCGCGTTCACGCAGTTCATCATGTTGCCGTAGAGACGACTGTCGCGGAAACTGTCCCTGCACACACTCACGCGTCATGCCCAATGACAACTTAACGCGTGCTAATGAACATGCGACCAGTGCCTTATATTGATCGTGAACTGTGACAAATGGACCATCATAGGACGGGTCACGGGCAGTGCTCTATTAACATGTATATACACCATGCTCACCTTCCGTTCGAATTCCGGAACAATGCCAATATCTCTTCGAAGGTCTTATTTTTTGTTTCAGGAACTTTTTTATACGTAAATATCCAAAAAATTGCAAGGAATACACTAAAAGGCAGGAATGTATAGTTTTCCAGTAGCGCCTGAAAATAATTGTTTTATATTAGTATATTGTAATGCGGCACAAGGACTAATAGACGAGAGAAAGAAATGCACCTTCATGCTAGGAAAGCCGATGCCGACAACAAAGTTGGCCATCCAGTTGACGAGCACGGCGATCGCCATCGCGCTGGGCCTCGGGCCTTGGGAGAACAGTTCGGCGGTGATCAGCCAGGGAATGGAGCCGGGGCCCACCGCGAAAAACACCACGAAACTGAGCGTCGACACCACCGACAGGTAGCTCATCCAGTCGATCATCTCCTGCACATAGCCGAAAAACTCCTATCAGCGGATAGAAATGGTGTTCTTTCCCGTAACCGACCGGAAGAGAAATAAATCGCAAACATAAATGCACATCACACACATGTCTGCCTGTGTGCGGCCTCGGCCCTCGCCCGTCCGCGGCGGAGGGCGGCGGATGGCCGTCGTGTCGTGCTCATACCAACGTGTGTACTTTATCTATCGCATGTATTGCGTATGCTATTATGTGAAAAGTGCCATCTGCTTTTGAGCAGTTTTCGTGTGAATAATCTCGCTTCTTTTGTACGCGTGCGCTAGAGCTCCTCGTGAATCTGTCCCGCTCCCCTCCCATGTAAGTGGTGAACAAAAACGTGTCCAGTGCTATGTGAGTGATGTACCTATATTTGAGAATTTATTCCTTCATATGTACATACATTTCCTACCGAGAGACCGGTACCGGAAACAGGAAAGTCGTCGTCGGGGGAGGGCTTCTAGCGAAGCGACGGATGCGTTTGTTGCCAACTGCTTTCGATTGCCAGTAACGTCCTTGGAAACATCGAAGTAGCTTGTAGCGTTGAAAACAACAGCATCCGTAGAAGCGAATGAGATGGTCATGGAGGAATAAATGGTGCATGCATCAGCTGATACGAAGAAACAAAGCAGAATATGATAAATGATATAAGAGAAATCGAAAAGGTACGGAGAAACAAAGATATGAATGGAGCGCTTTTTCAGCAAGTATTTGGAACGCTCAGACGATCAGATATAAATGGTGGTAAAAGCGATGTGTAGCGTGCGTAAGCAATACAAATCTATGTTTCAGTCGACACGATGTTGGTCAAATTAATCATTTTATCAAGTAAATTTATGGTTCGCAGGGCACGGAAAATTATGCCATAGAGGTGCATGAGTAACATGGTGTCAACTGAGAAACAATTTGGACCAGTGTTTCAATACATCATTCAAACATTCATACATCGCTCAAATGAAGGTCCATATGATTGATTGATGATTATTGGCACTAGTATGTGGCTAAGTAACGGTTCGACGACAAAAAGACATCTGATATTAAATTAATATGAAACACTAGCCCATTAACTTACACTAAAATATAACTAGAAATCATATTTCAGTAACTTCGCATTGCCTCCAAAAAACCTTCGCAACGCAAACGTTTTGTTAACGTGGAACCGTCAACAAATAATAATATATAAGACACACCTTTATGAGAAAAGATATCGTGATGAAGATAGAGAATATGAACATTCCGCCGAGGCCGTAGAGGTGGAGAGTGCGCCGGCCAGTCCTGTCCATTAGTGGAAGGGAGACCAGCGTCATCCCTACCATGATGGCACCGATGCCCATGGTCGCAAACTTTGCCGACTCGTCCGTGAGACCAGATGATATGAACAGGGATGTTGAGTAGTAGAACACCTGGAACATTAATCAAGTGTCATAAGTCATCAGATAAAAAGAAGAAAATGAGTTATGATTTATTTTCAAAATAATGATGGCACGTGAATATGAACTTCAGTATAAAGCATACCGCATTAATTCCGCTGAGCTGCTGTGATAGCTGCATAACCACGCCGATTAGTAGAGGAGCGCGCAGAGTCGGTGAACAAAGCAGTTCTCGCATTGAGATGGAAGCCTCGGCTTGTTGTGCCCGCTCTTCTGCCCGCATCTCCTCGATGTCTTCTTCTACCTAGAATTATGAGAATTTGTGCCCAATTATGAACAGAATATTTACTATTTTTAATCTACGTGGTGGGGTTAGCTTTTTCATTTACATCATTGATCGAACTATCTTTATTGGATATGTTTTATGTTGGATCAAATATAAATTAAAAGATATTTTTTGATATTCGATTAAAGGTTTGTCTATCAGCTAAAATCTGAACTGGTAGATATTTTTTATCTATTTTTGGTTTCAACACCAACCTGGTTACTAGCTCGAAGTCTTCGTAGTGCGCGCCGTGCTTCTTCCTCCCATTGTCGTGTAATGAGCAGATACCGTGGAGATTCAGGACATGCCGGCAATAAGAGCAGTTGCAGAATAGCTGGACATATCGCCAATCCTGAAGATAAATGATTTAAAGTTTCAAATTATCGTTATCTTTGCAGTAACAGGCTGCATCAAGTAATGTCTTGTAGATACATACTAATTATTAACAATATGGTTCGAAATGATGTTAGGATCATAAACCATATCTCCTTCAGTATATTTAAAAAAAGAACTTTCATTGTCATCTCTAAATTGAGATGCATTTGCTAAATCCAGAGGTACTAATTGACGTGCAAGACAAACTTGTAAGCGAGAATGTTGAGCAGCAACGTGGATCTTGCTTTGCGAGTAAAACATGTTGCGCGTCATGTTGCACATAGTTACCGTTGCTAACTTACCAAGTAATATCGGCCACCCCTCATCAGTTCCGAGGATTTGCTCAATACCCAAGACCTGTGAGAGTAGCAGGCCGACCGTGACAGCCAGTTGGTTGACCGTGCCCAAACCTCCGCGAAGGTTGAGAGGCGCTATCTCCGATATGTACATTGGCACTAGTGATGTGTTTAGACCTGCGTAGAATAGCGCTGGTTAGGCATATAATCTGGTTGGTTATCTGGCTGTAAGTGATTGCCCCTACCCAAGCACTCCCACAAAGCTAAAGGAATTGCGGATTCCATCTCGGCCGGCACCGGGAAAGACGCACCAGACCATTAAGCTGTGGAATAGTTTGCCGGCACACGTGTTCCCTCCTTCCTATAATATGGGGTCCTTTAAACGGAGTCTGAGGAAGCATTTAGGCAGGCCGGCATGATCCTGCCGACCAACGATAGACACACTGTGTATCGTTGGTCGTCACTATTCCTGGATTGCGCTACACTTACCATCAGGTGTGGCGTAGTCATTTTGCCGAGCCAGGATAAAAAAAAGAGACGAAAAGGCAACCAACCTTGTCCCTCGTCAGTCAACATTGCATTTAACTGGACGGTGACCAGCAAGTGCTATATAATCACGTTCCCGTGACAGGAAAAGAAAAGGATTTCCCATTGCAGATGTGAATTATGTTTAATTTGTAATCTAGTAATTTCTTCTTATAATTTACCAGGAAATCATATTTTATGACACATAACACTAGTTTATAATTAAATCTACGTTCAAAATATACCGGACGTATCCGAATCGTGTTCGAAAACAATTTGTAAAAAACACGCGATAAAATCAAATAAATGTGTGTAATATTGTGAATTCGTGTCGCGTACCAAAATATTATTATTAATGAATTTAATTCAATGCCAACGGCTTACAGAAATATAACAAGTTATTAAGAGTTAAACCTTGATATTTCTTTGTGAAAAAATGCAAGAGTAAACCCTTTTTACAGTAATACGTTATACGTGTTATATATTGTTTTACGTGAATTCGGAGATACGCGGTTTTTTTTCTTTCAGACTAAATTTCATTAATTACAAATCGCTCGTTACAAGTTAACCTTTTTTGGTAATGTTTAACCCATTCCTTCTAAAATGTTAACTTTTAAAATTAAAATAAACGTCATTAAAATTGTACAATAGAATGTATAAATAACATACCACAATTCACCCCGATGATAAACCTGCCGAATATGAGCAGTTCGTAGCAATGTGAGATCTTCGTGAAGCCCATGAGACTCGCGCCGCTTATTCCGAGGATATTGTTTAGAAGTAGCCCTCCTTTCCTGTTGACAAAACTGGTGATTAGTGTCACATAAATAACAAATAATACATACATAGACTCACGCCTGTTTACCATACGGGGTGGGCAGAGACAACGGTCTTCCACCTGCTACGATCCTTACACACCTCTTTGGCTTCTTTCACAGTGTAACCATTGTTGTGTTTCGGTTTGAAGGACATTATAGCCAGTAAAATTACTGGCCATTATAAGACGTAATATCTTATGTTGCTGCCTTCACCTATGGTGATCAGTGATGCTAAGAATACAGCCAAGCCACTGCCCTCTGAATACTTATAATTATTGTACAATTATCTTACCTCCCAAACCGGTTGGCAATCATTCCCCCAGAGAAGCCGCCCAACATTCCGCCAATGGCGAAGATGCTCACAGCGATGGAGTAGAGGCGGTTGACCGTGTCGTCATGCAAGTCCAGCCCGTATCTGTTCTTATATACGTCCTTCATGAAGTTGGCGATGTTCTGGGAATGAAAGAAGAGTTTTTGTTAGCGTCTTTTCTTCATTTGGCGAGGTCGTGTTAAGGTGAAACGGGTGCTAATTTTTATTTACTAAAGAACTAAATATTTATCGATAACCGATGGGACAGAAAGGTTCTGGAATGGAGGCCACGTACTGGCAAGCGCAGCGTTGGACGCCCACCTACAAGGTGGACAGACGAACTGATAAAGATCGCAGGAAGTCGCTGGATGCAGGCCGCTTCCAACAGGTCGGTCTGGAAATCTTTGGTGGAGGCCTATTCGGCAGTGGACGTCTTGTGGCTGATGATGATGATGAAAGAACTTAATATCTATAAATTTTTACTGAAATTATGTTATAGACAATAATTCACACTCTTGTACATCTTCTTATGTATATCAGATTAAAGCTATTAATTAGCTAATGCACATAAATAAAGACGTGCCAAAATGTATAGTTATTTCTTTTATGTCGCGAAACCCTTAATTATATCACATACTTACTTTGCCGGGAGCGTTGATGACACCAGTGTTGTAGCCGAACTGTAGCATGCCCAACACCGCAGCTAGGATGGCGTAGGATAGAAAGAACGTGAGACCCTGCAAGTTAACACTCTTACAGTATTCTTTTTTTATATCACAGGCAAACGTGCCAGTAGGTCACCTGATGGTAAGTGATCTCCACCGCCAATGTACGCCAACAATACTAAAAGAACAAAGGCGTTGCCAACCTTAAGGGAAAGGGGTAATTAAATAATTAAAATAAAAAGGGATTCGGATTTGAAAAATAAAATCCATTTTTTTTGTCCGAGCACGACAAAGTGACTCCGCTACACCTGATGGTAAGTGTAGTGCAGTCCAAAAGACCAGCGACCACCGACTAACAATAAGTTTATCGGTGGTCACAAGAGTGATACCGGCCTGTATAAATGTTTTACACTTTGAAGAGGGAAGAAACAAATTGAGGGGCCTGCGATAGGACAGGCGAATGACTGATGTAGGCACAAGGATATAAGGATGTATTTCTGTAAAAACCATCATTTCGTGTCACAAGCCTCTCGGGAAACCCGGATTTACACTGGCTGAGGGATCTTCACAAAGACAAAACTGGATGGATACAGAAAAATCTAGCAAAAAGCTATATCGCCGGTAGTTTCGCGGTAGTTCAAATATTTTATAGCGCCACTGTTACTTCAAACTTGTGTCACAGGGATCAAGAAAAAATATCGTATTATTATTCAGAGTCGCTAAGCCGTAGCTATTGTCATTACGGCTGAATCTTCGAGAGCCCTTTGCCCTCCCTCCGATCACGTAGTCATTACAACGAAGGCTATCAGTCAACACATTTAAAAAGACACTACATTTCTCCGTTGTTTGTGTTTGCCGAGTAAAGTTGAGCTCCGCGCTTTCTATTTAATGTAGTTGTTTTTAATAATAGTTCGTCGCTGGATAGTATTGTATGGGTCAAGATTGTTTCACTTTATAAAATGCGGTTACATATATTAAAAAAGAGGTCGTTGGAAGTATTGTAGTTGATCTTGATTTTCCAACAGTCTCGATGAAGTTCATTGTTATGGTCTTTTTATCCGGGCACGCCAAAGTGAATGCACCACATCTGATGGTAGGCGCAGTGCAGTCCAAAAAAACCAGTGACCTCCAACAGACAATGAGTTTATCAGTGGTCTACAAAATCATGCTGGCCTGAATAAATGCACACACACATCTACACACTCTGAAGAGGGCAGAAGCATATCTAGGGCCCTGCGACAGTACAGGCGGATAACCGTTGCACAGGGATACAAGATGTACCTCTATACCCATCCCAAACAACTATTAAGTCAAGTCGCAATCCCCTTGGGAGAACCGGATTGTAAGCGTCATAACTTGTCTACACCTAATGAATTGTCTCACTTATACGGGCTATTGAGCTACAAAGTTCCAATCACAGAGGTACACATCGAAAAAATCTAAGAAATCAAGTCTCAGTTACAAACGTTAGAAAATTCGCCGTAACTGAGGTATTTCAATGCAAAAGTGTAGGGACCTCATTGTAATTATCAGTAACAGAGATTTCTCATATACCTAGAATCCACTTATGCATATTTCACTGTACAATGCTTCAATCATTTGACAGCCTCCGTGGCGCAGCGGGCGAGTAGCGGGCTGTGAAGCGAGAGGCCGCGGGTCCGATCCCCGCACCGAGACAAATGTTTGTGTGATCCACAAATATTTGTTTCGGGGTCTGGGTGTTGTGAGAGCGAAAGTCTCTCGTAGTCCCTGATACCCACGACACAAGACTCGTATCTTACTGTGGGGTCAGGACTATGTATGTGACTGTTGTATTTATCATTTGCTACAACAAACTTGCCTGCTCTAGTAGCCTCAGTTTCCTCCGCTGCGAGTGCTCCTCCAGCCGGTCGACGTACTCGCGTAGTTCTTCAATTTCCTCCTTCACTTGCTGTACGGTGTCTAGCTCTTGTTTGATCGCCACCATGTCGCGTTTCACCTGCAAACGCCACTCGTATGTAGAACTGGTTTTATATACATTTTTATTTGTTTTACTAAAATCAATAATTGAAACTAATTTTATCTCGTAGTTATTTGGAAATATGGGCATTAAATATATTCCATGTAAGATTTTGCAAATTAGTGTCTCTATTTGAACTTGTGGGTTGGTTCCTGTTTGCGTAAGTAGGTCCAACTATGACGCGGCGTCGCATGTATACTCTCCTTTTGAGGAATTAAAAAGTAACTGACCTCTGAGACTTCACTCTGGCATGATTCGACGCTCTTGGTAAGCTCCTGGAGCTGCGTTCTGATCTCGCAGAGTGCGACCGTCGTCTCCAGCTGTCGGTCGCCTCGTTGTAGCTCGTCCAGCTTGGCGGACAGATTCATGCTCATCACGCTCACCTGTCTCTGAAGGCTGAATGATAAAATTACATCAATATCCGTCTACACGTCTTGCCGTTTCGCGGTTTCAAATCATACTGCTCTTTTAACGCGTTCAAAATTTAACAATACCGTCAGTTTTAAATTTGGAATAATTTTATTTAAATCATTAGTTAGGTTTGAATTTGGAAAAAAAACGTTTCGGCCAATTGGCTTGATTGCGTTCACTACGTATCCTACGCGTGATTGGTCTAGATAAATCGATAAAAAATCTACACACACAACTATAATTCAAGTGAGTCTCTGTAAAGTGAATGCGGTGATCCATCGTCTAAGCCGTGATGATGCATTGGCCCAAAATCAGAAACGCAGCGAAGCAAGTGTCCTCGTTCACACAATGACACAAAACAAACACCGAAAAACACACATACACTACGATAGTACACGCCACGGGTCACACACATGCAGTCTCTTACCGCCCTAACGAAGGTGCTAGCGAGTGTCAAGCGAGACTGAGGGATGATATCTGAATAGCATAGAGATCGTCATGGCCATTGACGCTAGGCACGTAACACGTTGTGCTGTGGTCCGATGTCATGGAAAGGGACAGTGAGATGATATTAGCCACCGTTTCCGGTCACGCGTCGGACGCACCCTTATATCTGCAATACAAGATACTTGGGATGCCAAGCCAAGGTGAAAAATATGTAATAGACACAATAACACACAGAGTCCTTATGAATCGACAATGCAAAATGAAGCCAGTAATAAAGGCGGAAAGCTAGTCCTGTCACTAATTCACGTACCTAAGTAGAAGCTCCCTGAGAGTCGCTTCGTCCTCCTCCGTCGTCGCATATCGTGTCAGCTTGCCTCCGCCCTCCCGGGCCACATGATCAGGTACCACTGTGTGAAAACTCCTTATTTATATTTTTCGATAACGTGCCGCCGTGACGGGCTACATTCGCCACTCGTCATGTCTGTATCGGAATGTTAAGGCGATCGATCGTGAGCTCGGTTTGAATCTCGCCTTATAAATTTTGATGTGCGTGGCTCTCATTCACGGTAGGCGTACCTACACAACGCCGAACCAATTTAAAGCACCGTAAAGCCAATAAGCTTCAATGGCCACGACATAACGGTCCCTAATCAATTTTGATGTTACAGCGGTTACGATACGGGTGTTGGAACAAAGTAAATATAATCAAAAGCTTTAACCGTTCGGTCGAAAAAAAATCGGGTCTAAGTCTACTGAACAAATTTTGATGAAGCAGTCACACTGATTCGTACGTAAACGCTTCAAGAATCAGGGTGGCTCGTGTCAATCGACAATTTAGACAAAACAATTCTTTGAAATTTCTTTGAAATAAATGAAAGCCAATTACGCGAGTACGGTTGCATGCTTCAAGTTGACCTGATTAGTCACAAACTACATGCTTTTCTGCGCAAATTAAATTTATTGGCGGTGCAATATGTGCTAGCTGCTACAACGGTACACAAGGCATGCGCGTCGCGGTGCTGTGTGTTGGCGTGGCGTGGCGACTTGTCTAAATGATTGTTATTAACGCCATCTATTGATTAAAATCGGCACTTTCAGTGTTCTCAGTTCACATGTTTCTTGGGAAACGTTGTCATTTGATTAGTTTGGTATAGGTTCCTTGGGAAATGCTGCCGATAAATGGCTTTTAACCCTTAGTTTATTGTACAATTTTGTATATGTACAAACATATAGGTGTTTGTATTCCGCAACGGGTTTTTTTGTTATGCATATTTGTATTTTGAGATAGAAACAAACTCTCAGTTCAATATTTGCAACCAACACATAACGCCAACGCAGCCCAGTGTTTGTCCAAATAAAAACAGATAACAAAGAAGAGCATTGGAGATCTGATATTGTAATTATTCGCAACGTTACTATGCCATAACCGTACATATGTGTGGCAATCTGTGCCCCTGGCATTGCCGATGTCGGTAGGCAGCGGCTTGGCTGTGCCCTTGGCATTGCCGATATCGGTGCGGCGGTGACCGCTTACCATCAGGCGGGACCGCTTGCTCGTCTGCCTATCAAGGCAATAAAATAATAAAAAAAAACCTATTCGTTTAACATGTTGGAATACAAAACCACAACACGGCTCCGGCCCTGCACACGACTTTTTAATAACCTCATGCAATTTTGAGGTTTTTTTTTACTTTAAAACGAATATTAACTTGACATTATTTTTGTATTTTTTTTTTTGGTTTGAGATGAAAGTGTGGAAACTTTGGTAGGTTTTAAATGTTGCGCCTTTTTTTCTTTATTTCTAAGTTACATTTTTTTATTATTTTATTTAATGACGAGACCAGCAAGTTGCTCGCCCAATGGTAAGCGCCACGCCCTTAAACAGAAGCAACGCCACACATAACTTTGAATAATAAAGCACTGCATGGCACTAAACTGCTTCTCTATTACTATTATCTTCTCTATTGAAATTCGGATATTTTTTAATTTCAATAGTCCCGCGAATTATCCAAGGTAATCCTTTGGTAAGGATTCTTGGTTTGTCAAATCGAAGATAATGTAAGCCTTCCTCTGTCCACCCCATGATCACGACGGCTGAAAAGCTTTCGAAACGTCGGAACCAAAATAAAATAAAAAAAATCGCGATGAAATCCGTTTAAATTCGTTTTATTTCAATGAGTAACATTCGCGTAAACGTAACAAATCATTATCTTAGATTTGATTATGTTCAAGAAAACATTTAACAACAAAATAACTAAATCTGGCTTAATTCATAGTTTTGTAATTGTTAGTTAATGAGTTTGTGGGGGTGATTGTGTGTGTGGTTTAGATGTAAAATAATTCGACAGACGTGAATTATAATACGTTAATTGTTTCTGCACACTACACATCACAAGTAGCTATAATTTGTCTGTTAGGAGCACTACATCCTGGGATGAGTACTAATTGTATTGAGAGGATATTCCAACTGAGAACACGCTTACGGTTACTGGTGATCCACAAGCTCTGCGCGGCGACGAACGCTCCGCGGTAAAGATAGGTCGTGACTGGTGGTAGCTAGTTCGGGAGCGCTGAACGCGATCACAGCGATATGTTCGCTTTGTATGATTGTCCAAGACAGGAAAATGAGATACGTTTTTTTTATCCAACAGCAAGGCAATGAAAATGTAATGTAAATGTAGCGCAATCCAGAAATAGTGTCGAACAACGACAGACGAGACGTGTCTATCGTAGGTCGCCAGAGTCATGTCGGCCTGCCTACCTGCTTTTTGACACTCCGTTTAAAGGCCCTATATTATAGGGAGGAGGGAACACGTGTGCCGGTAAACTATTCCACAGCTTAATGGTCCGGCAGAAGTAAGATTTTTCGAACTCTTTAGTTCGAGCCGAGATGTATGAGGCCACAAAGCTGTGGCTCCACAAGCCACCAAGCCAAGCCTATTTCATATAAAACGGACGTGTCGATATTTTCTGACTCGCGTCATACGTCGCGATCTCCATGTCTTGGTTACGTACCTCAAATCTTCAATAACAAAAATACTGTGTCTCTGCGCAATATATTGCGCGTCAATGCCTCAGGAATCCAATTTGAATTTAAATTTGAATTTCGAATAAACGAGTCAAGTAGATCAAGCCCGTACCGTTTCGGATTAGCCTATTGCTGAGTCGGAGGTAATCACCGGTATTGGCCGGACGCGAGATTTCTTCGGAATGGCCGTCGTGTCGGATAAATCCGATTGGCGGCATCAGAAGTTCGTTGCAACATTTTATATTCGATTTGAAAATTTAAATTCTCAGTAAAATGTGGCGCATTTTAAATCATATATTTACTCTTATCTTTTCTGTTCGTATTTTCTTTTTTTTTCTATTCAGTAACTTTTTGTTGCTATCAATTGGTAGGTCTCTCATATGCGAAAGGCCCTCGGGGTTGATACCACCACTTTGTCTATTTCTGCCGCCAAGCAACAGTGTGTAAGCACTGTTGTGTTCCGATCAACCAACAAAAATATTTATATTACAGTCTCTGATAGTTCAAATCTGATTTAAAACTTCATTTTATACAGTTTTTATTCAAACTGTTTGTATCGTTGGATTGCTCCCATTATCAACGTGTGACTAGGGCTGTTTGCGGACGGGGTGGTGGCGATGGATTGAAGTGGGAGGCAATAGGTACGGGGAGGGGGGGGGGGGAGGGTGGTCCCGATCCCGGGCGACCTCAGCGTAGTTCGATATTTACGCCGAGGATTTTACCTCGAACGTTTTGCTCATTTCGCCCGCGTGCGATTTTCACGAAGCATGGCGTTTGAGAAAATATAAGACGCGGCCGCGCCTCGAACCTGAGAAAAAGTTTATTTTTAAACCTCTATCTTTTGTTCCTATTATAGTAATTCTAGGTTGAAACCCCGTATAAAATGCCTAATTTCATCTCTACATATCTACTATTCTTTACATAGTGTAAAATGAAGTCGCTACCGCTGTCTCTTCGCTTCGATCTTTAAAACTAGTCAACGGATTTTAATGCAATTTTCGGCTATAGATAGAGGGATTCATGTGGAAGGTTTACGTATATAATTGTCAAGGCTTATGTAAATTGGTTGAAATATAATAATAATTATTGGAAGTGTCGGAAAAAGACAAGCCACCTGGGATCTTTCATCACAAACGAAGCCTAATCCCTTTGAGATATAATAAAACAATACATGGTGAGATATTTATCTTTTATAGGTCTACAAAAAAATCCGTGATGGTATACATCTATCTTTTAAGGATAGTTTACTACACACACTCTATCTTTTAAAAAAATGGTCACATACAATACGGTATTTAGAAAGCTATTTAGATGGATATAGTATTAATCCTTATTAATTTAAATACTTTAGTTAGCTTAAACATTTCATGCAATGGGCATTGTAATCTTTTACACCATATAATTTAAATGAATATCTTAGGAGTTATCACAAAATATTAACGCGCTCGATAATAAATTCAAGCGCGTTTCTCGATGATGGCACTCGCTTGAAGCGATCACCCCCGCGCCGCGCTTCTCGCTGTCGCCCACAAACAAAACATGTAGGCATATATTATTATTTTTATTTATTAGTACTATGATAAATTTATATTATATTTTATTTAACGGTGAAGGAAATATCGTGAGGAAACCTGCATACTTGAGAACTCAATAAGATTTTTCGAAGGTATGTGAAGCCTACCAGACCGCATTAGGCCAGCGTGGTGGACTAAGGCCTAACTCCTCTCATTCAGTAGAGGAGGCCCGTGCCCAACAGTGGGACATATATAATACAGGGCTAGTAAAATAATATTTACATTTTAAAATGAAATGACTGTAACAACATCTTCTTTGAAATTTATGTAATTATACTAACCAGATAGTCCCAAAAAATCTGCAGGTAAATTAAATAAAATCACTGTAGACTTGAAACACTAATGGAGTCTCTCGAATTGAAATACAGACTAAACAAAATACGTTTTGGTGCGTTTTCATATTGTATACTATTATTGTGCGTGTCGCGTTGATAAACCTTTGACCTCTTCGCAAAGCTATAAATACGTCAATTTATTATCGTACTTACCGAGAAATAACATTGAGTTATTAATATTCTATAAGTAAATCTAGTTCATTATGTCAGATAATATTATGTATTAGAATTTTCGTTTAACAAAAACAATGTTCGCCAATCACCAGTAAAAAACAATCGTCATACAATCGGGTAAATCAAACTCTGTTAATTACTTAAAGAAATATTATGAATGTAAATGTTACGTTGCCGACCGATAATTATGGATTGAGGAGAAGAGGATTTGGGTCTCCGGATATCTCACTCACTGACTCACTTTTCTTCGAGACAGTGGTAACGACCCGGTCGAGCCGGCCCATTCATGTTGTACACAAAACTGCCTACAGCGTGGCTCTACCACTCAAAACTCTGTCGGTAATCATCAGAACTATTGTCTCAGTTTTCCTCACAAGCTTTATATACTCTATCTTTTTCTAGGCCCCTCATATATGATAGGTCGTGTCGCGTTGGTGGTAGTGACTCTAACATCATAATTTAGAACGACTATGCCGTAGGTCGCAGGAAGTCGCTGGATGCAGGCCGCTTCCAACAGGTCGGTCTGGAAATCTTTGGGGGAGGCCTATGTTCAGCAGTGGACTTCCTGTGGCCGATGATGATGATGATGATGATGCCGTATTGACAGACAGTTGAAAGAAAGAAAGAAGCGCCCTGAATCGACCAAATTCACAGTCAATATATGCGCTTAAGGTTTACTGTATACACAATCCTAAGTGCAAGAGAATGTTGCAAACGTTTCACTTATAGGATTATTCACGATGCTTTTCACGTGAAGGGATTAGGTTCTATTCGAAACGGATTGCCACGCAAACTGCGTACAGTGTCAGGTAGCACTTTATTATTATTCGAATAGACTAGATTGCATACAGTTTACTTGTTTGTAGGATAAAGGTGGATAAAATAAATAATACCTCCAACAGTCACACACATAGCCCTGACCCCACAGTAAGATACGAGTCTTGTGTCGTGGGTATCAGGAACTACGAGAGACTTGGTCTCACAACACCCAGACCAAAACAAATATCTGTGAATCAGACAAATATTTGTCTCGGTGCGGGGATAGAACCCGCGGCCTCACGTTTCACAGTCTGCTATTCGCCCACCGTGCCACTGAAGCTTTGGGTGGTTTTAAAAATTGTAATTGCTATAACGTTCTGTTTTTATTTATAGTTTAATTTAGACGTTTTGACGTCAATAGGTAAGCGGTGATATCGCTTTTAGGACCTTACTTATAAACTTTACTTTACATTAATTAATTAAACATTTTTTTGTCTTTCTTTGTCACCGCGATTTATATAGAAAGAGACAAAAACAGTGTTTAACCAAGTGGTGCTTAAAAAGTTTGTAACTAAGGTTTATAGTGTCTGTACAGGATAACAATAAAACAATATATGTATATACGCATCAATCACGTTTATTCGCTAGCTGTCCTCGAATCGTAATGCCTAAGGCAGTTTATCATTCTGCCAAAGCAAATGCAATAGAACACTCAGACACTACAATGATTAGTAAATTCTCATAAAATCCACTTATTTAGATTTAAGAAGAAATGCTTGTAGCATTTTTTTGTTTTTATTTGATTGAATGAAGAGACGAGCAATTCAATATTATTGAGACCGTAACAGGTTACGCAAACAAACACAAATCATATTGTGTACTGATAACTTCTTATGGGAGTGTAAACCGCTTCGTAACGTAACGCGTTACGGTGCCACTCTGTCTGGCTTCCCTACCCTCTCACGCATAGGGCAGCAGTAGGCAGGCTCCTCCTCTCTCACTTTAACCCACATTAGTTTAAGTTATCACTTCTGTCGAGCGTCCCGAGACGCACACGTATTTGTTTATACATTGTTTAATCGGTACATACATATTAAAAATATTATTAAATATTTTATAAAGTGTGACGTAATAGATGTTCAAGAAGTTCCATTTTCAAAATGTTATATCATAAAATAAAAAGAAAAGTTCCGTTGTAAAATTATGGGGTTTGTTATTGATAATAATATAAAAAGTGACAAAACAGTAGTACAAAATGTATACATATTAATTAATCCTCAATGACTATGACCGCTGTATTTTCTCTATTTTTGATAAATCTTTGTGACGAAATCCTAAAATTACAATCGGACGCTACACAAAGCATCGGCTCTACAAACCAAAGTCAAGCAACTTTAATTGAAACTGACAATGAATTAATATAAATTTATAACCCTGTAAATATTAAAACCGATCATGAAAATGGAAAGCTATTGTAGAATTAATTGTAGTTGTAATACAGAATAAAATAGCTTTGTTAATATTTTATTAATTATTTTTTATAACAGGCCATATTAATATAATTGTATTTTAGTGTCATTTATAGACAACTGAGAAATTTATGCCTGATTTACACAAGAGTTCTTTCATAACAGATGAGAGTAGAACGGAACACTCCTATTCTGAGGCCGCGACATGCAATTTGGAAGCAGATATGTAACGACGCGTCCTCGTAAATGAGAGTTTTCCGTAGGTCTAATACAGGTTATGATAGTTTTGAAAGAAAAAAAAGAAAGCGATTTATTTTAGTTATATTTAATTTCTAAAACGATGTTTGTTTCCTTAGTTGAAGATATGACGAACAAAAATTAGTAGTATGAATTGCATATAGCAATTGTATATAAGTGGAATACGAAATTAGTTTTCGAATGATTCCTTACCCTGTTACAGTACGCAATACTAGTTTGATATTCCATCAATAGTAATTTAATATGAATTCGAAAACTCGTATTCTCGCCTCTGTCATGCGAGAAACTCTTCTCGTATATACTCTTCTACGTTACCGAATTTAATAAAAATGATAAAATCTAATTATCACATACCAAGTAAAAATGTATGAAAACGTACTGTCACAATTTTCATACAAAATTAACTTACAACTGACATTCAAACTATCTTAATCGCAATCTCCAGATCGATTCTGGAAATGAAATCAGAAAAGAGTTTAACAACCACCATTACAAATTATTTTAATTAGCAAACTTTTAAACTAAACTATATTTGTAAATTGTACGTAAGGTAAGTGGTTCACATATTATCATACAGGGTTAGAGACCTGGAGGAAATCATAGAACTGGACTATGTTACAGCTTGCAAAATGTAACAATATTTGCAGTAAATAATTTAAAATGCAGTTTACATTAGTAATTTATTCATAAGTTCACTTACTTTACTAAGCTTACGCGAGTAAAAATTAAAAATGTACTTAACACAGATTTATGTTTGGAGATTTGGATTTAGATCGTCTATTAGTTTTGGCCGTTAAAAAGTTAAAAAAGGCACATACCGTACTATGATTAAAAATATGCGCTTTGATAATCTAAATCAATTTCGATAATACGAATATGTGATGATTTAATACAGAATTGTGACATTAATCACAAACAATTTTTTTTTATAGCATAGGCCGGCAAACGAGCAAGTGGGTCACCTGATGGTAAGTGATCTCCACCGCCAATATACGCCCACAACACCAAAAGAATCATGGGCGCGTTGCCAACCTTAAAGGAAAGGGATAATTAGGGATTGGGAAGGGCAGGGGATTTGGGCTTCCAGATATCTCACTCATCGTACGAAACGCAGCAGCGATGATAATAAATGAAATGATAATAAAATAAAAAAAATAAAAAAAAAACAATTTAGATTGCCAAAACACATTATTTTTATCGTAGTACAGTAATTAGCTATTAATCTACAGTACTGAAATTCGGCCGATTATAAATCATACATTTAAATCACAACGCTTTGCCCTGTTCGATAAGTTTGACGACAAGATCGGTGGCAGTACAAGAATTAATTTAATTGAATATTAGTATAGTACTTCGATTAGAAGTACACGCTTTAGTGCAAGATGTTGCGTGTTATTCGATAGTCCGTATTTACGAATAATGTATGGATATTCTTACAACGCCCCTGGCGGATTGTGTGCGAAACGTAATGACTTTATAGATATTTCTCTTTGACTTTGACAGGTATCAAGACTTGCACTAAGGTTAATGCATACCTTGTGGAAGTGTTTTTTAACCTTAGCGCCATCTGTATACAAGAAATATGTCTGAATTCAATAGGTTTTTGGAAAATCGGGCATGTAATATATTCCATGTACGATTATGCAATTAATTCGGTATTAAAATAATTTTAAATTAATTTAGCAAAACAAAACCAATATCTCCATTTGACTTTTTTGTGGGTTGGTTCCTTTTTGCGTAACTAGGTCCAATTAATATATCACACAATATTGCGACGTTGCATAAGTGTTAATCCATAAACAACCGATATTATCGTTAAACTTTTCAATAAGGTGTAACAAGCCTATGAAAAGGGGATAAATATACAAACATGTTACCTGAAATTTGATCGATGGGTGAATATAGGGGGGGTTCGTCGACCCCGGCGTGTTGGTGTTCTAAGAGCCGATGGCACGATTGTCTCATGAGCGCTCCCGACACTGCACAAACAAACAAACATGTGTTTATATAACAAGTCACCCACATCATTAATATATATACCATATATTTTGTATGTAATGTAAATATATGTATTAAGTGTGTGTATGTATGCATGTATGTATGTGTGTATGTGGGTGTGTGTGTGAGTGTGTTTATATAACAAGCCATCCACAAACATAAAACAATAATAAGTATATAAAACACGAGTCCTAGACTGTATTATTTATTGTTTTTATTGAATGACGAGACGAGTAAGGCGCTCGCCTGGCGGTAAGTTGTATAAATATTTTTATATGCTGTATGACGCTTAAAAAGACTATTGATAGCTTCCGTGGCACAATTGGCGAGTAGCCCTTGTTAGCCATGAGGTCGCGGGTTTGATTCCCGCGCTGAGAAAATATTTGTTTTTAGTCTGGGTGTATTTCTCCCCAGGGGTTTACGTCAGACAGGAGCCGGTCGTAGAACTACAAGCATAATATATATATATGGCACATTGGCAAATGACGATTACGGTGCACGCGTGCGAGCGAGATAGTGAGATGTCCCCACTACGCGCCCACATTCGCTCATACCAATATTTAAAATTATAATTGTGGGCTCATTTTTGAACAGATTTTGATTGTGTTTTAACAAAAGGGTTTTTATTCGGGTTTCGTTTTCGTATTATTCTGTTACATATAAAATAATGTATAATATTCGACATAGGAAACTACCCTATTAAATATCATTTTGGAATCATGGAGTGTCTGGTAACTAAGTATATTTAAGACATTCTAACGTTTGCTGCAAATTTCGAACAGTATGTATTGTGCCGGTAATTGTCGATTAATGCTGATTACTATTGATTAAACGTAATTACGAGTAGTTTGCGTCTGTGCATTAATGGCTTAACCGGATCCAATTATGTGACCTTAATCTAATTATAATAAGATGGGCATATTGAACTAGTACGTAAGTAGCAAGCCTCATTTGTCTTATGTGTGCGCGTGTGCATACGCGCGCGTTGTGTGTGTGTGTGTCTGTGCACCCAATAGCGCCTAAAAAGAATCGACTGTATTGAATAGTGTAACTTGTCGAATGCTTTTTTATAGCATAGAACGGCAAACGGGCAAGTGGGTCACCTGATGGTAAGTGATCTACCGCCCAAGTACGCTCACAATACTAAAAGACTCATGGGCTCGTGGCTGACCTTAAAGGAAAGGGATATTTAAGGGGTTGCGAAGAGGAGTTTGGGCCTGTAGATATCTCCCTCACCGTACGAAACGCAGTACCAAGCCGCTACTTTACGTTGGTTTCCTGTCAGACAGTGGTAATGACCTAGTCGAGCCGGCCCATTCATGTTGTACACAAAACTGCCTACAGTGTGGCTCTACCACTCAAAACTCTGTTGGTAATCATCAGAACTATTGTCTCAGATTTCCTTACACCCTTTATATACTATCTTTTTCTAGGTGTACGACCAACGTATGTGATAAGTCGTGTCGCATTGGTGGTAGTGACTCAACGATCATAATTTAGACATTCATTCATGCTGTAGACAAAATTGATGATGATGAAATTGTGATGTCAATTTTATTATATCTCAATTTTTATTCGATGTGTGTTGAAATGTTATTGCATATTTGTATCCAATTCACCTTTTAAGTAACTCACCTTTAGCCTAGTTATTGTCATTTGGCTACGACGGATAGCTGGTTAATCGACGACATTTTGTCTGAAACAAATAAAAAAAACTTTATTGCAATCTTTATTGAAAGCAGCGATAGCTCAGCGAGGAGTGGTACGGACTGTCGAGACGAAAGTCGCAGGTTCGAAATCAGCCCCCAGAGCATAAACCTCTGACTTTTCTAAGTTACGTGTATATTAATTGTCAATTATCGCTTTCTTTAACGGTGAAGGAAACATCGTGAGGAAACCTGCATACCTGAGAACTCAATAAGATTTTTCGAAGGTATGTGAAGTCTGCCACCCCGCATTAGGCCAGCGTGGTGGACTAAGGCCTAATCCCTCTCATTCAGTAGAGGAGGCTCGTGCCCAGCAGTGGGACATGTATAATACAGGGCTAGTATTATTATTATTGCAATTGTTTGTTGCATTGTAAACACAACCACATGACAGTGGTGTTGCTTCTGTTTATGGGCAGGCGCTTACCATCAGGCGAGCGCTTGGCTCGTCTCGTAGACAATATTGTAATCTACTGAATGACTCTACCACTCAATTGAGTTTTCATCATCATCATCAGCCACAGGACGTCCACTGCTGAACATAGGCCTCCCCCCAAAGATTTCCAGACCGACCTGTTGGAAGCGGCCTGCATCCAGCGCCTTCAGACGACCTTTATCAGGTCGTCTGTCCACCTTGTAGGCGGACGTCCAACACTGCGCTTGCCAGTACGTGGCCTCCATTCCAGAACCTTTTTGCTCCACCGGTTGTTAATTGAGTTTTGTTCATACAATAATTTTATATGAATTATAATAAAGTATAATCACATCTATGTATGTGTACGGCTAATGTAAATAACATCAAATTGTTGTGAATATTTTAAGAAAAGTTGTAAAAAATATAAAACGATAAATAAAGAAAAGCAAAAAAATACAATTAATACATCATCATCATCAGCCACAGGATGTCCACTGCTGAACATAGGCCTCCCCCCAGAGATTTCCAGACCGACCTGTTGGAAGCGGCCTGCATCCAGCGACTTCCTGCGACCTTTATCAGGTCGTCTGTCCACCTTGTAGGCGGACATATTCAGATTTTAAAACATTGTTTCATAATAGTATCGAAATACACACATTTAATTATATGTATTAACTCGGCACACGAGTTCGTAAACATAGAAAATCTATTGTAACACTATCCATGCACTCGTGTACCATTTAAGCAACAAAACAAAGTACCAGTAACATTGAAATAAAAGCATAATCGCAAAGCTTGCCAGCGGTTTTTACGACTAGTCAAAGACTTGAAATATTAGCACATTATCAAGAAACTGTATAACAGAAGTAAAGCAGATATGTCATTCGCAAGTGGCAGTTTCAAACTCTACATAAAATCAGTATACATACGACACTTCAAATGCCTATATTTACCTGTTGGGACCCATATATAATAATTTTCGATGAATACCACATCTTTCCAAAAGTTATAGAACTTTTTATTTACATTCATATCCCATCCTGATCCCCATTTACTGTCATTTATCAGGGACTGTCGGAAAAATCTGTTTATGTAACTTCGAATTCACAATTACGACCACAACTCTACAACACCAATCAAATTTTCGAATATCTGGAGAGTGAAGCATTCCGGTGGTTGGAATCGTCGCGAAGGAGATTGAAGCGATGTTCTAACATGTCGATTGACAAGATTCACCTCTCCACTCGTATCGACGTGTATGCGACTAAAGTATAAGGATAATACGCGTGTAAAAGGCGATACCGACTCCAAAGGAATGTGGGGCGTCCACGCGGCATCTCAGCGCATGCGCCAACACCTTTTGTACAACGTAATTCTGCAATTGCAAAGGATAGGCGCGGTAGTAAGGGCAAGCGGACCTTGTCCAAAAATGTGCGTTACGTTGCTTACCTTTTATAGCTACGTCGAAATATCGGTTATAGCGACGGAAAATAAACCATAAAAAAACTCCTGGGATCGATCCAGTATCATTCATACACCAAATTTATGTAATTTTGTTGAATTATGATTAAGTATTGTAGAAATCATTTTTTTTTTATTGACGAATATGTTTTAGTGACGTATTTAGAACCTAACTTCGTTATAATTGTATTTTTTACGTTTATATATCGGATAAAAGAAATAAAAGAAAAGCTTAATTTCCTCCATCCAGCCTGTCGTTCCCTCAATGCTGAGGAGCGTGACCGCAGCAGGCCGAGGATATAAGGGCCCTCCAAATGGTTCTATCACCAGCCATGTGAATAGCATCTTGCAGTTTAAGTTGCAGGGGTTTTATGTTTCCTTTCCCATATACCCATCTAATGAATGAAAAATGTTAAATAGCATTTTTTTTTTTCGAAAAAGAAGCTTGTAGCTTTGAGGTTAATGAGCTAACTTCATGCTCGCTGCGCGGGATAGATGCGCGAGACACCCCCGGGCGGGGCCACTAACCTTTACACCGAAAATCACTCTTACATAATTCGGCGAGCTAACTTACCGCTCCCGGTTTATACATTGCATCCTTTAAGTCGTATGCCTAATTCATGACTTAAACATGTGACTAAATGAGTCGAGTAGTGCCAAAAATATTCACCACAACAATAATCCGCGCGCGGTGACCCAAACGCCGTTCCGTCATGTTGAGGTAGGCCTACGCATGCGTGCTATGATATTAACAATATATATACGCATAATTCTTTACAAAAATACCCCTTAAAATACCTGAGTTATCATTTTCCAACACGCGTAAAAACTTATTACCGGAAAACACTTGGTACCGAATTTGGTATTTCGGGGCACGCACTATTTTTAAGACATGTCGGAATATTTTGTGTCAAAGTTTTAAGTGTTTCGAGTTTAGAAGGGCTAATTTTATATGAATTTCGATTTTATGCGAGATTACTAGATTTCAACGCAATATGCAACGTTAGCGCGTTGACGTCTTTTACTTGGAAAATAGTTATATAGTTGACGAGCACCAACTAACGACCATCATATTATATATAGCTTCATTATATAGTGTTCGTCGGCTGTATATTCTTCAGACCTGGTTTCAGGATCTATAGACTTGAATCTATAGAACTATAGACTAGATCTATAGACTAGAATTTGTCCAAAAAGTGACTTTGCGTAACATCAATATGAACTCACCAAAGTCAACATTGTAAACCCAACGTAAGAAAATACGTAGTCTATTCTTTTTTAATAGCGACCATAAGTATCCATAAATCTTTTAAATTGAATGACGAGGCGAGCAAGGCGCTCGCCTGGTGGTAAGCGCCATGCCTGCCCATAAACTGAAGCAACACCACACAGAACTTTGAATTACATTACAAAGCACTGCATGTCACTGAACTGCGCTCATCACCCCGAGACATAAGATGTTAAGTCTCATAATTCCCAGTAATTTCACTGGCTTGGCGGCAGAAATAGACAAAGCGGTGGTACCAACCCAGACGGCCTCTCGCATACGAGGAACCTACAACCTTGTTGATATTTCACTCATCACACGAAATGCAGCATATGTATCGGAGTAATACATGAATATAATATGTAAAATATACAGATGAATTAAGAAACTCCTCATTTGAAGTCGGTTAATTTTTTGATTCAATATCCAATATCTTGCGATACTTAAAACCCGTTTCCGCAGTAATCATCTTCAGGTAAATTTCATTGCATTCGTTTTTCCGGGAACGCCGCATTTTCTATTAGTTCCCGACCGCTTTATAACAAAAGCTTCAAGTTCTCTCTCTCCAGTGAGCTAAGTATCGTCCCCAGGCAAATATTACTGAGTACTTCTTGTATTTAGAAATGTTAATATATTGGTTTACTCGTCGACTTCAAAAATAAGAGCTTTTCAATTTGTCCGTATATATTTATTTATTTATATATTTTTACTAGCTTTTGCTCGCGGCTCCGCCCACGTGATCAAACAAACAAACAATCAAACTCTACAGCTTTATAATATTAGTATAGATTTGGGTAGCTTAGCAACGGAAGCCTTCAAATATGAATAATTTTCCCCGTTTTTGCAACATTTTTCACTGATGCTTCGCTTCTAATGGTCGCAGCGTAATGTTATATAGCCTAAAGCCTTCCTCGATAAATGGACTATCCAACACAAAAAGAATTTTTCAATTCGAACCAGTAGTTCCTGAGATTAGCGCGTTCAAACAAACAAACAAACAAACAATCAAACTCTACAGCTTTATTATATTAGTATAGATGTACGTTTTTTATAGCATAGACCGGCAAACGAGTTATTGAGTCACCTGATGGTAAGTGCTCTTCATCGCCCATATACGCCCACTATACTAGAAGAATTATAGGCGCGTTGCCGACCTTAAAGGGAAGGGATAATTAAGTGATTGGGAAGGGGAGGGGGATTTAGGGCTAACTACTCACTCATCGAAACGCAGCAGCAATCCGCTACTACACGTCGGTTTTCAGTGAGATAGTGGTAACAACCCAGTCGAGCCAGCCCATTCGTGCTGTAGACAAAACTATCTACGGCGTGGCTCTACCACTTATTGAGTGAGACTTTATTTATTTGAAAGAGTTACTTTCTAGATGGTTCAGCTTAATTTAGTTAATATGTATGTATATACAGCCTCCGTAACACAGTGGACAGCTGACCTTGAAACGTGAAGCAGCGGGTTCGATTCTCGTACCGAGATAAATATTCGTGTGCACATATTTGTTTCGGGTCTGGGTGTTATGCGACCGGAAATCTTTTATAATTCTTGGTAGCCACGACACAAAATGACCGTATCTGACTGTGCGGTCAGGGCTAAGTGTGACTGCTATTTATTTATTGAAGTGAAAACTTCTTTAGCGGCGTTGAGCACTTTTCTTGGGATGGGTATAAAATGTTAAACTCGCGTCAGGACACGTGACCTGATCGAAAATTCGTAAGACGGAGGGAGAGTAGACCGCCGGTGCGGCGTTTTTATGTAATACTAGCTTTTGCTCGCGGCTCCGCCCACGTGATCAAATAAACAAACAAACAATCAAACTCTATAGCTTTATAATATTAGTATAGATTTGATTTTGATTTGACAACGGAAGCCTTCAAATAATATTATTTTGGTAGCTTAGCAACGGAAGCCTTCAAATATGAATAATTTTCCCCGTTTTTGCAACATTTTTCACTGATGCTTCGCTTCTAATAGTCGCAGCGTAATGTTATATATCCTAAAGCCTTCCTCGATAAATGGACTATCCAACACAAAAAGAATTTTTCAATTCGAACCAGTAATTCCTGAGATTAGCGCGTTCAAACAAACAAACAAACAAACAAACAAACAAACAAACAATCAAACAATCAAACTCTACAGCTTTATTATTAGTATAGATTATATATCCTAAAGCCTTCCTCGATAAATGGACTATCCAACACAAAAAGAATTTTTCAATTCGAACCAGTAATTCCTGAGATTAGCGCGTTCAAACAAACAAACAAACAAACAAACAAACAAACAAACAATCAAACAATCAAACTCTACAGCTTTATTATTAGTATAGATAAATTGACATTGTTATGTACGATAGCGCAATAGATGAATATTGTATTTAACCACATAAGTGATAGTACTTTTATACTGATAAATAAAGCAATTTGTGCGAAATTATTCCCTAACTATTCTAAAATATTCAAAAATGCACAACTTTAATGTTTAAGTTTTCACTTCTGCCGGCACTCCCGGAGTGCAACCCGTTGTTATTTTTTTATTATATCTGATGACAAAATGCACAATAGGTTACTTAGTTTCAGATAATTGAGTTGTGATTTAATAAACTGGTACAATAAATAAGTTCAGCGATATTACACAGCAGGAAGAGGATGCCAACTTCCGGCTATAATAGTTTGATTAAACTACCCCCTACGGCGTCTCTCGATATGAACCCGAGCTTAAAAGCAATAAATTTTTAATTCGAAAGAGGATTCATATCGCAACTTTATTATTTTTTCCGCATTACTAAGCTCGGTTATTGAAGTTTTTAGCATACTCATTAAGGCTGTTACTAAGGATAAATCGTAAAAATGGTGTTGTTCCAAGAAACTTATTATTAAAAATCTCCTGACTTGGTAACTGTATAAAAAATATGTGGGGTATTTTAGATTCATTACAGATTTTTTTGTGTTGTTTAAGTGTTTTTTGTATAGCATAGGCCTTCAAACGAGTAAATGGGTCACCTGATAGTATGTCAACTCCATCATCCATGTGTGCCCACAATAGCATAATAATCATGGGCGCGTTGCCGACCTTAAAAGAAAGGGACAATTAGGGATTGGGAAGGGGAGGAGAAATTGCGCCTCCGGATAACTCACCGTACAAAAGGCAGCAGCAAGCCGCTACTTCACATCGATTTTCTGAGAGACAGTGGTAACGACCGGGTTGAGCCGGCTCGTTTGTGGCTCTACCACTCAATATTAATGTCGGTTAAATGAGATTTTGTACTATTTGTGTCCATTAATATATTTGTGAAGTGTTAGGAAACAATTAGATTATGTACGAGCAATGAAACGACAACTTCACCATCAGACGTATATTCGTAGACTGGCGCGACCGTACGGTCCGTTCAAAACGGTAACAAATTACCCACAGTTTAATAATTATTTAAACCTATACATTACAGTTTGTAAAGAACAAACGGCTAGCATAATGACGTCATACACCCCTACATACCCTACATCTATTAAAAACGTGGTATCCATGTGCAGTGATCTGTACGTGTACAAAGGGTGTAGTTACCCTACGGTTAACTATTTATAACGGTAAAAGGCCACCGCAAAGGTGAGCTGTATGGTTCGGTTAAGAGGTGAATGTCAATAACGGGTTCTATTTTTTCTTATCTTCTGTGAAAGTAAAAGATCCGGGTGAAAACATCCGGATCTTTTACTCAGTAGAAATACTAGTCAATAAATTGGTATTTTGTGCCTTTAAAGCTGGTTATATACAGACATTTGCACTCACGGATTGATAGATAAATAGGCTATTTGGTTTTCATCATCATTATCAGTCCGTGTTAGTCCACTGCTGGACATAGGCCTCTCTCAAAGCACGCCATTGAGCCCGATCGTCGGCTCTACTCATCCAACTTTTACCAGCCACCTTGCGTATGTCATCGCTCCATCTATTTGGTTTTAAGTTCTGCTTGTTGCATAATAATATATCGTATACGAATGATGAATAAATGTCGCTTTTTTTTAAAACAAAATGATGGACTGATGATGGAGTAGGAATGTGGCCACGGTGATTATCGTAAATTATAATTTATTTCCGGGGGTTTATTAGTTAGGTTATAAAAATATAATATACATAATTTATCTATACTAATATTATAAAGCTGTAGAATTTGATTGTTTGTTTGTTTGTTTGAACGCGCTAATCTCAGGAACTACTGGGTCGAATTGAAAAATTATTTTTGTGTTGGATAGTCCATTTATCGAGGAAGGCTTTGGGCTATATAACATTACGATGCGACCATTAGAAGCGAAGCATCAGTGAAAAATATTGAAAAAACGGGGAAAATTATTCATATTTGAAGGCTTCCGTTGCTAAGCTACCCAAATAATATTATTTAAAGGCTTCCGTTGCTAAGCTACCCAAATCTATACTAATATTATAAAGCTGTAGAGTTTGATTGTTTGTTTGTTTGTTTGATCACGCGGGTGGAGCCGCTAGCAAAAGCTAGTACTATATATATGTATTATACATACATTTAATAAATCGACAAAAAGAACAGAAGCGGTTCTTAATTTGACGAGAACATTTGTTTCTTTTTAACGTTTTAAAAAGATGATTCTGTATTCCACCCATATATGTGTTTATAAGCTTGCGATTATCTCAAAATGGACCAGTTTTGATATTGGTTTAACTAACGCAACCTATACTTTCTTGCAGGTTTTAGTGTATACTGAATGGAAGTATTCTTTAAAAAAATCACGTTATCAAAACTCATTTGTTAACAGATTTTTAAATATGGCCGATTTTCGGGTGTCATATCTGGAACAAGGTCAGCTCTGGCCCAATGCCAGTCGATCTCAACGATCCACATTCTAATTTGCGACCGAAGCCAAATACCATGCAATAAAACTTTAATCTTTGGCAAAGTTCGAGCCCGGAGGCAGTAATTTTTCTAAATTGTCTCATTGGGTCCGTGGCCTATATGTCTTTTCGTGTGAAGATTAATGAAATTTTATTTTGAGAACGTAAATATTCAAAATCATTTCAACCTGCAATAAGTGGAAATTTAAATATTAATTTTATTTTGCTAAATTTATTAATGAAATGAATGAATTAAAAAAGTTATATTTTGCATGTTCGTACACTTCTGCCGTGTGTGAATTACTCACACATCCTTTTTTTAAAATAACATCCCTAATACTACAGCATTATACCCACATGAATTAAATGTACTTTGATTACAATCTACCCAAAATTCGGGGAAATCCGTATGACGTCACGCGCGTTTTTTCCATTACACATCAAATCCGATGATATCTGGCAATGCCGCACGCACTTAGTACCGGGTCGGGTGTGGTCGTCAGGGTCTTTTTAATTATTTTATCCTGCCATGATAGCTAAATCATCAGGTGCAGTGCGATAATAATTAAAGTGTAGCCAAATGTTAATAGCGAGAGACATAATGTCCACTGGTGAAATCGTCATTTATTTTCTTTTTTTTTATCCGAGCACGGTAAAGTGTCTGTACTAGACTTGATGAGAAGCGCAGTGCAGTCTAAAAAAACCAGAGACCACCGACAAATAATAAATTTATCGGTGGTTACCAGAATCAAGCCGCCCTAAAAGAGGGAAGAAGCAAATCGAGGGGCCTGCGACAGGACATGCAGGTACAGAGATACAAGGATGTATCCCTATACCCGCCCCAACCAACCATCAAGTCATTTCGCACGCCCCTCAGGAGAATCGGATATACACTGGCCGATTCTGGAACGGCGATCCATATAAGGTTGTGGGTCACTATTGGGTTTTAACATCATATGTACGGTGGTTGCTATCCGGGCGGATATGAATCCTACCACCAGCAGAATTAAAGATTAGCAAAGCAATTATTCCCTCCCTACAGCGCCTTTAGTAGTTTGTGGTGCTTCATAAAATGAATAGATACTGTCGCATTTAAACTCCAGGCGGTGTAAAGTTAACTGCACATTTAACGTAAAACCAATCATTGGCATTAATACACCCCCTTTTTGTTCGACCACCCACTCGACTCCCCCGAGCACTCGTTATGTAAATCCACTTCCGTCCCCGGCGACACAACAAATGAACGAGTTTAACTTCGCTCCGATAATACTCGCCACATCCCTAGTCACAACTATACATGCGTTATAGCAATGGGCAGAAATGTTTGCAGTCTGAGTTGGTACCACAGGTTTTTTTTATTTGATTGAATGACGAGACTAGCAAGGCGCTCGCTGATAAGCACCGCGCCTGCCCACAAACAGAAGCAACAAAACTTTGAATTTCAAAGAATTGCATGGCACCGAACTGCGCTCGCCTACCGAGACATAACATGTTAAGTCTCATAGTGCCCAGTAGTTTCACTATATATATAACGGTGTAAAATTTTACGCGGGCGGAGCCGCGAGCGAATGCTAGTGTGAAATAAAATAGAAATAAATAAACGAAGGAATTGTATTCTGAAAATTAAATGTGATACATCAAACGAATTTAATTTCACATGAATTACAGTGTTTTTTTTTTGATAGAGTGGCGGTGACCATGGTGACAATGGCTTTATGGTATTAGGAACACATGCTATATATTCCACACATTCAGTTCACAGTGATGTGGGACGTTCGTATTGTTCGAGCATGTATTGTTGTAGTTATTGACATGATAAGAGAAAATATAGGGACAAAGGACACAAAACCATTCAGACATGTTTATTCTATCTTTGATAGAGTCTCGCTGTGTTTATCACATGAAAGGGTTGGTTTGGGCGATGGTACCAGATTTTGCTGTAAACCGATGTGAACTATATATTCATATCCGCCCGGATAGCGACCACCGTACACATGGTGTTAAAACCTGCCATAATGACCCACACGCCTTGTGTGGGTCGCGTTCCAGAATCAGCCAGTGTAAATACGGTTCTCCTAAGGGGCTTCCGATATGACTTGATGGTTGGTTGGGGCGGGTATAGTGGTACATCCTTGTATCCCTGTGCCTGCATCGGTCATCCGCTTATCCTGTCGCAGGTCCCTCGATTTGCTTCTTCCCTCTCCGAAGAGGGAAGAGTAGGCAACAGAGTGTAAGCACTGTTGTGTTGCGGTTTGAGGGACATTGAAGCCAGTGAAATTACCGGGCATTGTGAGATTTAGCATCCTATATCTCGGGGTGATCAGCGCAGTTCAGTACCATGCAGTGCTTTGTTATTAGTTTTATGTGGTGTTGCTTCTGTTTATGGACAGGCGTGGCGCTTACCATCAGGCGAACGCCTTGCTCGGATCGTCATTCAATTAAACAAAAAAAACTTCTGTAAAATCCTTTATATAACAAAACCATTTGGAACAACTCAATATCTCAGTTAAATGATTTACAAGACAGAACAAAGCAGCGTCTATAAAGTGGTTGGATAGAATTGCTCGCTGTCAAATTGTTCGCTCACTGTAGTGCACTCAAATCTAAGATCGACAAACATTTCAGGTATAGCTCTGAACGCAACAGTAGGTCAAGGCAATTTATCGGTCCAAAGGCATTGCTACGTTCTATGCAGCATTCCTACATTCCATTGGCCAGGGAGTGGAACGGACTACTAACAGGTGAAGGATTTGATTTCAAATAACACCTTTATCGAAGTTATGTGGTTTTGACAAACAAGAAATATACTTTTGCATAAACAAAAGCAACAACACACAGAACTTTGAATTACAAACTGCTGAACTGGATTGCGCTCGTCACCCCGAGACATAAGATGTTCAGTCTCATAATGCCCAATAATCACTGGCTTTCATATCCAAACCGAAACACAACAGTGCTTACACACTGTTGCTTTGCGGCAGAAATAGACGAAGAGAAAGCGGTGGTATCAACTCAGAGGGCCTCTCGCATACGAGGGACCTACCACCTTGTAAAATCCTTAAAGGGGTGAAGGTCTGAATTAAATGTTCGCATTTTACTTTTCAATTCTACAAAACATCACACACAATAAACTAACAGAATTTCTGTACAAATACACCCAAGTTCCCAGAGCGTTTGTAGTGTCAATATATATGGGAGTACACTCGGGTTCGAATTGCAAACACTTGACACTGATCCGTTTTGGTGACGAGTGAACACTCCACAGAATTAAAGGCACTCTATTTTTCCACGTGTAAACTATTCAACGTGTACATCAATCAATAAACACTACGAAGATATATATTTACTATGTGGAAGTTCTAAATATCATTCTTGTTTTGATTTTCAATGCGAAAAAATCTGAAACTTGTGTTCCGGAATGAAAGATACTGAAATTAATTAATGAGTTGGAATTTGAGTGGTAGAGCCACGCTGTAGACAGTTTTGTCTACGGCCGGCTCGACCAGATTGTTACCACTATCTCACAGAAAACCGACGTAAAGTAGCGGCTTGCTGCTGCGTTTCGTACGGTGAGTGAGATATTCGGAGGCCCAAATCCCCGTCCCCTTCCTAATCCCTAATTTTCCCTGTCCTTTAAGGTTCGCAACGCGCCCATGATGCTTCTGGTATTGTGGGCATACATGGGCAGTGGAGATCACTTACCATCAGGTGACCCAATTGCTCGTTTGCCGGCCTATGCAAAAAAAAAATACCCACATTATAAGATTCGTATTCGTAAGTCCGTATTAGTAAGGCAAACGAGCTACAAATAATGACTGGTTGACCAGGCTTGGTTGGACAGTTTTGATTTGATTTGATTTGATAGACTTTGCTCGTGGTAGGATATTCATATCCGCCCGGATAGCGGCCACCGTACACATGGTGTTAAAACCTGCCATAGTGACCCACACTCCTTGTGTGGATCGCGTTCCAGGATCAGCCAGTGTATATCCGGTTTTCCCGAGGGGCTTGCGACATGACTTGATGGTTGTTTGGGGTATATGGACCCATCCTTGTATCCCTGTACCTGCATCAGTTATTCGCCTGTCCTGTCACAGGCCCCTCAATTAGCTTCTTCCCGCTTTGAAGTGTGAAGAAGCATATATAGGCCGGTATGATTCTGGTGACCACCGACAAACTCATAATTTGTTGGGCGCTGGTTTTTGGAACGAAGTTCCTTACGGCAGGCTTGGAGGGGATAGGGATTTTGCTGCGTGACCGAACTGAAAAAAATGTGATAGTAAAAGCGTAAGAAAACAGCGTAAGAAAAAAGCGTTAAAAGCGCCGCATAACCAGCCAGCGTTAGTTCCTTTTTGCCTGCACCAAAATTGTGTGCGAATTTCAGCTGAATCAGTTTTTAATATGAAATTCATTCAGCCAGTACACTTGAAGTATTTTTATATCTCCTTCGATTTTTAAAAGATTACGCTAGCTCGTTATTATTTATAATTACATAAGTTGATAAAAAATGCTATACAATAGCTTTACCGCGGCAGTCTCCGAGTGCTACACGTCTTTTTTTTATTTTGTTATTTTAGTTGATAATTTGTATTTTTTACAATTTGTGTCGATTCTACATTAGCCGAAGGAACTTCGTTCCTACCTGGTGTCCCACGACACACACCAATTTTTTGGACTGCACTGCGCTTACCATCAGGTGTAGTGCAGTCAATATGCCGTGCCCGCATAAAAAAAGGATTGCATATTCGAAAAACATAAAATGATTTTGTCATACGTTATAATAAATATATTCGATATTAACATTCATATATTGAATAATAATCAATAGTTAACCGAGGGTAGTCATAACTAAATTTAATGCGCTCTTGGGATTTACTATCAATAAATTTAAATATTAATTATGATCCGCGGTCAGTTTGTAGGCCGCAACTCATCAGACCGTATATAACGGATTTTGATGCGGTATTCTCTATTAATATCATATTTGCGGTATTCTCTATTATTATATCGGGTTTATTCCGAAAGATTTATTTATAATATGTATAATACAAATATATTATGTCGGAGCATGAAGAGTACGGACACTGAATTGACCTATTTAAATAACGTTATTCTACGTCAATTGTCGGTACCGCCACTCATATTGATAATTTGAGGGTGGTTTGTTTTGTTTACCAAGTAATTTCACTTTCGAAGTGGGGAGAATAAAAATGCCTCTATATAAGATGGCGTCTTGCCATTTCAAAGATTAGTCTAGTTCCGTCCGTGGGTAAGAACACATTGTAACACCGGTGGTTTTTCTGTCGCCGGCTCTTTTCCACCTACGATTATATTTCCGAGCCGGTGGTAGCTTAAAAGAGTGAATAAACGATAAAGTGATAACCCTGTGTCGTTATTATTGAGACTTATCATACGCCGTACATCTTGACTACATCGAGTGAAGAGTGAGGGTTGTAAAACCCTCCTCTCTGACGTATCTACTTGGAGCTCACACACGGGAGAAGTGAAACTTCAGGATTATTAAAATAAATTAATTAACCCACAAATATTAATATGCAAGTGCAAAAAAAAACACGTGAATAATACACCACGTTGTTTACACATTTTCCGAACGCTTCGTTGTACGCAGGCGCAAAGACACGTGATAGAATATTTGTAATCTATCTCATTCTCTCGCAGGCTAAATATCCTATTTATGAATATGTTTATCTCTGTCGTGACGCATTTACGTTTCATCGAATTTCAAATCACAACGATTCTAAAGAAGTTTCACTTTAAAAAAAAACCCTACACATTTATGATAGATGTTCTCAAAACGCGCATCACCGCTTTGCCTCCACCTTCATCATTCGGACTGTCAGGATGTGGAACAAGTTACCGGAGTCTTTCTTCCCCGATAAATATAATCTGGGTGTGTTCAAGTCGCGAGTGAATCGGTTGTTGCTAGGCAAGCGTGTTCTCTTAGGCCTCATCGTCACTCACCATCAGGTGAAATAATGGCCAAACGCAAGCCTAGTTTCAATAAAAAAAACATATATATTTTTTTTATTCAAACTAGGCTTGATATTTAAAAAAATCATTATCTCGCAAATTTTTAGTAAGAACTACTGCTATTAAATGATGAAATTACTTTGTCTTATATTAATATGTATTAGTTTAGTGTTTATAATTTTATATAAGTATTAGGATTTTATTTGTAAGTATGTTTGATTGTGTTGTTTTTTTTTTCAAATTTTATTGTACACCGCTGTCTACTTCTCTCATTACGGTTGTCTGGAAGAGATTGCTTCTAGCAATAAGAACGCTCATTGTCTTCCATAAGTTTAGCACCAGCTTTTTAGTTTTAATTACTTGCATTTTAAATGATTTTCAATAAAGAGTTTTGTATTGTATTGTATTGCATACATTATAATGACGCCACGTACAAGTACTTGATGGTGTTTACAAACAATTGTACAGTTGACCAATTTGGCATTAATTGCACAATTGGAACTAGGACGGTCCGCTAATTGTGGTTACGGAAACGAATAATTTACGCCATCCTGCTGTATTATACATTGTATATGTGTTTCAAATGTCTAACTTCAACATTTCCATATCAATTGCTTTTAATGGACAGGAAGTTCTGCGCATTATTACTGTACAATGTTCCGAGAGACGATAACTCCAGTGGCTGCAGGTGACCGCATTCCGATACCGGATCTACAATGTTCGGGGAAGGCGAATCCTTTGATTTATCGTCCCGTTATTGTTTGATATTGGTATTGATTTTGTGATTTTGTAAGCAGCGATAGCTCAGCGGGGAGTGGTATGGACTATGGAGACAAAAGTCGCAGGTTCGAAACCAGCCCCAAGAGCATACACCACTGACTTTTCTAAGTTACGTGTATATTCATTGTTAATTATCGCTTACTTTAACGGTGAAGGAAACATCCTGAGGAAACCTGCATACCTGAAAACTCGATAAGATTTTTGTAAAATTTGAAATTGAATTGAATTAAATTGAAAATTGTTTGATATTGATATTCATTTTGTACTATATTTTTATAAATACAACCAACAGTCATACACATAGTCATAGTCATTGTATCATGGGTATCAGAAACTACGACAGAGACTTTCGGTTTCACAACACCCAGACCCCGAAACAAATATTTGCGGATCACACAAACATTTGTCTCGGAGCGGGGATCGAACCCGCGGCTTTTCACTTCACAGCCGACTTTTCGCCCGCTGCGCCACCGAGGCTGTCATTATTCATTATTTGAGATATTGGAATATTAAAAGGTTCGCAAAATCTTACTACTGCCAGACCATTAAGCTGTGGAATAGTTTGCCGGCACACGTCTTTTCTCATTCTTATACCTATATAATATCGGGTCCTTTAAACGGAGTGTGATGAAGCACTTAGGCAGGCCGACATATTAAATACTGGGAGCCGGTATATTATCATTAGATTGTTCATCATCATCATCATCATCAGCCACAGGACGTCCACTGCTGAGCACAGACCTCCCCCAAAGATTTTCACACCGACCTGTTGTTAGCGGCCTGCATCCAAAGACTTCCTGCGACCTTTATCAGGTCGTCTGTCCACCTTCTAGGCAGACGTCCGACGCTGCGCTTGCCAGTTAGATTGTTATTAGGTGTTAATAGCTTTCATACATTTTTTAAATTTATTTCTATATAATTTATCCCCTTGGAGGTAGAATTTTGAAAAACGCCGACCAAAAGTTTCATTGATGAGCATTTTTTTGTAAATGGTAAAGTGGTAGACATATTTTTTTTTCTTAATAGGCTTGCGTTAGGCCACTATCTCGCCTGATAGTGAGCGTTGATGTGGTCTTAGCTGAAGCACGCTTGCCCAGCAATCGATTCACTTACTTCGACCGGTTATCAAGGAACCCGGTTGACCGGCTCGTTCATACAGTGATCTAACAGAAAACCGACGGGAACTAGCTTGTTTCGTACGGCGAATGGGATATCCGGAGGCCCAATCATAGGCGATGAAGATCACTTACCATCAGGTGACCCACTTGTTTATTGTAAATAAAATTCCCTTGAACATATTACAGAATCACAATGACAGTAGTTGATACCTTGTTAGGGGAGTAGGTCATTCGATCATTCATGGCGAGGGGTGATGGAGTGAGACGGAAGATATAGGCGTCCTTCTCAGGGGTGGTGTCCGCGCCGAAACTACGGTTAGCGCCTGAATTCGGATCGATTTTTACGATTGTGTAACCTTGGTGTAATATCACTTTAACATTTTGTACTGTAAGATAAAAAAAATAGTAATTTTGTTTGTACATATATGTTGGAATTGCCAATTCTGATTACATTAGTTCGAAATTCATGAGCTTTATAAGTCTTTTAAATTATGAAAAAACCATTTTTTTTGTCAATCTGGTAAGATTGAAGATTTTTTTCAAACGTGCCAGTGGGTCACCTGATGGTAAGTGATTTCCACCGCCAATGTACGCCCCTAATACCAGAAGAATTACGGGCGCGTTGCCGACCTTAAAGGTGAGGGATAATTAAGGGTTTTAATTAAATATTTGTTTCGGGGTCTGGGTGCTGTGAGACCAAAGTCTCTCGTAGTTCCTGATACCCACGACACAAGAGTCGTGTCTTATTGTGGGGTCAGAACTATATGTGTGGCTGTTGGGTGTATTTATTTATTTATTATTATTTAAGTCATTATGGTGGGTAGGCATTTGGTTAGGTACACAACTTAGTGGGCAAAAACTGCGAAATCTATTATTTGTTATTATACATTATTTAGATTCCGTCAAAACTCTACCGCCAGTTCGGAAGGCTGTTTCGGTAGACAAGAACGGCCACGAAACTCTAACGTTGCTGTTTTCAAAACAATTTTACTATTATTATTGAGATCATAAGGTTTATATACATATCTTAAAAAATACCAAATATTCTTTTAAAGTAATCAATTTTTTATTTAGTGTCTCAACCAACGAACAACATTCTAAGAACATAGTAACACTGTAACATTTCAGCGAGTAAATCAATAAAAACCTTTATACAACGTCGAGCCATTTGTGATACTAATAATATGCTTAGAAATTACCCCCATTTAAACCGAATGAATAAATAAATGCAATGCAGTCAATCGACGATTGTCCCTCGGCCTAATAGCAGCAATGCACTGCGTCCTTCATTTTCCACCAGCTGTCTGTAAAACCAGCTGCGTTGAGAATACGCTTCTGCACTTGTCGGTTATGTTTGGAAAATTCACTTATTTCAATGTTTTCATACACTGTTAATCACCGTAAATATTTATTGCATAAATCCACACCACTTTTATACAACAAACACAACTTTAAACTAGTTTTTTTAAATAAATTAAAGTAAGCGATGAACCGCACTGTCGTATTGTATGGTGACTCGATCGCCCCATCAGTTCCACTCACAATGACAATGACATAATACCTACCATCAAAATATAAATATATAAAACTCAAAGGTGACTGACTGACATAGTGATCTATCAACGCACAGCCCAAACCACTGGAGAGATAGGGCTGAAATTTGGCATGCAGGTAGATGTTATGACGTAGGCATCCGCTAAGAAAGGATTTTGATAAATTCTATCCCCAAGGGAATAAAATAGGGGATGAAAGTTTGTATGAAAATCACGCGGGCGGAGCCGCGAGCAAAAGCTAGTTGTATCCATATAGTCCTAATAGTCTCCGAGTAAAATGGCTATGACATACGGACAGAGACTACGACTACGCCCACACACCCGCCACTGTAACTCCTGTGCACCAGGATCAACAGTGGCACGCATTTTTGTCGACACCGAGCAGTGAAGTTCGGCGAATCTCTAGGAATGCCTAAATGCCTTTGTCCCGCAACGAAATTAATCAGAGATTACGTTATTTGCATACTGTCTAATGTCATAATGTTGTGCATACGAACAAACAACAAATTGTAAGGACTACTAACAAGTCCTTTTTTTTATGGCATAGGCCGGCAAACGAGCAAGTAGCTCACTGATGGTAAGTGATCTCCACCGCCCATGTACGCCCACAACCAGACGAATCATGGGCGCTTTGCCGACCATAATAGAATTGGAAAGGGATAATTAGGGATTGGGAAGGGGAGGGGACTTGGGCTTCCGGATATCTCACTCACCGTACGAAACGCAGCAACAAGCCGCTACTTTACGTTGGTTTTCTGTGAGACAGTGGTAATGACCCGGTCGAGCCAGCCCATTCATGCTGTAGACAAAACTGTCTACAGCGCGGCTCTACCAAAAAAAAAGGCTAAAAAGACGAAAAAGGTATTAAGTCATTGCAATATCAAAGCGCAATATTATCGACCGTTAACACAGGGGTTAGATGTCATAAACGCTTTCCCAGTGCAGTGGTCCGCCGTCAAAAGGACACAAAACTGGGATTATTCAATAGACAGCTTTACTATTCCACTCTGTAGAGTTTAATTAAAGCGAGAAGCGCCGTTTTAGCCGATTCGTGTTCTTTCAACCTCGTTCATATATACCGCTTGCTGTGTGCGGATTTAAAATTTCGCCTCTGATTTCCCTTTGATAAAAATGTTGGACTTTCACTGGCAGTTTTTATCAAATATCTCACAAAAGGCATTTATAACGTGATGATGATTTTTTTTTATTTTCTAAGAGTTGAGCATACCATTAGTAGAGTCACGGTTATGAGTGGTAGAGCCAGGTTGTAGACAGTTTTGTCTACAGCATGAATGGGCCGGCTCGACCGGTCGTTACCACTGTCTCACAGAAAACCGAGTGTAAAGTAGCGGCTTGCTGCTGCGTTACGTACGGTGAGTGAGATAACCAGAGGCCCAATTCCCCCTACCCTTCTCAATCCCTAATTTTACCTTTCCTTTAAGGTCGGTAACGCACCCATGATTCTTCTGGTATTGTGGGCGTACATAATAAATAATAATAAATAAATAACACCCAACAGTCACACACATAGCCCTGACCCCACAGTAAGATACAAGTCTTGTGTCGTGGGTATCAGGGACTACGGAGAGTTTCGGTCTCACAACACCCAGACCCGAAACAAATATTTGTGGATCAGACAAATATTTGCTCGGTGCGGGAATCGAACCCACGGCCTCACGTTTCACAGTCAGCTACTCGCCCACTGCGCCACGGAGGCTGTCATACATACTGGCTGTCGTACATAGGTGGTGCACATCACTTACCATCAGATGACTCACTTACTCGTTTGCCGTCCTATGCTATAGAAAAAAACCAAGGTTCCCACGAATTACTTCACAATTTTGCCATTACAAATCCAATAACCAATTAATTTAACTCCCGATTTCGCATTATCAACGACCAGCAAAGTACAGCACTTCATGCGAGTACTCTCGACAGACACAATAGATCGTAATGCTATTATTGGCCACTGCATGTCACTTGAAAATGCGCATTTAATGGACATGTAGAGTCCGAACTCTACTTTAAAAAGACGTGATTTCTGTTATTGGCTTCTGCTTGAAAACACCGACTTTTCATGTATTTGGAAATGGTTGATTTTAAATGTGCCCCATATTTCCAGCGACGTCATTGCCTTTCATGCTGGAATGAAATAGTGATCGCATACAACTTTTTAGAGTTTTAAAACCGAGTAGTTTTATTCATCCGTCCGATGCAGCCCTATCATTTACACACACAGCGCAACTTAATCAGATTACACGCACACAGGCGACGTATTTACACAGCCAGCTGTGTCCATTCATTTATCTTGTCTGGGTTGCAACGCAAAAGTTTTGATTGGTGTTAATGCGTTGGTGTGTAAATAACGGGGGTGTAGAGTTGATATTTGTTTTAACTTCGCGCCTGCCTCGCATGCACGCTGTGACAATTATTCAGCTCGTTTTATCGTGAATAAGATTATTTTTCTCTGGTTGTCTCTACGTAACGTAGCTATGTTTATAATGACTCCACTTATTTCAGAGGCACAAAAAGTGAAAAAATACTAATATTTATTTTTGTGACATGACGACTTAAATATGTCGAATATTGACACGAATTTGAATACGCAAATAGAAAAAAATAAAACACGTGAATAATACACCACGTTGTTTATGACACATTTTCAGAAGGCTTTGTTGTACGTAGGCGCAAAAAAACGTGATAGCATACTTTAATCTATCTCATTCTCTCGCAGGCTAAATCCTATTTATGAATATATTTGTATTTGTCGTGACGCATTTTCGTGTCATCAAATTTCAAATCATAACGATTCACATAGTTTCACCTCAAAATATCCGCCTACAAATGCAACAAAAATGCTTTGGCTTGATGACAAATGATATAAATAGTGACAAGGTACGACAAATAATAGGCTGTTTCCAACACAACCATTACCTCAACGCAACACAGTCATTAGACCATAGCGTCATTATATCTAATGACAGTGTGATGTCAGACATATCCTGAGGCGCACGAGAAATTAACACACGCTCAACACAGAGATGGCAGATGTAATTTTAACAAAAAAAGGTTTTTTTTTAATTCGATACGTGTTTTTAGGTTTTACGCCTACCTTTATACAAATTGATCCGAATTTGATTATTCTCTTTTATTAGATAGTATATAACATGGTTCCACGACAGCCTCCGTGGCGCAGCGGGCGAGTAGCCGGCTGTGAAGCGAGTGTCTGCGGGTTCGATGCCCGCACCGAGACAAATATTTGTGGTGAGACGGAAAGTCTCTCGTAGTTCCTGACACCCACGACGCAAGACTCGTATCTTACTGTGGGGTCAGGACTATGTATGTGACTATTTAAAAAAAAAACCATATGCGAATTCGGGTCCAGTGTAGTGACTTCGCAGTCCTAGTAAAAAATACTTATAGGGTCTAGACAAAACTGTCTACAGCGTGGCTTTACCGCTCGATTTATATAAAGCGCAAACGTCGCGCCTGATAGAAAGCGGTTGCCGGTGCCGTCCATGGAACAACAATGGCACAGCCAAGCCACTGCGTTCCATAAATGAATTTATTCAGTTTTATTGCAATTATAATTTTATAGGAAAGTTTATGCATCCACCATGTGCTATTTCTACAAGTCACGATGATATATTTTAAATGTCATGCTGGTTAGTATATTTCAATGAGGGACAATTATATCGCATAGTATGAAACTGGTATACATACATACACTCCCTGTTTCCCATAAAGGTAGGCAGTGACAACGGACTTCCACCTGCTACGATCTTTACACCTCTTTGACCTCATTATATTCTTCATGCATGCACATCAGTTTAGGGTACTCCTGACCTGGCCTTTCTCGAGAATATCTCCGACTTAATCTGAGAAAATTCGCCGAAATTGTTATAAACTGGTATAGGTATTATAAAACCTGTATGTTTTTTTATACGTGCACGGCAAACTGCACTACACGTGATGATAAGCGTAGTGCAGTCCAAACCAGCAGCCACCGTCAAATAAAGAGTTTATCGGTGGTCACCAGACTCATGCCGGCCTGTATAAATGGTTCTTCCCTTTTCGGAGAGGGAAGACAAAGGGAAACAAATCGAGAGGCCTGCGTCAGGACAGGCGGATGACCGATGTATTCACAGTAACATACCCCTGTACGCGCGCCAACCAACCATCAAGTCATGTTGCAAGCCCCTCGGGAGAACCGAATATACAATGGCTGATACTGAAACGCGATCCACACAAGGCGTGTGGATCACTATGGCAGGTTTTAATTTATGTGTACGGTGGTCGCTATCCGGGCGGATATGAATATCCTACCACCAGCATACCAGCATACATATGTACGTGTTATATCTTTTTACTCTTTACTTGTTATTCTTTAAGGTCGGCTACACTCATGTTGTAGACAAAATTGTCAACTGCGTGGCTTTGCCATTATATAGCTATTTAAAATGAGTTCTTCAAGTATAAATTAGCTGCATAAATGTATTATAACATAGTGTTTACGGCCGTCTCCAAGTTCTAACCAGTCCTGGCACATGCACTGTCCTGTAACTTTGAATTGACGTCTTAACGAAGTTCTACTAAGTTAGTGTATCGATTGAAAATGTTGTCCATTATAGGAGGTGCAGACATTACGGGTTGCTTTGTGGGAAAGTTTAGCCTGGCAAAGGTGAATTTGTCATTGTCACTTAACTAAACGTAATAGTTTAAAATAATAAATACACCCAACAGTCACATAGTCCTGACCCCACAGTAAGATACGAGTTTTGTATCGTGGGTATCAGGAAAGTCTCTAGACTTTCGGTCTCACAACACCCAGATCGAACCCGCGGCCTCTCGCTTCACAGCCCGCTAGTCGCCCGCTGCGCCACGGAGGCTGTCAAAATGATGATTGCAAAAAACAATAATATATTATAAGTTCCATGAGAATAAACTTTTAAGAACATGTTATGGATATTTTAAGCGTTGAAAACTCGGACTTCAATTAAAATAACATAATATGTTTATATTGCTTACACACTTACTACACTTACACTTGCATACTTTTTATTCTTTTAGGCCCTATGAGGCCATAGACCGACCCCCTCTCCCACACAAATCTAAAGAGAGGGAGGGGAATTAAAACGTTTTTTGCATCACCGACTGGCTTCAGTCCTAATAATTACCTCACATTTATATTAGTAATTTAGATTTACAAGGTGGTAGTTCCCTCGTATGCGAGGCCGTCTCGGTTGCTACCACCGCTACGTCTATTTCTGCCGCCAAGCAACAGTGTGTAAGCACTTAACATCTTATGTCTCGGCGTGACGAGCGCAGTTCAGTGCCATGCAGTGCTTTGTAATACAAAGTTCTGTGTTGTTGCATCTGTTTACAGGCAGGCGTGGCGCTTACCATCAGGCGAGCGCCTTGCTCGTCTCGTCATTCAATTTAAAATGCTGAATTTTTAGCAGTCAGCACGAAAACAAATGCTGTCTGGTCGATTCGGACAATGTGACGTAACGATTGTTATATAAAATTGAATCGGCCTCGTGATTGCGCCGACTTAATAGGGTTAGCCTAGAATTTTAACTGCAAAATGTTTTCTCGTTTGTTGCATGCGCTGGTTAAAATTGTTTTAAGTCGAACAGCGCCGAAATATGGGCGCTTTGTGAGCCCTGCTTCCCCTTTATTGCTTGTGGTTGAATTCTTTTTTCTACCTTTCAGGGATTATTTATGTTAAATATGTTTTTAAGCTAGCATGTCATATAGCTTTTAATTAATTTATTATAATATTTTTTCTTTTTTACTCCCATTTTTTAGGGTTTTAGAATAAGTAGTCTCTGTTTTTCTACAGTAATGCAATTGTAAAGTTATATTATTGTCATATTATTTTTTATCATAATCTTTATTGATAAATTAACTAATTTCATACTTAGATGTTTCACGTTAATTCAAATACTGTCATTTTAATTAACTCATTGGATTTCATCTTAACATAATTATTTATGTAACGGAGGTTAGATATAAGATCTAACTAATTTAAACGGACTTTATCGCGGTTTTTAATATTTTCAAACGAATTGTCGGAATACAATCCGTTATTTCTAAGAATAATTCGAAATAGAGAATACCGAATTAACATAGTCAAAAATAAAGTTGTCAGAATTCATTTAAAATTTTCTTGGAATATTTGCAAAGGCGAAATATAGAAATGCGAGTGTATTTTTTTAAAAAACTGAAATTGTGTTAACCGACTTCAAAAAAAAAAAGTGCGTCCCGGGACGCTCGACAAAAGTGATAACTTAAACTAATGTGGGTTAAAGTGAGAGCGGAGGAGCCCGCCACAGTCGTGTCAAAGTCGTGTCAATGTCGTGTCAAAGTCGTGTCAAAATCGTGTCAAAATCGTGTCAACGTCGTGTCAACGTCGTGTCAAAGTCGTGTCAAATTCGGGTCAAAGTCGTGTCAAAGTCCAGTCCAAGTCCGGCCCAAGTCCGGTCAAAGTCCAGTCAAAGTCCAGTCAAAGTCCGGTCTAAGTCCGGTTAAAGTCCTGTCAAAGTCTTGTGAAAGTCCGGTCCAAGCCGACTGGTCACTGTGTGACTCAACCTGGGACTTCGAAATTATCGATGTTCCAGGGAGGTCGGCTAACGCTGGCTGGTCGATGGACCGCTCGCGTTACGGAACGTTTCGGTTCACCCTCCCATAAGAAGTTATCACTTCAAAAAGGAGGATCTCAATTCGACTGTATTTTTTTATTTAAGAACAAAGTACCAGGGAATCATTAAGCGAGAGCAGTCAACACCGACCTGTTTTCGGAAGATGTACGCTGATTTTATTGTAAATATTCTGGCTTACGTGTTTGTAATTTCCGTAATACGAGTATTTACAATGACGTCAGAGTATACGGCGAGATGATGATATTGCATCAGAGAAATTACCTTCAAATGTACAAACTGCCGTCTTGACTTGATCGAAAAAAGAGTTTGTTCCTGTTACTAAGATCAGGATATTCCAAGTGTAAGATCAGAATGTGATTCCTGAACTATTTTTGGTTTTGCTTGTGTAATGTTATAAAATGCAACATGATGGTTTTTATGTCTTGACTAATGACAGATGTTGCCTCAATGTCGTATCTATGGCGCTGTGATCATAGTGTGGTGATATATTCTTAAGCATCATTTTCTATTTACCTAACAGGTATCCAGGCGTTGTTAATCCAGTTATGTTATGTTATTATTCCTAATATCACAGGTATCATCATCATCATCATCATCAGCCATAAAATGTCCACTGCTGAACATAGGCCTCCCCCAAAGATTTCCAGACCGACCTGTTGGAAGCGGCCTGCATCCAGCGATTTCCTGCGATCTTTATCTGGTCGTCTGTCCACCTTGTAGGTGGACGTCCAACGCTGCGCTTGCCAGTACGTAGCCTCCATTCCAGAACCTTTCTGTCCCATCGGTTATCGGTTCTGCGAGCTATGTGGCCTGCCCAACAATTAAATAATTAATGTATTAAAATAATTTTTCTTTTTTACTCCCATGGTTCTATTGTCGGACTTTCTGTTGGCATCCGGGTTTTAAAATAAATAGTCTCTGTTTTTCTACAGTAATGCAATTGTAGAGTTATATTAAGAAGTGTATTATTGTCATATTATTTTTATCATAATCTTTATTGATAAATTAACTAATTCCATATTTAGATGTTTCACGTTAATTCAAATACTGTCATTTTAATTAACTCATTGGATTTCATCTTAACATAATTATTTATGTAATGGAGGTTAGATATAAGATCTAACTAATTTAAACGGATTTTATCGCGGTTTGTTAATTTCATATTTTCAAACGAATTGTCGGAATACAATCCGTTATTTCTAAGAATAATTCGAAATAGAGAATACCGAATTAACATAGTCAAAAATAAAGTTGTCAGAATTCATTTAAAATTTTCTTGGAATATTTACAAAAGCGAAATATAGAAATGCGAGTGTATTTTTTAAAAAAAACTGAAATTGTGTTAACCGACTTCAAAAAAAAGGAGGATCTCAATTCGACTGTATTTTTTTTATTTAAGAACAAAGTACCAGGGAATCATTAAGCGAGAGCAGTCAACACCGACCTGTTTTCGGAAGATGTACGCTGATTTTATTGTAAATATTCTGGCTTACGTGTTTGTAATTTCCGTAATACGAGTATTTACAATGACGTCAGAGTATACGGCGAGATGATGATACTGCATCAGAGAAATTACCTTCAAATGTACAAACTGCCGTCTTGACTGGATCGAAAAAAGAGTTTGTGTCTGGTACTAAGATCAGGATACTCCAAATGTAAGTTCAGAATGTGAATGTGATTCCATTTTTGGTTTTGCTTATGTAATGTAGAATTTAAAATGCAGCATGATGGTTTTTTATGACTTTTAATGACAGATGTTGCCCCAATGTCGTATCTATAGCGCCGTGATCATAATGTGGTGACCGATTCTTAAGCATCGTTTTCTACTTACCTAACAGGTATCCTGCTGGTGGGAGGATACTTGTATCCGACCGGATAGCGACCACCGTACACTGGTGCTAAAACCTGCCATAAAGGCCTTGTGTGGGTCGCGTTCCAGGGTCAGCCAGTGTATATCCGGTTCTCCCCAGGGGGCTTGCCCCCTGATCCTAACCCTTTTCCCATCCCTTTTTCTTCCCCTCCCCCTTGGTCCTTTGGCAGGCCGGCATGATCTTGCCGACCTACGATGGACACATTGTTTATCGTTGGTCGACACTATTCTTGGATTGCGCTACACTTACCATCAGGTGTAGCGTAGTCACATTGCCGAGCCAGGATAAAAAAAAAACCAGGCGTTGTTAATCCAGTTATGTTATGTTATTATCCCTAATATCACAGGTATCATCATCATCATCAGACACAAGAAGTCCACTGCTGAACATAAGCCTCCCCCAAAGATTTCCTGACCGACCTGTTGGAAGCGGCCTGCATCCAGCGACTTCTTGCGATCTTTATCTGGTCGTCTGTCCACCTTGTAGGTGGACGCTGCGTTTGCCAGTACGTAGCCTCCATTCCAGAACCTTTCTGTCCCATCGGTTATCGGTTCTGCGAACTATGTGGACGTTTAATTATTTATTTCATATTTAGGTCCATTATATGTTTATTAATTAATTATTACTTTTGTTTATTTAAACAAAATCAATGATATATATTTTACGATAAAAACCGGTAAGTGATAGTATTTTTATGATCTAAAGTGTTTGTTTTTTTTATTTGAATGATTTGTTTTAACTGTTTCACACTTAGTTATTTCGTAACTACTCAAATAATTGTTGAATCCAAAATAGTTAGAAATTTGGGGTAAGATTGGACCGGCCCAATGTATAAACCTACATTATGTATAAAAGTGCATAAATAATTATGGGTATCTTTGTACAATGATTTAATACTCGATAATAATGTTATAATACCATCTACATATATTTTTCTAATTGCTTTTTCAAGAAGAAGAAAGTCTTTTTCCAGGGCGCATCACGAAAATCTGCCAATCACCATATTCAGTGTGGGTGAGTACCTACTCTGAATAAAAGGTATGGACGAAGGTATGGATGAAGCTGGACGTGGCTAACAAATTTATGTGTGACTAAAATGACCGATTCGCAGATTTTGAAAAAGGCGATAGCGGATGAAAATATCACTCGACACGGAATCTTTATATATATACAAGATGACTTTCTATGCCTAGAGTGGGGGCAGTAATTGCTTATTTTATTATTTTTAATATCTTTGTATGAGAATTAATTCCTGTTACCCAATATTTGTAGTGATTTGTACCTGTTCTAATTGATCTCAATATGTCTTTTCCTATGTTAAGTTTGTAAGTGATAAAACTGATATTGTTATAGCCATAAAAATATATATTATTCTACATAAAACATTTATATATTTATTTTATTCTAAATTACAATTTTATTTAATATGGCTTAATGTTACCCAACATGAAGAAAAACGCAATAAAATGGATTTTTAAGAGGAAAAAAGATAATGCTCCAATGTTACCCCAAAGTCCGGTTAACTTTGGACCATCACTATTTCTGCCTTTTTCTCAGGATTTGCACATAATGCATGTATTTTTCGATGTAAGTGGTATTTACAAGAACAAAAGATCACACAAATTACAATGTATTGCATAATAATTCTTACAAATTAATCAAAATTTAGACAAATGTCTGATATCTGGTCCAAAGTTACCCTGAATGACTGTATGTTATATTTAGACTATACTCGGGTGTGTGATAAGATAATTTGGAACGAAGTTCCTTACGGCAGGCTTGGAGGGGATAGGGATTTCGCTGCGTGACCGAACTGAAAAAAATGTGATAGTAAAACCGTAAGAAAAATGCGTGGAATAAAAAGCGTTAAATGAGAAGTGCGCAGGCGCGACAGTCGCAGAACCAGCCAGCGTTAGCTGACCTCCCTGGAACATCGATAATTTCGAAGTCTGAAAGTCGTGTCAAAGTCGTGTCAAAGTCGTGCCAAAGTCGTGTCAAAGTCGTGTCAAAGTCGTGTCAAAGTTTTTGAGTGGTAGAGCCACGCTGTAGACAGTTTTGTCTACAGTATGAATGGGCGGGCTCGACCGGGTCGTTTCCACTATCTCACAGAAAACCGACGTAAAGTAGCGGCTTGCTGCTGCGTTTCGTACGGGAGTGAGATATCCGGAAGCCCAAATACCCTCCCCTTCCCAATCCCTAATTATCCCTTTCCTTTAAGGTCGGCAACGCGCCCATGATTCTTCTGGTATTGTGGGCGTACATGGGCGGTGGAGATCACTTATCATCAGGTGACCCACTTGCTCGTTTGCTGGCCTATGCTATAAAAAAAAAGTCGTGTCAAAGTCGTGTCAAAGTCCGGTCCAAGCCGACTGGTCACTGTGTGGCGCCACCTGGTACTTCGAAATTATCGATGTTCCAGGGAGGTCGGCTAACGCTGGCTGTTCGATGGACCGCTCGCGTTACGGATCGTTTTGGTTCACCCTCCCATAAGAAGTTATCACTTCAAAAACTAATTTCAATCGTTCCATTCGTTTAATGTAGGAATTCCCAAAGTGGTTGATATCGGTTTCCCATATATTCATTGTTTGTCAGTCGCTGATTTTTTGGACTGCAATACGCTTACCGTAAGGTGTAGTGCAAACATTGCCGTGCTTGGATAAAAAAAGACATTCTATCATTAACCCATCTATGGATTGTCGAAAGAAACTTAATGATTTGCAAATGCTACTTTTCTTACAATTTATAACAGCATCACAACTCTGCTCCATATTGCAACGAACACAATGTTTGCCTTAATATCACAGCCAATTTCACATTTCACAAAGGGATATATCTTTTACGAACTGTTGCACTTCTCCTATCTATTCATGTTGAGTTTTCATAAATCCCATCGACCCGTGAACAGCGTAACAACTAAAATTAATATCATTCTCGAGTTTCAGAGCAAAGCTTTGTAGAGACGTCTACCGTATCTAAAAAACAATGTAAAGCGTGAACTGACGCTGTTGCTTTTGAGCTTTAAGCTCGTTGTCATTATATAAAGGGAAATTGCATTTGAGCTCGAGAAATCTTTTTCATTTAATCTTTATGAACAGCAAATACTTTGTATTTCTGAGGATTTCTCATAAAATCTTGAACAAGGTATCTTTTCACCATTTCGATGAACCTAACATCATTTTTTTTTTATTTAATTGAATGACGAGACGAGCAAGGCGCTCGCCTGATGGTAAGCGCCACATCTGCCCATGAGCAGAAGCAAAACTACACAGAACTTTGATCGGTCCTTTGTATGCGAAAGGCTGTCTGGATTGGTACCACCGTGTTGTCTATTTCTACCGCCAAGCAACTGCGTGTAAGCACTGTTGTGTTTCGGTTTGAAGGACATTGAAGCCAGTGAAATTACTGGTCATTATGACACTTAACATCTTATGTCTCAGAGTGACGAGCGCAGTTCAATACCATGCTTTATAATTCAAAGTTCTGTGTGGTGTTGCTTCTGTTTTCTGGGCAGGCGTGGCGCTTGGCCATCAGGCGAGCAGCTTGCTCGACTCGTCATTCAATCAAATAAAAAAACATCGATTCACACAATAACATCGCGCGCTTTCATTAATTTGTTTCGGTCGATCAACTGATGAGCTAGACCTTCGAATGACGATTATAGATGCCGACGGTCGCCGTAATACCGTTTGACAGCTGACTCGTTGCAGAATATTGTTTATTTATGAATTTTTTATGTGATTATCTTCAGCGCGACTGAATGGGATTGTGTGTACAATACTGTAGTACATTATTTTGATCTATCTCGTAGGATTTAGCAAGCGTTTGCAATGTAAGCGCAAAAAATGTGTTTATTTACATCACATTATATACCTCTAAAATGATCAGTGTTTCTCTACTATATTATGCATCTATTATACATATAAACCGCATCAAAATCCGCTCCATAGTTTTAAAGATCTAAGCATATATAGCGACAGACAGACAGCGGGAAGCGACTTTGTTTTATACTATGTATTGACATACGCGGGCGCGGCGGTGCGGCGGGCGCGTGCTACACGCCTAGACGGACGGGAGCCGCACTGGATCGATGCACTGTGACGTCACCACAATGACGTTGCGTTCCACTAACCCAAAAATACTACGACAGGATTTTGGTGAATATTATTTTTACGATTTTTTTTTATCCTGGCTCGGCAAAGTGACTACGCTACACCTGATGGTAAGTGTAGCGCAATCCAAGAATAGTGTCGACCAACGATGAACAATGTGTCCATTGTAGGTCGGCAAGATCATATCGGCCCTTTGCCAAGGGGAGAAGGGAAGGACAAAGGGGTGGGAAAAGGATTAGGATCAGGAGGCAAGCCGCCTGGGGAGAATCGGATATACACTGGCTGACCCTGGAACGCGACCCACACACGGTTAAGGTGGGCCACTATGACAGGTTTTAGCACCAGTGTACGGTGGTCGCTATCCGGTCGGACACAAGTATCCTCCCACCAGCAGAGTGCGAATATGTAACGAAATTCCGGCCATCCGTGTCTTGCCAGAGATGAATAAATGCAGAACCACGTGCCTTCAGCATGGTCCCTGAAATGTAAGGGTTGAAAGCGCCTAAAGCGCTTACCCAAAAGTCCGGTGATGTCACACAGCCGAATCGAGTCAGGCTGTCAGAATAAGCGTCCAAACCAAAAAAAGAAAAGAAAAAAGATTTGTATGCGCTTCGGCCATCATCTCCTATTTGGGAAATACGAACCCGTGACGATAATGACCGTCAAGAGACATTGAGTCATTCAACAGTCTTCACCAAGAGACATAAGATTTTAAGTTTCATAATGCCCAGTAATTTCACTAGCTTCACTGTCCTTCAAACCGAAACACAACAGTGCTTACACACTGTTGCTTGGCGGCAGAAATAGACAAAGCTGTGGTACCAACCTAAACGGCCTCTAGCATATGAGGGAACTACCACCCCACGTTTTACTCGTGTAACCCATCTCTTTTAGGGTTTGGGAGCCCACACAATCGGATGCTGTCGGCATCGCTGGTTTTTTGGATTGACTCTACCATCAGGTGTAGTGCACTTTGCCGTGCTCGGATAAAAAAAAATCTAGTAAAAATGTTTGTGAAAACATAATAATACGAATGTACACAATATATTTTTGTGCTCGTCGATTACAAGAACGGATTTTATAGTTTAATATCTGTATAAAAGTCGGCTGTTGAATTTGACTCGAAGGCACACTTGTCTCGTTTTGTGGCTGCGATCTCTGAGTTCTCTCGGTCGCATCGCCGCGTGCATCCCGGCTAAAGTGGTTTAATTTTCTTTTAAAACGTTTTTAAAAGTATCTCGTTGGCTGGAAATGAAAATGGAACAAGCCACTACTGAGATATTATATCGGGTTTATAAAATTGAGTCTGTCTATTTCTCAGCATATAGGCGATTTTTAACCAACTCAAAAAGGTATTTTATGTATATTCACGCAAAAAACTATACACAGATTTGGGCGTTTTTTTAAAAGGGTGTTCCATGGTGATGCGATGTGTAAGTTAAGATCTGATATTGGAGTACAAGAGATAATTCAAAATTTCTCAATGGCAACGTGATTTGGGTTTTGAGGTTTTTTTGTTTACTTGAATTTCCACACTCACAACTAGTTAATCCCTTATGTTCCGTTACTGAAGACTGAATGTATTTTATAATCCGTTACTGAATACAGATATAATATTAATTACCTTCGTAGATGAATAATGAAACTCTGACAATTTACTAAATGACAATTAAAGTTTTGTGGCTTTCTGCGTGCGGAAAGTGCGTGCGTGCGTGCTTTCTTTCATACGAAATGTTAAATAAATATTGTTGCCGTCAGTTACTATTTTTTTTTATTTGATTGAATGATGATACGAGCAAGACGCTCGTCTGATGGTAAGTGCCTGCCCATAAACAGCAGCAACACCACACAGAACTTTGAATTACAAAGCACTGCATGGCACTGAACTACGCTCGTCACCCTGAGACATAAGATGTTAAGTCTCGTAATGCCCAGTAATTTCATTGGCTTCAATGTCCTTCAAATGGAAACACAACATACTGTTGCTTGGCGGCAGAAATAGACAAAGTGCTGGTGCCAACCCAGGCGGTCTCTCGCATACGAGGGACCTACCACCTTGTTAAATTTTATTATTATTCGTATTACATTTTCAGTATAAAAATTATATCAGTACTTAGCTGGCTTAAACTAAAATGCATTATTTCAAGCATTGTGCATTAAACGCTTCAACTTGTTTTCTTAAAAGCCACAACATAAACCGACTACCGACTAAAGCTACCTACTAAAGCCCGCGGTGCTCCTCCTCTTATGTCAGCTGTGAAGCCCATAAGCCAGCCAGTGGGAGTGCTCTCCCGAAAAATGTCGCCCTTTAGCTTGCAATTTGTATTACGTTTTGGGATGCAAAGCGGGGCGCTTATGTGGAATGTAATCCAGGCATGGACATTCAGATTATGAAATTAAATCACAGAGTGATTTTCGGCGGCGTCTCTATTCGTAATGTTTATATTAAAATGCATTGAATTAAGTCTATCCGTTTAGACACTACGATGCCACACACAATCACGCACTGTGTTTAAACTTTTAATATCTCTTTTTTATCAATGATCAAAAACTATAAAGCTTAGAACAAATACTATCCCCACTTAAAGGCAAGAGGTTCACAAATTGTTCTAGAAATGCTGGCTCAAATTAAAATGAACAAAAGACACCGTCGAACCGTATTCTGATTTCTATTGTAATTGAGATTCCGTATTGGAGAATGAAATTGTAAAAAATTTGCAGGAATGATGCGGAATTGAAGGCATTCAACGTCGACCTACATTCTGCTTGAACTGCACTTTATATGTTATTTTGTGTGCCATTGCCAGATATTGGATTTAAAGACTTGATAAAGACAGGGGGACGCTGCGTGACGCCAGTCAGTCTACAGCGGCACGGAATTATGAAATTGTTTGGTTTGGTCGTGCTTTGGAGTGTGTTTTTAAAGTTTAACTCTTCGCTATGAAGATTTATTTGAGACTAACTTAAATCTTACAATGAGCCTTATTTAAACCATTAACTTATTTACAATGCGTGTTCAGTTCCAGGAGTATTGATCATAACTAGCCCACCTGCTAAACACAGTGGTCAGCTCATTTATATTAACATGTTTTGAATGGACGTTCAGTTCCAAGAACTTTAATCAAATAAGACCACCTGCAAAATCCATTGGTCAGCTAATCATTATTATGTTTTCAACGGATAGAGTTACATAAAATCATAACGTTCGTAAATAAGCCGATGTGTAATGTTCAGCAAATTTTTATCATGTTATGAACAGGTGCAGGGTGCATAACTACCTGTACAATTGTATAGCAACAATGTACCTATACAATGCATATAAAACACGTGTCGCCGTTGCACGAGGCACTCGTCATCTCATTGAATACCACTATAGACATCTATTGTAACTTACTGCAGTGTTATAAACAGGAATTGCTGTGTATGAATATTATGAATAAATTAAAGTGCATAGTTTGTGGTGATTATTGAATATCTTTAGATGCAATACGTAAAAATTCCCTTGTACGTTGCGACGAACGTGCCTGTCAGTTTCAGAAAAGTTGGCTTGAACAATATTTTAGAGTTGAATTCTAAATACAGTCTAGCCCGCGATGTTATTGCCTAGAAGTTATTTCTAACTGCACATTCACATATTGTATTCTGGTAGCGTGTGGTCGAGATTTGACAGGAAAATTTGTTCAGACAACGTTCAAGCTGAATTGTTTAATGTTTTATTTGAAACTAGCTTTTGCTCGCGGCTCCGCCCGCGTGAACAGCATTTTCCGGGATAAAAGTAGCCTGTAACCGTCTCCAGGATCCCATCTGTCTCTGTAGATAAAGTCATCAAAATCGGTTCAGTGATTTAGGCGTGAAAGCGTAACAAACTCACTTTCGCATTTACTTTCACCCCCTTTTTCATCCCTTATTAACTAAAATTCCCAAAATTCCTGAAATACGTATTTATTTGTTTTACGTCAATAACCGAAATACAAAATTTTGTTTATGTAACTTTTAAAACGACGGACTTTTATACAAATTATCATCCCCTATTTAGACCCCTTTGGGGTTAATGTGCTCCCCTCTCCACCCTCGGGAAGTCCCTCGGGAAAACCGAATATACACTGGCTGCTCCTCGAACGCGATTCACACAAGTGAGGGTCACTATGGCAGGTTTTGACACCATGTGTACGGTGGTCGCTATCCGGGCGGATATGAATATCCTACCACCAGCAAATTAGAAGGAGTGCGTTTATACTTTTTAACTATAGAACTATAAATATCACGTGCCTTAAAATTTTATTCTCTCATATTTTCCACCATATACGGACAGACAAACGGCCATTGTCAAAGTCGTCGCTCTATTGACAGGAATTTAAGCCCCAGCGAGACTTAAGCCGGCTTAATACACCGTCGACAACTGTCGAGATGCGGCTTAAAATGTTTTGCGACTATCGCAGAGAATTTATCTTTCTTCTTTTTCTTTGTTGTATACAATAAAAGTAAATTTCGTAGATACGATGGAAAAATTTATTTAATAAAAGAAATTCCATGTATTTCATCAGGGAATAGAAGAATAGAAACGAAAGTCGCAGGTTCGAAACCAGCCCCAAGAGCATGCATCTCTGACTTTTCTGTGTATTCATTATAAATTTTTTTATTTGCTTGAATGACGAGATGAACAAGGTGCTCGCCTGATGATGGTAAGCGCCACGCCTGCCCATAAACAGAAGCAAGACCGCACAGAATATTGAATTACAAAGCACTGCATGGCACTGAACTGCGGTCGTTACCCCGGGAGATAAGATGTTAAGTCTCATAATACCCAGTAATTTCACTGGTTTTAATATCCTTCAAACTGAAACACAACAGTGCTTATACACTGTTGCTTGGCGGCAGAAACAGACAAAGATATACCAACCCAGACGGACTCTCGCATACGAGGGACATACCACCTTGTAAATTACTACTTGTTTTAGCGGAGAAGGAAACATCGTGTTGAAACTTGCATAACTGAGAAGGCCATCATTAGAAGTTTAAAGGTGATATCTGCCAACCTACGTCAAGCCAGCCTAATGGACTTAAGCCGAACTTATTTCATTGCAGAGGCCCGTACCCAACATTGGGGCGTATAGAGGCGAATATATAGGTTATTATAAATACTTAAGCATTATAAATAATTGATCTGAAGGTATCTAGGTTGTAACTAGTCTATCAAAGGATCGCGACAGACTGCAACAGACGTGACAATATTTCGCTTTCCATTAACACCAGTCCACCCCGTGACAACGAAGGCTGAAAAACTTTCGAAACATCGGGACCAAAATAAAAAAAAACCGCGATAAAATCCGTTTAAATTAGTTTTATTTCAATGAATAACATTGGCGTAAACGTAGGAAATCATTATATAACCACCCTATTATCTGGAATGGCCGCTCTACGATGGATACTTGCCTGAGTAATTTCATCTGCACAGCTTGCAGATGGCCAGAAGCCTGTGTGCCAACAACATTAGTTCGCCTTTAAGCCCCGATCACGAGCTATAATACACTTATAGATCAATTGGATTCAATATTAGGTTCACGGGCTCAAAGGAAAATGCAATCTCTTGGAGCTTGGGTCCATTTTGCCTCGAATCTCGGTGCAACGAGGCATTTAACTTCTTTAACATAGATATATACAGATAAAATGTTATAGACGCCTCTAAAGGATTTTTTTTGTTGCGGTACACGTCTTAGCTACGCGTCAGTGACACGTGACGCGATTAGGCTTTATGTAGGGTAATTGTACAAGAAACGTCGGCTCACTTTGTTTACTTTCTTCTTTTTAATTTGTGGCTTCACATTATTATGCATTTCGCCAATGACAAGTATAATTTACTCTCAAATCTTCACAAGAACGATGAAATATCGGTGTCTACATTTTCGAGGGCTTGTTGGAGTTTTTGTATGAATTCCTTCCAGTACGATGCTTAATACACTTATTTTAATGTCCCATACACTGTTCATCACCGTCAATGTTTATTGAACAAATCCATACCACTTTTATACAACAAACACATTTAAACTAGTTTTAAAATAAATTTAAACTAATCGATGAACCTTTACAGAATCGTAAACTATGCATTTGATCATGTGATAATCTTTAGCAAAGTTGTTGTGCATGAGCCCACGAAGGTTTCTGAGTTGGTACGACCAATTTTTATCCCATAAAAAGCCATTCACGCGGGCGGAGCCGCGGACGACAGCTAGTTATTTATAAGTTATTACAAATGCCTGATTAGCCGTTAGTTGTGGAAGTTACTTGACAATTAAATGCGGCTTCTCGGCGGGCTCTTGCAACTGACATTTCAATCTAGTGTTGCCCGCGTATACAAAACTTAAATCGATACAAACCACAGGCATTATCGAAACGGCACGTGTTTTCAACAATGTTCTAAGTCGACTGAAAGTCTAGCTACAGACAGACAGCTACAGTAGACAGCCGTAGACGTTCGGACAATTCTGAGTTTAAATTTATTTCTAGCAGTATATTTGGACGGTCCACTTTATATTTAGTATTCTGGTAGAGTGTGGTTGTGATTTGACAGGTGACATAAAGTTTGTTCAGACAGAGCTGAAGATGAATCGTTAATGGTATGAAAGCTAAGGTTCAATTTTAACATGATCCATTACAGGACGAGGATTCTTTTTTTAATCTGTATGATGCTATCTGTTAAATGATATAATATAATGAGGCTGCTAGAACCAGAGTGGCCTAACTGCATTTTAGTGACTTTTGACCTATTTGTATTTCCGTCAGTTTAAACCACGGCCGAAATGGACTTGTACTGCCATCTATCTCAAGACGATGTTATCAATTTTAGGCCGGTCTGGTCTAGTACATTAACATTTTTAAATTACGAAAATACAAATAGGTCAAACGTCATCAAAATGCAGTTAGGGCCACTCTGGTTCTAGCAGCCCCATACATTCTCGTCTCTCTCATGAAATAAAATTAAAAAAAAACATTCTAAAAGCGTCTTTATATAGGTATGAAAATCTAGCTAAAGTCTATATTAAATTCAATTAAAACTAAGCCAAGTCAATTTAGCTTCGTGGCTTGCCTTAACTTCGACTAACTTATTAAATGCACTTACCGAACTTGCGTTTTACGCTCGGCGTTGTTCCATTTATGCATCTAACTTTATTAAGTGGTGGGTCCTTCGTTGGTAAGTGGTTTGGTATCCGCTTTGTCTATTTTTGCCGCCAACCAGCACTATGTAAGTGTCTTGCGTTTCGGTTTAATGATCGTCGAAGCTAGTGAAATTTTTGATATTATGTTTAACAACGTAACTTAGTCGGTTTAAGTGTTTATTTTACTATTTTTAGTGAAAGAACAATCAATTAGGTAATAACATCGAATACTTAAACAATCATCGGAATGAGATGTATCTTTTTGGGTCAACTCGAGTACATTTACCGAAATAGATGAACAATTTATGCGGTCTTAGGAAATATAAAGTTGAATTTATAAGATAACGAATATTTTTTTTAATTGGATAGGCCGGCAATTGTAGAAGTGGCTAACTTGATGATAGGTGATCTCCATCGCCCATGTTCGCCCACAGATCGAATTGTGTATTGTATACATAATATGTATGTTAAAAGCATAACATTTCCACAATATGATAACTTTAAATGTTTTTTTTTGAATTTAACATGGTGGCGGTGGTTTTTTTTTATAGCCTAGACCGGCAAACGAGCAAGTGGGTCACCTGATGGTAAGTGATCTCTACCACTCATGTACGCCCACAATACCAGAAAGATCATGGGCGCGTTGAAGGAAAGGGATAATTAGGGATTGGGAAAGGGAGAGGGATTTGGGCTTCCGGATATCTCACTCACCGTACGAAACGCAGCAGCAAGCCGCTACTCTACGTCGGTTTTCTGTGAGACAGTGGTTACGACCCGGTCGAGCCAGCCCATTCATGCTGTAGGCATTACTGTCTACAGCGTGGCTCTACCACTTATAAAAAGTTGGTTGGTTGGTTGATTGGTTGGAAAAGGTAGTAGGTCCCCCGTATGTGGGAGGCCGTCTGGGTTGGTACCACCGCTTTGTCTATTTCTGCCGCCAAGCAACAGTGTGTAAGCACTGTTGCTTGTGTGTAAGCACTGTTGTATTTCGGTTTAAAGGACATTCATTGAAGCCAGTGAAATTACTGGGCATTATGAGACTTAACATATTATGTCTCGGCGTGACGAGCGCAGTTCAGTATCATTCAGTGTTTTATGATTCAAAGTTCTGTGTGCAGATGCAATGTTTATGGGCAGGAGTAACTTGATTGTCTCGTCATTCAATTAATTAATAAAAAAAAGCTAACTCACTCTCCTGAAAGTTTATTCATGTCGCTAAATATATTTTTGCCTTTCAAGCTTTTCTATATATTAAGATTTATTAAACAGCTACCTTTTTTTACTAGCCCTGTATGCCCCACTGCTGGGCATGGGCCTCTTCTACTAAATGAGAGGGATTAGGCCTTAGTCTACCACGCTGGCCTAATGCGGGTTGGCAGACTTCACATACCTTCGAAAAATCTTATCGAGTTCTCTGGTATGCAGGTTTCCTCACGATATTTCCTTCACCGTTAAAGCAAGCTATAATTAACAATTAATATACACGTAACTTAGAAAAGTCAGTGGTGTATGCTCTTGAGGTTGGTTTCGAACCTGCGACTTTCGTCTCGACAGTCTATACCACTCCCCGCTGAGCTATCGCTGCTTACAGCTACATACCCATTGAAAATAGCCTGTAATGATACTCAGCCTGGTGTATATTCCCAAATACAGAGGTATATTAACACATAGAAACATTTCGAACCGAACATAATTATTGAAGCATGACATTCGAAACCACAGATAGGATATGAAATTGAATCAGAATATTAAATGATTTATGAAGCATTCATCCACTGTAAATAACTCGTTAATGCGTAATGATAAACAAACAGTGTGTGCCGGGGTGTGTTATCGATTCGAAATGGAATATTAAACATTATATCGTTGGGATATCGTAGAGCTTCAGTCATGAATCCTTATAATATAGGGTCCTTTAGACGGAGTGTGAAGAAGCAGTTAGGCAGGCCGGCATGATCTTGCCGATCTACGATTGACACATTTTTTGTCGTTGGTTAACACTATTCATTGATTGCTACACTTACCATCAGGTGTAGCGTAGTCACTTTGCCGAGCCAGGATAAAAAACAACAGACATGCGAACATAAGATGAGGTGATTTAACTATGATGATATATGATTTTTTTCCGAGCACGGCAAAGTGACTGTACTACACCTGATGGTAAGCGTAGTCTAGTCCAAAAAACTAGCAACCACCGACAAACAATGAGTTCATTGGTGGTCACCAGAATCATGCCGGCCTGTATAAATGCTTCTTCTCTCTTCGGATTAGCCTGCGACAGGACAGGCGGATGACCGATGCAGGCACAGGGATACAAGGATGTACTCCTATACCCGCCCCAACCAACCATCAAGTCATGTCGCAAGCCCCTCGGGAGAACGTTTAGCCGTTTCTCTTTAACGTACTTTAACGCGCTCCACACGACAAAGTAATAGGGATAGACGTATCTCAAGATACGAAAACATTTTCTTGTGGTGTTGATACCGGGCTGGCGTGTTACCTTCGATAAACATGTAGAGATAACACTAGATAACGGATAATAAAAAAATGCACCCAACATTCACACACTCAGTCTTGATTCCACACTAAATTAACCTGTTTAGTTGGTATTAGGAATTAATGAAGACTTACGGTTCCATAATAAAGCGATAATAGACATATATACTACAATCTGTAGTATATTCACACAAAACGTGTGGATCCCTATGGCAGGCTTTAACACAATGTGTACGGTAGTCGCTATCCGGGCGGATATGAATATCCTACCACCAGCAATTACCATTTTAATAGCCAATGTACGTCATTGTTCTGCTTTGAAACTAAAATTAAGATTGCATTGCCTAAACTAGCCGCTTAACTAGGTTTTCGTTTGTTCCTTTTTAATCGGTTTCCGTAATTGCCCAACTCCCACGTGTAGTTGTGAAAGCAATACTGCGATAGCTTTTCGCAAAAACTAAACACGTTCGAAGTTCGAAAGTATGTCGCTTCAGTCAAACGTTTACCGATATGAATGTGCGGAAAATGGTATGGAATTTTTAAATAGTTTTGTGTAGTTTTGATGTGTAAAAGATACGTTAGATACTAGTTTTTATGCGTATTTGATTAGTAGTAACTGATTGTATCGGTGGATCTCTGAGTGGATCGAACTGTTGAGACTCTACGGCCACTGATATGGACTAGAGTTGCGACATAACACGGAAAAATGTTGGTTATGTCTCGAAAAATATTATTTCGTGACACTATTTCGTAACACTTGTATCTTTGTTACACGTAGTTTTGATCACATCATTTAATTATTTGTCAACTGGTACATTCATAATATTGAAAGGATATAAAAATAAAACTCCGGCAAGAGCTTGAAATCGGCCACCATCTCATCTTTTTTTTAATAAAAATATCTAAGACGGGCTCAAAGGACAAATATCCTGAGCCGTATAATAATTTCTATAGTACGTTATTTCTTTCTTTCTTTTATATTTATGGCTTTCGCAGTATTATGCATTTAGCCAGTGTCAAGTATAATTTATTCTCAAGTATTTTTACAAGAACGATGAAACACGGGTGCGGTCGATTTCAAGGTCTAGTCGGAGTTTTGGTGTTAACTCCTTTCAGTACGATTCTTAATTCACTTATTTCAATGTTTCCATATACTTTTCATCACCGTCAATGTTTACTGAACAAATCCACAACACTTTTATACAAACACAACTCTAAACTAGTTTATGAAATAAATTAAAATAAGCGATGAACTGCACTGTCAGAATTCCCGCCAAAAACTCAGTACGTTATTTGATGACTGACAATAATTGAAATGTCACAAGTGTAGCAGCACATAGCCAAGGCTTTAGCGAAATTGACGATGTATTTCCATTAATCATCAATTTATCGCGTCAAAGGCATTTGGGTTGAAATCCGGGTCATAACCCATTAGCTGCAAATTGGTGGTTTAATTCGACAGTATGCGATTCTGTTTAAACGAATTTTGACGGATACCTTGCAAAAGCCGGAATTGCTATATGGATGCAAATACGCAATAACATTTCAACGCACATGAAGTAAAAATTGAGATATTGATTTTATATTGGTAAATTCATTGGATTCCAATGAAATTCCGTTTTTTTTATGTTTACGCGTATGTTACACATTGAAATAAAACTTCTAAAAATTCCTACCTAGGATGATTCGCGAGGCTATTGAAATTAAAAATCATCCAAATTTCAATAGTGAAGATGGTTGGAAGCTAGCACAAGCCTGGGATCTAATTATACATTTAATTAAATCGGAACCCAAAAGACCAATTGCCAGACCTCAAGACACTGTGAGCTCTTTCTGCGTAGATCGGACCACTACAAAATTAAAATTAAAACAATAATTGTAAATTGAAGGTAGGTACTGTAGGTCACTTTTCTTGACAACCTACACCTCAGTCCACCCCGTGACCACGAAGGCTGAAAAGCTTTCGAAACTACGGGACCAAAATTAAATAAAAACCGCGATAAAATCCGTTTCAATTTTCAAATTACATTATATAAAAAATTATGAGTAGTTTAACATGCAGAAAAAAATACATGTCCTCGTAGAACATCCTCTCATTTTTCCTAAGTTAAAAAACATGATTCATGAAGAACTCATATATTCTCCGACTCGATACGCAAGTTACGAACCGCAATACGGGAGTTATATCCATCCCTTTCTCCCATGACACGTCGCCCATCTCGCTTACACCTATCGACATTCCTATTCAATACTGCCAACATACGAACTGTACTCAACACTGCGTGGTTTCGATTTTTGGTCCTCCGAGTTTTTGCGTAATGATTAATTATGTATGACTTTTGAGTTGATTCTATGTGCTTTTACGGGAATAAAATGCCAGATTGAAATCCCAAATGCTGATGATAAGTGGATTTTTAGTAGGATTGGAGTAGATTAGAGTGGTAGTGACACGCTGTAGATAGTTTTGTCTACAGCACGAATGGGCCGTCTTGACCGGTTCGTTACCATTGTCTCACAGAAAAAACATAGTAAAGTAGCGGCAAGGGCGCCGGCGGCAGGGTGCACGGGGTGCGCTTGCACCCCCTTGTCAGCGAGCAGCGGGTATTCCCCGAGCAATAACGTCAACCATCGACTAAAGAGATGTATGTTTTCGATTAGCGAAACACATTCAATCAAATACCCGCGCGATTTGAATTTGACATTACATTTATTTACATAATATACATGTATACTTCTATATATTATATTAGTTAATAGTATTATGTGTAGATGCAGATGCACCTCCCTGAAAGTAATCCTTGCGGCGCTCATCAAGATTCTCGTACATTTTTTTTATAGCTTAGGCCAGCAAACGAGCAAATGGGTCACCTGATGGTAAGTGATCTGCACCACCCATGTACGCCCACAATATCAGAAGAATCATGGGCGCGTTGCCGACCTTAAAGGAAAGGGATAATTAGGGATTAGGAAGGGGGAGGGGATTTGGGCCTCCGGATATCTCACTCACCGTACGAAACGCAGCAGCAAGCCGCTACTTTACGTCGGTTTGCTGTGAGACAGTGGTAACGACCCGGTCGAGCCGGCCCATTCATGCTGTAGACAAAACTGTCTACAGCGTGGCTCTACTACTCAAAACTTTTCATCGACCTCGAAGAAGCTACAGAATGCAGTCACTTAAAAAACGTATTTCCTCATAAAAATGTAAATAGGAAAGGCGAGAGTACAGTACACTAATGCAAAGTTGAATTCTCGCGTCTCAATAGATGGGCATATTTTACTAGGAACTAGTTTAACTCATAGCTTGGATAAGTAACTCATTTTACACGCGCTTAAACGGGAAGATTGAATTTAAATCGTGTTATAGGGGTGCCATCGTGTGCCAACTAGCTTGAGTACAGCCACTTTGTAGACATTTTTGCCTATAGCATGAAGGCAGTGGACAATTCATATTTCCAACTCCTCCCTAATGATTAATTTCGTTGCGGGACAAAGACATTTAGGCATTCCCAGAGACTCGCGCAGCTTCACCGCTCAGTGTCGACAAAAATGCGTGCCACTGTTGATCCTGGTGCACAGGAGTTACAGTGGCGGGTGTGTGGGCGGGATAGTCTCTATAACATGAATGGGCTGGCTCGCCCGGTTCATTACCTCTATCTTACAGAACATGAACGTCAAATGCGACCCTGAAATGGATGGCAGCGTGGGTCGGCCTCATTGCTGCCGTATATGCTGGAGGCACCTTTTGGTGTGTCGAGGCTTATGAGCTCCAAGGTGTCCACTAGCTCCGCGCTGGGTTTTTTTTGGCAGAAGTCGCAGTGCTTCTTGCCTTAAGAACCTCGGCTGTCTTTAATGCGCCGAAAAAGATCGCCGGAGCTCTTGGTCGGTTTATTTTTAACCGACCACGGCGAAGTGACTGGTTTACACCTGATGGTAAGCGCAGTGCAGTTAAAAAAACTAGCGACCACCGACAAACAATAAGTTCATCGGTGGTCACCAGAATCATGCCGGCCTATATAAATGCTTAGAAGCAAATCGAGGGGCCTGCGACAGGACATGCGGATGACTGATGCAGGCACAGGGATACAAGGATGAACACCTATACCCACCCAAATCAACCGTCAAGTCTTGTCACAAGCACCTCGAGAGAACTGGACATACAATGGCTGTTCCTGGAACGCTATCCACAGGTGTGTGGGTCACTATGACAGGTTTTAACACCATGTGTACAGTAGTCTCTATCCAGGCGGATATGAATATCCTACGACCAGCCGAGTATTATTATTACGAAGTATATAATGTTAAGGACTCGGCCCAGCTGTCATCCGAATGTTTTCCATCTCTCCCAAGTGGCTTAACGCTAGATCAAAAGGCCAGGTCAGTGCAATATAGTCGTCCCGCCTCTAATGGGGTGGGATAGGTGTGGCGGCAGATATGTATCTTACTTGAAGTCTTACTACTCGTCTGGGGGTGACGAGCGCCGTTCAGTGTCATGCAGTGCCTTATAACTCAAAGTTCTGTGTGGTGTTGCTTCTGTTTATTACCTATACATGCGTAAATATATAATTTGGGCGTATTGTAATTTTGTATATCGCCATCTTACTTTTTATCTTATAAATACCGTTTACTCGGCATATGAAAAATCTGCCCATATCTAAGTAATCTGAATACATTATAGGCCAGGTCATAAGCCTCGCCAACGCATATATTTACCTAACATAAAATAGACGAGGCTGCAAAGTTTATGAATGTGAATTCCTCCGTCTAGCCTGTATTCCCTCTCCCGCCCCGTCCGCCCCGCGCACCTAACGCTGCACTCCCGGAAGCGCAGGCATCTGTCTGCCCTTGAATCTGTACGCATAAAATCTATATCAGGAATGAACTTGTCCTTAGTAATGTCAACGTTTATTAATATCTCACCTGAATACTTTATACAAGTCACACAAGTTCATTGAAAAAAAACTTCCGTAACTTTGTTAAGACGTTTTAGCACGTATGAGTAAATTAATATTTTGTTGGTTTTGTAGTAGAGACCAAATCTTTATGACGTGTCACCTTGTTTGTCCGCAATGAACTCTTAAACTACTGAACCGATTTTAATCATATTTTGCAAACTGTGTGTAGTTTAATCCAACTTGAGTGATAGGATAGTTTAAATCTCAATTTATAGTCTCAATATCTTTTTATTGCAAATATTATTTGTGTATTACATGACAAAGAGTAATAAGTATCTATGAGTTCCATTCGATTCTAACAGATGGCGGTGTAAGGTAATCTAACGGCTGGATTGAGTAAGTGTCCAATAGATGGCGCATACTGTATTGAATAGTTTACTATAATATAATTTAACATATACCTTAGCCACAGCAACGCGTGGCCGGGTCTGCTTATAATTATATATAAACAAATTAGCTGGTGGTAGGATTTATATCCGCCTTAATAGCAACGACCGAACACATGGTGTTAAAACCTGCCTTAGTAATCCATACACCTTGCAGGTATCGCGTTCCAGGATCAGACAGTACATCGGTTCTCCCGGAGCTTACGGTAGGACTTGGTACACCCTTGTATACCTATTTTTTTGCATCGGTCATCCGCCTGTCTCCTTGATTCGCTTTTTCCTCCATCGGAGTGTGAAGGAGCATTTTATAGAGGCCAGCATGATGCTGGTGACAACCGATAAACATATTGTTTGTCAATGGTTGCTGGTTTATTTGAACTGCACTGCGCTTAACACTAATGCTAAGCGCACTATACCTAAGTATAGTGCAATCAGTTTGCCGTGCTCGGATATAAAAACAATAAACACGTAATGTTCGTGGCGAGCTATCGGGGGTAATGTTCCTACGTACCCGAGCGCTCCCGGGTGACACTCTTGTTCCTCATCTTTGACCGGCTTTAACGACCGACCGCAGTGAACACTGGTGATGAATAGATCTTCAACTCTGGTTTGCCCTCACCGTCCTTGCAGGTTAGAATCGTAACAGCTTTACTCGTATGTTTGTTTAAGGTGGTAGATATTTAAAAAGATGGTGTAGAATCATTACTTCTCCAACTAGGTGATTGCATGTGTTGTGCTTACAATTAATTTTTTATTATATTTATTATTTATATGTATTATGTATATCATATTAGATATCTATTTAGTATATATTATTGAAAATAAAAGTATATACATGTAGTTTTCTTTTATGTACCCCCTACACTTTCTGGCTCCTACTATATCTCCATCCCATGGTTGCCTGGAAGAGATTGCCTTGAGCGATAAGGCCGCCAATTGTACTTTAGTATTGTTAACTGTGTTACTTGCATGTATGTATTCCAATGTACAATAAAGAATTATAAATAAATAAATAAAAATAGATCCCTCGTATTTGAGAGCTGTCTGAGTTGGTACCACTGCTTTGTCTATTTCTGCCTATTTCTCCCGCCAAGCAACATTGTGTAAGCACTGTTGTGTTTCGGTTTGTACGACATTGAACCTAGTGAAATTACTGGGCATTATGAGATTTAACATCTTATGTCTCGGGGTGACGAGCGCAGTGTAGTGCCATGTAGTGCTTTTTTATTCAAAGCTCTGTGTGGTGTTGCTTCTGTTTATGGGCAGGCGTAGCGCCTACCATTAGTCGAGCACCTTGCTCGTCTCGTCGATCAATGAAGTAAAAAAAATGAAACGTACGTTAGTACGGTTAGTAGGCAACGTGTTGGAACCCTAAAAGAGCAAGTGTTCGTTGCTTAAAGCCCAGTGATACCGCTTCATCCTTCAATCATCTGGTGCTGCTCCCTTGTCACAATTTTAATTACTATTATTGGGAGCCCATATATCCGAGTTTTTTAATCACGACCTGCCTATTTTATCTGTGTTTTAACATAAGTCAGGCAGGGTACATAGGTTTTTCTATCGTCCCAGTCACCCAAGCTAACAACTCCGCACCACAATAAATCAGTATATGTACATTATTGTCTATCGCTACAATAATCCTACACAAACCAGGGTTTGTCTTAAGTTACACTATTATAGTGTTTATTATATTATTATTATGTTATTTTGACAGCCTCCGTGGCGCAGCGGGCGAGTAGCCGGCTGTGAAACGAGAGGCCGCGGGTTCGATCCCCGCACCGAGACAAACATTTGTGTGATCCACAGATATTTGTCTCGGGGTCTGGGTGTTGTGAGACCGAAAGTCTCTCGTAGTTCCTGATACCCACGACACAAGACTCGTATCTTAGTGTGGGGTCAGGACTATGTATGTGACAGTTGGGTGTATTTATTTATTATACAGAAATAGCTGACGGGTTGTGTTTTTTTTATGTGATTGAATGAACGCCTGCCCATAAACAGAAGCAACACCACAAAAAACAATTAAATTAATGATTTTTCCTAAATAAAAACAGTATGGGTGTGGGTTGATTCCTTTTTGCGTAACAAGGTCGATTTATAAATTTTCTAGATAGAGATAAAACAAAAATTAAACGCTATAATTAAGACCCATAGTTACAGAGAAGCAATAAATAAAGTCCAGTTCAACTATCAAGGTTGTGTCGCAAAGATCACTTGACATTGAGTTAAAAATAAACCGAGTGCACTGACCCAGCGTGAAACAATATATAACTTTACGTAGTTATTATATACTGCAGCTGATATTCCGATACGATAGACGGAGTGTGAGCGAATTCGTGCAAGTGCATATTCCTGCCTCACCCCTTTCCGCCCAGCTCCGCCCTTCAGTCAATCTGTAACATTATCTGTGCATATAGTAAATCTGTACGACCTGACTACTGCCATCTCGCTTTATCCCAATACAATATGCGTTGGTGTGAGCGCGATGTAGGTCTGAAGGTGATTTAGGCGTCACTGACCGTCTACGTTTCTGACCTTGTGATATTGAGTTCAATTAATTGAGATGTGCATTGATTGCTGCATCTGTTTCGTGTCACTGGGTGGTCGTTATATGGGTGCCTTGGTCTGTAATATTTTTATGATACCAAACATTTAAAGATGCCTATTCGAATCCAAACGTTTGCATTTTCTTTAAGAATAAAAAAAAACTTGGAAATATTTTATAAATATCACGTTTATTTATAAAATCTTTTTTTATTGTTCATTGGCAGTATAATAAAAAATATTTTCCTAAATTTTAGACATCTATAGCACAAGACAGAGATAAGTGGAAAGCGGGCAGGGAGGCCTTTATCTTGCAGTCTGGAATCTTAGGCTAAGATAATAATTATAAATCCTAGTTGTCTGTTGGTATGGACATGGTGACGTTTTGGTTACGAAAATTTCTCGTTTACAGTTGAAAAAACATCAACACATATTCGTAGGACGATTTTCTATTACTGAAAATATTTTATTTACAATATAATATATTATATTTTATTTATATTTTTTTATTTACTTATATGTTTCTACACTTTTAGTTTTAAGTAATAAGGCCGTACTATAGTCGGTTTTGTTTACACCGTAGACCTGCTGAACCGGGGTGGAAATATCCCATAAATGCCACGTTTAAATAGGCTTTCTTTAATCTCGTGCAGGTGATAAATCTTAATAAATGGACAGTAATATTCAGAAGTAATTTCGTTTATATTTGAAGTACTTATAATCATTATAAACATATTTTTAATGAGTATTATTCGGTAAATTTATTAATCACTCGAAACAACAATCTATCACATCCTAATGGTCTCAGAAATTAAAGACTTAAGATTTAAACTTAGCCAATATACTGTAATATATGCCTAATATTTCCATAAAAACTGTCAGTGTATTAATAATAAAAATTTGAATCAATTCACTTATTTATTTACAATGTCAAATCTACCCCTTTTTACATCAGGGGTTGAAAATATCAATTCAGAAACTCAAAAACGCTGTAAAAAACTCGGGTGAAAATCTTTTAAAAGACTGTATACCAGCGTCGGTTAGTTTTACTTACAAAGTAAACCGTCCGAGGTGGGTTTACTCCCTCAATAGTTTTTAAGGGGGTTCAGAAAGGTGCAGACTTGAATGGTATGTTTATCCAGGATACTTTGTGTTACTGTTACCGAAATAGAAAGGATAGTGTAAGGTACAGAACATATAAGCTCGTATTTATCACTGTTGATTTATTCGCGAATATCATAATTTTAATTAAAACAAGTAATTGAATTTAACCCTTCCAATCGGTAATACTGTAGTATATTTTGGTCCTATTTATAGAATATTCGCAATAAACGTAAATACCATTTACTAAGAAAAGAACCTTCAATTAGCCGTCAATAAATGAATGTAATTTGTCAACCTTACTCATTGTTTTGAATACAATAGTAAACAATAGCAATAGCCAGTAAAGTAGTAGTAGTAGAAGTAATAATAATGTTGTCTATTCTGAACCGTAAATATTTACGTTGATCATTTAGGGATAATATTTTTATCAATGGGATAAATTTTTATTACCGTTTTCCTTTTAATTTATTTAAAATAATTGCAATTATTAATGTAATATTTATAAAACGATGTTGTATTTATGTTTAATTTTATATGCAAGGCCTTTCTAATTAATGTAGTTTATATCCGTAATTATTATATTGAATGTCTCAATACGTTGGACGAAATTTAATTTTAGAGACATTTAGCCATTTAATCATTAAGTACAGTTTTTATTTATTTATTTATCATAAGTATGTTCTGTGAGTTACCTTATATTTATGAGTAGGGTCCTAAGTGCTTAAATAACATTGTTTTGTTTACTCTGTATACTCTGTTACTCCTGTATAAGTGTGAGTTTATGTTTATATATCAATTTATTGGCATAATGTATGTATGGAAATATTGGCTTTTTTATATTTGGTATCGTAAATGTGAAAATTTGCTATAATTAATTGAAAAAATTGGAAAGTATTATAGACTTATTAAATAACATGGCATGTTATTTTGTTAAAAATATAATATTATTTAAAATAAAATAATATTGTTTCTTACCATTGAATAAAATGTCTCTAAATGTATAATGAATATTTTAACAAAATCTAATTATATTTTTTAATAATATAAATCATTCCAGCGAGCTACGTTTATAGCAATGAGTTACGAACTCGCTACGAAGTGCTACGAAAAGCTACGACGTCTACGAAACTCCCCGCTACGCTACGCGCATAGTTGGAGTTTTTGGGGCGATTTCTGTATTGATTTTGGACGCGTGTGAAGTGGCGCTGAGGACGAGTGTTATGAGACAGAGAATGATCGTAATAATGATATTTGTTATTGTGTGATAATAAATACACTCCACTTCACTCACGTAAACAGTCGTGTACTAAATTAACACATATGAACGTGTCATAGTAAGTTAATTAATTATACGGTTAAACAGCTCAATGAAGCGTATAAATGTCCGTAAATATTTAATAGTAAAGCGTTGGGCGTACCGATGCCACGGGCGGATTTATCTCAATATTCATTAAAAAACATGCAGATGTGCGTCGATTCTTGGAATTTTGACTCTGTTACGTCGTTGTACCGAATATGGCGTGTTTGTCACATTGAACTACATTCGCTTAGCACATGAAGTACAGGATGAAGGCCGCCGCTCATAGCTCCGGTCCACTCCTCCCTGCTAGAACAAGACACTTTATCTTTTCGCGAGAGCATTACATTCGCCATAAAGATCGCCAGCTTTAATGATGCAATGCAGCATTAAGCAAAACTTAGCAAGTACCGCCTCGACCACCGACTTACATAAAGGTGCGGTTCGGGCGCGTACTGCATAGTGATGCACGTGACGTCATGTGTGTGAATGCGGCATGACGTACCTGTAGTGTAGCGCGCTAGTGTAACGCGTTAGACGCGCCGGAACGTGCGTCGGACGCGCGGTTACTCGCTGAGCGGTGACGGCGCGCGGCCGTGCCGGATCGATCGCAGCGCGAACTCGACGCACATGGGCTCGCGACACTCGCGCGTCTATACTCGCTTAGGTATCGGGCGATGCGACGTGGTTCGAGCTTCGCGCATAACTACGTCGACCGCGGCTGTGGTGAACGGGCGGCGGTGGGGTGGGGGACGTATGTAGGCGTGGCCACGGTGTGGGGCTCGAGGTGGGGGGGGACACTGGCGATCGATACCGCGGGACTTGCGCTGGGTACCGCACGATCCGGCCGTGAGCTCCGCGCACACCCTCGGTACCCTTTATTTATGGGACGACGCTTAAGTGCTGTCACTCGGTGCACGACTGGCGGCGCGGGCGGCTCGGCGCGGGCGCGGGTCTGGCTCGGCGCCGCGCCACTTCCCGCACATGCGTGGTTCAGCGCGGCAGCCTCCACGTGGTGCATCGGTCACGTGGCCTACGCCATGTCTCGTTTGCCGCGGTATATTGAAAGGGAAAGTCCGCGCTTGACAGCTGTGCTCTCTAGCTATGGAGGCTTAAGATGTTCAATTTCCCAATGGTTCGAGACGGCGTAACGCGTGTGAAGCTTTTACATCGTGACTATTTTAATAGGACTTGTAAAAAGTAAATAAACATTTTATTCGGCGTTTAACCACGTGTTCATGGTGATACATCAATAGTTTTAATCTGTGTGGCTTCTAGTTTCCGATATTCTGAGCTGTTTATATTTAAACCTGGGTAATTTATGAAAATTAGTTACGATATTGTTGTACTTGTAAATAAATAAATAAATATATAAAAAATAAATATATAAAACATTTATATTTGTTTACTGTATATAAGTTATTAAAATGGACATATAAGCTCACGCCTGTAATTGCGAAGAACTAGGCAGAGATGTAACTAGTGCACCGTCGGCGTCAAACTAATTTGTGTCTTATGATGTGATAAGGGAGGATTTTTCGAATCAACAATATAATATTATATTACTAAAGTGAATACAAAACTTTTCCTAATCTGGGATTTGAACCGAGGATCGCACGGTTTCTGAGCCGGAGGATGCAGTCACTATACTTACACTCGTGGAAATATACTTTATTGTAATCCTTTAGTTACACTCCGCTTGTCGGTGCGCTGCTTGCGTTCAAGGTCGCGGAAAGCGCGCGAAAACTGTTACAGTGGGTCATATTTGCTTTTAATTATAGATGGTTACTAGGCAGTAGATGCCTGGTACACGAGATCATCTGGGTTGGTACCATCACCTTGTATATTTCTGCTGCCAAGCAGCCATTTGTGATCACTGTAGTATTATTTATCTTTATCTTCTTATACTTATTATCAAATTAAAAAGGATGTATATTAACACGCCCTTATCTCTAAAAGGGTAGGCAGAGGTTTCACTAATATTCCGACATTTCGGGGAGCTTAATTTAGCTCAAGATGTGATAGGGGTGCGAGGCTATTGCCATACGCTATGGTGCCAACGTGCACTACAATGTCGATGTCGAGGGAGGGAGAGAAAGATGGAGTGAAAGAGGGGCTGGGAGAAACAGAGAGGGAGGGATAGAGAGAATGAGGGAGTGGCAGAAAGAGAGGAGTCAGAGAGAGGACATGAGAAAGGGGAGAGGAGAGTGTTAGAGAGAGGAAGTGGGAGAGACGGGGCGAGAGAAGGGGATGGAAGAGAGAGAGGGAGAGAAAGAGATAGGAGGAGGGGGCAGTTTATTATATTTTATACGATGCCCTTTCCGAAGGCTTAACCATCACATGCACTACTATGTCACAGACGGTAAACAGACAGACAAGGAGGTAAACTTTTCTTACACCACTTATTTTCCATCGTTAAAATTCCGGCAATGCCCTCAAAATTCCGTCACCTACTCCAAAAATAAATATTGGAGGTAGCTACAACATAGGATCCAGTCAGCCTTCAGTCCAATTAAAATGAATTATTTAATGAGGAGACGCGAGCACTCTACACGGCGGTACCTAACCTTCACCACGTTGTAATAAAGGTTATTTTATCTGTCTACACTTATGACGGTTTGGTTCTGAACCCATATACTGCTTTTTTACGTAAGTAAGCACAACCTGTACTTCTGTTTCAGATTGACATCTGCATTAGGAAATAGATAAGCGTTAATGAATAGGGAAAAAATGAATATGTATATGAATTTTTGAATTTTTATCCGAGCACGGCAAACTGACTGATGATAAAATGCAGTCCTAAAACCAGTGACCACATTATGTTTCAGAATCATGCCGGCCTGAATAAATGTATCTTCGCACTACGAAGATGGAAGAAGTGAATCAAAGGGCTTGCGATGAGACAGGCGGGTGACCGATGCAGGCACAGGAATACAAAGATGTACCCCTATACCCGCCCCAACCAACCATCAAGTTATGGGGCATGCCCCTCGGTAAAACCGGATATACCCTGGCTGATCCTGGAACGCAATCCACACAAGGTGTGGGTCACTATGGCAGGTTTTAACATCATGTGTACGGTGGTTGCTATCCGGACGGATATGGATATCCTACCACCAGCTTACATACCTACGGGTTGAACACAGAATCTTCTTATTTCACTCAGTTAAAAATAGCTGCTATTTATGATTGTCAAACTGAATAATTTAAAGATATGCAAACTCCAACAAATCCTCCATTTCAATTCGAAACCGTACAAAACTGTCGCGTTAATTTTTTATTGAACTCAAAGTAGACTCGCGCTTCAAACTTCCCAAGTTGAAATGGCAAGTTTTAGCTGTCATTGAATATTTTATCGTTCGGGGCATCTTCACGAACAGATAGCGGTTATTTTATCACCGAGTATGCATGTCCACAGTATAGAACGGTCGTGACGACTGACACGTCAGTGTTTTATAGCATATACATATCAGCAAGGTTCATCAGCAAGTATATTACCTGATGGTAAGTGACGACCTGATAAAGGTCGCAGGATGTCGCTGGATGCAGGCCGCTTTCAACAGGGCGGTCTGGAAATCTTTGGGAAAGGCCTATGTTCAGCAGTGGGCGTCTTGTGGCTGATGATGATGATGGTGATGAAGTGATCTCCATCGCCAATGTACGCTCACAATACCAGAAGAATCATGGACGCGTTGCCGACCTTAAAGGGAAGGGACAATTAAGGGATTGGGAAGGGGAGGAGGGTTTGGGCCTCCGGATATCTCACTCACCGAAACAAAGCAACAAGTCCCTACTTTACGTCAAATTTCTGTGAGATAGTGGTAACGACCTAGTCGACCCAGCCCATTACTTTCTGATGCATATAAAATAATGTATACCTATAATATTCAACATAGGAAACTAACCTAAAAATATAACGTAGCATTAAATGAAGAAATAAAATATAACACTGTAATGCCTATCCAGAATATTTAAACTTTCTTATTCCTGTCTTCTTAATGCCTTACATGATTTGACGATGGATTTGGTTTTACGTGCGGCGACTGGCTGCGCCATCTAGCCCACACAAACCGCAACAGGTACCGAGTTTCACCATTGCTACCTCGTCCGTTAATCAGCAGTGTATCACGTGCAGGTAAAGAAAGAAAGAAAATACGTTTATTATGGTATCTCACACTAATAATAATGATGACTGAATGACTACTAATAATAAAAAAAGAAGTATGTGTCTGCAATTCACACACGGCAGAAGTGAAACTTCAGAAAAGTAGCCTACAAGAGAATGAGATAAAAATAGAGTATCAGTGGTATTAGGATAATTAAAAGGTTTATTATTTCTATAATACTTTACCAAGCTTAAAAATTATTTAAAATTTTTATGCGAAATATTACATCTCATATATTTACATTCTTAAGATCTTGTTTCTTTCAAACCTCTTTAGTGACGCCTTTTTTGTTTCATCAAATTTTCAAATCACAGCGATTCTAAAGAAATTTCACTTCAAAAATATGGCGACAAACAAAAAACAATAGCCTAGTAAGTATAATAGGCAGAGGATGCCCACTAATCAGTTATGTTAGGCCGTAAATGGTCTCAGGTAAGGTTGCCTTTGGATCTATGTTGCCAATTACACTCCAGAGTACCAACCTACTTTTAGGCAAGTATTTGTACTCTTATGACAATTTAGTACCTCTGAAATTCGCTAGAGGGCTAAGGTCAGCCCAATAGTTTAAGGTTTATAACTAAAAATCTTTCGTGGGATTGATAGCCTGTTACGCCAACAATGAAATATACCTGCAGGGTTTTTTGTTCGTGAAATTCAATGGTTATCCTAGGCAAGAAGGGTGAGGAATCATCGGGATGTAAAATAATATATCGATATTTATGCGATATATTTTCATTCGATTTATCGATACGTTTTATTATGTATCGAAATCATATCCAATAATCCATAAATTCAAATTATGATGCCATGAAATATGGATACATTTTTGTAATATGCGTAAATACGGTCATTGACACGCCGATATATCGCTATTTTGTTCGTGATATATCATAATTGAAAGATACTTTTTAAATATATCGGCATCATATAAATCGATACGTTTTGCACTTTCATTATCCCTACTACCTGCATTATTTTAGATGATTAAGTACATACCTACTGATTGACTAATATGAAAATAAACAAATCTTTTACTAACATTTTTTTTTATTTATTTAACACATCTGAGATTATTATTTGATGCGTAGAATGATAATAAAATACGTTTTAACCTCGTTAAACTCGAAAATGACAAAATGCCCAAATATTTAGACCTGGCACACGAGGTTACTGATATGTGGGATGTGGACTCGATGATTATTGTCCCGATAGTCGTTACTGCTTATGGGTTAATACCAAAGAGCCTCGACCAACACCTTCGGAGCTTTTCAATGCTTCGTTGGGTAAGAAGGTTAGACTCAGAAGGCGATTTTACTCGCATTGTGAGGATCTTCCTCACTTTGGGCTCTTAACCACCAGTGGCTTAGTTCCTAGGCCTCGCCATTAGAGGGTGATAGTTTATTCATATTTTTAAATGTTTCTTTTTTTGAAGTGATAACTTCTTATGGGAGGGTGAACCGAAACGTTCCGTAACGCGAGCGGCGGCGAGCGGAAGGTTCCAGAATATTCGAGAACCTTATGTGAGACGTCACGTGGGTCAGTTGACCAGCCAGCGCTAGCCGACTTCCCTGGAACTTCGATAACCAGTGACCAGTCGGATTGGACCGGACTTTGACCGGACTGTGTTTGTTTTTTTTTTATGGCGAATAGACATGTTACCGTAATTTTGTTTTTGATATTGATAAAAAAATGACGATCGATAAAGAAATACTTATAATTTGGAACATGGTGCCGTAAAAAAAGTACCAGGTTCGCATAAACGCGAAGAGAGTAGAACGTCCTTTTTTCATGGCGAGTAGCCGTAATTAATAAACAAATGACAATTTAGACAAAGAAAAACGTTTTAGGTTTTTTTTTATTTGGAACATGTTGCCATAAAAAGTACCAGGCTCGCATAAACGCGAAGAGAGTAGAATGTACTTTTATCATGTCGAGTGGACATGTTGCCGTAATTTTGTATTCTCGCATCTTGTTTGGTAAGTTTTCACTCCCGGAGTGCAAACCGTACTTTTTTACAATTAAAAATGTATAAATAGCCTTTTATAAAGCGGTACGTCCCTTGTATGCGAGAAGGCTATATGGGATAATAATAACGAACTCTGGGTGCACCAGATGCATCTCTGCCTAACCCTTTGGTAATGCAGATGTGATTTTGCCAACGTAGGTATATCTTATTTATATGTAACTAGGCCACTATAACTCTGGAGCTACTCTACATGCATCACTTGAATAATTAACATTCGCAAATGCAACTTACGTTTCATTTAATATGAGCTAAAGTTGGCAATACGTGCGCTGAGTAGGCAAATAAACAGGCCCTCAGTTTTACGACAATTAGGTCCGAGATTTATGTAGATGTTCCATATGATGCAGTTTGTTAATGGTAGAGCTAAGCTGTAGACAGTTTTGTCTACAGCATAAATGGTACACAGTAAACAGATACAGCACTACAGAGGAGTTTGTTATCTCGCACTTAACACAAACCAGCTTTTCTATGTAACTTTTTTGATGCTCTAACCTAAAGAACAAAAAAATAAAAGTGGAAGAGAGAAGAGAAGCAGATTAACTTCATCGATGTTAAATTACATCTAGTTAGGTTATGTGTTCTATTCTTGCCAATTTGGGTTCATTGAATATCTTTGTAGACGGCGAAGCTAAAGAGGCACTTACCTACTTGAAGTAATAAATAAAACTACTACTATTAGATTATTATATTGAGTGGTGCTGTAGATGCGAAATATGCAGATACGAGTACAGGAGTAAAACGCTTCTTAATAAAATTAAGAAGTAAAATAGAATGGAGGTCTGGTCTGATATTATATCTCTTCTGTTTATGGGCAAGCGTGGCGCTTACCATCAGGCAAGCACCTCACTCGCCTCCTCGTTCAATCAAATAAAAAAAGTATAATTTCTAGTAAATTAATTTATTTTCTTTATAATATTCTTTATAAATTATAGCTTTAGATTCATTAAAAAATATAACAGAAGACAGAAGAATGCTTACGACAAACGCTACATATCGGTGTCCATTGTCAGGGAACAAAACTGTTTACTTTTACCAATTTTGTTCTTTGACAGTGAAACATCTGTATTGTTATTACGACTTCGAAACTTGAAACCGAAGACAATAAGAGAAGATAGAATAATAGAAAAAGCTCACGAAGGTAACACAGAAAAGGTGTGACTTTGTTATCTCGCACTTAACAAAGAGTGCCTTTTCTATGTAACTTTTTTGATGTTATAATACGTAAAGAACAAGAAAACAAAATTGAAGGAGAGAAGAGAAGCAGATTAAGAGAACTTAATTAGTGTTAAGTGAACTCAAATGAGCTCTAGCTATGGTATGTTTTCTATTCCCGCTCACTGACTTCAGGTTGATTGAATATCTTTGTAGACGACAAAACTCCAGCAAAAAAACAAAGTACCTATCGAGATGAAGAAAGAAATAAGACGAATACTATCAATGTTTTTTATTATAGCTCATGTATTAACACATATGTTTTAGATGTTGTGGCTGTGGAGGCTGAAAACGGATACGCTTGCAGAACAATAATCACCGTAACACCAGTTCTTTGTCTACACCCAAATACACCTTGTACTTAGATATCTATAACTATTTGCCCTCAAGTTGTAGATTCCATGACACGCAAAAAGCAATAAAACTGTGACGCCAATCGCGACAGAATAAAATATTCTTGATATAGGAAACGGGTTAATAAAATAAACAAACTTTTGCTTTTTACCTTTTTGCAACGTCCACTTATCTTAAAATATTTTAAAAATAAAACTAAAATATAAATTTTGAATTCAACAGCAGAACGGGCTACGCTTTTGTTTTCCAATCAATCAAAGTTTGGAATCGGTACAAGTGCAGAGGCGTCCTGCGTCAGAAAGTATTATTAATATTTAAGTAAACAGCGATAATTAGATATATCATGCGCGAGTGTATATCCATACATGGTGGACAGGCGGGTGTACAAATCGGCAACGCTTGTTGGGAGTTGTACTGCCTCGAGCATGGCATCCAACCCGACGGGCAGATGCCTTCAGACAAGACCGTCGGCGGCGGCGACGACTCGTTCAACACGTTCTTCAGCGAAACTGGCGCTGGCAAGCACGTGCCGCGAGCCGTGTTCATCGACTTGGAGCCAACTGTGGTCGACGAGGTGCGCACCGGCACCTATCGGCAGCTGTTCCACCCCGAGCAACTCATTACGGGTAAGGAGGACGCGGCCAACAACTACGCCCGGGGCCATTACACTATCGGCAAGGAGATCGTGGACCTCGTACTGGACAGGGTGAGGAAGCTGGCCGACCAGTGCACGGGCCTGCAGGGGTTCCTGATCTTTCACTCGTTCGGCGGCGGCACCGGCTCGGGGTTCGCTTCGCTACTCATGGAACGGCTGTCTGTAGACTACGGGAAAAAGTCCAAGCTAGAGTTCGCCATTTACCCGGCCCCGCAGATCTCGACAGCTGTGGTGGAGCCGTACAATTCGATCCTGACGACGCACACTACGCTGGAGCACTCTGACGCCGCCTTCATGGTGGACAACGAGGCCATCTACGACATCTGCCGCAGGAACCTTGACATCGAGAGGCCTACGTACACGAACCTAAATCGTTTGATCGGTCAGATTGTCTCGTCCATCACGGCATCTTTGAGATTCGACGGGGCTTTGAACGTGGACTTGACCGAGTTCCAGACCAACTTAGTGCCATACCCTCGTATCCACTTCCCGCTGGTGACATACGCGCCAGTGATATCTGCGGAGAAGGCGTATCACGAACAGCTGTCGGTGGCGGAGATTACCAACGCCTGCTTCGAACCCGCCAACCAGATGGTGAAGTGCGACCCCCGACACGGAAAGTATATGGCTTGCTGTATGCTGTATCGAGGCGACGTGGTGCCCAAGGATGTGAACGCAGCCATCGGCACCATCAAGACCAAGCGTACTATTCAGTTCGTGGACTGGTGCCCCACGGGGTTCAAGGTAATATACTAACGCTTAATTTAGATGGGGGGAGTGCCTTTAAAGCATACAAGAATATAACACAAATTCATGTATACGGGATCGCGTCATTCAATTTGAAAATATGCAGTAGACACGGTCTCTTCAATGTCTATCCATCTCTTAATAGGCTTGAAAATCTTTTTAGGTATAAGCACATCTGATGTAATGACGCCTCCAATTTTCTATCATGTATTGATATTTTTATTTATTTAATTTCATTGAATGATGAGACGAGCAAGTCGCTCGCCTGATGGTAAGCGCTACACCTGCCCATAAACACTACACAGAACTTTGAATTAAGAACATGGAACTGAACTGCGCTCAACACCCTGAGACTTAAGATGTTGTATCATAATGCCCAGTAATTTCACTGACTTCAATGTCCTTCAAACCGAAACACAACACACTGGCCTTGGCGGCAGAAATAGACAAAGCGGTGGTACCAACCCAGACGGCCTCTCGCATACGAGGGACCACCTTGATAGATGGAAACAACGCACATTGCTGGTCAATTTAGAATCTTAATACACAATAGATGATAGCGTCAGTTGCATTCACAACTACATTGAATTTGTTTGGTTCCTGCATTTTAGCAATACGTGTTTTTATGTCCGCAGGTGGGCATCAATTACCAGCCGCCAACCGTGGTGCCAGGAGGAGATTTGGCGAAGGTTCAGCGAGCGGTGTGCATGTTGTCAAACACCACGGCCATCGCCGAGGCCTGGTCGCGGCTGAACCACAAGTTCGACCTCATGTACGCAAAGCGCGCCTTCGTGCACTGGTACGTCGGTGAAGGTATGGAGGAAGGAGAATTCTCCGAGGCTCGTGAAGATCTCGCCGCCCTCGAAAAGGACTACGAAGAGGTCGGCATGGACTCCGGCGAGGGAGAGGGGGAGGGAGGGGAGGAGTACTAATTACATCCATTTATTATTAGTCTTCACCCTAGGTCTAGTTTGGTTTAAATAAATGCACAAGTGTGTTTAACTATTTTGTTTACCCCTCACCTATAAAACTTTGATGATATTTTGTATGTTTGCTATTACCGGCAATGGTACTAGTCAATGTATATTTTTGGGCGGCTTTCGAAAGGATTGACGGCCATAACCACATCGAGAAATTTAGATTTAGTAAAGTATAATTCGATTCAATAAGGTATTTTTTTTTACTAGCCCTGTATTATATACGTTCCACTGATGGGCACGGGCCTCTACTGAGCGAGAGGAATTAAGCCTTAGTCCACCACGCTGGCCTAATGCGGGTTGGAAGACTTCACTATACCTTCGAAAAATCTTAACGAGTTCTCAGGTATGCAGGTTTCCTCACGATTTTTCCTTCACCGTCAAGGTATAAGAAAATCTAAATATGAGTAAGGCTTGAGGGACACCTTTTGAATTGCTATAACTCTTTCTATTGTTTTTACAATTTTTTTTATTAATAGGATATTTCATATCCACCCGGATAGCGATACACGTGGTGTTAAAACCTGCCATAGTGACCCACCTACACACCTTGTTTGATCGCGTTTCAAGATCAGCCAGTGTATATCCGGTTCTCTCGAGGGGCTTGCGACAGAACTTGATGGTTGTTTGGGGCGGGTATAGGGATACATCTACATGTTTATTAATCGAGCTCTAATCTAGAATTAGAATAGAAAATAGAAACGATAAGCGACAAGCAACGCTAGGCGCCGTAAGTCTATGGATGTGTGACTGCTTTGTGGTATTCCCTCTCCGTGCTGCGCAGGGCACGAAAAGAGTCGGTCCGGCTGTTATCAACTAACAGCAATCTATAGGATCATCTACGCCTACGCGGGTGAAGTAACAAGCAAAAGCTAGTACGTAAAAAAAATTAGCAATGTCGATTACGTAATTTTAATTGAAATACTGTAAGTTCTAAAGGCCTTGAGATATGCTCTGAGGATTGGGATCGAACCTACGACCTCTGTCTCGGTAGAACGGTCCACTCCCCATTAAGCTATCGTTTCTCTTCGGGGCACCTTCACATTCACAATAAATCAAAACATTTTTCTGATTTCAACAAAAATAATTGCACACAACATCAATAATTTACATAAATCTTTTATTGAATAAATAATATATTTGTAAAACATATAAAATAAACAAAATACATACATATATATATTATGTAAACATTCGAGCGGCTGGTGGAGAATAATCATGTCTGCCAGTTGATAGAAGCAGTCGGGTTTCAGTTTCATTTGACACCTTTGAATTTAAAGATCTGCAATAAAAAGAGATAAAAATAATGATTTGAATTGAAAGGAATTTTAATGAACCGCGTAGCAGTATTGTAGCATTGCCGTTAAACGCGTAGCGTAGTGGTAGCGCATTCGTAGCAGCCGTAGCGCCGTTGTAGCAATAACTTTCAATATTTATGGTGGCAATAATATAGACATATTTCACAATGACTTGTAAAAATACATTAATTTTATAATAAATATATTACGAGATGGAAATAGAATAAGTACGTTGCCTATAGGCCAACGGGCATATAACTTTGAAGAAATGAATACCACTCAGCAGCAATACGGAAATACGAGAGACAAAAGTCTTAGTTCACACAATTGCATATTTTTCTTGTTTGTCTTGGTGTGGGATCAAGCTCATGGCCTTATGATTTGCAATCGTCTAATCTCCAATGCGTCATGGTGGCTTCCCCAACTATTAAAAGTATAATACACACAACATAACTTGGCAGGCCTGAGGGCCAATTCTCGTAATCAAAAATGTTCGAAATATCATTCCGATCTAGTCTCAGTGCCTAGAAAGTTGCAAATGGCATTTCATAAACCATTAATAAACATCCGATGTAAATATACACTGTAATGAGATCGAAAGTTAACCGAAGCTAAAAAGGCATTCGGGTGTCATTAACTATGACACAATTATACTAAACAATCTCGTCCATAATTCGCTTTACATTTTTATAATTTAGTCTAGTGGTGGGTGATATTAGTTTGGAATTAAAAGAAAGTGACTTGCCATCATATACTATGTAACTATACTGAAATGATATTGGAACCGGACTAAACTTTTAGTGGAGTGGAATACCATATTTTAGTAAATTCGAAGTTAAATCTCAGTTCGGTTAAAATCCAGTCTCAGTTAATGTTAAATACGAGAATTGGCCCAGGGAGCCGTCGTCGCTGTTATAAACAGAATTGCGGCTCTTGTTTTCAGAGACGAAATAGAATTTTATAAAAGAATTATATCTTAATTTTAAAGTCAACTGAGATTCAGTTTATACACAAGAAATGAAGTAAACCCGTCGCTACTAAAGTAGAAAACATTTTAAAAACATTTTCTGTTTCCTGCAGCCCGAGGGTGCGCGCCGTTTCCTAGTTATTTTGTTACATCCATTAGTTAAAGTGCATTCCTTTCATAACGTGATATTTATACGTAATTTCATGATGTTCTGTTGAATCTCTTTAAAAAGTTTAATCCAATTTAATGTTGTTGAAGTTAAAATACAAATAGAAATATTGCATGATGTTTCTTGGGATTAAAGACGAGTAAAATAAAAACAAAATCATTAGTACCGGCGCGGGTGGGTACTGACATCATAATGACAATTTCAGCCTCCGTCGGATCAGCGATGTATTGTGGTGCAGACAAACGACGCGTGATAGTGCGAGCCGAGCAACGGACGTAGTGAACATGATATTATATTATACTAGCTTTTGCTCGCGGCTCCGCCCACGTGATCAAACAAACAAACAAACAATCAAACTCTACAGCTTTATAATATTAGTATAGATTTGGGTAGCTTAGCAACGGAAGCCTTCAAATAATATTATTTGGGTAGCTTAGCAACGGAAGCCTTCAAATATGAATAATTTTCCCCGTTTTTGCAACATTTTTCACTGATGCTTCGCTTCTAATGGTCGCAGCTTAATGTTATATATCCTAAAGCCTTCCTCGATAAATGGACTATCCAACACAAAAAGATTTTTTCAATTCGAACCAGTAGTTCCTGAGATTAGCGCGTTTAAACAAACAAACAAACAAACAAACAAACAATCAAACAATCAAACTCTACAGCTTTATTATTAGTATAGATTTCATATTAAAATCTTGACAAGCAATACGAATAAGCGGTGTGTGACGCGGCGTCGTATAAAGGTAGTAGTAGTAGTAGTAGGTTGCGCTCCGTCCGTGACTCGGCTCGCGCTAGTACGAGTCGTTTAAATGCAATATTAGTTGTATCAGTTATAGAGTCCCGCTGGCTCGAACGGGTTGTAACCAGTTTCTTCAGTGAAGTATCCGGAGACCAAAATCTCGCCTTACCGTTCTGATATCCTAATTATACCTTACCTTCAAGGTGAGCAACAAGTTTATGAAACTTCTGATATTGACGTTCATGGTCGGTGGTAATCACTTATCTTCAAATGACTCACTTTGCGACCGATGTCATAAAATATATTATATTCAGGGTTACTTTAAAAACACCAACAACCTCGCAGGACTAGATAGCTAACCCATAAGGAACAACTTTTGATAATTTGTTAAATTTTATTTTCATATAAAAATAAGTATAAATTTAATTTCCGGCTTGAATGTTTATAACTCTACGCGCATTGCGAAGATTATGGCACTGTTCATTTTTCATCTTTTTGTTTAACAAAACCTATATATTTAAACATTTTTCGTCAATAGCGGCAAACATGAGCTTTAAGTTGGTGTTTGAATCATTCAGTTTTATAAAGAATTATGGAAGTTATGGCGTTACGACAAAAAAAACCTTTGAGAAATAATATATATAGTGATTGATACCCACATTGCCTGAGCCATCATGGACAATGCCGACATTTATAAAATAATAAAAAAATTAGGAAAACAAGGGAACTGGTGCTCAAACCTTAATCCTTAATAACATTTACTAACCTTTGAAGCCAGCAAGTGGTGTGTTTGATGCCAAAATAGATGTGGATAAAGATCTTGAACATTATCGTGAGAAAAACGACAAAGTTAGCGATGATGAAGCACGCCAGAATTAGCAGGTCCTTCAATGTATTACCGAGTTGATTTCCAGGCTTGATGAAGCCACGCAGCTGGCAGTATCTGAAGGAAATACCAGTCCAGTGTTTCATACTGTCCTTCTCTGAAGTGCGTGATTATTTTTTATTCCTGGATTGCGCTACACTTACCATCAAGTTTAGCGCAGTCACTTTGCCGAGCTATGTATAAAAAAAGTGGGTCTCCTGATGGTAAGTGATCTCCACTGCCTATGTACGCCCAAAATACCAAAAGAATGGTGCGTTGCCGACCTTAAAGGGAAATGATAATTAAGGGATTGGGAAGGTGAGGGGGATATGATAGTATATGATAGTGGTTATGTGGTTAATAAATAAATAAATAAATTTGGGCCTCCGGATATCTCACTCTTCATATGAAACGCAGCAGCAAGCCGCTACTTTACGTCGGTTTTCTGTGAGAACAACCCGGTCGAGCCCGCCCATTCATGCTGTAGACAAAACTGTATACAGCGTGGCTCTACCACTCAAAAAGAATGTTGTCTACTATTTATCATAGGAAGTTTGGTACCTACCGAAGATTGTACTCAGCACATTTCCCATACATACTCTCGATGAATCTGTAGAGAAGGCCGCGTTTTGCCAATCTCCCGTTCAAAGTGGTGTTTTTATAAATTTCATCCCTCGCCACAAGCACCACGTTAGACCCATTCCGCCTGAGGGGGTACACCGCATCTAGCACGCACTTGCACTTGTTGAGCTTAACACCTGTACACCGGCACGTCATAGTAGAATAACACTGAAATGAAATGAAATCAGTCACAACAGTAACCCCGGTTTATTAATCATGTAGGCAATTAAAATAGCGCTTATGATAAATCAGTACAAGAATAAAAGAAACGTATATACAGAAATCAGTATCAACTAATGTATACATAGCATCATCAAAATACACTCGGTATTACACTAAATCTATTTATCTATCCATTTTCCATATTTTTACTATAGATAAGTCGATAATTGTTGATTATTTGGGGGGGGGGGGGTCGATATGGACCATAGGCATTACCGTTCGCACCGTTATACACTGTTCGCATTTCTTCTTTGGTATAATTTTAAATAATTTTTAAGGTGTTTGGTTAGTGCTGTGAAATTTCTTTGACAGTATCGTTTGACATGTCTTGAGTATAATCAAAGATTATAGGTGCGAGGTTATTATTATTCACCTAGTCAAATGCGAGTTGAACTAGCACACTGAAGGCTTATTAGGGTCTTTATAGTTTTTTTTTATTTTTATTACGATATCCACTAAAATAAAACATATTTTATGAGCATTTTAGTCGAATAAGATTAAGGTTCAAAGAATAGAAGGTAGTTTTAATTAAACGTCACGTTAATTGTTAATTTTACAAGGTGGTGATAGGTCCCTCGTATGCGTGAGGCCGTCTAGGTTGGTACCACCGGTTTGCAACACCAGACAGAACTTTGAATTACAAAGCACAACATTTTTTTTAAGGTTAAGGAGGGCAAACGGGCAGGAGGCTCACCTGATGGAAAGTGATCACCGCCGCCCATGAACACCCGCAAGACGCTGAATTGCGATCAATGTCCTTCAAATCGAAACACAACAGTGCTTACACACTGTTGCTTGGCGGCAGAAATAGACAAAGCGGAGGTACCAACCCAGACGGCCTATCGCATACGAAGGACCTACCACCGTGTAAAATTTGGAATCCAACGTTCGGTGTGATGTATTAGTTTATGGGCAGCCATAGCACTTACCATAAGGCAAGAAGATCTTAATCGACGTCGAATAGCACCTTTATAGAAGATAACAGATGGATTAATATTCGAATAACAAAACCACGTCCACGTCAGCTGATAAATTGTCATTAAAAAGTCATTCGAAATTTTAAGTCAAAAATATGTTTTTATAATAATTTAAAATCAATTAAATAAAATGTAAATGATCTTTAAATATTAAGCGGCTCGTCTAGAGCCGTTACGAAGTATTTTTAAAGGAAAATGAGAGGTATAAAATTTATATTAAGAAAGGAATACTGAGATCGTTTGGGCACGTAGAGACGATGGATGAAAGAAGTTTGACGAAACAAATATACATGGCGAGTGTGAATGGTACAGTTGGGAGGGGAAGGCCTCGGCGAACTTTCTTAGATCAAGTCGGAGATATTCTAGAGAAAGGCCAGGTCAGAAGTACCCTAAACCGTGCATGCATGAAGAATATAATGAGAGTGAATGAGGCCAAAGAGGTGTGTAAGGATTGTAGCAGGTGGCAGTCCGTTGTCACTGCCTACTCCAGTGGGAAACAGGCGTGAGTCTTATGTATGAATAATATTTACACAGTTCACTGTCTATTAACGTTTTATTAATGTAATATGGCCTACAGCGGTCAGGATGTATAATAATGTATATAGAACCTAACCAAACCCCACAAACAAAAATAAACTCGTCTCAAAAAAAAATGAACCTACACAATTTTGGGTCGGTGGTACCAATTGTTGACAATAGTATCACCGACTCAAAACTGTTTAGTTTGATTTCAAGTTTTTTGAGTCAGTTCTATTTGTTGTTAATTATTTTTCTATATCAGAAAGTAATAATCAATATTTTTTTGTTTTTAGTGCATCAAGTCTATGGCATTGTATGTTTGCAATGCACAAGTGTGGTGTAAGTTTCAAATCTAGTTTAGTATTAAGAAAAATAAAGAAATATACTCGCAAGTAACATTTGGTGTTTCTAAAGTTTATTACATTCACGAGAATATTGTAAAATAAAACAACAATGAAGGAAATTCCCCTATACAAAAGAAGATCCAACACGACTCAAGAAAATAGTCCTTGCAATGGTGTCCAAAATATTACGATTATTGTACGTAAGAATAAATATAATAGATGTAAAAAACGAAAGAAAATCAAAACTTACAGAGAACCTGATCAGTTGATTGCTGTTCTTTCAAACTCTGCAACGCCACATATAAATAAAGTAAAAAAACACACTAGTATGCCAATGCTGGATCACGAAAAGAAAATAAAAATTAAAAAAAGAAGCTCAGACATATTTCGCACTAAGAAAAATCAACCTTATCGCTCGGATTATGTTGTTAATCTTATGTCAGAACATAGGACGACAGATTGTATGAGTTCCTATAAGAATCCACTAGTCCCACCCCAATGGCGGATCTACAGATGCCAGCTGAACGTGAAAGAGGAAACTTGTTGCTGCTCCTGCAATTCCGACGCCATGTTTGAGGTAATGAAGAGTCTTTACGATTGTTACAAAAAGAAAAACTGTGACAACTGCAATTGCATCCTCTGTGGCCATCTGCCTAGAGAAGAGCGTCGCTTTGGCGAAATGCGCAAACTATCCGGCCGACCCGCCTCCATTGCTGTCGCGACTGTCGCTGAAAAAGATAGGAGGAAAGCAGAAATCAAAAGATTAGAAAAGGCAATTGAAGGGAAACCAGCGGCGGAAAAGCAGAAAATTCTTGAACAAGCGGCGATCTCCGGCGCTCCTTTGCCGGAAGGTAAAACACCATCGGAAAAAGAAATGGTAAAAAGTATTCGGACGAAACTTGGTTTACCGCAGGAGCCGAAATCCGCAGCTGATCGGGAAAGGATGCGCCAAGCTGAAGCGGCTGGCATAATCGTGCCGCTAGAAGGGAAAACCCCAGCGGAAAAGGAAAAAATACTTAGAACACAAGCGGAACTAGGTATCCCGTTACCAGAAGGTCGTACTCCGTCAGAAAAAGCGCTTATACAGAGGATCAAAACATCACTACCATCAGTTACTGCAGTGCACCCATCAAAATTAAAGAAAGCTAAAGCAGCCGGTTTCCTTACACCTTTGGAAGGCAAATCTCCTGCTCAAAAGGAAAGAATACTTAAAGGATTAGCTCAGCACGGTATACCTCTCCCTGAAGGTAAAACTACATCGGAGAAAAAAATTATTGAGAAAGTTCGAAAGGAAATGGGACTACCACCCGAACCTAAAACATCATCCATGAAAGAAAAGCACAGACAAGCAGCAGCAGCTGGCCTCTTAACACCCTTGGAAGGAAAAACAACAGCACAACGAGAAAAAATTTTGACTGGCCAAGCCCAGCTTGGCTTATCTCTACCTGAAGGCCGTACCGCCTCTGAAAAAGCTTTGATAGAGAAAATTAAAGCTACTGTTAGACCTACTCCATCTGTTCCAACAATTGGCGTTCCATCAGAAAAACTCCGTAAAGCGAAGGCTGCTGGGTTCTTAACTCCACTTGAAGGTAAAACGCCAGAACAGAAAGAAAAAATACTAAAAGGTTTAGCCAAACATGGTATACCGCTTCCTGAAGGTAAATCTGCATCAGAAAAGAAGATAATTGACAAAGTTCGCAAAGAAATGGGATTGCCATTAGCGCCAAAAACGTCATCAATGAAAGCAAAGCATAAAATGGCTGCAGCAGCAGGCTTACTAACGCCCTTGGAAGGAAAAACGGCTTCTCAAAAAGAAAAAATATTAACTGCTCAAGCTGAACTAGGCTTGCCTCTACCTGAGGGTAGAACTCCATCTGAAAAAGCTATGATAGACAAAATTAAAGCTACAGTCAAACCACAACCATCTGTCTTTGTTCCTTCAGAGAAAATCCGTAAAGCCAAAGCTGCCGGGTTCTTAACTCCGCTAACAGGTAAAACACCAGACCAAAAGGAGGTTATACTCAAAGGCTTGGCAGCACACGGTATTCCACTTCCAGAAGGTAAGACACCATCAGAAAAAAAACTAATCGAAAAAGTACGTGCCGATGTGGGGTTGCCGCCTGAACCCACTACTTCGTCAGCAAAAGAGAAATACAGAAAAGCAATCGCCGCTGGATTGATTACTCCTCTTGAAGGAAAAACTACTGCACAAAAAGAAAAAATTCTCAAAGGTCAAGCTGAAATGGGCTTACCTTTACCGGAAGGGCGAACGCCATCTGAAAAAGCTCTTATAGCCAAAGTTAAAGCGACTGCAAAACCACCATCAGAGGGTGTACCTGTATCTGAAAAAATGCGTAGAGCCAAAGCTGCTGGTCTTCTTACACCTTTACAAGGTAAAACACTGCAACAAAAAGAGAACATTATAAAAGGTTTAGCTGTGCAAGGTCTCCCACTTCCCGAGGTAAAACCCCCTTCGGAGAAGAAATTAGTAGAAAGATTACGCACTGAGCTTGGCTTACCACCGGAACCAAAGACGCCTACAGATAGAGATAAATATGATAGAGCTCAGGCTGCTGGTTTAATAGTTCCCTTAGAAGGAAAATCACCAGCACAGAAAGAAAGAATTCTCACTGACATGGCAAATATGGGCATTCTTCTGCCAGAGGGGCGTACATCATCTGAGAAAGCACTTGTTTCAAAGGTTAAGGCTGCCCGTAGAGGGCCACCGTTGGCTGGGATTCCATCAGAAAGAATAAAGAAAGCAAAAGCCGCTGGATTAATGACTCCACTTGAAGGTAAGACTCCGCAACAAAGAGAAGATATAATTAAAGGATTGGCGATGCATGGAATTCCATTGCCAGAAGCACAAACAGCATCCGAAAAGAAATTAGTTGAAAAAGTGCGTGCTGAACTCGGGCTTCCTCCAGAGCCAAAAACAGCGATCGAAAAGGAAAAATATGCAAGGGGTATGGCTGCGGGTATTATACTACCGCTAGAAGGTAAGACACCGGCAGAAAAAGAAAAAATCTTACATGATATAGCAGATATGGGCATACCTCTTCCCGATGGACGCACACCGTCGGAGAAAGCTATAATCGCAAAAGTCCAGGCAGCCCCCAGACATCCTATGGTTCACTCGGAAAAGTTACGCAAAGCTAGAGCAGCTGGGTTCATGACTCCACTTGAAGGAAAAAATGCTGCACAAAAAGAAAAAATACTGAAAGGTTTAGCGGTTCATGGCATACCGTTACCCGAAGGAAAAACGCCATCAGAAAAAAAAATTATCGTCAAAGTACGCAACGAACTTGGTCTCCCACCGGAACCTAAAACGACGGCAGAAAAGGAAAACTATGCGAAGGGTATAGCAGCAGGAATTATTATGCCATTAGAAGGAAAAACAGCATCACAAAAGGAAAAGATTTTAAGTGATATGGCGGACATGGGCATTTCTCTTCCAGAGGGCCGAACGCCGTCAGAAAAAGCACTAATCGCAAAAGTAAAGTCAGCTCCCAGGGCACCTCCCATACCATCAGAAAGGCTTCGAAAAGCAAAAGCTGCTGGGTTTTTAACTCCACTTGATGGTAAAACTCCCGCTCAAAAAGAAAAAATTCTAAAAGGTTTAGCTGTACATGGTATACCTCTACCCGAAGGCCATACGCCCTCAGAGAAGAAACTTGTAGAAAAAGTTCGTGGTGAACTTGGTCTTCCACCGGAGCCAAAAACCTCAACAGAAAGGGCGAACTTTGCAAAAGCTATGGCAGCAGGAGTAGTAGTACCATTGGAAGGCAAAACTCCCGCAGAAAAGGAAAAAATTCTCCATGATATGGCCGAAATGGGTGTTACGTTACCAGAAGGACGAACACCTTCTGAGAAAGCACTTGTTGCTAAAGTAAAAGCAGCTCCCAGAGCTCCCAGAATACCTTCAGAGAAACTCAAGAAGGCTAAAGCTGCTGGACTACTAACTCCGCTTGAAGGTAAAACTCCTGCACAGAAAGCAAAAATTATAAAAGGGTTAGCAATGCATGGTATACCTTTACCAGAAGGGAAGACAGCATCAGAAAAAAAACTAATTAATAAACTTCGTGGTGAACTTGGTCTGCCACCTGACCCCAAGACACCATCAGAAAAAGAAAAATACTCTAAAGCTCTTGCCGCTGGCCTAATAATTCCCTTAGAAGGCAAGACGCCAGCTGAGAAAGAGAAAATTTTAAGAGCTATGGCCGATATAGGCGTCTCACTTCCTGAAGGTCGAACACCATCAGAAAAAGCACTCATTACTAAAGTAAAAGCCACTCCTAGAGCTTTGTCCATTTTAGGACCACCTTCAGAAAGACTAAGAAAAGCCAAAGCGGCGGGTTTAATAACACCATTAGAAGGGAAACCACTGGAACAAAAAGAGAAAATTATGAGGGGCTTAGCGATTCACGGAGTTCCGCTACCTGAGCCTAAAACACTGTCTGAAAAAAAATTGGTCGAAAAATTGCGGGCTGACCTTGGACTCCCACCAGAACCTAAAAAGTCAGAAGAAAAAGAAAACTATGCGCGTGCCCAAGCGGCTGGATTAATTGTACCCTTAGAAGGTAAAACACCACAGCAAAAAGAAAAAATTCTAAAAGGAATGGTCCATATGGGTGTGCCTCTTCCAGCTGGACGTACGCCATCAGAAAAATCCCTCATTGCGAGAGTTAAAGCTGCCGCTAAAGCTCCTTCATTAGCAGGAATTCCATCAGAAAAACTCCGAAAAGCAAGAGCCGCTGGCTTTTTAACTCCATTGGAAGGAAAAACTCCAGAGCAAATGGAAAAAATACTTAAAGGGTTAGCAACGCATGGTGTACCACTTCCAACACCTAAGTCACCGGCTGAAAAAAAAATAATAGACAAAGTGCGTGCTGAGCTTGGTCTTCCACCAGCACCTAAAACAGCTGTAGACAAGGAAAGATATAGCAAAGCAGCAGCGGCAGGGATCTTAGTACCTCTAGAAGGGAAAACTCCTGCAGAAAAGGAGAAAATTCTTAGGGGTCAGGCTGAAATGGGAATACCACTTCCAGAAGGACGCACACCATCTGAGAAAGCTATGATCCAAACAATAAAAGCAACTGTGCCCAGAAGAAAGAGTGGGAGGCCCGTATTGCCACCCACGGAAGCTAAAAAATTGGAGGAAAAAACCGCTAAAGTTATGACCGAGGGTGAAGGCCCTGTTGATGAATGTATTTGTGATATTTTAACACCAGAATCAGAAAGACGAGTGTCAAGACTGCCGGTGAAAGCGACATCTGAAAAACTCCGAGCAGCTAAGGCAGCAGGTCTTTTGACACCTTTAGAAGGTAAAACGTCTGAACAAAAAGAAAAGATATTAAAAGGGTTGGCACAACATGGATTGCCTTTACCCGAAGGTAAAACAGCATCGGAGAAGAAACTTGTTGAAAAAGTACGAACAGATTTAGGACTTCCAGCAGAACCAAAGACGGCATCCATTAAAAAAAGATATGCAAAAGCACAAGCTGCTGGCCTTATTACGCCATTGGCAGGTAAATCGCATGCGCAAAAGGAAAAAATATTAAGAGGCCAAGCAGAAATAGGCTTACCGTTACCTGAAGGTAGAACCGCATCAGAAAAAGCACTTATTAATAAAATAAAAGCTGAAGTTGGCATTACCCCTTCAGTTTTAACTATACCGTCAGACAAATTGAGAAAAGCAAGAGCAGCTGGATTATTAACGCCGCTTGAAGGAAAGACACCAACACAGAAAGAAAAAATTTTAAAAGGAAGAGTTGCGGCTGGATTACCCCTACCTGAAGGTAGAACAGCATCCGAAAAGAAATTAATTAAAAAAATTAAAGCTGATACCGGTTATATATCACCAGCAAGAACGCCATCTGAAAAAGAAATGCTGCAAAAAGCGAAAGCTGCTGGCTTGCTTACACCTTTAGAAGGAAAATCAAAAGCTCAAAAAAAGAAAATTATCCAGGATAGAATTGCTGCGGGGCTACCTATTCCAGAAGGAACTTCACCATCTGATAAAGATATGATACAAAAATTAGTTGCTGCTGCACCACCACCAAGTCTAGAAGGTAAAAGCCCGGCACAGAAAGAAAAGATTTTAAGAAGTTTGGCAAGACAAGGACGTCCACTTCCGGAAGGAAAGACGACGTCGGAGAAAGCATTGGTTCAAAAAATTCGCGCTGATATGGGCTTAAGTCCCCCTTATAAGGGTTTGCCGTCGGAAAAAATAAGAAAAGCAAAAGCAGCTGGCTTATTAACTCCACTAGAAGGCAAAACACCTGCACAAAAAGAGAAAATACTGAGAAATCTCGCAAAAGCTGGAATACCCCTGCCTGAAGGAAAAACAGGCTCAGAAAAAAAACTTATACGTAAAGTCCGAGATGAAATTGGTCTACCACCAGAACCGAAATCATCCTCAATGAGAGAAAGGCACAGGCAAGCTTATATAGACGGAATTATGACACCATTAGAAGGTAAACGACCCGCTGAAAAGGATAAAATATTGAAACGGATGCATGATGCCGGACTAACCTTGCCAGAAGGAAGAACTCCATCCGAAAAAGAACTAGTTCGTAAGGTGCGGGCTATGCCGCGGGTATCAGCTATAAAGGTTCCGTCTGAAAGGCTCCGAGCGGCTAAAGCTGCTGGGTTACTCACTCCACTTGAAGGGAAACCTCCCGTTGAAAAAGAAAGAATAATTAGGGGATTAGCTGAATCGGGATTGCCTTTACCAGAAGGTAAGACTAAATCAGAAAAATCTATGATCAAAAAAATAAGAATGGAATATGGCATACCGGCTGTACCCACGACTCCTTCAGAAAAAGAAGTTTTACGTAAAGCGAAAGCCGAGGGATTATTAACACCACTTTCTGGTAAGACCCCTGCTGAGAAAGAAAGAATTCTTAAAGGATTAGCTGAAGCTGGCTTGCCGTTACCCATAGGAAAGACTCCATCAGAAAAGGCACTTGTCAAGAAAGTACGAGCAGTGGCAGGATTACCAATTGAGCCTACGCCTTCCGAGAAGGCAGGAAAGATAAAAACGAAAAAAATTAAGGCAGTCACACCTAGCGCTAGGGCGGCGGGCATATCTGAAGATATTGAAGAGATAACGAAAACTACAGTTTGTGAAAAAGCTTGTGGTTGTGACAAAAAGAAGATTAGATTTAAACATAGCTACGTCAAAATTAGAGTCACATCTCCAGATATTTCATCGCTTTGCCCATGTCCTGATGAATGCGTACCAGGAGTTAAGCACGGAGTATTCACTGATAATGATGGCATAAAAGTCACAGTTGGTAGTGCCGTCGGCGTACCATCTTTCCTTCGGGAAACATCCAGTAAGATTCCAAATTCTCTATATTTTAACCAAAGTTATATGTCTTCAAACTCAATTGAGAATTTAATGTATACATTTAACGAAGAGCAAAATAAACCTCATATCTCACAAAAAGAAATTCAGAGCTTATTCTATAGTCCAGTGTACTCGAATAACTCAACAGAGAGTGTTCAATATAAGCCGAGAACGAATTATAACGACAAAAACAAACATACTTACATCTACGATTATACATATCAGCTTAAATCTAAGCTATTAGCTGAATATGTTAAAAGTAATTGTGATACTTCCGAAATGATTTTGGGTCAAAAGTCATCTGAATCATTATATACGAAAGACTGTTTAACAAGGGAGTCTAGTTTCGACTCTTTATTACTTATCAAGACCGAGTCGTCGTTAAGCCTTTCGTCAGGTATTGATGATTTAGCAACAATCAGTGTCATTTCAATAGACGAAACCAGCAATCCTTCCCGTTGCAGTCATTATTTGTGCTACTCTCATTCTAACACCAATTACAGCGAAGATAGTTTAGAACAATGTGAATACCTTCGAAAATTGATCGAATGCAGCAATGAATTAGAAACGTGGTACGTAATTTTTTTATGATTATTTCTTAATATTATTGACCTTTTTTTCGTATGTCGTTAAAGGAGTTCTAATATAACTAATTTTAGGTCTTAATTTTCCCTACAGACTGCTTCGGTGGCGCAGTTGTAATGCATACGGGGTACTACCGCTGTGCTAATGTCTCGAGTTCGACCCCGGGTCAGATAAAAGTGATATTGGATTTTTTTTACACGAAATACTCAGTACTAGCCCGGTATCTGGAATTTGTGTCCGGTATTGTGATAGGCTCATCCCCTATCACATCATGAGTTGGAAGTAAGCTTGGTCAAATGTGGGTGTACGGGTTGCACCTCTGTCTAACCCTTCGGAGATTATAGGTGTAACTGTGTAAGTGCGTATGTATATACAATTATATCTGAACAAAATGATTAATTTCTAGCAAACGTAATACTAACGAACCTAAATTCAGAACTGGACAAAGAAAAAAAAGTGATGTTTTAATATTCCGAATGTCTCACATAAACGTAAAAGAAAATGAAAAGGAGAAAAAATCTGAAACATGCAAGGACCCGATTGTCGTTATAAGTTATTTGAACAGCGATCAAGACGTGAGGCATTTGGTCGACAAGATTCTCTCACAGAAGCTTGTGTCGGATACTTCTTCGATTTTCGTCGTGGTGCCGACGACGGAGCGGGATCCTGAGGAGTCAAGGTTCAGTTCCACCATATGCATCGAGATGTCGGAGTATACCTACGGATGGAACAAAGACGTGGTCATACGAGATCTCTGTGAGTTTATTATAATATTTTCTTTACCTTTTTCCAATTTTCCCTCCATTGTTGTTTAAATTTTGTTAATAATTAGATTAGTGTTAGGATTATCTTAAAGACAAGGAAAGTTCTGTGAAAAAGGGCATTAGTACATAAAGTTCTATTTAATATGAATTAAATTCTATCCTATTTTGCTTATCAACCTTTTTTAGATCAGCCAAATAACAGAATAACATCAAAAGGCTTAAAACTTTCGTCAAAAGGCAAAAGACACACTGTCAGTGAAATCTCTCAGGATAAAGTGTGTCAAGTTAAACTGAAGAGAAAGGTGGACTGTCGTGTCGCTAGCATGGACACCACTTCGGACAGACCTTGTTGTTGTCCCGTTAAAGATGACGAGGCTATTCTAAGGCCTAACACGGATGTGCACTGCGTCGCCAGTGTTGTCTCTGAAGTCATCACCCCTCTTATTGCGAAGCAAGGCTTGGCTCAAGGTAAATGTTAAAAAAGACATACTGTTCCATGGCTTAGTATTTAGTAGTTGCTGGTGTTTGCTGTTTAAATGGAAACAACATTTCATATCTCGGAAAGAAACCTTGCAATGGGAGGGAAAAATCTTGATTTCGATCCACAATAGTAATATAAGATAACTCACTGCTTCAGGGTTTACAATAAATATTGGCAATAAAAGAGTTAAACTTTTAGGTTCTATAACCGTACTGGTTCACTTACTATCATGTTGATGAATTTTTAAATATTTTATTTTTAATATTTATAGTTTGTTACACCTGACAGGGAGTATCTATGTACCAGATTTTATCAAAATCTACAACAAAATCGACATCGTAAAATTTCATCCTAATTTTAAATCTTGTTTATTACGAACGGTAAGATCCATTACATCCCTATTGATGAAGTGAAGTACGTGAGCGAGAACAATGCTGATTTGAGACTTAGCTATTTATAATTTAGTGTTGACCAAGGTCAATGGTTCAATATCAACATGTTACGCGTTGGATAAAAGAGAAAATGCATTATTTATGTCCTAGCAAAAATTTGGATAGTCTGATGATGGAGTACGGAGGTACTACATCATCAGATTAACCAAATTTGTATTGGACCACATTGCAACTAAACTCTATCGAATGAAGTCCACAATTGGCAGAGAATTCGATGTACATACATAAAAAATACTCCTCCTTTTTTTAAGTCTCTCTCTTGAAGTCTGTCAAAAATCGTAATCAAATTAAACAGAAATAACATTGACGGTCCACCAGGCCTTAGCCAGGAAGCCTACGCCACCATCCCGGGGATGAACCTACGTGTCACGCCGCCACGGCGAGTGCAAAAGGATCCGACTCCAGTCCGGCACTGCGTGGTGCCGAGCTGCTCAGGGCACAAAAGCTGTCATGACAAAGCCACTAAATTTGGACCGTCGAGAACTACACCCCAGCCTGCTCATAAAGATCAATCTTGTAGTTTTGGCCCCGAAGAATTACAGAGATCCAACGACAAGAGACACATTTATCCAACTTTGAAAAGTGAGTGACGTTGCTACCTAATAATAATACTATTGTAACGTCCTGCCCTGTATTGTAACGTCCCACTGCTGGGCACGGACTTCCTAAATAAATGAGAGGGGTTAGGCCTTAGTCCACCACGCTGGCCTAATGCGGGTTGGCAGACTTCATGTACCCTCGAACAATCTTATCGAGTTCTTAAGTATGCAGGTTTCCACACCCTGCTTCCTTCACCGTTAAAGCAAGCGATAATTAACAATTTATACACGTAACTTAGAAAAGTCAGAGGTTTATGCTCTGGAATGGTTTCGAACCTGCCACTTTCGTCTCAATAGTCCGTACCACTCCCCGCTGACCTATCGCTGCTCATCACTACCTGAATGAAGAAACGAGCTGGTCGCGTACCTGAACATAAGCACCACGCCTGCCCATAAACAGAAGCAACACCACACAGAACTTTGAACTACAAAGCACTGTATGGTATTGGACTCGTCACCTCTAGACATAAGATGTCAAGTCTCACAATTTGGCCTTAATTTCACTGCCTTCAATTTCCTTCAAACCGGAACACAACAGTGCTTACACGCGGCTGCTAGGCGGCAGAATTAGACAAAGCAGTGGAGCTACCCAGACCACCCCTCGCATACGAGGGACTTACTACCTAGAAAAAATATTATACTTATGTGAAATTATTACAGGCGTCTCGGTGGCGCAGGTGTATTGCGTACGCGGTATGATCGTGGTAGGTATCAGGTTCGATCCCCGGGTCGGGTAAAAATGATATTACGTTTTTCTATCACGAAATGCTCAGTATCAGCCCGGAGTCTGGAATATGCCCGGTATGGCGATAGGTTCACCACTTATCACATCATGGGACGGAATTAGGCTCGAAATGTGAGTGTACGGGTTACACCTCTACTTACCTTTCGGGAATTGTAGATGTATGGCATTATAGGTTAAAAAAATTAAAACCGATTCGCGGTGCATTAACCGTATTCCATATTTCCTTTGCTCGTACACTGTTCGGTAATAATATTATCGAAAAAAAATATAATTGACTACCCTAGTAACCAACACAGAAAAATATTAAAATCGCTCCACATTTGGCAGAAATATCGCGTATGACAATATTTAAAAAAATTGCAAGAGCAAGCGAATTGAGAAGCCCTCCTTTTGTAGACGGTTGGAAATAGACTTCAATTATTATAACAGGATTCTTTGTATATGTGTTTGTTTCAGTAAGGACGCAACCCGCTGCCTCAGAAGTGGACGACTTGCCAGCCATCACGTCCAAAAGTAAGCTATACGAGTTTTATTATACATATCGCTGGTGGTTGGATATTCAAAACCGCCCGGATAGCGACCACCGTACACATGGTGTTAAACCTACCATAGTGATCCACACGCCTTGTGTGGATCGCGTTCCAGGATCATTCAGTGTATATCCGATTCTCCCGAGGGGCTTGCGAAATTACTTGATGGTTGGTTGGGGCGGGTATAGAGGTACACCCTTGTATTACTGTGCCTGCATCGGTCATCCGCCTATCCTGTCGGAGGCTCTTCGATTTGCTTTTTTCCTCTCCGAAGAGGGAATTTTACGAATATATGAAACACGTATCTTATTTTTAATAAGCAATATTTGTCAGAACCCCTTTTTAGCACAGTCCTATCGGTTCCTTAAAAAGGTTCATACAAAATTAAATTAATACCCAATAACAGTAACCCCATTTGCTCTCATAAAATGCAAATTTCCAAAATTCCATTCTAAGCGGGCCCTCCCCATTATACAAACTATCAATTTGTACTATATTAATGTGCAAAGTGTTATTTCTGTTTTATTAAAATATAGTAATTTATTGTATTGTTTTAATTAACAGTTCGCTCATATTGTGGCTCCTGTAGAACGTGTGGCTCATGCGGTCAGCCCACCATAGTCAACGGTAAAATGGTGAGCTGCCCCTGCAAAGGCGCAAGGGAAAAGAAATTGAAGCTTGCATCTCCACGTAGATATGAACCGGCACCAACTCCGCGTGTTAGTGAAACTCACGCAGACACCCGATCCGTCGGCTGCCAATGCTGCTTGTGTGAAGATCCTAAACCAATTATCAAATGCGAACCACCCATAGCATATGAAGAACCGATACCAGTCATTAAATGTCAACCACCAATACCTTGTGAGCAGCCAAAACAAACCATTAAATGTCAAACCCAATCGCCACGTGAAGAACCAACACCAATTGTTATCAAATGTCATCAGCCAAGCCAATGTGTACAACCAAAACCATTATGTCCACCACTCATCTCATGTGATCAATCAAAACCAAACATTAAATTTGCACCAATCCCGCCTCCAGAGACGCCAAAGAAACCTTGTCTGTGCAGCGACAAAAAGAAAAAAAAGAAGGTAATGTGTGAGTGCCCACAAGTAGAAGAGCTACCACCCGAAGAAGAAGAAATACCAGAGCCGGAACCACCAAGCGAGAGGCAGTTGTTGAAAATGAAGTCTGACTTGACACAAACAATATCGGGTTTTAAATTACTTAAAAAGAGGAAACCTCCACCTGAGGAGGAATTAAGCTTTGAAGAGGCAATAAGTTATTATAAAGCTTTCTCGGAGGCAGAGACTCTCGACAAGGACAGCTGTACATGCGATACTCCACTAGTTACGAAAAAGGAGGTTAAATGCGAATGCCCGGAGCAGCCTGAGCCACTATTTACGGAATTCGAACCGTTATCTGTTGAAGACGAAGAACCTTTCAGAGGTCTCAAATTCGCCATTGGAGCTAAAGGCACAGGATCAAAAGGCCTTAGTGGTATTTGTTGTTTTGATATGATACAAGAATCCAATACTTTAATAAATTCTTCGCCTCCACACCATCTATTGAGTTTATAAAGAACTAAATTAGTCAAATTATCATAATAATAACTGCAGTTGTTTTTACAAATTTCAAGTGTTGACGAGTACCGTTTGTTATTTTTGTTTGACTTTATTTTTGTATAATTAATGGGATCATTATTTATATTGTTAAATACTGCAATTTTTATTTTAAATACCTGCCTATTTTTTTTATGAAAATGTGTGTAAGGACTAAGATTTTCATAAAATTGATGGGCCAATAAATAAAAAATACGTTAGTACATGACCGTTAGCATAATAGCAAATAAAATGAGACCCGACATTATAATTTGAGAATTACGCTCTGAATACTTAACAAATTATGAAGGTCAGCTCTTTGGGCAGAAAATGTTTTGTCTATTGTTAATTAATAAATCAGTATTATATCTGTATTCGAATAATGTAAATCAGACCTAAATATTATTTCAACAATCATGAAAATATTTTAATTTAAAGTACATATTATTATTGGAGTATGTGAATAAAGCAATTTTTTTGATAATCAGCATTGATTTTTACCTTTGCATATTAAACTTTACATTATGCATCTATCTTTCTCGTTTTTTCACACTAGAACACCGACACAAAAGAAAAGGATGGCAATCCATAACTTATTTTATTGGCAACATTATAATGTTTTTATGATACTCATGAAGTGAAAAAGATCGCATAACAAATTTTTTCGCGGCATCCCCGCGCACTTGTCAATCGTGTGGCTGGCGAGACATTTTTGAATTTTTATTTTCAACTTGTTTTCACTGTTTAACCAGGGTAAGTACTTATGTTTCCTATTTAAAAATGCCGTTTTAAAGTGTTAATTGCAGTTTGACATAACATTTGTAAATAAACAATGGAATTTTATATTGCACGTGTAAGTTAATACGCGTAGGTCACAGGTAGCGTTAGTTGGACAAAAATGTATAAAACTATTCTCAAATCTCAGTTTATTGATGCGGTAATTATTGTATTGAGGTGCCGCTAGCGTGTTGCCGCTTTAATTTGTTGAAATCAAGTAATTTTTTGTTATAACGGTTTTTTTTATCCATTGTTATCCCATCCCTGCTAGCGTTATTGTTCTGGTTGACCTATCAAATAAATAATAATAATAAATTGTTTAAATTAAAATTTAAAGATGATTTTGTGGCCATATTATACCGCAAGTAATTTAAAAAAACAATATACCTACTTATATATTTTTATATACCCACTTATATTGACTTTATTGTTCTACTGCTTTGCGATTGTATAAAATGATCTAACTATTCATGTTCTTAAGTAGATATTAAATAGGTTATTTTTTATTCCTGTCAAAGAATTAATTCCACAATTTTAATAGTGTCATAACCCAATATGATCTATTTACTAAGCCTATAGTATAAGAATGTCTGTCTGACCTACTCAGACCAATGGTGATTAGACATAGTAGATTTTATAGCCTCTATAGTGCAGGTTCAATCCATGCTCCAAGACAGATGTTTGTGTGGTCCACAAATATTTGGTTTCAGGTCTGAGTGTTGTGAAACTGAAAGTCTCCTTACATCCATAATACAGGTTCAGCCATTGTAGGGTCAGGACTGTGTGTGTGGTCTTGGTATAGATTGTGGGCTCCTTTTCTACACACTGTAAAATTTTAGGCCATTGTACATGCTACAATATCTGGTAATCAATAAGTACTCTATAATAAAGTCACTGTCAGGGTATGTTGTCTGTCAGGTTATTTCTTATGTGAGTGGTGGAGCCACGCTGTATACAGTTTTGTCCACAGCAGTGTTTCCCAACCTTTTTTGGGCCCACCTTAACATTTTTTTGTTAAATTTGGCACCAATATCTAGCATTGCATTTAAATAACCCAAAGTGAGAGAGCTACAAGTCGTATCAAATCCATTTTTAAATTGCCCCCCTGTGGGGCGTGGGCCCCACGTTGGGAAAGACTGGTCTACAGCATGAATTGGCCGGCTCGGCTAGGTCATTACCACTGTCTCACAGAAAACCAATGTAAAGCAATGGCTTGTTGCTGCATTTCATATGGTGAATGAGATATCCAGAGGCCCAAATCCCCTTCCCCTCCTAATCCCTAATTATCCCTTTCCTTTAAGGTTAGCAACACACCCATAATTCTTTTGGTATTGTAGGCCGTACATGGGCTGTGGAGATCACTTACCATCAAGTGACTCACTTGCTCATTTGACAGCCTTGCTATAAAAAAAAATATCCTAAACTATGCATCATATTGACATGTGGCATTGCCAATCTATACTTATAAAATAACATGTCCTGACTGACTGACTGATTCATCATCGCCGAGCGCAAACTATCAAGGCTACAAGCATGAAATTCGGACTGTATATTCATTTTGTTATGTAGGCACCCACTAAGAAAGGATTTTAGAAAATCCCACCCCTAAGGGGTCAAAATAGGGGATGATAATATGTATGAAAGTCCGTCATTTTGAAAGTTACATAAACAAAATTCTGTATTTCGGTTATTGAAGTAAAACAAATAAATACATGTTTCAGGAATTTTGGAAATTTTATTTAATAAGGGATGAAAAAGGGGGTGAAAGTAAATGCGAAAGTGAGTTTGTTTGTTACTCTATATCTAAATCACTGAACCGATTTTGATGAATTTATCTACAGAGACAGATGTACCCTGGAGATGGTTACAGGCTACTTTTATCCCGGAAAATACTGTTCACGCGGGCGGAGCCGCGAGCAAAAGCTAGTCATTAATAAAAATTTTAGATGCTAACATTATTAAGATACTTTATCTATCACCTATACCTGTGTTATCATATTTTTTTTCTATCATGTCACCTCTAAGGGTACCACAAATGCATCATTAGCATGACAGATTATTATAAATAAATACACCCAACAGTCACATACATAGTCCTGACCCCACAGTAAGATACCTATTGGAAGGAGGGGCTTCCAATAGGTATCGATAACAAGGTCATAAAAATGATTACTAACCAGCTGATTTTTTTGTTTTTACTTAGTTAATATCTATATAATTTAACAGTCTTATTGTCCTACAAATAAAATAATAAATTTTTGAGTATCATCAAATCGAAATATTCTATCCTTGCTACCTCTGTTAGCTACCACAATAGAGAATTTTCGCATAGGGAATTGTTGGGCGTCTCATCGAAACGAAGCTACTCACGGAAAATTAGCTTGATAGTAATCAAGTGGATCAGTTGGCCCAGGGAACCCAGACCATTACTGTTATATATAAATTTGAGGGCCACTTCTTCATAATTTTAATTTTAACTATGTCAAATTTTACACTATGTGCATGCAACATGTTAAAAAGGGTACAAAATGTTCTTTTCACACAGAATTAATACACAGAAAACAATTATTAAACAGAAAACAAGTCTTCAAGCAAGTGTTACAATTGTCGAATGTACATTTAAAAAAAATATAATAACTTTGTCTGTATGCCTACTCCAGACCAACTGTAACCATTTTTCTCTATCCCTAGCCACTATTGACCATGACCGCCACTTGCTACAAACTACCTTAGTGACCAATGTCATGGATGGTGGTCTGCCTCAATTCCTTTGCGTGTTTCTGTTTTATGTTAAATGTATGTGATAAATATTTTCGACAGAAACATATTTAATTCTAGTGAAGTTTTATGACCTTGTTAAATCTTTTTTTTTTTTATTTAGCATAGGCCAGCATACAAGCAAATAGGTCACCGGATGGTAAGTGATTTCCACCATCCAAGGAAAACCACAATACTAGAATTATTATTGGAAAAAAGTTTCTAGTCTGTGTAAAAAGTATCTAATTTCTTTTCGCATACCCTCCTAGTGTGGGAATAAAGTTATAAAGAAATTGCAAAGTATGTAAAATATGCTTAGTAATATTTTTGCTGAATAGTATAAGTTTTGTGTTACAGAAATGGGCAGCGTTTCTTTATGAACACATGGTATATTTATGTTATAGACAACCATAAATGTAGCAATAGCTCAGTGGGCAGCGCTAGACTTATAAGGTGAAAGTACATGCCCCAAGAATGTGCACTCCTGATGTTTCTGAATGACTTATGTATTTATTAATTATCGCTTTTTTTAATGGTGAAGGAAACATCGTAAGAAAACCTGCATCCCTGATAAGTTCGCCATAAGATTTTGAAAGTATGTGAGGACTTATTATAGGCATTAGGCCAGCGTGATGGCCTACCACGTAATTTCTGAAGGTCCTTGCCAAGTAGATTGTATTTAATACTATGAAAAGTGTGAAAATGCAAATAATAAATACACCCAACAGTCACATACATAGTCCTGACCCCACAGTAAGATACGAGTCTTGTGTCGTGGGTATCAGGAACTACGGGAGACTTTCACAACACCCAGACCCCGACACAAATATTTGTGGATCACAAACATTTGTCTCGGTGCGGAGATCGAACCCGCGGCCTCGTTTAACAGCCGGCTACGAGCCCGCTGCGCCACGGAGGCTAGATATAGACAATCAATGGGGAATCTGCTTAGAACGTTATTATTCGTAGAACAGAGTGAGAAATGTCGAGTGCGGGTCGCAAGCGTGCCGCACCAGCGTCGAGCCGCGGCGGAAAGGCTCCGCGCCGCAAGAAGCCAGTGCTGTCCGAAGACGAGGATAGCAATGACTCCACGCAGTCCAACCCGGCGGCGCTCGAGGAGCCTAGAACCCCCTCGCCTGAGCCTGAGGAACCCACCACTAAGCTGCCTGAGGTATGTAATAGATATATAATAAAACTTATCTTGTTCTTTCAGTCTGGGACAGTCCGGCACAGTTTGGCACAGTCCGGCACAGTGCTAGACTCCACTTTCCTAGTAAGACGCCTCCACTTAGCCCGATCTGTAATGAGAAGATTGGCATTTGGCTCTCATGTCTCCCTCTAATAAGTCAAGCCAACACTATTTTGGTCATCCGTGGGAATACATACGTAACTTAAAAAAACAGAGATATATGCTTTTAGGTGTGATTTCTAACCTATCTCTGCCATTATCAAATTAGTTGAATATATTTTTTAAAAAACAATCTATTTTTCGTCAATAGCAGCAAACATAATCTTTAAAATGCTGTTTGAAATATTAAATTTAATGAAGACTTATGGAAGGTATGGCGTTCCGACAAAAAACTCTTTTGAGAAATAATATAGGTAAGGATATAGGTAAACTAAACTCCCGCAAGGCAATTCAGTAATCAATTACATCACAACTGGAAGTACCGTTCAATTATAATGGTGTCTTCACAGGAACTGCTCCAAACGTTCTACAAGCCGCCTGGTACGCTGCTGATCGCCGGCCTCGTCTCCTGGGACCTGGTGGCTCGACGCGACAACAACCCCACCAAACGGACCCACCCCAATCTCTACACCTTCCATAAGTTCACCGATCGACGGGTGAGTGCAACTTGAGTAATTAGTACGAATAAGTAGCCAATCTCTGACCGTTTGAGATTGAAGTGTTCGGTTTCTGATAGGTTGATCTGTGTTACATTCATTAATCATCTGTTAAATCTCATGTCAAGTCAAAACTCTACGAGTGGTAGAGCCACGTTATTGTTGTGTCGTTTGCCGGACTATGCAATAAAAAAAAAAAGAAACGAGTTGCTAGAAGTGTGGTCAACTCTTTTGATTCGACACACCTGTTAGTTAACAAGGCTTTCAAACTATGAAAAATCGTATGTCAAACGCTATTTTGGGTTTGCGGCAGATTCATAAATAATTCTATCGTCAAATGGCGACCCCTGCAGTATCTCATCATCAGGGTTGTAGGTCATGGTGGGAGGATAAGTGGTTTTGGGTGGGGGAGTTGAGATGCAAGGGTAGGTAATAATAAAAATGGGAGCGAGGAGAGGGTATACAGTCGAAATAAGAGGAAGGAGAGGGGAGGGATGCAAGAAAGAGAGGAATGGAAATATTTTGTAATTGATGCCAGGGGATTTATTTAAATTATTTTGTTTCGACAGTATCGTCTAATCGTTAGCGGGTGCACGGCGGGGCATTCGGTTATAGTTTCAGAAGATGGAGAAGCCTACACGTTTGGTAAGTTATTGTAATTAACAATTCTTTAATTTTAATATTCCGGCAAGAGCCCATATCTCATAGTAGACTGACCACAGAGATAGCCTTCATTAGACGCCATGAATACTAGAAACTGTATGAATCGAAATTGCCACATGTATATGGTTTCGTACCCAAAGGACATGTAGTCTTTTTTTTGTTTATACGCTTTGACTTTAGTCCATGTAATTATGTAATGTATGTTTTCTTATTGTGATCTGTGTGGCTCATTGTGATGTGCTGAATTTTTGACCTTTCTTTCAAATATACAATAACATTTCAACCCACTTCAAGTTCAAATTGATATATTTTGTTAATATCATTAAATTTAAATAAATTCCGTTTTTTTTGTATAATTTGTAAATAAAACATTGCCTATGTACGAATATGCAAACTAGATCTTTAAATTGTTGTTTTTGGCGATAGGCTCGCCCCCTATCACGTTATGGGACAGAGATACGCTCGGCGAAATATGTGTAGTGGTTACACCTCTGCCTACCCCTGCGACGATTACAAGCGTAAGTCTTTTTTTAGAGACTATCCCGCCCACACACCCGCCACCGTAACTCCTGTGCACCAGGATCAACAGTGGCACGCATTTTTGTTGACACCGAGCAGTGAAGCTCGGCGAGTCTCTGGGAATGCCTAAATGTTTTTGTCCCGCAACGAAATTAATCAGATACAAGGTGTAAGTAGGAGTTTTGGCGGGAATTCCGACAGTGCAGTTCATCGCTTATTTTAATTTATTTCATAAACTAGTTTAGAGTTGTGTTTGTTGTATAAAAGTGATGTGGATTTGTTCAATAAACATTGGCGGTGATGAACAGTATGTGGAAACATTGAAATAAGTGAATTAAGAATCGTACTGAAAGGAGTTAACACCATAACTCCGACAAGACCTTGAAATCGTCCGCACCCGTGTTTCATCGTTCTTGTAAAAATACTTGAGAATAAATTATACTTGACAAAAATGCATAATACTGCGAAAACCATTAATAAAAAAGTCTGTATGTATGTGTTTGTTTTAGGTCGCAACATGAGCGGACAGCTGGGATTCGGCGACACGGTGACACGTAACGTGCCCGAGCCGGTGCCGTTACTGCGAGGCAAGAACATCATCCACGCAGCCGTCGGGAGACACCATACGCTATTTGTTACCGGTACGTATGTTTGATGAAGTGATAACTTATGGGAGGGTAAACCGCTTCGTCACGTAACGATACGGCAACAGTAGGCAGGCTCTTCCTTTCTCACTTTAACCCACAGTTATGTAATATAAATTATCATTTTTGTGTACGATAGTGTGTACTTTGACCGGACTTTGACCAGACTTTGATTTGACTTTGACCGGACTTTGACCTGACTGGACTGGAGTGCAATGCAGAGCAATGCAATGAAGTGATAATTTCTTACGGGAGGGTAAACCGCTTCGTAACGTAACGCGTTACGACGCCACTCTGTCTGGGTTCCCTTTCTCTCACGCACACGGCAGCAGTATGCAGGCTCCTCCTCTTTCACTTTAACCCACAACGCAGCGCATTAAATAGTTCAACTTAGATTAGTTTAAGTTATCACTTCTGTCGAGCGTCCCTAGACGCACAGGATTTTTTATCCCAGCTCGGCTAAGTGACTGCACTCCACCTGATGGTAAGCACAATGCCGTCCAAAAAACCAGTGACCCCCGACAAACAATGAGCTTATCGGTGGTCACCAGAATCATGCCATTGTATGAATACTTCTCCACACTCCGATGATTTATCAGATGTTAACAAATCCCAGCTTCCGTGGCTTGTCGGGCGAGTAGCAGGCTGTGAAGCGAGAGACCGCGGGTTCGATCCCGCACCGAGACAAATGTTTGTGTGATACACAAATATCTGTTTCAGGGTCCGGGTGTTGTGAGACTGAAAGTCTCATAGTTCCTGATACGCACGACACAAGACTCGTATCTTACTGTGGGGTCAGGACTATGTGTGTGACTGTTGGGTGTATTTATTTATTTATTATTCCTTTATGAAGTCGGTATAAATACATGATACGTTTGTACAGACACCGGCACAGTGTACGCATGCGGTGACAACAAGAGCGGTCAATGCGGTATCGGGAATACAACACCGCAGGTCCTTAAACCAACACGCATCAAGTACACGTAAGTTTTACACGCAATTCATATTTCCAACTAGCTTTATATAGTGGTAGAGTCATGCTGTAGACAGTTTTGTCTACAGCATGAATGGGCTGGCTCGATCGGGTCGTTACCACTGTCTCACAGAAAATCGACGTAAAGTAGCGGCTTGCTGCAGCGTTTCGTACGGTGAGTGAGATATCCGGAAGCCTAAATCCCCTCCCCTTCCCAATCCCTAATTATCCCTTTCCTTTAAGGTCGGCAACGCGCCCATGATACTTTTGGTGGTGGGCGTACATGGACGGTAGAAATCACTTACCATCAGGTGACCTACTAGCTCGTTTGCTGGCCTATGCTATAAAAAAAAACTAACCTAACCTTCTATCTGATCAATTTCGTTGCGTGACAAAGACATTTAGGCATTCCCAGAGACTCGCCGAGCTTCACTGCTCGGTGTCGACAAAAGTGCGTGCCACTGTTGATCCTAGTGCACAGGAGTTACAGTGTGTGGGCGGCATAGACTAAAAGTACACGTAAGTTTTTTTGTATTATGTAATCTCACTATCTCCCTCGCACGCGTGCACAGTAATGGCGTGACCTGTGTTGTGACGTAACAAGACATGTCGTGCGTGATTTTTCTGTAATTTGACAATTACCCCTTCCAGCAGAATTAAATGGCTCGTAACTTATTGACTTTTTATTATTGACTTGATTTATTTTTGACTTTATTTATGTAATTATTTCGAAAATAGATTCCGGAGAAAAAAAGATTAAATTACTTTATTCATTAAGGAATATTTAATAACCGTACTGGTAATGTTTCCAGCGGTGCTCCCATCGTGAAGGTGGGTTGTGGTGCCGAGTTCTCCATGATCCTCGACTGCAACGGAATCTTGCACTCCTTCGGGATGCCCGAATATGGACAACTAGGTAAGGTGTCCTTTAAACTCTTACTAGCTAACTATTGTTCGCGGCTCCGACCGGGTCACTCTTTCCAGGATTAAGAGTGACGTAAATGTAATAGTAATATCGGGAGGCCCAAATCCCCCTCCCTTCCCAATCCCTTAATTATCCTTTCCTTTTAAGATCAGCAACGCGCCCATGATTCTTGTAGTATTGTAGGCTTACATGGGCGGTGGAGATCACTTACCATCACTTGCTCGTTTGCCAGTCTATGCTATAAAAAAAAACCACATACTTCTGATACTTAAAAAAAAAAAAATGGGTGCGTGTACTTATGTACGCGCGTGAGAAGTTATACTTCTTTGGCATCATTAAATAACCAATAATAAGTATTTAACATTAATAATTTAATAATATTTAGTGTTAATTATATTAAATAAAAGTATTTTAATTTATATCAATAAATAATACATACGGATAGTTAACCTCAATTATATTGGAGCACTTGAAAAAGTATATAAGCACAATTTTTTTCACTAATATTCACAAATAGTAAGTAATATCAATCAAAATATTCAATTTAAATCACTACTGAATATAATTTATTAGCACATATATAATTCGCACTTGTATGAAACTCAAACACGTGTTGTGAATGTATAAACTAGAGACATGTTGATAAATATTATAAATATGAAAACAGTGATCAGAGGTGACGAGCGTACCAACATGCGCGACTAATATCGAGGTTCAATTCCTATTTTGTTGGTAGCTTTTTTTTCGAGACTTAATGAGCGGTTAAGCAGACGGCTTCATACTGTTAATTTTGTGTCACAGGTGCGCGCGCATCTTAAAATTTCACTCTCATCATTTTTTCATAACGCGCCTAAAGAAGTATAACTTCAAAAATACTTTTAAAAGTTATATGTGTATTGAATGGATACATAATGAGAACTAATAATATGTGAAGTTTGACACCCAGTATTTGTCCAGCGTGGTGGACTAGAGCCATATTAGAGGAGGTCCGTGCCCAACGGTGGGATGTGTTTTATACAGGGATGATTGTGTTATAATAGAACCCGGTTCCAGGTCACAACACCGACGGTAAATACTTTGTGACTTCAACGAAGTTGTCCTACCACTTCGAGACAGTTCCGAAGCAGATCGCACTCTACATACAGAAGTCCAAGGATGGATACATAGCGCCGGTGAAGGATGTCGCCATAGTGGACATATCTTGCGGGAATAATCACACGGTAACTACTTATCTATTTTATGTATACATGGTGCGCTGCCCACCAAGTTCGATCGTGTGGACGGATCACCGAACCGATCGATGCTTTAGTCGTAAATGTTCTACCGAGCGTTCAACAAAATATATTACACATTTTGTACAATTGTACACTCTTAACTGCCCTTTCTTTCTCCTTCTTTCATCTCCATCCCATGGTTGCCTGTAAGACATTGCCCTGAGCGATAAGGCCGCCAATTGTACTTCTAATATTAGTTATATTTTAGTGTTATGTACTGTACTTCTTGTGTACAATGAAGTTTAAAATAAATAAATATTAATACATGATGGCGTCCGAGCACGAAGACATTGTTAACATTGGGGACAAAAAAAATATTGTAGAAGTTTTAGAACTTTACAAAGATTTCTCGTGTTTGTGGGATACGTCTCACAAACTATATTGTAACAAAGAAGCCCGCAATCAAGCGTTGCAGATAATTTAAGAGATTTTTTTTTCCGTCTTATTAATGGCGGTTGTGATGTGACTGCTATGGCCAAAACTAACGCCATTTTAGTTCTTTTTTTGAGATCGAAGACATGATGTTCTATCTGTTACACGCTCGAAAACGATTGGACCGTGCGATAAGTTGTGCTCTCGTCTGTTGTGCAGACCGCACCGCACTGTGCGTTGGCCGCACCATATTCGATCGTCTGTTATACAGTAATACCCCGGACTTACGCGAGAGTTGGGACCGAGCGATAACCGTGTAAGTCGAATTCGCGTAAGTCGGGGTACAACTTTGCATGTAAATACATATAAAGTATGTTTAATCGGGACCAGAGTTTAAAGAAAATAATAATTTTGACGAGCGAATGATGCTTGAATTCAACAATTGAGAGTCTTTCACAGCTTCCATATTTTTTTCTTTACCGTTTACAACCGTTCGGACTGTCGATTCCGGTAGGTAATTTTTTTTTGTCATATCACAAATTTTTATTTTTGCTACATACTCTTTGATAATGTTCAGTTTACACTCCAAAGACAGTGTTTTTCTTTTATTGTTAGGTTCAAATGACACATTTTTTCTTCTTTTGGGTGATATAATTTGAGGTTATCAATAAAACGTAAGTAAAAAAAATTGGTGTGTGTCGTGGGACACCAGGTAGGAACGAAGTTCCTTCGGCTAATGTAGAATCGACACAAATTGTAAAAAATACAAATTATCAACTAAAATAACAAAATAAAAAAAAGACGTGTAGCACTCGGAGACTGCCGCGGTAAAGCTATTGTATAGCATTTTTTATCAACTTATGTAATTATAAATAATAACGAGCTAGCGTAATCTTTTAAAAATCGAAGGAGATATAAAAATACTTCAAGTATAACTGGCTGAATGAATTTCATTTTAATTGAGCTGAAATTCGCACACAATTTTGGTGCAGGCAAAAAGGAACTAATGCTGGCTGGTTATGCGGCGCTTTTAACGCTTTTTTTTTACGGTTTTACTATCACATTTTTTTCAGTTCGTTCACGCAACAAAATCCCTATCCCCTCCAAGCCTGCCGTAAGGAACTTCGTTCCAAAAATCTACGCGAAACACGTTCGAACTTGTCGTAAACAGAACACTTAACAGGGCGGAGTGGGAGAGCTGATGCGCGCGGCCATCAAAAATAAAAACCGCGTATCTCCGAACTCGCGTAAAACGGGGTAGCGTAAGTCGGGGTATTACTGTACTTTAATATTTCCAACTCCTCCCTAACCTTCTATCTGATTAATTTCGTTGCGGGACAAAGGCATTTAGGCATTCCCAGAGACTCGCCGAGCTTCACTGCTCAGTTTCGACAAAAATGCGTGTCACTGTTGATCCTGGTGCACAGGAGTTACAGTGGCGGGTGTGTGGGCGGGATAGTTTCTGTACTGTAATACTGTGCAGGTGGCGATCGACTCGAAGCGGCGCGCGTTCAGCTGGGGCTTCGGCGGGTTCGGTCGGCTCGGTCACGCCGAGCAGAAGGACGAGAGCGTCCCTCGTCTCGTGAAGTACTTCGACACGGTGGCGCGGGGCGTCCGGTCCGTGCACTGCGGCGGCACCTACACGCTCGCCGTCAACGATAACGGTACAGTCTTTTTTTGAAGTGATAACTTCTTATGGGAGGGTGAATCGAAACGTTCCGTAACGCGAGCGGTCCATCGACCAGCCAGCGTTAGCCGACCTCCCTGAAACGTCGATTATTTCGAAGTCCCAGGTGGCGTCACACAGTGACCAGTCAGCTTGGACCAGACTTTGACACGACTTTGACACGAGTTTGACACGACTTTTTTTTATAGCATAGGCCGGCAAACGAGCAAGTGGGTCACCTGATGGTAAGTGATCTCCACCGACTGCCACGACTTTGACACGACTTTGAGACGGCTTTGACACGGCTTTGACACGACTTTGACACAGCTTTGACACGGCTTTGACACGAGTTTGACACGAGTTTGACACGACTTTGCCACGACTTTGCCACGACTTTGACACGATTTTGACACGACTTTGACACGATTTTGACACGACTTTGACACTACTTTGACACTACTTTGACACGACTTTGACACGGCTTTGACACTACTTTGACACGACTTTGACACGATTTTGACACGACTTTGACACGATTTTGACACGACTTTGACACTACTTTGACACGATTTTGACACGACTTTGACACGATTTTGACACGACTTTGACACTACTTTGACACGACTTTGACACGGCTTTGACACTACTTTGACACGACTTTGACACGACTTTGACACGACTTTGACACGGCTTTGACACGACTTTGATACGACTTTGACACGACTTTGACACGACTTTGACAGGGCTTTGACCGGACTTCGTAACGTAACGCGTTAAGGGAAGCCAGACAGAGTGGCGCCGTAACGTAACGCTTTACGGCGCCACTTACGGCTTCCCTTTCTCTCACGCATACGGTAGCAGTAGGGAGGCTTCTCCGCTCTCACTTTAACCCACATTAGTTTAAGTTATCACTTCTGTCGAGCGTCCCGGGACGCACACTTTTTTTTTTATAGCACATGCAAACGAGCGTGTGGGTCACCTGATGGTAAATAATCCCCACCGCCCATGTACGCCCACCACCAGAAGAGTCATGGGCGCATTGACGACCTTAGAGGAATGGGATTGGGAAGGGGAGGGATTTGATCTTCCGGATATCTCACTCACCGTACGAAACGCAGCAGCAAGCCGCTACTTTACGTCGGTTTTCTGTGAGACAGTGGTAACGACCCGGTCGAGCCAACCCATTCATGCTGTAGACAAAACTGTCTACAACATGGCTCTACCACTCAAAACACACTTGTTGCACACTTCACTATGTGTGCGTGATCAGTTTTACACCAAAACATACATGAAGTGCTAAATAAATCGGACGTTATTACGCAAACAGGAACCAACCCACAGCAAGTTCAATGGAGATACTGATTTCGTTTTACTTTTGGTGGGGGGATACTTGTATCCGACCGAATAGCGACGACCGTACATTGGTACTAATTGGTGCGGTGTGGGTCGCGTTCCAGGGTCAGCCAGTGTATATCCGGTTCTCCCCAGGGGGCTTGCCCCCTGATCCTAACCCTTTTCCCATCCCTTTTTCTTTCCCCTCCCCTTGGCCCTTTGGCAGGCCGGCATGATCTTGCCGACCTACGATGGACACATTGTTTATCGTTGGTCGACACTATTATTGGATTACACTACACTTACTATCAGGTGTAGCGTAATCACTTTAGTTTACTGTTGTTGTACTTGTTAGTCTGTTTTACTTTAACATTTTATACCCATCCCAAGAAAAGTGCTCAACGCCGCTAAAGAAGAATTCACTAAATAATTTTATTTGATTACCAGGTGCTCTGTTCATGTTCGGCCAAACCAAGAGGACCGGTGAAGCCAACATGTATCCGAAACCAGTCCACGATCTCACAGGTGAGTTTACACAAGCATAATAATAACAACACATGTAATGACTTGATTTTATTTTATTACTTTAATCTTTAAATTTTACGTTGCCGTAAATCTATTGCAGAATTTATCAAAATCCTTTCTTAGCGGATACCTACGTCATAACATCTACCTGCATGCCAAATTTCAGCCCGATCCCTCCAATGGTTTGGGCTGTGCGTTGATAGATCACTATGTCAGTCATTCACCTTTGAGTTTTATATATTTAGAGGAATATTTTGATGTCAGGATGGAATATAAAGAGCGTGGGTACAAGCAACACGTCGATTGTGATCGCAGCCGACGACTCGCTGATAGCGTGGGGTGTGTCACCTACCTACGGGGAACTGGTAAGTCACAATAATAATGTTGAGTTTTGGCGGGAATTCTGACAGTGCAGTTCATCGCTTAGTTTAATTTATTTCATAAACTAGTTTAGAGTAATTGTGTTTGTTGTATAAAAGTGGTGTGGTTTTGTTCAATAAACATTGACGGTGATGAACAGTGTATGGAAACATTGAAATAAGTGAATTAAGAATCGTACTGAAAGGAGTTAACACCAAAACTCCGACAAGACCTTGAAATCGACCGCACCCGTGTTTCATCGTTCTTGTAAAAATAACTTGAGAATAAATTATATTTGACACTGGCAAAATGCATAATAATGCGAAAGCCATAAATAAAAAAGAAAAGAAAAAAAAGAAGAAGAATAATAATGATTCGGCAAATGTTTGTGTGATCCACAGATATTTCTTTTGTGTGTGGGTGTTGTGGGACCGCAAGTCCCTCGTAATTCCTGATACTCACGATACAGGTTAACCTAGTTTGGGGTCAGGATATTGTGCGTGACTGTTAGGTGTATTTATTATTTTAATATTTATTTTTTGAATTTAAAGGTACCAAGGTGTATACCAAGGCAACCTATTGTTAAAATCTTCAATCCACCCTTCAGTCACACCAAGTTAGGCAAACATGCTCCCCTAAACAGGCTAATGTCAACATATAATGAGATATCTTCGACCTGTGATGTGGATATTTATCATTTGTCAGATATCGCTAAATTTGTTAAAAGTTGCACTACAATATAATCCAATCTCATTGTTAGCTTTATGTTTATATAATAATTGTACACTTTTTTTTGCTTGATCACCTCTAGTTTATAGTTTACATAAATTGTTGTATACCCTAATAGGCGACTCATATAGATTAAGGCTGTGAATTTTAACAATTTAAGTGCATAGTGATAAGCCAAAGGTGTATTTCAATAAATAAATAATTTATTTCCAGGGCATGGGCGAGATAAACAAGTCGTCAGCTAAGCCGAAGGAGGTGAGTCGCATGGACTGCCTGAACATCACCCAAGTGACCATGGGGTTCTCTCACACCCTGCTCCTCTGCGACGACTCCACTCAGGAGGTTAAGCAGAAGCTCGCCACCATCCCGTTGTTCGAGCCTTAAACGGACTTAAGCCCCGGAGTTCCGACTTAAGCCACCTTATCATGTGAGTCTGTGACTCGTTTTATGTCATTGAATGTTGTAACACGCTGTGCGAGGGTGGGTTCATATAAAAATGGATGCAAACACGCGATAACATTACAACACATATCAAGTAAAAATTGAGATTATTTTGCTAAATTCATTCGATTTTGAGTAAGTTAAATTCCGTATTTTATATTAAAAATCATAAATTAAACATTCCCCACGATTATGGTTGATGATAGAGTTAGCAAAATTAATTAAAATGTCAATTTTTACTTGATGTGGGTGGAAATGTTATTGCATCCAAATAATGTGCCGTTGAGAATATTAGCTAAACGAATTTTACTATTTAATAACTATAGGTTTAATTATAACGATACCGTAAGTCAATTGTATTTAATTCTCAATTACAATTATATTATTCTATGATTATTTCTGTACTTGGCGACGGAGAATAAATCATTAGGTGGCTCCGCTCTGAGTATGGGAGATTGGGAGTCGATTTCCAATTAAATCACTAATTGGAAGTTAAAATTAATCGACGTCTCTGCGTCTATTTGAATACGGGCGTAAATAGTTTTAATTACCTCATTGAAAACCCGCCCTTACTGAGCCCACCCTTGGCACAGACATTTATGTGTCTATATATGTGTACTATAGAACTGTCCTAGAGACACGCACTGCCATTATATAAAAACCATAGACTAAATCGAACATCATACCATAAATCTTAAAATCGCAATTACCGGTATTAAACTAAAGACTAATAGGTGTTTTTGGATGTGTTTTTTTTTATGCAAAATGTTCAATATTGTGAATCATGTATATGTGAGACTTGAATATTACTTGATTTGGTTTAGAAAAAAAAGGTATTCAGACGGCAAAAGGATAGATTCAATTATTGATATTTGATCTATTGCGTAGAGTCGTACATGGCGTTTCGTACACAGAATCGGTTCGCGTCGTGTTTATTAACACTGCCACATAATTACAAATAAGAACGCTACGTTATGACCTTTGGAAACTGACCAGAAAACCTTAGGACTGTATACCAGTATACCTTTAATAATTTTAGTTAGTGAATTAGGTGTAATATATTATGTACTGTAACAATTTTGGTGAAGCGAGTTGTCTTTGTATGGAGAACTGTCTACAATGGCTGCCCAGCCTCTCTATATAACAGAAATAACATGAATAAATACCATTTTGCGAAAATTTTAACTAAATATGTTAAGAAATTAAGCCGTATTTGAATATGTATATTTAATTTTGATCAGCGTAAACAGGGCCTTCGTGAGAACATCTGACTATCTCGCTCGCACGCCCGCGTTGCGTAATAGCCATCGCGGGCGGTGACGTCACTAAACGCGTTGTTCATCCATTTTTATTCAATATCTTAACTACATAATTGATTAAAACATTAATAAAATGATTAGAACCAGTGGCTCCGATAGAACAGAGTCTTTGGTTATCTTTGGACTCCGAAGATATTAATTTCACACTGCACTTACCATGACATGAACGACTCGCTTCACTTATATGCGTTTTCACCAAGCTTTACTTAACTTTAGTTGATTCCTAACGCCCAGACACATGAAAACTGCGTGACAACGCAACTCTAATACATATTATGTATTGGGCTTTAAAGGTCAATTAAAATTAGGTGAAAAACGATGAAATAGCATTATTTATCTATGTATTAATTCTTTTAATTGTCATTCTAAATTGACTGTCCAATATGTCGGAAATAATCATTTTTTTTATATATCTGTAGCTAAGGTGTGGATGTGTGTGTGAAATGAGAAGCGAAAGACATCGCGCTTATCCTTACTTCGATGTGTCTTCAAAAATTTGTTTGTCAGTATGGCATGCCTTTTAAGTCCAACTCAAGTGACGTAATATTTGGTTATAGAGAAAGTAACGGGGGGGGGGGATTAAACTGTAAGACTATGAGTAACGTATTTAATGAATGACCGTTTAAACTGTAAAACTATACAGTCCGCAAACGTGTATTTGTTTGTGTGACATGTACAGACAGAAAATTAAACAAGATACTATCCGTTTATCTTTCCCTGCTTTATCTTTATGCTTATGTATTTAAATTATTTTTTAAAGTACATCGAAGAGGTTGTGTGAGGTGGGTGAAGGTTTATAACGCTCAATTAAGGTTGCCATGCTACGCATATAATCCCTTTTACCAATCACTTTGTTCTATATTTGATAATATTTATATGACGGATGCTCAGTGTCATCATCATCATCATCAGCCACAGGACGTCCACTGCTGAACATAGACCTCCCCAAAAGATTTCCAGACCGATCTGTTGGAAGCGGCCTGGATCCAGCAACTACCTGCGACCTTTATCAGGTCGTCTGTCCACCTTTTAGGCGGACGTCCAACAATGCTCAGTGTACTTTGTGGAAATATTTCCTTTGAATATGACAGTTATCCGATTTTTTTATCGAATAGACATTGGTACCTATCGATGATGTCACGAGGTAGACTAAAGTAAAAGCTAATTTACTCTTCAAGCGAGTAGTAACGAACTTACTTTTTTTATTAAATTGAATGACGAGACGAGCAAGGCGTTTGCCTGATGGTAACCGCCACGCCTGCCCATAATCAGAAGCAACACCACACAGAACTTTGAATTACAAAGCACTGCATGGCACTGAACTGCGCTCGTCGCCCCGAGACATAAAATGTTAAGTCTCATAATGCCCAGTAATTTCACTGGCTTCAATGTCCTTCAAGCCGCAACACAACAGTGCTTACACACTGTTGCTTGTCGCCAGAAATAGACAAAGCGGTGGTACCAACCCAGAGGGCCTGTCGCATACGAGGGACCTACCACCTTGTAAACTAGACAGGACTTCCCTTATTTTAGTTTAACGGAACCGATTTACACTGTAGACACACACGGAGCACTACGGATTAACTATGAATTAAAACTGGACTCAAAAATTACCGGCCTGCCTAACTGCTTCTTCACACTTCGTTTAAAGGACCCCATATTATAGGAAGGAGGGAACACGTGTGTCGGCAAACTATTCCACAACTACATTATAATTTATATCAAATTTATTATTGTTGTAATGGCTACTCTATACCTACTTTATTATATATGTTCAGAACTTCGTTGCTTCATTTTAGTTTTATATAATTGAAGAATAATATAGAAGGGCATTCAATGAATATTCTTGCTAAATGACTCGTAAAAACCGAACCTTGCCGAAACGCATAATCTGTGCGTTCGTAATGTTTGTACAAGTACTTAATATTGTAAAATCTGCACTGCAGCGGCCGTCCTGTACCGCCCTGTCCTGTCTGAGCGTTGGCTCTATATCAGTGTTTCCCAACGTGGGGCCCACGCCCCACAAGGGGGCAACTTGATAGTGAAGGGGGGCAATTTAAAAATGGACTCAACACACCTTTAACCCTTTCGCTATGGTTTATTTAAATGCAGTGCTAGATATCGGTGACAAATTTAACAAAAAATGTTAAGGTGGGGCATGGCCTAGAAAAGGTTGGTAAACACTGATCTATATAATAAGTATTGTTTAAGAATAATTTTATTAACACATTGTGAGATTCCGTCGCATTTTTGGCCACGCAGTCTCATATACCAATTGGGATGCAGGTTGTGTAAATTCTTATATTGATTTTTAATGAAATCTTCTACGTATCGGATATTTAATACTATCAGCTCTGTGTCACTCTAATTAATATTACGAGTGTACTTTCTTTTTTGAAATTCCTTATAAGCAAAGGTGACACGGTTAGTGCAAAATAAGCTCTCGTGCGTGATTATTCGGTATATTTTAGGTTGCTTGTGCGCACAGCGGTTTTGCTCTATAGTATCATATCGGTATGGATCACTTGTCGAGTTACATAGGACTTTATAACGTCCGCGCGAGAGTCAATATTCGTGTAACAATCTTTACGGAATGAATTTTTGATCTATTAAAATATTCTACAGTACTATAGCAATTACTCTATATTAGTTAACGAAACAATAAAGAATTTACTTTTGACGGTATTTAAAAATAAATATACTCTCAAAATGGCGTCATGGTCTATGGCAATTGGTTTGGCGCCTCGATAAATTTCGTATTTCCAAAATATCACCAAAAGTCTAACTCTGGCACTTAAATTTACATATTATCGTCGATCGTCGTAGATTATGAAACAGTTTTAATTTCTCTATCAAATACACTTTCTTCAGTTGTTTTTTTATATAAATTGTAAACGACGCCAATGTTGCAATCTACACTATGACCATAGGTTTGCTAAAATTTAGAACCTCGACAGAAGTGATTAATTCCCTCATCCCAATATAATGTATGCCCACCATTGAAAGCATTAGTATACGAGTTAATATTATAATATTGTAACTGTTAAATAATTTCTATGATAGCTTGTCTGAAAGTATTGTTGTACGGCTTTGTTACAAAACGTAGATTTAATTTAAAACACCCATTAAAACCGGTGGCCGTCAAACTGCACCTCGCGGACACTAAATAGCAAACAGTTTTAGTAGACAATGATAATATTATTAAAACTGATGATGAAATACAACCCACGGATGTGCGGCCCGCAGTGACACTTCACATTGTACTAGGTGACCCTTGACTAGAAAAGTGTGACGACCAGTGCATTAGAACATCTAAGGTCATATGATACTATGAGTTGTCATAGTAAAAAAAAAACATAAAGTAATCTTAAAATTGGTGTATGTTGTGTAATGAGGCCGATAGTGTTCCCGCTGATCGGGTGATGTATCCGCGTAGATCTCGCTAAGGCTTGAACAGTCAGAACCTCTGTCACAAAAAAAATCTAAAATGTTGCTAATCTGATCCACCTACTCTACACGCGTATAACCGCAATCATGTCTGACTACGAACATGTACGCGCAACATGTGTAAATGCGTGCACCCAGTGTACAAACTAGCACCCAATGTGTAAATGTGGGTGCAAATTATTGTCCAAAATACACGTGAGGGTAATATCGACACCAAAAGAGACTCCGGTCTGCTTTCATCAAATTGTTTTATAATATACAACATGCTTTCAGAATATTTATATTTAACGCATCATATTCTTTTGGTGCGCATGTTACGAGCGTTTACAGGTGTTATTATTATTTATAACTGCTCAATTAGTCGGTCAAGCGAATTTAATATAACATTATTTAGTATTTAAATGCGCTGCGTGAATTGTACTTATTTATTATAAACTGTCACAAACGTTTCACTTTTATCACAATAAAAGTTTTATCATATTATGCCGTCTCTATTATTAGAAATAAATTCAAACTTATAATTTGTTTTCGTACTGGTATAATTTTATTCTTTATAAAATCGTTAATTGTTTTTACTACCAATATAAAACCTTATTAAGAGGGTGACAGACGTACGAGCAAGTACGCGTACTTATGGCTCGACAACCTTTTTCGCGTGTGTCACCGTAAGTACGCGTACTTTAAAACCGCCGCGCAAAATCGTCTTCGATCCAACCGGTTGGAAATCTTGCTCGTAGCTCGTCTTGGCTCGTACGTATAGCAGCACTGCGAGCCGCGAGCCGCCATTTTGTTTCGTCAGTTCGCGGACGCGCACGCTTGTCGTGTTAAGATTTTTGCAATTTTTGTTAATTTTGATTCAGAAATTCATACACCGCCTCAGGCATTCTGAAATAATTATGGAAATCTTCCTTCTCTTCATGTAACTCTTACTAAATTCACATATGATATACGCTCTCTTTTCGTAAGGTAGTTCTTTACTTACACTTTACGACTTCGTCTATTTTTTTAGTTTTTTAAAATGTAATACGATGTAATTCCTAAATAACACAAAGCTTCTTCTGTCGACGACATCGCAATACAGAATGAGTAAGCTTCACGTGTGTCACTAACGTCGAGCGGAGTAAGTTCGCGATCTTAAAAACCGCGTACTTTAAGTTCGTACGTCTATCAACCACTTTAGTGGACCGGAGACATCTTTTATACTCGATTCAATGCGTACATTATTTTTTTATTACCACGCATAAATTTATGTTTTCTTACGTTTACGCGAATGTTACTAATAGAAATAAAACTACTTTAAACGGATTTTATGGCGGTTGTTTTATTTTAATTTTGGTCCCGACGTTTCGAAAGCTATTCAGCCTTCGTGGTCACGGGGTGGACTCTCGTTGATTTCCGTGATTCCCTAGATCCCGGGAGTACTAGAAATCTTTACCTATATCACATTATATCCTGTAAATGCTCGGTCTTTCTTTAGCGATCTTTCCAATTCGTTTTAGGTAACGGTTAAGGTGTAGATGTAAATTTTATTATAGATGTAACCGAACGGTCGAAATAATGTGCATGCGTTATGTAATTTTATTGAAATATATTATTTTCAAATGTCTGTATCGAAATATTTTTACAAAACATTTTAACACAATTTTTTAAGTGTGAACACATAGTATTTTTATAATTAGTATCAGAGATTTGTTCAGAGCTTGCATAGGTATATTAATCAAAATCTCATAAAAACATGCAATCTTTGCAGACATTAAAAATTAAATATGGATTATAGACCATAAATCTCAGAAATAAAAAGATATTTCGGACTAACACATCAAAGGTGAAGTAAGGAGTAATTTAATTCTGTAGTTTAAATAGCGATGTTTTTACGTATTTTTAACACATACTCCATAAAAAAAAAACAAATGTAATACATACCGAAATGTATATCTATATTTAATTTTTAAAACGGCTACAGCTTCGTTTTATGTAATTGTGTAATTTGCTACAGTACTTATTTAAGTAAGTTTTAATGTTAAGTATAATTATTGTGTCAATGTTAAACATTCCCACTACCGTGTGACTAAGTAGACTGTTTTAAGCAAATTTTTGTATAGTAACGAACAAAAAGTGTACTCGATGTCGATCTTTGCTCGTTTTGTCTGAGAATCCGCCATGTTGGATTTAGTGGCGCCAATTTTGACATTTGCGTCGCCATCTTGTCAATATGGCTTTATTCGCGATAAACACTTCGGATTTGATATTCTGTAAAAGTTTTCAGCCAGTATCTCACTAACGTATATAATTTATGTCTTGAGTAAAATAGTGTAGTGCTATTTGTATTTTCCGCATGTTTAAGTTCTTTATAGTTTTATACATTACACGCTCTTTGCGCATTCTAATGTAAATTCTATCACTAAGTAACCCATATTATACAGGTTTTTTAAAGAATTTATTGTTAGAGGGGATAATCTCAGTGACTGGATGTTATGTATGAACTAACGGGTACAAAATATTGTAGTAACCTTGCCAACGAGTTTGAAACTTGATTTGATAATAAAAGTTTTCTTTTTCTTTATTATTGTGTTTTATTATACAGTTGTGCTTCCATCACGATTATAACTTGGAGGTCTCTAATCCTTGTCAATTTATGGGTACTAACTCTATGCCTACTGCCAAGCAGCATTGTGTGAGCATTGTTTTCCAGATTAGCGGCTAATCATCTTATGTTTCAGTACTACGTAATTCAAACTTTCAGGTGTTGCTAAATTGCAATACCACTGCACCACCAAGTAAGTCATTATTAGTCCGACAATAATTTCCTGCATGCTAACTATTAATGAACTGATGTGAACTTCACCAGTGGCTTAGCTAGTGGGATGGGGAGGCAGCCCCCTGCCCCAAAGTTGGTAGGGCCCCCACACCAAACAGCCCTACCTGGGTACTCTGCTCTGCCACCACATGGCCTAAGACACCACTGTCTTTTTGGAGAACAAAGAATTCTCAGTCTGTACACAACATCTACTATTTATGATGATGGATCAAAAAGTTCTTGGAATCAATATAAAAAAATGCAAAAATTTATACAAATATATTTATTTTTCTATTTAATCTCTCTCCAATGCAATGTATTTAGATTAACGTGTTTCTAGCTCAAGCAAGTAGGAGCAACACAAAATTAATGGAAAGCTTAATAACTTAATGGAAAGGATGGTCGTTTCCAAGATATGCTTCGTCTGTTAGTTTCAGGATCAAAATAGTGGGTTTCATCCATGGTGACAAAACGATGACAATTAACCGAATCACACTCCATTTCCAAATGTCGCTTTTTCCCATCTAGCCATCTTGCCGACACTCTCGAACCCCAGAGAATCAATTAAAATGGATTGATCGCTACCAAATGATAATAATATGTTTAGGATCTCAGCTATATGTTTTATGGTAGGTAATTCTTCTTTCTTCCAAAACCGCCGTTTTCTCAACTTTTTTGAAATTTTTTCTGTAACGGCGGTTGAAGGCCGCCCAGAACGCGGCTAATCTTTACAGCTCAATCTACCTCTTTTTAAATTGAGCCACCCAGTACGCAACCGTAGGATAGGGTACCGCGTCATCCCTAAGGGCCGGCGCTCATTGACGGCATGGCACGGCAGGTCATGCTGCGGCATCCCGCGGCGTCCCGTGGCATGCCGTGGCATCCTGCTGAATGCCCAGCCACTCTCTCTCTCTCGCGCACCGCGGCAATCTGTGGAATGAAACGGCATGACACGTCTGGCCGGAGCATCCCGCGGCGCGTCGCGTCATGCCACAGCATCCCGCGGCACGTCGCGGCACTGTGGTATTGAAATAAAGTAACGTGAATTCTAAACTCGTGGCAATAAGATTCAAAATAACTTGATTAGTAATAAAATCCTTTGCCATGCCATGCCGTGCCATGCCGTCTATGAGCGCCGGCCATTAATGTCTGCTGAATGTCCTGTAGACATTTTTTTCAAGCTGAGATACACTTTTATCCATAATATTGCGTTTTTAGCCAGGGACAAATAAACTAGTTTGTAAGCCACTTCGTTGCACAAAACCATTTATTATATGCAAACAAACCAACGACTAAAGAACGAACTGACAAAAACAAATGACTGTTTGCATAAATATTGTATGATTAACACTATTTAATTTGATTACCTACTATTCAAGATAATTGCAGACATGTCTTTGGCCTTATAATCTAAGATAATTTCAGACTTGGCTTTGGGCTTAATATTCACGATAAATGCATACATGGCTCTGTCCTTTCCAACTGCAAGATAATCGGCCTTTGATCTTTATTTAAGTTTTTGGACGTGAAAGAGAAGTAACAGCAGACTATGCTGCTTATGCTCGGTTCGTCATTTAAGCTAATAAAAAACTGTGGGTTGCAGAATGACTAAAAGGAACTGCACGTTTGAGTAAATAGACAACCTAATAAGGTAGCAAAGGTATGCGAAGTCTGCCAACCCACATTAAGGCAGTTTTCCTGATAAAATGGTAGGAAACCACCACTATTGGTCACCCCAGCATAGAGTCGCATGGGCTTGTCTATTCCCAGTCCAATGTGGCCAGAGCTATACTTTAATACTAGATTTGTATTTTGGATGATTTTCTAAACATCAGTATTATTTATTTTTATTAACCTGAATCAGTGTTTATCAAACATTGTTCTGCCATGGCCCGGTTATTTTCACACTGCCCCTTCGTGACCCACTTAATACTTTTAAACCCAAGATGGTTCCATTAGATAAAAAATTACATATTTATTAATAGTAAATAGGTTTTATTAGTACTACATACTTTGGTGTCGCCTATTTAGCAACTAAATTTTAATGCGAACTATGGTGTAGTACTGATTATTTTTTAATAAAGTATCCAAGTTCGAAATCCGAAAATGATGAAAGTTTAATCTTAAGGTCTGGTTCCACTTCGTCGGTTTTTATATTTATTTTTAAGGTAAACTAGTGTTGAAAACCTGAATACTTACGTTGCGTCAATCGATAATAGATAACATTTTTAGGCGGCAAATTTGCGACCGGGTATTTTATTTTGATGGCCCGGTACCGGGTCGACCCGGCAAATGGGAAACGCTGGAGAACATTTAACCAAGGAGTAGCGCATTTCATGACCTTAAAATCCTTCGGTTTTGAAAGAAAGAAAAACAAAATGGCGCACAATTTTAAAATTTTACATCAAATCTGCAATGCAAATACAAATAATTCTACATCATTTTGTCTCGTAAACCAAACCTCAGTGACTCCGCTAGATGGACAACCTAGAAAGGATTGTAGTGTCCAGAAGGCATATCTTGAACTCCGATTGACTCGGCCCGCCAAGATACCCCTGGAAGGGCGCCGTGTAATCAGACCTGCGCAAACTTCAAGTGGCTGATTAGTGACGATGTCATTATCTTGTTTCGGAAAGCAAGACCCATGTTTTCAGTGCTTTTTTGAAATAGCTAAGTTAAAATAAAAAACCAAGATAAAGTCACAAGTGTTGAAAAATAATAAAACTAGATATATATTTTATTTTTAACTAGCTGTCCCGTGCAATTCCACTCACGTACATATTATAACTGATATTATATATGATCGTAATGCGATGATATCACTATTATTTCCACAAAAGAAATATATTACATCAAAATATTTATTGAATTTAAAATGCTGAAAACATACATAATTTACATCATTAAGTAAATTCAAAGTAAATCATCATCATCATTAAGTAAATCATTATTTTAGTTCTACCACCAGGTCGGTCGGATGTTTTGTTTGAGCTATTATGTAAATAGTAATTTAAATTTTAATGTACACTGGGCTTTATAAATACATCAGTGATCTGTATATTTTCTTTTTCTTCATTAAGCGACACAAACATGTATAATGAAAATATAAATAAATCTGCAGCATTTAGTAGGTTTTATAAATATTTTCGATTTTGTTTTAATAATTTGTATTTTTTAATATCCCATCCTTTCACTGTTAGTACTTTTATATATTTTTCCAGTGACTGGTAGGTATATTGTCGTTAAATTTCATCTGGTCACACTAGTCCAGTCAGTCCGCTGCCAAATCCGCTGCCATAAAAAAACGCAATGGTTACGATAAACGGGGAGTGTTTTTAATTTCTAATAAATTCCAGGTCAGTATCTATTTTATTTTTATCGACGTATAAACATAATTGTGAATTATAACCTGATAAGTTTTATCCTACGTGGCGTAATTCATGTTCAACATAATATTTTGTGGAGTGCGGTAGTTTGTACTTTGTGGTGGAGTTTAGCTTCGCGAAAGAAATCACGATACGATGTTTTGTCTTGGCGGGTGGTTTATCCTTCGTGTGGGTGGGTGATTGTCAAAATTGTTCATCGGATCGCGGAGCTCTATGTAGGTAGCGGCGGACCTTTTTCTTCTATATTTATAACAGAGTCCGTTCACCTATGTGTACCACTTTCTGTACTAGCGTTACGAATACAAATTTAGCTATTTAATTTCGATAAAATTCAACGTACGTAGTGGTGTTTGCATTTCACCGTTGGATACTCGAGGTAAGTGGACTCCAATAATTGTTTTCTAACTTCATATCCGTTTTTGACGTTATTAATTCTGTATTGTGACAAAGTTGGTGTCCTGCCAAGTGCCGACTTATGGATTGGCCAGGTGATTAATAACAACTTTTTGATATGAATTCATAGGTCTGCAATGAAATAGAGAAGAGTATTGAAGCTCTTGAATCATTTAACAAAGTTTAAAATGTTCTATTTCAACAATATTGTTAATAATACACAATCACAGTTGATACTTGGCTGTGTGAATCAGTAATTATTCTAGAATTTACTGGACAAGCATCCATTTTGTGGTGAATTTTTGTAACTACCCCATACAGAAAAAAAATAATAATGCTGCACTATAGACCATGAATATATCATTATTGTGTTGTATCATGTATTTTACTTATTATTTTAATTAAAATAATATCATTTATGTTTATCTTTTACCTACGGAAAATAGGGGGACAATATCATTTACTTCCTTAGGTTTACAAATGGAAAGCGGGTAGGAAAATTTTTACTTCACTGTGAGGCATTTTAAGCTAATATAATCCATTAATTATGCGCTTAATAGTGATGTTTTCCTTTGAAACATTCTTTACATATAAATTCATGCCTTTATCCTTGAAGGGTGGGCAGAGGTGTATAAATACAATGTTATTTCACCAAACTTATTTCCGGAATGTGCCTATTATGGGTTGGGAATTAATCTGAGTTTTTGAACTGAAAACTCCAAACATAAATTGTGATTGCCCGATCTCAGAATTGAACCCAGGATCTCACTGTTTTCAGACTGCTTACTAGACCAATAACCAGTGAATCTATAGTTTACTTTATACCATACCTTCAGTTCTTCACTACACCAGATGGTAAACATAGTGCAGTCCAAAAAACCTTCAACCATAGAGTCATGCCAGCCTGTATAAATGCTTCTTCCCTCTTTGAAGAGGGGCTTCTTCCCTCTTCAAATTGAGGGGCCTCCGACAGAACAGGTGGATGACCAATGCAGGCAAAGAAATACAAGGGTGTGCCCCTATACCCACCTTAACAAACTGTGGTTGCTATCCAAGCGTATATGAATCCTGCCACCAGCAAATCAACAACCTTTGCCTGTGGCTCTGCCTGCGGCTCTGCCTGTCTGCATAAACAACTTTTTCTGTAATACAATTTTTCTATGATAAAAGAAGCTAACCTAACCTAACCTTCCCCAAAGTTCCATCTATCACTCTACCAAAATTCACCAATATTGCTTTAGTGATTTAGGCTTGGGAGTCTAAAAACAAACTTACTTTCACATTTATAATATTAGTTAGGGTAGTCTCATAAACCAACAAAAATATTAAAATCGGTGATATTGTATTATTAACTTGTGGGTAAGTTATTGTAAAATATCTGAATCATTGAATAACTTAATGTTAGTTCTTACATATTTTGAAATTCATTTGAAAATATGAAATTTGCTAAAATTATTGAGTCTCAATGCCTCTCTTGAACATTTCGTCTGTTTATGATCTGTTACAAACATTGTTATATTCTATGTCGATATATAATGTTTTAAATTTTCATTGACATTTGCATTTGTGGTATTGGAGTCGAAAAGCATGTAAATAAAAAAAAATGTTTATTTTCATGATGCTTCACCAGTGTTTGAGCATTGGGCACAAAAGATACATAAATTCTAAGCTATTAAATAAAATACAGATTATTTTCCATTTATATATTGTTTTTTTATATTGCATAGGCCGGCAATCGAGCAGGTGGGTCACTTGATGGTAAGTGATCTCCACCGCCCATGTACGCCCACAACCAGAAGAATCATGGGCGCGTTGTCGACCTTAAAGGAAAGGGATAATTAGGGATTGGGAAGGGGAGGGGATTTGGGCTTCCGGATATCTCACTCACCGTGCGAAACGCAGCAGCAAGCCACTACTTTACGTCGGTTTTCTGTGAGACAGTGGTAACGACCCGGTCGAGCCAGCCCATTCATGCTGTAGACAAAACAGTCTACAGCGTGGCTCTACCACTCAATTCGATCCCTAATACACTTTATTTCCATACATTTTCTATTAAGCTATGGAATCGTTTTCCGACACACATGTTTCCTTCTTCATATAATATGGAGTCCTTTAAACGGAGTGTGAAGAAGCAGTAAAGCAGGCCAGAATGACCTTGCCGACCTACGATAGTCACATGGTCTGTCATTGGTTGACACTATTCTTGGATTATGCTACACTTACCATCAGGTGTGGCATAGTTACTTTGTCGAGCCAGGATAAAAAAAGGGACTTTAATGACAATCAATTGTGGATTTATTTAACAATAAATATTTGAGTAGCAGGCCTAATATTAATTGCTTATTCTTTATAAACATTTTTTTTCACATAACTAAGTAAGTGATCTTTTAGAGCAGTATTTCCCAGGGTTCGAGGATATATATCAATGGATATATATCAAGATATATATCCGATATATATCAAACTGGTTTTGACGATATATGTCAATGGATATACTTATCAAATGTTTGTTACTGTATTTCTACTTCCCAAATGTAGATGGCTTGAGAGTAGAGTTAAAACATACTCCCTAATGGTGAGTTCTAACCCATTAATGGCAACACTTCTGCCGTAAAAGAAGATTTTATGTTTTTTAGTTGATTATGCCTTATCTAAAAGTAGATTTTGCAATATGCAAACAGTATTCATAAATAAAACAATAAAATAATAATACGACTTTCATACAAAATGGATATATATCCAACTTGATATATATCGGATATATATCATAAATATCCGATATTTTGATATTTATAATAAATATCGGATATTTTCGAACCCTGGTATTTCCCAACCTTTTTTAGGCCATGCCCCACCTTAACAGTTTTTTATTAAATTTGTCACCGATATCTAGCATTGCATTTAAATAACCCAAAGCGAAAGGGTTAAAGTCATGTTGAGTCCATTTTTAAATTGCCCTCCTTAACTATCAAATTGCCCCTCTGTTGGGAAACACTGTTCTAGAGCATTGGTTTCTAAAGTGGGTTCTGCCAGTCCCATGGCTTCTGAGGAATTACATCAGGGTTGTGTCTTGACGTCTTGACTTGATTCACAAAGTATCTGACTACATTGTAGATGAATGCGATGATTGATTGCATGCTCTTGTTATCTGTAAATATTAAAAACGAATGTGACAGCACTTCAGTGTTGTAGGGACCACCATAGGGATGTGCTGCTGAAGCTATAATGTTACAATTTACAACACATAAGTTGTTTAATGTAGAAATACACCCAACAGTCACAAACATAGTCTGTCTGGGGAGGCTGTCTAAGTCACAGTCAGTCAAAGTGACAATGTAGTGTTGCTACTATACACCCAACTTAGAACTACCCTCACCAGTTATTTTAGTCTCAATTTATGCCAATGAGGAATGTAATAAAATAATTAGATTATAATATGTACTGTTTGTGCATGAGTTATAGTAATTAATATATATATATATATATATATATATATTTATATATATATATATATATATTATCTTAAATTTGTGAATAATGCATAGTTGCATAAGAATGTCTTATTAACTTTTCATGTATCAAGTTAGTGTTCAAACAATTTATTTCTTTCTTTCTTAATAGGTTTGTGTCTACTTTTGTAGGCATGTGGTATCATAAACCAGTTAGTATTGAGTAATGAAAAATGTCCTTAATTGATGCAATAGATCAAAATGAAACAATGGTACACTGGTGATTGATTGTGTCACTTGCTCTAACTGGTTTTATAAAAAGCTAATTGGATCTGGTTACGCAAAAAGGAACCAACCCATAGCAAGGGGAAATAGAGATACTGATTTTGTTTTACTAGTCACTTGCCAGGATAAAATATACGTAATATTTATCTCGATAATTAGAAATACCGGTTTTTAGTTAAAATATTTTTAAATATTTTTAAGTTTGTTCTTTATTTGTCGTTTATTTTAAACTAGCTTTTGCTCGCTATGCGTGAACAGCATTTTCCGGGATAAAAGTAGCCTGTAACCGTCACCAGGGTCCCATCTGTCTCTGTAGATAAATTCATCAAAATCGGTTCAGTGATTTAGGCGTGAAAGCGTAAAAAACAAACTCACTTTCGCATTTACTTTTACCCCCTTTTTCATCTCTTATTAAATAAAATTTACAAAATTCTTGAAACACGTATTTATTTATTTTACGTCAATAACCGAAATACAAAATTTTGTTTATGTAACTTTAAAAATGACGGCCTTTCATACATATTATCATCCCCTACTTTGACCCCTTTGGGGTGGAATTTTCCAAAATCCTTTCTTAGTCACCCGCCTACATAACAAAATGAATATACAGTCCGAATTTCATGCCTGTAGCCTTGATAGTTTGTGCTCGGCGATGATGAATCAGTCAGTCAGTCAGGACATGTTATTTTATAAGTATGTATAGATGTTTTAGCTATGTCTTACGCGACGTATGATCGGCGACGGATATTCCGCTAGATGTGAATCTGAAATTCCTCCGATATGTTCCGCATAACACCGTGCAGACATAATCATGCTTAAAATATATTTATATGGATATTTTTAAAATCCGTGCCATATATTTAAGCCCACTGATCGTGTGGTGTTTGTTTTGAACATGTGTCGGATTCAGGCATGTATATTTATCCGCATCACAATGCATTGGCTTACAACGCCTACCAAGAATGTACCGTGTTAAAAATAATACCGCCATGTGTAGTGATACCAATCGGGAACTATGTAGATTGTATACTTGTCGTTTATGTAACTGTCTCATTCCTGCAATGTTCGAACGGATGCATAATGCGGATATGCAGAAATGTGTACCGCTATCCGGAGTTAGGGCGGGAGGGTGAATGGTTGGGAGGGAGGGTTAAGGAAAGGGGAGGTGATAACAAGGCCGGCAGCCAGGAGAGAGTGATAGGAGGAAACAAGATGGATGAGAGGGGAAGGACGCAAGGGGGAGATTAGGGAAAAGGAAAGGACTGGATGGGAGAATATTTAGGTTAGGTCAAGTATAGACTATCCTAATTTAAATCTGTTATTTTTGGTACCCGAGGCCGGCAAACTAGCATATGGGTCACCTGATGGTAAATGATCTCCAGTGTCCACCGCCTTTAAATATCCACAATGCCTAAAGTGTTTAATTAGTACGGTTGGGATCGCTAATGCTTACCCAATATATATATATTTTTTTTATTCAACTATATTTTTGCAATCAAATCATCAAATCGGGAAATTGATTTGCTGGCGGGGGGACACGGGGCCATAACGCCGACATACCGGGATATGGCTGGTGTATCGGGACATATTGCAGCCCTTCTGTAAAACCTGCATATTCAGAATGCTCCATAAGAATATCGTATGCATGCTAAGCTTAAGGCCTAACCCTTTTCATTTGAATTATTCTTATAACTGCTCTTTATTTATTATTTTCCAAGATAAACAACGATTGCCGAAGTGCATTACTAACACCGTAGTAGTGTATTTGTGAATGGATACTTGCACACTGCAATATCAGTGTTCTATGCACCGGAAAACCTCTCAACACGAATTTATTTTTGCTCTTCACTATCTTAAGGGTGTTACTAATGACAGGTTTAGACGAGTCGAATTGTTTTCGACTAGAGACTTCATATATAAGGTTTTCGTCGTTTAATTCGATTGAAAGTGTGTGCAAAGTCAAATCGCATGTGATTTATCAGACGATCGACCAAATCGAATTGTGTGAACCCGCTTATGGCTAAATTGTAAACTTAAACTTCGATAAGCCTGCTGATTAAATCACTGCATAAAAATATTATGTGTAATATACTTTCATTATGGAAATTTCTTTCGAAGCAGTATTTTTATGAAAGCGCTCTACTTACATAAAAAAAATACTGCTATAATGTAATCTTTGACGTAAAATTACTAGTTACGATTCACTAGTATAATTCGATTATTATCGATTCCTATGAACGCTAATTCTTAAATAAATATCTTTGTAATCGAATAAAAACCGCGATGTCTTTTACAAGATTCTAAACACAAATTTTAAATACCGTAATCACTAAAAAAACGCAACCGCCGCACCATATCTCTGTTTTTGGTATCACGTAAATAAACGAAGGTCATTGGTACGGGGTACAACCTTAATATTGAAAGACCAAATTGAAAGCCATGCTGTCATGCGCTATTCGCATTGGTGTAGCATTTGCAACTAGTATTTCCGTTCGGCGTTCGTCAGGTGGTTCGGGCGGGTTGCCAACAAACCCACCCCCTCCTTCACCCCTTCACCCCCTCCTCGATCGCCCGCGCTCGATGACTAGCACACGTCCGCCGTGATTGTGCGCTGACTAACATTTATATTTTGACCCTATTCCGTTAGTGTTTACAATTCTATTTATAATCCAGATTTATAGATTTTATTTTGAGTTGCAATAATGTGTGCGGTGTAATTTTGGTGTTCCGCGTTGTGACGTCATTGCGTATACTACATTCTGCGCGTGGTGTAGTTTGTAATTTTTACTTTTGTTTTTTTTTTATTTGATTGAATGACGAGACATCCAAGGCGATCCTCTGATGGTAAGAGCTACATATGCCCATAAACACAAGCAACACCATACAGAGCTTTGAATGATAAAGCACTGCATGACACTGAACTGCGCTCGTTACCCCAAGACATAAGATGAGGCACGGTCTCAAAAATTAAAAAGGCTTTCTAAAAATTACGTAATATTCGCCAAGGATATTGCTGGTGGTAGGATATTCATATCCGCCCGGATAGCAACCACCGTACACTGGTGTTAAAACCTGCCATAGTGATCCACACGCCTTGTGTGGATTGCGTTCCAGGATCAGCCAGTGTATATCCTGTTCTTCCGAGGGGCTTGCGACATGACTTGAAGGTTGATTGGGGCGCGTATAGGAGTACATCCCTGTATCACTGTGCCTGCATCGGTCATGCGCCTGTCCTATCGCAGGCCCCTCGATTTGCTTCTTCCCTCTCCGAAGAAGGAAGAAGCATTTATACAGGCCGGCATGATTCTGGTGACCACAGATGAACTCATAGTTTGTCGGTGGTCGCTGGTTATTTGGAGTGCACTACGCTTACCATCAGGTGTATTGCAGTCACTTTGCTATGCTAGGATAAAAAAAATAGACCCACCTGCCCCCAAAGTAAGATTAGATGAGATTCGTCTTGACCTCACCTAATCAAAGGACGTCCCTCTAATTACGTTTATATTATACGCTCAAATTTTTAATTGTCTTAATTTTTTTCGCCTGAATCCAAAGATGCTCTAGAATCTTTACACTCGTATCTATCTTGACCTTCATACACTCGACCTTTATTGGACCCTCGTATCTTTTCTCTCCCTAACAAGCGCCCATACTCCCAATTATGAATGTTTCTCACTGACACTTCACCTTCCTGTGAGTGTTAGGAACTTAGTCTGAGATGTATAGAACAAACTTCAATTTAAGGCTGCTAAAACGAGAGTGGCCTAACTGCATTTTGATGACTTTTGACCTATTTGTATTTTCGTAATTTAAAAATGTTAATCTACAAGACCAGAGCGGCCTAAAATTGGTAACATCATCTTGACATAGATGGCAGTACAAGTCCATTTCGGCCATAGTTTAAATTGACGAAAATACAAATAGGTGAAAAGTCGTCAAAATGCAGTTAGCCACTCTGGTTCTAGCAGCCTCATTCATTCAAGTCGTTTTGTACAAACATGATTTTGCTAAGTCTGAAGTAACAATACGGTAACTCGATCACCCCGTGAGTTCGAATCATAATGACATCAGATTATAAAAGGAAGGAAAAAAGGAAGGAAAGGAAGAAGGAAACATAGTGAGTAAACCTGCATACCTACCTGACAAGTTCCGGATAAGAATTTCGAAGATATTATGGACAAGGCGGTAGGTCCCTCGTATGCGAGAGGCCGTCTGTGGCTGTAGGCGGTGGTGCCACCGCTTTGCCTATTTCTGCCGACAAGCAACAGTGTGTAAGCATGGTTGGGTTTCGGTTTGAAGCCAGTGAGATTACTGGGCATTATGAGAGTTAACAACTTATGTCTTGGGGTGACGAGCGCAGTTCAGTGCTTTGTAATTCAATGTTTGTTGGGTCGATATAGGCATAACCGAAACGATATTCCATAATGTTCGCAAAACACTTGCACCGTGTTTGTGTGTAGTGAAAACGTGGGTGATTGTGTTGATGTTAAACAGACATCGTTCGGGTACGCGCCGTGTAATGCGAGCGTTGAGCTAAACGCGGTTAACCTTCTGTGTACGTTTCCGTTTATAAGTGGTCTTTGGAAAGGGTATTTTTTTTATTTCATCGAATAATGAGACGAGCGCTGATAGTAAGCGCCACGCCTGCCCATAAACAGAAGCAACACTGGGTACTTCTGACCTGGCCTTTCTCGAGAATATCTCCGCCTTGATCTAAGAAAGTTCGCTGAGGCCTTCCCCTCCCAACTGTTCCACACTCGTCATGTATATTTACTTCGTCAATTTCCTTTCATCCATCTCTACATGACCAAAGCGAGATGCTTTATTATAATTCCTTATTTGTGGAACGAATATTACATCGCCTCTTCTAGATCCATGCCAGGCGTCCTATTCTATAAAACGATACAAAGGGATGGAGTTTGAAAACGTAGACCTAATGTAACATAGAATATCCATTATAATAATAATAATATTATTAATTAATAATTTGTGATGTTAATTATTAATTACTAATTAGTAATATTATCAAGACGAACAACTACAAAAAATATATCATGAAGGATGGTACGGTCGACATTTGTCGGGCATGCCACCGTCCCGGAGAGTCAATTCAGGCATTATTATTGCCTCGCCATGGGAGGGTGATATTTTAATATTTTATTTTTAAAAAATGTAAAAAAAACTTTTTTAAATAAAGAGTACAGTACAATATAAAATACTGTGACTAAAATAAAGGAATCGGTAATAACATGTTTATAAAGGGTGATGTTTTATTATTGCAACTTGTTATGTTGGATTTTTTATGTAATTTTTAATTCCTTTTTATCAATTTACACAATAATATTCTGTGAAACAACAATAAAAAGGAAAATGTAAAAAATATATACCTTTTATTTACAAATTAATATTTGTGGCACATAGTATTTTAAATCAACAATATTATTATTGTGATGGCTATTCTATACCTACTTTACTCTATAGATGTTCAGAACTTCGCTGCTTTGTTTTGGATTTATAGAAGAGGGGCTCTGGCCTGATGCCCTTCGGCCTTGCAATGTCTCGCAGCATCGATCCAACATTCGAATTTTACTGTTTCAATTATAGGTACAATTTGTTTTTACGACTACGTTTGTATATATAAAATATTTTTAACAGCATAGGCCGGCAAACTAGCAAGTGGCTCACCTGATGGTAAGTAATCTCCACCGCCCATGTATGCCAACAATATCAGAAGAACCATAGGCGCGTTGCCTTAAAGGAAAGGGATAATTAGGGATTGGGAAGGGGGATTTGGGCCTCCGGATATCTCATTCACCGTGCGAAACACCAGCAAGCCACTATTTTACGTCGGTTTTCTGTGAGATAGTGGTATCGACCCGGTCGAGTCGGCCCATTCATGCTGTAGACAAAACTGTCTACAGCTTGGCTCTACCACTCGAAATTATATATTTGTAGATTGATGGGATATGATTGTCATTATTATGCCTTGGATTTTCTATGTGTCGTCCTAACCTTTTTGTTACGGGTCCGTGTGCGCCGTACATTGTATGCTAAGTTCCTTGCAGTTACGTCACAAGACTATCATTGTATGAAATCGTATCATATATTTGTATGTGACTGTAACTGTAGCATAAACCGCAAGAACGCTCAAATGGGCACTTGATGGTGATATCCACCGCCCCTGTACATTTTACACCCACGAAGAAGCATGAAGGATTACGAGCGCAGTTCAGTGCCATGCAGTGCTTTGTAATTCAAAGTTCTGTGTGGTGTTGCTTCTGTTTGTGGGCAGGCGTGGCGCTTACCTTCAAGCGAGAGCCTTGCTCGCCTCGTCATTCAATAAAAAAAGTAGATTATTAATTAAGAACCTCTTTATTTTCAATGGCATTAAATAATTCAAGAGTACTTAGGCATTTTATATGTCGCGTCGGTACATTTGTAAAACACACGAAACTCGAGTACTTCGGCCGTCGAATGCGTTTCGAAACTTGATCCATCGAGTCTCGGTCATGCGTTCACTCGCTGATCCTTTGTCGTATAACATATTAAAATAAAGCGGCGAATGGATGCAAATATGCAATAACATTTCAACTCACATCAAATAAAAATTGAGATGTCAATTTTATTTTGCTAAATTCATTTAAATCAATAATTTAAAATTTTAATTTTAATAATTATGTTTTTTTAGTAAAATACGGAATTTTATATACTTAAATATAATAAATTTAGCAAGATAAAATCAACAGCACAATTTTTACTTGATGTGGGTTGAAATGTTATTGCCTATTTGCATCCAAATGTCATTCATAAAGGTGATCAAATGTTTCTTTTGGGCCGGATGATGTACACCAGGGATTTCCAAATTATTTTGGACACGAGGCCCCTATTCCGAAATGTACTGATACCTCAGACATCCATAGCCAAATTACTTTGAAAATTATATCTAGTATTTTCGTATTGATACAAAATGTTTAACATTAAGTTATTGCTCGCTTCACAGACGGCTACTTGCCCGCTGACACTCGCTGAAGCGAGAGGCCGCCGCTTCATACCCGCACCAAGACAAACATTTGTGTCATCCACAAATATTTGTCTCAGGGTCTGGGTGTTGTGAGACCGAAAGTCTCTAGTAGTTCCTGATACCCACGACACAAGACTCGTAGCTTACTGTGGGCTGGGGACTATGTGTGTGACTGTTGGGTGTATTTATTTATTATTATTGTTGTTAAGCGCGCGGAGGTCGGTCTTAAAGAAACGCTGGTGAAAATTGACGTACAATCGGTTACGTATAACATGCACATTTTGTAATTTTGTTACGCTTTCCGCATTTACCTCGTCAAGGTACGCCCGTAAGTCGTAACTGTTGCGGTTATTATATTATTAACAGTTGGGCTACGTGTATTACGTTATTGCAGTATTCAATGCATTATGACAGCCTCCGTGGCTTGTTGGGCGAGTAGCTGGCTGTGAAGCGAGAGGCCGCGATTTCGATCCCGCACCAAAACAAATGTTTGCGATCCACAAATATTTGTTTCGCGGTCTGGGTGTTGTGAGACCGAATGTCTCGTGTAGTTCCTGATATCCACGACAAGACTCGTATCTTACTGTGGGGTCAGGATTGTATATGTGACTGTTGGGTGTAATTATTTATTCACAGCTGGGCTACGTGTATTACGTTATTACATTTTGCTTTCAATACATTACATTACCTAATGCTTCTGTACAAACAGTTTTCCTGCTTACCATAACTATTTACTACCTGCATTGTTGTGAAGGTGCTATTCATATTTGGATGCATATATGCAATAACATTTCAACTCACATCAAGTGAAAATTGAAATATTTATTGAAATAAAACTAATTTAAACGGATTTTTATAGCGGTTCTTTATTAACTTTGATTCCGACGTTTCGAAAGCTTTTCAGCCTTCGTGGTCACGGAGTGGACTGGAGGCTGAAAAGCTTCAAATCAAAATTAATAAAATAACGCGATAAAATCCGTTTAAATTAGTTTCAATGTGTAATATTCGCGTAAACATAAGAAATCATTGAGATATTTATTTTATTTTGCTAAATCTATTAAATTTAAGTGGGTTAATTCAGTAATTTTTCAAAAAATCATAAATAAAACATTGTTCATGTAAGATTATGTTTTAATATTCATTAAATTTTTTAATCCATGTACGATTATGTTTTATTCATTAAAGGTAGTATTAGTAGTAGTATTCATTAAAAGTAATGAATTTGGCAAATTAAAATTAATATCTCAATTTTTAGTTGATAAATAACTTTTGTTCACCATGCAGTCACATGAAGCAGTTGGTCATGACTGGTTCAAGCAGTTCCATGTACGACTGCCGTTAATATAAAGGACACTGCCTACATTCACGATAATATTTGTTGACACTGTCTCGAAGGTGCGGGATATGCCATTCAGTTGGACAAATATAGAAGATTATTAATAGATTGGCATGCATAATGCAGAGCTGTGGGTGTCAAGTGATACTGATGACTGCATACTTGCATCATCACGAATTGAAAGAACACCGCTGGGTATAATAGAAAGATATTCAAAAAGCGAAGTGACGCTTAACATGTCTCTGCACTTAACATAATGCATATAAACGTTTAAATCAGAGGTTTTTCAGACTTCCCAGACTTTTTTTCTCGTAGACCACTCTCAAAATTTAGCTGGTTCTGGTGGATCCCCTGCAGCTTCATTTTTACCATATTCTCAAAACTCGACATAAAATATTGAACATTTTCGTTCTTCACTATCGAAAGCAGACCCCTGTTAGTTTTCGTAGTCCCCCGCTTAAACCCCCATTTTTTTGTGACGCCAATATAGACCCCCGATCACCGAATGGTAAGTAATCTCCATCGCCCATGTACGCGCACAATTCCAGAAGAATCACAGACACGTTGCCGACCGTAAAGGGAAGGATAATTGAGGAATTGGGAAGGGGAGGGGGGGATTTGGGCCTCCGGATATCTCACTCACCGTACGAAACGCAGCAGTAAGCCGCTACTTACCGTCGGTTTTCTGTGACACAGTGGACCCGGTCGAGCCGGCCCAGTCATGTTGTAGATAAAACTGTCTACAGCGTGGCTCAAATACAAATAATCTAAGTTTTAAATCACCCATCAGTCCCAATGATCTTTTTTTTTACTAGCCCTGTATTATACATGTCCCACTGTTGGGCACGGGCCTCCTCTACTGAATGAGAGGGGTTAGGCCTTAGTCCACCACGCTGCCTTAATGCGGGTTGGCAGACTCCACATACCTTCGAAAAATCTTATCGAGTTCTCAGGTATGCTGGTTTCCTCACAATGTTTCCTTCACCGTTAAAGCAAGCCATAATTAACAATTAATATACACGTAACTTAGAAAAGTCAGTGGTTTATCCTCTTGGGACTGGTTTCGAACCTGTGACTTTCGCTTCGACGGTCCATACCACTCCCCGCTGAGCTATCTCTGTTTTTCGTAATGATCTTTAAATACTTTAAATTTTTAATGGACCATCCGAAACTGCAACGATATTACGTCTGATGTTCGAACCTACCCTTGGATAATTATGTGCGGGTCAAAAACCTTTGCGGGCATCGAACCTAAGCCTTTTCCTTTCTTGACCGGCTCTCCGGCCTTCTGTGGAGGTCGTCATGTTATATTGCTTTATACGGTTTAAGATTTAATTAATCGACTTCTAAACAGAGTAGGTTCTCATTTCGGTGCGTATTTTTTTTGTTTTATCTGTACTTAAGTACATCGATTTCTCCGCCAATAGGGTAAATGACTTGTTTTATTTTAATTATTTATATTAATAAGTTACGTTAATCAATACCTACTGCAGAAAGAATTTAATTAATCCGTTAAAGCAGCAAGCCGCTAATTTACGTCGGTTTCCTGTAAGGCAGTGGTAACGACCCGGTCCAGCCGGTCCATTCATGCTGTAGACCAGTGTTTCCTAACCTTTTTTAAGCCTTAACATTTTTTTGTTAAATTTGTCACCGATATCTAGCATTGCATTTAAATAACCCAAAGCGAAAGGGTTAAAGTCGTATCGAGTCCATTTTTAAATTGGCCCCCTTAAATATCAAGTCGGCCCCCTGTGGGGCGTGGGCCCCACTTTGGGAAACACTGCTGTATACAGAACTGTCTATTCCTACTTACACTTTGTGACTAGACATGAATATAACGTGCTGATTTCCTTAAATAAAACAACGAATAAAGGTCGACGCTCACTGCTGCGGCCGCGGCAGTACAGGCGTTGATAGCGCGGCAATACAGTTTATGCAAATAATTTTATAAATTTTATTTACCGTATAATTTGTGGTTAAATATTGTTTTGGTAACAATGGTTGGCGTATAAATTTTAATTACCGTATAATTTGTGGTTGAATACTGTTTTGTTTGTAATGGTTGGCGTTTCATTGTTCAACCCGGTTTAAGATTCGAACGTCGTGCATGTGGATTTTAAAATTGGAACACATTTCGCTCTTAAACAAAAAAATAAAAATGTAAATCAAATTAACCAAATTTGAGTAGCTGCTATTATAGTTTATTGATATAACACAGACTCGTTTTTTTTAGTTGAATTTTTGTTAGAAGGTTGTTTTTTTACATGTCAGCGAAAGACTTTAAAAATCGGTACACGTCGCAATTAAAGTTTTTTGTCTGCGATTTTAAGGTGATAAGCCAAAGATGTATCTTATTTTAATACATAAATGAATAGGATTTTATCCCTTAGAAGTTATTTTCCTCAAAATTAGGAAGGACCATTTGATCTATAATACTCTATCACATAGAAAAACAATCGTCAAACCCCGTTCCACTGGGTGGAAAGTAATGCATACAAATAATGTATAAAACACGTTGAATGAAAAGCCTCCTCCGATTTTTTGTCGGTTAATAACTTTAAAACTGCTCTGCAGTCCTGACCTTCTTTACTGAGCGCCGGACTATAATTTCTTAAAAATATATTAAGGCACCGGTATTTTATTAATCTGTATCAACTTGAAGCATTATGCACATTTATTATCTGCGTAAACAAGAATGTAAAGGTCAATGTGGCAGTTATATTTATCTATTTTAGGAAATAGGAAACAACTAATGCATTGTTATTGTATTTTTAACTTTTAGGAAGAAATATTTGTTGGTAATATTATGTTATAGAAAAAACAGAATATTTTAATTGCGGCACCGACCATCCATAACTTAATCAATTCTCAATTCGGGCCCCTTTTACTACTCCTGTGCATCAGTACAAAACCGGAATTCTCGAGTAATATCATTTTAGGGCCGAAATTATTTATCTAAATCTCCAGAACGATCGTGGAAACGTAATAATGTTTGTTAATAACGCCTACAGATTACTTATTTCGATTAATTTATTCGGATATTTATCTTGCCCGGTATAAACCACTCGACAGATGGTTTCGAAACGGTTGTCATGTTACACCTTTCTGTGTTATGGATATATAAATACATTTGATGTTTCATTGCTCAACTCCAAAAATAGCGTATGCTACCGCTAATAAACTGTTCTAAACAAAGAATATAGTTCATAGTGGTCCGATGTAAACAGACCTTTGTTGTTATAGGGCTGTCAAATTGGTTTAAAACCTTGATCCGTACCATTTGGAGGGCCACTAAGAAAGATTTTTGGAAAATTAGATTTTAAGGAGCTAAAAGGAAGGGTTGAATTTTGTATGAATCTACTTTATGGAACGAAATATGAGTGAGAAATTGAGCATAAATATTGCTTATTAAAATGTGTCTCGTTATTTTTAATATTTGCATTTTTGTGCAGTTCCACTTGTGAAACGGAGGGACGATGTTGAATTTTGCATATTATTCATGTGAAAGTTTGGTTTGGAGAACAATAACGCCTTAGCAGCTAAACGGATTTAGATGAAATTTGGCATATAAGTAGACCAAGACATGAATTACAACATAGGCTACTTTTATCATAGAAAAATACATTTACGCGAGCGTACGTAACCGCTAGTATCTTGTGAACACTTGTATACGGGTTTTTTAACTTTATCCTATATTAATATTGTAAGTTTATAAACAACTAAAAATAATGAATCCTGGGTGAGCAGCCCTACATGCGCCAAGTAAGGGCACGCTACACGCCCTTCCTCGTTACGCGGCATTGGACTGCACAAAGAACCTTTGTTCGAGTTCCAAACTTGTGCATGTGTCTGTCGGTTATGTGGTCTCGTAATCGGACAAGGCATGTTGGACGGAATTAGCGTGAAAATTGTCTTTGAATCCACTTGTGATTCTTTATTTAAATTTCTTCGAGTTCCAAACTTGTGCATGTGTCTGTCGGTTATGTGGTCTCGTAATCGTAGCATGTTGGACGGAATTAGCATGAAAATTGTCTTTGAATTCCCTTGGAATTCTTTATTCAAATTTCTAGCGATGTCGGTGGCTAAACGCTCTTTTCAAAGGTCGAGAATTATGGTGTTAGGTTTTCTAGAACAGTGGTGATATAATATATGACCCGTCTGCTTGTTTTGTCTTTTATAAACAAAATCCAATAACATGGAGTTGATAGTTTCATGCCGTTTTTACTTGCTTTTATGCCCTTTTTAAGAATTCTGAATGTTGATGATAATTATAAGCTTTTTCTTCTTTTGTCTCGTTCTTTTTAGACTATAGTTACTCAGAAGAGTCTCATGTTGAACAGGTGTTGAGAGTATTTTATTTCAAACTAGCGACCCGCGCGTATATACTATAATATTACTTTCATTTTTAGTTGCTGTGGGTTGAAATATTATTGCATATTTGCATCCAGTTGTTCTGATATTTGGTAGAACTAAAAATCTACCTCGTCGAGTCCTACGTTGATTGATTTGTTTTAATTTAGTCAATTGTTTCCTATGTCTATCCGGATAATAAAACTAAAATTGTTTATGTGAAAAGTGAAGTGTGAACAAGCAATTAAGCAAGCCCATTATAATCTTACCGACCTACGATGGACACATTGTTTGTCGTTGGTCGACACTATTCCCGGATTGCGCTACACTTACCATCAGGTGTAGCGTAGTCACTTTACTGAGCCAGGATAAAAAAATAGTACGTTATTAACTGCGATGTAAACCACATGCACGGATAGATGCACTCGGACAGACCTGTCTGTTTGCGGCCGACCTTGCGAAGTGATCGGTTCACGTAATGAATATGTCAATGCAATAATGATTTAATGTTTGCATTAAATTTGCGGGATTATGATCAACGTGCAATTTGTAAGTTGTTTTGACCAAGTGGGTCATCTGATGGTAAGTGATCTCCATCGTCCATGTACGCTCAAAATACCAGAAGTATCATGGGTGCGTTGCGGACCTTAAAGGAAAAGGATAATTAGGGATCGGGAAGGGAAGGGGGATTTGGGCCTCCGGATATCTGACTTAGGCACAACACGAAACGCAGCAGTAAGCCGCTACTTTTCGTCAGTTTTCTGTGTGACAGTGGCAACGACCTGGTCGAGCCGGCCCATTCATGTTGTAGACAAAACTGTCTACAGCGTGACTCTGCCACTCAAATAACCCCGAGTCACCCCGCGACATAAGATGTTAAATCTCATAACGTCCAGTAATTCTGACTGGCACTGTCCTTCAAACCGAAACACAATAGTGCTTCCACATGTTGATTGGCGGCAGAAATAGACAAAGCTGTGGTACCAACCAAGATGGCCTGTCGAAGCACAGCAATATAGTGCTTTCATTTATTGAAAATATTTTTAAATTACGACCGAGAGCGTGCATAGGTTATTCAGCGCATACACAACCTAGGAAGTGTATAACATGCGCGTGTTTCATACACGACACGTAACCGTTACGTAACGTGACGCGCTGAAACGTTACGCTGTAAATCTATAATAATTTCACTTTTTGTAATATACAAATGGAAAGTGGCAGCAGGCCACGTGCGGTCTAACTTGCCACGTCATAACAGTATGACGTAATGGTGGATAGTTGCATGAAATGAAAAGACATCGTTAACTTTTTTGAAGTCATACTTCTTTGGAATCGTTGTGATTTGAAACTCGATCAAACGAAAATGCGTCACGGCAAAGATAAACATATTCATAAATAGGATTTAGCCTGCCGGAGAATGAGATAGATTACAAGTATGCCATCACGTGTCTTAGGCTTGAAACCGGACAGGCGGATGACTGTTGCAGCCACAGGGATACAAGGAGATGAGATCACTGATGGGCAGTGGAGATCACTTACCGTTAGGTGCCTCACTTGCTTACATATTACCCGAACGTTCATGAGAAATAATACCAACTCTGAAAATCTATATTGAATGGCAACCCTATTGCCTAGAACACCGCGTTCCCCCAGCATTTTTTTCTTGTGCAAACAGTCTTCGTTATTTTGTACTAAATTTAGTTCAACAAATCATTATTTTCCTCCTAAACAGACGAGTGCAGGGTTAAGTTCACGGTCGTAAATGTCTCTATTTTTAATTTAACGCCCGTCTGGATAGATTTACAACTACGCGTCTCTTTCGCTCCCGCAGCGATGTATACGTTAGATAAGGACGACAGATGTCTTTGGATGGTGACATGAAAGGTATTAAGACTCGTGTCTGTTAGCCAGTTAAGGTTGTAAAATGTGTAATGGGTCTTTATTAAGTTTAAAGGGTCGATTGTAAATTAATTGGTAAAGCCACGTTGTAGATTTTTTTTATAGCATAGGCCGGCAAACGTGCAAGTGGGTCACCTGATGGTATGTGATCTCCACCGCCCATGTACGCCCACAACCAGAAGAATCATGGGCGCGTTGCCGATCTTAAAGGAAAGGGATAATTAGGGATTGGGAAGGGGAGGGTATTTGAGCTTCCGGATATCTCACTCACCGTACGAAACGCATCAGCTAGCCGCTACTTTACGTCGGTTTTCTGTGAGACAGTGGTAACGACCCGGTCTAGCCAGCCCATTCATGCTGTAGACAAAACTGTCTACAGCGTGGCTCTACCACTCAAAAAGTTTTCAAAGTTTTGTTGTAACGTGTTTTTTGTGATTCGTTTGGATCAAAACACCATGACGCGCTGCATATCCTGTATTATCTACGTGTTGACAATAAAGAATGTAATATCAATATCGGATTTCGATTCCGATAGAAGTTCGTAATCCCCAATATCAGATTTCCGATATGTATATCGGAATTAGGAAATTTTAATAAAAATTTACTAACAATAGTAAAGGGCATTTTTTAAACAAATCTTTATCAATGGCGCTCCCCGCTCTTTCGGTCATATAAATTGACCTACTTATGCAAGCAGAAACCAACCTACAGCAAGTTCAAATGGAGACACTGATTTTGTTTTACTAAATACAACAATTTAAACTAATTTTATCTCGGAGTTTTTTGGAAAATCGGCCATGAAGTATACTCCATGTACGATTTTGCAAAAAAAATACGGTATTAAATCTAATTTAAATTAATGAATTTAGCAAAACAAAATCAATATTTCTATTTGATATTGCCGTGGGTTGGTTTCGGTTTTTGTAAGTATTTCCTATTACTACTGTGATTTTTTTTAAATTTATTTTGTAAATAACCACAGTTGAATTTAATACAAAATCGCCTAACTGTAGGTAAAGTTTTAGACGGTGGCGGGTTGCGCTGAATCGGGAAGATGTTTCCATCCCGGTAAATGCACGAGAAACTCGAACAGTAGAGCGAGCAAGTAATTAATAAAGTAGTTTATTAATTTTCGCAACATACGCTAAATTAACAAGCGTGGGTTGTTTCAAACCGGCAGTAATGGTTCGAGCGGTCGTAACGAGTAATGTCTCACTCTATTTAAATGTGTTATTTAATTTGTAACAATACGGCAAATTTTGAAAGAAAAGCAAGAAAGAATAATGGATTATTGGACTAGACACAAAATAGTTATCTTTTACATACATCATAACAGCATTATGTTAGATCAATAACAGGACTTCCCATTCAGCTTTATGCTAAAATACAGCCTTTTTTCGTTAACCATCGTTTGTTATGAACGCGTTAACTGTAACTGAGGTTTTAAACAATCTTGCACCATAATAAGTAGAATACGTTCCGCTCTGCTACGTCATTTTAACAACAGTCTTGTTACAAACATTTTTTGGAGTCGCTCGCAAATTACATTTTGTGTGTAGTAATATTATTATTAAAGTGACTTTCTCAAAGTTTCTAATTGAATTAGTGGTTGTAGTAAACGTCCACTTAAATTTCTGCAGAGGTAATGTTTGTTGTAAAATGTTAGGAAGGTTATATTGCACTAGCTTTTGCTCGCGGCTCCGCCCGCGTGAACAGCATTTAAATATTATCAACCCCTATCCAAGGGGTCAACCCTTTGGGGTAGAATTAATCAAAATCCTTTCTTAGCGGATGCCTAAGTCATAAAATCTACCTGCATGCCAAATTTCAGCCCGATCCCTCCAGTGGTTTGGGCTGTGCGTTGATAGATCACTATGTCAGTCAGTCACCTTTGAGTTTTATATATTTAGATTAAAGCCGTGTTTTTGATGTTCTAATAAATTTTAACCGCCAGATAAAGCTTAGGACGGCCGATTTAGCCAGGGACCGAAATCCCCTATAAATTACGGTACCGGTATCGAAGAATTTGTGTCATTCTTAAGATTCAGGTTACCGCTATCTGGGTAATCAAGATAAATAAACATGCTACCACTCTTTTAGGTTCGCCACGCCTGCCCATAATCAAATGCAACACCACACAGAACTTTGAATTACAGAGCACTGCATGCCACTGAACTGCGCTCGTCACCCAGAGACAAGATATTAAGTCTCATAATGCCCAGCAATTTCACTGACTTCAATGCCCTTCAAACCGTAACACAACAGTGCTTACTTGGCGGCAGTAAATAGACGGCGCGGTGGTACCAACCCAGAAGGCCTCTCGCATTCGAGGGACCTACCACCTTGTAGATTAACTTAGTGATTGAAATAATAAACAAATCTATTAACTATCCTATTCCGCGGATGTCGTTCGGGTATCAACACAATGTCACTATCTATTGTTGTCTACACTAGTCGTACGTTCTTTGTGAATGTTTTCTAATCAAATGAGGTTACGCTTGTGCGGTATAGTTGCGTCGAAATTCCTACATCATCATTACATAGTTGTATTTCACATGAAATTACGTTATTTTACACAATGTATTGTTAATCTTATGAGGAATATCCCATGAATGAACTTGCTGTGGTTTGGTTCCTTTTCGCGTTATTAGGTCCAATTATAGAACTAGCAAAAAAACTATTTTTTGACAATAATAAGGATTAGTAAAGGAATGAAGCTTTATGTTATACTAGCTTTTGCTCGCGGCTCCGCCCGCGTGTCCGCTTTTTCCGGGATAAAAAGTAGCCTATCACCAAAGTCAGCTCATACCCTGTCTGTATACCAAATTTCATGAAAACCGTTCAGTAGTTTCAGCGTGATTGACGGACAAACATCCAAACAAACAAACTTTCACATTTATAATATTAGTGTGATAACTAATAAATTGTTCCACTGAACCTTTGTAATGTCATTGCATCGTCAGCGTTAGAATACGGAGCGTTAACAGTAAAATTAACTCCAGTTTAATTATAGGTGTTACGATTCGCCCTAAACGATCTTAATGGGAGACCGGTCCGACCTAATTTGTTTACGGCCGCGCGCATTGGTGCTAGGAAACCGCTTGAATCGCCATTTAAACGTTGTAAGCGACGAATTGAACGTTTTTTAAAACGCTTGCATTGTTAAATAAATATTTAAAACTATGATACTTACGACCGTGATGTATTATGAAATATGAATACTGACTACCCCGGTACTTACGCGACTCGCTGGTTACTATGGTTTATATTCTTTAAAATTGTTTACCGTGATGGTCAGGGGTCCCTCGGCCAGCTGATCCACTTGATTACTATCAAGCTCATTTTCCGTGAGTAGCTTCGTTTCGATGAGACGACCAACAATTCAGCTAGTAGCTAACAGAGGTAGCAAGGATAGAATATTTCGATTTGATGATACTCAAAAAAATATTATTTTATTTGTAGGACAATATGACAGTTAAATTATATAAATATTAACTAAGTAAAAACAAAAAAATCAGCTGGTTAGTAATCATACCTATTGGAAGGAGGGGCTTCCAATAGGTATCGATAACGAGGTCATAAGAATGATAGTTGTTAGCTACCACAATAGAGAATTTTCGCATAGGGAATTGTTGGTCGTCTCATCGAAACGAAGCTAATCACGGAAAATGAGCTTGATAGTAATCAAGTGGATCAGCTGGCCGAGGGACCCCTGACCATGATCGCTGTGCTGTATAAAATATTATGTATCGGTAACCCTCCCACCAGCAAAAGTGTTGTATATCTAGAGCAAATTACTTCTCGTTTTCCGCTTAAATTCATCACATGTTGCTTTCGATATGTGATTTAAATGTCAAATACAATGACACTGTAACAGTTATTTATAGTCGTATTCTTTGCGTGCCATTGGTAATCGTGAAATCGTAAGACGGAACCGTTCAAGTTAATGAAAGTTTGTTAATTTGTTTGTTGCTTTTCACCGTTGCTTTTAATAGGAGAGCTCTTACGATTGCAGACATTATGATCTATTTTACGCCTTTCGAATAAAAATTAACTGTCAATGCGTATAGAAACTTTCTCAGACCAGTGGGCATTTCCGAAGCACCAGTAGAGATATTTCAATGTTATTTATCTATTATGGACGTGTAAAAAAACCCCTTTGTGGCCTACTTGCAAAATAAACGTTTTGATTTTGATTATAAGAAAGCTGCTTTTTAAAGTGCATGTCAGTTTTATTTGAATAAACCATTTTGTCCGATATAGTAAAAGAGACACTTATTGCGATCGTTTAGCGGGTCAGTGAGCGAATTTCTCTAAAGACGCTGCGGTGTGCATCTATTTTACGCTAGTGTATATTGTAATATAATGCTGCCCCAGTTGACTGCTAAATGCTCTAAGTATTTTCTCACGTATCTTCACGCTCGTGCTCCTAAATTTAGGGGGTAGAATTTTGGGTCATGTTGAGGTAGTACTTACCTACAATTTTTTGGCTTAATTGTGAACGACCGCCTGGTGTCAACACTGGGACAGAATACTCGAGTAAATCATTATGTGAGAAATAGTTAGTAAGTAATTTCGAATGCGACCGTAGCGCTGTAAGTGGGTTATCGACTGTTAAACGAAAGGGCGCGCGTTCGATCGCTGCATTGAAAGAAATGTTTGTGCGATCCACAAATATTAATTACTTTTCACTTTTTGTTTTTTTTTGTGTTGACGCTTGCTGTAAGCCTGACGCTAGTCGGCTGTATACAGCTTCACCGTACTTTCGGGTGAGCGCTTTACGCGCTCTCAACCCTTACGATTACTTTTCTGGGTGTTTTGTTACTGAGTCTCTTGTACTACCTTTATACCCACGAGGTTAACAGGTTTGTTAATTACCAATAAATAACCACTAGTTAAACTAATTGATAAATACATTAACCTTCCTTTGCATCGCCTTAGTTGAATAAAAACTCGTACTAAGTAACTGTTTTAAAAGTGACGAAAAAAGTTATTGTAATAATAAAGTACGTTAATTATAGTTTCAAATCCGTTTTATAGTTTCATTATTGGCAGATGATTCATAAACATTCCCGTGTTGTGTATAAAATGTTTGTTTACAAAAAAATACATGAATTCGAAAGGTCAACGTGGTAGGAACGTGTAAATTCAGATGTACAATTTGACCTCTCTTTGAATGATTTGTAGACTGTATGCAGCTTGACCTCTACATTCGCAAGGTTTTCATTAATGTTTTGCACTCCCACGCGATATCATTATCGAAAACTAGCTTTTGCTCGCGGCTCCGCCCGCGTGATCAAACAAACAAACAAACAATCAAACTCTACAGCTTTATAATATTAGTATAGATTTGGGTAGCTTAGCAACGGAAGCCTTCAAATAATATTATTTGGGTAGCTTAGCAACGGAAGCCTTCAAATATGAATAATTTTCCCCGTTTTTGCAACATTTTTCACTGATGATTCGCTTCTAATGGTCGCAGCGTAATGTTATATAGCCTAAAGCCTTCCTCGATAAATGGACTATCCAACACAAAAAGAATTTTTCAATTCGAACCAGTAGTTCCTGAGATTAGCGCGTTCAAACAAACAAACAATCAAACTCTACAGCTTTATTATATTATTAGTATAGATATTTGTGTCTATTTGTCACTAGGGTTGAAATAAAACTAATTTAAACGGTTTTTTTTAATTTGGTCCCGACGTTTCGTAAGCTTTTCAGCCTTCGTGGTCACGGGTCGTACTGAGGTGTAGGTTGTAGGACCAAAATGTCACGCTTTTTTTTTTTTACAATAAAATACATTGTTTTCTTCAAATTTATTTTCTATTTTTTAGTTAGACTTTCTATAAAAGCGTGTCTTTTATTTTTTTTAACTATTATTTATTTTAATAAATAAATGACACCAAATGGTCTCACGCGTAGCCCTTAGTCCACAGTAAGCTACCAAGTCTTGTGTCGTATATACAGAGATACAAGATGTACACCAAACAACCATCAAGTCATGTCGCAAGTCCCTCGGCAGAACCGGATATACACTGGCTGATGCTGGAACGCGATCCACACAAGGCAGGTTTTAACACCATGTGTATGGTGGTCGCTATCCGGGCATCAGCATATTTTATCTTCTGCTATCGGTTGTTAGTCCTTGACGTAAAAACGCCATGTGTTTGAAGCCGATGTCTGATGCTTTTTGTACGGTCGTAGTGGGACGTATACCGTGTACAGTGCTCAAACCCTCCCACCACCAAAGCCAGCATAAGCAGTTCAGACTAGCCGTACATTATCCAGGCAACCCTGGTACAGACAGGCGTTGGAAGTACAGAGGAATTAAACACTTGCTTCCAATCGAGTGTTGCACTTACCGTGCAGGATTTATTGTCCGGGCAGTTTCTCCGCCGGCATCAATCCGGAAATGTTAATTGAAACAATAGACGCCCCCTGTCCCTTTAATGGCCGTTTACCCTATATTGAACGGAAGGACTTGAGGATTGAGGATTGACTTGAGGACGGAGGATTGTAAGGATGGGATAATGTTCGTTTTATTTCACGTTTTTTATGATATTTTTTATTTTGAAGTTATACTTCTTTAGGCGCGTTATGAAAAAATGATGAGAGTGAAATTTTAAGATGCGCGCGCACCTGTGACACAAAAAATTAACAGTATGAAGTTAGGCGCGTTAAGAAAAAATGATGAGAGCAGTATGAAGTTAGGCGCGTTATGAAAAAATGATGAGAGTGAAATAAAAAAATAAATAAATAAATATAAATAAATAAATATAAATATATATATATATATATATATATATATATATATATATATATATATATATATATATATATATACACTCCTTTGCAAAAAAAACGGGCGGGTTTGATTTTTTAACATTATTGGTAATAATTTAGTTCTTCAGAGGTTTTAATAGCCAAACTATGTTACTGGCACTTAATAAAGAGTCTGGGTATGAAAAAAAGTTCATTCCAAATTCAAAACTTTTGTTTTTTAAATTATTAATCCCTTTTTCATTTTGTGACACTTTTCGCGGGTTTGCGGTTAAAAGGTTATCAAGCAACTAAAAGTAACTTTTCGTTATTTTTAGTACAACAATTTATGTTTATCGCATAATTCTGCCTTATTGTGACTTAAAACAGATATCTTTGTGTCTATCGTAATGGCAGAAAAAGCAATGAGAGCTAGTAAAATTATAGCGCTGCTGGAAGAGGGGTGTAGCCAATGTTACGTCTCACAGCGGTTAAACGTGAGTCGTTCAACCGTACAAAGAACCTGGACTCGATACCAAGAGACAGGTTCCGTTCAGAGAAGGCAAGGTTCTGGGAGAAAACGTTGCACACAGCCGCGAGACGATCGCTTTTTAGTGACTCAGGCGCTGAGGAACCGCAAATGCAGTTACATAGACCTCAAAAGAAACCTTGAAGAGGTACGAGGAGCACAAGTTAGCCTATGGACTGTGAGGAGAAGACTTTTAGCTGCTGATATACGTAGTCGACGACCAGCGCGGGCCCCCAAGTTACTCCGTGAGCACCGGATTGCGCGGTTGAGGTTCGCTAGAAATTGCCTATCTTGGACACCAGGTAACTGGAGTAGCGTACTCTTCTCCGATGAGGCTCGAATTTGTCTGCATGGTGAGGACCGACGTCGGCGAGTGTTACGAAGACCAGGGGAACGCTATGCCGATGTGTGTTTTGAAGAAATCACCCCTTATGGTGGAGGGTCCGTTATGTTTTGGGCGGGCGTAACTTCCAACTATCGTACCGAGATAGTATTCATAGAAAATGGCTCACTAAATGCGCATAGGTACATAACAGAAATCCTTTCTCAAAATGCACAACCCGCACTGACTGTAATTGGTGAAGATGCCATTTACATGGACGATAATGCTCGGGCCCACCGTTCTGGCGACGTAGATGCTTATATGCAAGAGGTCGGTATTCGTCGTTTGGATTGGCCAGCGCGGAGCCCCGACCTTAACCCCATTGAGCACGTTTGGGACCTCCTAAAAAGGCGAGTACGATCTGTCCAACCACCTCCACAAAACATCAGAGAGCTTAAACGTGTAATCTCGACTGAGTGGGAACACATTCCACAGGACACCATCAAAAGCCTGGTGGGAAGCATGCCAAGACGATTACATGCCGTAATCGCTGCAAGAGGAGGTCATACTCGTTATTAATTTTTATTTTTTAATGTCTCTTTTATTAAAATACCATAAAAATACTCATAGTCTTAATTTCATTATACCCATAAAAATGTCCATTTTAACACGGCTCTCTGTTTACATTGACTAAAACACCGATACCAGGATAAAAGTGTTAAAAAACTAGATTCTCATTGATAATAAGAAATTTCTAGTCATCCAAGCTAATGACATACTAAAAATATAATAATATTTACCCATAGAAAAGCTAAGGTAAAGTGTGTGTGTAAGGTGCCCTTTTTTTTTGCAAAGGAGTTTATATATATATATAATTATATATAGATGCGGTTTTTATTTTATAATTTGGAACATGGTGCCGTAAAAAAAGTACCAGGTTCGCATAAACGCGAAGAGAGTAGAATGTCCATTTTTCATGGCGAGTAGCCGTAATTAATAAACAAATGACGATTTGGACAAAGAAAAACTCTTTAGGTTTTTTTCTTATTCGGAACAAGTACCAGGCTCGCATAAACGCGAAGAGAGTAGAATGTACTTCTATCATGTCGAGTGGATATGTTGATATAAATTAAAATACTTTTATTTAATATAATTAACACTAAATATTATTAAATTATTAATGTTAAATACTTATTATTGGTTATTTAATGATGCCAAAGAAGTATAACTTCTCACGCGCGTACATAAGTACACGCACCCATTTTTTTTTATTTGATTGAATGAGACGAGCCAGTCGCTCACCTGATGGTAAGCGCTGCCCATAATCAGAAGCAACACAACACAGAACTTTGAATTACAAGTGAGCCACACATTTTGTGTGATTGCGTTCGAGGATCAGCCAGTGTATATATCCTGCTCTTCCGATGGGCTTGCACCTTTTACTTTAATTACCTTGCCTAAATCATCCCTTCCTTCCCAAACCCCTTAACCCTGGGATGAGATACTGCAGCGGTCGCCGGGACCTCTGCAATTGATATCCCTAAAGCGTTAAAAAAAATCGTCTTCCCCTTCCCAACTCCTTAATCACCTCTTTCCAGTAAAGTAGACGACATATTCATGATAATTATTGTAGACGTTCATGGGCGGTTCATGGAGATCACTTACCATGTTTGCAGTTTTCTGCTATAAAAAAAAACAAACCCCTCGACACGCCACGCCTGAACGCGGCCGAACGCACTATCAATTTTCCCACAATATCGATTGAATTATTATCTGTGTAAGTTCCGTCACTGTGCCAGTGATTACAATACATTCTGATTAACACTCCACCAGTTGTGATAACGAAGTTCGATTTTATATCTGTGTTGTGCTTGAATTAGTGATTTCCACAGGCATCGTTGTATATAGACAACGTAAGTACTACGATCTGTATTAGGGTTGCCACTCGTATGTTATAATAAAGTATACATTATATCGGATTATTATAATCTATTGTTTTATGAGAACAATAAAGTACGCGAATATACTTTATTTCGCTTGATTTGATTCCTCCGCAATACATTTTCTAAGAAACAAAGCTATTGGGTCTGATAAAAATGATTTACTTATTTACTTTAAAAATAATTCACATATTATTGTAATGAATATTCTATTTTACATTGGGTCTACATTTTCGAACTTCGCCGCTTCGTATTATTTTATAGAATAGGGGCCCTGGAGGAGTCGGGAGGTTATCCCGACTAGTTCCTTCAACCTTGTTTCACCTTGGTGGATAAATTGAATAAGCATAATGAAGATTATGCTAGAGAAATTAGCTGTAATCAATTAACTACAACGCAATGCCATTTGGTTAGTTTTATAAATATTACTCTAGTATAATTAAGTTAAAACGTATGCCGTAGCTGTCCCGTGAGCGTGCAGTTCTTAATGGAATTGCAAAGGTTTTTAGCAGTAATGCCTTTGACACGACCTTGTACAATGTTTAGAGGACGTTCATAAAAGTAATTGAATGTTTAAGGGCCTGTTTTAGAATGTTCGAGTAAATTAAAAGAAATAAAAAACATATAAATTTTACCTCAAAGATTACAAAGTAGCAGTAATTAGTAACTATTATTAGTATACTATATTATACTATATTATTAGTATATAATTAGTAACTATTTGAGCATTCTTATAAAAATTCTGCTTCGACCGAAAAATCCGTAATGAAATTATACTACCCATATATTTTTGGTACGTGTGTGTCAGATTTATCAAAAATTTCTTGGTAATCCTAAGTTTTTATGCTTTAGCCTGAGTTATAGTCTTAACCACAAATCACCGTATTAAAGACAGATATTTTCAACCGACGATAAAAAATGGAGGAGGTTCTCAATTCGACGCGTTATTTTTTTTTGTTTGTGTATAACTTATACTACTTTATATTATTTTTGGAATTTAAATATTAAAATATAAGAATTCACATTCTTGTTTTGCCCCACGTTAAAGACCTCTTATCTTAACCTGCAGTTCACGTATTGATCCTGCATCCTGTTAGACAAGGAACTGTGGTATATTTACGAGCGACATAAAGCCTATATTTTATGCAATGACAACCAAAGATACGGAACGACGGCTTTTATCGAGGGTTCGTACACACTCGCCTGTTATTTCTCAGTTTGAATATTTAATTAAGACTGTACTCTAGGCTAATAAGCTTTACGATTTGCGCCATACAAAAATTAATCGGAATGGAGGCTTTTTTCACACTTAATTTTGGTGTTATATTATAAAGTATTATTTTCGCATTTTTTCTTGTTGCGCTTGTACATTTTTGCTGGTGGGAGTGTACCAAATACATTTTTGTGCCCGACTGCATATCGACCACCACACACAGGGTGAAAACCCAGATATAAAGGCTCATTCAGGCGAGTTTCTTTTTCGGGGTCAGCCGGTATTATCCTGGTGACAGTCGAGGAACACAATGTCTTGTTGACGGTCAACATTAGTCAAATTAAATCATTTATTGAATCATTAAAATGTCAAACATCATTTACGTTCAGTCAATTTTTAACTCTACCGCCAGTTCGATATGCTGTTTCGTAAAAGAAGAACGGGCGAGAAACTCTAACGTTGCTCTTTTCTAAACTTATTTACAACACATATTTCCATTACATACATTGAAGTGTTATTTATTTGAATTAGAGCAGCCCAATTAAGGCCAGTTAGGAACGTTATAAAGTAGAAAATTTAGATTGTAATAGTTTTTGTGCATGGACTGAAATAGAACTGAATATTTTGGACTGCAGTGTGTTCATTCACCGGCAGGTCAAGTGCAGTCACGATTTCTGTACAGGGATGACAAAACATTTCAACTCAAGCACCATGACACTCTTCACCCGCCGTTCCACTAATGGGGATTGTTTTGAACCGATTCTAATAACACACACGGTCAACACTAGTGTCGTCCGGCGGTATCTGCGGTGCATAAATCACTCGGCAGTCGTTAAAAGATCCGTTCATATCACATTACTCACGAGCCAAGAATGTTATCGAGACGGACCCGGGAAACGATAAATTCGACAGTCATTTGTTTGTTTACTTACCTCTTTGTGTAATTGATAAGAATAATTGCGAAACAATAAGTGTTAATTACCTATGCCATATATTTTTTTATAGCATAGGCCGGTAAACCAGCATGTGTGTGTCACCTGACGGTAAGTGATCTCCACCGCCCTTGTACGCCTACCACCAAAAGAATCACAGGCGCGTTGCCGACCTTAAAGGAAAGGGATAATTAGGGATTGGGAAGGGGAGGGGATTTGGGCTTCCGGATATCTCACTCACCGTACGAAACGCAGCAGCAAGCCGCTACTTTACGTCGGTTTTCTGTGAGACAGTGGTAACCGGTCGAGCCAGATTGATGCTGTAGACAAAACTGTCTACAGCGTGGCTCTACCACTCAAAACCTAAAGCCGACCACACCACTAACCCCATAAACTCTGTGATTGCAGCCACCAAGATGAATCGAGGGGGTCGCGCGGAGCCGACTCCGCCTGAATGCGCGCTCGCGGCGGAAATGTTCGACCACTTCTGCTCAGCTGGCACCATGAAGCAGATCCTGGCTCTCCACAGGGAGATCTGCAACACGCTCACGCTCAAACCCAATCGGCTGCCGGACTTCTATCCGAAACTTAAGGTAATACATCATCATCATCATCATCAGCCACAAGACGTCCACTGCTGAACATAGGCCTCTCCCAAAGATTTCCAGACCGACCTGTTGGAAGCGGCCTGCATCCAGCGAGATAGCTATGGAGAGAGCTATGCTCGGTGTTTCTCTACGTGATCAAATCAGAAATGAGGAGATCCGTAGAAGGTAATTCAATACTGTTTATTCTAAGTTACTATTCAGATTAATTCCGTGTCACAATTTGGATGCCATGTGTAAACTTTCTTTATATATCTTTACATAGTATAAAATTATGTCGCTTCCGCTGTCTGTTCGCTTAGATCATTTAAACTATTCAACGGATTTTAATGCAGTTTTCAGCAATAGATAGAGTGATTCATAAGGAAGGTTTATATTTTTTCAAGTTTAATAAATGTCTTTTGTCAAGTCTAAAGTCCATCCTGTCTGGATGGATGATCCTGTTTCCCTCGAATTTGTTTTTTGCAAGATGACAGCCGAGGCTATTTCATAACCTAAGACAAAATATATCCAAAAGTATTTCCGAAAGCATTTCCGAAAGCATTTCACCAAAATGTTCAAAGTTTTGGATAGTTTTGTTCGGGATTTGCAATTCAAGTGCTGTCAAGTTTATATTGTCACTAAGCGCTTGTTTCACAATGTTCAAGTAAACGTTATGTATCAAATAAAATAATATGATTATACATATTATGTCAAATAGTTGTAGTAGTATGTCAGGTGGTTAACTTGATTTTTTTATTATTTACCAAATGTTTTTGTATCACACAAACATTTGTCTCGGTGCGGGGATCGAACCTGCGGCCTCCCGCTTCACAGCCGGCTACTCGCCCGCTGCGCTACGGAGGCTGTCAAATTTGATTTGATTTGTCCGACACGCCACAGCACGCTGCTATTTTATGTCGATATATCGTTAGCGGCATTTGCGAATTGTTTTTCACACAGATGTAAACACAATCTATCGATTTATTGTTTCGAAAATATCATAAAATTCATCGTGTTTTGTAAAGTTAAAAATACAGTGTCATTGTGTCCGATGCCAACGATCTGGCTGCTGGTATATATTGTGTATCGGACGCGGCGCATGACGAGCAACATATTTGACAACGCTGTACACCACGCGCGTCATTTTTAACCGATGAAAAAAAACGGAGGAGGTTTTCAGGTTAGGCGCGTTGCCGACTTTAAAGGGAGGGGCAATTAAGGAATTGGGAAGGGGCGGAAGATTTGGGCCTCCGGATATCTCACTCACCGTACGAATTGCAACAGAAGACCGCTACTATACGTCGGTTTTGGGTCACTATACAGGTTTTACCATCATGTGTATGCTATCAGGGTGGGTATGAATCCTACCACCAGCAAATAAGTCGTCAACTGATTATTCATAGCTTGAATTGTCAAAACTTGGCTTCATTTGGAGACGCTTCGCGTCTTGTACACGAGTAAGCCTATGGGATTAGAATGTGACGTAAACACGACACGAACGTTCGTGCCGTTTGATTGTGATTGGTCGAGAGACCGACGTGTGACGTTTTCCGATACGAATCTGAGACGACACGATGGAACGTTCTGTTTTTGAATTTTTGCATTCAACAGGGTCCCGTCCGTGACTCGGCTCGCGCTAGTACGTGTCGTTTAACTACGGCAGAGGTTCTCAGACATTTTTTTCTCATAGACCACTTTCAAAATTTAGTTGGTTCCGGTGGACCCGCTCAGCTACATTTCTACCATATTCGCAAAACTCGACAAAAAACGTGAAGATTAGATCTAATTATGGAAATTAGCGTGGAACGTTGCCTGCTTTTAGTTCTTCACTATCGAAAGCAGACCAATTTTCGTGGTCCCCCGCTTACGAATAGCGAACCCCCATTTTTTTTGTCACGCCAACGTAGACCCCTGTCGAGTGTCCCTTGGATCCTTGGGGGTCCACCTAGGCCACTTTGGGAAGTAATTAATTACACCATTACTTGCACTTTCTATTTCCATTTGTTCAATGATAACTTGATACGTACTAGGAAACGCCGTGAGTCATTGCGTTGAGTGTTTTGTATAATTACAATTGTATCTAATTGTAGTGTATCTGTAATATATGTGTCATACTTATTTTTTTTTATTTAACATCCACTCCGTACAGAGAGGTTTTTAAACACTAAGTAGTTTTCTGTCTGTTTGTCTTTGGGCGTATCAATAGGTTATTTTTTTTAAAGCTGGTCTGACCTGCTTGTGCCTATCGTTGTTTGTTTTTAATTTAACTATTACATATCAATAGTTAAATATGGTATGTTATAATTTTCATTTCAATAGGGTAGTTGACTTGTTTATTTTATATTATTTTAATCAATCAAATTTGTGGATCACACAAACATTTGTCTCGGTGCGGGGATCGAACCTGCGGCCTCTCGCTTCACAGCCGCCTACTTGCCCGCAACGCCACGGAGGCTATCAAATATAATGATGTTGACCGTTGACATCAGTTCTTTATAATGCTGCCGGTTTTCAGTTCCTGGATATACACTGGCTGACACTGGAACGCAACTCGCGACTTGCCCAATTTGTACCATGTTCAATAGGTGGTTGGCCTCGCATCCGTGGGCAGGTAAACGACCGACCGTTTCGGCCAACTCACCACCCCACCGCATTAAATAGACCATCCGCATATTTTCGGTGGCAATACGCCAAAAACTCTTGCAACTGACGCTAGATCAATTTAAATCCGTACACATAGCGAAATGCTATGCTCTAATATTAAATGTATTTTTTTCTTCATCGAACGAATCTTGTCCAAATTAACAACAAATGTGTGGTGTAGACATATCTTGTTTGTTAAACATTGCTGCTTTGTATCTCGGAAGACAAGGTAAGGAGCTAAGTAAGTGAGACTATTGGCCGTGGCCATCCATAATGCCAGTGGAATCATGGGCACGTTGCCGACTTATGAGAGGATTAGAGGGAGGGGGTGGAGCCTCGGACATGCTTACTGACAGTGCAAGTCGTAACGCGCTTATATTTCAGTCAAGAGTCTTATGACACATTTATACCTCCTCATACCATCCTCAGCTTTCCTTAACAGAACCACGCGTGCTGGCTTGCGTTACCACAGCTTCGTGGTCTCCTCCATCTCGGCTGGAACTAAAAATTGCGAGAAATCATACTTCTGCCGGACCATTAAGCTGTGGAATAGTTTGCCGGCACACGTGTTCCCTCCTTCCTATATTATGGGGTCCTTTAAACGGAGTGTGAAGATGATAAACGCACTGTTTATCGTTGGGCGACACTTCCTGGATTGCGCTACACTTACCATCAGGTGTGTCGTAGTCACTTAGCCGAGTCAGGATAAAAAAAAATCCGCCTTGGTCCAGTCTAGTCCCTCTTGTAGACACTTGTGATGGGGATTGTATTAAACTAAACTATTATCGCCTGGCTGTTCTGTGTGAGCTGGCATATAAACAGCGTCGGTGACCGTCGTGTCGTGCGATATCTAGCTGAAAGTGGAACGTTCGCGACGTCTCGTATCGCCTCGCCTCGGCTCGGACAAATTCTGAGAATTGTCTCATTCGGCCTCATTGTATTTCATGACATTTTAAATGGTTGTCGACTAATGGGACGGCAGACTGATTCACAGCTCTGAAAATTTATCTGTGAAAGGTTAGGCAGGGTGAATTAGAGTGTATACCGCCCATAAACCCGCCACTGTTACATTTTTTTTTTATCCTGGCTCGGCAAAGTGACTACGCTATACCTGATGGTAAGTGTAGCGCAATCCAAGAATAGTGTCGACCAACGATAAACAATGTGTCCATCGTAGGTCGGCATGCCGGCCTGCCTACCTGCTTCTTCACACTCCGTTTAAAGGACCCCATATTATAGGAAGGATTTGTAAAGGAACGACGGTAGCACGCATTTTGTTGACACCGAAGCCTGTTGAGTCATTGGGAACGCGTAATGGTCATTGTCCCGCAACGAAACTCAAATAGAAAGTTAGAGAGGAGTTGGTTATAATAAATTGTCCATAAGTGCCTCTTATGAGATCCATGATGTGATACTCGCACTTCACACCATATGCGAGAGGCCGTCTGGGTTGGTACCACCGCTTTATCTATTTCTGCCGCCAAGAAAGAAAAAAGAAAGAAATAAATAATTTATTTAAACACTAACTTGAGACATGAAGTTAAAAAGACATTCTTATGAAACTATGCATTATTTACAAATTTAAGCTTAAGCAAAACAAAAATGAACAATAAATAATATAAAGCAACAGTTTGTAAGCACTGTTGTGTTTCGGTTTGAAGGACATTGAAGCCAGTGAAATTAGTGGGCATTATGAGACTTAAAATCTTATTTCTCGGGGTGACGAGCCATGCAGTGCTTTGTAATTTGAAGTTCTGTGTGGTGTAGCTTCTGTTTATTTGCAGGCGTGGCGCTTACAATCAGGCGAGCGCCATGCTCGTCTCGTCATTCAAACAAATTAAATAAAAAAAAATAGCATGATAGTAAATTACTAGGTACTATCGTATGTATTAATACTAAATGAACAAAAATGCCCTTGAGCCAATGCCATTTATTTTTATGTCGTCTGAAATACCTTCAACGGTCGATAAACACCATGGTATTTCTGTAAATGTCACGGTTATCACAATGTGGTATTGTTTGCGATTAATCTTGCAATGTTATTTTAGTATTCTTCTTGAAATGAAACTAATTTAAACGCATTTTATCGCGGTTTTTTTTTTTATTTTGAAGGCTGAAAAGCTTTCGAAACATCGGGACCAAAATTAAAATAAAAAAACTACGATAAAATCCGTTTAATTTAGTTTTATTTCAATGAGTAGCATTCGCGTAAACGTAAGAAATCATTAGAGACTATCCCGCCCACCGCCACTGTAACTCCTGTGCACCAGGATCAACAGTGGCACGCATTTTTGTCGACACCGAGCAGTGAAGCTCGGCGAGTCTCTGGGAATGCCTAAATGTCTTTGTCCCGCAACGAAATTAATCAGATAGAAGGTTAGGGAGGAGTTGGAAATTTATCCACTTCTCCCATAGAAAAGCTAGAGACAAAATAATGAATTGAGGAGGTATTAACCTCAAGTGTAAGGACAGATACAACAGAAAAAGCTAGATGTAAAGCACAACGGATGTGTAAGAAATCATTAGTATTCTTCTCTTTGGTTTTGTTTCTCTTGAACTTACATACATAAACTCGGCACCTGTATATCCAGTGACTTGGCAACGCGTCCGTCGATGTTCGCCAGAGTGATGCCGGTCTGAAGTTACTGTGTTTTTTTTATGGGAATAGTGGGCAAACGGGCAGCAGGCTCACCTGATGGAAAGTGATCACCGCCGTCGATGAACACCTGCAACACCGGAGGGCTTGCAAATGCGTTGCCGGCCTCGAAGGAAAGAATACGCTATAATAATTTTTGACTGTCCCTGGAACGCATCTTGTCTGAACGGCATTCATTTTGGACTGCATTGTACTAAACCTCAGGTTCGGAGTGGTCACTACGTTTTATATTCCATAGTTACGGAGCATTGATGACTCAGTGCTTAGTTGTACGACGAAAAGTCACAGGTTCGAAACCACAATAGCATACACTTCTGACTTTACAAAGTTATGTGTGTATTGATTGCAGTTTATTATAACATGCTTTAACTGCGAAGGAAACCTGTATATCTTCATAAAAAATAGATTTTAGCTAGCGTGGTGGACTTAGATCTAACCCCACTCATTAAGTAGAGTACGCCCATATTTAGCAGTGGAATACGCTTTATTATTATTTATTATTATTATTACTTAGCTTATAATACGGGCTGGTTTTCTTCCCGCGGCCTGTCGCTTCATAGCCGGCTACCCTTCCACTGTGCCAAGGAGTCTGTACAAGGCTAGTTTTTTTATCGCTATATATGCCAAAGTCTTGAAGTAGTGACACCAGATCCTTACAAGTGCGTTGTCCAAATTTAATTCGGCGTTTGTCACGGTCCGAGTACGTTTCGCCCCAGTTCGCACATCTAATTACAAACACACACACATGCACATGTTTTTAATACATTTGTATCATGTAGCAGAGTTTGGCGAAGGCCGAGAGAGAGTTGTTTGAACTATGAAGCAAATCGAGGGGCCTGTGTTACATCACTAGGTGGTTAATGATTCACCAAATAAATAAAAAAATAAATACACCCAACAGTCACATACATAGTCCTGACCCCACATTAAGATACGAGTCTTGTGTCGTGGGTATCAGGAACTACGAGAGACTTTCGCTCTCACAACACCCACACCCCGAAACAAATATTTATGGATCACGCAAACATTTTTCTCGGTGCGGGGATCGTACCCGCGGCCTCTCGCTTCACAGCCGGCTACTCGCCCGCTGCACCACGGAGGCTGTCAAAAATGTCAAAAATAAATGAAAGCAGAAGGCATTTCTCTTAGCACTTTCGTAATGCTAATAAGACCCGAGTTGGATGGCAAAGGAAATCCGTATACTGCCAGCAGTTCCCTCGGGGACCTTCATACTCATTATAATCTACGAACCTTATCCTACGCTTACAACTTGCAAGTTGCGTTTTCCTCGATTGCATGGTTGCAGTGTTAATATTTATTTTTTATATTACGGCGCGGCGGTGTAGTGATGATGGTATAGCTATGATATGACGGGTGCTACGTAATTTATAAGCTTTGTGTTTTGATGTTAATATTTACAAGTTATAAGTGTGGATCTTACTAGAAGACGAAGGACCCGCGTGTTTCATTCAGTCTAATAAAAAAACAAAAATTCAGAGTGGTAAACATTTTAAAACAATAAATAAGTGTTTGTGTGCAATTTACACACGGCAGAAGTGAAACTTCAGACTAACTAGCATAAATTAATTAACCAACGAATTTTAATACGCAAATGCAAAAAAAAATACGTTAATATTACACCATGTTGTTTATGACATATTTTCCGAAGATTGTAGGAATGACTTAGTACCAGGTGTTCCAATTTTTTTTTAATAGCCAAAACCGGACAAACGGGCAGGAGGCTCACCTGATGGAAAGTGATCACCACCGCCCATGAACACCTGCAACACCGGAGGGCTTGCAAATGAGTTAACGGTCTTTCAGGAAAGAATATGCCCTTTTCTTGAAGGTTCCCAAGTCGTAATATAATTTCACGTTTGCCGTTTACTGTTTATTGTTCCGTACAATTCCGCTTTAATCCCTTGCATTGGACAATACTGGACAATACATTTGTCATTCTGTGCTGTACAGAGACATATTTCACGCACAAAGCCAACACACACTAATGTGCACAATCGGTTTAATTTTACCGTCGCGACATCAGATAAAAGCGAAATTTGAAATTCTTTGTTGTGCATCTCATTACATTAATCGTACATTGACGTTAACACGTACGAGCACGCGACAAACATGTAGCTGGTGGAATACAATGTAAAGCGAATTAGCTAATGTGTTTCAATTGATATCACTCTGATGTCTAGTGGTAGGGAAAGTTGGACCTACTTATGCAAACAGGAACCAACCCACAGCAAGTTCTAATGGAGATGCTGATTTCGTTTCGCTAAATTCATTAATTTAAATTGATTTTGATTGTGTTTTATTTTTGCAAAATCGAACATGGAATATATTTCATGCCCGATTTTGCAAACAACTACGAGATTAAATTATTGATTTAGTACAACAAAATCAATATCTCCATTTAAACTTGCTGTGGGTTGGTTCCTGTTTGCGAGATGTTAATATGTTAAGTCTCATAATGCCTAGTAATTTCACTGGCTTCAATGTCCTTCGAACCGAAACACAACAGTGCTTACACACTGTTGTTTGGCGGCAAAAATAGACTAAGCGTTGGTACCAACCCAGACGGTCTCTCGCATACGAGGGACCTACGACCTTGTATTATTTCATTTATTACTATTACATTGTTATTTTGCAATTTAATATTCTTACCATACATAGTGTATAATTGCAGCGTTATCATAATTAGAGGTCACATGTCCGCTTATCAGTGACGATGTGATAACAGTGTGATCGATCGATTCACGTAGCATTGGTCATTTTAGAACTAGGCTAAGGCATATACACCTAGGTCGTTTGAGAAAAGTAATGGTTTCTCCAAGCACAATTAATGTTAACGTTATAATGAAGAAGATGATTAGAAAATTGTGTATGAAGCGGTTTTTAAAACGCCCCGAAAATCTGCGAAACTAGGAGAAAGCGGTCGAAACTAAAGGCCGAAACTAGTATAGATGATAGAGTGACAGAGATTTGTGAGTGGTATAGCCACGCTGCAGACAGTTTTGTCTACAGCACGAATGAGCCGGCTCGATCGCGTCGTTACCACTGTCTCACAGTAAACCGACGTAAAGTAGCGGCTTGCTGCTGCGTTTCGTACGGTGAGTGAGATATACGGAAGCCCCAAATCCCCTCCCCTTCCCAATCCCTAATTATCCCTTTCCTTTAAGGTCGGCAACGTGCCTATGATTCTTCTAGTAATGTGGGCGTACAGGGCCGGTGGAGATTACTTATCATCGGGTGACCCACTTGCTTGTTTGCCGGTATATGCTCAAAAAGGTCTATGCAGACATAGGGTACGCTGTCCCAACCCTTCAGTAATAGTTAAAGCGTTTATTATTGTAGAAATGCTATGCGAATTATAATTTAAATGCACATTGCGAATGTAAACTATGGTACAGACCATAAAATCATAGCCGTTAGTAGTATAATGCATATCACAGAAATCAGCCATTTTTTTTTTATTTGATTGAATGACGAGCAAGGCGCTCGCCTCATGGTAAGCGCCACGCCTGCCCATCAATCGATGCTACCACATAAAACTTTGAATGACAAATCACTGCATGGCACCCCAAGACATAATATGTTAAGTCTCATAATGCCCAGTAATTTCACTGGCTTCAACGTCCTTCAAACCGAACACAGTGCTTACACTTACACACTGTTGTTTGGCGGCTGAAATAGACAAAGCGGTGGTACCAACCCAGACGGCCTCGCATACGAGGGACCTACCTTGTATAATCATACACACATAATCTATATGTTTTATCTGGTCAGAGGGTCTAACTACGGCTCAAGTGCATATCTCCATTCCTTACAGTATGTTGTGAATGTTCGTGGTCGGTGGGATCACTTACTATCGAGTGATCCACTTCTTTTACCAGTATTATAACATTAATAATTTACTAAGTCCATTCATTTATCATTTGCTGACATACATTGAGGTTATTTTTTTATCCTGGCACGGCAAAGTGACTACGCTACACCTGATGGTAAGTGTAGCGCAATCCAAGAATAGTGTCGACCAACGATAAACAATGTGTCCATCGTAGGTCGGCAAGACCATGCCGGCCTGCCAAAGGGCCAAGGGGGAGGGGAAGGAAAAAGGGATGGGAAAAGGGTTAGGATCAGGGGGCAAACCCCCTTGGGGAGAACCGGATATACACTGGCTTCTTATATATATACACACGGATATACACTAGTTTCTTGCAATTTGCGATTTCATTACAGCTGCGGTTATAAAAGAGACATTACATAGAAAGTTTTCAATCCATTCGTAAATTGTGTTCGGAAAATTAATATTGTGTTTTTCTAGTTTAATAATATGTTTCGTTGGCATAGCGATTTGATGATTGTATGTGTACACTGACAACGAATTTCTCTATAATCTAAATGTTCCTATCTGTGGAACCATGTAATTAGTGTATAATTTCTGCTTGTTCAGTTATGCTTTCTGTAACACTGTATGTTTTATATTTTTCTGCGTTGATTGACATTTCATGGCATCCTATTTAAATAAAAAATATCAATTTAGATACTTAATAGGAAGTATCGATACATCGTACAATATATTGCTAAAAATATCGATTTATCACAGAAAACAATCGATATATCGATGTATTTCCAATTCAACTTACCTGTTTGAATACTATTTCATATTATTCAGAAACACAGGCATAATATAATGCAGTAAGGCGGTATATTTGCGCTGTTATTGTCTATTACTAAACATGAGATGACTCGCTTGCTCGCTTGCTCGCTTGCACCTCCCCCTCACCAATTACAAATGAGTTGTTGTTTGACAGGCAAAACTAGCGAGCTCATGGAAGGCGCAGGCGCTTTTCAAGAAGTTCGACGCACGCGCGAATCACAAGGTGTACGGCAAGGGGCGAGTGTGCTCCACCAGCAAGGTGCTGATCATTGGAGCTGGGCCGTGTGGAATGCGCGCGGCCATAGAGTGCCAGCTGTTGGGGGCTAAAGTGGTGAGTTAAGAGTTTGAAGTGAAATGGTGAAGTACGTGTGAAAGCTTTCGATACGTTGGGATCAAAATTAATCAAAACATCGTAATAAAATTCGTTTAATATAGTTTTATTTCGATATGTAATATTCATCATCATCATCAGCCACAGGACGTCCACTGCTGAACATAGGCATCCCCCAAAGATTTCCAGACCGACCTGTTGGAAGCGGCCTGCATCCAGCGACTTCCTGCGACCTTTATCAGGTCGTCCATCCACCTTGTAGGCTTCCTGCGGTATTTATCAGGTCGTCTATTCATTGTAGGTGGACGTCCAACGCTGCGCTTGCCAGTACGTGGCCTCCATTCCAGAACCTTTCCGCCCCATCGGTTATCGGATCTACGAGCTATGTCTAGTATTCGCGTAGACATAAGAAATAATTATAAAATCAATATCTAAATTTATATCCTTGATGTGGGTTGAAATGTGATTGCGTATTTGCATATTTGTACCTGACTGTCCTGAACACTACACGTATGTTCAGGTGGTGATCGAGAAACGCGATCGTATGTCGCGCAACAACGTGCTGCACCTGTGGCCGTTCGTAATCCAGGATCTGCGAGCCCTCGGCGCCAAGAAGTTCTTCGGCAAGTTCTGCGCGGGCTCCATAGACCACATCAGCATACGGCAGCTGCAGTGTATATTGATGAAGGTATTACGTGTGACGTTTGATAACTATATGCGTTTTTTGGTGTTGTAGTGCCATAGTGTAGACAGTTTTGTCTATAGCAAGAATGGGCCGGCTCGACCGGGTCGTTACCACTGTCTCACAAAACACCGAAGTAAAGTAGCGGCTTGCTGCTGCGTTTTGTACGGTGAGTGAGATATCCGGAGGCCCAAATCCCCCTACCCTTCCCAATCCCTAATTATCCTTTTCCTTTAAGGTCGGCAACGCGCCCATGATTTTTCTGGTATTGTGGGCGTGCATGGGCGGTGGAGATCACTTACCATCAGGTGACCCACTTGTTCGTTTGCCGGCCTGCGCTATAAAAAAAATCTTGTACATACATCATAAACCTAATCATATATCTGTGTCCCTACACATTTAACACCTAACTAATAAACATGGTATATGTTGGTAATAGTTATACAATACTTCGTCTTGCTATGTTGAGTGACATTAATAATTATTATAAGAAGAAGCGAGACAAAACACTGTATAAGTATGACACTCGTATACAACATTTATTATTATTTATTATTTAAAGCCCTTAGTTTATACGATTTTATAATATAACATATATGATAATGTTTGTGTGTTTAGGTGGCGTTGTTACTCGGCGTCGAGTTGCACGAGGGTGTCAGTTTCGAGGAGTTGTTGGAGCCCACGGTTAAGGAAAACTCTGAAAGTAAGTACCGTACAAGGGGCGATGGATAATACAATACACTTTTATGTTAAGGCTCTATCGGGGTGAATAGGGTGAATGCAGGGTGGATCGGGACAAAACTTATATTAGATTATATAAATATTAAAGTGATATTGTGTTTTTATAACACGAAATGTTCAGTATCAGCCCGAAGTCTGGAATTATGCCTGGTATGGCAATAGACTCACCCCCTATCACAACATGGGACGGAGATACTGGTTACACCGCTGCCTATCCCTACGGGTATTGCAGGCGTAAGTGCGTATGTTAAAGAAAGGAAGAAAGAAAAAAAATATTGTACTAGATACAAAATATCTAGTCCAATATTTTCTTTTACATACATCATAAATAACAGCATTATGTTAGACCAGAGACAGGACTTCTCATTCAGCTTTTTTTCATAGCATAGGCCGACAAGCGAGCAAGTGGGTCACCTGATGGTAAGTGATCTCCACCACTCATGTACGCCCAACACCAGAAGAATCATGGGCGCGTTGCCGACCTTAAAGGAAAGGGATAATAAGGCATTCGGAAGGGGAGGGGATTTGGGCTTCCGGTTATCTTACTCACCGTACGAAACGTAGCAACGTACTTGACGTCGGTTTTCTGTGAGACAGTGGTAACGACCCGGTCGAGCCAGCCCAGAGCCAACTGTCTACAGCGAGGCTCTACTACTCGTGAACCAGCTTTATGCTGAAATACAGCCTTGGATTTTTGAGTTTTGGCGGGAATTCTGACAGTGCCGGTCATCGCTTATTTTAATTTATTTCATAAACTTGTTTAGAGTTGTGTTTGTTGTATAAAAGTGGTGTGGATTTGTTCAATAAACATTGACGGTGATGAACAGTGTATGGAAACATTGAAATAAGTGAATTAAGCATCGTACTGAAAGGAGTTAACACCAAAACTCCGACAAGACCTTGAAATCGACCGCACCCGTGTTTAATCGTTCTTGTAAAAATAACTTGAGAATGAATTGTACTTGACACTGGCTAAATGCATAGTACTGCAAGAGCCATAAATAAAATAATAAATACAGCCTTAGCTATACTACAGTATGTATATGTGTGTAATTTGGTTCCAGCTCTAGGATGGCGAGCGCGCGTCTCCCCGCTGGACCATCCGGTGGCTCAGTACGAGTTCGACGTCCTGCTCGGGGCTGACGGCAAGAGGAACACGCTGCACGGGTTCAAGCGCAAGGAGTTCCGCGGCAAGCTGGCCATGGCCATCACAGCCAACTTCATCAACCGCCACTCCGAGCAGGAGGCGTCGGTAATTAATATTTTTCTGAAGTGTAACTTCTTTATCGGTGGTGCAAAAAAAAAATCGTCACATTTTTAGGTTACGCGTCACATTTTTCGGTTACGCGTCACATTTTTTATTATTTTCTTTTTTTGAAACCAAATGGATTTTCGCCTGATGGTAAGCTCCACGACTGCCCATCAACAGGAGCAAGAGTATATCGATGTGGCGCTTGCGACCCAGTGATATAACATGTGGTATATATAGTCCTTCCCTCCTGTCCTTATCCCACTCGCAGTGGGGTCGACGCGACATGCTTTTTAACACATGTTACGGGAAGATTTGGTTTGTGGTTTTTACGAGCGACCGCCTGACTCATGTCAACTCCTCTAGGAAGAAACACCCAGACCCTCACATCACTCAGTTTTTTTTGTCTCAGTACGGAAATCGAACCCGTGGCTTCTCTTTTCATAGCCGGCTACTCGTCCCATGCGCCACGGAGGCAGACAATTTCTGATTATTTGTAATATACATTGTGTAGGTACCTGAAATAAGTTTGTAATATACATTGTATGCATTGTGTAGGTACCTGAAATAAGCGGCGTAGCGTTCATCTTCAACCAGAAATTCTTCAAGGAGTTGTACGAGGTGACCGGAATAGATCTGGAGAACATTGTCTATTACAAAGACGACACGCACTACTTCGTCATGACGGCCAAGAAACACAGCCTGCTTGATAAGGGCGTGCTTTTGAATGTGAGTATTATTTTATTATTTGACAGTAGTTAGACATAGTTGTAACGAGGGCATTTACAGCCCGCTAAGATTTTCTACAGATACTTGTCGCTACTATGGTACTAAAACTCCCATGGAGCAGCCTCCGTGGCACAGCGGGCCAGTAGCCATGATGCCATGTATTTGCAATTTTTGTTTATTCTTTCTGTGAAGCGAGAGGCCGCAGGTTCGATCCCCGTACCGAGACAAACATTTTGCATGATCCACAAATATTTGTCTCGGGGTCTGGGTGTTGTGAGATCGAAAGTCTCTCGTAGTTCCTGATACCCACGACACAAGACTCGTATCTTACTGTGGGGTCAGGACTATGTGTGTGACTGTTGGGTGTATTTATTTATTTATTATTTATTATTTTCTTGTCTTTTCTATTTTTGAGAATAAAGTTCTTAAAACCTACACCTATTATTTCGGCACGACGAAGGGACTATATCGCAGCTGATAGTACAGTACTTATTAACTTTAGATGCATGTTTTTGTCATTATTCATGCAGATTTAACTGAGTCTAGTTGAGATTATCGTTACTTGGAAATGTTTTAACATTTTTAGTAGAGCCAATCGTTAAAATTTATGCAAAGGTTGTGAAGTTACAGTTTTTCATACCCAATTATGCTCCATCAGGGTTACAAATTTTTCTTGAAATTTAAACTTATGCTCTTTGTAATGAAAAAGTAATCATCAAAAATAGGTGATTGAAATTTTTTAAAGTTTGTCTTGTAATACATACGTGGTTTTTTTGTGAGGAAGTGGTAATGACCAGGTTGAGTCGGCCCATTCAAACTGTACACAAAACTGTCTTACAGCGTGGCTCTACTCAGTAGAACTAAATATAACAATTAAAATCAGCGTTGCAGTATTGCTTTGGTGGTACTGCAACATCAAGCTGAATGAGAGGTACCTTTGCTGGCATTTATTTAATTTAATTTTTAGTTTTATTAAGTAGTTAATTATAGCAGATATTTTTATGTACTGTTATTGTTAGTAATCATTTTATTGTGCCAGCAATAAATGTTTCTTTCTTTCTTTCTAAATATAATAAATTAATATATTTGATATAAAATATGTATGTTTGTAGTTTATGTAGAGATTGTATTATGTATAATATTTATTTATAATATATATGTGTTGTATATTTGTATTAATTAATATGTCACATTATTATTGTACCGATGTGGGTAGTAAATAAATACTGGTTTTTACTTCTGATCTTGATAATGTCGTATCTTTTATTGGCGACGAGTGAAAATTAATGTATTTAAGCGAAAAATGGCGTCAAATATTGCGAATATAGTGTTTCCTGGACAATTTAACCCTAAAACTGATAAGTGGAGTGACTATAAAGAACAATTATTGTGTGCCCTCGATGCCGCGGGTTATGACGAAAACAACGCTAATAAAGCTCGTTCATTGTTTTTGTCTCAATGCGGAAAGGAGACTTTTTCATTAATTGCTTCACTACTGGTCCCAAATAGGCCAACCAATGTGGCTTTTAAGGACATCTTACATGTGTTGGATCAGTTTTATGAGCCTGAGGTTAACGAAATACTACAAGCGGGAAAATTTCATAAACGCCTACAATTACAGTCTGAAAGTGTGCAAGATTTTGTTTCGGCAATTAATTTACTGGCGGTTAAATGCAATTTTGTGGACTTAAAACGTCAGTTGAGAGACCGTTTAGTATTAGGAGTACATGACAATCGCTTGAGAAGAGAATTATTAAAAACAAAAGACCTTACATATGAGACAGCATTACAGATGTGTCTTAATTATCAAGTGACATTCCCTGATATGTACCCTGATACAGATGCGACGAAGCAAACCCCGTTTCATGTTACTGAACCGATGGATATTGGTAGGATTCAAGCAAATGAATGCAGACATTGTGCTCGAGTGCATAAACATGGAGAAAAGTGCCAGTTCATTAAAGCTAAATGTTTTTACTGTAAGAAATTTGGACATATAGCAGCTGCATGTACAAGAAGGCCTGGCAAAGTGCACCACATCTCTAAGCTTGAAAGTAACAGTAAGGAGGCAATATGTAGCGATGAAAATATGATGGGTGTATATGTCTGCCATGAAAATTATCAACCAGAGATAACAGTTGATGTCATAATTGATGGTGCTAAATTATACATGCAGATTGATTCAGGAGCATCAAGAAGTATAATATCTGAAAATACATATAGAAAACTGTGGTCTTTTCTCCTCCTCTAAGACCTACTAATATTAAACTTGTAACATGGACTCGTGAAACATTAAAAGTACTTGGACAAATAAATGTACATGTGACATTAGGTGCAAAAGAAGCTCGTTGCGATATAATAGTAGTGTCAGGCAACGGACCTAGTCTTTTAGGACGTGATTGGTTCCAGACATTAAATATTGAGATAGCGGGTATTCATTGGTCAGAAGATAAGGTATCAAATTAGTGAATGAATTTCCTGGTTTGTTTACTGAGGGACTTGGAGAATATAAGGGCCCACAAGTTTCTTTACATGTTCGTGCGGATGCCACACCTAGATTTTTGAAGGCTCGAGTGATACCGTTTCCTTTGAAGCAGCAAGTTAATGAAGAATTGAGAAGAATGGTAGATCAGGGCATTCTGACACCAGTGAAGTACTCTGATTGGGCGACTCCATTACGAATTGTTAAGAAAGATGATGGGTCCCTACGTATTTGCGGTGATTACCGTGCTACTGTGAATGCAGCAATTGATGTTGATTCATTTCCACTTCCTAAATCTGTGGAAGCTTTTGCTAAGCTGAGTGGTGGTCGTATCTTCAGTAAGCTGGACTTGAAACAAGCTTATACACAGTTGAAAGTTGATGAGGATACAGCAATGCTTTTAACTTTGAACACGCCCATTGGGTTAATGAAAATGAATCGACTCGCTTTTGGTGTAAGTGCAGCACCAGCAATTTTTCAACGTGTAATGTCTACATCCTTCGCGGATATGGAGGGAGTGGCCTGTCTACTGGACGATATTGCTGTTATGGGAAGGAACAAAGCGGAACATGAAAAACGTCTATATGAAGTCCTTCATAAATTGCATGATATGGGCTTTCGCCTTAATGTTTCCAAGTGTATTTTTGCTGCAGAGAGTATTACTTTTCTGGGCCATATGATTGATGCAGATGGGTTGCATCCGGCACCAGCCAAAGTAAAAGAGATTCAAGAGAAGCCAGCTCCAACAAGCAGAGAAACATTAAGAGCATTTCTGGGATTATATAACTTTTATGAAAAGTTTTTGCCAGATAAAGCTACATTGCTGGAACCATTATATCGATTGTTGGATTCCAAACGACCTTGGTCTTGGGGTGAACCTGAGCAAGCTGCTTTTAATACGGCTAAGAAATTGTTATCTTCAGATTTGACATTGGTTGGGTATGAGTTGAACAGGGAATTGCTTCTCATATGTGACTCATCAGATTTCGGTTTGGGAGCTATTATTGCACATGTAATGGATGATGGTACTGAGAAACCTATAATGATGGCATCAAGAACGTTGCAGAAGCATGAGAGACGTTATGGACAAATAGATAAAGAGGCTTTAGCCATAATGTTTGGATTGACAAAATTTCATGAATACTTAGCAGGCCGCAGCTTTTGTATTATCACTGATCATAAACCATTGATTGGACTGTTTAACCCTGCTAAGCCTATTCCGGAGCAAATATCCCCAAGAATGTTACGCTGGTCTTTAAAACTCAGTGGTTATCAGTATACTATTAAGTTTAGACCGGGAAAATTGATTGGTAATGCTGATGCTTTAAGTAGATGGACAGCTCCTACAGCAACGATTGAGGAGAAACCTCTCAAAGAAGTCCTATTATTAGATGAGACACCAACAGGGTGGAGATTGGATGCAAATAGAGTAGCAGCTGAAACGAAGAAAGATCCACAGTTACGGAAGGTGATGTTTCACGTGCTACATGGCTGGCCACATACAAATACTGATCCGAGCTTACGACCATTTTGGCTGCGCAAGGAGGCTCTTTCACAGAATAAAGATTGTTTATTATGGTGCAACAGAGTCATTATTCCGACTACTCTGCAAAAGGAGGTGTTAAAATTATTACACGCTCCACACGCGGGAATCGTGCAAACTAAAGCTTATGCTAGAGGTTACGTTTGGTGGGCCGAAATGGACAAAGAAATTGAGAGAATGGTATCAGAGTGTCACCAGTGCCAAGCGGTGAGGAATAATCCACCTAAGGAGCCACAAGCGTGGATTGTATCAGAAAAGCCGTGGAAAAGAATACATGTTGATTTTGCCGGCCCGTTTCAGGGTAAACCCTTCTTACTGTTAATAGATAGCTATAGTAAATGGCTTGAAGCTGAGATTATGCCATCGATGAATAGTACTATAGTAATATCAGTGCTCAGGAAAATATTTGCCTCCCAAGGGCTTCCAGATGTTTTGATTTCTGATAATGGCAAAACTTTTAGTTCAAGTGAATTCAACAACTTTTTAAAAAAGAATGGAATTCAACATTTGTATTCACCACCATACCATCCAGCCTCGAATGGCCAGATCGAAAGAGCTGTACAAACATTTAAGAATAAATTGAAGAAGTTTTCAGATTCTAATATGCCATGGGATGAAAAACTGTCGAAAGTTTTGTATTACCTTCGCACAGTACCATGTTGCAGTACCGGTAAGAGCCCGGCAGAGATGTTAAATGGCCGCAAATATAGAACAGCTGTGTCCATTTTGCACCCGGATGCAGTACCAAATCACAGTGATGCACAATTAGATTTGGCAGCTCAAAGCTCACCAAAAAGGTCATTCAGAGTTGATCAGCCTGTACTAATTCGGATGTATGGGCCGGGTGAAAAATGGAAAAGGGCTGTAGTGGAGATGGTAGAGGGACCCAGCACATATAGGGTGAGAACGGAAGATGGTGATTTACAAAGGAGACATGTGGATCAAATATTATCTCGCAGTCAGGATGAATTTAGACAGCCTAATGTGCCTGTGTCGAGACCACAATCACCTAGATCAAACTCTGATTCAGTTTCATCTGACACACCTATTGAAATACCTCCACTTGAGATGTGGCCAGACATAATTGGAATACCAGATACTATCGGCTAATTATAAATACTATAGTACATGTTTAAAACTTATCTATACCCTTGGATAGAATTGTTCTAACCTAAATGTATGAGGGAAAGATATGTTGTATATTTGTATTAATTAATATGTCACATTATTATTGTACCGATGTGGGTAGTAAATAAATACTGGTTTTTGCTTCTGATCTTGATAATGTCGTATCTTTTAATATGTATGTATATAGTTATTTATTATGTGTATACGTATAGTACTATATTAGTCAATTTGTAAAATATGTACATCTATTCTCTGTAAGTTTCGATTATATGTTGACCGCCCGCTCATTTACCTATCAATCCAGTCCATCCAATGGTTGCCTGGAAGAAATTGCCGTTAGCGATAAGGCCGCCAATTGTACTTCTATATGTTATATTAAATTGTATGTTGTGTGTTTTCAATACGTTTTGTGTGATGTACAATAAAGTTATAAATAAATAAATAAATTATCTTCTTTAGGACTTCACGGAGGTGTCTCGATTACTAAGCGTGGAGAACGTGGACCGCGCCGCGCTCATGCGGTACGCGCAGGAGGCGGCCAGGTTCTCCACGGACGGCAGGCTGCCGCTGAGGGACTTCGCGCTCAACCACTACGGCGAGCCGGACGTGGCACTCTTCGACTTCACGTCCATGTACGCGGCCGAGAACGCGAGTATGGTGAGTGGTGTTTTTGAAGTGATAACTTCTTATGGGAGGGTGAACCGAAACGTTCCGTAACGCGAGCGGCGGCGAGCGGAAGGTTCCAGAATATTCGAGAACCTTCCGTGAGACGTCACACGGGCCAGTTGACCAACCAACGCTAGCCGACTTCCCTGGAACTTCGATAATTTCGAAGTCCCAGGTGGCGTCACACAGTGACCAGTCGGATTGGACCGGACTTTCACAGGACTTTGACCGGACTGTGTTCGTTTTTTTTACGGTGAATAGACATGTTACCGTAATTTTGTTTTTAATATTGATAATAAAATGACGATATACTTATTTTATAATTTGGAACATGGTGCCGTAAAAAAAGTACCAGGTTCGCATAAACGCGAAGAGAGTAGAATGTACTTTTATCATGTCGAGTGGACATGTTGCCGTAATTTTGTATTCTCGCATCTTGTTTGGTAAGTTTTCACTTCTGTCGGCACTCCCGGAGCGCAACCCGTATTTTTGAAGTGATAACTTCTTATGGGAGGGTGAACCGAAACGTTCCGTAACGCGAGCGGTCCATCGACCAGCCAGCGTTAGCTGACCTCCCTGGAACATCGATAATTTCGAAGTCCCAGGTGGCGTCACACAGTGACCAGTCGGCTTGGACCGGACTTTGACAGGTCTTTGACCGGATTTTGACCGGACTTCAACCGGACATTGACCGGACTTTAACCGGGCTTTGACCGGGCTATGACCGGAGTTAGACCGGACTTTGACAGGGTTTTGGCCGGACTTACACCGAACTTTGACCGGATTTCGACAGGTATTTGACCGGAATTCGACCGGACTTTGACCGGACTTCAACCGTGACCGGATTTCAACCGGACTTTAACCGGGCTATGACTGTAGTCTGACCGGACTTTGACAGGTCTTTGGCCGGACTTAGACTGGACTTTGACAGGACTTTAACCGGACTTCGACCGGACTTCGACCGGACTTTGACAGGACTTTGATAGGGCTTTGACCGGCTTTTGACAAACTTTGACTGGACATTGACCGGTATTTCACCGGACTTCGACTGGACTTTAACCGGACTTCGACTGGACTTTGACAGGACTTTGACGGCTTTGACAAGACTTTGAATGGACTTTAACCGGATTTTGGCTGGACTTTGACCGGTATTTGACCGCACTTTAACCGAATTTTGACAGGACTTTGACCGGTATTTGACCGGACTTTGACCGGATTATAACCGGTCTTTGACAGGACTTTGATAGGGCTTTGACCGGATTTTGACAAACTTTGACAGGACTTTGACTGGACTTTAACCGGACTTCAACCGGACTTTAACCGGACTTCAACCGGACTTTGACCGGGGTTTGACCGGAATTTGACAGGTCTTTGGCCGGACTTTGACCGGACTTCGACCGGACTTTGACAGGACCTTGACCGGACTTTGACCGAACTTTTACAGGACTGACCGGACTTCGACCGGACGTAACGCGTTACGGCGCCACTCTGGCTTCCCTTTTTCGAACGCATACGGCAGCAGTCGGCAGGCTCCTCCGCTCTCACTTTAACCCACATTAGTTTAAGTTATCACTTCTGTCGAGCGTCCCGAGACGCACACTTTTTTTTTTTTTTATATCCGAGCACGGCAAAGTGACTGCAATACACCTGATGGTAAGCATAGTGCAGTCCAAACGCAACCACCGATAAACAACGAGTTTATCGGTGGTCACCAGAGTCATGCCGGCCAAAATGCTTCTTTCCTCTCCGGGGAGGAAAGAAGCAAATCGAGGACAGGCGGATGACCGATACAGGCACAATAATACAAGAATGTACCCCTGTACCGACCCCAACCAACCATCAAGTCATGTCGCAAGCCCCTCGGGAGAACCAGATATACACTGGCTGACCCTGGAACGCGACCCACACAAGGTGGGTCACTAGGGCAGCTTTTAACACCAGTGTACGGTGGTCGCTATCCGGTGGGATACGAATATCCTCCCACCAGCAGTTGGGATGGGTTAATAGGGATGGGTTGCGCCGCGTTGAATCCACTGGTAAAGGAAGGCACTTGAGTTTGTTTCGCCGGCTCTTCTCAAGGTGGGTCGTTTTGGATCCGGTGGTAGTTGTGAAACACGTGCCGTTTCGGTAATGCCTACGGTCCGGAATTTCTCAGATTCGAATGGGATGAAGCGTGTAGACACTCTAAAACAGTGTTTCCCAACCTTTTTTAGGCCAGGCCCTAAATGGCCACCTTAACATTTTTTTGTTAAATTGGTCACCGATATCTAGCATTTATTAAATAACCCAAAGCGAAAGGGTTAAAGTCGTGTCGAGTCCATTTTTAAATTGCCCCCGTTAACTATCAAATTGCTCCTCTGTGGAGCGTGGGCTCCACGTTGGGAAACTTATTTTCCATGGTTGATATTCATTATAAAAAGTTATATTATATTATCAGGTGTATGAACGCCACGGCCGCCGTCTGCTCTGCCAGTTGGTGGGCGACAGTCTGCTGGAGCCGTTCTGGCCCACGGGTTCAGGGTGTGCCCGCGGGTTCCTGTCCGCTCTGGACGCCGCGTGGGCCGTGAGGGTATGGGGCCAGTCTCCCCTACCTCATCCTCTCGACGTCATAGCCGAGAGGGAGTCCATATACAGGCTGCTGGGTGAGTAATGCGCAAAATGATTATAGATGGCACACGTTTTGATAAATCTCAACCACCACTCCGTGACCACGAAGGCTGAAAAGCTTTCGATACGTCGGAACCGAAATTAAAATAAAAAACCGCGATAAAATCCGTAGTTTAAATAAGTTTTATTTCAACAATCTGATCAATTTAACTTTGTTTAAATCCATAGTTCCCACATCTATTAAAGTGTAAGAGTGTCTGTTTGTAATATTAAAATAACCGCTTTTTACTAAATGCATTTGGATGTATACACGGTACATATACCAAAACAACATTTTTTACAGTATTTGTCTGTCTGTCTATTTGTTCCGGTCAATCTCTGAAATGGCTGGATCCATTTTGACGTGACTTTCACTGGCAGTCACAGTTTGTGACTCGTTAGGGCGGACCATCTCCCGGAGTCGGCATTACATACTTCATTGCAGTGTATTTACTAATCGATGTTGCTGTCTCGGGGTGAAAAAACAACTTCAAATTAAATGTTTCAGCCCAAACGACCCCAGAGAACCTGCATCGTGATTTCGGCGCGTACACACTAGACCCGGGCACCAGGTATCCCAATTTGAACCGGACCGCTGTGACTCCGCACCGAGTAACCGGATTCTACGACTCGGATGATCCGTTGCCACTGGACGCCACGTCGACGGCACGGAAACGGCGTAGAGGTATTATTTTTTCTACTAGCCCTGTATTATACATGTCCCACTGCTGGGCACCGGCCTTCTCTACTGAATGAGAGAGATTAGGCCTTAGTCCACCACGCTGGCCTTATGCGGGTTGGCAGACTTCACATATCGAAAAATCTTATCGAGTTCGTATGAGGTATGTTCTTCAGCAATTTTAGACATTTTTGACAGCCTCCGTGGTGCAGTGTGCGAGAAACTGGCTGCGAAACGTGAGGCCGTGGGTTCGATCCCCGCGTCGACATAAATGTTTGTGTGATCCACAAATATTTGTTTCGGGTCTGAGTGTTGTTCTTAATACCCACGATACAGGTTAACTTAGTGTGAAACTGTCTTCTGTGACACAGGTATAAAGCCTCGCTCATCAGTGAGGGTTTTCATACAAAAAGATATACATTTACTCTTATTAAAACAGCGATAGTTCAGCGGGAAGTGGTAAGGATGGAGTGTAGATACAAAAGTCGCAGTTCGGAACCCGCCTGAAGCACCTCTAACTTGTCCAAGTTACGTGTGTATTGTTAATTATAACTTGCTTTAACGGTGAAGGAAAGGTGAGGAAACCTGCATACCTGAGAACCTCTTCAAAACAATTTTTAAAGTATGTGATATTTGCCTACCCGCATTAGGCCAGTGCGGTGAACTAAGGCCTAACCCCTCTCAGTAGTAGAAGTTGCCTGTGCCCAGCGGTGGGGCGTGTATAATACGGGGCTAGTATCATTATAATTATAAAAAAAATCGACCATCCTAGCGTTAGTCTGTTTCTGGATAAAATTATTATTTAGAGCTACTATGCATTGCGATTTATTTGCGTGGAATATTCGTGTACAATATTGCAATATATAGACTTTTATGGATCTTAACTGTAATAAAGTAAGAAAATAAAAACTTTTTGTAGAAAGGTTTGCAGCTTCTGTAGTTCTAATAATGTAATTTGTAATATTTTAAAATTGTAACGAGCTTAGTATTGTTATATTCTTTAATTAGTATTGTTATTTGTTATTATATTATGTTATTTTTGTGAGAAAATTGCGATCGAACATATTTTTTTCAGATTTGCGGTTAGTCATATTTTTGAAAGAATTTTGAATGGGCATATATTCCTTAATATTGTGATTGCTCATATCTATAAAAATTGTGATTAGTCATTTTATCAAAACTGTGAACGGTTATATTTTAGTTTAAATTGTGGTTGGTCACAATTATTTTTGTCGCAACGTTGCTTTTGCTGTGTGAATTGTATGGCTTTGTATGTACTATCGTAACGAAATCGCGTATTTCAATATCAAATAACAATATCTTAATACATGGCACATTTTATAGTTCAGATTTAGTTTATTATTTCCACTTTCAGATCTAAATATGTAAGTTCTTGTAGATACATATGTACATAGTTCCTCGTTATATAAAAACGTGTGCGTCTCGGAACGCTCGACAGAAGTGATAACTTAAACTAATGTGGGTTAAAGTGAGAGCGGAGGAGCCTGCCTACTGCTACCGTATGCGTGAGAGAAAGGGAAGCCAGACAGAGTGGCGCTGTAACGCGTTGCGTTACGAAGCGGTTTACGCTCCCATAAGAAATTATCACTTCAAAACTGAGTTTGTTAATATTTTTAATAACCCTTGTGTATGACGGATTTACCTAGAATATGCCAATGCTGAAGTTAAATGAAGCGTGCGTGAGTCATAGACGGAGCTCAGAATATTCGTGTTGTGTCTCAAAGGCCCAAAATTTTAACTAATCACTACGCAAATGCATTGTGCGGCGTCGTGTATTCAAGTAGATTTACTATCGCGCTTCGTACGTGGCTCGGCTCGCGGTACCGCGAGTCGTTTAAGACACAAGCTGTTTAGCTGAGCGGTTAAAATTGTTCTATATTTCTTCTATAGCAAAGCGAGATGTTTGTTTTCAAGCGACTTAGAGAAATCATTTTATTCCAAGCAGTGCTGATTCCTTTGATATTATGTATTTGTAAAAACTTCTCTTTTCTGCTTTGTTTTTTCGGAGCGGAGACGAATTAAGATTTTTTTATGAAAGATTTCTTTATGTGTTTATGCATGTCTGATTTGATTGTTTTTTATTTGTTATTTGAAAACTGGTTTAATTGAGATGAGACGTAGATAAGTCTGATCAAAACTATGAGTGGTAGGGTCACGCTGTAGACAGTTTGTGCACAGCATGAATGGGCCGGCTCGACCGGGTCATTACCACTGTCTCTCAGAAAACCGACGTAAAGTAACGGCTCGCTGCTGCGTTTCGTACGGTGAGTGAGATTTCCGGCGGCCCAAATTCCCCTCCCTTTCCCAATCCCTAATTATCCCTTTTCTTTAAGATCGCCAACGTGCCTATGATACTTCTAGTATTGTGGGAAAACATGGGCGGTGGAGATCACTTACCATCAGGTGCCCCACTTGCTCGTTTTACGGTTTATACTATAAAAAAAATGTGTTGCTATTTAAAAATTATAGATATTTGCGTTGTCGATGTTACTTGTTTTTAATGTTTATTTAAACGAACTGACTTGACTCAGACTTATTACATTCTTGAAACGTCTTTCAAACAATATGGGCTATACTTGTCTCCACACCTTTTCTCTCCGTAACCGTTTTTGATATACAGGAGAGAATCCCGATTATCCGAATCAAATAAAAACAGGGGAATACCCCTGTTATTCTCCTGTTATATATAGAAAATCCGGATAATCGGGTAACCGGATAATCGATGTTCGGATAATCGGGATTCTTCTGTATTTCGTACTGCGTTATGGTCAACGTGGTATTGATGACTGCGGTATACCACCAGAAGCGGAGGTGTCTGACGATGCGCTGGTCACGTGGGTGGGAGCGGTGGAGTCAGGCCTGCGTGGAGCGGTCAGTCCACCGGCCATGGCCGCGTTACTCCGACGGTACAGGCCTGACCTGCTGCCGTCCACGGCACCACCACGGGCGGTGTACCACGTGCTGCAGCACGAGTTCGGTGAGATGAACAAACAGAACAATTGTTGTTAAGCATTACATACTTATAAACACGTATGAGGGTAAATAGGATGGCTCGACTCGGTTGTGACCAAGAGCCCACAGAAAATGGACGTGAAGTGGAGGATTGCTGGTTTTTTTTATGGTAAGTGAAATAATTTAAAACCCCAATCCCCACTCCTATTCAATTTTCCTATTTCTACCCATCAAAATCAGCAATTCTTCTGGTATTTTAATATCGGGAATATTCTTATTGACAGGGTTTGCTATAAAAAATCATGGTCAAACTCAGCAATCTTAGCCAAACTCAGCTTAGCCCTTAGTCAACATGTATAAATTAATATAATTTCACAAGGTGGTAAGTCCCTCGTACGCGAGAGGCCGCCTGGGTCGGTACCACCGCTTTGTCTATTTCTGCCGTCATTCAACAGTGTGTAAGCACTGCTGTGTTTCGGTTTAAAAGACATTGAAGCCAGTGAAATTACTGGTCATTTACGAGACTTACATCGTGTCTCGGGGTGACGAGCGCAGTTCAGTGCCTTGCAGTGCTTTATAACTCAAAGTTCTGTGTGGTGTTGCATCTGTTTATGGGCAGACGTGGCGTTTACCAGGCGAGGGCCTTACTCGTCTGGTCATTCGATGATATAAAAAAAGAAATAATATATATTTTCGTAGAAATCACTAACATTTCACCAATGCGAACAGGTATAACTCCGTTCTCATCTGGCGGCACGCTACGCGACGTGCCCGACGCGAAGGTGCGTTCATACCTGACGCGTGTCTACAACGCGTTCAAGGGAGAAGTGCCGCACGTGCAACACGACACTGACGTGTTTGATCAGGTCAGTATGTAACATTATTTATAACAGTTTTTGCTTACGGTTTGTCTTTTTTTCTTTTTTGTTTCTCAAACTTCTGCACAGTGTTAGCAAGATTACTGTACTGCTTATGGGCAGGCGTGACGTTTACCATCAGTCTAGCGACCTGATCGTCTCGTTATTCATACAAATGAAAAACAAACAAGGGGTTGCACTCCGGGAGTGCCGGCAGAAGTGAAAACTTGAACATTAACGTTGTGCATTTTTGAATATTTCGGAATGGTTAGGGAAAAAATTCGCACGAATTGGTTTATTTATTAGTATAAAAGTACTATAATTTATGTGGTTAAATACAATATCCATTTATGCGCTATTGTACACAAAAATGTTAATTTATATTACATAGTAAAGTCCGGTCAAATTTCTGTCAAAGTCCTGTCACTGTCCGGTCAAAGTATCGTACACAACAATAACAATTTACATTACAAAATAACTTAAACTTATGTGGGTTAATGTGAGAGAGGAGGAGCCTGCCTACTGCTCCCGTTCTGTTACGAAGCGGTTTACCCTCCCATAAGAAGTTTTCATTTCAAAAGCTAGTTCATGGAATAAAAACTGTTCAGAATGACATGAAAGCGTTTGTTTTCAGATCAAACAGAGCCAACAGAAAGAGAAGCACATTAGGAACACGTCGGATCACGCACCTTCAGTGTATTCCAGTGAGTACGAACCTTTTCTAACATTTCACTGCAATTGACGCGAAACATGGTTACGGAACATATGCCGCGTCCCAGAACAACGCGCACCTTGTGTCGCGTCAGGAGGGTGCTGAATCCATGCTGTTAAACTTGTTAATCGTCACGCGTTATTAATAGCATCATCGTTGCCTACATCATCATCATCATCTTATTATTACGATATTAATTCCTTCAGTATAATCAAAAACCTAACTATTTTGTTCACAGACGCAGCGGACACGGACAAATCCCACTCGAGTTGCAGGAAGAAGCGACGGTCACTGAGGACGCCACAAGTAAGTATCGACCCTGCAGAGTACATCAGGAAAAAGATCGGCCGACTAGATCTCAACGACATAACGCAACTCGCCAAGCTCATAGAAGGACACGACGCCGCCGGGGATCAGCATTTAGAGAAACAAAAGAACTTGCAGGAACAAATCATTGCCTTACTGGACCCTGACGAGTCGCCTGACCCGAAGATCCTAAGGCAATCGTTGGCCCAACTCCTGCACGGACCGACCAAAACGCAGGTCAAGCAGGATCAGTCAAAACTGGCCCAGTTCTTCCAAGACAAGCCAGCGAAACCTGTCAAACCACCACGCAGGCTCAAAGGCCTTGACGCAAGCAGTATAAAAGTACCGGACTTTTCGGAGTTTGACGACTCGAATGACACAGACGCCACCCTTGTCGGTGTTGATTTGAAGAAGAGCAGAGCTTCCTCCACTGAGAGTAAAGCGAGATCTTCGGAAAGTCCAGTACACGTGCCTAAAGGAAGACGGTTGTCCGAAGTCATTGAGAAACGAAGACACTCGCAAAGCCCCGATATCATATACAAGCGCTCAAACTCTATAGGAGCCTCGGAGGTAGCGAATACAAGGCGCATAGCTCAGTTATTCGAAGGTAACAAACGAAGGCACACTCCCAGTCCGGAATCCAGGTCAGTCCGTTCCGGATCAGTCAACAACCCCGAAATGGCGTTAAGGTTGCAAAGGATGACCGAGATCATCGAAGGCAAGAGACGGGACACCCCAAGCCCCGACAGAGTCAAACGAGAGACGATAGGCAACCCTGAGCTGGCCTTACGTCGGCAGAAGGTTGTCGATCTAATCCAAGGCACGAAGGTGCGACTGCCGGAAATTCCTCAGAGGAAGAACAGTGGAGAGATGTCGTTCCGTATGCAAAGAATGTCCGATATGATGGAGAAGAAGAGTGCCGAGGCGAAACGGCCGAAGAATGTCGGCAGGAGGAAGGCGGCGAGAGAGATTATGAGACAGCGGTTCGAGAAAAGTCTGCAGATGTTGGCGACAGAGCCTCGGATGGAGTTCGCGCCGTCGGCCGACTTGGAGAACGACTACGGACTCCAGCAGTACAGGGCGAGCGCGCCTGTCTTCGAGGAACGTGTCAAGAAGCTCGAGAAGAAGTTGCAGCATTATGTGAGGCGATTCGCGTTGTGTGTTGCATGGGAATGACTATTGTGACGGATAGTGCGGGCTTGATCGGTGGTCGAATGAGAGTTTGATAATTATACAACACGCTGTGCGTTTTATTATATATGTTTAACCTTTTTTCACCAGCCTTCACAAATTTTAGGAGACCCCTAGTCAAGTCTTACATAAATAAATGTCTTAAAGATAGTTTGATAGAGGTCCCAAAATCCAATTTTGTTTCTTTAAAGGGCAAATCAACTCCCAATAACATTATGTCTATTTATTAGCAGGAATAATTTATTATTAGTTGACCTATTTGCTGGTTTGCAGGTTTCATGCTATAAACAAACAAAAAAAGTTATGCTAATTATGGTTATAATAAGATGACCATCTCTGCATATTTCGGTGCCCTTAAATGTTTCAAACCATATTTTAGGGGGGTATAATATATAATACTCTAATCTCATTCGTCCACCACACAGAGACAAAAATTTTACGACAAATAATAACTATAATAAGCACGGTGTGTTTTAAAACCAGCGCGGCTCTTCGATACTACGACATTGTCATAATCGATGTGTGTGCATGAATTATCGATATCTATATTAACGTTCACGTTTCGATTTTTAATTAGTTTTACACTGTGTTCCGACTAACATGAAGTTTTATTTGATTTGTGTGTCGATTAATCTACAGCTTATGTTAAGATGATTATTGTGTACATATAACAAAGCTTATGAAGAAAATGTACTACCATTTAGATAGTACTTTAATGTACCAAATTGCCCTTAAAACATAAAATGGTGTATAGGTTAGTGGGTACCTAGGTTAGTAGGTACTAACCTAGAACATGCTGCATCTAATTCCATTACAGTCCAGTCCAAATACAATGCCGACTAACGAGAGACCTCTTCTGTCGATAATAGGGTAGTTGACTCGATTTTTTTTATTATTTTACTCGAATAGTTAAATTACCCAAAACATAATGCAGAAAGAATTTTGTTAATCCGTTCACAGAACAATAAATTAGTAGTAATTCAAAATCCCAACTTTGTCGTCACCGTGGCAAATGGCCATTACGGTGCGCGTGCGAGTGAGATAGTGAGATGCCTCCACTACGCCCCCACTTTTGCTCATACCAATATTTAAAATCATAACTACCCATTTTGACCCAATTTTGATTGTGTTTTAATAAAAGGGTTTCTTTTTCGTATTATTCTCTATTGCATATAAAATAATGTCTAATATTCAACACTAGGAAACTACCCAATTCATAGAATTATACCGCTATGAACTGGATTTACACCATAAAATGACTATAACGGACCATTAAAGGTTTTGCATCATATATATGACGTTGCTATTGACCCTGATACAAACATTCGAGAGCATTAGCTTCAACTGAAATTACAAAACAATCAAAACTATGTCTCATACTTACCTGATTTCTAGGAGGAGGGGAGAATCGTTGGTGGGGGTACTCGGACAGCGGGAGGGGGGGCTAGAGTTGCTCGGCTAGCTGCCGAACTCTCCGGGACTACCACGAACACCGCGTCATCGAAACCGTCGAAGCCGAAGGATCTGATGCGGTCGGTCGGGAAGATCGAACGCGACGACTGGAACATGAAGGAGATCGAGAGGAAGATATTGGAGAATAGGTTGGGACGACCAGAGCCGAAGACGGCCGAGAAGGTGCCGAAGTGGGATCGGGAGCAGGTCGGTGACAGTTCGCACGATATAGATGCTATACTGACGTTTTTCATGAACATTAGTACTACGACGCGGTTAAACGACAGTCAGGCAGTCAGTTTAACGCAGTGTTTCCCAACGTAGAGCCCACGCCCCACAGGGGGGCAACTTAAAAATGGACTCGATACGACTTAAACGCTTTCGCTTTGGGTTATTTAAATGCAACGCTAGACATCGGTGACAAATTTAACATTTAAGGTGGCCTAAAAAAGGTTGAGAAATACTGGTTTAACGTATCGCTTTATTATAGCATAGGACGGCAAACGAGCAAGTGGGTCACTTGATGATGAGTGACCTCCACCTCCCATGTACGCTCACAATACCAGAAGAATCATGGGCGCGTGACCGACCTTAGAGGAAAGGAATAGTTAAGGGATTGGGAAGGGGAAGGGATTTGGGCCTCCAGATATCTCACTCGCCGCTCGAAGCGCAGCAGTAAGCCGCTAATTCACGTCGATTTTCTGTAAGACAGTGGTAAAGGCCCGGTCGTGCCGGCCCATTCATGTTGTAGACAAATTGTTCACAGCGTGACTACAACTTAGAAACTCAGCTACAAATAAGAAGTGTACTCCACCATGTATATAAAGAAGTATATTCCCTTTCATGTCTCGGCTCGCGTTATCAGGCACTATTTAATTGAACCATTAAAATTTAAATATAAGAGTGACAGCAGCAGCGATAGCTCAGCGGGCAGTGGTACGGACGGTCGAGACGAAAGTCGCTGGTTCGAAACCAGCCCCAAGAGCATACACCTCTGACTTTTCTTAGTTATGTATACAGTGTTATTTTGACACCCTGTTACTAAATGAAACCACATATTCGTCATCGCCTCTGCTTACCCTGTACCAAACGTGAGGCTTGAGCTTGTAGTAGTTTTGCCAAAAAAACGTCATTTAAGTTTTGAGCCTTTTAAATCACGCTGTACGGTTTTTGCACTTAACTCTATTGAATAAAATGTCACAGCTGACGATGTAATTATAAAACACAAACGCTTAAGAAGGGCAACTTCATACATATGAAAATACGTCTCAGATTCACAAAGACGCTCTCGACAGATTCACTGAAAAAGTTGCGACAGTATTACTTAGTTCATTGATAATGACAAAACGTAAAAAAAATGTGTTTGGGAAATGCACATACCTATAAATAGGTAACACAAATTTGACTAAAAACAAATAATCATTATAAAAGTTACAAGATTCGATTTTACTTAGGATTTTATTACATTTCATAGGGTAATCTAATATTTATTTCAATTCCTAAATTACTATTTTGAGCCGTTTGCCTTCTGTACGCTTGTCGTTTTTATAAAGCGGGCACATTGACCTCGACGGTATAAAGCCCGCAATACATGTTGGACGTGTGTTGCCGAGTGATGACTAACACCAACGTATAGATAGTATTTTTGGGTATCAGGATAGTATCGTGGGTATCAGCAACTACGAGAGACTTTTGGTCTCACAACACCCAGCCCGGGGTCTGGGTTTGTTTCGGGAAACAAATATTTGTGGTTCACATAAACATTTGTCTCGGTGCAGGGATCGAACCCGTGGCCTCTCGCTTCACAGCCGGCTACTCGATTGGTTTTCGATAAACTTGCCGAACGTCTAGGCACTAGCGCTTGCCTTGTATTAATTTACCTACACTCGTGTTGGCCTTATCTCGTCCAACATGTATTGCTAGCTTAATGGTAATGTATGTGTGTGTGTCTCGTTCATTCGATGACGGGTGTGTATGTTGATTTTTATATGTGTGTGCGCGCGTATACAGACTGTTTAAAATTAATCTAATGTTAACGGCATTTAATTTGTTAGGAAATATTATTTTTTTATTTTGCCTTTAATAAGAAAGTGTCTTAGCTCAAAGTACTTGTATTAACGAACACTACACATGGTTTCATTTAAGTATAGGGTGTCAAAATGACACTGTATATTAATTGTTAATTATCGCTTGCTTTAACGGTGAAGGAAACATCGTGAGGAAACCTCCTTACCTAAGAACTCGTGAAGATTTTTCGAAGGTATGTGAATTCTGCCAACCCGCATTAGGCCAACGTGGTGGACTAAGGCCTAACTCCTCTCATTCAGTAGAGGAGGCCGGTGCCCAGCTATCGGACATGTATAATAAGTATCATTATTATTTATTATTATAAGAGTGACGGAACAGTGATTAGTTACAACAGTTTAACAAATAATGTTTGTTAACAGTTCTTAGGCCGTCAACGGAGGCTAAAGGAAGGCGAGGGGAGTGAGAAATGGATGGAGATAGACGAAACACTGCACAAGCTCGATCAGAAACTACGAGACTCTGGACGACCTGACCATGGAACGAAGAAGGTGATAACTGATTGCTTACGCGAACGTTACACATTGAAACAAACCCAATTTAAATTCTATCGTCGGTTTTTATTATAATTTGATCCCGACGTTTCGAAGACTTTGCAGCAATCGTGGTCACGAGGTGGGCTGAGGTGTAGGTTGTCCCAAAATGTTAATAATAAAATAATAAAAAAACCCAATAGAATCCGTTTAAATTGGTTTTGTTTCAAGGTAATAACCGGTTACATTTATGCGCGTTTTCACCAACCTTTCTTTATCGTTTTTCTTCTTACACAGTATTATGCAAATAATTATGAAATTTTGTTTTCAGGTAGCTAACTTAGCAACGAAATTTGTGAAGAAGGACGAACCGGAGGTGGCGAAGAGTCCACCGAAAGAGGAGGTATAAGGAATAGGAGATTTTTTTTTCCTTTTAAATAAAGCGATACATTATAAATATAATAGTAGCAAATAGAGACGAAACCCGGTGTAGTTTTTAATCTCCGATAAAAAAAGGGGTGGGGGTGTTATAAGTTTTTTTTCCTGTTTGTCCGTGGGACATAGTTCTTTTTTTTATTAATTAATGTATTCATATAGATTATTAGCTGTGCCCACGAACTTCGTTTCGCCATGAAAAAGCTTTCATTCAAACTTTCATCCCCTTTTTGGGCCCCTTAGGGGCTGAAATTTAAAGAAAAAAATACCCTATGTTTAACCCTGGGTCATCAACTATATTTGTGTCAAAATTCATTGACATCGGTTCGCATTTTTTATACAAACTTTCATCCCCTTTTTAAACCCTTCAGGGGTTGATTTTTGAAAAACATAGTAGCCTATATTTTATTCTGATAATATAATAAGATAAATGATATTATTGTAGTTTCATTAAAATTTATTCAGTAGTTTTTACGTGAAAGAATAACAAACATCCATGCATCCATCCATCCATACTTACAAACTTTTGCGTTAATGTATTAGTAGGATATAAAACTTCAGTAGTCTAGTAGCAGTGAACTCAGGGTGAGAAAAAAATTACAGAATTTTAAATCACATTTAGTGTTGAGTTTTCAACTTGAAAAATCATACTGAAGGCGTTTCCTGAATATAAATGAGTGTTTGGAATTTTCTGAATTGAATACGGGGTAGGTAGAAATGTGACCAGTACATCCGCATTTCGCTGAGCGTAATTCAGTCCCATGATGTGAGCGTTTTCGAGCCCGTTTCACTTCAAAAGTTCTTTCTTTTTTATTTATGGCTTTCGCACTATTATGCATTTAGCCAGTGTCAAGTATAATATATTCTCAAGTTATTTTTACAAGAACGACGAAACGCGGGTGCGGTCGATTTCAAGGTCTTGTCGGAGTTTGGTGTTAACTCCTTTCAGTACGATGCTCCATTCACTTATTTCAATGTTTCCATACACTGTTCATCACCGTCAATGTTTATTGAACAAATCCACACGACTTTTATACAACAAACACAACTCTAAATAAGTGTATGAAATAAATTAAAATAAGCGATGAACTGCACTGTCAGAATTTCCGCCAAAAACCCCGGCATGATCTTGTCGACCTACGATGGATATGTTTTGTTTGATCGTTGGTCGACGCTATGCCTGGATTGCGCTACACTACCATCAGGTGTAGCGTAGTCACTTTGTCGAACCATAATAAAAAAAAAAAGTGTGCGTCCCGGGACGCTCGACAGAAGTGATAACTTAACTAATGTGGGTTGAAGTGAGAGCGGTGGAGCCTGCCTACTGCTACCGTATGCGTGAGAGAAAGGGAAGCCAGACAGAGTGGCGCCGTAAAGCGTTACGTTACGGCGCCACTCTGTCTGGCTTCTCTTAACGCGTTACATTACGAAGTCCGGTCAAAGCCCTGTCAAAGTCGTGTCAAAGTCGTGTCAAAATCGTGTCAAAGTCGTGTCAAAGTCGTGTCGAAGTCGTGTCAAAGACGTATCGAAGTCGTGTCAAAGTCTAGTCGAAGTCGTGTCAAACTCGTTTCAAAGTCGTATCAAAGTCGTGTCAAAGTCGTGTTAAAGTCGTGTAGAAGTCGTTTCAAAGCCGTGTCAAAGTCGTGTTAAAGTCGTGTAGAAGTCGTGTCATAATCGTATCAAAGTCGTGTCAAAGTCGTGTCGAAATCGTGTCAAAGTCGTATCAAAATCGTGTCAAAGTCGTGTCGAAGTCGTGTCAAAGTCGTATCAAAGTTGCGTCAAAGCCGTGTCAAAGTCATGTCAAAGTCGTGTCAAACTCGTGTCAAAGTCGTGTCGAAGTCGTGTCAAAGACGTATCGAAGTCGTGTCAAAGTCTAGTCGAAGTCGTGTCAAACTCGTTTCAAAGTCGTATCAAAGTCGTGTTAAAGTCGTGTAGAAGTCGTTTCAAAGCCGTGTCAAAGTCGTGTTAAAGTCGTGTAGAAGTCGTGTCATAACCGTATCAAAATCGTGTCAAAGTCTTGTCGAAGTCGTGTCAAAGTCGTATCAAAGTCGTGTCAAAGTCGTGTCAAAGTCGTGTCGAAGTCGTGCCGAAGTCGTATCAAAGTCGTGTCAAACTCGTATCAAAGTCGTGTCAAAGTCGTGTCGAAGTCGTGTCAAAGACGTGTCGAAGTCGTGTCAAAGACGTGTCGAAGTCATGTCAAAGTCGTATCAAAGTCGTATCAAAGTCGTGCCAAAGCCGTATCAAAGTCGTGTTAAAGCCGTGTAGAAGTCGTGTCAAAATCGTATCAAACTCGTGTCAAAGTCGTGTCGAAGTCGTGTCAAAGTCGTATCAAAGTCGTGTCGAAGTCGTGTCGAAGTCGTGTCAAAGTCGTATCAAAGTCGTGTCAAACTCGTGTCAAAGTCGTGTCAAAGTCGTGTCGAAGTCGTGTCAAAGTCGTATCGAAGTCGTGTCGAAGCCTTGTCAAAGTCGTGTCGAAGTCGTGTCAAAGTCGTATCAAAGTCGTGTCAAAGTCTAGTCGAAGTCGTGTCAAACTCGTTTCAAAGTCGTATCAAAGTCGTGTCAAAGTTGTGTCAAAGTCGTGTCGAAGTCGTGCCAAAGTCGTGTCAAAGTCGCGTCAAAGTCGTGTCGAAGTCGTATCAAAGTCGTGTCGAAGTCGTGTCAAAGTCGTGTCGAAGTCGTGTCAAAGTCGTGCCAAAGCGGTGTCAAAGTCGTGTAAAAGTCGTGTCAAAATCGTATCAAAGTCGTGCCAAAGTCGTGTCAAAGTCGTGTCGAAGTCGTGTCAAAGTCGTATCAAAGTCGTGTCGAAGTCGTGTCGAAGTCGTGTCAAAGTCGTATCAAAGTCGTGTCAAACTCGTGTCAAAGTCGTGTCAAAGTCGTGTCGAAGTCGTGTCAAAGTCGTATCAAAGTCGTGTCAAAGTCGTGTCGAAGTCGTGTCAAAGTCGTATCAAAGTCGTGTCAAAATCGTTTCAAAGTCGTATCAAAGTCGTGTCAAAGTCGTGTAAAAGTCGTGTCAAAGTCGTGTCAAAGTCCGGTCCAAGCCGACTGGTCACTGTGTGGCGCCACCTGGGACTTCGAAACTATCGATGTTCCAGGGAGGTCGGCTAACACTGGCTGGTCGATGGAGCGCTCGCGTTACGGAACGTTTCGGTTCACCCTCCCATAAGAAGTTATCACTTCAAAAAATTAAGTTTCATCGAATTATCGAATCACAACGGTGGTAAAGAAGTTTGATTTCAAAAGTTGGACGTAGTTACGCAGAGGTTTCAACCCACATTAACTTCTAATAGAGATACTGATTTTGTTTTGTTAAATTCATTAATTTAATACTGCATTTTTTGCAAGATCCTACATGGGATATGTTTCATGGCCGATTGTTTAAAAAACCACGAGTTAATAATAGCTTATATTATTGAATTTAGTAAAATAAAATCAGTATGTATTTCCATTTGAACTTGCTGTGGGTTGGATCCTTTCTGCGTATACGTCTAGTTTATAAGTGGGGGGGGGGTGGTGTGCGTACAGTTGAAGAAGAGCTGGCGCGGTCCGTCGTGCACGGGCGTGCAGTGCGCCGCGTGCGGCACGCGCGTGTTCGCCGCGGAGGGCGTCACCGCCGACGGGCTGCATCTGCACCGCGCCTGCTTCCGGTGCGCCGTCTGCAAGACCGTGCTGCGGCCAGGGTCAGTGCCAAATCATTTTATTTTATGAGTGTTTCTCTACGTCATTAAATCAGAAATGAGAAGATCCGTAAGTGATAAGTCGGTCTGGAAATCCTTGGGGGGGGGGCTATGTTCAGCAGTGGACATCTTGTGGCTGATGATGATGATGATGATTATGATTTTATTTAAGGATCACCAACATGACATACACTAGGTAATCATACATTAATCAATAGTATTCTTAATTTGTATGACTTGCCGCAGCGTATGAATGTGGTCTATGGTACTATAACCTTTTCGGAAACCGGCTTGTTCATACCAGTGATGACATACGGCACTGACGTAGCCTCTGAATATGGGCCGTATAAGACGGCTCACAGTCACTCAGCGAGCTATGGAGAGAGCTATGCTCGGTGTTTCTCTACGTGAACAAATGAGAAATAAGGAGATCCGCAAAAAAACAAAGTCACCGACATAGCCCAGCGGATTAGCAAGCTCAAGTGGCAGTGGGCAAGCCACATAGCTCGCAGAACCGATAACCGATGGGACAGGAAGGTTCTGGAATGGAGGCCACGTACTGACAAGCGCAGTGGACGTCATCCTACAAGGTGGACAGAAAACCTGATAATGGTCGCAGGAAGTCAGTCTGGTTATCCTTGGAAGAAGCCTATGTTCAGCAGTGGATATCTTGTGATTGATAATGATGATGATGATTTTATTTAAGGATCACCAACATGACATACACTAAGATTAGTAATCATACATTAATCAATAGTGTTCTTAATTTAAATGTTGTCACAATTATAGGCCACCACGGTATGCACAAGAATAAAGCGATGTTACAATGATTTTAACAGCTACAATGTTGCAAAAAAAAATTTTACTGACAATACAAAACAAATATATTGTATTTAACGTATACTTGGTCGTACACCACTGTCTCACAGAAAACCGACGTAAAGTAGCGGCTTGTACGAAAGTTCGGTGAGTGCGGTATCGGGAGGCACAAATCCCCTTCCCCTTCCCAATTCCTTAATTATCCCTTCCTTTAAAAGTCGGTAACGCGCCTATAATTCTTCTAATATTGTAGGCGTTTATAAGTGGTAGAGATCAGGTGACTCACTTGCTCGTTTGCCGGTGTACTATAAAAAAAAATATCAGATGTTTATTTTTCCATCACAATTCGAGGCAAAATAACCATTGTTACAGAAACTACACAATGGAACGGTACGGCAGCCGGCTAGTGTGTCTACGTCACTCCGGCGTCAGCGTGCCGGACGCCGTGGCGGTGGTGACGTCACTCGCAGCACCCCCTCCGCCCCGCGCCCACGCCCCGACCTCCACCCCCGAGAGGATCAGTCTCGAACTATCCGACAGTGGGGCGAGGGAGATCGACGAAGACGAATGGACCGATAGGAACTTCCTTGCGTCGGAGACTTCAGGTGCCGGCGGGCTCAGGTAAGGGTTTTTTTTATTTATAATGTTGATGTGTGGAAATAACAGGGCTATTTGTAATAAAAAATAATAGTTTAAAAAACTAAAAAATACGCTTTTATAAAAGATCTAATTAGAAAATAGAAAATAAATTTTAATTTGAAGAAAAAAAAATATTTTATTGTAAAAAAAGCGTGGGGTGCATGGTGTCAATAGCTATAAATATTTTATTGACAGATATGAGTGGACTATCATTTAGATAATATTTTAAAAAGCACCCCGCCCTTGTTTTACAATGAAATACATTTTATTCTTCAAATTTATTAAAATTTATTTTCGATTTTCTAGTTAAATCTATTATATAAAAATAAGTCGGGTTTTCCTTCCTGACGATATAACTCCAGAACGCACGAACCGATTTCCACGGTTTTGCATTCGTTGGAAAGGTCTCGGGCTCCGTGAGGTTTATAGCAACGAAAATCTAGGAAAAATTTCAATAGAAAAGCGGGAAAATAGGGAAAATCATTTTTTAAATACAGCGCCATCTCTGATACATAGCATGTACTACAAACCAATATTTTAAGTAGATGGCGTCGGTGCGTGACACATTGCTGACAGATGGCGCCACTGTTAGGCTACTTTTATCCCGGAAAATACAGATCACGCGGGCGGAGCCGCGCGGGACAGCTAGTTTTCTATAAAAGCGTGTTTTTTTAAACTATTATTTATTTCACATCCCGAAAAGGGAAGAGTGCCAGTGATTTGTTTGACGTTGCAGTGACGAGGACGAGTCGAGCTCGGACGAGTACACGGACGCGGGCGACTCGGACAACGATGTGGCGAGGTCGCCGGAGCCGCCGTGCGTCGCGGCGCCGCGCCAACATCGCTCCGACCTGTACTTCAGCGACGACTCGTTCGGATACGACGATTACTCCGACGACGGTACTGGTATATATATATACATATATTTTATCCTAGCTTGGCAAAATGACTACGCTACACCTGATGGCAAGTGTAGCGCAATCCAAGAATAGTGTCGACCAACGATGAACAATGTGTCCATCGTTGGTCGGCAAGCTCATGCCGGCCTGTCAAAGGGCCAAGGGGGAGGGGAAGGAAACAGGGATGGGAAAAGGGTTAGGATCAGGGGGCAAGCCCCCTGGGGAGAACCGGATATACACTGGCTGACCCTGGAACGCGACCCACGCAAGGTGGGCCACTATGGCAGGTTTTAGCACCAGTGTACAGTGGTCGCTATCCGGTCTGAAGTAACCGACCACCAGCAAAATGTCCTTAGTAGGTGACGAGCACAAAGCCGTGCCAGTAATTTTTTACAAGCCCTGTATTATATACGTCCCACTGCTGAGCACGGGCCTCCTCTACTGAATGAGAGGGATTAGGCCTTAATCCACCACGCTGGCCTAATGCGGGTTGGCAGACTTCACATACCTTTGAAAAATCTTATCTAGTTCTCAGTGTGCAGGTTTCCCATCAGCAAAATTGAAATATTATTGCGTATTCGCATCCATATGTGTGATCGTGTATGGTGTACTGTGGCCAGGCGGCGAGTCGTCCGGCAACGAGTCGTGTTCCCGCATGCGCGCCGCCCGCGAGGCCCGCCGGCTGGAGGTGCCGGCGGACGCGGCGCGGGCGGACGGGCGCGCGCCCACCGACAGCAGCGAGGTACCGCGCTGCGCCGTCGCCTAGCAACGCACCCGCACACCACTCACTACTGACGGGAGGTGCGCCGAGGATACGCTCCAAGCCGCCGCACCACACCACCCCCCATATCTCATACGACAGGCTTTCATACATCTTCTTTACATAGTATAGAATGTCGCCCCCGCTGTCTGTTCGCTTAGATCTTTTAAACTATTCAATTTCAAATTCCCGCTGGATCTGTGCCATTGAATTATGATATTTTTTCCAGTTAAAATATTCGATATATTCTGTAAATGTGGTCCAAAATATTGAAACCAAAAGCACAGAAAGACAGCGTAAATTGAATGATACGCTAATTGCTTCCATTATCCATCATCGCCACCAACGTAACTAAAACAACAAAAATATTTTAAACAATATAAAATTAATGTCGGCCTTACATATTTCATTTACAATTTTGGATTGTAATATATCCCAAGGCATACCACAGGTTTTGACTTAAGTACATAATGATGCGTCAAATAATCTTTAGACTGCTGTCTTTTATAATCCATCCTCGAATTTCTTCACCTCTATCTTGTAAATTTTGTCATTATTTTTGAAGTCATAACTTCTTATGGGGGGATAAACCGCTGCGTAACGTAATGCGTTACGGCGCCACTCTGTCTGGCTTCCCTTTCTGGCACACATACGGCAGCAGTAGGCAGGTTCCTCCGCTCTCACTTTAACCCACATTAGTTTAAGTTATCACTTCTGTCGAGCGTCCCGAGACGCACACGTTTTTTTGTCTCTAGTTTCCTTACCTCTTAAGTTAATACTCTTTGTTCCTGCCAACGATGTAAATGCCAAAGACTTAAGATTAGATGTGTTTAGATTGTTAGGCTGAGTGAGGTGTCATTCTGCATGTGTTATCATCACGCTAGATAACATGGGGCGGCGGCAGGAGGCGTGGTAAGAGTGTAGTTTGCACACACTAACTTCCGTCTTCCGAGGCTTACTGTTTTATTAAAGAGATATTTCATTGGTCGCGTTGTGATTATAATTTTAAGATATCACGGCTGGTCGTTAATTGATTATCAGTTTGAGTGTCGTAATTTTGTAGCCAGCCGATAAACCTTTTATTCTAATAAAAAGATCAATACATACAACCTACATTTAAATTATAAACTACTTTAATGTTATTGGAGTTGGTATTGAAATATAATATATATATCGATATTTAGAATCCCATCACTTCGCATTACTTTTTTAAATATTTAACGTTTGTGTGATGGTACTTAAATAAAATAATTTTTTGCTTACGAAAATTTTGGTTTCAAATAAGGGATTCAATGTAGATGTGTTCCACATCTATGTTTCATGATTTCATAAGACAGTAAGCCGAAAATATTTCGATGGCGCTTTTTGTATGTTTCTCACATATTATCACTATATTATATACAAATATACACATTTTACGTCATAGCCATATACTGTCAGCGTAGCGACCTTCAACTTAGGGGAATGTTATAAAAATACCAAAGTGAGGAAGGTAAATCTGTTTAGGACTCCCCTAAGGAATTATCAAGTCGATATAAAATACGCTTTGTATAGTATCAGGCTAAGATAGACACATCACTATTTAAACACAGCTTATTTAGTATATATATGTATATGCACATTAAAGTATGTATTATATACAATGTATGTATGTAAATAATAACAATATGTCAGTGTTGTTTTGTGACAGTTTTGGTATTACTATGCATGTATTAATATCAGTTATCGATAAATAAAACGTAATTTTTTTGAGTTGAGATTCGGGAATACGATATTTACTGCATTGACTGCAAATTAATAAATCAAGACACGATTTTGTGTGATAATTGTAAATTAAATAGTCTAGGTTATTGGATAAAGGAATATTAAAACTTAACGGACGATTCACATAACAAAGTTGCGTCACAAGAATAAATAATACACCTACTTTAGACAAATATAAAATCGGAATATATAGGTAGACTATGCTAGAACGTATAAATATATATTTAGAGGAGAGGAACGTATTGTTTATTTGTCCATATTTTTCTTTATCTTATGATATAAGAAATTGGAACAATACTGAAATTGGACATCTATTTTAAAGTACAGGAATAAAATAAAACACTTAAAGAATGCATTATATTTGCGACATGGATAAGTAAATAAATAAATAAATACACCCAACAGTCACATACATAGTCCTGACCCCACACTAAGATACAAGTCTTATGTCGTGGGTATCAGGAAATACGAGAGACTTTCGGTCTCACAACACCCAGACCCCGAGACAAATATCTGTGGATCACACAAATGTTTGTCTCGGTGCGGGGATCGAACCCGCGGCCTCTCGTTTCACAGCCGGCTACTCGCCCGCTGTGCCACGGAGGCTGTCTAATTGTCTCAGTATCTATATTGTCATATTAATTTAGTTATAAATCAGGCAGCATTTCTTTTTAATATATTTTATATACTTATTCTGATTCTTATATCATCTGTAACCCTTGAATAAAAAATAAAGTTACATCGATAGCATACAATTTAATATTTGTGTCTTAATACGGTACCGTTCGCGGCCTATGAGTACATTGTTCTTCAGTGTTGTTCCTTTAAATGTTCGTATATATTATATTATGTAAAGATATATAATTTTTATGTGTGCCGTGTCGTAGCGTGCCATCTAGTGTCCAAGACGGTAAGTTAGTGTGGAGGGTTCCTCGGCGCACCCACCTACAGTGTTATATAAATGTTGCTAATCAATTTAATATTTTTTTTTGAGTGGATAAATCGCTTGTATGCGTGACAACGTTTTACTCGTAACAGTATTTTGCATTGTGTACATGAATGTGGTAAAATGATTGGGACTTTTAAAATACTGTCGTTATTGGGCCATTTTAATTGTTTTGAAAAATATATATTTAAAAAGGACTTTTGAACTATTTTGATTATGATAAATACAATAATTGTTTTTTTATGCTTTGTTAAAACTGCCAGAAAAATCTTTTAGTTATTGAACAATAATAAAAAGAGTTCATTATCGAGTTTCATGTTGCCAATGTTGTTTTCAATGTGCGATAAAATTGCGGCAAAGAACACAATGCACGTTGTATTAAATGAATATGAAATTGTTTAAAAACGTTGTCACGTCCATAAAACGTAGACGTACTGTGTGCATTAACACTGTGGTTTGATTCACGTCACTACCACTAACAGGTGGAGTCTGAAGAGGAGAGCGAGTCGAGCGACGAGGATGTGTCCTCAGCGACTGAAGTGTCCACCGACAGCGAGTTCGCACGCGAGGAATGCGCCCCCGCGCCCGCGCCCTCCCCGCCCGCCATCCTCGTGACGGAGGCCCCGCCCCCGGCCCCGCCGCCCCCGCACGACTACCCCCTCTCCCGCACACGCTCCGCTGGCGGCCTCGCCACCAAACGAGCGCTTGAACTCAAACGAAAATATCTATTAGGTGAACCGTCGCCACCCGCTGTCAGAAAGTCGGACTCAACGTCGCAGATAGATACTAAATTCGAAGCATTCCGATCGACTATCACCGAATTCCAAAAACTACTCCATCCAGCCCCGGTGGCGGTGCCGCAACCGCAGAAGCCAATCGTGACGTTCCAGGTGGAAGAGAAGAAGCCACAGCCGATGCCAGACATCATCAAGAATCTGTGCAACGACGCACCCGTAGACTTGCTTACCAAAGGCGATTCACCCCTCTGCAATGACTGGAGGAAGGAAACTGTGAAAGAGGAACATAAGGACGCTGAACTTGATTCAGATTCATTATCTGACGACTCCTCTCACACGGAGACTGCACCAAACCAGTCAGTGCCTCGCGTCGAAGTCCACGACGAAGGTGGTGAATTAATACAATTGGACAGTTTGATGCTTGTGAATAGTGGCATGGAGGACGACGAGAAGGCTTCCGGTACAGCTACGGGACCTACAGTTGTGACTGCCGCAGACTCCGAATCATCGGAGTCGGGCCGCGACGCAACTACTTTAGCTTTAACAGAGACTGAACTTTCGGACTGGGCCGCTGAAGGTGCCGTACTAGACGACTGTGGCTTCGATGAAAAAGAAGAAAGGAAACGGAGCAAGAACCCCCGGTCGCTGAGCGGGCCGAAGTTAATACACGACGCGAAGAATCTCTCAACAATATGTTCGCACGTGTGCGGTCGTACCAGTCCGACGGAACCCGTGCTGTACTCCAACGCGATAGAACACTTCGAATTCGCCGACGAAGGGGAGCAGGACCCTTCGTTAGAGAACCCTGTCACGCCAAAGAACCAAGGCTATATGGAACTGGTGGATGACGAGTATTTATATTCGCCGAACAACGATCGCTCGATGAATTTCATAGAGAAGAGTTACACAGAGACAGTTTTGAAGCCCGCTAGCCAAGATGTTAGCGTCCATCAGGAGGATGAACACATCGAACATAAGTCAGAAGCGCGGTGCGATCTGAAAACACCGCAGCTTTTGATGTTGACCGACAACGAACCCAGCGAGTCGACGAGCGATAAGAGATTTGCGGACACCAAGAATATCGATATCGGCCGCCTGAGCCTATCGGAGTTGTCCCCTCCTCTGGTAAAAGCAGATAAAGTGTCCGTAGACGAAACATCCCCGCCGCTAGTGACCGAGACACCGAAGTCCGTGCAACTGCCCCCGACGATGCCGTTCACGTGTTCGATACGATTGTACGCGCCGGCGATTTGTCGGTCGGCGAGCGAGACTTTCCACAGGTCGAATTCTCGGAGCACGGACTGGCCGACACGCAGCGCTGATGTTTCGATATCGCTGCACATGAGCTCCGGCTCCATGTCTCCTGTGAGTCCGGTACCTATCAAAGAGACCGTGGACAAGGTCCAGGAGATCAAAAGGGAAAGGGAGGAGCAGACCGAGTTGGTGAGGAGGCTGGTGTTGGAGAGGCTGGGTAGTGGTGGGCGGCAGGGTAGGAAGTCGTCGCGGCGGACTCGTGCCTCGCCGTGTAGTAACATCCCCCCGCCGGTGCCGCCCCCCCCGGCGATGGAGCCCGCCACGCCGCCACCGCCTCGCCCCGCACTCCCCGCACTCCCCGCCATGCCCCTGCAAGTCACGCCATCATTCTCCGACCCAGAGCTGGCCAGAGAGAGGCGGCGGAAGAGCATCATGAAGAGCATATCCAACTACCTGAACAGGCGGCTCGGTCCACGGCATAAGGTAACCACGACATATTTATATCTTTTGATATGCGATATTGAACAAGTAACAAATGGTATTGTGTAGTCACTTTTAATATTTGGGAGAGGTGATAATAAAATACATTGAACACTGACTTAGCACTCGAAATCTAATATCAGTGTCGAACTTACAGAAAATATAGCAGGGTTTGAAATTATGAACATAATTATTTTCATTGATTTTGTAAAAAAATATGGTATTAAAATCAATTTACATTTACGAATTTAGCAAAACAAAATCAGTATCTCCATTTGAACTTGCTGTGGGTTGGTTCATTTTTGCGTAGCTACGTCCAATTATCATTTCGAACCCTGGTCATAGTTAATCTAAGTAGACAATCAAACAGTCAATTTTTCTCCCACAAACACGACTAGTGCGACAGAGAGCAAGGCACGTTTCAAGTTTCATACAAATGTGACTGACTACATACTCCAAGTTTCATACATATAATTGATTCATGACTTCATGAGCATTTTGACATAAGATATACATCTTGCACAATCATTTCATATACAAGATGTCATACACGGAAAATACTATGTTTTTTTCATACTTCTGAGTTGACATTAGCATTTAAAAATAATTTTACATCTTGTATATAATTGGTTAGGTAGTTCAGAAATGTGTGTATATTGTAAAAAAAATGTAGAAAAATTCCGGGTTTGGTGATATTAACAATACGGTGTCCGTGAATTGGCTACCGGTTTTTTTTATTCACAAATTATAATTGAACAGATTATTGGCATCTGAATTAATAAAAATGCGTTAATCTTTATTATTTTAAAGTTGCCGTTTGTTGAACGCATTCTGAAATAAATGAAATTAATTACCATTCACTTATTTCTCATATTTATACTATAAAATTTGGTATAATCCGGCCGCGGGTGCCAATTCGCAACCGCACAAAATTCTGTAGACACAGGACACCGGTAGAATTAACCCTTAGTTGAATTTTCAGTGGTGTTCCGAGCCGGCGCTGTCGTGGCAAGTAAGCGAAACATTACGTACATGTATAGTGAGTGGCATGCTACATATTACGCGGCACTATCTCGCATGTCTCACCGTCATCTTGTTATCTATACTTGTATGTCTTGTACGGCCATTTTTATGTTTATTTCTTGCTTTTGTGATTATTTTAAATATCGATTCGAAGCCTATTACGACTGTAGTATTTTTTAAAATATCGATTTAAAGTCCATTACGACTGTAGTATTATTTAAATATCGATTCAAATCACGACTGTAGTGTTATCGATATGAACCGAGAACTTTTTAGTTATTGATGCCGATATTTAATAAATTTTTAGAATATGAATGCATCAAAATCTTTGGTTGTTACGCTTTAAGGTAATGTAGACAAAATAAATTAACTCTTCGCCTTGTTTTTAATATGTGTCCTAACAAAACAGTTAAATTATATTCATTACATAAAATGATTACAAATGTACAATATGTACTATGTATAAATAATGAGTTATTAAATAGCATAGCGGCTGTTGCCACACAAAACTACATAACATACAAGATCAGGCACAAATAGTGAGACGTGGAAACATGAACCGATCTCTCTATACGCGTAGACGAAATCTACAACTATTGTTATCTATGGTAGCTTGTACCTGCGTTCATTGAACCGCCTTTGCATTTGAGATCTTGCTATACATGTCTTGAACTCGCTTTTTTATGTTCATATTGTTGTTATTGTTTCAACGGGCATGTGTTGTCTATGCTTTTTGTGTTTACACTGGACGCAGATCGTTGCGTACGAATAATAATGTTGAAAAAAAGTACGTTAGTAGTTTTTCGTTGTAGCAATTCTTTTTTGTTATTTTGCCGTAATGTTTTCAGTTTAAGACTAATAATACTAGTCCTGTGTCTGTCCCATTGTTGGACATGGGCCTTTACTGAATGAGAAGGGTTAGGCCTTAGTCCCCCATACTGGCTTAATGCGGGGTGAAGAATGAAATAAAAATATTAGTAATAGGTTTCGGAAAAATGTCTGATTTTGCACTATTAATATTCATGCAGTGTTGTGTCGCTACTTCGTTATTTCTTCATAATCGGTATTATAATTCTTAAATTAGATGAAACCAGAACTTAGAATGAGTGTTGCCAGATTATTTTCAGTCAAGATCGAAAAAAATAATTAATCACTAATAAGTTTTTGGTAAGTAAGTCAACAAGATATTTCTTACCATTGAGCATAAATACCTGATAAAAAAAGACGTAAAATCCGGGACGTTTCCGAGTATATTTCGAGAAGTAAATGGAATTTTCAAAATAGAATTTTCAGATATAATAATAAATAATATGGAACTTATCTATTAACTGTCATATAATTCGTACGCAACCACCTACGTTCAGTGTTTACTTCGCAGTTTCTATTGCGCATGACATCATTCAGGAATATATAAAGGTAGATAGTTCAAAAGAATGCTAGTTATGCAAAAGTTACTGAGTCTTTGGTATTTGTTTACGTTGTTGTTGTTTTGCTGGTGGGAGGATACTTGTATCCGACCGGATAGCGACCACCGTACACTGGTGCTAAAACCTGCCATAGTGGCCCACCTTGTGTGGGTCGCGTTCCAGGGTCAGCCAGTGTATATCCGGTTCTCCCCAGGGGGCTTGCCCCTGATCCTAACCCTATCCCATCCCTTTTTCCTTCACCTCCCCATTGGCCCTTTGGCAGGCCGGCATGATCTTGCCGACCTACGATGGACACATTGTTTATCGTTGGTACACTATTCTTGGATTGCGCTACACTTACCATCAGGTGTAGCGTAGTCACTTTGCCGAGCCAGGATAAAAAAAAATAAAAAACTGGTGTGGAGTATAGACGTTGAGCGTATGCCACTAGGAGCCCCGGGGGATGTCGAACGCGCACAAGTCGACGGGCGCGCTGCAGACGGAGCCGCCGCCGGTGCCTCCGCCCCCGGCCGGGTACTGCCCCCCGCCGGAACAACCGCCACCGCCCCGGTTACCTGGTCAGTTTCATTTTTTTTTATAGCATAGACCGGAAAATGAGGTATTGGGTCGCCTGATGATGAGTGGTCCCACCGCCCATGTACGTCACCAGAAGAATAAAAGGCGCGTTGCCGACCTTAAAGGAAAGGGATAATTAGGGATTGGGAAGGGGAGAGAATTTGGGCTTCCGGATATCTCACTCACCGTACGAAACGGAGCAGTAGTAAGCTGCTACCTTACGTCGGTTTTCTGTGAGACAGTGGTAATGACTAGGTCGAGCCAGCCCATTCATGCTGTAGCCATAGCAAATCCTGTAACCAACGAACAATGGAGGTACACGCCCACTACGCGATAAAGGCTGTTAACTGACACTAACTGTGTGGGATCGTGGTTCGAATGTTAATATCACAGCTCTAAAATATTAGATTAGTGTAATAAGCATATACTCATGGTCCATACACTAATGTTAAAGGTCTCATGGAAATCTTCACAATTGACATATTTCGAGGGTACATTTGATGCAGAAAACATTTAAAACATGCTTACCTATTTACGGATGAGGTCAAACATCAACAAAACATGTTTAAGAGCTCTCTGTGATATTTGTAATTTACGCACGCTTTTCATCAAAGCATAAAATACGAAGCGATGATTCATTTGCATGCTTATATTCGTACTAAAATAATAGTTTTTTTTTACGAATCTGTGTGTGTTTCCAAAGAATAATAAATCCATGAATAGTATTCGTTAAATATCATTAAAATTTATAATAAATATGCAATAATGTCCTTTCAAATGAACTACATGATTGTACTGAAAATGAAATTATTAAGAAGAAAATAAAATTATCTATTTAATTTACTATAAGGGGTGCATCTTTTATCGATGATCGATACTATTATAGTTGTGCATCGTACTTATCAATAGGTTGTAACATAGTCACATTCTCAAGCCAGGTTCGAAATTGATTAATTGTTTTTTTTAGAGGATTGTATAGGCTGGCAAACGAGCAAGTGGGTGATTTGATGGTGAGCGATCACCACTCGTCCTGGACACAATATATAAATATTATGGGTGCGTTGCCGAGGTTAAAGGAAAAGAATAGGGATCGGGAAAGGTACGGCAGTTTTGAGGAGTTTTGAGCCTTCGAATATCTTACTTACCAAACGAAACACAACAGGAAGTTGAGATTCTTTCTGAAGTCATTATAGTTGTCCTTGGGGGCTCTGTATTTGACTTTTCAGATCATGTCATAGGTTCTAGGTTAGGTAAGTTCTGGGTTTTCCCTTGCTGATTTTTCTGAATGTAACGGACGTATAACTTCACGCCAGTTTTCTGTGAGACAATAGTATCGCGTACAGTTTTGTCTACAGCATGAATGAACCGGCTCAACCGGGCCATTGCCACTGTCTCATAGAAAACCAACCTAAAGTAGCGGCTTGCTGCTGAGTTTCGTACGGTGAGTGAGATATCCGGAAGCCCAAATCCCCCTTCCTTTCCCAATTCATCAATTATCGGCAACGCGCCTATAATTCTTCTAGTATAACTGTGAGCGGATATGAGCGGTTTAGATCTCTTACCATCGTGGGACTGACTTGCTCATTTGTCGATCTATGCTGCTAAAAATATATATATATTTTTATGCAATGCTAGAAAAAGTCAGTAGATTTTTTAAAAAAATCCTGGAATCCAACATCACTTTTACGATTGGGCCTTAGTTAAAGCTTTAACGCGCTATAATGTGACTTTGCATATCTAATTAAGAATATACCATAATCAGGGAAGCAAAATAATGAAAGTAAATATATGTTGTTTATGATGACGTTTTAACTGTTAGAAAAGATATCAGAAAACAATTGTACAACTATGCAGACCATTTAAAATAGTTTCACATTATTTTCCTTTTACGCTTTCCGGATTATAGTATAGATTTCATTATAATATTTTGCCTAGCGTATAGACAACAGCTGACATTTTTTTTTATTAATTTGCCACCATTTAACATCGACACTAAACGTACTGACATATCACTATCGCTCATACCACACGGGTGTAGCGTCGACGTCGTGCGACGTGGACGAACGTGACGCGATGCAGTTGTGGTTCGAGGCGCGTTGGGCTCGGCTCGTGGCTCAGCGGCGCGCCCGTGACGAGTCGCGGGACGAGCCGGTCGCACGTCGGCTCGCCAGGCTCGAGCGGAGGCTCACGAGACCGCTCTCTGGTAAATATTCACCTTTGTTATATGCCTATAGGAGGGCTGGAGTGGAAGATGAACGCTCTCTGGATTTTTTTTCTAGCCAAGCTGGAGTGAAGGCACACCGATTTCTGGTAAATATATGATGCAATGCTCTCAGAATAACTTGACTGTACTAAGTCACATCACAAGCCTTCTACGCCTCCATCATTCTTAAGTCTATGAAAATGACAACTGTCAGGTCGCGCAGTGAGCGTAATAGTTTCAAATGGTGCAAGTTATTTCGCACTTGTATAAAAGGCAAGGAAATAAATAAAATACACCTAACAGTCACACACAGATACGAGTCTTGTGTCGTGGGTATCAGGAACTGCAAAAGACTTTCGGTCTCAACACCCAAACCCCGAATCAAATATTTGAGGATCATACAAATGTTTTTCTCGGAGCGGGGATCGAACCCGCGGCCTTTCGCTTCACAGCCAGCTACTCGTCCGCTCCGCCACAGAGGTTGTTTTTAAAAACAAAACTAACTTCAGTTTGAATTGAATTCGATCGATCCTTGAATTTTGTTAGTTAAAACCTAGCTAAAGAACAGAGACCCGATGTGACAGTTTTTGAAGTGTTTTTTTTTGCCGCGTTAAGTACTTTTTAGTAGGGGATAAACTTTTGGTTTCGCGTCACCGACATGCTAATGGTAATTCAGACTATACACGTATAACACATCGTATATACCTGACCGTGTGCTGTGCGTGTTAGACGCTTTTTGGGTGAGTGAAATGTGGTGAGTTCTGAGTACCTGTAGCTATACATTAAAACGGGGTGAATAGGGATGGTGGGGTGGATGGGGATGACAATTGTATTGAGAATATTACGTATATGGATCCATTAAAATGTTAACTCAAGCTTAATTATTGTCCAAAATGTATAGTAGGCTTAATTCTTTTACAGTATATTCCAATTCATCCCAGTTTATATCTGTAAACAAACTAACCAGTTTTATCTACTCGCCCCTGCATCCCTATTCACCCCGTTTTACGGTACAGTCAGTCCGTCAGTCTGAGTAGAGTCGAGTCGAGATGAGAATGAGTATTAAATAAATATACTTAAGTTGTAAGTATTCACTTCCATCGGCAATCACTATGACTGTCAATTTTTTTTTGAAGTTATTCAACGGCGATCCGTACTGCGCTTATTTCATTACAATTTCAACATATATCATAACTGCCGGCTTGCGTACATCCCATCGAAACACTCAATCATAATGTCTCGAATGCACGTGCTGCTAGATGTATGCTTAAACTAATTCATCGATGTTTGTCACCTAGGGATTCGACCAGATTATGTTTCAAAACTGGCTTGCTTATGCGCTATTTCACTGCATGTATACTCATAGTGTATAGCTTAATATTGTAGTATGCTATAGGTATACCAAAATAATTGAAAAAATCTCGTAGGTTTCTATTTAAAATTATGATTTTTTTTATTTACATGAGCAAGGCGCCACGCCTGCCCATAAACAGAAGCAATACCACACAGAACTTTGAATTACAAAGCACTGCATGGCACTGAACTGCGCTCTTCACCCCGAGACAAGATGTTAAGTCTCATAATGCCCAGTAATTTCACTGGCTTCAATGTCCTTTAAACCGAAACACAACAGTGATTACACACTTTTGTTTGGCGGCAGAAATAGACAAAGTGGTGGTACCAACTGAGACGGCCTCGCGCACTAGGGACCTTGTAATTTATTTAATATAATGTTTATTAACGAGTATGTGTGTTGTGTGAATTCCAGCGGAGCAGCAAGCGGCGACTGTAGCGGAGCTAGTGCAGGTTTCAGCGCAACGTGAGGCGCATCAGGCTCTTATGGCTGCCGACAGGTACGGAAACTGAACGGCCAAATTTGAGTGATAGAGCCACGCTGTAGACAGTTTTGTCTACAGCAAGAATGGGCTGGCTCCATCGGGTCGTTACCACTGTCTCACAGAAAACCGACGCAATATAGCGGCTTGCTCCTGCGTTTCGTACGGTGAGTGAGCGGAAGCCCAAATCCCCTCCCCTTCCCAATGCCTAATTATCCCTTTCCTTTAAGGTCGGCAACGCGCCCATGATTCTTCTGGTGGTAGGCGTACATGGGCGGTGGAGATCAATTGCCATCAGGTGACCCACTTGCTCGTATGCCTATGCTATAAAAAAACTTGTGTCCAGCAATCAGTATCTTACTAATGAATGTCATGATTCATTAGTAAGTTAGTTAATAATCCTCATACTCTATACAGGACACTTTACACTAAATTTAGTCTAAACTGGCCTACATTAAAAAAATTAAATTGTTTGCGTCTGTTTCACAATCTCTGAGTAAATGCTACTTATCAATTGGACGTAGTTACGCAGATAGGAACCAACCCACAGCAAGTTCAAATGGAGATACTGATTTTGTTTTGCTAAATTCATTAATTTAAATTTATTTTTATACTGTATTTATTTGTAAACCGTATTTGGAATATATTTCGTGCCCGATTTTCATTTTTATGCCCGACGAGATAAAATTAATGTAAATCATTGTATTTAGTAAAACAAAATCAGTAGATATCTCCATTTGAACTTGCTGTGCGTTGGTTCCCGTTCGCGTAAATAGATCCAAATGATTTTTTTTTTACTAGCCCTGTATATACATGTCCCACTGCTGGGCACGGGCCACCTCTACTGAATTGAATAACATATGACAAGTCAATTGGTGGTTAAGTCTTACTCAAACATTGTGAAACGTGTGTTAAGTGTATAACTTTGATTTGAACTAAATAAAGTCATATATCACAGGCGACGCAGTGCCGCGGGCGGCGGCGTCGGTGACTAAACCGACCCTTACGGCCTAAGACCCTGCTGGTCGTAAAAGGTACAACCCCGGCAAACTGACACGAGCGGAATACTATCGGCTTAGTTTTAACAACATTTCGAATGTGTTTGTCTGTGTTCGCTCGCTTCGTTCGAAAGTTCGTTCAATAGCTTTTAACGGTAGCAAAAAAATATATATTTTGTCAAATTGTGTGTCTGCACGCTGCGTTTGAAAGTGGTTGTCAAGTGAAGTTCGTTGAACATGTGTGATTGATATATTTAAACGTGTTTAAGTATAAAAAATCATGTTTTATGTTGTGACCAAATTGTTAAATACTTGCTGGTGGTAGGATATTCATATCCGCCCGGATAGCGACCACCGTGCACATGGTGCTAAAACCTGCCATAGTGATCCACACGCCTTGTGTGGATCGCGTTCCAGGATCAGCCAGTGTATATCCGGTTCTCCCGAGGGGCTTGCGACATGATTTTATGGTTGGTTGGGGCGGGTATACGGGTACATCCTTGTATTACTGTGCCTGCACGGTCATCCGCCTGTCCTGTCGCAGGCCCCTCGATTTGTTTTTTCCCTCAACGAAGAGGGAAGAAGCATTTATACAGGCTCTACATGACTCTAGTGACCACCGATAAACTCATTGTTTGTCGGTGGTCGCTGTTTTTTTAACTGCACTACTACTTACCATCAGGTGTAGTGCAGTCACTTTGCCGGCTTGGATAAAAAAAAGTATTTTATTCTTTGACTTACAATACAAGTTTTATCAGTTGACCAAATTGTAAAATACTATTTTATTATTTGACTTATAACACAAGTTTTATCAGTTGACCAAATTGTAAAATACCATTTTATTATTTGACTCATAACACAAGTTTTATCAGTTGACCAATTTGTAAAGTACTGTTTTATTATTTGACTCATAATACAAGTTTTATCAGTTGACCAAATTGCAAAATACTATTTTATTCTTTGACTTATAACACAAGTTTTATCAGTTGAACAAATTGTAAAATACCATTTTATTATTTGACTTACAACACAAGTTTTATCAGTTGACCAAATTGTAAAATACTATTTTATTCTTTGACTTATAACACAAGTTTTATCAGTGGACCAAATAGTTAAATACTATTTTATTATTTGACTCATAACACAAGTTTTACCAGTTGACCAAATTGTAAAATACTATTTTATTATTTGACTTATAACAAGTTTTATCAGTTGACCAATTTGTAAAGTACTGTTTTATTATTTGACTCATAACACAAATTTTATCAGTTGACCAAGTTGTAAAATACTATTTTATTCTTTGACTTACAACACAAGTTTTATCAGTTGTCAAAATTGTAAAATACCATTTTATCATTTGACTTATAACACAAGTTTTATCAGTTGACCAAATTGTAAAATATCATTTTAGTGTTTGACTTTTAACACAAGTTTTATCAGTTGACCAAATTGTAAAATACTATTTTATTATTTGACTTACAATACAAGTTTTATCAGTTGACCAATTTGTAAAACACTATTTTATTATTTCACTTACCACACAAGTTTTATCAGTTGACCAAATTGTAAAATACCATTTTATTATTTAACTTATAACACAAGTTTTATTAGTTGACCAAATTGTAAAATACTTTTTTTACTTATTGACTTATAAGATATCATATGACCAAATCGTAAAATATATTTTTGTTTACAAATTTTACTTGATTATATATTATTGTTACATTTTGACTAATGAGTTTTACGTCATGACTAAATTATAAAGTATATTTTTATTTTCTGACTCATAAGTTTTATCTCGTGACCGAATTTAGACAAACTTAAACACAAAATTATTATTCAATCACACATGTTTAACGAACCTTTCCTTCCAAATAAATGGTGTCGTTATACAACCAGTTTATCAATCATGCAACGTTTTAATGTTGGAATATGCGAAATTGATTTATTATGGAATGCTATTTTTATTATACAAGTTATTTTGATTATTTCCTTAGAATAGAGACTAGCTTTATGACAAGAATTGAGTGCAGTCAGGGGCGTTGATGACATTTATAGTGTTTGAAAGAAAAATAAAAAAATATTGCACGCTTTTACTTCGTTTGTTGACTGTACTTTGCTAATTTGAAATGTATATTTTGTTGGTCGGTGTGGTGCGTTTTCACCGACCGTATGTTAATCGTGCATCGTCATCGTTTTAGAGATGTTATGCTGAGGAATCATAAATTGCGTATAAATAATTATCACTTTTAAGTGACATTTAATTATGGATACCCTGGATGTCACATTTAAATGACTAATCCGTTAAATAGTTAAATATTGAGCAGCTAAGAAAAATTTTAGAAAAATCATAATAAATATATCTAAAATGTCTCTTGTAAGTGATAAATATGAGAAAGTATTTATAATAAAATTTCACATTCTATAAGCAAAATTAGTTGATATATTTCGTTATCAGAAACGCATCACACCTGTCATGACATAGGTAGCGATTCGTTGAAAGCTTTACGAGAATAATTTTAGTCGAGAAAAAATATTTATATTTAATCGAGGTCTGGTACCTAGGGATGGGGGGTTAAACACGGGGACGTTATGGGGGTACGATTCTTCTACAATATAGACGCGATTATTTTTCTTAACCAATAAAACTTGAACATCCAATTGCGATTATAAATCATCCAATCCCGCTTCCATCCACTTCCAATTCTAAGCGCAGTGCCAATTCCGATTCCGAACATCCGTAACGTCCTCGTAACGTCACAAATAACTGACCCGTCGATGGTGACTGTGCTAGATATGCCAAATGTCTAACCTAATTATATATTTTTACTATAATAACTATTATATTAATAGATGTATAGATATAATTATAATTGTTGTGTGTATATACATTGGTGGAGTATTGCCGTGCAGTCAAAGGATATGTAAATAATACATTGCAAGGAGACACAAAATCGATTCAAACAATATATTCTGCCTTTATTGCCAGTATTAGCAAGCTGGTTGGATATTATCTAAGATTTGTGTTAAAGCTTCTTTCATACAAGCACATATGTCGCAACGGTTTCGGCACAAGTAGTATATTTTGGACTACAATAATTACGCCTCTGCTCAGCCCTTTGGGATACAGACGTGAATTATATATGTACATATGGACTAAAATTCAAAGAAACCTGTACTTGTTATTCTAATATTCTGTCTACTAAACAGGAGTGCACAGAGACATATGGTGATTTTATTTTATTTTACTTCACGATAAAATTACAATGAAAATTGCATTAAGGGGGTATTCTAGTCTAGAGGCCCGAATTTCGAGCATTTTTTGACGGTGAATAAAAAAAAAGCTATTGATATTTTTACTATCCATTTTTTTATCATTTATTTATTTGTATATTAAGAGCACACAAAATGCATTTAAAAAAATAAAAATAAAAAATTCATGGAATTATGCGTCCTTGAAGTGGAAGGGGAAAACAAAAGGCAGTGTCCTCGTCGTCACGATTTCTACCCTTGTGGTCATCTGAAAAAAAAAAAGATGACAAATTCTTAATTAATATGAATGTCATTATCGCATGACGCAGAAAAAAAGGGAAACAATTTTTTTTCATAAAATGGCGGCTACTCAAAAATTGAGGTCGATTTTTCCCTAATTTTTAAGCTTTTTCGAATTGTTTACACATATAAAAAAATTGAAATTTCCAGTTTTTCGTGCGTCATGCGATAGAGATATATTTAAAGCATATTCATGATAAACTTCAAGCAAATCGGTTCATTAGAACTTGAGATATCGTGCCGACCGTATCGAAAGAAGTAGTTTCGAGAAAAACACGTTTAAAGTTTTACGTTAAAGTTTCTGGCAGCGTAACTGATAGAATAGTACATATAACTTACATTCTGTTAATCTGCTATCCCAGCTCCATACATTGGACCTTCCTCTACTTTATATTGACTGTTTTCAGCAGTTCTCTCCTCATAACGAGCAGTTCTTCCTTCTTTTAACTTCCGCACCGTTTAATTGGAATAACTAATCTTTATTTGTCAATAAACAAATAAAATTTATTTAAAAAGCAAATTAGCTAACTTCAAATATATTATTTGTTATTGTAAATAAAAATGGGTCTGTTCAACAATTTTCACCCGCTAGAGAGTTCAAGAAAATGAACTCGAAGACGGATGATTGTAGATACTTATTTCGATAATAGAATGAATTATTTAAGATGTATTAAAATATGTACATTGTTTATTATGTAGTTTATTTAATAAACTGAGCTTTAGCCCAGCGAAGCGGGCTGGGTTCGCTAGTATCATTTATAAGAAAAAGGGAGAGTTATTCAGGTAGCCCGAGCGTGCACCTGCCTATTGTTACAGTCGTCCGCTCAAACCAGTCTAGCTGTCGCGTCACTAAAATAGTTGTAACTTCGAAAATAATTCGAATTTTGAAAAATCTTTTTAGGGAGATATTTTTGAATAATTAAACTATCGAATTTTAAAAAATAAAAAATTTCGATTTTTTAAAATTTCTAGACTAGAATACTCCCTTAATTTAATTCGTAATCTATAGTTTGTGAAAAATACTGCACGTTGCTGACACGGCAATAATCCATCAGTCGCCTATCTCGCTTATACATACGCAAAATGTATAATAAAATATCAAGATTGTATTCTATCTCACTCACTCTCAATCTCTTACGTACTGTGAGTGAGTTTACGAGTGCAAAGCTATGTATTAAAGCGCTTATACAGAACGAAGTAATTTTGTTATAGGCTAGCATTTACTCGCGATTTCTGGGAGTGTTTTATTGTGTTTCGCTTAATTATAAAATGAAACCGGCATCGAAATACGTTCAGCCTTTGTGGAGATTAGTTTGCACGAATAAAATTTGATTAGCATTGTGTTAGGGAGGTAAAATATTCTATTAAATTTCCCCAAGTAACTGCTGTACAAAAAAATACTGACATGTCAGCTAGTCATAATAAAATTACTTTGCTGTGTGTATTTTTAAATGACCAGTGATATGGGAGTAATTATGACAAAAGAAAATCTACAAAATGATTAATTAATACATTAATTGTTACATATTGATATCGATTTTTTGATTTAACATATTTATAGTAATATTGTATCGTATTTTTTTTTATTTTATCGAAAACTATTTTGTGTAGCAATCGGACTAGTTTTTTTTTTAATAGCTCTGTATTATATACGTCCCACTGCTGGGCACGGGCCTCCTCTATTGAATGAGAGGGGTTAGGTCTTAGTCCACCACGCTGGCCTAATGTGGGCTGGCTGGACTTGATTATGACTTTATTATTGATTATTATTATAATGCAATTATATATTGTTTCTAAAGTATTTGCCAGGTTTGAGACGGTGAAAAGTCGAATGCCTTTGAGTGAAATTTCTGTCATTTATAGTCTCGGCAATTGTAAAATATTATTTATGCAAAGCACTTGTCGTACGATGATGCATTGATCCGGCAATGGCATACTTGAGTTTGGAAATTTGTTTGCTTTTAGGCCAATTCAGTGATTCGACGCTGTTCGTCATTAATTCGAATATAACTAGATGCTTATAGATCTATTTAATATATTCTCGATTTTTGGGAGATTTTATTTTTGTTTCTGATTGATTTTAATTTTTATATAATTTTTGAATCGATTGCTCCGATTATTCGATTATTCAAATGTGTGCTTTTTGTCATAAATGTTCTCATATCGTACTGTCGCTTGCTGTCCAATGTGTTAATTGCTAGGTTAAGATATGCTGACGCTAAACTGTGGCAATTTTGTCAGTTCACACACGCGTTATAATGAGCATCCGAATGAACTTAATTTATACATATTTAATGTTTCTTTTTACTGTCGTTGAATTTTTTTTTATTGCTGCAATTGAATGTTTTAATTTTAATTGAAATGTTATTTTAAATCTATCCATGTTGAGAGATTTATTTTGGAAATGAATATAATATCAATTACATTTTTTTATTTATTTTTCTTACAATCGATTAAGCAAAATGTTTTTTCGTAATCATACATGAATTATCTGAAAAGTAAGAAAAAAATAAAATAAACACGGGCGTGTGTGAATTGATCATTATTCTTTCATTATTAGTTTAAAAGGCTTCATACTGTGACGGAACTGACGCCGACGGAATATTAGTATCGGTTTCGGTCATGTGTAAATTGAAAATGTTTTTATATGTAATTATGCGAACGACCGACGTAATATAAGGCCCTAATGAATTTGTAAACATTATTCAAGAAGAGTTGTGAAAATTGCCAAGCTTCCGCGTCGGCACACTATATTTTTGTATGACGTGGCAACATTGTTGAGGTTAAAGCATCGATGGTTGTAGATATGAGACATTATACAATTTATTAAATGTTCGTAAGGCCTATTACAATATGTACAACTTGTGCTGCTTGTCGGTAGATATAGACAAAGTGGTGGTACCGTTGAATGTAAATTGAAACTGGTCAAATTATTGTCCAACATATTGTAGTGACAATAGTTGATAAGTTGTGCAGTGTTTCATATTTGTAATTGTGGAAGGGGGGGGGGGGGAGTGGGTATCTATTGCAGATGAAGCCATGTATTCACTAGGCGACGTTTGACGCGTATTGTGTTGCTCAATATGTTATGCAACAATGCTAAATCATCCATACGAGTACGGACAACATTATGTTCGCCGTTTGGCAACATTGACTGTCATCAATGTTGCTAAACATGTTGAGCGCCATGTGTTGCGCTTAAACGTGACCTAAAGTTGTTTTTTTTTAATTCGGGATAATAAAGTGACGTCTTTTGTGTGACATTTTTTAACATAAAATATTTTGCCGCTCAAACAGGCTATAGATATTTCGGCTTATGCGTGCACGTATTTATATGTGTGTGTGTGTGATGTGTTAGTTTATTATATACTATGGCTGCGTGTTGCTGTCTGTTATTAGCACCACATGTTTAATTTTAATGTCCTACACACATGACAAACTGTGCACACATGAGCCGAACTACCTATACATTGTTTTTGTTATAATATAATGCCAGCTATAGACATATGACACGTATATTTGTCAAGTTAATGTCCCGAATTAAACGCAGATTATAACAGTGAATACAATAATGGCCGCGAAGCATTTTTGTTGCCAGTTAACATTCTAGTATATTATTATAAATTTTAATGTCGAGTATTTTGGTGCGAATTCCGGTGTACACATTTTTTTTTATTTAATGATAAAACGAGGCTGCCAGAACCAGAGTGGCCTAACTGCATTTTGATGACTTCGACCTATTTGTATTTTCGTAATTTAAAATTTTTAATCTACCAGACCAGACCGGCCTAAAATCGGTAACATCATCTTGACATAGATGGCAGTATTTCGGCCGTGGTTTAAATTGTCAAAAATACAAATAGGTCAAAAGTCATCAAAATGCAGTTAGGCCACTCTGGTTCTGCCAGCCTCAATTATTCGTGACCGATGAGCCTGTTTGTTTATTTTTTTGGTCAGTCGATGGGTTTAGTATAATGTTGCGTAATTCAATTCGTATTGCTTAGTTTAATTTAAAACATGTCTATTTATCTAATATAGTATTACTGACTTCTGTATAAGTTAAAAGGTTATGGCGTCGTCGGTCGCGGAATTGACTTATTTCTATGTACTTTAGAGCAGAGGTTCCCAGACTTTTTTTCTCATAAAGACCACTTTAAAATTTAACGTGTTCCGGTGGACCCCCTGCGGCTACATTTCTAACTATATTTCTAATAATAACTATATTTCCAACTATGTTCTAACTACATTTCTAAATAATGCAAAGATTAGATCTTTTTTAAGGTTTTACAAGTAACAGTCGTTGAGTTTCTCAAAATATTATCTGCTTACATTGATAGGTGAAGTAAACCCAACATTTTACTTCTTCTCTATCGAAAGCAGATATATTTATGTGGTCCCCCGCTTACAAATTGTGAACCCCAATTTTTCCCCCATTTTTCTCGCCAACGTAGATCCCCGTCGAGTCTCTGGGGGTCCACCTGGACCACTCTGGGAACTAAGGCATTAGACTAACGTTGGCACATTGTCGGTATTGTAGAATGTAAATGATTTAAGCTTTCTCGATTTCTATACATAGTATAATATTTATTTAAACGGCTCTTTAACGCGTCGTATTTGAAGGTATACCTATTTATTTCTTTGTCATGTGACCACGGCCGATGTAACTCGGTCGAAACGTCGGGATAGAAATAAATAATAGGTATTTATACCTTCAAATACTACACAATTAAGACCTGTTTAAATAAATACTATAGTATTGTAGTATGTAGTGTTAGTATCGCACGCAAACACGGGTGAGAGAAAGTCTATATTTTTGGACGATAGACATTTATAAAGAATTAATTAGTGTGTAAAACAAAGCATAATATTAGGAGTATTTTTTTTTACGACATTAGTCACTTTACTGACAATGTGAAATGTGTCAGTCAGATCTTAGACTGTAGTATAATAAGAAAAATAAATGCTTTGTTAAACATAAGATCGTACATGTTGATAATAGAATAATTGTTCATCGTTTCGACTGATTTGAATTTACGAAGTCTATTTACGACGGAATGTAATCATGGTCATGAATTTTGTAGGTTATATTTTTTTCGCATATCATTGAAAAAGCGCAGTGTAAAACCCGTCAATGTATTATAAATTAATTATGTAACATGCGACCTCGTGAAAGCAATACAGCGTGTATGGGACGATGCGGAGCGATACTGATTTCTGAATTGCATACGATTATGTTCATTGTCAAGTTCAATTCATTGTTTTTCTATTATCAATTGGACGTGGTTACGCAATAAGGAACCAACACACAGCAAGTTCAAATGAAGATACGAATTTTGTTTCGCTAAATTTATTGATTTAAATTGTTTTTAATATCGTATTTTTTTGCAAAATCCAAAAAAACTACGAGATAAAATTAGTTGAAATTATTGAATTTAGTAGAACATAATCAGTATCTCCATTCGAACTTGCTGTGAGTTGGTTCCTGTTTGCGTAAGTAGGTCGTAAGTTTATTGATTTCTATATATATCATTTATATTTGGTAACGCTTCGCAATACATTGTGCCTGTCTAGTGAATACATTTTAATCGACGATACGTTTGACAGAGAACACACAAGCAGGGAATATGTAAAATAAGGGCTAGCGTGCATTACGATACGAATGCATTAGTAGAGGTTATTGTGCATTATGAATATAAATTTCAATAATACATAAACATAAATTTATGATTTATTATAATTAATATTAATTTATAACTATAAATTTATAGTTATATGTAATTCTAATTATAAAATTTAAATTTATATAGTAAATTATAATTATTTAACGCGCATTACCACTACAAAATCACATGAAACTTTGTCTAATTCTAAATTATTGCTACGTTTTTAATCAATACAATAATGTCGAACCGAAATTAATCGTAGTGCACGTTAACTTTAAGGCGGTTTGAGTAACGAATTGGTGTGCATGAATTCGCCAGGCGTAAAAATTCATCCCAATTTCGCTCTTAATATAGAATATAAATGCTTGGAAAAATCTCTAACCCTCGTAAAGATGAAACAGCACCAAGACTTTGGAACGTGTGCTATGCAAAACCGAAACCAGAATATTCAAAAACGAAACTTTAACGAAAATGTTTACTGATATAGACTGACTAAAGCAGTGTTTCCCAACATTTGTGGCCATGCCTCACCATTTTTTTGTTAAATTTGGCACCGATATCTAGTATTGCATTGAAATAACCCAAAGCGAAAGGGTTAAAGTCGTGTCGAGTCCATTTTTAATTGCCCTCTTGTGGGGCGTGGGCCCCACGTTGGGAAACACTGGACTAAAGGGTCTGTGACGCGTGCGTCTGACGCTTGACGCGGTATACAAGTTTCGTTTTAACTTTATTATTCAAGCCACGGCTACATAGTTTACATAGTTTCACTTTCCATCAGGTGACCCTCCTACTCGTTTGCCCCCCTTTTTCCATAAAAAAAACATAGTTTGATGGTCCGCATCGTCCCTCCAACACATATAGTTAAGTAGTAAGGTATGCACCTATATAGTTACAATATACACTGTTTAATGTTTATTTAATAGTTTTAATGTATATGTTTGAGATTAAGCCCAATGCAAGGTTCCACACAAAGCAATGTACCTCCTTTTGTATGCGTAATTCATTTGAAGAAACTAATAAAACAATAATATCAAATATGTTCTTTCATTTAAATTTGGTCCTTATTTTAGAATAATAACTTTTTGACAAACCTGTGTCGCTGCCGGTAACTGAAATTGCATCACTTTTTTCGTCGTTTGTATTTTTTGAAGTGATAACTTCTTATGGGAGGGTGAACCGAAACGTTCTGTAACGCGAGCGGCGGTGAGCGGAAGGTTCCAGAATATTCGAGAACGTTCCGTGAGACGTCACGCGGGCCAGTTGACCAGCCAGCGCTAGCTGACTTCCCTGGAACTTCGATAATTTTGAAGTCCCAGGTGGCGTCACACAGTGACCAGTCGGATTGGACCGGACTTTGACCGGACTTTCACAGGACTTTGACCGGACAGTGTTCGTTTTTTTTATGGCGAATAGACATGTTATTTTGTTTTTGATATTGATAAAAAAATGACGATCGATAAAGAAATACTTATAATTTGGAACATGGTGCCGTAAAAAAAGTACCAGGTTCGCATAAACACGAAGAGAGAAGAATGTCCTCTTTTCATGGCGAGTAGCCGTGATTAATAAACAAATGACGATTAGGACAAAGAAAAACTTTTTAGGTTTTTTCTTATTTGGAACATGTTGCCGTAAAAAGTACCAGGCTCGCATAAACGCGAAGAGAGTAGAATGTACTTTTATCATGTCGAGTGGACATGTTGCCGTAATTTTGTATTCTCGCATCTTGTTTGATAAGTTTTCACTTCTGTCGGCACTACCAGAGTGCAACCCGTAATTTTTTTTGTTAAAACGTTATTTTTAGATTATTCTAGTGGTGAGGAAGAGGAGGTAATGGGGTGAAACAATAAAAGCTGGCGTACGACGCTAAAACGGACAATATGCGATCTTATGCCTGTTTTTTATATGAATGACAAGACGAGCAAGGCGCTCGTCTGATTGTAAGCGCCACGTCTGCCCTTAAACAGAAGCAACACCACATAGAACTTGAATTAGCACTACATGGCACTGAACTGCGCTCATCACCGCTAGACATAAGATGTTAAATCTCATAATGGCCAGTCATTTCACTGGCCTCAATGTCCTTCAAACCAAAACACATCAGTGCTAAAAATATATATATGTAGTTAGGTACATTTAGCTTTATCCATTGTTTTTCATCCATTTCATTATTGTATGTTACATCTGTTTTAACAAAATATTAGTTAAACTAAAGATAGTTGAAAAAAAAATTAAAAGAACGAATGGTGAAATTATTTATCTATAAATGAATGTAATGAACGCCTTGAATGAATGGATTTCCTATGGCGAGTCGGAGAGTAGTGCCCATTGGTGTCCACTATCTCTGAGGAACGAATGAACGGTATGAATTAGTATTGATTTAAGTTGGTCTCAGCCCTTTGCCCTCATTTCATTCTTTAGCTGCTAGGAACAGTCCGACACTAAGAAGAAAGTTGTTTCAACCATTAATACTCGAGTGTCGAGTCCACATTTGCATCCAGGGATTGCTACCACACTATTTTGATTCTCGGTAAGTGGAATAAATATTTTGTAAAATATCACGATATAGGTATTCTATAAAATTACTTCTGGTATTGTTTGATTGATATTTCAATCTAAGTATTTAGTTTTCTGAATTACCGATTGCCTCGGTAGCGCAGTATGCGTACGTGGCACGACTGTTGTGCTGAGGTCACTGGTTCGATCCCCGGGTCGGGTTAAATGATATAGGGTTTTTGTAACACTAAATGCTTATCGCCCGGGAGTCTGGAATTGTGCCCGATGGCGATAGGCTCGCCCCCATCACATCATGGGACGGAAATACGCTCGGCGAAATGTGTACTGGTTACACCTCTGCCTACTCCTTCGGTGATTACAGGCGTGAGTGATTGCTGGTGGGAGGTCACTTGTATCCGACCGGATAACGACCACCACATACATTTATGCAATATATTTCTGATATGTCCTAATATCATAATGTAAAATATCATTAACTTTGTATTGGAATATGGAATCTTGTAAATGTCGGATAGTTCGATCAATACTGATGGCGGCAAGGCTGTCTACTGCGCAGTGGGCGCATAACGCATGTGCAAGTTGCAGGGAAGCATTACACGAAGTGCCACGCCCTGTTGGTGCAGGGCAAAGTTATGCACAAGTAATGCAGGTCGGCCATATTTAAATTCAACGCCATTTGCGGTTAATTTCTCAATTTGAGGACAGCTCTTCCCGCCATATCCTCTTGGCTTTGGCCTTCCGCGGACTCTGATTAATAGCACAGTTATGTTTTATTATTCTACTAAAGATAGAAATTGTAACTTATAAGAACTGAAGGTGATACAAAAATGAAAACCGTAAATATTTTTCATGTAAGTAGGTCTGCAATGCAACCACAGTGGCATAGGTGTGGTTTACCATCAGATCACCCACTCGCTACTGATTTCCAGCTTCAATATATTACCTAATACGTGATTTATTTTGCAGATTCACCACCAACTGAAGAATTCAACATGTCTCATGGAATAGGATTTATTTCCAATAATATTTTGATAATGCAGCCCAATAAACAGCGAGACTGGATCAAAGAGATCTTAATTCAAAATGATTGAACGTAAAGAACATCTGCATTCAGCCAGCATCACCGCGTGCCCCCGTTTCAGTAGACAAAGCGCTCGCGTATTTAACGATGATTGCAAGCCGCCGTAAGCCGGTCCTCTGTGATCACACACCTTCCATATCCCTCAAGAAAGTCAGTCTAAACAAATATATGTGAAGTGAAATAGCAATTCAGCGGCACTACACGACTTCAACCGCAGCAGTCAGATTTTTTATGATGATTGAATATTAAACATTGGTATACCCCCGGACAGCAGGGTATATTGCGTGGGTAACACTAGTCCTGGGGGATGGCCTATTGGAACGAGATACTTAATGGAAGTTGTTGGCTATTAAGCCATTTTATTCATAGTGACATATTTTGAATTCTCGATGTTAGTTTAGAAGTTCATTGTATGTTTGTGGACATCGTAATTACATAACTCGTGTTTAAGTATATGTAATCAGTTTAAATAGTCGGCCACTCTGTCAGTCTTAAATTAATGTATGCAACTGTAATATTAATGGTATTTTAATAATATAAGTATGTTTGTCTAAGCAGCAATGGTCCGGTTTTGTCTTGTTATTAATATATCTGTATGTTTATATATTTAATCAGGCATTGTTGTTCATCCGGCTCTCAGGGACAGCAGGGAGTATTGTGAACGGAAACTAGTCCTAATGGGTGGCATGCAGGACCGAGCCACGTTATTAGATATTTAGCTTGGCAACTATATGCCGACATTTCTCTTGGTGTTGTCATATCGTAATAACAGTAGTCGTGTTTCAGTGTTTGTATTAAAGTACATTTAAAAAAGGTCGCAGCCTCTTACATTTACATAGTATGTTTTGCTGTGTGTTACAAGTTACCGTAATTACAGTAGTCTTGTTCCAGTGTTATTAAAAGTATATAAAAGACGGTCGCAGTCTGTTTCGATAGTATTGTTTGATGTGTGTGTGAGCTACATACATTACTCACGATATATGACGAGATCGCGCGCGAACCTAATTAGTTCATAGTTAAGTTTAATCAATGTTTAAGTGTGTATTCATCCCCTTATGTATACTGTCTTAAAATTGTCAACGTGTGTGTGAAAGCTATAACATCAATAATGGGGCAATATAAAGACGTTTCATCTAGCAATGTGTGTTTTATTATAGCATAGATCTACAAACGAGCAACTGGGTTATCTGATAAGTGATCTCCATCGCTCATGTACGCTTACTATACGAGAAGAATCATAGGCGCGTTGCCGACTTTAAAGGGAAGGGATTGAGAATCTTGAGTGGTCTATAGCATGAATGGGCTGGCTCGACCGGGTCATTACCACTGTCTCACAGAAAGCCGACGTAAAGTAGCGGCTTGCTGCTGCGTTTCGTACGGTGAGTGAGATATCCGTAAGCCCTCCCCTTCCCAATCCCTAATTATCCCTTTCCCTTAAGGTCGGCAACGCGCCCATGATTCTTATGGCGGTGGAGATCACTTACCACGATTGACCCACGTGCTCGTTTGCCGGCCTATGCTATTAAAAAAAAAATTGAGAAGGGAGGGGGATTTGGGCAGCAGCAAGCCGCTCGTGAAGCGACCCTCGCGTGAACCCCCAGAGCCCGCAACGCGATCTAAGTTTTATTTACCATACATAACCTTGTCTATTAATCAACAGGGTACCACATGCAGGCAATGCTTTGAGCCTAGAAGTTGATGGGCTATTTACGTTTGATTAGATAACACAATTATTGATAAAATTAATACTTTAGTTAAGTCTATTCCTAATTAGACCATTTTAATTATCTGCACTTATTGTAAAGCAAATGATAATCTGCTGTTGGTAGGATATTCATATCCGCCTGGATAGCGACCACCGTACACATGGTGTGTTAAAACCTGCCATAGTGATCCACACGCCTTGTGTGGATCGGGTTCCAGGATCAGCTAGTGTATATCCGTTCCTTCCGAGGGGCTTGCGACATGACTTGATGGTTGATTGGGGCGCGATAGGGGTACATCTTTCTATCACTGCCTGCATCGGTCATCTACCTGTCCTGTCGCAGGTCCCTCGATTTGCTTCTTTCCTCTCCAAAGAGGGAAGAAGCATTTATACAAGTCGGTATTACTCTGGTGACCACCGATAAACTCATTTTTTGTTGGTGGTCGCTGGTTTTTTTGGAGTGCACTGCGCTTACCATCAGGTGTAGTGCAGTCACTATGCCATGGTCGGATAAAAAAAATCTCTTGAGATTAACAACACATACCATGAATTTTATTCTTTGAGTGCCATCTCCTATCGAAGGTCGGCAATCATACAGGCTATCTTAATATCGGAAGCTGCTGTTGCTATGCTCATATTGAACCATAAGCGAAGATTTAAAGCCATAAGATCCTCCGGTGGGTCTCCTCCTACCCTTTATTTCTCCTTGAATGATTAGTTGAAGGAGTTCCCACTTATTTCTCATTATGTGGTAAAAATTTATGATATTTTATTATACAACCTAAATATTGACCTATTGTCAATGGTTGTCTATGGCGCGGCGACCAAGCATACTTACTTTTTTATAGCATAGACTTTTTTATAGATCACCTGATGGTAGTGATATCCGTCACCACACACAATAGCAGAAGAATCATAAACGCGTTGTCGACCTTGAAGGAAAGGGATGATTGGATTGGGAGAGGTATATGGCCTCCGGGTACACCATTAAAAAAATCTCCTTTAGTTATGGTTTGCACTCGTAGATATGCTAGCACTTTCCTTTTACATTATCTTTTAACGCTTGCCTATATGTGATGTACGTGTATGTACCTCCATAGCACGTGTAACAATCAAGTGGGTTGGTTTCGAACCTGCGACTTTCGTCTCGACAGTCCATACCAAATGTTTAAATGTTGTTTAAATGTTTAATTTATTTATTTTATTAGCTTGAATAATAACGAACAAGTCGCTTGCATGGTCTTAAAATTTTCAAATACAAAACACTACATGGCACTGGACTATGCTCCTCACCACAGGATATATGAGGTTAAAACTCTTAATGCCCAAAAATACTGACTTTAATGTCCTACAAACCAAAACAATAGTGCTTACACAATGCTTGATAGTAGAAACCAACTAAGAGGTGGTACCAACTCAGACGGCGTTTCAAATACGAAGCACCAATCATCTAGTAAAAATATTTTGGTGATCAATGCTGTTTTATTTTATTCTAATCTTTCTATTATAAATGTGTATCAAGTAACCTTTACCAGCAAAGTCCCTCAAAATGCAGTCGCTATTTGCAGTACTTTGCAGGATATAATAAAATAACTAGTCGCATAAGAGTACAATATATTATGATTATATCTAAGAGTAATACACATTATCAGATTAATTTCAAAATTCAGTCCATACGGTATAATGATGAACAATACACTTACGTACAAAGGACATTGTCAGATAATATGGTGTATTCATCAGGTAACAATTGAAGTACATTTCGTAACGATAATAATAGCGAATACCGCGTCTTATATTGATATTGATGCACTCGTGTTGAACACTAGATTTCGTTGAATCTTCTTCATAAATAGGCTGCGTGTTAATTGTTGCCTGGTGATTACATAACTTTATTTTTGACTTTATGTTTCGGAATACCTCCAAAACAGATAATACTACTGGCGATATCAAACGGACTGCAATAGTGATGTCACGAAATGCGAGGCTCTGTCGTATATTAATGCAGTCCTGTGAAGTATGGCATGCAGTCCGTCCAAATCACCTAACAAGGAGAAGAGTGCCAATGTGTTTACAATTAGAGGGGTAGTTGCTCCGAGCATCGATTATAATGATGCTCCTACAACTTGAGACATTGAAGAGACCCGGGCTTACCTAACTAATAAATAATAAATTTTAATTATATAATCAATAAATGAAGTGATTTTTAACTAATGAGATCAAAGTTCAACGTCATAGCTCAGCTAGACTTTGAGTGATGTCTCAATCGTCTAGTGTAAACATGGCTTTATGTTGAAGCGGAATTGATTGTACTGGACGGGAAGGAGACGGTTCCTGTTGAAAGACGACCCTAATGGGTGAAGAAATGAATAAAACATTTTGAAAGAGACAGAGTTTCAAGAAAGTAACCATAAGAAAGAAGGTTGACCCAAAAAAGTTGAAAATATTTATGACCACAAAACAAATGAGCAACAATGTCAGACAGATATTCTATTTTTAAATAAAGGTCAATGAAATGGACAAAATGGTTTCCGTTTGTTTGAATTATAGTATGTTTGGTTGTTTCATAGATTTAAAATCGCTTAATAAAACAATGTAAATAAAATTCTCCAGTATATTATTTACTCGCTTTGCCCACAGTGCTTATGGTTTAGGAACGCAATGTAGAATGCGCAAGCAAAAATAATCGACGCAAAGCAACGTTTGGGAGCCATCAGTCTTCTAGTGAATGACCTTGGGTCAAATTTAATTTAGAAAAGTTTATCAAAAATATTTTTCGTTTCTTTAAAAACATTTCAGAAAGAAGTAAACACAAACGTCCTTTGGGACATAAATTAACATAACGATTTCACCTAAGTACATTGGCATTTTAGGATATAAAGGGGACATTCTTGATTTATATTGGTGGTTAACTGTAGGACTAGGGACGAGGTTCCCCTAGTCTGACTGACTAGATATAAGTAATCATAGTTTGGTTCCATAGGTATCATTGCAACCATCTCCAGATCACTCTGCACCTAGTTGATTCCATCGAGAATTTCTACCTCATTTTCTACGACTAGCTGAACCTCATTCTCATACAAAACCTCTATCTCAATGTCGTCGATGATTTCGAGCTCATTATTGCGTACAGCGTTCGCAAGATTTTCACCTTCAACATGGTGTTCGCCTTCTGCCTCACGCCTGCCCTCAGGTTCGTTACCTCCTTGAGGAACAGCGTTGTGATTTTCCCTAGCATCGGCCTCGTTTTCAGCTCCGTTTCGAACCACAGCTTCATTACCTTGCCCGGCATCATCTCCATCATCGTCCTGATCTTCATCATCGCCATCATCGCCATTATCTCTTTGCGCCAGGATTCTACAGAGCTCCTCCAATGGAGCGTCGTAATCTTCCGACACCTTTAGCATCTGATGCAGCTCTGCAACGGTCATTACCAAATATTCGTATGGATTCTGACGCACGCAATGCATATAAAATCCCGTGTTGTTATGAATTCCTTTCCACTGGCGTAAATATGCAAGTGGTATGTTGTCACTAGCTTCTTCTAGCTTATTTTTTTTCCCGAGGGCTGCGAATACTTCCACGACCGTCAACACTGTAACAAATAATATCATCATCATCATCAGCCACAGGACGTCCATTGCTGAACATAGGCCTGCCCCAAAGATTTCCAGGCCGACCTGTTGGAAGCGGCATGCATCCAGCGACTTCCTGCGACCTTTATCAAGTCGTCTGTCTACCTTGTAGGTGGACGTCCCACGCTGCGCTTGCCAATACGTGGCCTCCATTCCAGAACCTTTCTGCCCCACAGGTTATGTGGCTTAAGATACAACGTGTAATCAAAATACCCTTTAAAAAATATGGTGAAATAGTTTGAGCTTAGGAGTCATGCAGTTTGGAAGGGAAACGGCTGAGTCCCGGGGCTAGCGTGACCGACACCTGATGACTACCGACAAATAATGAGTTTGTCGGTGGTCACCAGAATCATGCCGACCTGTATAATAGCTTCTTCACACTCCGAAGATGTGTGGTCACTATTGCAGGTTTCAAGATACGAAATCCTACCACCAGCGTGTATTAATTGGTAATTGGGTAAAGGTGCTTGTTGTCTTGTATAAGGTTAAAACAGCCTGTTATAAATTATAGCACAAACAGTCTGTTATTAAAACTAAGGTGCAGATAAATACACCTAACAGTCACACGCATTGTTCTGACCGCACACTAATTTTAACTTGTATTGTGGGTATCAGGAACTACGAGAGAATCGAACACTCGCCCTTTCGCTTCGTAACCAGCTGCTCGCTCACTGCGCCACGGAGGCTGAGCATTACATTATTTTATAGTTTATTAGTTTTTATTTTTTGTTAAAAAGATTATAAATAAATAAAATAAATACACCCAACAGTACATACATAGTCCTGACCCCACAGTAAGATACGAGTCTTGTGTCGTGGGTATCAGGAACTACGAGAGACTTTCGGTCTCACAACACCCAGACCCCGAAACAAATAAATGTGGATCACACAAACATTTGTCTCGGTGCGGGGATCGATTGTTTTGTTGTGTAAACAACATTGCATATTACTCACTAATATACTCGTATATATACACAAATTATTAAAATGGCGGTGCTTCAACGTGTTACTTAGTTTATTTTTATTTAACTAGAAAACAACAGATGTAGGTACAATTATCAGCAAATGCAAAAAGATTGGGCATAAATCTCCTTATAGTGTACTGACCCTGGAAACCGGTGAGAGTTGGGTAAATTAAAACTTGTCTGATATATTTAGTTTTTTTATATGATTAAATGACAGCCTCCGTGGCGCAGCGGGCGAGTAGCCGGCTGTGAAACGAGAGGCCGCGGGTTCGATCCCCGCACCGAGACAAACATATGTGTGATCCACAGATATTTGTCTTGGGGTCCGGGTGTTGTGAGACCGAAAGTCTCCCGTAGTTCCTGATACCCACGACACAAGACTCGTATCTTACTGTGGGATCAGGACTATGTATGTGACTGTTGGGTGTATTTAAAAAAAAAAAGACGAGACGAGCAAGGCACCTGCCTGATGGTCAGAGCCATGCCCATAAACAGAAGCAACACCACACAGAACTTTGAATCACAAAGTGCTTCATGGCACTGAACTGCGCTCGTCACCTCGAAACATAAGATGTTAAGTCTCATAATGCCCAGTAATTTCACTGACTTGAATGTCCTTCAAACCGAAACACAACAATTACACACTGTTGCTTGGTGGCAGAAATAGACAAAGCGATGGTACCAACACAGACGGCCTCTCGCATACTAGGGACCTACCAGCTTGTAACAAAGCTAATATGTTAATTGACTTGATATCGGCTCGCCTTAATCATATCATCGAACGAATAAAATGAGACAAATGTAGAATTAGCAAACTATGTTGGTGTGTACGTTGCACATCTGCCTACCCGGCGTGACCCCAGGCGAGACAATATAATTAACAGAATGAGAATGAACGTCAACAATTACACAGACACTGAAGTCACAATTTCACATTCACTACTCACATTGTACTTTATAATTTAGTTCCAGCAGTTGACCTTACGATTTCATCACTTACACATTACAAAATTTAAAAAAATATACTAACTTGTTTCACTAACAACCACGTAACCCATGGTGGATTGGAACACTTGGCTTATATCAGCACAAAGCAGAAAACAGTCGAAATTGCGTCCGACAGCCACGGGTCCTTACAGTTAATTCCCGGCCCGGATCCTCCCCCCAACCCCCTTAAATTATTGATCCAGTCCACAGGCGCCCTCTCTACCTGACCTATTCGCTTCGAACCACACCCACTTCACCTTATTTATGGAGGCACGGGACGTGGTGTAAACAAATCATAAATTTTAAACATTATAATTTTGGAGGCCACGTACTGGCAAGCGCAGCGTTGGACGTCCACCTACAAGGTGGACAGACGACCTGATAAAGGTCGCAGGAAGTCGCTGGATGCAGGCCGTTTCCAACAGGTCGGTCTGGAAATGTTTGGGGAAGGCCATGTTCAGCAGTGGACGTCTTGTGGCTGATAATGATGATGATTACAATTTTGAAAATTTCGATCGGGTAATAGTAATTTTGGGATTTTCTATCAAAATGCTCAGTATCAGCCCGGAGTCTGGAATTAGGCCCAATACAGCGATAGGCTCGCTTCCTATCACATCATGGGACGGAGATACGCTCGGCGAAATGTCGGTATACTGGTTACACCTCTGCCTACCCCTTCGGGGATTACAGGCGTGCGTGCATATATATGTAAAATTTTCCTTATCAACATGTAAGTATGAAATGTAAGGTTAAATGACTGAGTTTCAATCGCTAATTTATGTGGGATTTGTTGTCCGTCCGTATGTAATTCTATTTGTCCGTCAGTATGAATGTCAAACGTGTCATTAACTAAAGGAAAATATTCAAGTATCAACGAAGTTTTAATTTTTAAGTTTAAGTTCATGTTCCTCGGAAACTCATTAATCAAAATGACACCTGCGACCTTGAAATTTAGCACTTTAGAAGGTCTTATGGTATGAGACGGAAAAAAATGCGAAAGTCATTAATTTCGAATACGTTAAGCGCATTAGCTCACGCTTTTATCCCCAAGGGTGTAAGAAAAGGTGTTGGATGCAAATATGCAATAACATGTGGGTTGAAACCTACATTTAAAAATTGAGATATTAATTTTATTTTGCTAAATTCATTAACTTAAATTGATAATTTAAAGTAGTATTTTGCATAATCGTACATGGAGAGTCTTTCATTTATGACATTTTTATAAAATACCTACGAAATTTAACCTACTTAAATCTAATGAATTTAACAAAATAATATCGATATCTCAATTTTTACTTGATGTGGGTTGAAATGTTATTGCGTATTTGTATCCAATTAGCGCTGAACCCACGTTGGCCCATCTTTTTACCTTCCCACGATGTGATAGTGGGCGAGTCTACCGCCATACCATGGATAAATACCTAACCGGGGAGCTTCATGATTCATAGAATAGAATTATCATATCATACTAGCCCTGTATTATACATGTCCCACTGCTGAATGAGTCACTCTACTGAATGAGAAGAGTTAGGCCTTAGTCCACCACGCTGGCTTAATGCGGGTTGGCGGACTTCACATACCTTCGAAAAATCTTATCAGGTATGCAGGTTTCCTCACGATGTTTCCTTCAGCGTTAAAGCAATCGGTAATTAGCGACATACACGTAACTTAGAAAAGTCAGAGGTGTATGCCTCTTGGGCTTGGTTTTGAACCTGCGACTTTCGTCTCGACAGTCCGTACCAGCCCCGCTGAGCTATCGAATAGAATACTTAAATACCAAATGTAAGGACAGAATAATAGGAATAAATTAAAAAAGTAATGACAGACAGTCCGTTCCATTCCTCGTTAGATGCATAATTATTCTTAATAGGTACTTTAATTTAATTGGAGTTGTAACTTTTTATAATTGTAACAATGAATGTTATTGTCATTAACTACACTATTGTATTGGATATAATCATGTAATTGATAGATGTATAAATGTTTAAAACAAATAAAATTATTAAGAATGGTTTACGATGAAAACAGTTTCAGCCCCGTAGTACCAAATCCTACTACATTGGTAGGAAATTAATAAACTATTTTCCTTCGTATTGAACGATTAACATGTCGATATTCGACATTCAAATTTTAATATCACTTAATTATAAACAACTATGTAATTAATACAAAGGATGTGTAGGTTTAAGTAATGCAACTTTGGATTTCTTATGTTTACGCGAATATTACTCATTGAAATAAAATTAATTAAACGGATTTTATCACGGTTGCCTATTAATTTTGATCCCAACGTTTCGAAAGCTTTTCAATCTTCGTGGTCACGGGGTGGACGACCCCGATCAAAAATAATAAAGAACCGCAATAAAATCCGTTTAAATTAGTTTTATTTCAATGATTAATTCCCTACATAAACACTCACTGCGAGGTGTCTGTAACGACCATTTAATGTGACCACAAATTTCTGAAGCACTTAATATTTAATTAAATTAATGCACACTCACATCGTGGCCCAGGTAGCGAAGCTGAACACTTATTAACCCACGAAATCAATAAACCGCCCTCTCCCATGACGGGGACGAAACACTTCATCTCTGTCGCTCATATTTACAGAGAAATCCATTATTTCGCATCCCACTCGCATGGGTACCAGAGACGACAAAACACCCAGAAATATCTACTAATTTTATTGCCAAATTATCCGTCTGTCTTTCCCAGTTAAAATACGACCATTTAACGAATTTTTGGCTGTTACTTATGCCTTGAAAGATAATTGAGGTGAAAGTATAGGAAACAGTGAAGAGAAAACGATGTACCTAATTAAAATAAATAAATACAACAGTCACATACATAGTCCTGACCCCACAGTAAGATACGAGTCTTGTGTCGTGGGTATCAGGAACTACGAGAGACTTTTGGTCTCACAATACCAAAACCCCGATACAAATATTTGTGGATCACACAAACATTTGTCTCGGTGCGGGGATCAAACCCGCGGCCTCTCGCTTCACACTCTCGTCCACTGCGCCAGGGAGGCTGTAAAATTTTAAGCATATTGCGCAAACGCTTCCTTAAAGGTCATTAACAAATCTCCGACTCAATATATTGTGAGCGTAGGGGCAGGTGGTTCAGGTCATCAGGTAAAGCACCTTTAATTTGCCATCTTAATTTTAGAACATAAAATTATGCGAGTAAAGTCACAAACAACGGCTAGTATGTACTAAGAACACACCAGAAAACAACACCATAATACCTGGAATTTTTTACTCGATCAGATGCATAGAATATGATAAGGACGGATGTAAAATGTCCTGTATTGATTTATGAGTTGCTTAGCAACAAACCAGACGAGGAGGCAACCCCCATCTGTCTATAGATAGAGTTTATAACGCAGGTAGCATTATATTTCGCAATTATTTATTCATCTATACTGTTTGGGTAAAGAAAGATAAAATGGTGGTAACAAGAGATGCTCATTGGCGAAGAAATTGGCTAGACAATGCGTTTGATTACCAAGTCGGATATAAAAACCTGTAATTTTCGTGAAATATCCGCCAAGGTATCGGGGTTCCAGGTTCAGGCGGTGTATGTAACTTCAGGTATATTTGAATTATACTTAACATCGGTCCAGTGTAGTCACTAGTCCATGACATGAGATAGAGTCCACGACAGGCTATAGACAGTTTCGTCTACATCACGAATGGGCCAGCTCGACTGGGTCATTACCCGTGTTTTACAGAAAACCGACGCAACGTAGCGGCTCGGTGCTGCGTTTCGTATGGTGAGTGAGATATCCGAAAGCCCGAATCCCTAATTAAAGCACCCCTTCCCCTTCGCAATCCCTAATTATCCCTTTCCTTTAAGGTCGACAACGCGCCCATGATTCTTCTGGTATTAGCGTACATGGTCGGTAGAAATCACTTAACATCAGGTGAGCCACTTGCTCGTTGCCACGGCCTATGCTGTAAAATAACAGGATAAAATGAAAAACACATGAATTGCCCGGGTTTAGAATTTGTGCCTTATGTCATTATATAGGCTTGCTCCTTATCACAACATTGGAATCCAATCATCATTAAAAGGAATTAATTCATGTCTAAGGAATTACACGAGACATTCCATCTTACAAAACCTTTATTATGAGACTAGCAATCCCTCGCGGTTTCACCCGCTCGCATTCTACTCCTCCGCTACCGTGGGTCATACCATGATATTCTCTCGCCTATGTTCAGCAGGGATAATGTAGGATTCTAATGATGAATTTTTCAAATCGGTCCAGTAGTTTCAGAGCCTATTCAATGCAAACAACCAATCAAATCTTTTCTCTTTATAACATTAGTTTAGGACTAAAGTATCGTTGACTGTGTGAAGTAGGTTTATAAAATCTTTATTTCTCTTATAAGAACAATACTGTTCACTTACATGAGATCAAACTTATAATGAACAATTTCACAATCGAGTAACGAAGCATGCAATAATCGTTTAAATATTATTAGTTAACAACATAGTAATGTAGGTCTTTTGGATGGGAACACCCAAATACTCCGAAATATTTTATTCCGAATTTCGATGTTCCGATGTTCAAAAGTCCGAATTTCATAATACCTAAAAATTATAATGTCTATTATTCAAATTTACGAAAATTATTTTACCGAAAATTGTAAATACGATCTGCTTGTTTTCCGATTTTTATATGTTCGAAAAGTCAAATGCTCGATGGGTTCTCAGTCCGAAAAACAACTTTCCGATCTTCAATATTCCGAATAAATTGCTAAAATTAGGGTTTTGATTCCGTTAGTATAATCATTACGTACATTTGGGTTAGGTTAGGTTAGAACTGTGACCATTAAAGCGCGAAGGCGAGCGAGCGAAGCGATCGTGCCGCGGTAGCGGCCGCCGAGCGCCAGATCCTCTCTGTTGTTGGTGGATCATTTGGGTTAGGTTAGAATTGTGACCAGCGAAAAAAATATTTTTATTGGAAAGAAAGTATTTTTAAAACGCATTTGACATTAGTTTTTTAATTCTACCTCCTCATACTATTATATTTCTCTTTGACAAGAAATTATGTGTTGATTTGTCTTTCTATTCAGTTGTACAAGGCGTTTTTATTTCGGAATTTTAATTAATAGGTATTTTAATAATCGGAATTCGTATTTTTGATGTTTCGAATTATCATTAATTCGGTTTTTTTGTTATTCGCTCTATTGAAACTCGGTATTTTGAGAATCGTAATTTAATTATATACGTTAGGAATATTGAAATTTCGGAATTATAAAAATAGGATAAATGATACATCGGAGTTGTTAAATTCGGAATTTTGAACCGTTCGGAATTATGAAAATCGGTATTTTGAAATTCGTATTTGTGACTATCGGAATAAAGTTTGTCGTATTATTGTAGTGTACCCCTTTTGGATCCATTCGACGAAACAGTTGATCGGCTTAGTTCGTAAGACACCAGCATACCCACATTGCCGCTGTTATAATTGTCCGTGCAGTAATACAAGTAGGACAGGAGCCATCCACTTAATGACATCCTTGATGCTTTATATCTGGCTTCTCCAGTTGTAAATGTCGTTACACTTGAGGTTAATACCTCCTTTGTTCATTATTTTGCCTCCCGCTTTGCTACGGAGGGAAGTGGACAATTAATATTTCCAACTCCTCCCTAAACTTTTATCTGATTAATTTCGTTGCGGGACAAATACATGTAGGCATTCCAAGAGACTCGCCGAGCGAGCGAGCAATAAAAATGCGTGTCACTGTTGATCCTGGTTCACAGGAGTTACAGTGGCGGGTGTGTGGGCGGAATAGACTCTATACCTAATAAGGGTTACGACCACCTAAATTCAAAAACTTTATAAACAAATCGATTATAGTTCTGGAGTTTTAATATATGAAAAACACTAGATTCTTGATCGCTTACGATTCACTCACACTCATGTAAACCCAACTTACCGCTGGATGACTTAGAAATTTAATATTTGCCATCGAGTTAGATTATTAGGCGTAAAAAAGAAAATAATCTGAAACATAATTTTTATTTTTATAAAATACACCCAAGAGCCACACACACCTGACCCCACAGTAAGAAACGAGTGTTGTGTTGTAGGTATCAGACCGAAAGACTTTCGGTCTGACAACACCAAGACCCGAAACAAATATTTGTTGATCACACAAACATTTGTTTAGGTGCGGGGATCGAACCCACGATCTTTCATTTCACAGCCGGCCACTCGCCCGCTACTCTATGAAAGCAGTCACAAATTATCGATGTGAGATGTCGACAAAGTTATTGATGCGCTTGATTTCAAACAAAAGCTATTGAAACTAACCGCAACAACCTGCGATGATTGAATGACGAGACGAGCAAGGCGTTCGCCTGGTGGTAGGTGCCAGGCCTGCCCACGAACAAAAGCAACACCACACAGAACTTTGAATTACAAAGCACTGCATGTCATTGTACTGCGCTCGTCATCCTGAGACAAAAGAGCCCAGTAATATCACTGGTTTCAATGTCCTTCAAAGCAAAACACAACAGTGCTTACACACCGTTGCTTGGCAGAAATATTCAAAGCGGTGGTACCAACCCAGACGGCCTCTCGCATACGAGGGATCTACCACCTTGTAAGTCACGTTAGTATAGAAATAAAATAACACACAACGCTTACGTACAGCACCATCTCATTTTATTCATTTCATAAGTTGCCTATTGTCATATACGAGCATACTTTTACCCTTACAGCCGTACCTACGGACATACGAATAACTGATACATCGATACACAATACATTTATGGATTGCACCAACTTACTTTATATGACAAACATGTTACAGTACCGGTTAAGCAAAACATGAGTGCACCATTTGACAAATGTTAGATGACGTCATAACTTTAGCTGTTAACCGTAACCATCCAACATTAGCTAGTTAAAGCTATTGTGTAAGTTAAATAGTTGTCAGATGGTTCAATTATAACCTCCAAACCGATATATCTCCTAAAGCGTTTATGCTCCAAAATAATGTCATGTCCCTGCTTCTAGAATTAATCGAAGAATCTAGCAGTATCGGAGTACGATGGTGAAACACATTTCGCAGTCAATGTTAAAGTCAGCGTTACTGTTATCGTCAAGTTTGACATAAACCTTATATAACAGCTATTATGGTGCAATCCATAGATATGTCTAAGTAAACTCACTAACGTTCTCTATTGAATGAATTGTACGAACAGATTATCGAAACAATCATAAAGATACATTCGAATGATTCAAACGTTACATTCAATTAATTGAATTCGACGAAGATTAGAATAGTGCCAATGCGTTTTGAGAGGGCTAATTACGAATATTTTATTCACATATCAACAATATGAAGATGCATTGATAACACCCAGGCTTAACTTAGCGATATAAATTACAATATCAAGTTTATTTTTTCTTATTGGATTATTATTTCTTTTGATCTTCTGAGCAAGACAAGATGTTAAGTCTCATAATGCCCAGTAATTTCACTGGCTTCAATGTCATTCAAACGGAAACACAACAGTGCTTGAAAGGCGATGGAAACTAATTAGAAATGGATAATTGAAATGAAATTGAATTGAACGGGAACCAACTAAAAGGAATTGAAGGATAATAATATTAAGAAAAAGAACTAAAACATCAAAATAGGTTTAGTGATAGTGAACAATAAGAGTGCCATTCGCCATGACGTCATCAAGAACCCATAAAGTTTAACAATCGCTTATATGTTAAAAATAACATAATCTACAATATAAGTAAGTAGATAGTATAGATAAGGAAACGGTATTCGCAATGCAAACAAATAAATAAATACACTCAACAGTCACATACATAGTTCTGACCCCACAGTAAGATACGAGTCTTGTGTCGTGGGTACCAGGGACTACGAGAGACTTTCGGTCTCACAACACCCAGACTCCGAAACAAATATTTGTGGATCACACAAACATTTGTCTCGGTACGGGGATTAAACCCGCGGCCTCTCGCTTCACAATCAGCTACTCGCCCACTGCGCCACGGAGGCTATCAAAGCAATTTCGCATAAAAATAACTATATCATAAAAACGCGCTAAGTAAACATGGGTGTTATCAATTATCACTTAAACAAAAGACCTTGGGCCAAACTTAACATTACAGATGTTTATCAAAAATATTTTAAACCTCTCGAGTCGAAACAAGATAAACAGAGTTCATCTTCTCACAAGCCATTCTTAAAAATACACTAAAATTAATAGAGTAGAAAAAAATCTTACAAAAATACATTGGCATCAGTAAGTTACAAATGGACTCCAAAAACTTATATTAAATATTTAGTTAAAAATTATTCAGCCCTCTGACGCAGACGGATTCCATCCTCACGCACGACGTCACGGGGTCCCTTAACGTTGTTCCCCTGCCAGGCCAGCAGCTTGTCATTGCGGTGCACGTCTTTTTTTATGAAATAAGTTTCGTACAACTTGCGCCAAATTACTTGCAAGTAAGATTGGTGGTCCACGTTCACGCCCCTCACTTGCATTTCTCTTTCAAACAGCTTCATCAGCGTTTCCACGTCGAGGATCTCCAAGTCTTCCCGGTCTACTTCACGGAGGATATTGAGCATTGTGTGCGCTGACAAATCTGGAACAAGCACGCACTTTAGTACGTAAACGTATTTAAAATTATATCGATTATGTTAATAGAATAATAATTATTGAGTGGTAGAGCCACGCTGTAGACTCTTTTGTCTACAGCATGAATGGGCTGGTTCGACCGGGTCGTTACCACTGTCTCACAGAAAACCGACGTAAAGTAGCGGCTTGCTGCTGCGTTTCGTACGGTGAGTGAGATATCCGGAAGCCCAAATCCCCTCCCCTTCCCAATCCCTAATTATCCCTTTCCTTTAAGGTCGGCAACGCGCCCATGATTCTTCTTGTTGTGGCCGTACATGGGCGGTGGAGATCACTCACCATCAGGTGACCCACTTGCTCGTTTGCCGGCCTATGCTATAAAAAAAAATAGAATAATAATTAACCGGAAAGTTAATTATCCTTCATAAAATATTCCATATAATTTTTGAAGACGTGCTGTTCATAGTTTAAGAGGAGAACGGAGTTAGTTTGTCCCGCTGGCCGGCCGGTGCGGAGCGTCCAGCAAGGGAAGCGCGGCCCTGCACATTGCACATGCGCTTGTTAATAACAGGGGCCATTTCAAAGTGCAGTATTGATCGACTGCACTTACATATAAATACACCCAATAAATAACTGCCTGGGTATGGACTGGACTGGATGTACAATGTGCTTGGGATTAAACTGATGCCAATTTGAACAAAAATAGTAAGAAAAACCTCATGGATTGGATTTTAAATGTAAACAAATAGGATGACGCTATGCAAACACATATTGTAGAACTAAATAACTACACTGATGGTTAGCACTACACTGACAAAATACGTGCACACAATTTCCTTGACAGATACTTGGAAAGTTTTTGATGATTCTCAACACAGCTGACACCGCTTGTAGACTTCCACTATTCTCGATCTGTCACTTGATTCTTCGATATCATTTAAAATAGACTAACCTTCGCCGGCGGAGATTCCAAAATACATAATCCGGTGTACCGCCCACGACCGGAACACTCGCGCGTCCACGGAGTAATACCCGGAGGTGTCTGTCGCCCCGCCCCCTCATGTATTGATCTAGGTCTAAAGCGACCTCTTCGCCTAGATTTGTCGACCTACCTATTCTCGAATAAGAGTTATTATGGTGCTGCCACACCGATATTATAAATTGTTAACAAACATTTTCTAACATTAAAATTGTTACATTTTGTTAAGAATTGTTAGATGTTTTAAGTGCTCCCACACCGACGGAAAATGTTTGCAAACATTTTCTAACATTTTCTAACATTTTTTAACATTTTCTAACATTTTATAACATTTGAAAACATGACATCGGCCCTTCTTCTTTGACGGCTTATTTGACGGCGCCGCTCTCAAAAGTACCGCCGCCCGCGGTTAATGAATGTTCAAAAATGTTACAAATTGTTAAGAAATGACTAAATGGTGCTGCCACACCGATGTTATAAAATGTTATACAACATTTGTTAACAAACATTTTCTAACATTTTATAACAATGTTAGATAATGTTAATAAATGTTTAATGTTATAAAATGTTATATAACATTTTATGGTGGTTTTACGGTGTGGCAGCACCATTAGAGCTAACGCGCAGACAACGACTACGCGAAGATTTTGTAATATCGTATGACTAGGCGGATTACCGGTGTTTATTTATCTTTACTAATTACCGTTATGGTAACAATAAAAACTACCGATATTTATAACGATCTTCATAGACCAGTTAACGTTATTTTAAGTTATTAGTGTTTTCTTTTATCTGGGCACTGCAAAGTGACTGCACTTCAGCTGATGGAAAGCGCAGTGTAGTCCTAAAAAACAATGAGTTTATCGGTAGTGACCAGAATCATATCGGCCTGTATAAATGCTTCTTCATACTCCGAAGAGGGAACTAGCAAATCGGGGGGCCTGCGGCAGGACAGGCGGGTGGCCGATGCAAGCACAGAGATACAACGATGTAACTTTATACCTGCCCCAATCAACCATCAAGTCATATCGCAAGCCCGGATAACCGGATATACACTGGCTGACTCCGGAACACGACCTACTTAATATCATGGGTCTTAATACAGTGTATGGTGGTGGTCGCTATCCGGGCGGATATGAATATCCTACCACCAGGAGAGTAAGGAAATTGGGAGGGGAAGGATTAAGGAAAGGGAAAGGGATACGAAGAGGGACAGCCCCCCGGAAGAACCAAATATATACTGGCTGACCATGGAACGCGACCCATACAAGGTGCGTCACTATGGCAGGTTTATCACCAGTGTACGGTGGTCGCTATCTGGTCGGAGTACGCTGCACTAATTATAGTGATCGGTATAAAGATACCGAACATAGTATAAGCAAATACCATAGTTTATATGCAAGAAAATAATAAAAAAATCAATGGGATAGTGATTCAGTGTTCAACTTTACCAGGACTAGCTGCTTGAAAAACTTTTTTTTAAAAATTACTATTAAAAAGTGTCTTGCGGTGAGAATTATTTTTTGTATTTATAGATTCAATCTGATCAATATTTTACTGGAGATTATAAAAAAAATTCAAAGGAAATAATATACAAATAACATGAACGGCACTGTTTCTATTTTATTTCACTTAAATTGTTACAGATTCCATATTAAACTAACATGTATGTTTCATAAAATCATCTCAAGTTGAGTAACATAGACATTGAACACATTTAAAGCTAAACATCCAGATGTGTTTAAAAAGCTGGTTTATTTTCTATACAATGTTTGATTTTTCTTTCTATTTAATATGTATTAGGGTGCAGCCGCACTACACACAGCTATTCCGATAACAAATGGATCGCACCGCATCGCATCGCAAACAGATATAACACGCTCCGCTGCCGCCTGTTTGGTTTAATATAGCGCGGGACGACATTGGTTACAATTTCATTTATCGCATTGCGTTGACTTTGACAATATAGTTTCACTTTTATAGTAATCGCTCGATCTTCATAATACCCAAATCACATCTAACTTTAGCTACAATAGTCCAGTGTCATGCACAGTGGAGGTTTTACAGTACTTAAACAATCAGCTGTAAAGAACGAACCTGGTGCGGCAACGCCCTTAAAAATTCATATATATCTAACACTTAGAAATAATTCTCAATAGGAGAGATTAAATTTAGACAAATATAATATGACTATAAATCTAAAATGGCGTGTAATGCCATGCCCCGGAACTATATATAATCCCTGCCGTCCGGGGTTAGCTAATATAAGTCTCGGTATAACTCAGGCGCTCGAAAAAATTGAGGGGACAGTTACGAAGGATATTAATTACTATTGAATTAATGTGCTGGTTCAGCGACTGTCATTTACCAATTGTAGTGTCACGTTAATTACTGGACAAATGAAGAACGAGGTGGTGATGCTTTTCATTCTGTCCAAGCCTTTCAAGACGGATATTATTAACATATCATGGAATGTAAATACGTATACGAAGAATGTTGTTTTCCCAGTAAGCCGGAAAAAACCTGGACAAGTAAAAAGATCGAACCAACTCCGGATAGTAGGCGTAGACGTGGCTAGAAAAATCCGGACGACTGGTAACCCAAGTACTGACGATTGGTAAAGCATCAAATGACATTTGTTTAATCCCCGCACTCCCCTCGGAAAATTGACTTCTGCATAATCAATACACGCGCCCGAGTTATGTACTGGTACTTATTCTACATACATATACGTATGTATACATACATATGTATACATTTATTCCACGTCTAAATTGGCCCGCTTTGCGTGCCCGTGACATACTGTATAGTATGATTATTTAAAAATTCATAAAAATTTTAGGGGAAAGTGTGGCAACATGGACAGTTTCGACTTATTGTCATATAAAAACAATTACAAGTTGATTTAATACTAAACAGTCAGTATATTTAAGAATAATGTTATAGTATATAAATATATATATAACACAACATAAATATTATCAAAATGGGCGACGTAAGATGACCTTCAAAAGGTGTAAATAGACGCACATATTAAACATACGATATGGGGTAAATTCAACGTAAGAGCAAAACACACTTAGAAAAATATATATTTTAATATAAACTATTAACATTATTAAAAATAAATATAGTTTGCCAAAAAATAACGTAATCAACAATAGTAACCTTAAAACTAAGTTAATATTATACGTTACTGGTAGATATAATGTTAAATATAAACAAATTGCAAATCAAATGTAAACTATTTTGATAAAATTCTTTGGTCCTTCTGTTTTTACATCCCTATAACATTTTATCTCTCTCAGTTAGTAGTTTCCAAAAAAATTAAGTATTTTGAATGTATATTTCATACTTACTAATATTAATATTCAACCTAATATGGGTCTAGTTAGGCTACAATATTGTCACAAATTTCCAAAATGAAACAGAAACAATTCTAACTTTAAGATAGCATTATTTGAAATAATAAAAGCATGTCGTATGTTACTTTCAGCAGCATTTTCTCATTGAGCTCTAAATATATATTGATTTAAATGTAACTTTGTTTCATTTTATATCACCTCGACTACATAGAGGTTATGGACGACGTCTAATCTTAAATAATATTAATAAAAATATTTGTAAAAATATAAAATATTTGATTAATTAACAGAATATAAATATCAAATAATAGTAAATAATTATTATGTTTAGTTTCGACGTAACATGTAAAACGGGAAATGTTTGTTTTCATTTCAAATTCAGTGAGGAAAAAGAATCACAAATGATTCCCTCACAATTAGGTGTTGCTGAATCACATTTAGCGGTCCCTCGAAGTTTGGAGAATGCTGGTGAGCACGAACATTATCTTCACTACTGGAATACTCCCATTCTCTTCAATATATTACGAACTAGTAAAAAAGATGGTTAGGCATAGTGCTTCTAGGCGGACTTTCCGATTGATAACTTATCATCTATTACTTCTTTGAAGCACAATACGCAGTCTTTTTATCTCCATCCATTGTCTTTTTAAAACATTTTTCTTATAATTCCTGTCCAAAGCACTGAAACAAAAAACATTGTAAGCCAAATAATTATTTTGATTGATCCATTGGGTACATTCGTATAGTATTCGTATACGGATATACCCCAAATATTACAAAGTTATGTATAAACAAAATCTATAAGCAATATGTTAAGAACAATAAATATATTAAATATATATTCTAAAAATCACAGTACTGTTTCTTTGCATAAGTAACAATAAAAAAACTGCAAGTTGCAATAATATACTTACACGGCACGGCGTCAACGATTCAGTCAACATCTGACGAAAAGTAGGCACGCACGAAAATAAAGACGCTTGGATAAATAGCTTAGATATACATAGCAACTATGCCCCACCTTCCCCTAGAGTTATACCTATATAATAAATTCACAGATACGAGTCATAGACAAATACAGTATCTATACAAACAAAGATCATTCAAACACTAACCTTGAATTTTTGTCACATCTTTCCGGATACAGTTGTATGAAATATATTTTAAAAACATCTACTTAATTAGATAAGCTTACTAAACACTTATATTTTGACACTATCATTGACATTTATGTACTACACATGAAATAATAATTGCATTAAAACTAAAGATATAATTATTCTTCATAAAACAACTATCATGATTTTATTGTACATGATATAATTTATGTGGATTATGGTTTAAATAAAATAATGTAACCATAATGACCTTTTGAGCGCTGTTTACATAAAAGTACATCAGTAAAGAGTAAATTTTGTAGAAATAGAATGAGCAAACAATTTTAATTTCATAAATCAGATTAAATCTGATTATTAATATGTAAATACACGTTTCTTGAGGAACGTATTCGATCTGATATCCTTTTAGACGATATTTTACGATTAATTTATTCAGATATCACCACTATTTGCTTCTTGTCTATATCCAACCATGCCTTTTCCCTTGGATTTCTGGAGGTTTTCTTTAGCACCATTCTAAATGTATTAAGTGGCGGAACCACATCACGTGATGCGCTGGTCACAGTGTGAGAGCAATGCGCTTTGTTTGCCGGCACTCCGACAGTTGCCGGTGGGTCATCATTCTCACGACACCGTTTCTTACCATTATGCGAATTATCGACTGGGTTCAGATCGAATAAATCTTCAACGACGTTTTGGCCCGGTTCTTTATTTTCTGGCATCGGTGCTGGTTGAGAGTGTTTTAATTTTAGTTGCGCAGCTTTATAATTATTGGAGATGCTGAGTATTTCTTGCCTGAGCTCCGGCAAGCATCCCTTCTTGATGCCGAGGCAGCCTGTGTATATGCCGAAGTTACTGGCGCTGATGTTCCTGAGATCGTTCAGGCACACCATAGGGATATTGTTAATGACACATTCTTCGACGATGGGCAGTATGAGAGAGCGAGGCGTTACCTGTGCCTCCACGATCACGGCCCAGCACATGCCCTTGTGGACAGTGTTGCAGCATTCCGACATCCCGTAGATGAAAGCATTACGACTTCTGTACAAAGAAAAATATATACTTTATTTAATGACATAAATATGCAAAGATTTGCCTTAGTAACTAGTGATTGTTGGATCACAATGTCTTTTATTTCGTACAATATCCAATATTTAGTAGATTTTATTTATTTATCTGACTAGTAGTGATATTAAAATATGAAATTACTAACGTTGGTCTCGTATGGATCGATTCCAAATTGTTATCAACATCCTTATCCAGCCAGTCAGTGTTCGCGTTGTCCGAATTATTTATTTTATGAAGATGAAGCACATGTTCGAACTTCTTTCTTTCGGCGTTCGTCAATTTTGGCCTGTAACCAATAAAAAAGGTTTTATTTATAGTTAACCAGCCTCTAATTGCTATAGCGTTTTCTCCAATCTCGTCCAATTAGCCCAAATACTTGTCTACACTATCTGAATTTCCAATAATAGGACATTATTATTTTTGGAATAAATATGACGGTGCTGGACAAACTAAAAACTTATATTTGATTAGAATATTTTATTTTCTTCATTACAAGAACCAATCTGTAGCTTGTCATTCTATGCACTGTTTATACGAATTTGAAAAATACTGTTTTTAGTAGGTTTTAGATAAAAAATGACATGGTAATGTTATTGAAGTACTAGTTTCTTACGCTTGTAAACATCACATTAATAAAATGCTATACTGGGCACTGTTCCAAGCTAGTTCAGTGTTGTGTGGTTTTTGAGACAACTAGAGCAATGAGGTGGTAAATAAGTTAGTAGTAAAGACCACGTTCATGGCGAGCGATAGCATCCTTATGTGAGTGCGTCATCTCACGGAACAAAGGGATAAACAATGATTAATTTTTTTTTATTATTGAATGACGAGACGAGCAAGGCGCTCGCCTTATGGTAAGCGCCACGCCTGCTCATAAACAGAAGCAACACCACCCAGAACTTTGAATTACAAATCACTGTATGGCACTGAACTGCGCTCGTCGATCACGGCAAAGTTACTGCACTACACCTGATGGTAAGCGTAGTGCAGTCCAAAAAACCAGCAACCACAGATAAACAATGAGTTTATCGGTGGTCACCAGAATCATGCCGGCCTGTATAAATGCTTCTTCCCTCTTCGGAGAGGGGCCTGCGACAAGACAGGCGGATGACCGATGCAGGCACAATAATACAAGAATGTACCCCTGTACCCGCCCCAACCAACCATCAAGTCATGTCGCAAGCCCCTCGGGAGAACCGGATATACACTGGCTGACCCTGGAACGCGACACACACAAGGTGGGTCACCATGGCAGGTTTTAACACCGGTGTACGGTGGTCGCTATCCGGTCGGATACGAATATCCTCCAACCAGCAAATTCAACTAAATATTTTTTTTATACAGATACACACCATAATAACAAGTATATTTACTGTGGAGTTAGGTCCTCACTATTGCTTTAAACAACAAAATACAGTCCACAGCCATTACTTATCTCATAAAAGGACAACCAGTAAGTGAAGTTGATCACATTCGTGACCTAGGAGTTATTCTGGATAAAAAGTTGAGGTTCAATCATCATGTAGATTATATTGCTAAAAAAGGCTTTAAGGCGTTGGGATTTGCATTGCGCAATTCCAAGGATTTCAAAAAACCCAGCACCAAAATAACAATCTATAACGCGCTTGTTCGCAGCAATCTAGAATACTGTAGCGTTGTATGGAATCCTCACTATGATGTCTATAATAAACGATTAGAGAGCATTCAGAAAAGGTTCCTTCTGCATTTATCTTACAGCTGTAACTTGGCTAAAAAAATTCCAAGCTATAATGATCGACTTAAGTATTTTCACTTACAATCTCTTCAAAATCGCAGGAAAATACTAGACATCACATTCCTTTATAAACTGGTAAATAGTTATATTGATTGCCCATATCTTCTCTCGCAACTGAACTTCTCTTCTCCTCATAAACTGCCTAGATTTGGCAAATACAAACCATTTGTCGGAGATGCTGCTCGTTCTAACTTACGTCAGTATTCCTCGCTAAATAGAATTACACAAAGCTACAATAACATTCACAGTGTTGACATGAATCTGGGTCTTAATGATGGTGGCGGTGGCTTGAGAGAGCAACAAGCTATTGATGTTTTCTCGAATAGCTTTCACAAATTCAAACTACATCTCAAGGCAACACACTGCTAATACCTGGGGCTTTGTCGGTTGTAAGTTTTAACATGTCTGCTCACAAGTCCTCTTACATTCTTTTAAACAAGACACTTTTCTTTCCTTCAATTGCATTTATGCTTTTAATTAATTTTCAATTTGTAATTTGTATTTTGTTAATTTCAATACATATATTATGATAATAATTAGATGAATTAGATAATAACTTTTATGCGTAAACTAGATGTAACGCTGTTTATATTGCAAGGACGTTTGCAACTATAATTATTGTTATACTTGGCATGCGTTTAATTTCATTGATCATTTATGTATATGTTGGTATTTACAATGTTGTTGCGACTTAATAAATAAATAAATAAATAAATAATCAATTTCGCCTGAATAGACTTAAATAAAATAAACTGGTGCATATACTTTAACCTTTTTATTATTTATAATTTTTTATTTATTTAATTTTAAATCATACCAAAGCTGAAAGCGAAGAAAACACAAAAAACTATAATTAATTTTAAAAGCAAAGATGCTGATGATTGTTATTATCTTTCAGTTTTTTAATACTTTCAAGTTAGAAAAAGTTAAGTAGTATACCCAATTGCTTTAACCCAATTTAAAGCAGTGTTTCCCAACTTTTTTTAGGCCATGCCTTACCTTAACATTTTTTTGTTAAATTTTTCACCGATATCTAAATAACCCAAAGCGAAAGGGTAAAAGTCGTGTCGAGTCCATTTTTAAATTGCCCCACTTAACTATCAAATTGCCCCCCTGTGGGGCGTGGGCCCTACGTTGGGAAGCACTGGTTTAAAGACAAAAACTAATAAGACTAACAGCAGTGAGAGGGTCTCTGAAACTTCTGGAAAAAAAACTAGACACCCTCTATTAACAGACGTGGAAACGGTTATAGGTGAGTCCGACGCAGTAGAACTAGGGTTCTGGGATATCCAGCAGCTGAAGAAAATTTAATAAAAACTCAAAGCATATAAAACTACTGCATACATTCATATAGCATAAGATCATTGGCTGGTACGTAGCCTTAATTCAGATAAGTATATTGATTTATAGCATATGTAACGAGTAGATATGTCATTTTGCCTACCTTAAAAGGATTAATTATTATATTATTATATTATTATTATTATTTCTTATTATTATTATTAATAATTGAAGTATTGTGGAGAGGAAGGGGATTAGGGCCCAAATTTAATAATTACCATATTACGTATATTTTGGGGTAAATTCACAGGGGAAAGCAAAATATTTTACCCATATAAACTTACCAGTAGAAAGGGTCGGGGCGCCAGGCATTTTTGGATGCAATCGGTGGTGGCTGATGTGTCTTCATTCCCTTCTCTTGCTTTTTATGGCCAGCACCGGTACTCGTGGACGGCACGTCCATTTCACTATTTATTTGTGTTATCAATGCGACGCTGAATTTCCAGTGTTCACCAGTTGACATGCGCAACAGGGCTGCCAACTCAATCAATAGCTGCAATACTGCACGCCCTTTCCAAGAATTAAGAATATATAGTATAAATCAGAATGTGCAAAAAATCATTTGAATTATTATAAATAGCTCTCCCTCGCGGTTTCACTTGCGTGTTACTGCCCTGCTCCCATGGGTCATAGCGTGATATACATATAAACCTTCCACAAGAATCACTCTATCTATGGCTGACAACTGCGGTATGCATATTTTGACATCGAGCAATGAAGCTCGATGAGTCTCTGGGAATACACAGCTGTCTTAATGGTACTAATCAACTGGAAAAAGAAGAAGGTGTTGGAAATGCATATTTTTCCACTTACCTCTGAAGTAAAGCCATGGACTGGACATCTACTACACCTAAATGACTTATTTGTCAACTCAACTGATGTCATGTAACCACATATTTGGCCCTGAGCTCGTTTAAATTAGAAGGTTTATAAAGTCTTACTTTATGGACAGACAACACTAGAGTAGCACACTTGTTTTCTCTTATTTACAAATTATAACAAATAATAAATACACCCAATAGTCACACATAGTCCTGACCCTACAGTAAGATAACGAGTCTTGTGTCATGGGTGCCAGGAACTACGAGAGGCTTTCGATTACACAACATTCAAGCCCCGAAAGAAATATATGTGGATGACACAAACATTTGTCTCGGTGCGGGGATCGAACCCGCGGCCGCTCGCTTCACAGCTGGGAACTCGCGCGCTATGCCACGAAGGCTGTCAATAATGCTATAGATTAAAAATAATGGAGAATGTTAAATACACCTGGAAATGTAAAGGAAAAATTTAAATAATAAATTATTTCATTTCAGCTTCAAACCCCGCTGTCGAAATGTCAAAGAACATCCCTATATCGCAAATGAAGCAACCACGTCGCTTCAGCGCTGATCATTCATTCATCTACTTCATAATGGACACGTCGGACAACCTCGTGGTTGTCGCCGGGAAGATCGCCGATCCTGAACAACCAGGATGGTTCTGAAACTCATGTTCCAAAAAATCAACAATATTGTCATCTAATCGGTTCAATCCTATTTTTAAATTTTGATTTGTCTCTAAGTTCTTGGTATTACCCCACCCGTTGTTGGTAAGTTATTTATTTTGTGTTTATTTCTTAGCTGTGCCGTGCGATGTTTTGATTCTCTGATGCAAGATTCAGACGCTTTTGATAATGCAAAATTACACAGCGTAGGCTTAAGTTAGGCGAAGTTATTATATATTCGTATATTTTGTGATAATTATAATATTTTTTTTAATTTTCTGATCACTGCCTGTTTTTTTTATTTTATTTTTTTTTATCCTGGCTCGGCAAAATGACTACGCCACACCTGATGGTAAGTGTAGCGCAATCCAGGAATAGTGTCGACCAAAGACAAACAGTGTGTCTATCGTTGGTCGGCACGATCATGCCGGCCTACCTAACTGCTTCTTCACACTCCGTTTAAAGGACCCAATATTATAGGAAGGAGGGAACACGTGTGCCGGCAAACTATTCCACAGCTTAATTTACCTATAGCGTAGAAAGGAATGTCTTTCTTCGCGCCTAGCGAAGCTTCATAATAAAAAATATTTGAGGGTACATAATCTATGATATTATTATAACATTTTTATGTAACGGACACGCTGGTCGGGTTCGGACGCAACATATAGGAATTTTTAAGTGCAATATTCAAAATGGACGCTGATAAAGAAAATTTGAAGTTGAAACGAAAAACAAGAATTCCTTTACCGCGCCAACCGCTACCGGCTCTACGGAAACATTTCTTAAAAGAAATTAAAGGTAAACCAAACGACGCTAAAAGAAAACCATTAAAAACTATATATTCCGAAACTAGCGTTTACGCTGGGCCAAGCAAAGAAAACGTAAACGCTGCATCAAGCAAAGAGAATATAAACTCTGAACCAAGCAAAGAAAATATAAATGCTGGACCAAGCAAAGAAAATATATATGCTGGACCAAGCAAAGAAAATATAAATGTTGGACCAAGCAAAGAAAATATAAACGTTGACTCAAGCAAAGTACTCTCTCCAATAGTCAAGAAGCAAAAATATTTTAAACTTGACCCCACGTATGTTACGATGAGGCAAAAAAATAATGATTTAGATTTGGAATACAAGATTTTTAGTGAAAATGACAACACCAGCATTAGTTCTATTAGCGACGAAGAATTTGATGGCAAAATGTCCCATAATTTTGCCGACAACACACAGCGAGACTGTCTCGGCGATAGGATATTTGTAGTAAAACCTTCTCACCGTAGGGAGCTGGAAGGTCTATCACCAGTTGGTAAACATCGATTACATTTTACAGAAAGTATACAGGACCGGCTACGTTCACCGGATTATTGTAAGTTTTGTAATTACAAATTATAAGGGCTGGTACATGAGTAGATTTTAATGGACGTAGTTTTACTTCAATGTTACGTATGATCAGTATATTTCATTGTCATACAACATAAGTTCACATCTGTAACTCTGAAGGGGTAGGCAGAGGAACAAGCTCATTAGAAGCTTATTTCCATGGCATGATATGTTAGGGGGTGAGCATATATCCCCGTAGTATGCAAACATTTTAATCCAGGCAATTTGTGTCATATTACACATCGAAAACTCGCGGCTTAAATTGTGAATCTTCGATCTAGGATTTGGACCGCACTCTTCACCGGTTTCTCAGCTTCAGTACGCTGAGGATATATGATATATTATGGATTTTATTGTCCAAATTAATATGCAGTTATCTGTACGTAGAAGCCGCAAGTTGCAATTTAATACCTAGTTCCAGTAGCTACAGCTACAATAATAGTTTTATCGCAAAAAATAAAGACGTGGAATCACCCAAAAGTAGAAGTTATCGTTCATTGGAACTTAATAATGTCGAAGACTTAAATAAAACGAGGATTTTTATTATTCTGGATCATTACTTTTTTTTCACATTTTTATTAGATTTTATTATTTTTTGTAATGAAAAATAACTATTATACTATTATTATTAAATTAATTAATTTTATTTGTGTGCTTTTGTTTTAGTAAAGAGGTCATATATGGAGTGTTTCACTCGGGATTACTCGGCGAAAATGTTCAACTATCTGATAGTAAATGAAGCAAAACCGCTCGGCATTCCTGGATTTACCAATATGACCCGTGCTTGTGTTATAAATTGGTTGATGAAAATTAACGTGAGTACTTAAAACTTTGTTTTTTTTTAACGTTACCTATTGCTACACCTGGGAGTGGGACTGTCTGAGACAAAGTTAAAGTTGTAAGAAACCAGCCCCAAAAGGATGCACCTCTGACTTGTCTAAGTTTATGTATATAGATAGTTAGACATCACTTGCTCTAACGGTTAAGGAAACATCGTAACGAAACGTAAATGCCTGAGAAGTTCTTCATACGAATTTCGAAGATACGTGAACTCTGCCAAGCCGCATTAGGCCAGCGTTGTGGACTAATGCCTAACCCCTCTCATTCAGTAGAGGGGCTCGTGCCCAGTGGGACGTGTATAATACAAGACTACCTATGTAGAGGTGGGGAAAGGCCAAAGTGTAAAGTTGCATCATATATATTGTGGATCCTGTGGTTCATAATTAAAAAACTCATGCGCAACTCTCAAATTTGAATAAACCTGATGCATTATAATCCGTTATTGATTTCTATTCAAAACTACTGAATACACAGTATCATGTTTTAAATGTTTCGCCCCAGTTTTCAATTGCATTGTCACAATCTATTATATCTATTTTTCAGGGTCCAGATGGTAATCCAGCGGTTGTGCAATCAGCATGTTGGTTCTTCGATTCCATCGTAGCCACAGTCCATGTTCGGCTCGATAATCTGCAGTTGGTTGCAGCTGCTTGCTACTGGATTGCACGGAAATTATACGGACCAGAGTTGTCAGCTACTGAACTAGTCACCTATTCGAAATACGCCTTTACCGCTAAAAGATTACTGGCCGCTGAGAAATTTGTATTACAAAAACTGGTATGTTTTATTCTTAAATATTCTTAGAGCCTGTTTTACTTCTTCTGAGTAAATCCTACTACTAAATAATATATTACATTATCCTTTTTTGTCTTCATTTATTACCGTATTTTAAAAAGTTACAAAAAACATGGTTAATAAACAGCATCTATAAACCACCAAGGTTTCGAATGATGCTACTGAGTTGACATCGCAATAATATACATAACACATTTTTAAGAGAGAACGATTTGTGACACATTGACAAATTTATAATAGAAAAAAAAACTTAATATTTACCGTTATAATTCTAGGTGTTTAGATATTATTATTACGTGTTATACATGTATAAAGGAGTACGATATAACTGCATCATGAACCGACTATGAAAATGACTTGTTTAGATTGCTTAAGAAGTATGACTTTAGTTTATACTTAATATTACGTTATACTCCGTGGCGTAGTTGGCGCGTAGCCAGCTACGCAGCGGGAGTACTTGAATTCGATTCCCGCCTGAGACAAATATTTGTTTGATTTACAAATATTTGTTTGGGACCGCAAGTCTCTCTTAGTTCCTGATATCCACAATACAGGGTAAGCTAGTGTGTGCTAAGGACTATGAGTGTGACTGTTGTGTGTATTTATTAAAATTTTAATTATGTTCTATTCACGTTGTAGTACTGCTAAGGTTGTACTTCTCTAGAGGAATGAAAGTACGATTGTTGGAGCAACATGATTTATTATTGATTAACTTTTGCTAGTGGGTTCACCCGTGTACGTCGTTTTCATTTATAAAATAGCTTATGTCTTAATTCAGTTCATCATTTATATGTGTACCATTTTAATCAAATCCGTTCTTTATGGCGTAACTGATTTACAAATTGCAAACTTCCACATTAATAATATTGTAGGATAGGACTAGTAGAAAATGTAACAGTAATAAGTAGGAATTTTGTAATAAATTCTAGTTTCCTAAAATATCCTACCTGTCTTACTTTACATTTATCTTTACATTTCAGAAATTTCCAACGCAGCCAGTAGTAGCACAAGACTTCATCAACTACTTTTCATGGTGGTTGGATAACAATTCGCCTGGTGAGATCGAAGTGGCTGCTACTTTCCTCTACATGTCAGGATTATTAGTTGATAAGGAATTATGTGAAGAGTTCCCATCAGTCATCGCTGCTGCTTCAGTCAGAAATGCAGTTCTGTTACTGGAAAAATTGGATTTAGTAACACACCTACGCTTGTGTCCAGTGTGAGTATGTATGTTTGATTTAATTTTCAGCTGATTTCTAAAAAGACAAGATTCTTAATTTGCTTGTTTTTTGTATATTAAGCTATATCTCCATGCTACCATGGAGACAAATGGTGCTAGTGCCCTCACTATGCCTTTAGCTATCATTGTGCTTGATATTTGTAGGCATTTTTGAAGAGATAACTTCTGACGGGAGAGTAAACCGCTTCGTAACGTAACGCAAGCAGTAGGCAAGCTCCTCCTCTCTCATATAGGCTGTAATATAAATTGTCATTTTTGTGTACGATAGTGTGTACTTTGACCAGACTTTGTTATGTAGTATAAATTGTCATTTTTGTGTATGATAGCGTAATAAATGAATATTGTATTTAACTACATGAATGATAGTACTTTTATACTGATAAATAAAGAAATTCATGCGAAATTATTCTCTAACCATTCCAAAATATTTAAAAATGCACAACGTTAATGTATAAGTTTTCTGCCAGCACTCCCGATGTCTTCTGCGCAAATGTTCATGGTTTCCGAGAGTTGGCTCAAACCTCATTTTCTTTCTACTACTTATCCTCTCCCAGGTTTAATTCTGATTCGAAATGATCGAGCTGGCAGAAGAGGGGGCGGGGTCGCTATTTATCTTCGTAGTGATTTTTCCTATACAACTATAGCTTCTTCATCTTTTGCCTCACCATCTGTGGAGTATCTATTCCTTGAGGTTTGGATCAAGGGAGTCAAAACCATACTTGATGTCGTTTACTGTCCTCCTTCCACTGATTATTTCTCCAGTCTCGAATCGGTACTGAAATCTTTAGGATCAGAATATGCACATCACATCATCATGGGAGACTTCAATACCAATTTTCTTATCCCTCATATGCCTCGTTCCCTTAAACTCTTCAACATTGTCGAGTCAGCTAGTTTACATGTTTTGCCTTTGCAAGCAACTCATCATAATACAGATGGAAACGATACTTGGCTTGACCTAATCCTGTCCTCCAATCCCTCCCTTGTTTCCAGCCATGGACAATACCTTGGTAGCTGCGAGTTTATACATGTTATGTATATAAAGTTTAAATAAATAAATATGTGACGTCACGCCCAGTATTGTGTAAAAGTACGTGTGAAAGCGATAGCGAGATGTTCTCACTACGCGCCCACTCTTCTTCCTGTTTTGAAATATGAGGGCCTCATTTTACCACCAATTATTATCATTCAGCTTTCACAGAAAGGTTTTACTGCTGTGTATAATACAATAATACACAAAATGAAACTCATGAATCTCCTGTTTTGTTTGTTTTTATTCGATTAAGAATTGTCTTTCCTTATTTGCAGGTACAAATTAGCTAAAAATAAAGCAGTGAATCTAGGAAACACATGTTCAATTCTCCGAAGAGCTGTCAGGACTGTGGCAGAACCAGTATTCACATACAATGTGCCTTACGAACACTACGGGATACCACCAAGCTGCATAGCCCAGAGGATTGTCGACACAGCAAAACTTCTCTCTGTGTGGGACACTAAAACTACAATAACAGATCAAGCCAATATATTTTAATTTGCTCATGTTTGGATTCAGTGTCATTTCGAGGATAAAGCCCAATTTACGTGGAGAGGTTTTATGGCACAATATTTGTGAGAATATAGAAAAATCTCGTTAATGAGATCGTGTCATGCGAAATTCGACACCGAGAATCCATATTAATGCGGTCTTGTGAATGACAGTTTTGTTACATTATCTATATATCTACTTTATTATTCTACTTTACTTATCTATTTTTCTCTCTCTATATCAAATCAAATTAATCACAATATATAAATAATAAATTTAAATCATATCTACTTTATTATCCTTTAAATGGGGCTTAAGAATGGATCGAAAACAAAATATTTATTATTATTTATTTATTAAAATACATAAAAGGGACAGGATTAATTAAATAAGGAGCACTCTAGCTTTACTTTGTCTTCCCAAGAAGTAATTAACATTAGCATCTTGTTCCTGCCCATATCCCATATCTTTAACATAGTTTTGTAGTACACATGTTGTGGAACCAGCCGTAGTTCTTTCAATCAGGTGATAAGCCATACTGAGGAAATGATCCAAATTAAATGAATCGAAGTATTACTCAATATGTATGAGTAATACTTCTTGCTGATACGAACACATACAGAAAGAATATAGTGTTGTAGAGTAACATAGGCGTCGGGGGTTTCCGACCAGCCCCCCGATATACTGGCTTACTGCGTAGAAAGGGACCACTTCTACATCTACATACTACTCTTGTTTAAATTTTAGTCTTAATTTTACATGTCTCTGTACTTTTTATACCTAGCAATAATAATGCAGACAAGCACAACATTGTGTGCATTTCTTTTATTTACTTTATTCTTTTATTTTATATATACTTTTATTTTTGCATTATTATAGGGTTTTTATTAATAAAAGATGTTGAGAATTTATAGATAGGGAACATCTCTGAATAATAATATCTGAGGGACGAGAGTGGGGCATAGAGCCCCACATAAAAAAAATAATATATATATGAGTAATCATCATCATCATCTTCAGCCACAAGACGTCCACTGCTGAACATAGGCCTCTCCCAATGATTTCCAGACCGACCTGTTGGAATAATAAATACTAATAATAATTGTAATACTTCTTGCTAAATCTAGGCGTTAAATCCAGAAGAAAAGACATCTTTCTTCTTCATAACGGGAATGTAAGAGGAGAGATGAGGTCGACATCCAAGAGTGGACAACAAATAGGCCACGATGATGATATTTTTCATATCAGCCTATAACTTTTAACTAAGTATGGTATTTTTTTATAGCATAGGCTGGCAAACGAGCAAGTGAGTCACCTGCCTGCAATCTCCACCGCCCATGTACGCCAACAATACCAGAAGAATCATGGGTGCGTTGCTGAAGATAAAAGAAAGGGATAATTAGGGATTGGGAAGAGGAGGGATTTGGGTCTCCGGATATGTCACTTGGTATGGTATTTAGGGAAACATACAAAGCTGAGCAAATTTATATTGGTATAAACGCACAAGATAATAAAAAAGGGTACTTTACAAATAATAACAACATATCGCTTAAGACATCTTTAATGATTAATTAATAAATGCGTGATACACTTGCATAAATATTTATTTAATAATACATGGATACATGATTATAGACACTTATTCAACTACGTTTAAATGCTAATCCTGTAAATTATTGAACGCGCGGTCGTTCCATTAGTAAAGGTTGGGTAAGAGACAAAATGAGAAAAATAAGAAAAGTAAAACAAGACCGGAATGACAAAAGAAGGTGGAAAGAATAAACAAAGTGATAAGTCTCTCGAATGCGGAAGGCCGTCTGAGTTGGTACCACCGTTTTGTCAATTTCTGCCGCCAAGCAACAATGTGTAAACATTGTTGTGTTTCGGTTTAAAGGGCATTGAAGCCAGTGAAATTAATCGGCATTATGAGACATAACATCTTATGCCTCAGGGTGACAAGATCAGTGTCATGCAGTGCTTAGTAATTCAAAGTTCTGTGTGGTGTTGCTTCTGTTTATGGGTAGGCGTGGCGCTTACGATCAAGCAAGCGCCTTGCTCGTCTGGTCATTCAGTCAAATAAAAAAACGTAGACCCAATCCCGCGCCAAATTAAAAATCTAAGTAAACAAAATAATACGCTTACAAAAATGTAAGAGAAATTATCAAAATATAATATAAAGATGATTCAGTAGAACCGAAGTAATAAAACGAGCTATTCTGCTCGTAGATAGATACGAAAAAAGACGCCATTAAATAGTCATCATTTCAAGTCAATTTCTAGAATCGCCAAATTTCTTACCAAGAATACCAATAACATTGATTGATACGGAACTTATATGTCTTAACATTTTATGATTAAATATGTGTTATTCTAAATACATTCGCCTCGAGTATAGTAAAAGTACGTCAAGTTATTCGCATGAGCAACAAATTTAAACGTATCAAAAGTATGCAAAGCGCTATCAGTCTTCCTAGGTGTTTGGGCTTAGCCTAATTAAATTACTTGAATAACCAATAGATTTGAAATAATACATACATCTCACGCCTGTTTCTCATAGGGGTAGTCAGAGACAACACTGAACACACACACACACACACACAATTACACACCTTGTCGCCTCCTTCAATCTCATTAAATTCTTCATGCATGCACGTCGGTTTAGGATACTTCTTCATCTGGCCTTTCTCGAGAATATCACTTGATTCAAGAAATTTCGCCGAGGCCTTCGCCTCTCAACTATACCATGTATATCTGTTTCGTTTCTTTTATCCATTCTCCCTACATGCTCAAACCATCCCAGTATTCGTTTCTCAATCTTAGTATCTACATCTTCTCTCACACCACACCTCTCTCTTACCTCATTTGAATAGATATAATTGATTAGATAAACAATCTAAGATAATATGGATGCAAAAATACAATAACATTTCAACAAACAAAAATTGATATGTCATTTAATAACTTAAATTGATAATTTACAGTTCTATTTTGCATAATTGTAGGTGGGAAATGTTCAATTTATGCTATTTTTATAATTAATACGGAATTTAACCTTATAAAATCTAACAAATTTAGCAAAATAAAATCAAGATCTCAATTTTTATTTCATGTCGGTTGAAATGTTATTGCATATTTGCATCCATATGTAAAATCGTCGTCTTCAAAATGGAGTTATATAAAAATGTAGGCAGTGATGTCAAAGCACCACTTTAGAGTATATAATTGGACTCGAGACGACTCGTATTCCACACACAGGATTATACGACTTATACTAAAGTGATACGAGATTTATCTCGCATCCGCGACTAAAAAGACGAGCAGGTTGCTTCTGTGTTTTTAGTCGCGTTCACAGTGCTGTTATCCGCCACGAAGCAGCTTGCACAGAGCAGCACGGCTGCACTTGTAATCAGAAGTAAACTTCAGAATGTCCCGCAGTTCGTCCAGTGTCAGTATCAAGTATTCATACGGCTTCCGTTCCTTCAGTTGCTGCACGTAGAATTCTTCCTCGAGGTCCCAGCCGATGCCCTCCATCAGGTACTCTAGCGGAACGCTTTCATTCTCAGGGTCTAGTATGTTTGCATCCCATAAAATGTTCACAAGTTGTTGCTGTGACAGCACTGGAACACAAATATACACATCATTATTCTATACAATCATTATGATTTGAGTGGGGCACGAAATATCTAACTTCTCATATTGAACTTCTTTAGCCGCGTCGAGCACTTTTTGGTATAAATCGTTTGAGTTCGCGTTACCGACATGCTAATATTAATTCAGACTGGCATGGCGAAGGCGCAGTGGCCTATGGACACGAATGCATATATATACATATGTATACACGTATAACATATCCCTTTTTTAAACCCTTCAGGGGTTGATTTTTGAAAAACATAGTATCTTATGTCCTATTCTGATGTATAAGCTATATTATTGTATATATATATATAGTTTTTATGTGAAAGAGTAACAAACATACATCCATCCATCCATACTTACATACTTTCTCGTTTATAATGTTAGTAGGATGGCGGGGGTCACACAAGAAGTTCATTACATGGTGTAGCAAGTAAGTTCATGGACCTGCATGGCCCCGGATGCAGTCCTGCACGTCGGCGTAGGCAACGGCCCTGCACATGCGCATAGACAGCGTCGCATCGCTCCTCCCGCCATTTCGATGAAATATTGATTAACTACACTCTTTTTTAAATAATTTTAATAAATAATATATCAGGTTTTCGAATGGTAAATGATGTTATGGTGTTAATAATAAAGGTTATTCTTTTGAAAATTAGTCTTTTATATTGAATATTACCAATATAATATATTTGTTAAAATTAATACATTCTGTTGGTAAATAAATATTATCAAAACATAATAATTCATGGTTAACAATAAATCAATAATGCTAATGGAATGAATCCGGAATAAAGATGAGCGCGACTCGCTGGTGAACGAATTTAAGTTAAATAGGTTGGACGTAGGACTGATTCAGGAATTATTGTCAAAACCAATATCGGAGATAACAAAAAAATTGTGTCGTTTAGCAACAATTGTTCACGTATATTTATGAGTAAAAGTAGTTATTGTTTTGTGTATCTTAATAAGGTAAGATGGGGTTGGCATGTCCATAATGGATAAAAGTCCCTAAATAAAACCAGATAAAAAAAAACAATAAAAAATAAGATAGTTTCAGTTATAGCATACGTAACAGTGATAAATAAACATAAACACACTCAACCACAAACTCGTCACAGAAACATACATCCATAAACATTATTTAAACTAGGGTTGACTATTATTTCTAACACAAAATCTTTAACAACAAAATAGTTATAAACTTACCAGTGTCGGTGACAACGATGTACCCCATGCTCGGGCTGTTGTACAATTAATTGGCTAGTAAGTCGCAATTAGCCGGCGAATATAGGAGATGACCGATAAACGCGGGACGCTGAAGCAAATGTCGAGGGAGGCTGGCCGGTCTGGCCTCTCCTCCCGTCCCCGCAGAGTATTGATCTAGGTTTCCTATAGTATTAACGCCATCTAGTCATAGGTTTTAAGGAATGAATTAGCCGGCAATTTTAACTAAAATATATATAGGCGGAGATATGTTTAAAATATCATCATTTTGATTATCAAATTTACTAAATTACAAGGTAGACAAAAGTTACGCTGGAGCGCCACGAAGTTTTTGAATCAAAAATGTAGAGTCCAACTCTTCATGATGAAGATTTATTTAAGACTGAATTAAAATTAACAATTATCCTTATTTATCAGTTCGCTGTTGCGCTTGCGCTGCATTGGACGCGTGATTATTGTTCCGCGAGTTTAATACCCGGTTCATACACTTGTTATTGTTATAAAATGGAAAGTGATATTGATGAAGATGATTTAAGTGACTCAGATTTTTTAGAAAATTGTGTGCGTGATGTTGGAAACATAAGTAGTTCGAATAATTTGAAAAAAAGTCAGGAAGGAGAAAAAAAGAAGAATAATGTGGAGAAGAGAAAGGCGAGAGAAGATGACGATATAGAAGATGATGAATTTATTACTGTTGAAAGAAGACGATCTAAACGGCGAATTATAAATAAAACATCGGAAAGGCAAAACATGATGGAGGTAGTTCAAAATAAAAATAGCGAGTCCGGGGAGAATACTATGCACGAAGTTTGTATTACATCCATCGAAAATCTACCCAAACAAATGGCCATGGCCAAATTACTCAGGAATGAAAATATAAAGGGTATGACTAGGATTAAGTATAAGAGTTTTAATAAAGTACTTATTCAGTTTGAAGAAAAAGAGGATGCACAAAAATTATTAAATTGTCATAAATTAAAAGATAGGGGATTTAGGTTACAACTGATAAATGAGCTGGCGTTATGCTACGGAACTGTCAAAGGGGTTGACCTTGATTTGAGTGAAAAAGATATTTTAGAGGAAGTATTGGAATGTGACACAGAAATAATATCGGTTAAAAGATTAAAAAGATTAGCGCCTGATGGAAAATGGATAGATAGTGAAGCGGTGAGAGTTTGTTTCAAAGGCAACAGTTTGCCGCGCTTTGTGCATGGGTACGGATGTCGATTTAAAGTTGAGAATTATGTATTCCCGGTTAGTCAATGTTCGGGTTGTTGGAAATACGGACATATTTTAAAGTTCTGCCCGGTTAAAAAGAAAATTTGCCCGAAATGTGGTGGCAACCATGAAAATTGTGATTTACAGTCTGTAAAATGTTTAAATTGCAAAGGTCCGCATTTTGTGTTAGATAAAAAATGTCCCGCCTTTTTAAAGGAAAAAGCAATAAGGAAAATCATGAGCGATCAACAAATACCATATCGTAAAGCATTACAATTGTTTATTGAGAAACGCAATGAATGTAATTATAATACACCAGGATCTTACTATACTTCTAATAGATCCAATATAATAAGGGACGCAGGATTGACTGAAAATACGCCGACGCCTGAAAAGACTAAGGAAGATAGTCAAATGGATCTGTGTGAAACGAATGTTACATTGCAAACATCGATGTTACAGCCCTGTAGAAATGAGAAAGTTTACCCGGAAAGCGGAGAAAATATAGACGACTCAAGTCAGGTGGAAGATGGAGAAAATATATTAATGGATAGTGAAAAAAAGGAGAGTTGCAATGAAAAACACAGATTAAGTTTGAGGAACTTTATAATTAAAATTAAAAACATTATATTATCAGCGTCAAAATTCGAGGAAAAAATTTTGTCGGTAATTAAATTGTTATATGAGGAATTTAAAAAAATTGTAGTTGATATTTGCATACAAGGAGGGTTTTTAGAATCAATGTTTAACTTTAATAATGGATAATCATTCTAATAATTTACAGGTGCACATATTACAATGGAACGCACAGAGTATACGTCCCAAATTACTGTTATTTGAACAACTTTTAATCCAGGAAAAGATTCATGTTGCGATTGTTTGTGAAACATGGTTAGATATTGGACTTAAAATTAATATCAGCGGTTACAATATTTATAGGACTGATAGATATGATGGTTATGGAGGCGTTGCAATTCTAGTGCATAAATCAATCCAAGCCGATTTATATCCAATCACGGTTCAACACTCAGGTATAGAGGTGATTAGCGTAAAGTTAATCAACTGTAAGGATCTAGAACATGTAGTGGGTATTTATTGCCCATCTTCTGTACCCACTTTGCCTTCAGACTGGGATGCCATTTTTTCAGTGTTTTCCAAAAAGACATTGATAGCCGGGGATTTCAACGGCCATCATGTCAATTGGTCATACAAGACCGATTCGAGAGGTACACAAATATGGGATGCAGCCCTAGAAAACTCATTTGTTTGCCTCAATAATGGTATGGCTACAAGGGTCAAGTTAGTCAATGGGACGTTACAGCAGACGTCTCCAGATGTAACCTTTGCGTCATCTGACATTGGAATTTTGACATCGTGGCGGGTTTGCAATGAAAACTTAGGCAGTGATCATTTGGTTATAAAATTAACATTTAATTTAATAAACAGTTACCCTATTTTTAAGAAAAGAAATTTCAAAATTGCTCGCTGGTATGAGTATAGAAAATGGCTCGTAGACAATTATAATTTAAACGTGACTCAAGATGTACAGAATATGTATAATGTATTTTTGGATAAAATTAATTCGGCTGCTAACAAATGTATCCCGGACATAAAATACTGTAACAAACCATCAAATTCCTTTAAGCCTAAGGTCTATTGGAATCCGGAATTATCAAAAGTAGTTGCAGAACGTCGTTTGGCATTATCAATATTCCGCCGTAACCCGACCCCTCAAAATTTAAATAAACTGGAAGAAAAAACTAAAATATCGCATAAATTAATCAAAAAAGCAAAATATGAAAGTTGGCAAAAATTTTGTAATTCCATAAATCAAGTCACTTCAGCACATGAAATGTGGCATCGCATGCGATGGATCAAGGGGTATAGGACGACAAAAAAAATCCCTTCCTATGACAGCCAAAATGAATTACTACGGTCATTGACTCCGGACTATGTTCAAAGTTTAAAACCTAATTTTGTATCGAGAAATGATCCATTAGAAAGCAATTTTAGTGTTCAAGAACTTTTGAGTTGTATTAAAAAGAAGGATTCTGCACCTGGAGAGGACGGTATTTCCTATTCCATGATATATCATTTACCCGATATTTACAAGACATTTTTATTATGTATATATAATTCTATATTAAAATTTGGTACCATTCCGAGTCAATGGCGTAGTATCCAAATAATCCCGATACCGAAATATAATAGCACCGGCGTTGAAACACAGTTACGGCCTATTTCCCTTATATCCTGTGTATGTAAAATATTTCACTTGATGATAATGAAACGCTTAGAATGGTATACCGAAAAAAGAAAAATATTATCACCTTGTACTATAGGTTTTAGAAAATCCTATTCTAGTATGGATGCGTTGACTCGCTTGATTACATATATACAAATTGGCTTTACAAAAAATATTCCCACTTTAGTTTGTTTTCTTGATATTCAAAATGCCTATAATAATGTATCAATTGATGTAGCACTTAATATATTAGATAATATTGGAATAGGTTCACATTTATGTAGTTATATTTGGTCATTTTTGAATGAAAGACAACTAACAATTTATACGGATAAAAGTAGAGAAACGGCAATTACTAGAGGGACAAATAGGGGCTTAGCACAAGGAGATCCTCTATCGCCATTAATTTTTAACTTAATTACTCATAAGTTGTGTAAGCTGCTATCTAATGTAGAGGTAATACAGTATGCTGATGACTTTGTATTATATGTCAGGGATAAAGACTTCAAAAAAAGCGAAAATGCTATTCAAAATTCTCTTGACACCATAGTTTCACTATTAAACGATCTTGGTTTAGAATTGTCCTCTAGTAAAACGAAATATTGTGTTTTTAGTAGGGGCCGGAAGAGGTTGCCGATTACCTTAAAATTAAGTGGACAGAGATTAAATTATTCAGAGTGTACAAAATATTTGGGTATGTGGTTGGATCAAAGTCTTAGATGGGGCAAGCAAATAAATGTAGTTGTAGAAAAATGTTCAAAGCTTCTTAATATTTTAAAAGTCTTAGTGGGAAGCTCTTGGGGAGTACATATGAAACACTTGAGAAGGTTATATATTTCATTGATCAGAAGTCGAATGGACTATGGTTGTTTTCTCTTTGATTGTAGCGCAAAAACTCACACTTCAAAATTAGATAGGCTCCAAAATCAAGCGTTAAGATTGATAGGTGGTTTTATCAAGAGTACCCCGATTTATGTAATGGAAAGTGAGCTGCATATTGTTCCTCTATTTTTGAGACGACAGTATCTAGCATATAAATATAGTTTAAAAATGTCTTCTAGGTCTAACAACATTAACGTCAAACTGATTTCTGAATTAAGCTCTTTGTCTAATAATAGGTATTGGGATCGCAAAAAAAAACCGTTACTCGTTAAATCATATAGTGAAGTTAAACAAATGGAGGTAAATTCTCATGATGTGCTTATTATGTTTTCTTTAGATGTTTGGGTCAGTGCCATAGAAATTAATAATATCATAAATGTAGATCTTGAATGTATTACACTTCCTAAAGATCGTATTGATCCGAATGTCTTAATTAAAGATGTATTGGCGGAGATAGACAGGAACTACAAGGGTTGGCACCAAGTTTTTACAGATGGGTCAAAGAGTCCCCACGAGTCGGGAGCTGGAATATATGACCCAATTTTACAGCATAGGGCGGGATTTAAAATTGATTCTAATATATCAATTATGTCGTTGGAACTTTTTGCTATATATCAGGCCATTTCTTATGTTAGTAGTAAAAACTTGAAGAAAACAGTTATCTTTTCAGATAGTAAGAGTGCCCTACAAAACATAGCTCGTTGCGCCTCTGGCCGCAGAGGTACATCGATAGCTTATGACATCCTTAAATCTATTATCTCCCTAAATAGTAGTGGTAAAAGGATAAAGTTGCAATGGGTTCCAGCGCATAGTGGTCTTAAGGGAAACGAAGAAGTGGATCAAATAGCAAAGTTGGGTGCAAAAGATGGTACATTATTAAATTATATCCCGGATTATTGGGAATTAACATATAAGTACAAAACTATATGCTTTAATATGTGGAAAGAACATTTTGAGGATATTTCTAAAACTAAAGGCATATGGTATAAGTCCATTCAAAATGAACCCCATCGAGTACTGTGGTTTGATGACCTCCTGTGTAGAAATTACATTAAGATAGCTTTAAGACTTCGTTCCGGGCATTATCCATCAGCAAAATTTGCATACTTACTTAAAAAGAATAATTCACCAAACTGCTCAATATGTAATACTGTAGAAGATATTCAACATTTGCTGATGGAATGTGTTCGGAATGAAAATGAACGAAAACTGCTGCTAGATGAGTTTAATTTGAATGTTATGGATGTGGGATTGATTCAATCTATTTTATCGGACCCAAGATCTAAGGTTGCCAAAAAATTGTGTAAATTGATTAGTGCCATCTAGTAGCAGCATCGGTTGTTTTTTGTTATATACAAATTTATGTTTTTTTTTTGTATAGTTCCAGAGTGCTTTATATAAGTTTTGTTGAAGCTTGTAACAGGTACGATGGGGTTGACGTATCCTTTGGATGGAAACCCCTAATTAAATAAAGATAAAAAAAAAAAAAAAAAAAAAATCCTTATTTATACTCTTAACTCTCCCAAAGATTTCAAGATCTTTGGGAGAGGCCTATGTTCAGCAGTGGACGTCTTGTGGCTGATGATGATGATGATGATACTCTTAACTTATTTACAAGGGTATTCAGTTCTAGGAATTTTGATCATAACAAGGCCACCTTCCAGACAGTGGTGTGCACAATTATAGTCAACATGTTTTCATTTAGTTCCAAGAACTTTAATCTAAACAAGAACACCTGCAAAATTCATTGGTCAGCGAAAAATTATCATGTTTTCAACGGATAGAGTTACATAAAGTCCTTACGTTCGCAAAAAGCTTATTTGGATAGTCAACAAATTTTTATCGTGTCATGAACAGGTGCAGGATGCATAACTAGGCATGTCCCTCATACGTGAGGCCGTCTGGCTTGGTACCATCGCTTCGTGTATTTCTGCTGGCAAGCAACAGTGTGTAAGCACTGTTGTATTTCGGTTTGAAGGACATTGAAGCTAGTGAAAATAATGGGCATTATGGGACTTAACATCTTATGTCTCGGGGTGACGAGCGGAGTTCAGTGCCATGTAGTGCTTTATAATTCAAAGTTCTGTGTGGTGTTGCTTCTGTTATGGGGAGGCGTAGCGCTTACCATCAAGCAAGCGCTTTGCTCGTCTCGTCCTTCAATCAAATAAATAATACTTTGTCAACAGTAATAATATAATATTATATAAAATTCGAAAACTATAAACGTATTTGTAACTTGTACAAATATATTATCAATAAAAATAAATATATTATTATTATTATTAGTTATTATTGTTATGCGCAGCGTTTGACGTCCGCCTACAAGGTGGACAGGCGACCTGATAAAGGTCGCAGGATGTCGCTGGATGCAGGCCGCTTCCAACACGTCGGTCTGGAAATCTTTGGGGGAGGCCTATGTTCAGCAGTGGATGTCCTGTGGCTGATGATGAATGAATGATGATATTTATGTTTTGATATTTACTTGAAATAAAAGCAATTTTTGTCATCACATTTATATTTCATTAATATTACAGTTTACATTCATAAGTTATACTGAGCACAAAGATTCATAATACATATAGAAAACATCAAGATCTCCAAAAACCGGGTTTATTACCGGCGCAATATCTATCACGTTTAATACAAGGTCACTCAAATCGTTTTAATACTACCCACAGGTCTAAATTCACCCATAAAAATACCTACTATTTGGGTGGTACTATATCAAAAGTTATGCGCTAAGACAATCATCATCTTTGGAAATATATGTGATGATCATCATCCAATGTTTGATGCAAATATGCAATAACATTTAAACCCACTACAAGTGTAAATTGAGATAGATACTAATTCTATTTTGATAAATTCATTTACTTAAATCAATAATTTTAACTTCTAAATTTAACTGCGACCGACTTTACTTGGACTCAATATGTCAGTTTTTCTTACCGAGTAATTACTCGAATGTTCTGTCCTATAACGCCAGCACTAACACAGGATATTTTATTTTAGGAAAATTAAAAAAAAGGCTTGCGTTTGACTAATATTCCTCTTAAAATCTCTAAAAGCTTTGTTGATGATTAATTTGAATATTATTCAGTATATACACAGTGATTATTCACTCAACATTTATTTTCATCAATACATTCGAGAGATCAAAATGAAATAAAAGAAAAACTCGGGCTAGTGCTGAGGTTCCATCCATAAACATAGTCGGTCATACAAGCTCCGATTTTTGTATGGCTGAATAATTAACATAGTCTGTGCCTAATCGTACGGTGAGAATAACGACCACGCACTATATTTATATTAAATACTACGAATAATTGGTACAAATTACATAGCTACACATTTTATTAATTCAAATTCAAATTTATCCGTTGTAAAGTGATCAATCATTAAGTGACTACTTGAATAAGGTATACATTTAGAAAAATTGATTAATCTATGGATTAATTTCCAAATAACTCCATTAAATTAGTAAATACATTACAAATTAATTTATACCTTATTAATTAAGTACAATAATTAAATAACATCCTCGATAATTTCATTTATCGTCGTTGAATAAACTGTTGTAGAAATTATAATTGTAATAAATTGAATAAGTTATAATTAATTGACATTCCAAAAGATTTTAATTTGATCCAGAATAACGTATAATTATTATTTTAATTCACAGTGTAAATTAATATTACTAAATTGGCTTATTGTCAACTACTACTATACAAAAAATAGCAGGAAAATCCCCTGCGTGTTATTACCCTGACCTAATTAATATATAACACCGAGTAAATAGTTGCGATATAATTTAGCTTAATTACTTTTCCTTTTAACACAGTAAGGAAAATATCTATAAACCTTAGTAAAGAGTTCTCTGTATAAACATTGTCTTGCCAAAGATCGTCTAATTTTTTTAACTAAAAAAATTCGCTTCTTTATTCCATTAAATTATTTGATATTTTTAAATTAAATACATCTAGGATAGCAATTAATGTAACTTTAATTGACATATTAGGAAAATAATATTAAATAATAATATAATATAGTTATAAAAAAACATTACATCACAAGTAAACAGTCTTTAAGTGGGTATTTTAACATTTTTGAGCTTGAGACGAAGGGTATCAAAAATGTATACTATATAGCATCATTTCATGCTTGATTTTGGATTTTATTGATATTTTTGTGCTCTAGTTCCGTTTAATGCACAGGTAAAGGTACAAAAAATATTTGTATTAAAAAGACAAAAGACCTGTCACGACGAAAAAACACTGTAAAAGTTATTACCAGTTATATTTTTAATACCAAAAAATTAAGGACTATTCCGCAAGAGCATGTTACTGGCAATACAGTTTTTATTACTATTTATTTACGAAATAATTTGGCTTTGACATGAACACTTGATACTGGTAGTATTAAAGCTACTACAAATGTCAATTTCGAACACACTTCGTTTAAAAACACGCGTCAAACATATTTGGCATATCATAACCTCTTATAGGATAATCTTTATGCTTATCTTTAGGCTTTTTTAAAGCAAAGACCGGCAAACGAGCAAATGGATCACCTGATGGTAAATGATCTCCGCCGCCCATGTACGCCCACAACACTAAAAGTATATTCGCGTTCTCGACCTTAAAGGGAAGGGATAATTAAGGAATTGGGAAGGTGAGGAGATTTGGGCCTCCGGATATCTCACCCACCGTACGTAAGCAGCAATCCGTTACTTTACGTCGGTTTTCTGTGAGACCCGGTCTACGAAAGTGTTTAGTTTTTTGATATTTAAATTTTATTTAATTAATCTATACTAACGATATGGATGTCCTGAGGAAGTTCGATAGATTTATTGATATTAATAATAACCACTACGTGAGTGGTCCAAGCTCGACGTCTATAATATATTATATCTTTTTAACACGTTTTTATAAACTTCGTATGTTAGGTTCTGGTAGGCAGCGGCTTGGCTATGCCCCTGGCATCGCCGATGTCCATGAGCGGTGGTGACCGCTTACCATCAGGCGGGCCGCTTGCTCGTCTGCCTATCAAGGCAATAAAAAAAAAAAAATAGTATGTATCGAAAACTTTGGACATGGTTTTGACCTCCTTCAAAACGTCGGATTAAATCGAAATTGGGCATACTTATGTCCGATGACAATTCAATCTAAAAAATCATAAATAATTGATAGTTTAAAAAACTGAAAAACAGGTTTAATTATAAAAAAGACATTTTTTTCTTCAAAATTAATACAAATTAGTTTCTATTTTTAGTTGGACTTTCTATAAGAGCGTGTTTTTTAGTTTTTTTTTTAACTGTTATTTATTGTTCTACAACGTCAGCTGCGAGATCTGTCCTGTGATGACTTCCCTTTGATTTTCTAAACCGACACCATTAAATATGTCCTCGAATTTCTTACTTTATGGATCCAAGTACTGTCCCTTGAACTTCTACCAGTTATTAACAACGCATTACTTTAGAAAATCAGTCTCCAAAGTTACAATTTTAAGTCCAATCGTTCCTCTAGATCCTATTTGAAGGACTCAAAACAATTGATTAAAAATAAAAAAAACTATTATAAATTAGACTTCGCTTAAAACAAAAAATACAGGAATACCTACAACGAATGTAGTTTAGCCAAATTGATATAAATTATAATAATTAAACTATAATTATAGTCATTAATTCAAAGGCTTAAGTACTATATAACTATAATAATCGAAAATTAAATGTTTAACTTTGCATTATAACTACATTGTAAATAAATGTATCTGTAAAAAAAATAAGAATACTGTAATTATAAGTTGCTAACCAGCAACAAAAAGTATTATAAGAGTAACATGTTTATAAATTGAACTCCAAAATGATTTTGTTGCGATATAAACTACATAATCACAAAAATCTAAAGAACCCTATATACTTGAATTTATTAACTAGACATTTTTTTATTATAATAAACATTTACTGAACGTACATAGACATTTATAACGCCCACTGGACGGCAATCTAGGACCAATCCGGGAAAAATCGGAATCGGCACTCTACTAAGCTCGTTTAGATAAATAAGTATTTACGTTATAGCTTAACCTAGTGTTAGTCAGATTAGTTTTTCCAATATTTACAATATGGCAACATTCTGACATCACTCTTGCTGCTGGCAATGTGAGTAAGGACTTCGGACTATCACGTCACTGATGCGCGATTGTCGCATAACAGAATGATCGGAAGTCTATCTTAAAGCCTTTCGGATGGTACAACATACATCAATACCATCCTAAATAGTACAAAAAAAAACTAGTTGAATATTTTTCGATAGGAACTGAGTTTTCGATAGGAAATAAAGTACTTGTGCCACTTTGAGCATAATGGTATTCTCTACAAATATGTTAGATTAGGCCAAAAGGCGGCTTAATATATTTAATTAATAGGCTTAATATCTTATCGCAGCTCACACGCCTATTATATGACAAAAAGTTTATCGATGAGATTGTTGTGTGTCTCTCTAAGAATATGAATCGCCTATTTTAATAATGGCTTCGGACAATCTACGAACTTCAACCAATTACTTCATTATCATTCTAATATATTTATTAATTATCATTCTAGATATAATGAAAGTCGAACCATGACAAAAAGTGCATTCGTTAATACTACAAAAATTTCACATAGAATTTTAAATTCCTACTACTAGTATTTTATAGAAACATTCAAAAAGTCACAAAGGTGACAATATGTCATTTCAACTTGATATTATTTTAATCCTAGATAAATTGACGTCGTAATGTATAAATAACGCTGTTCTAGCGATTATCGCCTAAGCGTTTCGACACGTAAGCGATTAATTTTACCACACACGCGTCAGCACTCGTCAAGATGGCCATGTAAAGAAGCCGTTTTTATTTAAAAGATTTCTTTAGAACGTATCTCTATCTATTCTCCATAATGTATCTTTCACACTGGCTATTAAATATCAATGTTTTTAATATAAATATTATTTACGTTCTCGAAATAAAACTGATTGAGAAGGATTTTATCCCGATTTTTTATTTTAATTTTGGTCCCGACGCGACGTTTCGAATACCTTTCAGCCTTCGTGGTCACGGGGTGGACATTCAGATAAAACTAATTTAAAATCAGTTTAAATTAGTTTTATTTCAATGTGTAACAATTCTAATATTTTTATTGTAAAAAGCACCATAAAAATTATTCTAAAAAGGTTCTAACAGTGTGTAATTTAAAGATTTCAAATTACATGAAAAAATATGTTCGCACTTCACCACCTTGAAACTCGGCAACCAGTCCACAATTACATAAAAAACGCAGTCTGTCCAAAATTATAATTTTATGCTAAATTACCTGTGTACTAGCAAGATAGTTTGTTCACCGTACGCCAATCGTGGCTCGGCTTACTAGAATGGCTGATTTGGTCATAGTAAATGACCCTTAGGGTCAATGCATTCGGTCATTGGCATAATGAAGATAGGATAATCTTATGTTCAACTGGTATGAATTCCAAGAAAGTCAACTATCTTTTTGCTGTTTTGTCTTGTTCAAATAGGCTTCAATCTTCAGTCAAGCCTAGCCTAGTTATAATATAGCGGGAAATAGTCGTTCCAGAAGCTTCATGTGTTATGAAATGACACTCATTACTATTCTCATTTTTCGAAAAGGCTGATATACAATTAGTAGGAGCGAGATCTTATTCAATAAGTGTAGGTACAATGCATTCAATAGATGATGAACATCAAAGGTATGAGAATCTTCTTCATATTTCGATACAATCATCTCTAGTAATATTAAAAATAAGTTTGATATTGATCATAGTATTAATAGTCATATCATCATCATCATATCATAATAGTTCTGTGAGCATAATGAACATGCCAGTAAAGTACTAGAGCCACGCTGTAGACATTTTATCTACAGCATAAACGATCGGTGTAGTGGCACTATCTTACAGGAAATCAACACAAGCTAGCAATTGGCTTTTGCATTCCGTTTGGTGAGTGAGATTGCCAAAATCCTAGGGTCTGCAACGCACCTAAGGTTCTTCTGGTGTGGTCCATGGGCGATAGAGATCACTTATCAGATGGCCCACCAAGTTATTAGCAGATTTCTGCTATAAAAGATACGTTGACGTATAATATTAGCGGATGGATGCGGGCTGCCCAAGAGCGTGATGGTCACACTTATGGAGGCTTACGTCCAGCAGTGGACGACAACAGCTTGAGATGATGATGATGATTATATCATGAATAATTGCTGGAACGGACCTTACTGGCACATACAGACGTGGAAGATGCAGCCGTGGCATTTCTCACATTGCGCGCATGCATTTGGGTCGCACTGGTATCCATAGTAGGGATTCATCCGGAGTTCCGGCTGTTGCATGGGCTCGTCGATGAAGCAAGACTCCAGGGCTGACTCGAGCGTGGTCTCCTCAGCGCCGGCGCCCAGTCGCGGACTGCAAGTGCAATGCCGCTCCGTCGCCTCGACCTCGAACGGGCTAAACACGTTGGGAAATTTAGATAAATTTACACAATATTCCTTTGCAGCTTCATACTTGCTGCACCAGCGCCGATGAAGGTGGCAGACGTGGTGCAGATGACCGCGGCGAGGTCTATTTGCGCGGGTAGCCGAGCTAGCAGAGGAGCGATAGTAACCATCGCTTGGAAACATTTTAGAACCACCTGGGTATTCACTGGACGTTTTTAGACATCGGTAATCACTGCAGGTAGTTGACCTGCCGGGGGCGTAGTTCAGACTGGGGTTAGCGTCATGTCGGTCAGTCGGTACGCTACCTAGCGCACAGGCCGAGCCGTCATTATCACCGCACACGCATACGTACCGAATACATGAGGCGCACTGGTGGTGGGTCGTGTCACAGGCCTGATGTGACCTGGAGTTGGCGGGGCTGACCACGCTCGTTGACTGGCTGGTCTGTTCATCTTCCTCGCTAACTACTAAGTAGTCTGGGCTAGTTACTTGGTCCGGTTCGCTCATCCTGCGAGGTCCATGCGATCTACTGGTATGGTATGTGATACTCTGACCATAGTCCCTGCTGCCTGAGTCGTTAGAAATGGTCTCAATATGATTTTGGCTTGACAACGGGTAAGATTGTCTGGATGCTTCGTTAAGCGTGATGTCGGGATGACTTCTTTCGGGTGAGTGTCCTTCCGACGTGAATTCAATTGCTCGTATATTATTTGGCCTGTTCGACTCGGAGCTATTGCTGAATGACCACTGGATGGTTTCCCAGCCAAGCGAACTAGACGCACAGTCATACGATTCAGATATAACAGGTACTGTGTTACTCAAGTAGTTATCGCGTGGTACGAGCTGTTGATTGCTATCCGTATTATGACACAGTAGAGGTATGTAGAAATCGGTTGCGTAACTATCAAAACTCAATATATTGCACTGACTTAATGATGTATCATAATACCGCAACAATTCCCGTTCAGTGAACTGAATTTGGCCAACCACCCAATCCAACAATCTGTTTGAGGTACAGTAATTGATGTAATCGCGTACCATTGGATGACTGCTATTGTAGATGGGTAGGGGCGCGGGTACGCTTAAGTGGTTTACGAGAGAGTAATCTTTGTCCCGGTGTTGAGATTGGCTGCGTGTATTGGAATGTTTTCTCGGTCTGCGCCTTCGCTGATTGGATCTACGGTAGTAGTTCGACCTACTAGGGTATGCCAAAGAGATATCCTGGAACTGACCGACGAATTGATAATCTGTAGGTTTTCGGGCGTGTATATTAGACGTATTATAATACTGTTGCGAATTGCGTGAATTGTCGCTAATTCCGCGCAGATTTTGTCCTTGCCGATAGTCATAATGTACCGGCGTGTCGTCCACAGGCATGAAAGAGTGAACATATTGACGCGGGTAACTTTGGCACCCTCTTAATTCCTGAGTATATGAAGAAGATGTCACAGTCTGCTGGCCAATTCCATGGTTAGGCAAGGTCAATTCCTGATGTATGCTTGAGGCGCTTTCTAGACTGCTTGACGGGACTTGAGGTGGACCTCCACGCTGTTGCCAGTTATTCTCTGAGTAACGTCCTCTGGCCCTAGAATTGTGTTGGTAGGTAGCCTGATGATTTTGATTCAATTGACCATCCGATGGTTTGGATTCGAGACTGTAATGTCTGGGTTCACGTTGTTGTGAGATCGACGGGCGCCAATTCCAGTTGCTCCTGCTGCGATTCACGCTATTTGTTCCCTGTCGGGACCTGGACCTACCATTATTCTGATAGGTTTTACGTTCATTGCTTCGGCTCGCGTGCTGATTGTTATTGCGATTATTGCGCCAGAATATTCTGTTGTTGAATCTGGGGTCCTCCACAGTTATTCCACGATATTGATTGGTAACGAGCTCAAGCTCGCTGGTTTGTAGTTGCTCCTGTCCCAATTCTTGGTTATGGGAGTAACGGTGTCGGCTATAAAAAGATGCGCCATCATCGCTTGAAGAGCAATTGTCTCTGTTGGATGTGCTTTCATTCCAACGTCTCCAGGGAGCGCTCGCAGTGCGCCGCGGGTGAGCCATACCACGCTGACGCTGCGAGCTAGCGTAATACTAGGCGCTTGTTCGAGGTTGTTCTGGTGTGTCTTCACGGATGTAGTGTTGGACACTGTTGGAAGTTGATGGACGCTGATCTTGGCCTGTCGAGCTTTGCTGATCGCTGCTATCTGTAACAAAAACCATACCATTTACCTTGACCTTAAATGCTTAGCCGCTAATAGCGCTAAGCGGTCGATCATAGCATTGATTGATTTTGTTCTGGGCTAAAATCATAGCGTGATTAGGTGTTCAAATATGCACACTTAAAAATGTCACAGTTCCTTGGCTGTCAACCAGTTCGGCTTAGTCTAGATAGTATATAGACTCTAGTATTCCGACAATCTCAGTCACCAAACGGAATGCAAAAGCAAACTGCTAGCCTATGTTAGTTTCCTGTTGGATAGTGCCACTATGCCGGTCGTTTATGCTGTGGGCAAATACAGTGTGGCTCTAGTACTTTACTAGCACGTTAAGTACGCCTACAGGGCATATATAATTGATCAAAACAAAACTTATTTTCAAAATTAATAGAGATTTATCTAAATATGAAAAAGATTCTCATCCCTTTGATGTTCGACATCTTCTTATTGAATATGATCCTGCTCCTTCTAATTGTATATCAGCCTTGTCGAAATAAGAGAATAATAACTAAAGGGAATAATAACTCTGCTTTGGCGCGATATTAATCTGATCCGATGAATTCTACTGTGATCTGGATTTGGTCTGAGGTCATCGACTCTGCTATGATCTGGGTCTAAGTTGTGTTAGTTGTTGATTTGAATCTGGATTGGGACTAAGTTTTCGTAGTTGATTTGATTCAGGAAAGGGACTAAGTTGTGTTGGTTGATTTGTTACTGAACACGGACTTTGTTAACGGTCTTCGTATTCCCCGTACATTCGTCTTAGCTAGTTAATTCACGTGAAATTACATTTTCTTCTAGTTTTCTTTTGCTCTTCCTCATTTTAGTTGTTGTTGCATCTTTATCGTTACGTTTCTTCGTTGTTGGTTGTTCCAAACGTTATTTATTTCGACTTGGATGGTTACATCGAAATAATGAAATAAACCTTATGCCTTATTTATTATCATGGCGTAACTTAAAGCTGCTGAAAACTGTACTCTCTTAAACTGAAATAGGAAATTGTTCGGAATCAAAGGAATTCTAGGAATCAAAACACTTTCCCCGACACCACAACCGGTTAAAATGTCTGCTTCAATTATATTACGTTTTAAATTTATCACCTTTACCATTGCCCAATTTAGGGGGACTTAAATTACGAAGAAGAATTATAGAAACACCGATTTTTAACTTAATTGTATGTGAGGGAAATCCAAGAACATTTAATGAATAAAAAAATTATGTCGGATAATTAGTGGATTCTTCTTGATCCATCATTCTATTGATAGAGATATACTCTCGACTTTCTCCTTGAATACGCGACAGTATTTCATTATTTATTGCACACGCTTGGTCATTTCGAGAAGTTAAAATAGACCTTTTACATAACCAAGTAGGTATGGTGCTAATGTGTAATATTACTTAAGTCGCCGTACACTGAAAATATTAGCTCCTGCAGGGACGAAACAGCACAACATAACCTATCATTTAAAACCACTTTGTGCAAGCCAAATTCAACCTTCGGCCCTACCTTTACAGCATAACTTAGTGAACTCCACTGCGGGTCACGTAACCTACGACAAACTTATTATTCGCGGTTGGTACATTAATCGGATCTAGGGATCGAACCGCAAAATTAAGTTTGTTTTTTTATTGTATATACTTTTCCAGAATAAAACGTACCCAGTATGTAAAAGAATAATTATACCAAGTTTCATCGTAATCGAAGCGGTAGTTTATTCGTGATGCCGGAACAAACAGACAGACCGACAGACAAAAAAAATTAATCACATTTTTGGGTTCGATATCGATCTAGTAACACCATTTATTTATTTTTTTATTTTCAATGTATAGAATGTACACTTCTACAGATTTATTATAAGTATAGATTTAATGCTAGTTAAGTTCTATATTCAAATTAGTTATTCATTTGTTTACAGGTCGTTTGACTTTGCTGCGACAATGTTGGTTCACGACTATGGAAATATAAAAAAAAACGCTTTATATTTGAATATGACATTCTGCAGATGCAGCTCAAAAATCGGTTATATATTCGATAAAGATATAACTAACAATCCTATAATGCGTTGTTGGTTTCCAACGTTTGCATTCTGAAAATATTGATTTTTTTTAACGAGGCTCGTGGACAGCCTAAATCGCAAGTCGATAATGAAGAATCCAAGACGATAGAGTAAGCGGATCTATCACAAACTACATCAAACCTAGGAGTAGCCTTTTGGTGTAAATGAATAATCAATATTAACAATTCACGTCAAATTAGTAAAAGGAAAAAACTCTAAAAGTGGCTACCACATGAATTGAGTGAAGCTCATCCACAAATACGTGTCGAGTGCTGCATTGTGTTTCTCAACCGGTACAATAATGATGGAATTCTGATCGGCACTCAACAATCAAGAGGTCATTTGCTGTAGCCCAGTGCTTCACCAGGAAAACGCGCGACTACACACCACACAACGATCTCCAAATTACAGGAGCTGCGGCTGGAAACCTTTTCGTGAAAGGTCGTACATGCGCGGTTTGTTCCAGCAGAGTTCCTGAATATTGCGCATGCGCGGCTTGTCCCAGCGGCGCGGCGTCTCTGCACGTAGCACCGTATGTTTCCAACATGGCGGCATCCGCCATTTTGTGATGCAGATTATATGGATCGATGCACAATTTCACGCAATAAGTTTTACTTCATAGATACTTTATTGTATTTTTAAGGAATTACTACATAATTTAAGAACAATTCCATATTTTTATAAAATAAAATTTGGAATTTAGATTACGTGGCTGTGGACTCAATGTGGATTGTAGAACGTGTCGGACAGTCTGTATTGGTACCTTGTTAATAGATTCAACAGGTGTTTTACCTTTTGAAATAAGCATAGTGCTTATTTGATTTAGATTTGAAATTATACAAAATACCTTAATTAGTCGCATAAAATTCAAACACATATTTGCATTAAAATTCTTTTACTAATAACTCTACGCGATCTTTACTTTGGCACGAATAAAATATTTACTGTCGAATCTGAAGACTAATTATAGCGTCAAATCAATAGTATTAGTAGAATTTACCTCATCTTAAGTAATCCTCATTCACACAAATACGAAAATTAAATTTCCACTTACCTGTAGCGCCAGCAACGTCTTCTGAGGAAGCACCGTTGGCGTTCTCCATCTTTACTTCTTTTGTATAAACTTGATCAATTGGATATTAATAATAATAAATGTGATTTATAATTATAATGTTTGTGGACATATCCTTTACGCAGTCAGAAGGTAAATGAGGTCCGGGTATCCAGCAAGAGTCCAGCGCCCTACCCCGCCACCCGGATATATTGATCTAGTGTTTTGTAGCTAACGCCATCTGGACCTAGAATCGTCTGGTCCACCTACGCCCAGTCAGGGGCGAATTTTACTTTGATGAGAAATATTATTTGATTTGACAATTAAATAATTATCTAGTCTTATTGGTTGGGTCGCCTTATAACTCGAGTTTGAATCAAGAGGACCAAGATGGACGTCGCTTGGAGTTTTTCGTTTGTACAATAAATACACTTGAAGTCCTCATATAGATTCCACACTAAGTATAATATGTCGTGGGTATCAGGAAGTACGAGGGTCCCACAACACCTAGGCCCGAAATTCAAGATACACGGTAGACAGTTTCGTCTACGGCATGAATGGGCCTACTACTACTACTAACTACTACTACCTCTACTGGGTCGTTAGCACTGTCTCAAAGAAAACCGACGTAGTAGGGGCTTGCTGCTGCGTTTATTGCAGACTTTATTGTACGAGCGTAAACAATGAACATTTCATTTTATTTAATGTATTTTGAACACACATTTGACATTATATATTTTAGCGTTCTGCACTCACATTATCACACTCCTCCGTGCATGCAAAAAGCCTCAAAAGGGATACAAAGCGGTTTTTTTTATTACAATAAATAAGAGCCCATTTAACAATATTTAGTAATATTAACCATAAAATAACGTATAAGATGTTATTTTTGAAACTAATTATTAGACATATTTCTTCCGGTATGCCTTTTGTATTTGAAGTTTGAATTAATTTAATAAGTAACATTTATTCGAAGCTGATGAATCAGACGCTAAGGCTCTGTGTCACAGGGCGACGTTCAATTTTAATCACCAAATAATGAATTAAAAGTAAAAAAATTGCATATTTTTTAACTTAATTTATTTATTTATGGCGAGTGTGAATAGTACAGTTGGCAGAGGAAGGCCTCAGCGAACGTTCTTAGATCAAGTCCGAGATATTCTCGAAAAAGGACAGGTCCGAAGTACTTTAAACCGACGGGCATGCATGAAGAATATAATGTCAGTGAAAGAGGCCAAAGAGTTATCTAAGGATCGTCGCAGGTAGATCCCTTTTCTCTATCTAACCCTATGAAAAACAGTCGTGAGTCTATGTATGTATGTAATTACGTACGCTACTTCATGGACTGACAGTATGATGATTTTATATTTCGTACTCTTAAAATGAATTTTACTTGTATATAGTACAACAAGTATTAAGACTCGTTCATTACTTATCCCGCATCCATCTCTGTGCGTGATATATTGATTTAATGTGTCGGTGGAAAGGGTCCAGACAGTAAGGTGACGACGCCACCCACCTGTGGGTGTATGTACTCAGGTGTACACTGGCTACAACGATGTTTGGAGATGTAATGAAAATAGGTACACTACATAAATACGAAAAACTTTATTCTAAAAAGTCCGATTTAATGTTAATTCGAAACATCAAAAATACGGATCCAACAATAGAGGGGATCTGGCGCTCGGCGGCCGCTGCCGCGGCACGCTCGCCTTGGCGCTTTAATGGTCAAAGTTCTAACCTAATCCAAATAATTCATCATCATCATCATCAGCCACAAGACGTCCACTGCTGAACATGGGAGGCCTATGTTCCAAAGATTTCCAGACCGACCTGTTGGAAGCGGCCTGCATCCAGCGACATCCTACGACCTTTATCAGGTCGTCTGTCCACCTTGTAAATAAAATAATAAAAAAAAAATAAAAAAAATAAAAAAAAAAACAAATAAAAAAAAAAAAAAAAAAAGACAGTAAATAATAATAATCAGGTGGACAAATAATTCAATGACAGTAAATGGTAACTGCTGCAGGTATATAAGGAGAAAAAGAAAACACAATATGAATATTATACTAACAAAATCAGAATCCTAATTTTAGCAGTTTATTCGAAGTATTTAAAATCGGAATGTCGTTTTTCGGACCGGGAACCCATCGAGCATTTGATTCTTCGGACGTATAAAAATCGGAAAACAAACAACCCGCGTTTACGACTTTTGGTAAAATAAATTTCGTGAATTTTTATTAAACATTATAATTCATAGGTATTATGAAATTCGGACTTTTGAAAATCGGAACTTCGAAATTCGGGAATAAATATTTATGATCATGTTTCACAAACTCAGGCAGTGGCCAGTGAGTATGTATGGTTGGTACCACCGCTTTGTCTATTTCTGCTGCGAAGCAACAGTGTGTAAGCACTGTTGTGTTTCAGTTTGAAGGATATTAAAGCCAGTAAAATTACCGGGCATTATTAGACTTAACATCTTATGTCTCGGGGTGACGAGCGCAGTTCAGTGTCATGCAGGACTTTATAATTCAAAGTGCTGTGTGGTGTTGCTTCTGTTTATGGGCAGGCGTGGCGCTTACCATCAGGCGAGCGAATCGCTCGTCTCGTCACTCATTTTTTTTTTTTGCTAGTCCTGTATTATATACGTCCCACTACTGGGCACGGGCCTCCTCTACTGAATGAGAGGGATTAGGCCTTAGTCCACCACGCTGGCCTAATGCGGGTTGGCAGACTTCACATACCTTAGAAAAATCTTATCGAGTTCTCAGGTATGCAGGTTTCCTCACGATGTTTCCTTCACCGTCAAAGCAAGCGATAATTAACAATTAATATACACGTAACTTAGAAAAGTCAGTGCTGTATGCTCTTGGGGCTGGTTTCGAACCTACGACTTTCGTCTCATTATCATTATCATTACGCAGCGATAGCTCAGCGGGGAGGGTTATGGACTGTCGAGACTAAAGTCGTAGGTTCGATTCAATGAAATAAAAAACATATTATTTTATTATTGTAGTATATACATATAGCTCGCAAGATGCACTTAATTTTTTTATACCAGAGGCCAGCAGACAAGCATAATGATGTCGCGTCGCTAACACGGTCGATCCGAAACCATCCCATGATACCAACGCTCTTATCATATTCGCCTGCCAGGCCTATAGGCATTTGTATCGAATATAATTTGAACATATCAAGGTCAGTTCCACACCCACTTAATAATCTGTAGACTTTAATCTGTAACAAAAACATACGCGTATTTAACTCCAATTAACTTTGCATCAGAATTTTTCGACATCTAAATTAATATAAACGCTGTTATCTTAAATAAAAGATAGATTACTTATTACAATATTCTTCAGTTACTTGTTTGAACTTAATGTGTCTACGCAAGCAAAACTAGGCTTACTCCTCTTGAGATAATTAAGTAATCTATTTAAGTTAAATCACCATTTGAATTATTGTCCTCTTTATTGACCATTTGCATAAACTGTTAACATTGAACAGAACAAATATGTGGGCAATATTGTGGGCGAAGCAACAGAGATAAAACGTTCATAACATTTTATTTAATTATATTTCGCATTTAGAAGAACGAAAGTCACCGACATAGCCCAGCGGATTAGCAAGCTGAAATGGCAGTGGGCAGGCCACATAGCTCGCAGAACCGATAACCGATGGGGCAGAAAGGTTCTGGAATGGAGGCCACGTACTGGCAAGCGCAGCGTTGGACGTCCACCTACAAGGTGAACAGACGACCTGATAAAGGTCGCAGGATGTCGCTGGATGCAGGCCGCTTCCAACAGGTCGGTCTGGAAATCTTTTGGGGAGGCCTATGTTCAGCAGTGGACGTCTTGTGACTGATGATGATGATGATGACATTTCGCATTTCGCTTAGGCGTAGCACCAGCTAACAGACATCGCAGCCTTGCATATTGCACATGCACGCTACTTCGCTCAGCCAGTATTGATCGTTACGACGCGACGCAGCGCGGCGCATTCAAATTTAACAAACAATATTACGTAAGTAATAAGAAGAAAATATAACGTGTATTATCTAAATACACATTTATTTTCATGTCAAACACTAAGCTATTAAAATTGAACGACCAAACAAGAAAGAAAGAAAAAAATATTATTGAGCTGTCCGTCGCGGTTTCACCTGCATGTTACTGCCCTGCTCTCATGAGTCATAGCGTGATATACAAATAAACCTTCCTCATGAATCACTATATCTATTGCTGAAAACTGCATCAAAATGCGTTGAATAATTTAAAAGATCTAACCGAACAGACAGCGGAAGCGACTTCATTTTATACTATGTAAAGATATCAATTTACTATCAAAATATATGACATCGCAACCAGCACATAAACACAAAAACAGTATATAAATAAATCGCAAAATAAAGCATACGCCAACACAAAATTACAGTCACTGATCACAGCATATATAAAAATGAGAACAAAATAATATACACATTTAATTCCTTCTTTAGCTCCAATCTTAAATCGCTTGTGTGCCACATATGAATTAGTTAAGTTACCTTAGCTAAGCAGTTATCGAAATAAAGATATACATACTATGATTTCTTACGTTTACGCTAATGTTATGTCATTGAAATAAATCGAATTTAAACGGATTTTGTCTCTATTTTATATTTGGTCCCGACGTTTCGAAATCTTTTCAGCCTTCGTGGTCACGGGGTGGACCACAATTAAAATAAAAAACCGCGATAAAATCCATTTAAATTAGTTTTATTTCAATGTAAAAATACACTGTTGGAACATAAGATAATATTACTATATTCGCTGTAAATACCTTCAGCCGTATTTATTCTAATTGGAAAATGAATATGTGTTCACTTACGTTGAATAATAGTGGAGGGTCTCCGTTCTTGAAACACGTCTGGCTCCATGGGCTCGGAGCGTACGTTGTGACATAACCGCTTCGTATTGATCTAGGTTTTTAAAACCTAGTTCGCACTTGGCTAGTAATTAAGAGATTAAGTTAGCATATAGGTAGCCACTGAACGATATAATTGAGGCTGCTAGAACCAGAGTGGCCTAACTGCATTTTGATGACTTTTGACCTATTTGTATTTTCGTAATTTAAGAATGTTAATCTACAAGACCAGACCGGCCTAAAATTGGTAACATCATCTTCACATAGGTGGCAGTATAAGTCCATTTCGGCCGTGTCCGTGTCCGTGTCCGTGTCCGTGTCCGTGTCCGTGTCCGTGTGCGTGTGCGTGTGCGTGTGCGTGTCCGTGTCCGTGTCCGTGTCCGTGTCCGTGTCCGTGTCCGTGTCCGTGTCCGTGTCCGTGTCCGTGTCCGTGTCCGTGTCCGTGTCCGTGTCCGTGTCCGTGTCCGTGTCCGTGTCCGTGTCCGTGTCCGTGTCCGTGTCCGTGTCCGTGTCCGTGTCCGTGTCCGAGACCGAGTCCGAGTCCGAGTCCGTGTCCGTGTCCGTGTCCGTGTCCGTGTCCGTGTCCGTGTCCGTGTCCGTGTCCGTGTCCGTGTCCGTGTCCGTGTCCGTGTCCGTGTCCGTGTCCGTGTCCGTGTCCGTGTCCGTGTCCGTGTCCGTGTCCGTGTCCGTGTCCGTGTCCGTGTCCGTGTCCGTGTCCGTGTCCGTGTCCGTGTCCGTGTCCGTGTCCGTGTCCGTGTCCGTGTCCGTGTCCGTGTCCGTGTCCGTGTCCGTGTCCGTGTCCGTGTCCGTGTCCGTGTCCGTGTCCGTGTCCGTGTCCGTGTCCGTGTCCGTGTCCCTGCCCCTGCCCCTGCCCCTGCCCCTGCCCCTGCCCCTGCCCCTGCCCCTGCCACTGCCCCTGCCCCTGCCCCTGCCCCTGCCCCTGCCCCTGCCCCTGCCCCTGCCCCTGCCCCTGCCCCTGCCCCTGCCCCTGCCCCTGCCCCTGCCCCTGCCCCTGCCCCTGCCCCTGCCCCTGCCCCTGCCCCTGCCCCTGCCCCTGCCCCTGCCCCTGCCCCTGCCCCTGCCCCTGCCCCTGCCCCTGCCCCTGCCCCTGCCCCTGCCCCTGCCCCTGCCCCTGCCCCTGCCCCTGCCCCTGCCCCTGCCCCTGCCCCTGCCCCTGCCCCTGCCCCTGCCCCTGCCCCTGCCCCTGCCCCTGCCCCTGTCCCTGTCCCTGTCCCTGTCCCTGTCCCTGTCCCTGTCCCTGTCCCTGTCCCTGTCCCTGTCCCTGTCCCTGTCCCTGTCCCTGTCCCTGTCCCTGTCCCTGTCCCTGTCCCTGTCCCTGTCCCTGTCCCTGTCCCTGTCCCTGTCCCTGTCCCTGTCCCTGTCCCTGTCCCTGTCCCTGTCCCTGTCCCTGTCCCTGTCCCTGTCCCTGTCCCTGTCCCTGTCCCTGTCCCTGTCCCGTCCTGTCCCGTCCTGTCCCGTCCTGTCCTGTCCTGTCCTGTCCTGTCCTGTCCTGCCCCTGTCCTGTCCCTGTCCTGTCTAGTATAGCGTGGCGACCCGTCATCACGGCAAGCTTCGCAACGCCAACAATCCGGTTTATACCTGCGCTTATAGATGTTTCACATCAAAAAGACTTCAAGTGTTTCATACCCAGGAACAGTTTGTACTGGAAAATTTAGTTATCGTTTTTAGTGTTTTCCTTTACTTATTATTTATGTTACTCTTTTTTTCTCACCGGGTAAACCTTCCCTGAACTTCCACAAATATTTCAAGATCAGAATTAGCCAAATCGGTACAGCCAGTCTCGAGTTTTGGCGAGACACACGCACAGCGATTCATTTTTATATATATAGACTAGATGACCCGGTGAACTTCGTATCACCTACATAATATATTTGTGTAAAATGTGGTCAAAACTTAATACAAATGTTTTATTTACATTACATGCAATTAAGTGAGGTACTGCGCCATTGCACGTGAGGTAGCCCGTCGCACATTTAATTGACTTCGACGACCTAAGTCAGGTCGTCTCCCACCTCCCTCCGGTTGGACAGTCTTGTCCCCGTCCCGTCCCCGTCCTGTCCCCGTCCTGTCCGCGTCCCGTCCCCGTCCTGTCCCCGTCCCGTCCTGTCCCCGTCTTGTCCTGTCCCTGTCCTGTCCTGTCTCACTGTCCTGTCTCACTGTCCTGTCTCACTGTCCTGTCTCACTGTCCTGTCTCACTGTCCTGTCTCTCTGTCATGTCTCTCTGTCCTGTCTCACTGTCCTGTCTCACTGTCCTGTCTCACTATCCTGTCTCACTGGCCTGTCTCACTGTCCTGTCTCACTGTCCTGTCTCACTGTCCTGTCTCAATGTCCTGTCTCACTGTCCTGTCTCACTGTCCGGTCTCACTGTCCTGTCTCACTGTCCTCTCACTGTCCTGTCTCACTGTCCTGTCTCACTGTCCTGTCTCACTGTCCTGTCTCACTGTCCTGTCTCACTGTCCTGTCTCACTGTCCTGTCTCACTGTCCTGTCTCACTGTCCTGTCTCACTGTCCTGTCTCACTGTCCTGTCTCACTGTCCTGTCTCACTTTCCTGTCTCACTGTCCTGTCTCACTGTCCTGTCCCTGTCCTGTCCCTGTCCAGTCTAGACGCTATACGACCCGTCATCACGGCAAGCTTCGCAACGACAACTCAACAACTACTAATAAATTAAAAATTAATTAAAAAAACATTGTCCAGCGGACAAAATTGTGAATCTAAACCATTCTCAGATCCCCTTGAACACACACAAAAAATTTCATCAAAATCGGTCCAGTAGTTTAAGAGAAGTTCAGTGACATACACACTCACAGAAGAATTATATATATAAAGATAAGGTTTACTGACTTGTCATTAGCGCTATTTCAATTGCCTAAATGATTAATAAACGATTTCATTTCATTTCATTTCAGGTTTCAATTAAACCGGAGCCATCTAGTTCCTTACTTTGTTACTGTTTGTATTCCACCCTAACATCAGATCAAATAATATAAGGGTTGTTATCGTTTGGCTAAAACTAGAGCCATCTAGATTCAGACTTTATAACTCTGTAAACTGTTTACTGTACTAAAAGCGAAAATTTGTAAAACTCTAATTCTAGAATATATTGATCATGGTTTCAATTAGAATTAATGCCATCTCGGGCTGTCTTTTAATATCAACTACATTTTATTTATTTATTTGCACTTCATATACAATCTGTATATAGGCGGATTTAATGCCAGAAGATGATCTTAGGATGACTTACATTTTTTTATTTTAGATACGCGTGATGTAGCAAAAAAACTATCTCAACTGTCTGTCTGTAGTCGCTTTTGTGTTTCGGTTTGAAGGACATTGAAGCCAGTGAAATTACTGGGCATTATGAAACTTAACATCTTATATCTCGGGGTGACGAGCGCATTCCAGTGTCTTGTGGTGCTTTGTACACAAAGTCATCTGTGGTGTTGCTTCTGTTTATGGGCAGGCGTGGCGCTTACCATGAGACGAGCGCCTTGTTCGTCTCCTCATTCAATAATATGTAAAAAAAAAACTAAAAAGAATACAAAAAAACATGATAAATATAGTACTGACAGTGCATCGGCCGGGAATCGAACCCGGGCCGCCCGCGTGGCAGGCGAGCATTCTACCACTGAACCACCGATGCTTATTTTATAATAACTTTGTTACGTATCACACTTTAAATATTTGACTACGGCTACAGTGTAAAAATATAAGATCAGTGACTACCAAAGTCCTACTTGTGCCGGGAGGTCTATAATTTGAGAGTTCTCAGCATTTTTCACAGAACAAAAGGCCATCTGGATGCAAATATACAACAACATTTCAATCCACATCAAGTAAAAAACGAGATGTTCATTTTATTTTATTAAATATGTTTTAAGTAGGTTAAATTCCGTATTTTATAAAAATAACATAAATTAAACATTTCCCACCTACTATTTGCAAAATAAATACATCCGATAATCACACACATAGACCTGACCCCACAGTAAGATACGAGTCTTGTGTCGTGGGTATCAGGAACTACGACTGGTCTAAGATCCCGCGGAACATTGACCTTCACCCATCTGTTTACCGGATGAAACATATATTTTCGGGTATAAAATGTGTTGCTGATCACATTCCAATAGGGTTGCCTAAAAGAATATGGTCAAGGATATGATTAATTAAAATTTGAAAATAATATTTTTTTTTATAATTTCACTGATCTGTTTACCAAAAAAATGAACCTCCAATGAAAAGTGTACAATGTATACTACCTGAAAATGCTAGGTTGCCTACCTTCTTCTGGGCACTACTGCCGGGTTGCCGTGTGCAAAGAGGTAACAAAAAAGTGGTAATTGCGCTCATCTGCTTTCCGCTTCAAAATATATCAAAATGAAGGAAATTTCATTGCGAATTCAGTAATATAGGGTTGCCTATGAAAATCTGTTCATGGATAAGGGTTGCCTGGCTTTGAAATCCGAAAATCGGAGCAAGTTAGATATGAGTTTGTTTCGCCAGGTCTTCTCAGGAAGGGTCGCCTTTGGATCTGGTGGTAGTTTTAAAACAACAATCTGGAGATACATATGATACGTATTAATCTGCCTTATAACTAATTATATATTATTATATAAAAGGCTTTGTATTTCCGCAAATAATTTGGATTGAAAGACCGGACCAAAAACAAGCCCACTGAATTTGTCTAGCTGGATCATCTCAGGGCTGGGTCGCGCCGCGTTGCATCCAGGGGTAAAGGAAGCCCACTTGAGTTTGTTTCGCCGGGTCTGCTCAAGAGGGGTCTTTTTTGGATCCGGTGGTAGTTTTAAAACACGTGCCGTTTCGATAATGCCTATGGTCCATATCGACGAACCTCCCCAATATATAACGATTCTGGACTATTCTACTACGCCTGCGCACTCTCTTCCATTGTACAAATTCATAGCACGCATTTGATGAACTGCGCCCTCCTCTATTGCATCACATAGTACGCGCAATGCTTCTCTCTCGTTCATGAAATGAAATGAAATCGTTTATTAATCATGTAGGCAATTGATATAGCGCTTATGACAAGTCAGTGCAAAAGTAAAAGAAACTTATATATAGAAATCAGTATCAACTAATGTATACATACATACATAGCATCTTCAAAATACACTCGGCAATTACACTAAATCTATAAATTATCATTATTATTTTTCCATATTTTACTATGGAATAGTCCAGAATCGTTATATATTGGGGAGGGTCGTCGATATGGACCATAGGCTTTTGCTGGTGGGAGGATACTTGTATCCGACCGGATAGCGACCACCGTACATTGGTGCTAAAACCTGCCATAGTGGCCCACCTTGTGTGGGTTAGGTTCCAGGGTCAGCCAGTGTATATCCGGTACTCCCCATGGGGCTTGCCCCCTGATCCTAACCCTTTTTCCTTCCCCTCCCCCTTGGCCCTTTGGCAGGCCGGCATGATCTTGCCGACCTACGATGGACACATTGTTTATCGTTGGTCGACACTATTCTTGGATTGCGCTACACTTACCATCAGGTGTAGCGTAGTCACTTTGCCGAGGCATGATAAAAAAAAGGCATTATCGAAACGGCACGTGTTTTAAAACTACCACCGGATCCAAAAAAGACCCCTCTTGAGCAGACCCGGCGAAACAAACTCAAGTGGGCTTCCTTTACCCCTGGATGCAACGCGGCGCGACCCAGCCCTGAGATGATCCAGCTAGACAAATTCAGTGGGTTTGTTTTTGGTCCGGTCTTTCAATCCAAATTATTTGCGGAAATACAAAGCCTTTTATATAATAATATATAATTAGTTATAAGGCAGATTAATACGTATCATGTGTATCTCCAGATTGTTGTTTTAAAACTACCACCAGATACAAAGGCGACCTTTCCTGAGAAGACCTGGCGAAACAAACTCATCTCTAACTTGCTCCGATTTTCGGATTTCAAAGCCAGGCAACCCTTATCCATGAACAGATTTTCATAGGCAACCCTATATTACTGAATTCGCAATGAAATTTCCTTCATTTTGATATACTTTTAAAGCGGAAAGCAGATGAGCGCAATTACCACTTTTTTGTTACCTCTTTGCACACGGCAACCCGGTAGTAGTGCCCAGAAAAAGGTAGGCAACCTAGCATTTTCAGGTAGTATACATTGTACACTTTTCATTGAAGGTTCATTTTTTTGGTAAACAGATCAGTGAAATTATAAAAAAAAATATTATTTTCAAAGTTTAATTAATCATATCCTTGACCATATTCTTTTAGGCAACCCTATTGGAATGTGATCAGCAACACATTTTATACCCGAAAATATATGTTTCATCCGGTAAACGGGTGAAGGTCGATGTTAGGTGGGATCTCCTACTAGACAGACTTTCGGTCTCACAACACCCAGGCCTCGAAACAAATATTTGTGGATCACACAAACATTTGTCTTAGTGCGAGGATCGAACCCGTGGCCTCTCGCTTCACAGCCGGCTAATCGCCCGCAGCGCCACGGAGGCTGTCAAAATAAATAGTGCATTTAATTATTGATTTATGTTATGCAATGTAGCAAAAAAGAAGCATTTCAATTTTTATTTGATGTGGGTTGAAACGTTAATATTGCATATTGGCATCCATTTAAGGCATACAAAATACAATAAACAAAGGCCCTTGATGCACTTTAACCATATTAAAAATGGACGTGCTCTGAAAAGGAAAACTTAGAAATGAAAAAAAAATTGATGTCCTGCATCAAAAGTTTAAGATATCCGTTTCCAAAGTTTATAAGTTTCCATTTCTAACTTTCAAGCTACGTTGTTGAAAATATGATATAAACAATGAAATAAGAAAATTAACCAATATGAACATGTCTATCTATACAAATCATTAAACGTTGAACATATATTTATGATATGGTCAGTACCTAATAGTTAATTAGTTATGAAATAATCATAAGCTACGTACGTAGTACATCGTAGCACATTGGCTACACTCGTAGCTCAGTCGTAGCAGCAGAAAAAGCTACGGATTTTATCCTCTAAAACTTATTTGTAAATTACTGTAAATCAAATTGACCAGTTTAATATGGATGTTTTGCATCACAACAAAACACGTATTATGTGTTCATTATAACACATAGCGTCAAGATGAGCCAACAGGCTTTGAATTTCCATAGATATTAAAAAAATATATACATAAAACCTTGCCAACCTGCCACATATAAGGCGTTCTGTCACTCGTCCCATACAGGATTCATCTCGTTGTATATTTATTATTCTTCGTTCAAATATTTTAATAAAAAAAATCAGTTATTATTAATAACTCATACAATAATCAATTAATTATTGTACATATATCCCTCTATCTAAATGTATAAAACTCAAAGGTGACTGACTGACACAGTGATCTATCAACGCACAGCCCAAACCACTGGAGGGGTCGGGTTGAAATTTGGCATGCAAGTAGATGTTATGGCGTAGGCATCCGCTAAGAAAAGATTTTGATAAACCCGAAAGGGATCACAATAGGGAATGATAATATTTAAATGCTGATCACGAGCAAAAGCTAGTTTTTATATACTTTTATAGCGGAAAGCAGATGAGCGCAATGACGACTATCTTAGTTACCAGTTTGCACACGGCAACCAGGTAGTAGGGGCCAGAAAAAGGTAGGCAACCTAGCTTTTGCATGTAGTATACATTGTATACTTTTCATTGAAGGTTCTTTTTTTTGGTAAGCAAATCAGTGAAATTGGAAAAAAAATATTTTTTATAATTTCACAAGATATACGTGATCCTACATAAAAAAATAAAACAAAAGATATAATATGTTTCAAATTGGAAACTGCCTTCTCTTTCATTCAACCGTTAAAAAGGTCGCAACGACAATATAGACAAGGTTGCTATTGTATTAAAAAATCATATTTTAGCAAACAACCATAAATTCCATAAAACCCTAATTTAAACATATAATTTTATTACCAGAGCATAGCAAACGAAGAAAAATAGGTCATACCCGGTAACTTTTTCTCTAGATGTCGCTTTTCTAAACCTAGATCAATACTTTAAGGGAGGGGGTATTTTCCCAGGTAGTGTTGCTAATCCAGTCGATTTACCACTATATCTGGGAGTTTTGATTAAAATTACCACGTTTTCGGAAGCTTAAGATCATATCATTGATGGTATAAAAAAAGATCACTAAAAACTCACAGTCGATCGTTTTTATAATCCAAACGCCATTTTTAGGATTTGTGCGGGAAAAGAATTAACATCCAGGGGATTTTTTATCGCTTCGGGTGGACTTTGAAAAAATGTTGGTTACACTTATTTCCCAGGCTCCGTTGATTTATACGATTCAGGCCTGCACGAGAGGCGGAAGTTTTACCTTCTCGTGTAACGTGTTTGGTGTTTTGAACTACAAGGAGCTAGACAAAGGCCTCCATGAACTACCAAATTCGTACTAATAGAGGTCAGTATGGGTTTAATTTTACTGTGAAGTGTAATACTATGTGCGTATAATCAGTAAAACTTGAGGTAGTGGCAAGAATGGAAGATAGATGTATTTGCCAAATGTTTTACTTCTCTATAGTGTACTGGCTGAATCAATGTTAACGAAGTTTAAAAGCTCATAGTCTTAAAAATGTCTTATCAATGTATAGAACATCTAGTCGTAATTGCTGTTACCCCACATCGGAGATATCCTACCAAAATTTGATCCGAGTGTCCTCAATACTTAAACAATTCATGTTAGGAATAAAGCCTACTTTATCCCCCCTAATAAACATATAATAAATTCTTGTATATGGGGGTGTACGGGGTGCATCGATCAATACTAGTTGCTTCACAAAATGGCGGCTGCCATCTCTGCTCATGTGCAATGTAGAGACGGGTGGGGGTAAGTGACAGGGGTTTTGAAAGAATCCTCCATCCCCCAGGAGCTTTTCAAGCTGCGCTGAAATTGAACTATATGTCAGCTTCGCACTTTTTTAATTTGTGGGTGTGAACATTGCATATGAGTAGTGAGTACTGGAGTTCCATCACCACGTCAAGGATTTCTCTTTTCCGTTCGGTAAACATTATTCTTGGGATAAATTTTGTGGTTATATGGATTTCTATTACATTATAAAACCTAAAGTGTTCTTGAAATCTAAACACCATCCATGGATATGGGCTTGACGATCCTACATATTGTTACAGATTTATCTCCACAAGAGTTGATCGATGTCATCGGCGAGCTGGATTTAGAAAAGCTTGGCCTAATGGAGCTCAAGATGATAGAGCCAAAGGCGGGGCAACAGCAACCCAGTCACTTCTATTTGGAAGCTATACGCCGCAAACTGTACGATTTCTACGTAGTGAAGAGAGAAGTGCCAACTCTGAAGTCGCTATTACGAGCTCTTAAGAAGGAGATAAAGTTCCAGGGGTCGACGAAGAGCCTGCGCAAGCTGCTGAGGAAGGACGGATTCCACATTGCGCACCGGCATAAGAAAGGGAGGAAGCACCGCTCAAAGAAGGACAAGCATTGCCGCTGCCGGTCAAAGAAACATGGGAATATTGCGATGGGAGAACGACAACAATAAATTTATGTAAACGGCAAAGTCGATACGACTTGTAAGTCGTAAACCTATAGGTTTTTGTCTAAATGTTAGAGTAAGTTTGATCTACGGTACTGACGTCACGGTATTTTCCTAAGACTTTTGTAAATTCTATTTTAATTTATTATTGCCAATCTATTTTTATAAGAATGACTTAAATTTTTTGTAGTTTTAACATTGTAAATGTAAGTTTACGTTTAATTCTTTGGAAATTTTTGAGAAGCCCTAAAATATTTTTGATAAATGTTTCTAAAACATTTTATTTCGGCCCAAGGTCTACATTTCTGATGATGATGCCCATGCTTTGTTTTGCGACAATTTTACCCACTTTACTTATTTGCTACTGCGAAATATTTATGTTTATTTAAAAGTACATTGCACAGCCATTATAAATTGTATATGTTATCTTAATATGTGATGCGATTTCAACCTTTAATATGATGGCCTAAGAATGAATACACCCCACACAAGATGATGCGTATTATAAAACAAAAAAATTATAATTCAGTGTTTGAAATAAAAGTAATTTAAACTGATTTTATCGCGGCTTTTAATTAATTTTTGATCCCGACGTTTCGAAAGCTTTTCAGCCTTCGTGATCACGGGATGGGTGTTAGTCCACCAAAATTAATAAAAAACCGCGATAAAAGTCCGTTTAAATTAGTTTTATTTCAATGAGTAATATTCGAAATCATTATTTCAGTCATATAAATAAAAGCCATTACTTTGCTTTCATCATTAATATTTCTAAATAGATGTTTTGTTAGTACATATTGGTCTTTATACTGATTTTTTTTTCATATTTTTTAATCCGTCCATCACTTCACTAATGCTGTCAGTGGTTAATAGCTTACCATACTCGCAGACCTTCATATTATTTTGTTCAAATCATATCGTTATTAAATGACTATACCTATTACCTATCTGTGGAAACATATAATTAGTGTATAGTTTTTGCTTGTTCGGTTTTGCTTTCTGTAACACTGTATGTTCCCTTAAAATAAATAAATAAGCTGAGCTTGTGTATCATCATAGGTCAAGCTGTATCAATTGTAAAACTTATGAATTGAACAGTCAAATTTCTCCCCTGCGACTTTAAAAACCTTTGGCACGTGTATTTAAATCGACCAAATATATTGTAAACATTTGAAGTCATTCACAAAGTAAATATAAATATTATTTATTTAAACCTACTTAGTTTATACTCTCCGTCAGCCATTATAGTAATTGTTGTGGAGCTCAAAGCTAACGGGGTGGTCAACCGTATAAAAAAATCTTTTTGTACGGAGTTAAATTTTTTTTCCCATTTTTTATGTCTACACTCAGAAATTATTTTCATTGATTATAATAGTTATATATACAGTGAAACCTGGTTAAGTGAGACATCAAAGGACCTGCAATGTTGTTTCACATATAGAGGTATTCCACTTACCCAGTGTCTCAGATATCCAGGTATAAATAAATATCTGTCTCATTTACAGAGGGTTCCATTAATAGGAGTCAGAATACAGGTTATTTCGGTTATAGAGGTGCGATTATTACAATAAACAAAACGACGTTATCTCAGTTACAGAGGTTTATGCATATAACATTTACTCGCTGTCTTAGTTATAGAGGTAACTATGATGATAAATCGATAGAACGAATCCCAGATATAGAGGTTTGCTTCGTCCCACTAACAGGGGTAATTCAGTGCGAAAGTGTTGGGACCTCAGCATGAGTTTCAGTTATGGAGGTTTCTCACTTATCCAGGTCCCACTTAACCAAGTTTCACTGTATATATCACAGATAAGGCTATGTAACAAATCTGGATTTTGTTAAAGAACTTTTATATTTAGTTTCATTTTATTTCTACCTTCTTCATAATCTAAAATTCTTAGCACCAATAATTTGACCACCTTGTATGCGATTTTTTATTAGAATTAACATACTGTTATAAATGGATGTAATGTATTAAATTATCGTAGTTTTGGGAATGTCAATAAACCTGGAAGATTGCTTATGGGAGAGACTTAACGAAAATGGTTATTCATCTTGATGTTAGTTTGTAACAAACGTTTAAACTTATTTATAATATACATTTATGTAGTAGTTAATTCAAAATGTAATTTTTTGGATTAAAAAAAAATCAAGCGTATTTTCGTTTTTTATAATCCAAGATCCTTGTTACAACAACAAAAAAATACAACACTATTTTGTCGTTCCTCTTACCTATGTAATCATTCTTGTAATGCGGCGATATTTTTCTACAGCAACTTATCTGCATAAGATGGTTTTTATTTGATACCTCTTAGATTTATCATAATTTTATTGCCGGCAACTGTTGATAAGTATAAACGTCGTAGCAAATCGCATAGACCATTACCGTAAAACGAGCATGTGGGTCACCCGATGGTAAGTGATCTCCACCACCCACGTAAGCGCACAATACCAAAATAATCATAGGCGCGTTGCTGACATTAATATGGGATAATTAAGGGATTGGGAAGAGGAGGGGGATTTAAGCCTCCGGATATTTCACTCACCGTACGAAACGCAACAGCAAGCCTCTACTTTACGTCGGTTTTCTGTGAGACAGTGGTAACGACTCGGTCTAGTCGGCCCATTCGTGCTGTAAACAAAACTATCTACAACATGTACATGTCAATATTTTTTTAAACTAGATTATATTTTCATTTTCACCGGCATTTCGTGGCTAGCCATGAGAAGAAATCCTGAAACAAACTCATGGGTTATGGCCTCTTGATCTGAGATGATCAAGTTGATTGTGATGATTCGTATAATTATTTGTATCCATCAAATGAGCGATCAACTCGTAATAAAAAAAACCTAAGGCTGTTTTTCTTTATTATCCTTGCTCGGCAAAGTGACTACGCCACACCTGATGGTAAGTGCTACACTTCTACAATCCAGGAATAGTGTCGACCAACGACCAACAATGTGTCTATTGTAGGTCGGCAAGATCATGCCGGCCTGCTTAACTTAACAATCAAATAAACTAAAATTGTATCCTTTCAAACAATTTGTCTAGCCGTTTCTTTTCAAACTAAGGTTGGACATTAAAGTACTTACTTAGATGTGTTTTTTATCGATGTTCCAGATTAGGCGTAAAAAAAGTATTTTTCTTTATTTTGAGTTTTGTTTCACTTCGCGTATTTATAATGGTTAGGTTTATAACTGTCTGGGAATTTGTTATTGTTTGACATTTGATTTGGAAAATTATATTTTAATTTACGTAACAGAATGTTAAATTGATTTACACTACATAACAGTAATAAATAAACATTAAATGTTGTTACTCTAGTATTATTTTTTACCTTGTTATTTTTTGAACATTTTGAATGTTTCTCAGAATTTAGTTTATTTTACTTAAGGTTTGTGTACTTAGACAACAGAATAGTCACAATTAACTATACAAAAGGTCTGAGTAATCTCTACATAGTATAAAATGAAGTCGCTTCGACTGTCTGTTCGTTTAGATCTTTTAAACTATTCAACGGATTTTAATGCAGTTTTCAGCAATATATAGAGTAATTCATGAGGAAGGTTTATATGTATATCACGCTATGCCCATGGGAGCAGGGCAGTAACATTCAAATAAAACCGCGAGGGACAACTAATATGAAATAAAACACACATTCCGCGTCTGTTATAGCTTATATTTAATTCCAATACATTCGTTATACATAGTTCCCATACACAATACAAGTTATATAAGACTGTGACAGGGTGGCCGACTTATCAAATATGATTAAATACACTTAAACACGAGTTATGTAATTACGGTGTCTTCAGAAACATAATATTAAGTCTTATACTAACACCAAGAGATTAAAATATTATATGACTAAAAACCCGGTGATTAAGATCGGGGTCAAATCTTCCATTAAGTTTGTCGTTCCAACACGCCACCCCCCAGGACTAGTGTTCCCCCCACAATAATCCCTGCTGTCCGGGGGAGTATACTTATTTTTCCTACACAAAATGTTACATCGACATACAATGTGACATTAGAGTCCATCTGTCAACATTTACAAGAGTGGAAGAGTCACGGTCTAGATAGTTTTGTATACAGCACGAATGGGCCGGCTCGACCGGGTCGTTACCGCTGTCTCACAAGAAAAGTCACAGTAGCGGCTTGCTGCATTTCGTACGGTGATTGAGAAATCCGGACGCCCAAATCCCCGTCCCTTTCCCAATCTCTTCCCTTTAAGGTCGGTAACGCGCCTATGATTCTTCTAGTATTGTAGGCGTAAATGGTGGAGATCAGTTACCACCGGTGACCCACTTGCTGGTTTGCCGATCTATACTATAAAACATTATCAGTATATAAACAAATATACGAAGGAAACACTTAAAGAACCAAGTATGCTACATGGTGTATTGCACCGGAGTGTTGCCAGCAGAGCAGATTTTTTTTTATCCTGGCTCGGCAAAGTGACTACGCTACACCTGATGGTAAGTGTAGCGCAATCCAAGAATAGTGTCGACCAACGATAAACAATGTGTCCATCGTCGGTCGGCAAGATCATGCCGGCCTGCCAAAGGGCCAAAGGGGAGGGGAAGGAAAAGGGATGGTAAAAGGGTTAGGACCAGGGGGCAAGCCCCCTAGGGAGAACCGGATATACACTGGGTGACCCCGGAACGCGACCCACAGAAGGTAAGCCACTATGGCAGGTTTTAGCACCAGTGTACATGGCATACTTTGAGACATTACACTGCCATCCTATCCTGACCATTCACGGTGGCTTCCAATCGTCGCGCCTGCTGCAACCGGTTGGTTTTATTTCGTTCGTTCTCATCCCACGCTGAGCTCCGAACGCCATTTTGTAAGTAAAGTTCGTTGTACTTCGGGAATGTTCGGAACTGATTTCGGGTCCTTTAACTGCCGATGCTAGGTCACGTTCAGAGGCATCTCTAGCCCATGTACCGCCCGTGTGCAATCATTACCCTAGCGCCCTTTAGTAAGTGCACGATCAAAATGGAATAGACCTAAAATACTCGGCCGGCGCCCCCTAGAACGCTGCGCCCGTGTGCACCGCACACACACCACACCCGGTAAAGACGCCTCTGGTCACGTTGGACTTATTAACTCCCACCCCTACTGGATACATAGATTGCTTTTTGGGATTGAAAGAATAATTATCAGCTCGATTTTCGGTTACAGGTGCATCTGAAAGAAAATATATACGTATATTAAACACTTATAATAACTTTACTTTATGTAGTTATTAGTTTATTAGAACATCGGTATTCGGACATCTGAGATGAGATTTTTGTTTGATTGAATGACGAGACGAGCAAGGCGCTCGCTTGATGGTAAGCGCCACGCCTGTCCATAGACAGAAGCAACACCACACATAACGTTGAATTACAAAGCACTGCATGGCACTGAACTGCCCTAGCCACCCTGAGACATAAGAGTTCTTAATAAGTTTCATAAAAATCTCATAATGCCCAGTAATTTCACTGACTTCAGTGACCTTCAAACCGAAACAGAAACTGTTCTGTTCGGTTTAAGCACTGGCTTACACACTATTGCTAGGCGGCAGAATTAGATAAAGCGGTGGTGCCAACCCAGACGGCCTCTCGCATACGAGGGACCTACCACCTTGTAAGATGAGATGAGTGGTCGATAAGTTCTCGAGGTGAACGTCGCACATGCGCACAGATGGCGCCGTCCATTTTAAAGTATGCAGTATTGATTCATGCGCCACCATTTTGCGGTTGGGTTATACAATCGTATTTCCATATGAAATTACAAGTTAAAAACCTAAAAACCCGAAATGCGGTATGATTGCCATCCGTCGATATTTTTCTTACTTTCCTTCGTATTTCGTCATCAGATCTTTACGAGAATATGGAATCTCACTCAAAATAAATCTTATCAAACATAAAAGAATTATGGAATGACTGACTACTATAACTTCGGTATTTCTGCACCGATTTTAAGAATAATATTGTATAATATTTTTTTTACACAAACACATCCTTAACAAAAACTGAAAGTCGAATGATAAAAAATAGGTATGAGTTCGGTGGTAACAATCGCTGTCATGGCACCGAATGAAAATTAAACTTTTTAAATTTTACCTCAGTTATTTTTGTATATGTGTATTATTGATTAAACTTACATGTATGGAAAGCAGATATGTGGGTGTTTCTAGCAGCCATACTGCAGGGCTGCGCTACGTGCGGTCGCGGAGACTCTTCACCCACGAATGGTTACAGCAGACCGGGCGGTGGGCGGTGGCTACATCCTGCGCCGCACCGCCTATTGATCTACGTTTCAAGTAGTGATGAGAACCGATTACAAATTTGAGAACCGATTTTTATCGATTACTTAGGAGAAAAAACGGTATTTTTATGTTTTATAGGGTTTTTTAAAATAAGAACGTAACAACAATTTTCAAAATCAAATATTCCTCTCCACTAGCACTATAAATTGTCGATGGTACCTTTTAAAATGAACTAACATATTAAAAGTTACTCCACCGATCTAATATCTTGCATTAGGAAGTCGCATTAACTTTTTTAGAAAACCTCATTTTATAGATTTACGTTATACTTTCGGCATCATGCAATGTAAAAAATACTTAGTAATATAAATTTAAGCCGTTTTTTTAGCAATTTGGTGAATACCTGTCAATATTGTGAATGAGCTAACGTCAAACGATGCCGCTTCAAAAAATTGGGACATGCCAAAAGGTAGTTTGAGACGGATAGGCTTCTAGCAATCGTGTTTAATACATTGTTATAGACCTTGATATCTGGTATTCCTCGTGATTCATTATTTAAGAGATAACAACCTGGTTTGGAAGGCACTCCCGCTCGAAATCAGGACGTCCACAGCACGGCTGGCTTTCAAGACTGGCTTGCTCGCAGATTCTCCACGCTAGATATTAATGTATATATTATACTAGCTTTTGCTTGCGGCTCCGCCCACGTGAACTGCTTTTTCTGGGATAAAAAGTTTCCTATCACCCAAGTCAGGTCATACCCTGTCTGTATACCAAATTTCATCAAAATCCGTTCAGTAGTTTCAGCGTGATTGACCGCCAAACATCCAAACAAATAAACTTTCACATTTATAATATTATTATATTATATTATTATTTTATTATCTATTATATTATCTATATGTATTTCTAAATACATAAATAACAATACCTAAAGGAAAATTAAAAAATATCCCGTTTTCAATATATACGCGTATGACAAATCTTAAATAGTCCCTTAGTTATTTAATCGATATCAGTTCTCGTTTTCTACTGCACCTAGTTTATTGTTACACATGTCTAAACAAAAGTCGACCACAGCAGTTAAATTCATAACCTTTTCTCATAGATGTACCAAGTAGGATTGATAAATTACCATGCGGGGAAGGCAAGTTTTTCAGGCAAGACACATTTCAGATGGCGCCACTATAGTTCAAATCCTTGATCAATACGCTATGTCGCGTCAGGGAGTGTACAGGCCGATCTGTCTTTGTTTCGTGGCCACGCGTGCGTGACAGACGTATCACACTTGACCGTCAATCTGCAGTTACTAAATTTGAACAACAGATGGAATAAGTGTTCATTAAACGTGGGTCACATTGCAATTTTAACGGCAGTTATGTGAGTGGGTCTCGATACATGGGCGATGTTCGTGTTTCTGGTGCACTAATCAATGTGAATAACAAAATGGCGGTCGACTTTAATGCGCATGTGCAAGGCTATGCACACTAAAACAGGTGAGCTCCATACTTAGAAGTAAGTCTCACAAGGTTCCCTCGTATGCGAGAGGCCGTCTGGATTGGTACCACCGCTTTATCTATTTCTGCCGCCAAGCAACAGTGTGTAAGCACTATTGTGTTTCGGTTTGAAAGACATTGAAGCCAGTGAAATTACGAGACTTAACATCTTATGTCTCGGGGTCACGAGCGCAGTTCAGTTCCATGCAGTGCTTTGTAATTCAAAGTTCTGTGGGGGTGTTGGTTTTGTTTATGCGCAGACGCGCTTAGCATCAAGCGAGGGCCTAGCTCGTCTCGTCATTCAAATAAAGAAATTTAAATGTGTACGACTGTTGGTTGAAAAAAAAATGATTTATATAATTAATATCATATAAAGTTTTACACTTTTTAACGTGTTTTATTTACAGACCCATCACGAGAACAATGTAAGCATCTAAATGTTCAAAAATAATTCAATTTACACAAGCCCCCAACAAAAATCCATAAACTATCTTCACGATGATCCAACACGTTACTCAAATTGTAACAAATAATACATGAAATGCACTTAAAAGGCTTAAGCAGCTGTAAACAAACAAATTAAAGGAAAATGACTATATGTTGAGAAGGGGATGCACAAGAGCTAATATTGTGGAGGAAATAGAGCTGTTGTCATGATGTCATCCGTGTCAACCAATTTTGTCGACTGTAGCCACATCAAAGCCGGCCAATACATTCGAGAATTCGATTCGAGAATACTGGATTTCAAGGTATTGTCGATATAACTTTAAGCCTCGTATTCATTGATCATCATCATCATCATCTATAACACGAAATGTTTTTATTATGTTTTTATATTATGATTATGTTTTAAAATCGGAATGCAAAAATATTAAACTGCTACATACATTAATTACATAAATCATCTAAACTAATACTACAAAGAGGATAGATTTGATTGTTTGTTTGCATTGAATAGGCTCAGAAACTACTGAACCGATTTTAAAAATTCTTTCACTACTACAATCCTACATTATCCCTGATGAACATAGGCGATATCAATAATATAACGATGCAGAATTTCACGCGGGCGGAGCTGCGAGCGAATGCTAGTCTAGTATACAATGACGAGTGTCATGCACACATAATTGAGTGATTCAGTGACTTTTAGACGAGACAAATCACACTTTAACATAACTATTAATGCCAATCTTTGTAAATACTTATATCTTTCAATTATGGATTGGTTTTAATGTATATACTATGCTATGCGTTGTTTCGTCATCTGGTATATTATTGTTTTGACGCGAAAGTCGATCATCGGCTGACATCGATGCGATGCGATTCTTTAAATAACGCAATTCTAATACGAGTAGCATAGCGAATTACCCAACAGATCAATGCGTGCAATGGAATGCATGTTTATGTATTTTTATGCTTTTTGAGTTGGTTCCAAATTCTAGTGTGCGAATGTGATGTTTTCCTTAAGTTTTATTTATGTATATTTAATTTTATTTTTATCCTCTACGCTCTGTCACCTAGATTTGTTGTGATTAATATATATATACCTGTGTTTGTACAGCGAAATTATACAAAATATTATATTTAAAACAGATATTGCTTTTAATGTCCCTGCTGTATTTTCTTTATTTATATAATTCTTCTGTATGCGTATTTTTCTTTGTATGCGTGTCACTGATCTCCTTCTCTGCTGGAGCGATTTTGATGTAATTTTTTGTGTGTATTGTTCTTGGTCCCTGGATGGTTTAAATTTACAAATGGACCCGTGCAATCGGGTTCTAGGCTTTTTAAGGCAGGACAACATCAGCTGGGCCCGCTACTATATTATACACCCGATTTACTGTACATCAGCTGAGCTTCCTAATTGGTCCAGTCATTTTAGCTTAAATTAGGTAAGAATCTCGGAATTCGAGATACCCGGCTGTAAGTCTGTAAATACTTGTATATTGACACCCTTAAAGTTTTCTCAAAACCTACATATGGTAGGGTGTGCGCAACTATTAAATTTCAAGGTCAAAGGTCACAAAAGTCGGTTTTTTGCGCTTTTTTTGTAAATATCTCATTTCCTATGGGTTTTTTGCTATTTGTATTCAATATCAATATTGTAGAATACAAAATTTTCTACAAATTTTGTTTAAAACTTTTTTTCATACGGTGAACCGTTTTCGAGATAGACGGCGGAGAGCGTGCGGTCACAGGATCACTTCAGGTCAAACGGTGCCTCCGGTCGAAAACGCGCCATATATAGTTGATGAACTATCGATAAATCAATGATTATAAATATTTGTAAATTTTTATTAACTATTATGTTATACTAGATTTTCTCGCGGCTCCGCCCGCGTGAACAGCATTTTCCGGGATAAAAGTAGCCTGTAACCGTCTGCAGGGCTCCATCTGTCTCTGTAGATAAATTCATCAAAATCGGTTCAGTGATTTAGGCGTGAAAGCGTAACAAACAAACTCAGTTTCGCATTTACTTTCACCCCCTTTTTCATCCCTTATTAAATAAAATTTCCAAAATTCCTGAAACACGTATTTATTTATTTTACGTCAATAACCGAAATACAAAATTTCGTTCATGTAACTTTCAAAATGACGGACTTGTGACCGCGCGCTCTCCGCCGTCTATCTCGAAAATGGTTCACCGTATGAAAAAAAGTTTTAAACAAAATTTGTAAAGAATTTTGTATTCTACAATATTGATAATGGATACAAATAGCAAAAAACCCATAGGAAATGAGATATTTACAAAAAAAGCGATTTGTGTGACCTTTGACCTTGAAATTTAATAGTTGCGCACACCCTACCATATGTAGGTTTTGAGACAACTTTTAGGGTGTCAATATACAAGTATTTACAGACTTACAGCCGGGTATCTCGAATTCCGAGGTGAACCTACTAAAATGACTGGACCAAATTGTTTTCTCTTTTGATGTATTTGTTTGTAGAAAATTAAATATATATGTTCTAGATAATTAGTAGTAGTATCTATTTAGGATCCACTGATAATAAAAGTAAAAACATTAATTAGTCTGAAATCAAAACTATTTTACAAAACAATACATCAAAATATATTTTAGAAATCGGTTGTATTATATTTTGTTATATCTATTCAATATTTAATTTCAGATTAAGAGCAGCAGCTTCAGAATGTTAACATCACGGTTCTCATCCTGAAGCAGTCATCGGGTTCACCGATCGACCATTATCCTAGTAATGATCTTCTCGGCGTCATACTAAGGTCACTATATTTTCTACAGTAATCACAGTACTCCTGTCAATAATCCTGTCATAGTGACTGATAGGTCGTATAAAATTTCCTAGTTTCACTACTAGTAACTACAACATTTTTATAGTTGAGAATTACTTTTAAATGGGGAACAAAAGTTGTTCTTTATGGGATTAGCTATCTAGTCCTGCGAGGTTGTTGATGTTTTAAAAGTAACCCTGTATAACATACTGTATACTTTAAGAGACATGATGTAGCCCATGAATTTAGACGTCATAACGCACTACCACTTCCACCCACTCCTTTAGATTAGTTCCAATTTAAATTCATTAAATTTATCCAATTTAAATATATACATTAAATCAGTTCAAATTTCTGTTGCACGATAACTTGTTTTCTAAACCTATCAAATGTATAATATTCCAGAATCATCACAACACTACAACCAACGACGCTCAAAAGCCAACATCGTAGCAACGGTATTACCAGAGCTGTAGGTGTTCATGCCAGATGATAGTTTACCAGGTGATTTACTTGCATGTTTTTGAGTGGTAGAGCCACGCTGTAGACAGTTTTATCTACAGCATGAATGGGTCGGCTTAATCAGGTCTCACAGAAACTGACGTAAAGTAGCGGCTTGCTGCCGCGTTTCGTAAGGTAAGTTCTCGGGATGGCAAAATCCCCCTCCCCTTCGCACCCTCAATTAACCCTTTCCTTTAAGGTCGGCAACGCGCCTGAGATTCTTATAGTGTTGTGGGCGAACATGGGCAGTGGAGATCACTTACCATCGGGTGACTTTGCTCGTCTGCCGGTCTATGCTATAAAAAGGGTACAGACGAATTGTATACCTCGTTCTTTTTGAAGTAGTGAAAAGAATAGCACTTGCACGTAAGTGCAAATACTTGGAAATAAGTTTGGCTAGTGTTTAATTGCTTTCCGATTTGCGCAGATTTTTTAAATTTGGTTTACAGAATATTCCTTAATATATACATATTTTCAAAGTTATTCAGATAACACTCATTTAAGGACAATGAATTTAGCAAAACAAAATCAGTATCTCCATTTGAACTTGCTGTGGGTTGATTCCACGTCCAGTTGTAATATTAATGTCAAAAGATGCCCCATCCAAGTAATAAGCCATTTTAACTACTTTTTTCAGGAACAGCCAGACCTTCAACGTTCGGCTTAATGATGTCTGCTGGCAACAGTTGGTATTCACTCTTCGCTCGTTGTTGTCATTCTAAACACCGTTGCTTGCTGCTAACGCTATTACTTTGATAATGGTGCCAATTCTGTTTTACTTCTTATTCAATTATACTAAAAAATCAAATTATCTTATTTTAATTTAGATATTTGGACTATGCTATTCTATTGTTGTATCAGATTTAAATACTTCAATACAAATGCTTGATATTTTGACATTACTAAATTGAACTAAGTCAGTCGCACTTGTACATGAATCACATTTAAAAATACCTAAATAAATAAATAACAAGATAAAAAATATGCAAATGTGGAAGTTAAGTAACCTGAATCAATTTTAATTATGTTATATGAATATAGATTTAGCTTTGTTACCTTATATTTAAATAATACATCAACCTATACGAAATGTCCTTTGACAGGAACAAACTTAATTTGAGTGATTTTTGGTCTACTTTAGGGAGTACTGTGACAGCAGAATTGGTAGGAACCTCACATACTTTGGCGAGCCAACATCACTTATATAATAAAGTTTGTACGTTATTTTTACTTTAATTCATTTTTATTACATTTTCTTATTATTCATATACCCATGTTTTTATAAATTAGTTTGTGATGATTAAAGTATGTTTCACTATTAATGTTTTGTAGATAATTAAAACACATTTATCCGTACTAACAAAAACTCTACGCATTACTCCCAATTACCTAAAATTGTTTATGATCAATTCTGAGACCATTCTGAACCAAGATCGTAAGTGCACGCATATTGCGACACCGAGCATTGAAGCTTGGCAAGTATCAGGGAATGCGAAGACCCCTTCATCCCGGAATGAAGTTAATCGAATAAGAAGATACAGAGTTGGAAATATACATCTTTCCACTTCCCTCCATAACAAAGCGGGAGATAAAACAATGAACTAAAGAGGTAATGGTCTCAAGTGTTTTGAGGACATTTACAACTGGTGAAGCCAGAAGTAAAGCACCACGGGCATTATTTACTAGCTCCTATCATGCGAACTATCAAAGTTAATTCCAGTATGGCCAAAAACGGCGAAATGCACTTAATTCCTTCTTCGTGAGATGTTGAGAATGCAAATAAATTCATATTGCGCTCATCAAGTTAAAGAATACACACCTAAAGGATATGATGGTGATATTTTGGGTTAAGGATATAATTTACACTTAAAATTGCCATGGCCCGTGAAAAATTGTGAAACACAACGATACATTTTTTATGATTTCTTAGGTTTACGCGAATATTACACATTAATATAAAACTAATTGCAACCGATTTTATCGCGGTTTTTTATAAATGTTGATTCTGAGGTTTCGAAAGCTTTTCAGCCTTCGTCCCGGGGTAAACTCACAGTCTTAATAAACCGCGATAATATCCTTTGAAATTAGTTTTATTTCAATTATCAATTTTTTGCCTAGTTTTTGTTCAATCACAATGAGTAAATCAGTGTCTAGACATGTTTTGATATTATTTAAAAAGCAGCTAGTTTTTATTTAATCATCACTGATAAAAAAATATTTTTTCACTATCTTGCTGAGATTTTGTTTTTCTTCATCTTCTTTCACCTGCTTTTATCTCACTCACAGTGGAGTTGGAGCAACATGCTTGTTTTTACTCACGTTACAGAAAGAGTTGGCTTGTAGATACGATCGGTCGCCTGCCTGACCTCAGCCCCTTTGGGAAACAAACACGCCCAGACCCGAAACAAATATTTGTGGATCACATAAACATTTGTCTCGGTGCGGGGATCTAAACCGCGACTTCTCGCTTCACAGCCGGCTACTCGCGCACTGTTCCACAGACACTGAGAATCTTCCTGATATGTTGTTGTATTGCGATAAGTATTAATCTTTAAATATTTAAAGGAGTGTAAGTATTCGAATTTTATTTTTCATTTAATTCGTGAAGCATTGACATTGATCAATATATTGTAGCAATTATGGTAATTGGTTTGGATTCTATTTTACTAAATTCAATAATTTAAACTAATTTTCTGTCGTAGTTTTCTTTTTGTGTCAAAACCAATTTAAATTAATTAATTTAGCAAAACAAAATCAGTATCTCCATTTGACCTTGCTGTGGGTTGGTTCCTTTTTGCTAGGTCCTATTTAATGTGCTTGATATATAATATGTTTTGGTGAAATTAGTCTGGCTAGATTCCTTTAATAATAATCAATAAATTAAATTAAAGACACCCGATAAAATAAATAAAATAAAATACCTACATGAATATGGCAATTTTTTAATCGACAAGTCATTCTTTTCGAGGATAGCTTAAGCGGATCAAAAACAAGCCCACTGAGTTTGTTTCGCCAGGTCTTCACAGGCAGGGTCTCGTTTGGATCTGGTGGTAGTTTTAAAACAACAATCTGGAGATACACATGATCCGTATTAATCTGCCTTATAACTAACTATATATATAAAAGGCTTTGTATTTCCACAAATAATTTGGATTGAAAGACCGTGAACATCAATCAGAATGACTGGCCAAAGTTAAAGTTTAATAAACGATTTCATTTCATTTCATTTCATTGGAAAGAGATTTGAAGTTACAAATATTATTTACAAATAGATCGGCCACAACTGATATAGTTTTAATTATATTATATACTTATTTTAATGATATCGCCAATGTCGAGGATTATATTGCTACAATATATTTGAGTGAATTTAGCCTAGCTACATTTTTTGTAATTATTTTTTTGAGTTTATCTCTGCATAAATATGCTACTATTATAGCCTTGTTATTTTCTTAGAGCATGTAAAGAATTTAAGTGACGCAGTATGCCTAGGAATTTCACATAATTAATCGACTTAGGAATTTTCAAGAACCGTCATTCTGTGGACCTATGCGAGATTCCACAGGAATGATAAGCCAATATGTGAGGTACCAGATCGGGATGCGAGACTTGTCGCTTATCGGTAGTACATTGACAAGTCTATGAGTTTTCTTTTGAAAGACAAAAAACAAAAGCTGTATACAGAGTTACTTTTAAAACACCAACAACCTCGCAGGACTAGATAGATAACCCCATAAGGAACAACTTTTGTTCTACGACTTTTGAAAATTTGTTAGAAATCTTTTCATATAAAAATGAGAATTAATTTAGTTTTCGACTTGACTATTTATATCGCTACGCGCATCGCAAAGATTACGTAAACAAACCCCTGCGTAGCGGGTGCAGCGCTAACGTCTTTAAATTTGACCCATTTATCTAGCCGCTCTAGTATTGAGTTATGTCCGAACTCGCAGAACACAAGTTGTTCCTTATGGGGTTAGCCATCTAGTCCTGCGAGGTTGCTAGTGTTTTAAAAGTAACCCTGTATATTAATGGTTGCTTATTGTGGATTATTTATACAATTCTAAGACTACTTCCATCATCACTTCAGTCAATGAAGTTGATATTGTTATGCTTTGCTGGGCATTTAACTATGAATGATATTAATTGATTGTTTCACAGTTCATATGTAAACGCTACTTATAATATGAGAGTAAACATTTAGAAAGCGTACATCAAATTAAATCAGCTGTATAATGTATTATTTATTGAACATATTCAACAATATTGTGAAACTTCCTCTTAATATTACAATGCTTAATTTATCAATAGGAGTTACGTTGAGAAATGACGTGTCCATGGGCGCCGGCAGCAGGGTGCAAAGGGTGCACTTGCACCCCCCTACCAGGAAAGAAAATACGTAGAAAAAATACATGTTTTTTATAAAGTTAGATACTCTTTTTTGAAAAATCGTACATGGAATATATTGCATGCCTGATTTTCCAACAAACTATGAGGTAAAATTAGTTTATAATATTGAATTTAGTAAAATCAGTATCTCCATTTGAATTTGCTGTGGGTTGGTTGCTGTTTGCGTAAGTAGGTCCAATTGAATAAAAGACAAATGGTTCGACAGCAATGACACCTGGCTTTGATAATCCAGCCATTACCGGCGAATAACTAAAGTTAATTACAAAATTATCTAACCGGATAGCTTATACTATAAGGATGAGACAAGCAAAACATCTAATATACGCTCTTGTGAGGAAATTTTCTGAAAAATCTCTGTCTATTTCTGCCGCCAAGCAACAGTGACATTGAAGCCAGTGAAATTACTGGGTATTATGAGACTTAACATCCTATGTCTCGGGGTGAGAGGCGCAGTTCAGTGTCATGCAGTGCTTTGTAATTCAAAGTTCTGTGTGGTATAGCTTCTGATTATGGGCAGGCGTGGCGCTTATCATAAGGCGAGTGCCGTGCTCGTCTCGTCATTCAATGAAATAAATAAAATAGTTTCAGAGATGATGAAATTACTACTATTTAAGGTATGATTGCTGGTAGTAATTATAACTCGCTATAATTAATGGTGAAGAGATTCATCGTGAGAAAATCAGAGAATTCTAAATCATAATTTAGACAGTATCCTATACCGCATTATGCCATCGTCAATTTGCTGTTAATGAATTCGTAGCCACTACATACTGATCGGTGCATATTAATGCATTCTGGATTAAGAACTATATTTTTTCAATATTTGTGATTACGTTGGATTTGTTTTATAGCAGACTTGATAACCCAGTGGTATTCCCTGCGGACATAAGAAGAAGGATAGGATAAGTGATGATGGATTTTTAGTTGGAACGATCTTTAAAAAGATTTAGAATGAAATAGAATCTTTAAAGGCATGGAAGGGGACATTTATAGGGAAAGGAGACTTTTTGGGATGCGTAATATGCTCGTAAATGAAATCGAATAAAGTGAGTTATCATCATCATCATCATCAGCCACAAAACGTCCACTGCTGAACATAGGCCTCCCCAAAGATTTACAGACCGACCTGTTGGAAGCGGCCTGCATTCAGCGACTTCCTGGGACCTTTATCAGGTCGTCTGTCTACCTTGTAGGTGGACGTCCAACGCTGCGCTTGCCAGTACGTGGCCTCCATTCCAGAACCTTTCTGCCCCATCGGTCATCGGTTCTGCGAGCTATGTGGCCTGCTCACTGCCACTTGAGTTTGCTAATCCGCTGGGCTATTTCGAATAATTAATAATAATTATTAATCTAAGGTGAGCTATAAAAAGAAAAAAAAAATATAAAAAAAGCAAACTAATTCATTTCTTGCCATTTTTCTGGTGATATTATGTAAATCATAAAGTTCTGGAAGAAAAGATAAATAATATAATCTAAACTGCGTCGCTATAACAAACAAGTATAGATATAATATATAACAAAATAGAAAATATTCTTCTAGAATATTCCATGCGAAGCGCATGCGCGCGTCGAAGGCTTTCCAATAACAAACGTTCAACGCACATAATACTGGGAAGCATAAGGATGGGATATTTCAGTTCTGTGTCAAATATTTGTTTATTTAAACTTTATATTCATAACATGTATAAATGCCAAAGGCATTCTCTACCAGTCTACCCTTGGGTAAGGCAGAAACGAGACAATGTGAGTGATACACTTACAATAAAATTTATATACATAAATTGTGGAAAATGAGAAGAATATTCTTTCGCTCTATTTAATTTGTCATTAATTAACCAATCAACAGTAATGGTTGCAATGCTATGACGCACACCTGTCAATGGACTTATTTCGAATCATAGTTTAAATTTGTTAAAAAGTTCTGGGCCTAATAAAAACATACATATTTTTGGTTCATTGTTTCTATGACTTTTCAAAATAAACCCATTGCAATTCAATACATTTAGTACAAAGGTGTTCTAACATAAAAAAAATCAGAGTATTACGATCAAGTCAAGTCTGCAAAATAAGTGTTCCTTTCATCTTCGAATGCTAATTTCGAAGTGAATATTTGCCCATTATTTCGAGTTAAGGGCCAAATCACGCGACCACAGGGCATAAAGAACAACTTGGAATCAAGTATGTCATATTTGCCACAACAGCATGAGACGTGCACGCATGTCGCATTTTCAAGGTAGGTCCCTCGTATGCGATAGGCCGTCTGGGTTGGTATCACCGCCGTCTATTTCTGCTGCCAGGCAACAGTAAGTACTGTTATGTTTCGGTTTGAAGGACATTGAAGCCAGTGAAATTACTGGGCATTATGAGACAACATTTTATGTCTCGGGGTGACGAGCGCAGTTCAGTGCTTTGTAATTCAAAGTTATGTGTGGTGTTGATTCTGTTAATGGGCAGGCGTGACGCTTACCATCAAACGAGCGCCTACATAAAAGATTCGGGCGATGAAGTTCTTGAACGACTTAGGCATGTGTTGGTAAAACTGGGAAGTGATGTTTGGTTGCATCTATCTCGACCCCTTCGGAGATATAAGATTGATTCTATGTATGCAATTCAATATTGTCTCATATGTGGGTAATAATGAAATGTTTTTAATATGCTTATTTTATACCTACACCTATCAAAATACCAATACTGAACAATAAATCACGTTCATTTGACATATAACAACCCGAGTCAATCACGACCCACAGGTATTTACAACGTAATATTTCATCGCAGTATAACAGCCCTATGCACGGATAGGTTTCCGGGAAACGAGCGGGTGGGCACCCACCTGTGTTATAGATGGAGCTACTCGTATTTGGGACCTAGATCAATACTGCAAGGGGAGAGAGATCGGGCTCGGGGACACCGTTAAAGTTCGGGGAACGCTCTCGCAACACAGTCGCGTCACTCATGACTGCGATCATTTAAATTTCATCTTGTTGAATTAATTAATTATCAGGCAATTAAATATCCGCGCGTGTGATTGGAAGCGGAGCTCGGCAAGAGCGGTAAGATTATTAGCTAATTCTAAGTATAGAGGATAAGTGTTGAGCCTTAGATTTCTGCTGCTCTGCTGCTCAAATAATAATAACTGAATTTATAACTTTGAGTATGGTGTAACCAAAAACCCTAGATATTTAAAGTGACATAGGATTCTGTATCAAATGTTACAAGTAATATGCAGTTAGTTTTAATCATTTTTAATTATAGGCCTATAATTACGTACAATTAGTTTTAGTATATAAACCTTCCTTCATAATAAAATTTTAAAGTACTAAATAGGTATTTACATTTGTTTTCCTCACTTAATTTACTTTCGCGCCATACTTCAAAGTCCCAATTTGATTAGCCCCGTGTAAAGGGAAAAAGGCAAGGGATGCATAAATCAATAACATTCCAAAATGGCGGACTGCCGCGCATGTGCAATGTGCATGGGTGGAATCTCCAGTAGACTTGCGCGATCCCGACACAGAGTAGGTTAGCGACACAGCTTCGCCGCTCGGTTGCTACAGAGTAATGATATACAGATATATCTTTTGAGATGTTCGGGCCAACGCGACGCATGGATAAGTGCGCAGGAGTGTTAAAAGGGATTTGGATTAATGGATTATCAATAAATATATACTTATAACGGGATGGTTAGCGCTTACTTGGGGAGGCTTACGTCCAACAGTGGACGGCAATAAGCTGAGATGATGATGATAATGATATACTTATATTATTTTAAAACGAATAATTTAGCTGAAATAATAATAAAGTTTGTTTATTGACCACAGAATTGTACAATAAATAACTAATGTACATAGAAAAAGACATAATAAAGAAAAAAAAACAGAAACGGCATAGAAATACTATGGGAGACGAAAATTAGATTTTCTTAGTGCTCTGTGCGCTAAAATCTCACCTTGCCATTTCTACCAACCTTTTTTGGTCCTATTAACCTAGGATAATATTGATTATCAACTGTGATACTCATACCATAATATATAAATATTTATAAAGTTAAATTTATTTATTTATTAGAGATAGCAACAGCTTTAAATATTAATATATACATAATGTGTAATTAAAATTATGGAAGGCCACAATATTAAAAAATATTCCAAATATATCGAACAAGAAAAGTCATTTTACAATTTTCTGAAGATCATCACTATCTTGTATCACAAAGGATGGTGATGGTGATTATCCTTCCTCACGAAGATTTTGCAATTACGTATCCAGACAAATGGGAAACTAGCCTTAGATGCAGCAGCGTTCAGCATCTTTATATAAGACTAGCTGTGCCCGCGAACTTTGTTCGCCACCAAAAAGCTTTCATACAACTGTCATCCCCTATTTGGGCCCTTAAGGATCGAAATTTAAAGAAAAAAATACCCTATGTTTAACTCTGGGTCATCAACTATATTTGTGCCAAAATTCATTGAAATTCAGCGGTTTAGATTTTTCATACAAACTTTCATCCCCTTTTTAAACCCTTCAGGGGTTGATTTTGGAAAAACATATTAGACTATGTTTTAATCTGATGTATAAGCTATATTATTGTAAGGTTTCATTAAAATCCATTCAGTACCTAGTTTTTACGTGAAAGAGGAACAAACATACATCCATCAATCCATCCATACTTACAAACTTTCGCGTTTATCATATTAGTAGGATTTTATAGTAACTCGTAAGATGTTCGTCTATATAAACGAATTTAAACTCTTCAAAAATGTTAGATTTTTTTTTTATATTTTGTATTATTTATTTCAATATTTTTGACGAGCTATATAGTCCATTAGATTCTAAGAACATCTTAGAAAAATCCAATGTTTCGTGTAACTTATTCTTTACTTCATATTTATGTATTATTAAAATTATCATAATTTTTTGTTTAAATTATCTGGGTATCAATATCTGACAGAACCTTGATATTAATGCCATGCTTGCGCTCTTTGCGAATAAAATAATTTGGTATAGCGGATATTCTGTATACTTGCGTGTTGTTATATATTTTAATATTACTTTCTATTCTATCTTTTTTATCATGTTGTGTCCATCGCCTTTTAGTTTTATATGACAATACATTTTTACTTACATAGTTTTTATGCCCTCAAATGCTTCTCTACTTCTTGATACTTCTCCGCCTCCTTTTTTTTAACAGTTATTCATTGTTTTATTTCTGAGCTGCTATGCGAATATTGTTTATTTATTGCTCGTGAATAGAATACTTTTGAATTTATTTGCAATTAAGCTGAGCGTGAGTTTTATCACCATTTTTTCAAATTGTTGAAGTATATAAAATTTTATATATTCTATTCTATATTTTGTTCAGCAATATATTTATATCCTAGCGCGGCAAAGTAACTCCACTACACCTGATGGTAAGCCACCACCGATAAACAATGAGTTCATCGTTGTTCAACAAAATCATGCCAGCTTGTAAAAATGCTTCTTCCCTCTTCGGAGAGGGCAAGAAGTAAATCGAAGGGCCTGCGACAGGACAGGCGGATGACCGATGCAGGCACAGGGATACAAGGATGTACCCCTGTACCCGCCCCAACCAACCGTCAAGTCATGTCGCAAGCCCCTCGGGAAAACCTGAGAAGAACACTGGCTGATCCTGGAACGCGATCCACACAGGGTGTGTGGGTCACTATGACAGGTTTTAACACCATGTGTATGGTGGTCGTTATCCGAGTGGATATGAATATCCTACCACCAGCCTAAATATAATCTAACTAAATATCTCTCTAAATATAATATCGACCGTAAGAACATTGCGTCTGTCGATGATCGGCATTATTATGTCGGGCGTATTTATTTAACACTCGTTATTCTATATCTACTTACAAAATGTGGAAGGATTTATAATCTGAATTTTGCACATAATGAATTGAAGTGATAACTTCTTATGGGAGGGTGAACCGAAACGTTCCGTAACGCGAGCGGTCCATCGACCAGCCAGCGTTAGACGACCTCCCTGGAACATCGATAATTTCAAAGTCCCAGGTGGCGTCACACAGTGACCATTCGGCTTGGACCGGACTTTCACAAGACTTTGACAGGACTTTGACTGGACTTTGACCGGGCTTTGACAGGGCTTTGACCGGACTTTGACAGGGCTTTGACCGGACTTTGACTGGACTTTGACAGGACTTTGACCGGTATTTGACCGGACTTTGACCGGACTTTGACAGAACTTTGACATGACTTTGATAGTACTTTGACCGGACTTTGACCGGACTTTAATCGGACTTTGACCGGACTTTGACCGGACTTTGACAGGACTTTGACCGGACTTGAGTGCAGTGCAGAACAATCCAATGAAGTGATAACTTCTTATAGGAGGGTAAACCGCTTGGTAACGTAACGCGTTACGGCGCCACTCTCTGGCTTCCCTTTCTCTCACGCATACGGTAGCAGTTGGCAGGCTCCTCCGCTCTCACTTTAACCGACATTAGTTTAAGTTATCACTTCTGTCCAGCGTCCCGAGACGCACACTTTTTTTTAATCTATTTTTTTTTTATAAACTACGCTTGCACCAGGTGGTACCATCAGGTGTAGTGCAGTCCCTTTGCTGCCTTCACATACATTCTTTTAAGACCCATTTAAACATACCCAGTATAATATTAAAGTCTTTCAGCTATTTCATTTATAATTATTAATAATAAATATGTGTTTATGTATATTTTTCCAATATTATAACCGTCAAAAGTAAATTACTTTTGAGCTACGATAATGCTACGATAGCCCAATATTTAACAAATATGTCACGCAAAAACTAACCAAATGAATGAAAAGAAATAAAGAAAAACTTATGATAAATACGGCATTTTATTTACGTAATGGAATGTGGTTTTTTAATAGATTTGTCTATTTGTTTCAGATATCGCTCCTGTGTATTGGGTGGAACCGCGTTGAGCAGTCGTTGCAAATTTACCAGCCAAGTCTGCTCCATCTGTGTCGGCCGCTATGGCGCAACCATCAGAAAATAATCCTCAATGTACAGCTGATAATATTATACGATCAGCCGGCGTCATCGCATGCTCGGCCACCGGATACGCTTGTCTGGTGGAAGATCTCATGGAAACCAGCGACATAATGGAAAGCCAAGTTAATATAAATGCGCCTACATCTGGTTCCCCGCTAGTCGCTGCTAATGAGATCGTACAATCAGCTAGCGTAATCGCGTGCTCAGCTACCGGCTACCCCATCCCCGACGATACTGTTGAGCACTCGTTTATGGTGATAGAGGGTGCCGCCGCCACTGACGAGCCAAACATACCTGATACGCTCCCTCCAAGCGTGTCAACAAGCTCAAGCGGCAGCTACTTACACGACACTCACACCAGCGATGAATCGGGCGCCAGGCTTGTTGTTAGGAGCTGTTCAACGTTACCTGAAGGAACTGTACCACCTAATCATCTACTGATGTCGGGCAACTCAGCCTCAACTTCTACTGGCATTACACACGGACTTCCAGAACCCCAAGCAGCTGAGGCTTCAACACGTAGAAGCAGTTCAGCACGACGATCTAATACGACTGGAAGATCGCGCAATGCGTCAAGAGACAATGGAAGCTCGTTGAGGCATTCTTCTCACTCCGACCCCACATATTTGTGTCGACTCCATAGAGTCACCCGCTCAAGCATGCGCTCAGGCCATCACAACGTTGCTGATGGTAATATATGCACAGTTGTTTGTACAACTCGAGCAGCAAGGAGCAACAGCTTTAGAGCCAGGAGGGATGCCTTGAAAGCCAGGAACGACGCCTCCCGGGCTAGGAACAGTGCCTCCAGAGCAGCCTCTGCAGTTAATGGGACATCCGGCATTAACACTAGCTCAGCCAGCGGCTCATCTAGCCAAAACACACGTTCGACTGCCGGCACACCCGGCCGTATCACGCGTTCAACCAGTGGCTTATCCAGCTCTCCCAGCTCATCCGGCACCACGTCGCACTCAACCACCAGCACTTCGGGATCCATGAGGCGTTCAGTGAGTGACACAACTAGCATCACTGTCCACTCAACCGAATCCACCAACATCACTGTGCGCAGGGTAGCCACTCCGCTCCCAACTACAGGTGGATCTAGCATGAACAATGGCGCAACTATCAGCAGATCAAGTGCCAAACCACTTCGAGCTAGTGGCGGATTCATCAGGGCCAAGCGCTCTGCTAGGGGAACATCCAGCGCTATTCCACTTCCAGATGGTGACCGATCTGACAGGGTCACACGCTCTGCTAGCGGCACATTAAGCGCTACTCCGCTCCCAGGTAGTGATGGATCCGGAATGACCGCACGTTCTACTACCGTCGCATCAATCGCTATTACGATTCCAGCTAGTGGATCCAGAACCATGGAGCGCACAGCTACTGTTACGTCTGGAACCGTTGTACTTCCAATCAGTGATGGATCCGAAATCACCCCACTTCCAAATAACGACACTGTCCCGAGTCCAATTGGTGACGGATCCGGCGTGATCGCACGTTCAGACACATCGGGCACTATCACACCTCCAGCTAATGGTGTCTCCGGTGATATAGCATGCTCAGCTAACGACATATCTGGTGACATTACCGATTCAAATAACGAAACATCTGGCGCTATCAATGTGACTGCAGCAAATATTACCTATCCACCGGGCAATATATCATATTTAACAACCGACGAGCCGCAGCCAGGGACAAGTGTGCCGCGCACAAGCAACCTCATTATACATTCCGGCAACATTACCGTTCGCCCTCTGAGCCCAGCCATCTCCCTGCCGGACGTTATCCCCGCACCGCCGTCCAACGCTGATTCGGTCCCCGCCATTGCGACGTCATCCAACAGCGATGAACACGCTCCGAGTGTTTCCGCAGGTATAGAGATCGGCGTAGAGTGCTCATATATCATCATTGCAGGACATCCAACCATAGCTGGCAGTGATAGTGCCTACACAATACTATAAGTCCAACCGGCAGCTACGTGCTTCTCCAGCGGAACCGCATGGTGACTTGGTAGTATTGTGTTCTTAGCCAAAATCACTGCGTGGTTGTTTGTAATCTATCATCAAACGTTCGTTCAGAATCTGTTCCTCATTAGTAATATTTCAAGCTACGCTAGTATCACCACATGCATCCCCATTTACACCCGATACATCTTCACAGCATTTTTCATTGATTAATCCATCCCCATTATACACATTGCTTATTGATGCTGCGTATACATCCAACACTTATTTCTAAATACTCTCCATTACATTTTATGAACACATAAACTAGTCAATTAAACGTAATATTTCTAATTATTTATTCAATGAATTGGCAACGAACGGCGCTTTTATGCGTATTTTTAGTTTTATGACTTATTATACTTCAGTATTCAGGGTAATGGTCGTGTTTAGGAATGCTAGGAATACCGCGGCGTTAAGGTGATGTTTCACACCATAGTATCACACATTCCGAAGAAGGAAGAAGCAAATCGAGGGGCTAGCGGCAGGACAGGCGGATGACCGTTGCAGGCACAGGGTTAGAAGAATGTACGCCTATACCCGCCTCAACTAACCATCAAGTCATGTCACAAGCCCCTCGGGAGAACCGTATATACACTGGCTGACCCTGGAACGCGAACCACACAAGGTGTGTGGGTCGAGGTATACAGAACAAAGAAGGAAAAAAAGGCCTTCAATTGTGTGCCCCAGTATGTTATCTGGTGGACATTAAGGGTCCAGGGTCAACTGAAGCCTATGTTACCATCATACGAGACATGTGCATCCAATCCAAGTCTCTGGTTCAGAATGCTGTTGACGATACCCAGCCCCAACCATCGTCTCGGCCCTGAGTCCATTTCTATTTAAAATTTTGCTTGGTGTCACGACGGCGGATATACAGCCACCATGGGTGCTCATATATGCCGATGACATAATGCTAGTGGACAAGGGCAAATAAAGCCTAGAGCAAAGGGTGAACCTGCAGAAAGGCACGCTTGAAAACGGCGATCTGAAAAAAAATATGGTAAAGATAGAGTACATGGCTTGCTGGTGTACAGGCCTGGTTAGTATCTGAATAGGAAATAAACTTGCCGCGAAAACGGATAAGTTTAAATAACTAGGGTCTGTGCTCCACGAGTCCGATCATCTCCACGTCATGTATGCGTTTTGGCGCTACTTTGGCTAAGTGGTGGGAGTTATTTTCAACCATAAGATGCTGATGAGACTTAGAGATTTTATATTTTACTAGGTGACTTCTTCCCTCTCCGAAGAGGGAAGAAACATTTATATAAACTCATTGTCATGATCGTTAGTTTTTGGACTGCACTACGCTTACCATCAGATGTAGTACAGTAACTTTGTCGTGCTCGGATAAAAAAAATATTAATTTTAACGAATTGATTACGAATAATTCGATCACTAACCTATATTCACAACCCTAAGCGGTACATCACTATTTACATGTGCAATATCAGCAAAAATGGAATGTAACTATAACATCAGTGACTTAGGTAACTCGCCGACGGCTCTATCACGCATACGAAATATGAATAATCATGGACAGTAGAAGGGACAGTTGAGAGTCCAGTACACGCTAAATATACACATACATGCGACAAAACCACACACTCCTTCATTCCGTCAATCAGAACTATAATTGAACTGCTTATGTTCAAGATTGTTGTCGATGCCTGTAACACTTGCGCGCAAATTATAAAGCTTATCATCAAATTTTTATTTTTCAAGCAACAATGTGTAAGCACTGCTGTGTTTCGGTTTGAAGGACATTGAAGCCAGTGAAATTACTGGGCATTGTGAAATTTAACTTTTATATCTCAGGGTGACGGGCAGTTCAGTGTCATGCAGTGCTTTATAATTCGAGGTTTTGTGTGGTGTTGCTTTATGGGCAGGCGTGTTGCTTATCATCAGGCGAGCGCTTGGCTCGTCTCATCATTCAATCAAATAAAAATAATACCGAGAAGAGAATAACTAATCCCCCATTATTATCGTAGCGGCATAGTAGGTACTTCATGTTATAATAATGATTGTCATTTACAGATGCAGATGGGAGCTATATTCTGTAATCAAGACGCGACAGATCATTCAACGCATGCTCCGGAGCCGACCCCGTTTGAAGAACTTCTGCTGAAATTAACTATCCTCACTACTTCGATTATATATCAACCAACAGAATTTACCTCCTAAACAGGAGCAGTATAAGAGGTTAAATAATTGAAAGAAAGATATATACATTTTAAATATGCCGTTTCCCCATGTGTGTCTAGTTCCGTCTTTTTCATGGTCTCTATGGCTTTATATTAGTAACGCTGGTTATATTATCCGAGGTTATGATATACCATATCTTAGGTTTAATATAGATAACTTAAATGTGTAGTGTTTTAACTTTACTCTGATTATACAAGTCACATACGAGTATAACTTAGTTTGTTAGAATAAAATAAATGTCTGTGTCTAATTGGACCTACTTACGCAAAAGGGACTAACCCACAGCAAGTTCAAATGGAGATAGGTACTGTTTTTGTTTTGTTCATTTTTAATACTTTTTTTTTCAAAATCGTACATGGAATATATTTCAAGCCTGATTTTCCAAAAAACTACGAGGTAAAATTAACTTACTTTAAATTAATGAATTTAGTAAAACAAGATCAGTATCTCTACTTGATTTTGCTGTGGGTTGGTTCCTTTTTGTGTAACTAGACCCAATTTTGATGTCGTAGAACTAATTATAATTCGAAGGTAGTTTTCAAACATCCCTAGTCATCTGGATTTACCCAAAAAAACACAAGCGGGTATATATAACGTAGGTGATAAGTTTCGAATAAATAATAATAATCAAACGAGCTTTTCTACCCATGGGCGCAATGTATTTTCCATCTATGGGTCTATTCAAAATTTATCATTAGTGAATAAGTGAATAAAATAAGTATATCGGTGTAAGTGAATGAATTTAAAAAAAGTATGTGTGTGTGCAATTCACACACAAAGAAGTGAAACTTCAGAATCATTCAGATTAATTAACCGATAAATTTCAATACGCAAATGCAAAAAATAAATAAATAAATAAAACTCGTGAATACACCACGTTGTTTATAACACATTTTCCGAAGGCTTCGTTGTACGCAGGCGCAGACACGTGATGGCATAGTTGTAATCTATCTCATTCTCTCGCAGGCTAAATCCTATTTATGAATATGTTTATCTTTGTGACGCATTTCGTTTCATCGAGTTTCAAATCACAACGAGTCTATAAAGAAGTTTCACTCCAATAAATGTTTGTATACGTACGTACCTACTTATGCTCATGTAGTTTAATGTTTGGATTAAGTGTTATTCTATATACTCGTACTGTGATGTACTACTGTGAATGGATGTAAAATAAGTGTATATTAGTGACATTATTATGTGTTGTGCCCACGCCAAGCGGGGATATCAATGTGATTGTAAAATAAATGTGATTTGATTAAATAAATGTGACTATATTTTTGGTTTATGATTCACCCCGTCGCGTCGTTCTATATTTGGATTTCATATCAACAGTATAAACTGGGTTAGGTTATTTTTACCCTTCTGATGAATAAAGGATACTGGCGACCCCCGCAGTATCTCATCGGGGTTGAAGGAGTGAAATTTTTTTGAGTTATGATGAAAACAAGAACACCTGCGAAACTCAGTGGTCAGCTCATTTATTGTTAATATGCTTTGACTTAGTTCAAAGAATTATTATCAAAGCAAGAACACCTGCAAAATACATTGGTCAGCTAATTGTTATCATATTTTCAACGGATACAGTTACATAACGTCCTTACGTTAGTAAATAAGCTCACACACGTTTTTTAATGGTCAGCAAGTTGTTATGATGTCATGAACAGGTGCAGGGTGCATAACTAGGTACAAAATGGAGTCAACATGGTTGTAATAAAACCACAAACCATAAAATAAAATACATATAAAAAGATTGTTTCATTTTCAATTTATTATTCACACTTTTACATTACATTTTCATGCGATCTTGGCACCTTTGGCATCTGAAGTTCTCGTTTATCGATTTATCGTAATGAATTCTTTGATCCTTTTACTATCAAGTGGTATAATTTAATTTTGGATGTAGAGGATAGATTCGAAACTACAACACCTAACTGTATCCCCCGATTTTGTTATCATTGGGTTTTTTCGATTGCCCCCGTATTCACGTCAAAAAAAGCTGTACGATAATTAAAAAAAACGTAGTCTTTAATGAATAGGCTTTTTATCAGCTTTTATTAGCTTCATACGTATGTTTGTATGTAACGGAAACTTTGAACATGATTTTGACCTTCAAAACGTCGGATTAAATAGAAATTTGACATACCTACTTATCAAGGACTGATAATAATGAAATTTTTGAAAAAATAAAAAAAGATATTTACACTTTTTCTAAAAAAATACAAATAAATAATAGTTAAAACAAAACTAAAAAACACACTTTTATAGAAAATCCAACTAAAAAATAGAAAATAAAGAAGAAAAAAAATATTTTATTGTAAAAAAAAGCGTGTTTTTTAGTTTTTTTTTAGTTCTTACTAGAGTACGATCGCTTCTCAAAAATATTTGGCAACTCTGCAGTCAGCCGTGTCAACCAGAGACAAATAAACTAGGTGTCTCAGATTAAATATGAACAAGATACGGCCATAGCGTGGCCTGTGGTGAGACATATTATATGACATACATATATACATATTTTAGTGAATATTCTTAAAAGTAAAATAAAATACTATTAAAGGCTATTTATAGTGTATTGCCCTATATCCTTATTTACACATTATTTTATATGCAACATTAATTAAAATATTAAAATAATTAAAAAAATTGTGTGCGTTCGGGACGCTCGACAGAAGTGATAACTTAAACTAATGTGGGTTAAAGTGAGAGCGAAAGGAGCCTGCCTACTGCTACCGTATGCGTGAGAGAAAGGGAAGCCAGACAGAGTGTAACGCGTTACGTTACGAAGTCGTGTCAAAGCTGTGTCAAAGTCGTGTCAATGTCGTGTCAAAGTCGTGTCAATGTCGTGTCAATGTCGTGTCAAAGTCGTGTCAATGTCGTGTCAAAGTCGTGTCAAAGCCGTGTGTAGCGCCACCTGGGACTTCGAAATTATCGATGTTCCAGCGAGGTCGGCTAACGCTGGCTGGTCAATGGACCGCTCGCGTTACGGAACGTTTCGGTTCACCCTCCCATAAGAAGTTATCACTTCAAAAAATCGCGTGTACCCTACGAATAGTGTGAATATCCTATTATTCATAATACCAATTAGTGTTATTAAAATTACGGGATAGTGAATTAAATGTTAGGTTTCACTTAATTTTTGTAATAAAAAGATGTGAATGGTTAATTTATTTATTAACACAAATTATGATACACGGGCTAATAACTTTCTAAGGTGTGGTCAAATTTAAGCAAATATAAGTACTAGTGTACGATATAAGTATTTCAACTGTAGTACCAAATTATGTGAATGCATTGCTAGGACATAAATAGAGCATTTTCTTTTTCCTCTAATGAGTAACATGTCGGCATTAACGTGATATTATATGATGTCTAGTTTTTAATGACATCCGGAAGCGAAGCTCCTGTTGTGCTCTATTGCGACCCTCGGTGTTAGAGAAAGTAATAGCACGTCGTTTTCCTAACACGCCCCTTCATTGACCTTTAAATTGAACTAATTTTGTATGAAAATTTCTGATACGTTCTATCTTTTGCGAAATCAGTTTTTAATTTTATTTTTTGGTGACTTGCATACTCCTTGAAAAATGCAGGTAACACATCTTAGCATTTTTAGTTGGTATCCAATTGATTCCACCGGTCGCTTGGATCCACCGATTTCTTTGTGATGGATCTTTAGGAAACCTGCAAATAAGACAAAACGGAAGATAAATTTCACTTCTTTCAGGAAATAAGTATTGAGTATTATATAACATATTATAAAAATGTATTATCTACTTTAATAATAATTTATCGGCATTTAGCTTTAGTAACTGGCAACACTATTTTTAGGTTATAAAGTTAGATTTATGCATTAAAATAAGATTTTCGTAACAATTTTACCAAAATCTTGTGAAAATACTCGCCAATACAACAATCTGAAACTATTTTAATTCCCAGAAACAGATTTTATAAGGTACTTACATGTGAAATGTGACACCAGGATTTTTTCGCTCGCTACGGCTTTTACACTCAAAAATACTACACCCAACCATCATTAGAATACGATTTGATTACTATTTTAATACAAACACTAATAATAATCGCTATAAACACCTTAAAAACGCCAGGAAGTCCAGAAAACAATCACGCTATGGTTTGTTTGGCAAACTTCGCAGCGTGACAAACACAAAATTATAGGCTACGCTGAAAGTGACAGCAATATTATATAGGCATCTTTGTCTAACACGTTCAATTACTTATATAACTATCTCGTTTTGCAGGGAAATCATTCTGTGATGGTCCTATCTATGGAATAGATAATCTAAGCTAGGTGTCAACCAACCAAACCAACTGTCAGTGTCATTTGTCTCTGGACAGTGTAGTGTGTTGATTTATCTGCTGATAATTGTGTTTCAATATACAAATTGCTTTATTTCCTTACATTATTTAAACAATGACCTTATATTATCGCTGATAACGTGATCATATTACATTTCACGCAAGTGTAAATAAGTAGAGATACGTTTCATATTTAAAATTGACCTTTGCTACTGACCACCATGAGTTCGAGATTATCATTTCAAGAGATATTTATTGCTTATAAGAAATGGGTAATCAATAATCCAAACGTAGTGACTGACGTAGAGACAGTGGCAACGTGGTCGTCATATTTCGTGGCCGGCAAAATAAATAAATCGCCAATAGTGTCAGAATTTATATACACATTGTCGAAACTTTTGTCTCTTTTCAACGACCGTCTCATTAGAGAAGCGTACGGCACCCAGCTGCATCACTACGGTCTCCGCGAACAGATCAAGCTATGGATGACGGTATTACACTACTCCGAAGTGTTTGTGGAACTTTTTGTGCGAGAAAAATGGGGAAACAAAGGTAAATGGACCGTGGCTACGCTGTTGCAGCTGTTTAAATGTTCGTCAGCGCTTATACTGCTCTATAGGTTCAAAGAGTTGCCGATATCGCATCCGCCGATCGCAGCCCTGCAGCGAAAGAAGTTTATGGAAGGCAAGGAGATGGATGAGAATTCGAATGCATTCTTCACATTACGTAGGTCTGGGAGAGTCGTGAGACGTGTGGAGGGTGCTCCGCCTGTCGCGTTCAGAGACTGGGAGCCCGTGAGAATTAAAGACGAGCGACCTGTACCTGGCGTGGAGACCAAAGATCTGTTGTTAGCTGAATCCGTACATATAATAAAACCATTGTTACATTTAGGTGCCATGAAAGTGTTTGGCACTAAGGCATGGAAACAGTGGTTGTTTGCCCTTGGCCTTGACATTGCAAGCATAAGACTGTACAATCGCCACATGAAAGATTTATCTTACGACCAGAGATTAGAGATCAGCAGGAGAAAGCTAAGTCTGGTTCTATATATATTGAGAAGTCCAATGTATAATGGTTATTCAAAGAACATAATAGAAAATATGTTGATGTCAGCATCAAGGAAGGTTCCAGTAATGTCATTTATTTGTGGGCCAATCATTCAGTACTTAAGTCATTGGCAGGAGATATACTTCTATATGTGGGCGTCGTAGATTAATAATAATCATGCATATCATATGCTGTTACTCAATGCCCCATGTGACTCGTATTGTTGTTTGCCCTAATTATGATCTGGATAGGTTGCTTTCTGATGGTTAGCACCACACCTACCTTTAAACAATTGGAATTCCACACAGTACATAATGAACCCCAATCATGTAGACGGTTGAAAGGCAAAAACTTCTAAGCAACATTGGGTACACTTTACAAGAGAGTGAATTAAAGTTCAAATTATTAGAAAAAAATCATTAAAGTTATCTAATTGTGGAATTTCAATGCTTTTAACATACATAGCATGTATACAATATACAATTACATAACTGTATATAATTTATTTTTCTCAAAATTTATACTTTAAATCATTCTCCTCTAAAGTTTACTCAATGTGGCTTAGAAATGTTTGCCTTTCAACCGTCTACATGATTGGGGTTCATTATGCAAGTGTCGATGTACACATCATTTTTATCACATTTTTTTTTATAGCAGAGACTGGCAAACAAGTGGATTGTCTTATGGCAAGTGATATTCAGCCTAACGAACATCCACAACACCTAAGGAATCATAGTTGTGTTGTTGGCCTTACAGGAAAATAATTATAATCATGTTAATTAAGGGATTGGGAAAGGGAAGGGGGTTTGGGCTTCTGGGTAACTAACTCACCATTTAAATGGCAACAATAAGCCACTTTACTTTGATTTTCTATGAGATAGTTGTAACAACCCAGTTGAGCCAGACAATTCAAGCTTAATTTTTTTTTATTTAAATTAAGGTGATATATTTTTATAATTGTTACATTTTAATATCAACAAAATTGTCTTATGCTTTGTTGTGTACTTATTAGTTTTGCTGCATCAGACCTCACAAACCTCATCTTGACTTAATATTGTATTCAATGAAAATGAGACCCAATAAAATTCATAGATTATAAATAAAACAAATAGAATTATCTGTGAATGTATATGGGTATAAAAAGGACATACATACATGCTTCTAAACCTATGGCATTTTAGCCATTTAAGTAGTCTTTTAATCCTGTCAAATTGAAATTAGTCCCATCATAATAAGAAGTATATAACTTATACCTTTTATGACCACAGATTAACTATTAGTAGCTAGCGCTAATTGTGACATTTTACACTAATATGTATCTTTTATCTATATTTTTTTAATATGAAAGCTTAAAGATACCCATATTAGTAAATGATTGTACTTTTTATGCTTTGACATCATCAGATTTCTTGTTCAAAAATACAAATACATAGATGGTTTTCGATTTAGTACCTACACTTAGTTCTTGTGACATTCATGACCTTATTAAAAACTTATAACTTTAATCTAGGTTTAAGTAAACCAGTTTGTATGGGTTATCACGGTAACCAGTTGTTATAGACAGTTTAAGATTAATCTATGTTTTATAATAAGTCCATCATGATCTATATGTATGTACTATGTGCATATGCACACCATTTTTTTATCAAATTATTTTCTCTTTAAATACTAATGTGTATTTAAAAATTAACAATAATATTCTGTACTGCATGTATATACATAGGAGACATCGAAATTGTAACTAAATGTGGACAAATTAATCATGGTATATTTATAATAAATATATCATTGGTTTACTGCAAGAACTCATTATCTGACAAATACAAAACTATGTATTAAGCCACTTTTAGATTTAGTTATATTGTTTTCCCCATATCATCTTAGATATTATTAATGTTTTCTTTAACATAATCATCTAATATGATATTTAAAAGGATAAACTAAATCTAATAGTGGTTTAATTCATAGTTTTGAATATGTCAGTTAATGAGTTCTTGCAGTAAACTGATGATATTTAAAATAGCATTCCTTGTTTTGTGAAACTTATTATCAGTATTGTGTAATGGAAAATTTGTGTGGTAAAATGTATGAAATACTTTGATATGTATACTTTGATAGGGTTTTAAATATTTATTTTGATACCATTATGTTATGTAGCTAATACTGTAATGACCTCTAACTGACATTTGGTTGTACATAGGACATGAAATAGTCATTATTAAGCTTGCACTACACTACTCTCGAAATTGATCGAAGTTGAGCGAATAAGATAGTGTAGAAGGGCACTTCGGTTCGCCTTGTGCAACCTCGGCTCGCCTCTGGTGACTTCCAGTCGTTGTCGGTTTTTGCGCCAGAGTCAAAGGGACTCGAAGTGTCCCGAAGTTCGAACACGAACCGTTCTCGCGAAGTTGCACGAGTGTGTGGTCACATAGTTCGGACTTCGGTCAATTTCGAAGAGTACTTCGTCGAGGTAACTTAGCGAATAGTGTAGTGCAGCGTATACGGTTACCAGGAGAGGACGTCGAATCCTTTTTTTTTTATGGCATAGGCCGGCAAACGAGCAAGTGGGTCACCCGATGGTAAGCGATCTCCACCGCCCATGTACGCCCACCACCAGAAGAATCATGGGCGCGTTGCCGACCATAAAGGAAAGGGATAATTAGGGATAGGGAAGGGGAGGGGATTTGGGCTTCCGGATATCTCACTCACCGTACGAAACGCAGCAGCAAGCCGCTACTTTACGCCGGTTTTCTGTGAGACAGTGGTAATGACCCGGGCGAGCCAACCCATTCATGCTGTAGACAAAACTGTCTACAGCGTGGCTCTATCACTCTAAAACTATTTTGAACCTACTATTTTGAACAAAAATTGTCTACTCATTTGGTAACACTCATATTACTCATATATTTCAACCTATCCAATAAGCGTTCGACAGGGCTACTCATATCGCTAACATGTAGTAATTGTCGCACTGTAATGTTAATTCTAACATGGCTCATGTTTTTTATTTACATAGCACCTACTGTTTATTTAAATGGTGATGGAGTATTTTTTTTTTTTTTTTTTTTATAGCATAGGCCGGCAAACGAGCAAGTGGGTCACCTGATGGTAAGTGATCTCCACCGCCCATGTACGCCCACCACCAGAAGAATAATGGGCGCGTTGCCGACCTTAAAGGAAAGGGTTAATTAGGGATTGGGAAGGGGAGGGGATTTGGGCTTCCGGATATCTCACTTACCGTACGAAACGTAGCAGCAAGCCGCTACTTTACGTCGGTTTTCTGTGAGACAGTGGTAACGACCCGGTCGAGCCAGCCCATTCATGCTGTAGACAAAACTGTCTACAGCGTGGCTCTACCACTCACAAGATATGTGTATAAATAAGAAAATAGTGAAGCTCGCATTCAATATAAATGTTTTTAATGAGACAATGTTTTATTTATTTACCCATATTAACACAATAAATGTGTAAGGTCGGATGTGTTCGGAACCGCCAGCAAGTCCGTGTTACCTATAAATTATTTTCGATTGGTGCGAGAATCGAACGCGTTACCTTAATAAAAATTACCTTAAGTGTTAGCTCAAGCTTAGCTCAATACATTTTTTATAGCAGAGGCCGGGTAACAAGCAACAATCTGTTCTTGTAGAAATCTTGTAGAACTGGGTAGGTGGACAAAACCGACAAGCGGCCTAAGATGCCTATTTTGTCTCTATTGGCCCGGACAAAAAAGCTGTACCTGCCGTAAAAAGTCGACCGCATTTTCGTAGTCGTTCCATTGGCTCCTTAATTTCCTTAGTGGGTGGCGAGCACAAAGCCGTGCGTTTTTTTTACTAGCCCTGTATTATATACGTCCCACGGCTGAGCACGGGCCTCCTCTACTGAATGAGAGGGATTAGGCCTTAGTCCACCACGCTGGCCTAATTCGGGTTGGCAGACTTCACATACCTTCGAAAAATCTTTTCGAGCTCTCAGGTATGCAGGTTTCCTCACGATGTTTCCTTCACCGTTAAACCAAGCGATAATTAACAATTAATATACACGTAACTTAGAAAAGTCGGTATATGCTCTTGGGGCTGGTTTCGAACTTGCGACTTTCGTCTCGACAGTCCATACCACTCCCCGCTGAGCTATCGCTGTATAGTACATTAAATTTTAAATGGTGTAGTAACTGTTTATGAGTATGCAAACGACCTCAACAAGAATATACAGGGTTATTTTTAAAACACCAGCAACCTCGCAGGGGTAGATACCTACGGTTATAAGCTACTACTTTTGTTCTACGACTTTTGATAATTTGTTAGATTTTATTTTCATACAAAAATAAGTATTCATTTAATTTCCGTCTTGAATGTTACCTACGCGCATCGCAGATTACGTAAGCAAACACGCGAAGCGTGGGGAACCGGGCTAGCTCCTTTGAAGGTCATCGCCCGAGCAGCTGAGCGGCGCCTTTGAGTCGCGCGCGCACGCCGCGCCGCGCCACAGTTTACGAAGAAAAACACGACACAACAAAAACTTGTAAAATCATTTTTTTTAAAATATATTGAGTTATATCCAAACTCGTAGAACAAAAGTTGTTCCGTATGGGGTCAGCTATCTGGTCCTGCGAGGTTGCTGGTGTTTTAAAATTAACCCTGTATACAAAATACAAACATCAGTGGCGTGTTGATAGTAAACTCATCGTTTATTTCAATGAAATACACAAGGAGCAGTAAATAACACCGAAATGTATACAATACGGGTGCTTGTATGCACGCTAATAGAAAAGTACTTATTAGGTAACTTTATATTGTTACTTAATAAAAAACGATTGCCGTCACATTTTCACAATCAAAATCTCCCGTACGCATTGTTGACCACATGCTTGTTGTGGACCACAGGCATTTACTCAACAATGTCCACATTGCCAAATGTCCACGAACCGGCAACTCAGATCAAACATCAAGAGATTATTGTCTTTCAATCCTTTACATACTTCCGTACACTTTTAAAACTATATTTAAATATATACTTTATATATCTGAAACTAATGGCCAACGAGCTCAGTACACTATGTGTTACACCAATGTCATCACTAAAGGCGGACACTCAATGAATACAGACCATAATAGCAAAGCAGTTTCTTTTATGAGAAATAATGTATCTTATTTTAATAAACCTAACGTTCTTATTTAGTATTGGTTAGCAGATGATTATCATTGGTTGTACGTTGAAACACGTATACGGCGATAAAGTAAAAAGAACGCTAAATTTATTATTATAAGATTTAAAATGAATTACTCTGCTATAATGACTGTTCGCTGAGCGTCTACAAGACAATAATATGTAAATGCGAAACTAATTTCGGGTTGTGAAAGGAGTCAGTTGTGAAAGGCTACACGCATCGCCATCAAAACCGATCGCACAACTTATATAAAATATACATATTCCGCTACGTATATCGTATACTTACACTAATAACTAATGAGTGTTAAAATTATCAAGTACATGTAGAAATTTATATCAAACTGTCACATATCATTAACGTCAAGTCCTTTGTCAGTCAGGTATTTTTCAAAAGTACGCAGTGACGTCATCTATCGAATGGTCCTTCGAGCCGGATCATGTTAGTACAGTTAGACTTGAATGATATATGAACCACATAAATGACGTATTAAGATGTTTTTAGACCTAATGGCAAGTGCTGTTGCTTTAAGTGATTTAAAACGTTGTCATTATAACTAATCACGGTTATCATCTTCCTTACGTCAATTAATTTAAGTGTGAAAGAGACAAAACTGGGCCACTGATATAAATTAATAATTTAGGATACATTTGCGTTGGACCGAGGAGGTAGGTAGCAGCGCGGGACGACAGTGAAACATCTGCTTTGTCTAAGTAAGTTTTCAGGTATCGAGAGACCTTTTCTATACAATTGTATACAAAGACGTATCGCTGTCACCTGAATTGCATCGCGCATCACGATCTTGTGCTTAGCTACATATCTCAAAGTAGAATAAGATTAGGTGTTAGGCGAGGATTAGTGGGACAGCCGACCAAATTTGATTGTAATGTTTATTTACATCAGCCGATGTTCAGTGGTATTTAAACTTATAGGAATTAGTGCGGCAGAGTATATTCGGTCGATTTGCATGTAGTTACAGGTAGCCCCCGTATTCATAAACATTACTATGACAGCATAGTGGCGATTTGTGTATACGTAATTAGTCCGTTTTGGCGCTAACAATAGCTTACACAGACATCTACGTTTAACTAAGCCCTCTATGTGTTCTTGATTACGGGGGTTGTAGATCTATCTATCTACATCAGAGTTGAACATTGCCTGTTGTAAGAGGTCAATTTGAATGAAATTTTAGAATTTTGTCTACGAGATACTTTTAAAATGCCTGTACTCAAAATTCTTGGTCCTTCCTTAGGACACAGTTGAATCCCTTGTACCAGACGCGGCCCCTCGAATTCACCGAAAGGGGAGTGGGGGCAAACATTCATTAGTATGGATGTAATTTTCGGGGGTTAACAGAGGCTATGTAACTTGCAGCCAATATGAAGTACTTGGATTTTTTCGGGGCTATCCCCGCCCATTGGCCCCCAGATCCACGCCTGTCTTGCACACGGGGAGTTACTCATTATGTCCTTCATAATAAGAAATATCGAGTTTAAATCCGCTTATACTATTGAGTAGGCACCATTTATCAATGGTCAAGCTCGTAGTATTGTATGCCAATTATGATGAACTCAATCAAAAATGGCACTGCAGTTGGAAAGGAGCGGAATATACTTGAATTATGGGAATTCGGGTTTTCGTTCTTGTTGAAAGTGAAAATAACTACAACCAAATTAATAAATAACACCGAGAGTTATCATTCTGAGCAAAGCAATAATATATTAATGGCGAAGCGGAACGGAAAGCCGAATATAGTATATCTTAATCAAAATATCTTTAAAACGTTTTGTTATGTTCGATGTACAAAACGAAATATTTTTAACAATTTCATAAATCATTCAAATAAAACTAATTTAAACGAATTTTATCGCGGTTTTTTATTTTAATTCTTGTCACTATGAAATCCGTTTAAATTAGTTTTGTTTCAATTATTTTTGAATGTTACACACATTCACTTAAACATAAGAATCATTAATTCTATAAAATATTTATAGATATTTTGATAAAGAGAAATTAACATTTGCTTCCCTTGTAAAGCCAATCAATTTCAAGACAACAATAATCAATTTTTTTATCTCTTTCATTTTTGTTATTATGTGTTTCATATATCAAGCAAACGATATCCATTTCATTATTTACATTAATTAAACGTAATCATAAGCTATGAACATAAATCTTATATACACATAAGTGTAGACTATAGTGTTTATTTGTGTCTTATGTGATATATAAATATTGTGTATGTGTTATTGAAAAACTAAAGCCCCATGAAAGGAAAAAAATAAAAGTAAATAATAATAAAAATAAAATATATATTTAAATAAACATAATAAACCAACAATGTCTTTCCGTTTGTCGTGTAAGAGTGACGAACCAGTGACATTCGACTGACCTTCACAATTTCAATAAACGCTATCATTTGACAGGTGGATCGTCCAAGAGAATGCATTTTGATATTTTTGAGGGTAAAAAAAGAACTGAAAGTTACAGACGTACAGTGAGTCTTTTGAACATCAAAATGCAATCAGAAGAAAGAAAGAAACAGTGCGGGTCAGTAGTCAGTCACCCTTAGACTCATACAATTGTTACACATCCATGTTACATACAAATCCATACATTATATCTAAGTGAGGGTATGCATAAAAACTCTCACTGCAGTGTCGCCGCGCCGCACTAACATTAATAGTGATGAGACATAAATGACGATATGTCGATGTCCGCTGTTAATATATCGATATATATAATCAGCCCGTATCGACCTAATTCCCCTCAGTCTTGCCGTTTTTGTTTTGAACTCGTTTAGCGCATTTTAACCTGAAATTAACAAACCGGTATTGGTTAGCGCTCATCCGTCGACCTACACCCACATCACCATGCATTAATTACATCCAAACATTTATATGATAAAATTCATCTAAAACACACACGTCGCAAGTAGAAAGGGCCGACGGTTACTGAAAGTACACGACAGCACGACAAAACTTGTGCATATAGAATTTAACCGCGGGAAAAAAGAGAGGCGTTGTCCCCTTTATATGTCTCGAGCCTCGCTTAAACGAATGAAGCAAGCAAGTTCAAATGGAGATACTGATTTTGTTTTACTAAATTAAATAACTTAAACTAATTTTATCTCGTAGTGTATTGGAAAATCGGGCATGAAATACATCCCATGTACGATTTTGCACAAAAGTACGATATTAAAATAAATTTAAATTAATGAATATAGCGAAACAAAATCAGTATCTTCATTTGAACTTGCTGTGTGTTGGTTCCTGCTTGCGTAAGTAGGTCCATTAAGAAATCACAGATGGTTTTCTAAATGATGTCAGGGGATCTTTTATCTTACTTTAATAACCTCAAGGTCAGTATTTTATCGACTCTGTAACTGTAGCAACGGTTTGACACGGTGTCGATAAAATACTAACTATGAAGTTATTGATATAAGATTTAAAAAAAAGAATTTGCCGTCCTGTTGGGTGCCTTCATTAAGCGTGGGGCCTTAGCGTGAATTTACTACATCAATAAGCTCGGATAACTTGCATGTGCTAATGGCGTACTCGATATGCACCTTTATGGTTACATGATTATACTTTACTCGACTACGGTCGTTCTAGCTCCTAGATTTAAGAAAAAATAAATTCATTATGGCTGCCACGCGACGTCATGCTACTATGTTTCTGCCGTCATAGACAATCAAAGTCAAAGACAACGCAAATGCAATGCAGATAAAAAAAAATATAATATGTATTTAATACTTAGATTTAACTTGCCACAGGTAATTTAAAAATAACATTGCAGTTGTCCCTTTTTTATTTATATTTCCTTTTCATTATCATTGATTTAACTCAAGCAATATCAAATTCTCCTGTACTTAGGGGGGCAATATTTATCTATCGACCAATAAATTCACTCCGTAGTCGAGTCGTCGGATTAGTGAAATAGAATACATTTTATCAAGTTATTTTACCCGATGTTTAGAAAGGTCAGTACAATTGATACACAACCCACTATTTCCGACCATTATATTAATATGCTCATGCCGGATACACGGTCTATAATACGGTACATATAATGTTCGTATCGATATCTGCCACCAATTTAATAAACAAACTACAAATAATACAGCCTCCACCTTTTATAACCACAACAACATTTATAAAGTATATTTCAATATAACTATTTTATTTCGCCTTGATGACGTGACGAGTAAGTCACTCGCCTGATAGTAAAACGTCTGCTCATAAATTGACACCAGACAGAGCTTTGAATTACAAAGCACTGCATGTTTACCGGCAATAATAGATGTTATATCTCACAATAAAAAGTAGATAATGTAAACAAATATTTTGGCTATTCATCGATATCGATTTAATTTAATCTTGAACAGCGCATAAATATTTACGTAAAATTTTGCTAATTTATAAAGAAACAGTTCGGTTACACAATCTGCAAGTTCTATTGAAACGTACTTTACTATACTACGATCGAAGTTACGCGCTTCGGCATAACACTTTTATTTTTGAAATACAAAAGTATGATGTTATGTGTTTTCTTCTGTGGAGTGACTAACATTAACTGCATATTCGCCCTAATCCGCAAAAAACGAAGACTACCGAAGTTCGTAACTTTAATATTAGCACTGTATTGACTTTTTAATCTATAAAAGATTTTGGCTGTGCATTAATTAAACTAAATGTGAATGATAGATAGTATATTTGTAGTTTAATAATATTATTATTTATTTATATTTGTTTTATTATTATAATTATTTATATTTGTTAATAAAAATTATAAAAAATAAACACTATCCAAGACACCATATTGTTAAAAAACTATAAATATTATCTAATCCAAACGAATCACGCCGTCAGCCTGCTTTGTATCTTTTGTACACTAAATATTATTTCTTCATTTTTTTGTTTCTTATTAAGTGGTAATTTAGTGAGTGGTTTCACTTCGCACTTCATTTCAGATCAGAATACATTTATAGAAAATTGGCGGCAAACGATCTATACGTAACAGCCGTCATGATTAATTTCATGAACTAATTGATGATTAAACAACAGATGGTGGAAGGAAGGTTACATTTTTGAAAATTTAATATTCTTCATACTGTTTACATCCCACAATATGGCGCAATAAAAATTACGCATGTTTCAGACAGACAGACTTCTTGTATCCGAGCGTCATAATAAATTTTATCTACACAATAAAACAAAAGTATCGAAATAATAATAGGCATTATTTCGATATCATTTAATCGATTTAAATCTCCTCTAGTACCTCTCCTTCCGCCACCCTTAATGGAATTTGTATTTCAACACAGCAGTCATGCTAACGATTTTCTAACATCAAATCGATTAAAAACAACACTCGCTATCGATAAAAAGAATCCAGAGTTGATTGCAATTAATCGAATAACGCCTCACACGTGGTCGCATATAGTCTTCAACTTTTATGGATATTGGGGTTTGTTAGGGTGCCCTGCCATAGATAAAAAAATATATATAATATAAAAAAAATGTAGCAGGGCTCCAAAGTGTACCAGATATTTCACGTGTACTATTGTCCCCAAGGTAATATCATGAGCGTATCTGTAGAAAATAAATGATTTGTCTTTAATAACATAGATACATGTTACACTTACACGTTCTTATGTTATAGTAAAAATATATTTTCGGATTATTATTTTTTAAAATTATATTAACAATATTTTAATGTTTTAACTGACATCGAGCAATTGCCAGTATCAAGAAGGGTCGTTATAGGGTGTAGGGTGACGGGTCCAGTTTTTTATGGACTCTTAAAAATAGTTACAGAAAGACAGAGCCGCGAGCAAAGGCTAGTCGATAAAAAGGAAAAAAATTACAACTCTCTTTTTTACATTATCAAAACGAAAAATGTAAATACCGAGACTTTGAAAATAAAAAAAATAATATACAAAGTGACATGATTTTATTTATACCAACTATAATAATGTATAACTTGTATAAAAATATAATTCTAAGTAACTAAAAGATACTTTTGACTTAAACATTCAAAACAAAGGCGCTAGTTGTTCTAAACTGCATACCAAATTATAACGCAGTTGTCATCGCATCGCATTATATTATAATATATTGATGGAAACTAGTCGCGTCATTCGTCATCGACATCGTCAATAGACAAAGCGACGATATTTACCACACGACTATACGTTCTATTAATTCGTTTAAAGATTAAGAAAAACTAATTTATTTCAATAATTATTTGTAGTAATTTCTCAAAGCTGGAATCCCCGGAAAAGGTGTTACCAGTACAATCGCATTTCACCTAGCTTATTTCCCTACCATAATTTGATAGGGGAATTGGAAAAGTCGATTTAGATTGCTCAATAAGAACGAGATGGTAAGGTCACAAGTAGTGTGATGATGTAATGTTTCCCACATTACACATTCCCTAAAGTTAACGAAAATTGGGCAATAGCACGCACAGCAGACTCAGTTTAAAAAAAGTTACAACCATAATACTTTCTGTTTTTTTTTATCGATGCGGTAGTGTTAAAAAAGAATTTTATCGATACAAAAAAAAAAGATTTTCATATATTTATGTTTAGCTGTCACGACGGCTGTGTTTCAATACATATATCGACTTTAATGGGGAGCATTACGCGATAAAAACAATATGCGACACCGCCCCGCGCCCATTATAAAGATGATTGATCTTTATTTGTAAACTTATAGATCTTTGTTTAAACTAGTCAGTGTTTTGTCTATTTCACTCATAAAACCGTTTAATGTAACAAAAAGCATAGACCACAGACAATATAATCAGGCACGTGCTATGATCTGTATGGAAAACAAGCGTGCCCATTTTAACTATGTGTAATTACGTCATCGTGGTGAGCACAGACTATGCTATGTACAGCACGCCTTGGGAAAAAATACGCTATTTGTCGGCACGCGATATCGTCCTGTTATATCTAATGACACTACATTAAAGCTATTTTGCTTGACCACGCCTTTAAAATCAGAAGGCATGAGTTTAGCTAGTTTTCATCTTTTTGAGCCTGTGCCTTTATCAATAAGCTGGGATATACAACAAATATTATCTGTGATTTGTGACAGAAAGTGACAAAACAGTGATCAGTTAAGAAAACTAGTTAAACATGTGTATAAGTAAATGGGTAAATGTATACTTGCGCGTAATTGATTTTAATAGTATATTCGTTGCTCGATTGTGTGGCAGTATCGATTATTAATAAATTTTGATTTAATACAATGGATTTGTCAATTTTAAATCAAACTGGTAAAACATTAATTCATTAAAAGCAATTGGTTAAATATCGATGATTTTAATCCTCGATGCCGCTAGCATTGTACTATCGATAATTTGAGGGACTACACTATCGATTACTCAAGAATAGATTAGTATATTATCGTAAATTAATCTTACTTAGGATCAGCGTAGACGTCGACGACGGACCCAAAACCAACATGAGTAGAAATTCAACCTTACACCACTAATATTAAGATTAATTTTAGTATAACGAAAACCAACGATCGCGGTTTAAGGCGGCTGTTAAATCTTCGTTAAACTAAAATCAGGCTTATACTTCAGGGCATAAGGTTGAGTTCCATTATCGAATTTAGTTTCTTGCACGTCTGCGTTGATCCTTACTGTATTTATAATAGTACTATGGAGTGTAAAGTCTTCGTTCTGCTTCCTTCAATGTTGTAATGAGGTAATTGTAGTAAATATCGACTGGTGCAGGATGGTCGCTTTTGGAAGTTTACAAAGCTAGTTGAATCTTACTCTTAATACTTATAGTGCTGTCATAAGATACACATATTATGTGCCATTTATGAGATAAATTAAACATATTCATACATTTATTAATTTATCATACTTCTTTAAGTGGTTTAAAGTAATACTATGTTTCAATGTTGATATGAAAAAATAGGAAATCTAAATTTTGTTTAAATTTATAATTAATATAATTGTTGCATAATAGAGTAGATAAAACGCATATTTGGAGTGATTTTGTAATAATTGTCATACTTACATGTAATTATTTCATCAAAGCGTCCATCCTGAATGCAGTCGATGCGTCCATTATTATCCAATTTTAGGGGACTATTTTTTTAAATTGGTAAATTATTCCGAAAATTTATAGCGACATAAATTGCATATCTATCACAATGTTCAACGATATTTGCATAAAAAAAATCTTATCGCAAAACGGACGACTTCGGTAACCAATGAAGTTATCGATAACTGGATGGCATCGCGACTCTAATGACTATATGTGAATACTTGAATCGACACTATCAATTTGTGAATACTTTGTTAGTGAAAAAGAAATAACTTCTAAAACTAAGAGATAAACTTAATAATTTGTTGCAAAATAAAAAAAAATATCGAATGGCGTTCTCGACTAACCTTATCGATAAGGTTCGATACGAACTTTATTTAAACGCGTTTGTAACGCAGTAGTTGGAATTAACATATTTTTAGTATCATTAGATGAGTAAATAGGAAGAAAAATTATATTAGTTTATTTATGCCTAAGCCAACAATCGATTAGGCCCCTTTTCATCGACCTATTCTTAAACTTAGGTGACCCCTAACGCCTAACGTTTGAAGTCAGATAAAGTAAAGCATAGGTCGGTGAGAACATGCACTAGAGTTGTAATGGTTTCAATTAACGTTGCTACCACTATAGTATACGACTGGTATGAGTCGATATAACGCGGGATTTATAAAGGGGTATGTACACAAGTACCCCACCGGTCAAGTCATTTATCTTACTATCTACAGCCCTAATAGACGTTAACGTCACCAGTTTTAGGGGAATTTTAACTGGTGTATACAGATTTCAATATAGACCTAGCTTAGACAGTAATGGCCATGTTCACAAACCCTTGCTAATTTCAGTTCCCTCCCAACATTGAAGTGGTACGACGTCAGCTAATTTACGGTCGTTAGGGGTCAACTAAAGTAAAATATGGGTTGGTGAAAATAGGCATCAGCCAATTAATACTTAGTTGTAAATTGCAATTGTGCTAATGTTTGGTTGAGAAACCTAAACAGGTGAAATTATATAACAGTGTGATTATTATTTAGGCAGGTAGTCAGGATAGTACGACACCCATCAAAATGTGTCCAACGTCACTGCACGATCAAACCCCTTTGATCAAATGGATATTGAACTTGAAAAGTATACCTCCGTGAGGCATCGTTATACACTCCAAACATGGGGTAGTAGTAACAATGTAGAGTGTAGATTGGGGTAGAAATGTACGTTGCATGCGGTGGCGCCCCATTAAAGTCTAGTGCCTAGTGTCTGACGTATGAGTAGATGACGATGCCGGCCAGCAGGCAGCCGAAGGTGATGGCGACTGGTTTGTAGAGCGACCTCTTGAGTGCGTGCCACCGCTCGGCGTCGCGCGCCCGCCGCTTCATGCCCGACACGCGCTCCTGCAGCTCGCGGTTCCGACGCCGCCGCAGCGTCTCCGTCGGCTCCGTGCTGCTGGAATGTTACAGCGATCGTGGTAAATCTATGTTTGAAATAAAACTAATTTAAACGGATTTTATCGCGGTTTTGTTATTAATTTTGATCCCGACGTTTCGAAGACATTTCAGCCTTCGTGGTCACGGGGAGGAGTTAATAAAAAACCGCGATAAAATCCGTTTAAATTAGTTTTATTTCAATGAGTAACATTCGCGTAAACGTAAGAAATCATTAAATCTATGTTTGTTTCGCCATTTTTTTATAGCATAGGCCGGCAAACGAGCTAGTCACCTGATGGTAGGTAAGTGATCTCCACCGCCCAAGTACGCCCACCACCAGAATTATCACGGGCGCGTTGCCGACATTAAAGGAAAGGGATAATTAGGGATTGGGAAGGGGAGGGGATTTGGGTTTCCGGATATCTCACTCACCGTACGAAACGCAGCAGCAAGCCGCTACTTTACGTCGGTTTTCTGTGAGACAGTGGTAACGACCCGGTCGAGCCAGCCCATTCATGCTGTAGACAAAATTGTCTACAGCGTGGCTCTACCACTCAATTTCTTCTCATGGCTACCCACCAAGTGAAAATATCATGTGAAAATTAAAATATAATCTAGTTTAAAAACAATATTGACATGTAAGAGTGATATTTATGATCCAGTTTACAGAATAAATTATTTGATTTTTGTTAAGGTAATTTTTTTTAAACAGATATACCGTATATTTCTATACTGCCACAGCCAACTTAATGTACTGGACCCGATGGTACCGATGGTGATGATGGATGATGATGGTATAGATTTATTTTTGAATTTATCATTTCTGTATCAACTTAGACAGAATATCATGTTGCTGGGGTAGTTTTTTTACTTTATCTTTCTGGATAAAATATATCAAAGGTAAAAAGTTTAAAATGATTATGACCATTTATTACTACTTATGCAGTTGCAGGAACATTTTTTTATACTTATTAAGCAGAAAAGAACTGAGAAATTCTTATCAAACCTTATTAAATACAAAATACGAATATATCTCGCCCACTATCTTCAGTATTAACTGACATTAATTCTAATATTTACCTCTCTGAGGCCACGACCGTAGGCTCCTCGTCTTCATCATCAGCAGAGGAGGCAGGCGAGCCGTCCCGCGCCGGCGGCGTCGGTGGGCTCTCATCCGAGCTGGAGGACTCAGCGCTCGCCGCAAGATTCATATTACCTGAGGTCGTATTATGTGGGTAACACTCACGTGCCAAGCAGGGCTTTCACAGCGGCACAACAGACTCGTTGAACACTTTTACCCCAATTTGTTTAAATTCACCCCAATAATATTTGCCGACGACAATTCGTATGAATGACCAGAAAAAAACGACCCTATTCTGTTGTACCGCCGTTTGCGCACTACACATACATACATTGAACGTCCATAACAAGCACGCAGTTAGATAACCCTCGATGGGGTAAAAAAATCACAAATCCTCATATCTAACATGAAACGCATATTTAAAAGGAGGTCGTTATTAAAATATGTAAATATCTCTGCGTGACTGTTGTAAACAACAATGGATCCATTTTTAAAGGTGCTCTATTAAAATAAACAAAAAAACATTTATAGCAACATCGATTGTCAGGCGACATCAGGAAGACTGGACAGGAAATACTAATAGTTGTACTTCCTTGTGTGAAGATTTGAATATGTTATCGCATTCAGCAGATATGATGAGCAAAGAAAACTATGATGGGATTCGATGAATTCAAAGCATGGTGATATTAACTATTATTTATATTCGAATATTCTAAATAGATTCGGTTTCCGTTGCTGAAGTGTTCACGTGTGAATGGGTAAGATAAAATATCCGTTTATTTGAGATATTCCATTAGGGTGATAGTTGTGATATTGTCTATCATGGACAGTAATTATATTATTAATTATATTATTATTTATTTATTTATTTACACAGTTATAAATATTATTTATCCATTCACAGGCGCCCAGTGTTGCGCATACATAAAAAAGTAATAGGGAAGTGCAAGGCAACCGAATCGATTATGAATATTAAATACTGTATAGAGACCGATGGAAAATAAATAATTGTTTGTATTGCTTAAAAATTCTCAAAAAATCACGCGCAAAGCTCGTCGAGCGATAATAAAAAATAATAATGCAGCTGTATAACTGTATCCAGATGTACCTATTATGTATTTTTAAAACGTTATTTTTTTTTCAAAGAATGCCAAGACATGGTTGAAATATTGACTTAAAGGTGGGTTAAACAGAATGTCTGTATAGTCACTGAAGAGCACCTTTTAGCCATTTGCAACATTCAATATCTGTTTTTGCAATTGGCATGTTTTCAATTTCAAATTCAATTGGCGTTTTTCTTAAATTAAAACGTAAATTTAGCAAAAACTAGAGGGGCGGGCGGTAAAAAGTTTTATCTCTCCTTGGAAACATAAAAACGTAATCTTTTTAAAACGTTCTGTATAACCTGAATAATAGTTATATTATACCATATTGAAATGAAAAGTAGCCGATGACTGCATATACAATTTGTATTGATCCAACAACTACAGAATGGCTTCAGGGCGTTACAAGCGATCCTTGATTTTTACTAGATCGAGTGTTTTAGAAGCGATTCAGTCAAGAAATATCTTCTTAAAATGACTAGATTGATTAACCGAAAGTAATTCTCTCTTTTCATTTTTTCTTTCTATTTTAACTTCCCATCAGTGAATATGATTTATTGAAATAAAATAACGTAAACATAAATATAAGCAAATAAACTATGTTTAGAGCGTGTTCTGAATGCGTTGCATGTGTCATTGTTCAGAGTGGTAAAATAAATAAAATATAAAATTGCATTACAGAATTTGGAAAAAATAATTTTGATATTCAATAAAAAGCCAATTGGATGTCACTAATTCGGAAACAATTGAAAATTCATCGGCATACAATTGGACCTAGTTACGCAAAAAGGAAACAAACCTAAAAGTTCAAATATTGATATTGATTTTGTTTTGCTAAATTCATTAATTTATATTGATTTTAATACCGTATTTTTTGCACAAAATCGTACATGGAATGTATTTCATACCCAATTTTCTAAAAAACTACAAGATAAAATTAGTTTAAATTATTGAATTTAGTAAAACAAAATCAATATCTCCATTTGAACTTGCTGTGGATTAGTTCCTTGTTGCGTAACTAGGTCCAATACCTAACCTAAGGAATAACAATATATTATTATTCATAATAAATAATATCATAAATAGGAATCATTTATCAATTAACACTAGTTAGTTTTACTACCTAATTATTGCCTATTTGACAAAAACCTCGAAAATATTGTCGTAATTTCCTTTTAAAGGCTACCTTAGGCCCTAACACAACACTAATGTCCGAATACTGAAACGCTACTCAGCTGTCTGACGGCTAACGGCTATTTATTTTCATACAATTTTGACAGCTAAGAAGGATTCAACTTGTTTAAAACGATCTTAAATACTTGAGTAGCGTGTCAGTATACGGGCGTGAGAATATAAGAACTTTTTAAGTCGATCAAAAATGACTAGAAACAAACGTCGATGAATTTTCAATGGAGTTTCATCGACAGCCGCTCACTCCTGTTTGGAGCATTTTAAAAGTTGAACCACGACCTGGTTCTGAGCCGTCCGTACAAGCGACGGATGACGGACCGCCTCTCGCGCGGTGGCTGTTCCGGCGGAGGCGGGGGAGGAGGGGGAGGAGGGAGAGGAGGGGCCTGCCCTCCCTCGGCGATCTTACCAAGAGAAGTGCTGTAGGGTATGTCGGGGAGGGGCCGGGCGGGGGCGCGGCCGAGGCTCTCCGAGCGGGGCGGCGGCGGCGGGGGGGCTTCCTCTTCAACTGCTGCCGCCGCGCCGTCTTCTTCGCCATCGTCGGCCACGTTCGAGTACGTACTCTCGGCCATGGCTTTGTCTTCTTTCTGTGTGGACGTGGTTTTAATCAGTCAGGTTACATTTTGCCGGCCACGGCTACCTTGCATGGCCCTTACTTAAGCACTGCTTAGTTCAACACTCTTTTGTCTTTCTCTGTCGACACTATTTATAAAGTGGGTAGGAAGAGACGAATATAGTGTTTTAGCTAAACAGTGCTAAAGTAAGGCCGAATATTTTTTGGACTAAAGTTACGTCAAAATGTTTTGGAACTTCCGTGATTACACTGATTTACAACTGTATACCGCATAAAGAAATATAGTCTATGTTAAACGCAATAAAACCAACCCACTGATACATCAACATCATCAGCCACAAGACGTCCACTGCTGAACATAGGCCTCCCCCAAAGATTTCCAGACCGACCTGTTGGAAGCGGCCTGCATCCAGCGACTTCCTGCGACCTTAATCAGATCGTCTGTCCACCTTGTAGGTGGACGTTCAACGCTGCGCTTGCCAGTACGTGGCCTCCATTCTAAAACCTTTCTGCCCCATCATAGTCACTCAGCGAGCTATGGAGAGAGCTATGCTCGGTGTTTCTCTACGTGATCAAATCAGAAATGAGGAGATTCACTGATACGCGTACTACATAATATATTTGGCATAACTTTGTTTCATTGGGACATACCCAGTTGGGGTCCAAGCGCTTCGCCCCCTCGATGATAGCCTCGTACGAGAAGCGCAGCTGGTCAGGCGTTTGGATCAACCCCATGCGGTCCTTGCGCATTTCGAGCAGTATATCCTGGATGTTCACGCTGTCGAGGCCCTCCTTTTGTATCTGAAATAATTAAAGCACTGTCTATCGACATGTTTATGATTTACAATAAAATCTCATGATGAAATATCGGGTAAAATATTTCTTTACATTGCCTGTAAATTCTATTGTGAAATGTTTTATTATTGTAATAATTAAATAATAAATAAATAAATACACCCAAAAGTCACATACATAGTCCTGACCCCACAGTAACATACGAGTCTTGAGTCGTGGGTATCAGGAACTACGACAGACTTTCGGTCTCACAAAACCCAGACCCCAAACATTTGTCTCTGTGCGGGAATCGAACCCGCGGTCTCTCGTTTCACAGCCGGCTACTCGCCCGCTGCGCTACGGACAGCCTCCTAATAATTTTACATTATTATTCACGATTACAAAGAAAATCGTCTTGTTATCATTTGAAAGGTGTTTTTCTCGAAACCTCGACTACATGTCGTATCTTTAATATTAACGATTTCGAAGTAAATCGTTTTCTTTTTACATAATACCAGGAAAATATTATTATCTGTCGCATTTGATGTACCGAAGACCGAACTAATTAGACGATATTTTGACACAGACATGTACGCTTAAGTCGTCCTTTGATAGCGGGACTATGGTATAAAAAAAATTACTTCTCCAACAGCGTAGGTTGGTAATTTGAGAAGTGCGAGAATCGGGTTTACGCCAACAAAAGTCTAGTGTGGGACACCCAACCCACCTATCTGTTACACCTATGGACATCTTTCGTTCCACCTTCCATTATACAATTTCTATCTCAATTCTAACCTTACCTTAATTTATTTCTTGGGCAATGCAACCATGGTTACTCTTGTATTGTGAGTGTTCATGAGCGGTTACCACCGATCATCAGGCGATAGATCGACTGCCTCATAAAAAAAAAAACTAAAAAACATGCACACGCATTTGAATAGACCACGTAAGAACTTCAATCTGTAGTAAAACCGAGCCATATTTTTTGACACAATTACATTAACTTGTCAGTGTAATAACCCCGAACTGCGCACTAGAGCGTATAGCGTGCGTGTTTAAACGCTCGTCTAAGTTGTCGGCACGTAAAATAAGTATATATACGGTGTCTATTTACATATATGGTCCATGACACCAGATGTAAATCCACTCACGAGTACAAGACAGGAGTCGACCAAGCAGAATGTGCCGGAGCGTCCGATGCCGGCGCTGCAGTGCACCACAGGCGGGCCGACGTCGGGGTCCAGCGCGCCGACCTCTCGGACCTTCTGCAGGAACTCGAGGAACGCCAGCGGTGAGGACGGCACGCCGAAGTCGGGCCACGTGGTGTAATGGAACTGGATCACTTCGCGCGTTTCAAGGCTTTCCACGTCTTGGATCCTGTGTGATAACATGAAGGCTTGGTCATATCGCGTTATTCACTGCTCTATGAATTAAAAGTACCTGAGCGACCGAGCTCTGCTCGGGTGAAAATCGTTTTTTTCATTTTCTAATAATGAAACCTAGCTAGATTGATTTATCACCCCCGAAACCCCCTATATACTAAATTTCATGAAAATCTTTGGAGCCATTTCCGAGATTCAGATTATATATATACAAGAATTTCTCGTTTAAAGATATAAGATAAGATAAACGGCGCATTCTACCTTTTTTATCCTGGCACGGCAAAATGACTGCACTACATCTGATGGTAAGCGTAGTGCAATTCAAAAAACCAGCGACCACCAACAAACAATGAGTTTATAGAGGAGATCATGCTTGTCCAACAAACAATGAGTTTATCGGTGGTCACTAGAGTCATGCCGACCTGTATAATTGCTTCTTACCTCTTCGGAGAGAGGGAAGAAGCAATCGGCGGGTGACCGATGCAGGCACAGTGATACAAGGATGTACCCCTATACCCGCCCCAATCAAGCATCAAACCATGGCCAATGCCAAGGCGTGTGGATCACTATGGCAGGTTGTAACATGATGTATACGATTGTCGCTATGCAGGCGGATATGAGTATCTTACCACCAGCCACAGCTGCTTTGTAATTCAAGATTGTATTGCTTGCTTCTTTTTAACGGTAACTTAGTGACGCAATTTCTATATACCGTTCAGCTGGTCTAATAGTCATTGCTCATGAGGGACAGAATGTTTTTTATTATTTTCTCCATTTTTGTGATGCCACAACCCTTTCCCCCGTTACAAATGACAGCCACGTGCGTTCTCGAACCGTTAGACTTCTAAGCACGTGACACGGTCAACTCGAAACGCAATATCGATCGTTGAAAGGCTTTTTATCGTCCAATCTATATTAATAAGCTGAAGGTCGGTAGTGCGAGAACGCGTCAATTGCTAGACATCAACTAACTGCTCGCTTCATTCATATATCCCACGCGTTTGGACGCATTCACTATTTATATATCGTCGATGAAGTACCAATACCTCCTAAGTGTTGAGAATCTAATTTTACACCAGACTGTTTAAAATCAGGTTTTAATCTACAAAAACTGTTTAAAATAAGGTTTCATTTATTTTGATCAACTATTGATAGTAAATAGTTTCCAATACATTGCCTTTTTATTAGTTACTAAGGGATGTATGTGGTTTATGTTTTCGTCTATTGAAATAAAAAAGTAATTTTGGACTAAATTGTCAGTTAGGAGGTATGGGTACTTCATCGACGATATAGCGTTTGCATTCATTTCTCAGGTTTCTTCAGGTTACTGTACGTCCTAATATAAAAACGGGACCCTTATAGAAGGTACAGAACCCTTATATCGAGTGAGAACTGCAACTGATCGGTCTCAATTTAGTTTGTATAGCTCACACAGTTTTCGGCCAGATTAATAATTTTTATTTCATTTACTTCGCATACATTTCATGATGCTCTATAATTTCATCGGGTTCCATTTTCAAATCGGAACTCAGTAGTGCTTATACACTGTTTTATGTTTGATGGTAGAAATGGACAAGGGCAATTGCAACAAATTGGGGCAATTGTCCGGGAATTAAAGCACATACAAAGATATTATATGGATGCAAATATGCAATAACATTTCAACCTAGATCAAGTAAAAAATTGGTGTGTGTCGTGGGACACCAGGTAGGAACGAAGTTCCTTCGGATAATGTAGAATCGACACAAATTGCAAAAAATTCAAATTATCAACTAAAATAACAAAATATGTCTCTTTATTTTTGTTTGACAACATAAAATTACATAGAAATAGAATAGAAAAATAGAAATAAAAACTTATTAATTTAGACTTAGACTGGCTACTAAACGGTGGACGGCCGTGTTCTATAATCAAAAATTCAAATTCAATTTTCAAACCGCGTCTACATTTCCAAATGTCATAAGTTTCTCACCTATCTGTTTTATTAATGGAATTTCGACTTTAACTTTGTGTGCTAGATATCAAACTGGTTATGCGACTGTCGCGCCTGCGCACGTCTCATTTAACGGTTTTATTCCACGCATTTTTTCCACGCATTTTTCTTACGGTTTTACTATCACATTTTTTTCAGTTCGGTCACGCAGCGAAATCCCTATCCCCTCCAAGCCTGCCGTAAGGAACTTCGTTCCAATAAATAATAAAATAACAAAATATGTCTCTTTATTTTTATTTGACAACATAAAATTACATAGATATAGAATAGAAAAATAGAAATAAAAACTTATTAATTTAGACTTAGACTGGCTACTAAACGGTGGACGGCCGTGTTCTATAATCAAAAATTCAAATTCAAATTTCAAACCGCGTCTACATTTCCAAATGTCATAAGTTTCACACCCATCTGTTTTATTAACGGAATTTCGACTTTAACTTTGTGTGCTAGATATCAAACTGGTTATGCGACTGTCGCGCCTGCGCACGTCTCATTTAACGGTTTTATTCCACGCATTTTTTCCACGCATTTTTCTTACGGTTTTACTATCACATTTTTTTCAGTTCGGTCACGCAGCGAAATCCCTATCCCCTCCAAGCCTGCCGTAAGGAACTTCGTTCCAATAAATAATAAAATAACAAAATATGTCTCTTTATTTTTATTTGACAACATAAAATTACATAGATATAGAATAGAAAAATAGAAATAAAAACTTATTAATTTAGACTTAGACTGGCTACTAAACGGTGGACGGCCGTGTTCTATAATCAAAAATTCAAATTCAAATTTCAAACCGCGTCTACATTTCCAAATGTCATAAGTTTCACACCCATCTGTTTTATTAACGGAATTTCGACTTTAACTTTGTGTGTTAGATATCAAACTGGTTATGCGACTGTCGCGCCTGCGCACGTCTCATTTAACGGTTTTATTCCACGCATTTTTTCCACGCATTTTTTCCACGCATTTTTCTTACGGTTTTACTATCACATTTTTTTCAGTTCGGTCACGCAGCGAAATCCCTATCCCCTCCAAGCCTGCCGTAAGGAACTTCGTTCCAATAAATAATAAAATAACAAAATATTATGTCTCTTTATTTTTATTTGACAACATAAAATTACATAGATATAGAATAGAAAAATAGAAATAAAAACTTATTAATTTAGACTTAGACTGGCTACTAAACGGTGGACGGCCGTGTTCTATAATCAAAAATTCAAATTCAAATTTCAAACCGCGTCTACATTTCCAAATGTCATAAGTTTCACACCCATCTGTTTTATTAACGGAATTTCGACTTTAACTTTGTGTGCTAGATATCAAACTGGTTATGCGACTGTCGCGCCTGCGCACGTCTCATTTAACGGTTTTATTCCACGCATTTTTTCCACGCATTTTTCTTACGGTTTTACTATCACATTTTTTTCAGTTCGGTCACGCAGCGAAATCTCTATCCCCTCCAAGCCTGCCGTAAGGAACTTCGTTCCAATAAAAATTTAAACGTCAATTTTATTTTGCTAAATTCATTAAAGCAATAATTTAAACTTCAATTTTGCATGGTCGTACATGGGAAATGTTTCATTTATGACTTTTTGATAAAATATGGAATTAAACCTATATAAATCTATTAAATTTAGCAAAATAAAATCGATATCTCAATTTTTTATTGATGTGGGTTAAATTATTGCGTATTTGCATCCATATATACACAACCTTGCTTGCCTCATGTCGAGGAAATCCAGTGTTCTACGAAAGCTATTGTTTCGACTGAAAGTTAAGCCGGTTTTACATCAATCTGCATCAATTTGAAAGTCAAATCTAGCTTAGTTTGTGGTTATTGTGGGACAACCGTGCTTGTCCATAAACTTTTAACAAAAGCAATACTGACTCAGAAAAAATAAAATAAGCCGGTCCTACGGGACCGATTCGGAAGGTGTTTACCAACCCATATTGGGCCATCATGGTGTGAGGCATCATACAACTCACGCCCACTTTATACTATGAGCGATACATATTAAGAATTACCAAATACTGGTTTCGAACTTTCGTCTCAACAGTCCGTACCACTTCCCGCTGGCTATCGCTGCGTTTTGCGTTTTATGTCGAGTATTAAATAGAAAATACTAAAAATAGATATCAAAACGTAGACATCCTTCTTTTCAAAGCACAAACTCTTTGTGTGAGACTCGATATAACTAAATATGAAATACTCGTATATATTTACAACATAAATGGGTGTATTAAGTTTTCATTCAAACGTGGCTATGACCACCTACACGCTCGCATTGAACAACCACCGTGGTTTATAACGCTGTCTGTCTTACATCAAAGGGAACCGACAGCTTTCACCACCCACTGGAACATTACAAAAGCGTAGAAAAAAAACGTGTAAAAAGGATTTTATTTTCACCTAGGTAATATCTTTTGAATACTTTATTTTATCTGTTGAAATTAAATGAAATATGTGGACGAGACCTGTCTAGCTGGGATATTTAAAACTATATATAGGTGGGAGGTTCGGAGAATCTTGTCTCGTCGAAGGTCAAATATTTATAGAACCGGTTTGATCCGGCAGACATTTTTATAAAACATAGAAAGAAAAGAGTATAAGAAGATATAAGAGTGGTAGAGCCACGCTGTGGACAGTTTTGTCTACAGCCTGAATAGGCCGGCTCGACGGTTCGTTACCACTGTCTAACAGAAAACCGACGTAAAGTAGCTTGCATCTGCGTTTCGTACGGTGAGTGAGATTTCCGGATGCCCAAATCCCTCTCCCTTTCCCAATCCCATCCTTTTAAGGTCGGCAACGCGCCTATAATTCTTCTACTATTGTAAGCGTACATGGGCGGTGGAGATCACTTACCATCAATTGACCGACTTGCTCATTTGCCAGTCTACGCCGTAAAAAAAATCGCGCTTGAACAAAACTTACTTGAAAACGCGAGTCGAGTAATAGCTGCGGTCCTCCTCGCTGATCTGCTCCACTGTCAGCTTGACGTCGGTGAGGAACATCTTGTGCTGCTCGCCGATGCCGTGCGGCCAGTACCAGTGGCATTTGATCTCGTTCTTCTCGATCACCTTGTTCAGCATGAGGATCGCGCGACTGTTCTGCTCCCACACCATCAGCCAGAAGTGGCCGACTGTGAACGCGAGCGGGCCCTGCGTCAGGATGTAGCTGCGGTTCGCGCGCGGCATCTGTTGATTACGCATACGGATACAATGAGCGTATTATTATGATGACATCCTCCATAGCGCAGCGGGCGAGTAGCCGCCTGTGAAGCGAGAGGCCGCGGGTTCGATCCCCGCACCGAGACAAATGTTTGTGTGATCTACAAATATTTGTTTCGGAGTCTGGGTGTTAATATCGCTAATTGGATGATTATTGCGCTCTTTAAATAGCAATATGAGAGTTACTACCTAGCAAGGCATTAAATAAGGCGGATTAGCAAGCTGAAGTGGCAGTGGGCAGGCCATATAGCTCGCAGAATCGATAACCGATGGGGCAGAAAGGTTCTGGAATGGAGGCCACGTACTGGCAAGCGCAGCGTTGGACGTCCGCCCACACGGTGGACAGACGACCTGATAAAGGTCGCAGGAAGTCGCTGGATGCAGGCCGCGTCAAACAGGTCGGTCTGGAAATTTTTGGGGGAGGCCTATGTTCAGCAGTCGACGTCCTGTGGCTGATAATGATGATGATGATGAAGGCATTAATTTTTTTTTTGCGAGTTACTTAAAATACCTATGCTGGTAAAGTGTATGTTATAAGTTTCCATAATGCGGCGGAGAGATGCACACTTTCCAGCAATCGTCCTAAGCGTCTTTTTACGCGTTTTAAGCGTCGATATGAACAATATTTGGCATGACGTCATAGCCGTCAAAATTACACAGGTCCGCCACGGCCCGGCCCCGACACTTGAGTGTGTGAAAATGCATTGTTCTGACCGCGCCACCGCCCGGGCCAGACAGAAACGCGGCAGGTCAGGAGCACAACCGGTGGCTGGGCGGCCGTTGCCCCTGACCCGATCTTGACCCACATACAAGTAAACATACCCCGCTATATCAACATATTCGCCATTTACGCTCCATTCACACATAAAACTCGGAAGAGTATATGAGATTGCTTTCGAACATACATTTATAAAGACGTAGATGTGCAACGGGTCGCCTGATAGTGGTCACAGTCTCTCGTGAACACCCACTATGCTTAAAACCATCCCGCCCACATAATCGCTAACTCCTGTAAGCCACGATAGACAGTCGCACGCATATTATGACACCGAGTAATGTTGATCGAGTCTCTGGGAATGGGAAGATGTATTTATCCCGCAACGAAACTACATTTCAATATTTATTTACATTTCCCCTACATTTCAACGGAAACACATTTTTCTCTATATTTTAAATCTCCGAGAGGAAAGTATTTTTACAGCGTCTTGAAATTGGAAATATATCGAAAACCTATTCTATTCAATATGTCAATAAAGCTACGAGAATTGACCGAAGCTCGGCTACGTAGTGCATGCTCGATGCTACGATTGCCTACGAAGCCCTTGCGAGTTGCTGCGCTACGAGTATTTCCGTAGACGTATCTACGAAGCGTAGAAAAATGTGATTGTATTCTTTGGTGTAAATAAACGGTACGCACTTAAAAAACGATATGGGTGGTCAATTTAGAAAAGTAAGGGGGATTGAGGAGGGGTAATTTTTGGGCCATGGCCAGTCACCAAATTCCCGTTTATGGATACCTTCGCGATCTCGCTGGAGGGCTCGGAGGGCTTACCCTTCCTTGGACTCGAGTTGCTATTTTTTTGTGGACGTTGTGCTGTTAGCTTGACTCAAGTCGGCTGTAAACAGCTTCACCGGACTTTCGGGTGAGCGCTTTAGGCGCTCTCAACCCTTGACTCATGTTGCCTGCATTCCATACTTGTTGATAGTGACACAGTACTGTGTAATTACGCGACTATTATTTTTTTTTCTTTTATTAAATACACCCAATAGTCAGACACATAGTCCTGACGCCACCCTAGGTATACCTGTATCAGGAACTATGAGAGACTTTCGATCTCACAACACCCAGACCCCGAAACAAATATTGTGGATAACCCAAATGTTTCTTGGGGTGCGGGGATCGAACCCGCGGCCTGCCGCTTCAAAGCCGGCTACCAGCCCGCTGTGCCACGAGACTGTAACTATGAAGTAACTAGAATGTATTGCAGCCTTATCCATATCCATATATCCCGACTTGTCTGAAACAATATATCGATCGGAGTGCATTCATGCATGACCACTTTGTACAATACCTGATGTATATAAACATGAGTTGTCTAGCAGGAACAAGGGGCGAGTTTGGAAGGGGTTAATTAAGCTGACTGACTGGATTCAACCAAATCACTATAAAATGAAATTTATAAATGATTAAAACAATCATTAAAATTTATTGAAGTAAAAGTGTGGTAGGTCCCTCCTATGCGAGAAGCCATCTGGGTTGGTACCACCACTTTGTCTATTTCTGCCGCTAAGCAACAGTGTGTAAGTACTGTTGTGTTTGGGTTTGAAGGGCATTGAAGCCAGTGAAATTACTGGGCATTATGAGACTTGACATCTTATGTGACGGGTGACGAGCGCAGTTCAGTGCCATGCAGTACTTTGTAATTCAAAGTTCTGTGTGGTGTTGCTTCTGTTTATGAGAAGGCGTGGCGCTTACCATCAGACGAGCGACTTGCATATCTCGTCATTCAATGAATGAAATAAAAAAAATACTGAAAACTTTTAAGACAAACTTTTAAGAGATCAACTTTTAAGATTGATCACTTGTCGTTCTCGTCTTAAACAAAGAATGATTCTCGCCTCCGGTGAAACTTGAAACTACCCCAGACAGTGCAACGACAATTAACAGATACCTATATTTGCTTGTTGCAACCCTGGCGTACCTCTTTAGACCGCTTGACTCTCATTAAATTTTTCATGCATGCATGTGCCCGTGGGTCTATTAGATACTGACAGAATTTTTGGTACGATTAATATTTTATTTATACTTATTAAATTTTATTGTAACAGTGCTTCATACACGCGCGAGCATGTGAAACACTTCAAAAAAAACCTGATGGTAAGTAGGTCACTTAACCCATGAACAGAATCATTGGGAGAACGACGGGGATATGTGTCAAAGATGTCATGTAAACCATAGCGCGATGTATTTTCGTTGTGACGCCATCTATTGCCACGATTGGAAAAAACTGCCTTGCACCACTGATTCAATTTTCAGCGGAACAAATTCAATCCAGTATTATGGTGTGTATGTGACTCTCTTCACAATCACATTTTATATATTTTTTAATCTTACCACGGCAAAGTGACTGCACTACACCTGATGGTAAGCGTAGTGCAATCAAAAAAACCAGCGACCACCAACAAACAATGAGTTTATCAGTGGTCACCAGAGTCATGCCGGCCTGTATAAAAGCTTCTTCGCTCTTCGGAGAGGGGACTGGTAAAACGTCAGGTGTATTACCCTATGTAGGTTATAACAATTAATAATTATATGCCGCGTATTATACATATCTGACTGCTGGGCACGGAACTCCTTTATGTAATGAGTGGGGTAAGGACTTCACATATATTTGAAATTCTTGATATATGGAGGAAGGATATCAGGTTTCCTCCCTTCACGGTTAAAGCAAGCGATAATTAACAATTAATACACACATAACTAAGAAGTCGGAGGTGCATGCTCTTGGCGCTGGTTTCGAACCTGCGACTTTCGTCTCGACAGTCCGTACCACCCGAGCTATCGCTAATACTACTACACTTGATTTGTATACTGTTCTATCAGTAAGTATGCAATAATTAGATGACACACTCACAAAGCATGTAATTTCACCTCATTTTATAATACGTTTATGCATCGCTTACGCTCACTTCCTTCTAAAGACATGTATTCACTTGATTTTACGAGCAATTTATCACTCAATAAAATAAAGATGGCCGCGACATCAGCGGGGACCACGAAGGCTGTAAATCTTTCGAAACATCGGGACCAAAATTAAAATAAAAAAACGCGATAAAATCAGTTTAAATCAGTTTTCTTTGAAATATTAATTTGTTTAGAGCTTTATAAAGTCGTCAAACGATTGGTTTTGGACATGAGCTTGATCTCGTTCAAAGAAACAGCATATTTTAGTGAACACATGGCTTTATGCGTCGTTAGTTTAATAGGCAAGAATCTTGTGTCAAGTAACAAGTTGTATTCGATTCACCGTGAGAAGCATCAACCGTGCATTCTGTGGGATTTTAGCTTCGGCGTAATGTTATAATTAATTTCGAATTAGAATACACACTATAAAATACTGGGCAAATGTAATTTATCAAATTAATCTCAGAAGTCGTGCGTGTATTGCCTGTATAATAAAGGGACTATTGTTTTTTTTTTCATTTGATTGAATGACGAAAGAGCAAGGCGCTCGTCTGATGGTAAGCGCCACGTCTGCCTATAAACAGAAACAGAAACTTTGAATTACAAAGCACTGCATGGTACTGAACTGCGCTCGTCTCCCCGAGACTAAGATGTTAACGCCCGAATACTAAAACGCTACTTAAGTATTTAAGATCGTTTTAAACAAGTTAAGTCCCTCTTAGCTGTCAAAATTGTATGAAAATAAGTAGCCGTTAGCCGTCAGACAGCTAAGTAGCGTATCAGTATTCGGACATAAGTCTTAAATGCCCAGTAATTTCACTGGCTTCAAGGTCCTTTAAACCGAAACACAGCAGTGCTTACACACAGTTGCTTGGCGGCAGAAATGGACAAAACGGTGGTGCCCAGACGGCATCTCGCATACGAGGGACCTACCTTGTAAAATCTTCGAATTAAGCGACGAATATAATATAATTATATTCATTGATATAACATAAAAATATCACAAATACGTAACGGTCCTATATGATTACACAATATGCATAATTATACAGGGTGTCCAGTAATTAATGGATAACCTTGAAATGTCTTATAGCAGAACGAATGGCCGTTCAGAGAAAAATACGAAAAAAAATATAACATAAGTAGTACCTGAGGTACGTATTTTTTTTTTAAAAGTCGTAATTTTTTTGGTTTATTTTACTTTCTTGGACACTACGACCAGAAATGAAGGAAATCCATCGGCTTTTTGTTGTTTTATTATTATACACTAACTATACTAATAGATAGATAGTCAATAGTATGACAAGCTATTGCACTTTTAAAAAAAATAAATATTCAAAACCATTTCTTGAGAAAAAATTGCAAAATTTTATTTTTAAACAATGTTTAAACATCTTGGGTATAAAAAAAATGTATGAATACATGAGTGACCAAAATTTTTTAAATAATGTCGGTTTTAAGTAGATTTTATAATGGTATAATTCATTATTGTATCTACTGTAAATAGCGATTTATTGCTATTAATGTAAGAAAGGAGCTAATTTGACCAAATAACAAAAACAATATAATATGAGATACTTTTTAAAATAAAATTGTACTTGTCAAATGAGGTTTATTAAAACTAAGATTTGATGTTGATAAAAGATAAAAATGGCTTATTTAAACAAATTGAAACCAAATTATCAGAAATAAATTAACTTAAATTTAATACTCATAATGTTTAAAATGGTTACTTCATAAGCGTAAAATGTGTCATATGATCTCCATATCTGCTTCCTGCGCGCACGCCATTCCCCCCGGTTTTTGTGTTATGTTAGACAAGTAGGGTCTGAGTTGGCTATGTGCGAGTGAAAGGAACTTAAAGTAAAAAAATCCAACCCTAATTTTTCTAAAGAAATGGTTTTGAATGTTTATTTTTTTTTAAAAGTGCAATAGCTTGTCATACTATTGACTATCTATCTATTAGTACAGTTAGTGTATAATAATAAAACAACAAAAAACCGATGGATTTCCTTCATTTCTGGTCGTAGTGTCCAAGAAAGTAAAATAAACCAAAAAAATTACGACTTTTTTAAAAAAAATACGTACCTCAGGTACTATTTACGTTATATTTTTTTTCGTATTTTTCTCTGAACGGCCATTCGTTCTGCTATATGACATTTCAAGGTTATCCATTAATTACTGGACACCCTGTATATTAAACGTATTTTCCCTGTTAGCAAAATACAGTATGCCGAGATGGAGGCGATAAGCCCCCGAATCGCTCTTAGTAACAATGTTACTTGGGGTTAGTACCACTCGTTTCAAAAGCTTATAATAGACATCGGATTTTCCGTCAACATCTAACGCGTTGACAACCTGATTGACATTAGACCAGCGTTTCCCAACCTTTTTTAGGCCATTAACATTTTTTTGTTAAATTTGTCACCGATATCTAGCATTGCATTTAAATAACCCAAAGATATAGGGTTAAAGTCGTGTCGAGTCCATTTTTTTAATTGCCCCCCTTAACTATCAAATTGCCCCCCTGTGGGGCAAGGGCCCCACGTTGGGAAACACTGCATCAGACTGTGGTAATATCACGTACTAGCATTATCAAACGGATGCAAATACGCAATAACATTTCAACCCATATCGAATAAAAATTGAGACATAAATTATATTTTGCTAAATTAATTAATTTAAATCAATAATTTAATATTCTATTTTGCATAATCGTATACGGAAAATATTTCATTTATTTTTAATATTAAAATATTTCAAATATTTAAAAAAAATGCGGTATTTAACCTACCTAAATCAAATGAATATAGCAAATTAAAATCAATACATCAATTTTAACTTGATATGGGTTGAAATGTTATTGCGTATTTGCATCAAACTTTTATTGAATGACAGTTCATGATAGATACAGAAATCTACAATGCCAACCGCTCGTTAGCCCGCTGCGTCTAAGGCAGTGTTTCCCAAGGTGGGGCCCACGCCCCACAGGGGGGCAATTTAGAAATGGACTCGACACGATTTTAATCTATATCTAGCTAGATATCGGTGCCAAATTTAACAAAAAATGTTAAGGTGGAGCATGGCCTAAAAAAGGTTGGGAAACACTGGTCTAAGGTAATTAGATCCTAATTATTGTCGGCCAAGTTGGAAGGCGCTTAGAGAACTGTAATGTCATAACAATCAATACAGTGCTATTTCACACATGAGGTACCGAATCAGCCCTGTCTTTCGTTGTCTAAATAGTTAGGTTCGTCGGTTTGTGTGTGTATCGTCTGTGCACGCGGTCTTGTGAGGTAAATATCTCTACTCTATGTACACTCCGAACTTCGTTGCTTTGTTTCGCATTTATAGAATAGGGAGCCTGTTCACACTATTTACGAGATATGCCCACCGCTTTGTCTATTTCTGCCGCCATGGAACAGTGTGTAACCACTGTTGTGTTTAGGTTTGAAGGACATTGAAGCGAAAAGCGAAACTACTGGGCATTATGAGACTTAATATCTTATGTCTCAGGGGACGACCGCAGTTCAGTGACATACAGTGTTTTGTAATTCAAAGTTCTGTGTGGTGTTGCTTCTGTTTATGAGCAGGCGAGGCGCTTACCATCAAGCGAACGCCTTGCTCGTCTCATCTTTCAATCAAATTAAATAATCAAATTAAAAATAATACTAGCTATAAATAGCTACCACCGGGGCTTGTAGTAAGATTAACAAATTCTGCTAAAAGTTTCAAAGCAAAGAAAAACAGATGTATTAAATATAGAGATTATAGAAAATATTCATATAAAATAAATTCCCAAAGGATAAGGCTCAGCGTGGGATGTATTTGTTTTCGATATATTTATGGTTCAAGCGACAAGTGAGAACTTTTCCATTGTTGATACTTTGTCGTCTAGACAAGAAGTATTATTTAGAAATTGACTTTATTTTTTCTGTCGAAGAGTATTAAGACCTTTTAGAATTGACAGTTATTTTTAGATTTGAGTGGTAGAGCCACGCTGTAGACAGTTTTGTCCACAGCATAAGTGGGCTGGCTCGACCGGGTCATTACCACTGTCTCACAGAAAACCGACGTAAAGTGGCGGCTTGCTGCTGCGTTTCGTACAGTGAGTGAGATATCCGGAAGCCCAAATCCCCTCCCCTTCCCAATCCCTAATTATCCCATCTTTAAGATAGGCAACGCGACCATGATTCTTCTGGTGGGCGTACATGAGCGGTGAAGATCACTTACCATCAGGTGATCACTTACCAACTTGCTCGTTTGCCGGCGTATGTTATTAAATAAAAAACAGTGGTAGAACCTCACTATACAGTAATGTTTACAGCATGAGTGGGCCGGCCAGGATATAAATACTGTCACAGGGTTAACATATGTGAAATGACAGGTGGCTGTTGCATTTTGTACTGTGAGACCGGAGCCCCAAACAACCCCGCTGCATAAATTCCTGTATCCTTACTCAAAAGTCGGCGACGCTTCCATGTTTCCGTGATCAGAATGAATTCGAATCTCTTGATGATCATGATTTACCATAAGATTGCCCGCTAGCCCTACTATAAGATAATTAAAATTCATTTTTACAGGACCTTTTCCAACCCATATACCCGGAACAAACTATGAATTCAAATTGCAGAAAGAAAAAAATTAAAATACCATAATATATCGTTCATTCAAAAGAACGAAGACGTAATTACTATTCAAATGTAATTGCATTTTCGTCGTTGTTCTTTTAAATGAGCGATATATATTATTTTTTTTAAACGGTTACTCCTAATTTCTCAGCCTGCACACAACTGCGTTACTGAGTACGTCATGAAATGATTTCAACATTGCTCCGCACGCACAATTGAGCATATCTCAGTAATTTTTTTTTTCAACAATGTAACGACACGCACGGCCGTCTGTAGGCCAGTGTGACGCGGCCCAGAATCGAACCGGCATCGCATCGCGTGCGCACTACGCGGAACCGTTGCGCAAAATATTAGACAACACTTTCCACGGTTTGACGCCGGCAATAATAACTTATTCACAATTATACTTATTTACATATGTGCGAAATTTAAATATTTATTATATTTTCATTTTATGTATGCAAAATTAATATTATTGAAGTAAAACTTATTTAACACTGTCATGATTTGAGAATTCGATGAAACGAAAAAGCGACAGTAAAAAGAGATAAACATATTCATAAATAGGGTTTAACCTGCGAGGGAATGAGATAAATTACAAGTATACAGTGTAATCTTCGTCTCCTACGTTTATCTTTATTTCAGAGTTCCAAAAAAAATATCAATTAAATTGCAGAGCATTTGTTTCCTATTTTAGTTATCATAAACCTCTCGTGTCACATGTGTTCAAAGTGAAAACATGGAATCTGAATAATATGAGTTATAATATATCTTAAATATGTAAATGTATGAAATGTAATATTTAAAAATAAAATTTAAAACACTGAATTAAAAATATTATAAAAATAATAAACCTTTTTAATTTTCTTAAAACTCGTGATACTCTATAATTATCTCATTCCCTTGTAAGCTACTTTTCTGAAGATTCCCTTCTGCCGTGAGTGAATTACACACACACACACACATTTTTTTTTTAATTATCATGGATTTAATTTAGTTGCGATCGGACTTAATTTTAGTTAAAACCGCCCAGCCCGTCACGTAAAAAGATTGACTTAATTCAAACTGGGTTAAGTGTAAAATTCACTTAACTTGTGTCAGTTTTGTGGGTTCCCAATAAAATAGCAACGAATAATAATTCTAAGGCAGCGCTAAGTACGCTATTTTCATCATCATACTACGCTAGTCTGCCCTAAGGCTCAGACACACAGTTGCAAGGCGTTCATGTGAAAACAAGTCTATTTACGCATCGGAGCTCCTCAACCGTTTGAGAGAGTATATACCCGCCTTTATGTAACCCGGTCATTTAATTTTACACCACAAGGGTTCACTCCGGAACGTCTATTATCACGAATATAATATTTATTTTTATAAATCTAGTCACTATCTTAAGAGATATTTTGCACGATAAAGGTGGTAGGTCCCTCGTGTGCGAGAGCCCGCCTGGGTTGTCACCTTTGTTTATTTCTGCCGCCAAGCAACAGTGTGTAAGCACTGTTATGCATCTGTTTGAAGGACATTGAAGCCAGTGAAATTACTGGGCATTATGAGACTTAACATCTTATATCTCATCTCGGGGTGACGAGCGCAGTTCAGTGCCATGCAGTGTTTATAATTCAAAGTTCTGTGTCGTGTTGCTTCTGTTTATGGGCAGGCGTGGCTTACCATCAGGCGAGCGCCTTGCTCCTCAGGTCATTGAATCAAATAAAAAAACCTTAATTACCCAAACCATTTTCTCTGTCGGACACATCCACATCCCATCTGCACTCCATCACCTTTCACACGACCAATTAAAATTCACACCATTATCGATCCATTCCCAAGCGTAATTAACCACTACGGAGGACCACTCCACAATCCACATCCACATGTGGATTAAAAACATCAATCACAAAGTCGAATCTAGACGCGTGCAATCCGATAACCTCTCAATTAACTGAATAGTGAGTGCCGCGCGTTGGTGGGTAAGTGGGCCACCATATATGCCCAAAACTAACCTCACCTGCACGTGGTACCGGTTAATCGACGAGGGATTGGCGAAAATTGGCAACCGTAGCGGGTTGTTGGAGTCAGATGGTGGGTCGCTCCACTTAATACTAAATACACGTCAAATCATGATGGAATGGTAGACCCTGACGTCGCGACAGATGAAGGTAGCCGATACTAGCTCTATTAACGTAATAAAATCCCAGAATATTACACAAAGATAGATATTACAAGCAATAAGGCAAATGGATAATAATAGTATTGGCTCCGTGTTGGCTTCGGCCCCACGCACGCCTACCAAAGGTCCGGGAGTCTATAGTCCCGAGATATGGCAAGACATATATAATAATAACATATAATAATACTAGCCGTATATTATACATGTCCTACTGCTAAGCACGGGCCTCCTCAACCGAATGAGAGGGGTTAGACCTTAGTCCACCACGCTGGCCTTATGCGGGTTGGCAGACTTCACATACCTTTGAAAAATCTTATCGAGTTCTCAGGTATTGCAGGTTTCCTCACGATGTTTTGTTAACTGTTAAAACAAGCGATAATTAACAATAAATATACACGTAACTTAGAAAAGTCAGAGGTGTATGCTCTTGGGGCTTGTTTCGAACCTGCGACTTTCGTCTCGACAGTCCGTACCACTCCCCGCTGAGTTATCGCTGCTTGCCTTGCTTGGATAGGTATTGCAAATTCTACTTCAATGGATCTTGCCGGTGCAGCCATAGAGCTTTTATAATCTTATTAAAATCTCAAAGGACGCAGTCTCTAACACCGATCCTTTCACCTATACACTATCAGATCCCATATTTATAGACCTTTGATGAACGCAAAGGTCGAGGTTTAACGTTATATAAAGCCCTTGCGAACAGATATGGAATAACACAGGGGACACATACCTCATAAAACGACAATACACACCGAAACAAATATTTATCGCGATGCGGGGATCGATTCCGCGGCCTTTCGCTTCTCAGCCGGCTACTCGCCCACTGTGCCACGGAGGTTGTCAATAATAGACATACATTATACTAGACTGGCTCATGTTACACACTCCATACGCTTTACTGATATATACTTCACAAAATCAGGGTCAGCATAACGTCCAGTATAATTAAATTGCACGCGGAAAGGGCCGACGGATTAACTACACGTGTCTCTTCCCATTGCGTTCAATTAACGGGGCGTGCAGCGACACAAGTGCAAGGTCGACGGACCTCGTCTACGTGTTACGTTATATAGAAATACTGCACTATATATTTTATAGCAAACCGGCAAACGAGCAAGTGGGCCACCTGATGGTAAGCTATCTCCACCGCCCATGTACGGCCACAATACCAAAAGAATCATGGGCGCGTTGCCATTTCAAAAGAAAGGGATAATTAGGGATTGGATTTGGGCCTCCGGATATCTCACTCACCATACGAAACGCAGCAGCAAGCCGCTACTGTACGTCGATTTCCGTGAGACAGCGGTAAGCTGGTCGAGCCGGCCCATTCATGCTGTACAAAACTGTCTACAACGTGGCTCTAGCACACATATATGCATGTTTTAATTAACTTAGAATATAAAATCACTGGAACGTGATGCATCGCTGCAGTGCGAAGTTTCTTTGCGTGATAATACGCTATGTGAGCACGCTGGTACACATGCACACACATGATACATTGATAACGCATCCCCGTACGGAGATGCGAGACGCGCGACGTTTCCACACTTCCATACGAAGCTGTGTCAAGAATATTACATGTATGAACAACTAGCTCCGCAAAACCGTGCGTTTTAAAAGTTGCTAAATATGGCAAAATACAATAATGGTTTATTATGTTTACGCGAATGTTAAACATTGGAATAAAACTAATTTAAACGGATTTTATCGCGGTTTTATTATGTGATAGTTAGTTAGTATAGGTTATGTGTTAGTGGGCGAGGCTATTGCCACAGTGGGCACAATTCCAGACTCCCGAGTCGATACTGAAAATTTAATGATAACCAAACTCAATATAATTTGACCCAACCCGAGGATCGAACCCGAGACCTCCACATAGCAGTCACACCGCGTACACAATACAACTACACCACCGCGCGAGTCCCCAACTGAACCTTCTGACAAAGATTAACCAACCACGAAAAAAGGACAAACCACAAATTGTTTTTACACCAAATATAAAACCAATAGAACAAAAATTTAATATCGATAAAAAAAACATAAAACGTAAAAATCGATCTCAATAACATACGATAGTAGTTAAATAAAAATAAATTTGGCAATAAACTACTAATATAACAGTGGAAGAACTGACGCTCTTTCGAGAAAAAAATAGTTTTTACTATTATAGTAATATGAAACTTTCAATACCAACCATTCACAATGGGCTTTCATAGCACGATTGCTACGAAGGCAATCATGCTACGAAACCCTACGGTACTGCTACGAGAACGCTACGTCGAATCCGAGAACTGTTATGAACCTATCATAACATTGATTCCAAAAATATTTTTACCTATTGTAAAAGTATAAAGTGAACTTAATAGTCATCTTAATACATAATTAATACCCTTATTAATTTACAGGACATTGTACATATTACTGTGCCTGCATCTGCATCGCCTGTCCTGTGGCAGGCCCCTCGATTTGCTTCATCCCTCTCCGAAGAGGGAAGAAGCATTTATACAGGCCGGCATGACTGGTAATCACTGATAAACTCATTGTTTGTTGGTGGGCGCCGGTTTTTTGGACTGCACTACACGTACCATCAGTGTAGTGCAGTCACTCTGCAGTGCTCGCATAAAAAAAGTACCAACATTTTTAGTTATGATATAATCGCATGGGCCGGCTCTATAACGAAATAAATAAGTAAGTTTTTCAATCATGACGGTCCACATTTGACGGATAAATCAATGCACACACCTTCATTAAAAAAATATCAAAAGAATAGCGCCGAAAGGAAAAGTTTGTTTACATTTAAAGTAAAAAGAAATTAGATACAATGAAAAAACAATTACATGTCGAAAAACAATTGACATACATATGGGTCGAATACTGAACGAGTTTTTCAAGTATGTTACAAACATCTTTAACGCGAAATACAAAATAACTTAAATATGCCCAAATAAACGCACGAAGCAATTTACTCGATTTACACGAAACTATACATCGATAGTTTCTAATCCTTTCTGTCCGACGCACTTTGCATAATCGATAACAAAGAGGCCACTTCCAGTAAACACACCTGCAGCGATGCACACGGATTTGAAAGGCAAATTCATTGCATATATGGATGCATATATACAGTAATATTTCAATCGATACCAATTAAAAACTGAGATATTAATTGTTAAATTTTATTAACTTAAATCAATAATTTAAAGTTCTATTTTGCAGAATCGTACATGGGAAATGTTTCATTTATGTTGTTTTTTTATAAAATACTAGATGACCCGGTGAACTTCGTATCACCTACATATATTTGTTTAAAATGTGGTCAAAACTTGATACAAATGTTTCATTTACATTAAACGCAATTAAGTAAGGTACTGCACCATAGCACGTGAGGTAGCCCGTCGCATATTTAATTGACTTCGACCACCTAAGTCAGGTCGTCTTCCACCTCCCCCCGGTGGGACAGTCCTGTCCCTGTCCCTGTCCTGTCCTGTCCTGTCCTGTCCTGTCCTGTCCCTGTCCTGTCCCTGTCCTGTCCCTGTCCCTGCCCCTGCCCCTGCCCCTGTCCCTGTCCCTGTCCCTGTCCCTGTCCCTGTCCCTGTCCCTGTCCCTGTCCCTGTCCCTGTCCCTGTCCCTGTCCCTGTCCCTGTCCCTGTCCCTGTCCCTGTCCCTGTCCCTGTCCCTGTCCCTGTCCCTGTCCCTGTCCCTGTCCCTGTCCCTGTCCCTGTCCCTGTCCCTGTCCTGTCCCTGTCCTGTCCTGTCCTGTCCTGTCCTGTCCTGTCCTGTCCTGTCCCGTCCCTGTCCCGTCCCTGTCCCGGCCTGTCCCGTCCTGTCCAAATCGGTACAGCCAGTCTCGAGTTTTGGCGAGACACACGCACAGAGCGATTCAATGTAAAACATTCCAAAATCAACAACTACTAATAACCTAAAAATTAATTAAAAAAACATTGTCCAGCGGACAAAATTGTGAATCTAAACCATTCTCAGATCCCCATGAACACACACAAAAAATTTCATCAAAATCGGTCCAGTCGTTTAAGAGAAGTTCAGTGACATACACACTCACAGAAGAATTATATATATAAAGATACCATTTAACTTATGTACATAAATCTAATGAATTTAGCAAAATAAAACCAATACCTAAATTTATGATTCATGTGGGTTGCAATGTTATTTCGTATTTGCATCCATATATTGTTTCGTGTTAAAGTTCAGTATGATTAAAGCATAGTACCTATATATTGTAATACGAAATTGTTTATTCAAATTCAGCGAGCCGACCTATATAATAATATTAATATAATATAATAATTTACTACAACATTTCGTTACATAGTTGTTTCAAATTTGTCGTAACAGACTCGAATAATATAATGATATACCAATCATTAATCATGTACAGATTTTTAAATTCAAAACATTATATTTTTTAGCAATTGTTTCCTTTATTTGTTTGCGAATTACGCCTAAACTACTGAAACTACGTGAAAAACAAATTTGTTATCAAGGGGTGATAAGTATATAGAATCAAAATCACAATGGCATGGATATAAATCATAACAATATAAAATCATCGCATATTCGCTTTGCATTACAACCACTTCTAACTGCTTGCCGTGCTGGCATCGCATCGCACTAGTAAAGCTTGCGCAAAGATCCATTTCCAGATGATAGTATGAAAAATAATAATAGTACCTACATAGTATCGCGTGATCCAAGAAAAAATCAAGCAATAAAATCAAGCACACTTTAACTTTAGTCGTAAACGAAACTAAAGTAAACTAAATAAAATTATATTTCCGATGCGTCCATATTAAACGGAAACGAGGCTTCAATATGAAAGACAGAATCCTTTGTCCTTTGAAACTTCCTCAGTAGTAAAAGCAATTTCCTATCAAATATTCTATAAGGAACTGTTTGTGCATCCGATGCTCTTGAGCTATATGACGGGAAGCGAGCGTAATAAAAGTGAAATAAATATTTGAATGCAATATTTATTTGTATACTAACTTGAGATATGAAAAGTTAAAAAGACATTCATTTTGAGACTATGCATGTACAGTACTCTTCATTTTAAAAGGCGTGTTTATATTTTTAAATATTAAATTTATAACAAAAAACATCACCATGCAATGGCGAGGCCTAGGACCCAAGCCACCGGTGGTTAGGACCCCAGTGTGAGGAACCAACTCACAATGCGTGCCGTGTCCAATAACACCGCTTTCTGAATCTGGCTCTTAACCTAACGACCAATCGAGAGCCTTTGATGGTGTTCTTATTATTAAATAATGCATAATTGTCGAGAAAATAGAAAAACATAATTATAACATTAAATAGTCTCATTGGTCTAGTGGCTGAGTATTTAGGCTAACGAACCGTGTGGTCCTGGCTTCTAATACCACGTCAAGTAATCACAATTCCGAGTTTGAGTTTTCGGTCGGAAAATCAAACATGAGTAGCCTAACATTTAATGTGTGCCCGTTATTGCGATATATGCGCAACTTATCACATCATAAGACAGAAAGAGGCTCGACGAACTATGGATGCACTAGCAGCATGAGAATTTATGTATACTTGAAAATAAAATTTTCATTAATATATAACGCCAAGCAGCGATAGCTCAGCGGGGAGTGGTACAACTGTCGAGGCGAAAGAAGCAGGTTCGGAACCAGCCCCAAGACCATACACCTCTGACACTACGCTACACTTTTATAAGTTATGTGTATATTAATTGTGAATTATCGCTTGCTTTAACGGTGAAAGAAACATCATGAAATCGACAAGATTTTTCGAAGCTATGTGAAGTCTGCCAACCCGTATTAGGCCAGCGTGGTGGTAACCTCTCTCATAGAGGAGACCCCTATGCTATGCAGGATCAGAGCCCCTATGCTATAAAATTCAATTGAAGCGACAAATTTGCTGATGCTGCTTGATGCTGGTGGGAGGTGACTTGTATCCGACCTGATAGCGACCACCGTACTGGTGTAGTGGCCCACCTTGTGTGGGTCGCGTTCCAGGGTCAGCTAGTGTATATCCGGTTCTCCCCAGGGGGCTTGCCCCCTTATCCTAACCCTTTTCCCATCCCTGTTTCCTTCCCCTCCCCCTTGGCCCTTTGGCAGGCCGGCATAATCTTACCGACCTACGATGGACACATTGTTTATCATTGATCGACACTATTCTTGGATTGCGCTACAATTACCATCAGGTGTAGCGTAGTCACTTTACCGAGCCAGGATAAAAAAAAAAATAACGACCAAATGCAATAGAATATACATCAGAGTAATAATATTTCAAATATAAACTACGGTGACTAGCGTAGCGTTAGCAATATCAGTTTATTATAAAGTTTTTAAAAAATGTATTAAAATAAGAAAATGTTAAATATAATCGCAATTAGTATGTTATTGATTGTTTTAAGCTTAGGTAATAAGTAAGCGATTTTAATCCGAGTATTTTTTTTTCCTAGATAATATTTTTTTTAATAAAGGCATGTGCATTAATAGGTTTTTATAACTCTGAATAATAGTATCAGAGGGACGAGAGTGGGGCAAAGAGCCCCACAAAAAAAGAAAAAAAAACTACGGTGACTAAAATAGAGCAGTAGGTAAAGATTTAGTTATAAATATGATGACGTTTTGTTATTGTAACTTTATTAATTGTAAATTGTTGTTATTGTAATTGTGTTATATTGGAATATTTGTGTATTTTGTTTATTAATTTTTTTATCGCTTAAAATAAAATATTCTACGAAACAACGATAAACAGGAAAAATCACACATTTTTTTATACGTTTCACGTTATAATTTAATCTTTGTGGTTGTAATATGTGGTTGTAACGGGTAAAAATATATTTGTCACGACATCACATTTCAAACCTTTGAATTGTTCGGCTTTTCTATACTATAATATGTATGTATTATACATATGAACCTTCCTCGTGAATCACTCTAGCTATTGCTGAAAACTGTATTAAAATCCTTTGAATAGTTTAGAAGATCTAAGTGAACAGACAGTGGAGGCGACTTCATTTTATACTATGTAAAGATATATTATTATTGTAATGGCTATTCTACACCTACTTTACTCGTTTCGGATTTATAGAATAGGGGTCTAACGACGGAATGGCCGCCAGTAAAAAGCAGTGCTTGACGAAAAACGCGATAGCCTAAGTTTAGATTTTTACTTAGAAATATTTTTATTTGTCGATTACGTAACTGATTATAATTTGAAATAAAACTAATTTAAACGGATTTTATCGCGGTTTTGTAAACTGAAGGTAGATAATGTAACATTAACATTTTGGGACAACCTACACCTCAGTCCCCCCCGTGACCACGAAGGCTGAAAATTCTTCGAAACGTCGGAATCAAAATTAATAAAAAAACCGGGATAAAATCCGTTTAAATTAGTTTTATTTCAATGAGTAACATTCGCGTAAACGTAAGAAATCATTATGATTATAATTTGTCGATAACCGATAACGCTATTAACATACCTAAATAGAATATAGACGTAAAAAAGCCCTCCGCACCGGAATACTCTCAAATATCGCAGAAACCTACACAATTAAACATTACCCCTTAAAGACCAGCAAAACAAAACTCTTCAGTTAACTAGAATACATTTCATAACAATGTATTTCTTCACAGAAACAATTTCTCAATTCGTTATATTTTACAAAGAAATTTTATTTATGGCATTTTTTCCACTAATTAATAATGTATGGTTTCCCTTGTCGATAAGTAGAATTTTAACAATAAATCACGTTGTTTGGTTTTTCCATTGGGTTTCGTAAAGAGTTTTGGAGTTTTAATTAATCAATTCATTATACATAAAGGTTACTGAAAATTTGCTTTGTACTTATTTTCTATAGAAATAAAAAAAGTTTGATGACATTTAACAGGATTGTTAACTTGGCTATTTTTTTTATTTCAATTAACTCGACAGTAAATCGATACGGCATAAATGCTGACATGTCACGATGATAATGAAAAATTATTGCCTTATCAAAAAGACAGGCGTAGTTTTATCGATCGGCAGATCTATACCGTACTCGTTGTCACAACTATTTGTAAATGAGAGATCCAACTTGAAGACTATTTGACAGCCCTTATGGCGCAGCGGGCGAGTAGCCGGCTGTGAAGCGAGAGGTCGCGGGGTTCGACCCCCGCACCGATGTTTGTGTGATCCACAAATATTTGTTTCGGGGTCTGGGTGTTGTGAGACCGAAAGTCTCACGAAGTTCCTGATACCCACGACACACGACTCGTATCTTACTGTGTGGTCAGGATTATGTGTGAGACTGTTGGAGTTATTTATTTATCAGAATCAGCCAGTGTATATCCGGTTCTCCTGAGGGGCTTGCGACATGACTTAATGGTTGGTTGGGGCGGGTTGAGATGGTCATCCGACTGTTCTGTTGCAGGCCTCTCGATTGGCTTCTTTCCTCTGCGGAGTATGAACAAGCATTTATACAGGCCGGCATGATTCTGGCGACCACAGATAAACACATTGTTTCTCGGTGGTCGCTGGTTTTTTGGACTACGCTCGGATAGAAAAAGAAAAAGAGAGACTAACCGTAAACACGCTCCACAGCCGACGTCAATAAGAGAAACATCAGTAATTTTTAAACGTCTTAACATATTTTCTTCCAACACAGCTAAGAACTATTTCGATTAAAACAGCTTTTAAGTAATCGAAACACCATGAAAACCGGCAATAACCTCACTTCGTAACACCATTACCACTCTAAGAAGCGACGGCAACCATTGCGGTCTGCATCCTAACTTCATTATTTAATTATAACGCACAGTTACACGCGTCGTTCAACCCGATAATTAAAGCCGATGCCATGTAGAACGGAATTATTAGAATGCAGCCAGTGACTTAATAACACTTAAAGTTAAGTGACGTCTCTGAATGCGGCAGATAATACAATAGCTGATACACTCATTTACAAATAGTTTTAATATAAAACCAAAGGAGACCGATTATAAAATCAACCCGGATATAGGCGTAAGAAGTTTATGTATAAATGTTCATGTTATTTTTTTATGTTATGCATAGCTATTAAATGTATATTTGAAACCGATATCCCAATCTTCATACGTACTTCATACTCTAACTCTGTGTTTTTTTTAGCATAGGCTGTCAAACGAGCAAGTGGGTCACCTAATGGTAAGTGATCCCCCCATGTACGCCTACTATACCAGGAGAGTTATGGGCGCATTGGCGACTTTAAAAGGGATAATTAATGGATTGGGAAAGCAAAGAAGATTTGGGGTTCCGAAAATCTATCTTAACGCAGTACCAATCCGCTACTTTACGACGTCAGCACATATCTCTCATTAAATCCTTTTATCGATTGAACTGTCTCACATAGTGAAGGCGACGCTCAAGGTCATCCTTGAGTCTATGAAACAGCTAGTTCATAATGACTGTTGCATCTACCTACTACAGAAATATATCATGTGCAAGATAATAATAACCCTCAAGGATAAACTTTCATTTACTTATAAAAAAAAGTAATTTAATGCATATTATTTAATATATTATTAATATAGTACCTTTACATGGAAGTAAATAATAATATGCAATAACAAACATAAAATAGAAATTGAGATATAAATTATATTTTGCTAAATATGTACATTAACTTCTTTACATAGTATAAAATGTAGTCGCTTCCGCTGTCTGTTCGCTTAGATTTTTTAAACTATTCACGTATTTCAATGCGGTTTTCAGTAATAGATAGAGTGATTCATGAGGAAGGTTTATATGTGTATCACGCTATGACCAATTTATAACATATTGTCGATGAAGTACCAATACCTCCTAACTGACAATTTAGTCCAAAATTACTTTTTTATCACAATAGACGTAAACATAAACCACATCGCTTAGTAACTAATAAAAAGGTAATGTAATGGAAACTATTTACTATCAATAGTTGATCAAAATAAACAAAACCTTATTTTAAACAGTTTTTGTAAAATAAAACCTTATTTTAAACAGTCTGGTGTAAAATTAGATTCTCAACACTTAGGAGGTATTGCTACTTTATCGACGATATGCTGAAAAATAAGTAAGGTTTAAAATAATACCCAATCGTTCGCAACGCTCAATGCAACATTAAGCTATTAAAGGTGACAACCCACAACATCGCTACCTAGGGGAAAACTATTTTTAAATAGGTATTTTATTACTGGAATAAACTTCATTCTATTTAATACCGCCAATTTCGGACCCTTTTACCTTATACCTACATGTACCTACTGTATTCATTGGAAATAAACTATTATTATTGTTATTTATTTATAACTAGAAAACATATTCGAAATATTTTTACGCGGAAAGTGGACAATAGTGGAAGCCAGTGCCAGTTCATTTATTCCATAAGTCGTTTTTCAAATTAAATTGCATCTAGAAGACTCATGATTATATTGCATTAAAAAAAACAACGGGTTGCACTCCGGGAGTGCCGGCAGAAGTGAAAACTTGAACATTAACGTAGTGCTTTTTTGAATATTTTGGAATGGTTAGGGAATAATTTCGCACAAATTGCTTTATTTATCAGTATAAAAGTACTATCATTTATGTGGTTAAATAAAATATTCATTTATTGCGCTATCGTACACAAAAATGACAATTTATATTACACAATATTACTAAAACTAATGTGGGTTAAAGGGAGAGAGCAGGAGCCTGCCTACTGCTCGCGTTACGTTACGAATCGGTTTACCCTCCAATAAGAAGTTTTCATTTGAAAAAACTTCCATAACTGCCAGGGCAGAATGAGTTTAATTTTTAATACGTTACTCATAAAAGGTGAAGTCCCGATTTATCATCGCACAGGGATAAAAATGCTAAGTTATGAGAGGGTGTTGATTTTATATTATACGTATCGTTTAAGGAGAGAAAAGAGAGATGCAAAGCTTGTATGGGAAATAATATTATTTTGGATAAAACATTACGTGGGCGAAACCGCGAACAAAAGTTGGTATAAAATATTTTTTTATTCCATACGAATACCACACAATGGTGTAAATTTGTTACTAATGTAATAAAATTTATAAATGGCAGACAAAATAAAAGTTGAGTTGCGTCGTTGTATGTATATTTTACATAACTAAATATTGTTACCTTATAAAACCACTTCATAAAATTGGATGCAAATACGCAATAAAATTTCAACCCACATCAAGTAAAAATTAAGATATTAATTTAATTTTGCTAAATTCATTAACTTAAATCGATAACCGATTGGGCAGGAAGGTTCTGGAATGGAGGCTACGAACTGGCAAGCGCAGCGTTGGACGTCCGCCTACAAGGTGGACAGACGACGTGAAAAAGGTCGCAGGAAGTCGCTGGATGCAGGCCGCTTCCAACAGTTCGGTCTGGAAGTCTTTGAGGGAGGCAACATAGGTGAACATATCAGCAGTGGACGTCCTGTGGCTGATGATGATGATTAACTCAAATCAACAATTTATAGTTCTATTTTGCATAGTCGTACATGGGTAACGTTCCATTTATGATTTTAAAATACGGAATTTGACCTACTTAAATCCAATGGATTTAGCAAAAAAAAAATTGGTGTGTGACGTGGGACACCAGGTAGGAACGAAGTTCCTTCGGCTAATGACAGGCTAGAATCGACACAAATTGCAAAAAAATCAAATTATCAACTAAAATAACAAAATATGTCTGTTTATTTTTGTTTGACAACATAAAATTACATAGAAATGGAATAGAAAAATAGAAATAAAAAAAAAGACGTGTGGCACTCGGAGACTGCCGCGGTAAAGCTATTGTATAGCATTTTTTATCAACTTATGTAATTATAAGTAATAACGAGCTAGCGTAATCTTTTAAAAATCGAAGGAGTATTTTTATATACTTCAATTATAACTGGCTGAATGAATTTCATTTTAAAAAAGGAACTAACGCTGGCTGTTTGTGCGACTGTCGCGCCTGCGCACTTCTCATTTAACGCTTTTATTCCACGCATTTTTTCCACGCATTTTTCCCACGCATTTTTCTTACGGTTTGACTATCACATTTTTTTCAGTTCGGTCACGCAGCGAAATCCCTATCCCCTCCAAGCCTGCCGTAAGGAACTTCGTTCCAATAAAAACAATATCACTGATGTGGGTTGAAATGTTATAGTATATTTGCATACAAATAATATTGCGAAAATATTTACGAAGCATCTTCATTGGTTACTGGTCAGTGAGTGCATTTACGTATTTGCTGCAAGAAAACTCCACCGTCTCACAAACAATATGGGGCACACTCAATCATAATCTCAGTGTCATGTTAAAAAACTTAATTGTTTTTTTTTCTGTCTTCCTAAACGACTCTTACAAATTATCAAATGGTCTATCGTTTTTTTTTTACGTTGTTAGTCTGACTCGAGTCAGCTTTCTACAGCTTCACCGGACTTTCGGGCGAGCACTTTAGGCGCTCTCAACCCTTAGGTCTATCGTTATGCGATTTTTTATAATTATTTGAAGATTATTCCCATGGTCCTCTACCATCCGTGACGTTAGTACTTACCTTGACCAAGTTGGCATTGATGTAATCGCTCTCGCTGCGTTTGAGGATCACGCGGCTGTGGTCGTACGGGTTCACGTCCCGGTAGCGGTTCAACGGCTTGTTCTGTGGCTTCCTGGCTTCGGTGCAGGTGTACGGGTATTTCTGACATGTCTGACCAATTTTCTGTGAACAATAAATGTTTGTTTTAATTTTTCGGTATTACGATTGTTTTTTTCTACGTGGTGTTACCCACCCTTGGGCCATGGTCCTACCTATTTAACATCCTCGGTAACGAGACCATTGCTACCGTACGATAAATCTATTTTTTATAATGGTCAAAAATGGAGGAAATAATTACCCTAAAACTTTTATCATAATTTTTAGGGACATGTATTTCCCACGTTTTCGACTATTATAAAAAAATCGGTTTAATAATAATATAATAATAATAACTGCATTTTAGTTCCTTTTAATAAACGAACGGCAGATCGGCTCTCATGCCTCCCTCAAGCCAGCACTTATAGCATTAAGATTAATCAATTGATGCATTCCACAATCACACACATTCCTGTACCCCAGACTAATTTAACCTTTATAGTGGATATTAGGAGCAACGAGGGACTTACAGTCCCACAACTTATTTAAAGCTACCTACCCTGCCACAATCTAAGATATAAGAAAGATATAAGAAAGGAAAGAAAGGAAAGAAACCAAACCATCCACCCAACTGGAATGTACAATGGTTTTGGTCTAAAAAATATATATTTATTTTTAAACTCGCAAATATTTACACAATTTGACGAATGGAGCGTGTTTCGTAAAATTCACACGAGGCCAACGACCTTGCTGACCTACCGCAATCGAGTCTGTATTACAGACTGCGGCTCAGTTGAAATGGAACTCGTATACATTAGACAAATTAAAATGATCCTATTATTATAGCGCTGATTTGTTTAGTTTAATTTTATTTTAAACTAGCATTTTTAAGGGTACTTAGGTACTACCAACCCAGATGACCTCTCGCATACGAGGGACCTACCACCTTGTAAATAGGTCGAATATTATACTTTAAAATATATGAAAATCGTATATCGTGTCTGAGAATTTGAATAGTTACATTTATTTATGAATTTCTTTTTATTCAGAATGTTCTAGAAAATTGTATTAATATTACAGGTAAGCAGGCCATCTATTTCCGAACAACATTTTGACAGTAACCAACCACCAATGAGTAACACCAATGTAACAACGTGGTACAGGAAAGTGTGGTCAAATTAATTATAGTAACGTGTAATGTACAATACAATTATCACCCCCGTAGTACCAAATCCGATGGCATTGTTAGGACAGAAACAAATCATCTTGTCGCATGACTACCATGTCCATATTCGACTTGGTACATTGGACAACGCTGAATGAAATTCTGAACTGAAATGTTCAGTTTCGGTTTAGTAGAAGTAACAAAATCGAATCTGATTTGTATTTAAATATAACGGTATCTTTAAGCTATAGAGTTTTCGTCTTACTCCCTTCTGTTCTCGTTCACGCACTTCACTTAATTTATATACAACTTCGATCGTGATAAACGAGTTAATAAAATAAGCATGAAAATATATGTCTATATGTATGTAATATGTCTAGGTATATAAAATCTGGTTCATAAACATTCAGTGTAAAGTTTAGCGTGCAGTACTACTAAAAAACACAGATATTAAAATAGAGGTTCGTCACATTTTTGCACTCTGCGCACAATGCGTTTATCGTAATTAAGAGCATACGGAATACTAAGATTCGACGGAACACAGTATCCGACTGCCTGTAGTCCTATTTTGCGTATGCGATAGTCTAATGAGACAGTCTATAGAAAAATCTAACATTTATGTCCAGCCTTAAGCTATGCTGCGTCACCTACGCTGAAACGTATGTTAAGCCCCAAACTAGGTAAACCTAAACTAGGTAATTCAGTCGTTAGCGAATTAATCAAGTATGTACCGTTAAATAAATTACTATTCTAGTTCGTTCAGATGCGACCGGAAACTAAATACAACCTAAACTGATTTACATTGCGTTAGGCGCATTAACCGTTTTTACATAATAGAATTCTTGGCGACGGAGGCGCGACCGAAAATTTAAAAAAAAGGAACCATTAATGGACGATCGGCGTCCAATATTACCGGCAAGCGGCGCGACGGCGTTACTGTGTGAACGGAAAGGGACTTACACTTATTGGCGGATGCATTAACTCTTCCAACGTATAGGGTTGCCACGCTATCCACTTTGCAATATTCAATGTATGCTTAAAATCACGATATTTAAAGCGGACGAGGAGGCTCGTGGGGCGCGGAAAAGTGGCGAGTTTACATACGTTATACAATTCATTGAATAGTTCGGTAACTGCAGCACGCCCGAGTCTTCGTAGAACTATGCTTTTTATAAATCAATAGGGTAGATGACTTTTTAAGTTACGTTCCCCAAAACCTATTGCAGAAAGAATTTAATTAATCCGTCATTACAAAAAATAATTAGAAGCCATTCAAATCTAATGGACGGGCATTTGTCAAATAACAGACGACGCTAACTTTGTACGTCACTGTGGTAAATAGTCATTAAGATCGACGCATGCGAGTGAGACAGTGCGATGTCCCCACTACACGCCCACCTTTGCTTATACCAATATTTACAATCATAATATCGGGCTTATTTATTGATGTGCCCTAGCCAGATAAATAAATTAAAAAAATTGACGACATGGTCAAATAAACACACGGGCTGTATGACATGGCTAAACCCAGAGCGCATTGTTTAAGTGGTGCAATGCAGGCATGTAGGGTGACCACGCAAAGAAATTTGTAGAAAAACCAAAGGAAGTTACAAAAAGAAATGTATGTAGGTGTTTATGATAGAATAATACGACCGTTTAACTCGTTTACTCGTCGGCCGCAACTGCAACACGCTCATGCAATAATACGGTAGGTTGGTGGGAGGATACTTGTATCAGACCGGATAGCTACCACCGTACACTGGTGCTAAAACCTGCCATAGTGCCCCACCTTGTGTGGGTCGCGTTCCAGGGTCAGCCAGTGTATATCCAGTTCTCCCCAGGGGGCTTGCCCCCTGAACCTAACCCTTTTCCCATCCCTTTTTCCTTCCCCTTTCTCTTGGCCCTGGAATAAGATACCGCAGGGTCTTTATATGGTTGGTTTCATTTGTTAATAAAAAAATATCTCAAAACAGTTGCAATCATTAAGATGCCCCTGTTCAGATCCAAACCTGGGTTCATGTGGTCAAGGTCTACTTGAATTATAGAAGCAAGCCTTCATCCACATATGGGGCGACAATCAATGTTTCTGTATAAGGAACACACCAAATGCAAGTTGGAAAATTATAACTGCCACAATGTATTATGAACATAGGTCTAAATATAAATGAAATAAATAAACCCAACGGTCACACTCATAGTATTAACCCTGCTCTAAGAGTCTAACTAAGTACTACTAGACTGAGACTCTGATCAGCTTTTGGCAACATTGTGAAATGAAATAAAATAGTTTATAGATTGTGTAGGCAATTAAAGTAGTGCTTATGACAAGTCAGTATAATAACAAAAGAAAATTATATATACCAGATATATCAACTTAGGTATACATAGCATACACAGCGCCATCAACAATACTCTTCACATACAAACTTTATTAAAGATAATTATTTTTTAAGTTATACAGCTTCTTATATGGTTCTAAATACCTACATCGTGCTGTCACATTTTTAGGTTGGTATTAACCGACTCACAACACTCAGGACTATAACAAATCTACCCTATTAAATAAAGAATTTGAAATTTTGATTCTGGGTATGGGTGTTGTGAAACAGAAAGTCTCTCTTCCTGATACTCACGACACAAGACTCGTATCTTACTGTGGGGTCAGGACTATGTGTGTGACTGTTGGGTGTAATTTAAAAAAAGAGAAGAATTATTGGAACGTAGTTCCTTATCGCGCGTTGCGAAAGGGGGCTAGACGGAAAAAATTGGTACGAAAAGTTGGCACGAAATTTTTGTCACGACATAATTCTCCGACCAAGAATAAATATAATATTAATTTGATATCTAGCACACAAAGTTAAAGTCGAAATTCCGTTAATAAAAGTAAAACTTATGACATATGGAAATGTAGACGTGGTTTGAAATTTGAATTTTTGATTATCGAACACGGCGCGGCGGTCCACCGTTTAGGCTGAGTTTAGACGACGCGAAAAATTTCGTGCGGCCGTTTACACGATCGCGCAGTCGCCGCGTGGTTGGAGCGTTGCGAAGTATTAAACATTATGGCTTAGTCAATAGAGTTTACATTAGTTTTTCGAGTGATTCGAGCGCGGCGGCCGCGCGGCCGCCGCGCGGCCACAACGCGGTGGGATTCCTTGTCATATAAATGCGCCCTTAGTAGCCAGTCACCAAATTACCTATCATAAAATATTTGAATGTTGGCTGCTTCCAGATTATACAGTGTCTAATATATAGTCTACGGGATGACTGTTTAATATTACGACTCACATCGAATGTTCTGGAACTCTCTAGAACGTTCGGTGTGACGTCACGTAGACTGTAAGACCGGCCGGTGCTCGCCGATTTACGGGCTGGGCGACGTAGCAGCCGGTGTGCTCCCTTCGGACCCTCCGTCCCCCCCGAGATCGAGATCATTTTAGTCAAGCCCGAGAGGTGGTCAAGCGCGAGCAGTCCATCGATCAACGGAAGGTTCGAGAGAAATCGAGAACCTTCCGGGTGACGTCACGCGCGCCGATTGACCAGCCAACGCTAGCCGACCTCCCTGGAGCTTCGAGAATTATGGAAGTACCAGGTGTTCAAACCCGTTCCCCCTACCCCCACCCAATTTGTCCTCACCCCCCCTCGGCCTAAATCGGTAATTTTTGAGGCTAGAGGGTCGTGCGACGGCTTGTCGCAATCGGCTTATAGAGCCCGACACTTTGGCCCCAATAAAAATAAATTTCGACCCCCCAGTAAGAAAGATCTGTAAAAATATCTCTAAAAATTCAAATATCTCAGAAACTACAATAGATAGGCAAATAAAATTTTATTAAAATTCCTTCACTAATTAATCGAAAGGAACTTCGTTCCATCCGGGTGTCCCTTGACACCTCTCAAGTTTTTTTGTTTGTATATAGGAGATTTTTTAGAAGGTATGTGAAGCCTGCCAACCCGCATTAGGCCAGTGTGGTAGACTAAGGCATAATCCCTCTTATTCAATAGAGGAGGCCCGTGCCCAGCATTGGGATGTCATACAGGGCTAGAAAAAAAAACGGGAGATAGTCTATTGAACCAGTTTAAAAAATATAGGCAGCTGCACTATCTCTGTGTACATAGGCTATATTTCATTACACTTAATAACCACATCACACTACCCTAGATTTCGATTTTGTAGTCAATGTGATGAGTAATTTTCGAAACTACATGTCCACTTCTAAAAATTCTTTCACCACTAGCATAATAAACATAAGTAGAGTATGCTACATTTTAATAATAATACAATACAATATACAATAAATAATAAATCAACTTAGTATGTATTTATTTCTTAATATTAACTAATATAATCAGGGTTCGAAAATATCCGATATTTATTATAAATATCAAAATATCGGATATTTATGATATATATCCGATATATATCAAGTTTGATATATATCCATTTTGTATGAAAGCCATATTATTATTTTATTGTATTATTTATGAATACTGTTTGCATATGTGTTACATACACATACTAAAATTATAAAATAAAAAAATCGTTTTTGGATAAGGCAAAATCAACTAAAAACCATAAACTCTTCTTTTAGGACAGAAGTGTTGCCATTTATGGATTAGAACTTACCATTAGGGAGTAGGTTTCAACACTACTCCCACGCCATCTATATTTGGGAAGTAGAAATACAGTAACAAACTCTAAAAATTACTTAATAACATTAATTTTTTAAACCATTTTTGTATTGCAATATATTATAAAAAAAATATTGATATATATCGTCAAACCCAGCTTGATATATATCGGATATATATCTTGATATATATACTCGAACCCTGATCATAATATAATAATAATCATTAAATTCAATTATATTCTAATTAATTAACATAATGGATCATGGTTGTCTGACAATAAATATTTTAATTTTTATTTTTTATTATTATTTGACTATAATGCCCACCATATATCGTACGTCTGACAATAAATATTTTTATTTTTATTTTTTATTATTATTTGACTATAATGCCCACCAGATATCGATTTTGTACTAAGTTCACATTAAAAGTATGCTAATTATTTTAATTTAATACATACTTCCATACTAATGTTATAAATGCCAAATTGAATCTGTTAGAATTTTTAAAAAGTGGCCACTATTTTGTTTTTCTTTGTTTTAATGCTGTTTGACTATAAAGTTGATATATGGGATGCACATAATTGCATATGATTAATCCAGTGTTGGTATAGAAAAAAGTGGGTATCATTGTTTTTCTTAGTTTTAATGCAGATTGACTTTAAAAACGATATCTGGGACGCCACATAGTGTCAGATAATGAAAATGTTAGAATAAAAAAACCCTATTTTGTTTTCTACATTTTAGGGCAGAATTCAAAGTTAACAGAAATAGTGGCCAGGGCACTGTGGGTACCCAGCTATCAAAAGGGTAGATCCAATATTAGAATTGAAAAAATCTCACTATAATTGTTTTCTTTGTTTTAAGGCTGATTATCTTAAAAATCGATATTTGGAAAACCCCATAGTCACAAATGAAAAAACGAATGTTAGAATAGAAGAATGTGGGCGTTATTTTGTTCTTATTTGTTCTAAGGCATATTGACTTCAAAATTTATAATTGGGCTGCTCCATAGTTAGAAATGTGACATTTGAATTGAATAAAGTGGTCTCCGTTTCATTTATATACCTGATAGACTTAAAATTTAAATTTTTGTAAATACATAATATTCAGTGTTAGTATTGGGGGTCATATTTGCTCTTTGATGCTAAAATGATACATAAAAGTGTTTCTAGCATCAGATTTCCCATAAATAATTCTACCACCTGATCCATAAGCCCAAACATTCTGCTATATAGTCCTATTTTCTGGGATAATGCATAGTACAAAAAATAACACACCATCTAACCAAAGCTACTACTCAGGTGAAGCTGCAGGCAAAAGTTAGAATTTAATTAATAAGATTGCTCTGCTATAAGGGTATGAGGCTTTTCTGAAGGGATCAAGATAAAATGTACATGACCATATCTACCAGACCATGTCTTTCTCATATAAGTTATAATAGAGCAAGATATCCTAGAAACTCTAGGAAACAGCAATAAATAGGAACAATCTATTTTTTTCCTACAATGACTCTTTGTGATAGTAATTTATATCAAAAATATTATTATTGTAATAGCTATTCTACACCTACTTTAGTCTATGTATGTACCGATCTTTGTTGTTTTGTTTTGCATTTATAGAATACTGGGGCCCTGTTAATAATGTACAGATACCTACAATATATAAGAAATTGGGAACACATAAATTCCTTGCATCAAACTCAAATTATTCTCTATTATCCTACTCAAAAATATCTCTATTATCCATAAAAAAGGTGTATTGTTTAGTGAAATAATTTATAATATCTACCAAAATATAATAATTGACAAAATTTACAGGGTGTAAGGTACCATATTAGAAATTAAAATAATGAAAAATCATACATATCATACATAAAGATGTTGCATAAAAACAATGAAATTCTTTAAAAACATAAAAAGTAAAAACAAAATAAAAAGTAACAACTACTCAAATACTTTTTAAAAAGTCTAAAAACGAGGAACAAATCTTGACTAATTACTAAGAAAAAAACGTCAAGATGACGATGAAATACGAACGAATGTCTCGGTTTAAATTAGCGTCTACAAAAGTTTTCGCGAGGGTAGGGCAAACTTTTTACGTAGTTCATTCGTCGTCGTAAACTGATTCAAAGTTGATGAAAGTCGTTTCACCGATGTAAACAACAATCAAACACAATCATTCGAAGCTACAGTAAAATGTAAACACGCTCCCGTAAGCAGCAATAATGCGTGGCAAACCAACACACCGCGTCATTCGGACTTCACTCACCTGATATACCAGGGGCCAGGCGTTTCTCTTCGCTATGTCCATGTACTCGGACTCCACACTATTACTCATGATGAAGTCAATATCTCATAACACGACAAGAAACACTTAAAGAAACCGCTCTACGCGCCGAAGTCCGTAATGTAGTGCACCGACAAGTTGGCGGAACTTGCTAAAATCACTCCCGAATGAGCAGTCTGTTGGATAGTTGATACAGAAGCAGCAGAAACGCGGGTACACTACTACGATTCGACTTCACCGTGCAAAATCCGAAAATGGAATAAAATTATTGTTAGTATTGCTTGTTGAATGAGTACACGGCTGTCTATTTTGGTGCTGTCATACTTGATTTAAATTACTACTTTATCACCGTTTTTGGTAGCTTTGGTAGAACTATGTTGGTAGAAATTTTGGCGAGGTCGATAAGCTTAACATTACATCCTTATAAATTAATTTAAAATGAGATTTTTAGATTAAAAGAAGTCAATACCACAAGTTATTTGATTAGTGTAAATAGTATAAACTTGTATTGTAATTGTTATGATTGATATTTTTAAAATTAAAATTATTGAAATAATTGCACAACGATTCAAATGATACTATTATCTCATACTCATTAATCACATAGCTACACAATACTTCCCTGTGATAATAAATATTTTAGTCTACCTACCATTTAGTAGAAAAATTATTACTATCAACCATAAACTTCCGTCGGATAAATGTTCTATGGTTAATATTCTATGGTTTAAAGGTGATGCTAGATTAGGAAAATCCAGTCAAATCATGATATTTTTCGTTCAGAATAGAAAATCTTTCTGGCTAGCAAGTCTATCGCTTAACCTCTCGCTATAATTTCTCCCTTAGTCCACATACGTAATTAGCTTAGAATAATCCCGAGATATTGTAGTCAGATTTGCCTATCTGAGGATGTTTTATGTTCGAAAATTTGGAGGGATTGTCATTAAGTTTTGAGGTTAACAGGTAAAGCACACTGGCAACTGTAATCCTTTACTATCTTTGGTTGTTTGCCATTTGCCGATATTGATTGATTGTATTCGTTTTATTTCGCGGTTGAAAACTTGGATTCGTATTTTGTAATTAAATTTGATTTTCTGAATAGACGGCCAGTTGCTTGTGAATTTGTGTAAAATGGACACGCCTCCGCAAGACTGCGAAATTGATTCCAGCGGTATTCAAGTAAGTGGTGTTAGGAAAAGATGAGGTATTTGCAAAGCCGGGTCGATAAATTTTACAAAAGGAACTGTTGTGGAAATTTCCTATAAGAAGCCAGTTTTGGATCATTATTTATTTATTGTACTTCATTAATGAAGTATACAATAAATTTAAATGGTCAATTAATTACTACAAGCAATTAACTGTGGACTGTTTACATTGAGTTTGTTAAACGACCAAGTGGATAGAGCTATAATATTTTACATCAAAATGGTCACAGTGGTACAAAGTTTGCATAAGCCTATATTTGTTGGATATCAGGGTCCAGGGCTGCCCGTCTCGCTAACCCTACGCAGTCCTGCCGCCAGCGTGGTATTTACGCGCATCGAGTCCTAACGCAGCGTCCCTGTTATCGATCGGCGTCGTTTCGCGCCTTTACCATGTCTATGTATAATACCATATATGCAATCAGAGTGAATAGAACTAGATGTGTCTTATGTTTTGTTCCAATTCACCCCTGACTTCTTATTCTTTCTGTTTTGATGGTATTGGGTATTAAAATTATCATGCCAATTGATTACTATATATTTCTGTGAATTTTCATACACATTAATAGGTGGTAGGTCTTTTGTATGCTAGAGACTGCCTGACTAGGTATCACTGCTTTGTCCATCTGCTTCCCAGAGACAGTGTTTAAGCACTATTGTATTCTGTTTTGTAGGATATTTAAGCCAGTGAAGTTATTTGTCAATATGAGACTTATCATCCTATATCTTGGGGTGACGGGCCCAGTCCAATGCCTTGCAGTATTCTATCATGAACATTTCCATTATTTCTCTCCTGATAATTATTGTCCACCTGCTGTAGGATAGCCACCCTTCCCCTGCCCTTGCCCCCACTCGCAGGGGGGTTTGGGCAGCATGCTGTTTAAAACATGTAACAAAAAGATTTGGCGTCTGGTCTGGCTGCAGTTTTTACAACTGGCTGCCTGTCTGGGGAGGAAACACCCAGACCTGGAACAAATATATGTGGACTACACAAACCTTTTGTTTTGGTGCGGGAATCGAACCAGTGGCCTCTCAATTCTCAGCCGGCTCACTGCACCATGGAGGAGATACTTAAAATCTGTTCTCCTATGGGATATTTTTTATGACAAAAAATGGGCCCATAGATGACAGATGTTTCCATTTGTTGCATATCACAATAACGTCGATTTTTTTTTCCGGCATATCAAATCAAATCATTTATTGGGTTATTAAAATATCAAACATCATTAAGATTCAGTCCAATTTTAACTCTACCGTTAGTTCAGAATGCAGTTTCGTTATAGAAGAATGGGCAAGAAACTCTTACATTGCTCTTTTCTAAACTGTTATTGTTGTTGTTGCTTAGAGTTGCACGAAATGTGGCAAAGAAGGCCCGGAGTGGACCATAGTGGAGTCGGGCAGTGGAATCTGCCCAGATTGCTCTGGCGTTCACCGCAGCCTTAGTGTCGAAAAGCCCATCCAATGTGAGCAGGCGGAAAGCAATGCGCCGCCAGTAACGGTAAGACCTTGCGAAGAATTATATCCTTTCTTCAGAATTTGTGTTTATTTTTAATATATTCGCTGAACAATATCATTGATTCTGTGTCATAAAAAAAGCAGCAAGCCCTATTCTATATATCCGAAATGAAATAGCGAGGTTCGGAACATACATAGAATAACCATTACAATAACAATATTCTTTTTTAAAAAATACTACCACAAAGATTAATTTGTATTTTTTTTTCCATTTACTGATGTTTCCTATAATGTTTTTGTTTAAGTGATTAAAAAAGAAATACAGTAAAGATCCAACATAACATGTAGCAATAATAAAACATATTCCTCTCAAAAAAAATGTTTTGTTAATATGTTTTTTATTTTATATGAGAAATATTGTGATAGATATTCTATGTTACCATTTGGTTTAAGTTTTCGTCGGTGCCTATCTTTTTCTCATTATTTTATAGATTAGTGGCCCAGAGCTCACCATGTGTGGGAAATAGTTTTACTTTCGTATACATAAAAATATATCCTAAGAAAAATAACGAAAACTGGAACAGGAGTAAAATTGTATATTGCAATAATATTATATAAAACATTTGTCTGATAATCCTTCTACTAAATCGTATTTATGTCACGAGAGCTATTTGTAATACAGATGTAATGAAACTAATAATCTTACCCCCGTCATAAACAATCATAAACATTACTATGAGGCCTCTTAGTGAGTACAAACGCATTGTGGCAATTTATCTAAATGTCATTAGTTAATTTTTGTTGCTAAATAAAATCAGCCAGATTAACCTAACCAAGTGACCTTTCACTCCCAATTATTTGACCTAAGGCAGAAAGTGACAAAATTGATTAGTTAAATTGTTGATTTATAATGCATCTAAGTAAGATCCATAATAATTTATTTATAGGATCCCAACATTGAATTACCATCTTCTTCATCTGATAAGGTCGTACCTCCATCCGTGGAGCCCCCTCTGCAGCCTGCTGATAATGAAGACTGTGAGATGAAAAATCCGGCCGAAAACGATGGAGAGGAGTGCGTAACGAAACGTCCTCGCAAGGTCATAGAGCAGGCCTCGATCGAGCTGATTGCGAGACATTTCTGTAGCCCCAAATCACTGAGTCGTGATGAAGATCCATACCGCGTCCATAAGCTCTTTTATAACCAGCTGAGGGCTATCCCAAAGAGTCAAAGGGCGATGTTCATGCACAAAATGGACAGTTTGTGTTACCAGTATTTGAAAAATAATAGGGTTTAAAAACTCTATGTATGACGTCTATCTGTCTGTCTGTCTATATGTGTTTCAAACGTATTGTGATGAGCAGACAGTTTCTTTAGTGTGTAAGAACCTTTACTATAAATAGGGAAGGTTACGGTCAAAACCGTGTTATGTATAAGCTCCTGAACTTTCAACCTCACATTACTTCGTATATCCATATATCTGAATTCTGAACTGTCACAAATCCGAAACAATTATACCCATAATATTTGATCATAAAAATGAAATAGCATGAACTCAGAAATGGAACATAATATAGTAATTGCCAACAAAGTTGAAAGTTCTACTCAGTCTGAATTAGTTATGTAGGTTTTAAAACTAAGAATTGTACTGTGATTTTTTTTCTTTATGAAAGTATTTTTGGAATGTTCGGTATTCTTTACACTTTAGTGATTATTGTTCAATATTTAGAAATTAATCACCGAGGTATTTAATTTTAAGGTGAATTATTTTTGCATTAGATACATATTTATTTTACATTTATCATTATTTATTGGATTTGCACAACAATCCACCATATTCGTTAACTGCTAAAAATGTTTAGTGATGTCTCAGTAAAAATGTTTAGTATCTTAAACACATTTATGTGCAAGTCAGCCTAAATTTCTCATTTGTTTTCTACTAAAAACATTATATTTAACGAAGCACTATTAAAACCCAATGTGATTTGTATCACTGTGATTTATTTCTTAATAAAACCAGGCTAGGCAACAACGATAACTAGTAGCAGATTATGCCAGACACCCACACAGCAGCTATGCAGCGATCTTTGCATAAAATCTGTTGTGTGGGCCTAAATTTACTGCATGGTTCTATACTTATTAAATGTTCAATTAATTATAATAACAGGGCACTTATTATAGGTGCCCTTTTCAACTCCGTTTCAATTGAAATTAATAGAAATTATAAATTATTTTCGCAGTAATAACATATCGTACATGTTGAAGGCATTGTGAACATGACAGGGCCGTAAAGTCAACTTTGGTTTAACAAGCCACTTTTGCTGTTACGTTTGTTTATGCTATCGCTGTAATAGGTATATGGATGACGTGTTTTTAAACACCAAATAAATGTAATAGTCAATATTAAATTCATTTGAAACGGAGTTTAAGTGACTCATTTTTACCAACGAAATATATGTAAATTGTAGCTTGCATAGTCATACATGAGTATCGCAGTGATAAAGTCTGAGGCTGTAAGGCTGCGTTTAGACGACGCGAAAAGTCAGTCATAGCAAATGTATGTCTTATTAACTAGGACTAAGAGCGGTTACGCACTACATCCGATTCGAATCCGATCCGACCCCGTGAAAATATGGATCTAGAAAACTCGGACCGAATTCGGATATCCCTTACGCACTAGTCCGATATACACACTAGATGGATGCCTGCCGCGTCACCCACCCCGCCGCATACACCCCCCGCCCCGCTGCCTCTCTGCTCGTACGCAGTTCGGATTCAAGTCGGACGCAGTGCGCGAGCGTCCATAAAAATAATACTATGGCTACTTCGGTCCGTCAACGGTCCGTCAAAATTATCTCCGGGATGGAGATTCTAGAAAAATCGGATGACGGAAATCGGATCTAGTGCGTAAATTACCATAGAAATAGTTCTACGCCTACGCCGGACCCTATTTTCACGGGTTCGGATCGGATGTAGTGCGTAACCGCTGTTAACGTTGAAATTCTTTGTGAGTAACCAACCGCGCGGCGGCTGCGCTCGCGTTTACACGATCGCGCAGTCGCCGCGTGGTTGGAGCGTTGCGAAGAATTAAACATTATGGCTTAGTCAATAGAGTTTACATTCGTTTTTCGAGTGATTCGAGCGAGGCGATCGCGCGGCCGCCGCGCGGCCGCCGCGCGATCGCCGCGCGGCCGCAACGCGGTGGGATTCCTTGTCATATAAACGCGCCCTAAAGCGCACTGCTCTAGTCGAAAACCGAAATCCATACAAAGCATGAGTTGTGCTCTATATAAGTTTAAGAATATTACCATTTACGATGTATTAGTTATATAAGACTATTTATTCCAATAAAAATAATTATCAATGCCTGATTGAATTTTTATTTACGTTTCCCAATGATGGCTTAAGCTGCTCGTAAACGCCATTTAAAGAGTGCATTAAAGCGGACTTGTAAAACAATCCCTATTCATATTAGCCACTAAACATGTATAAGAAACTTCGACCAAATATATATGTTTGATCATGTATATGTACAGGGTTATTTTTAAAACACCAGCAACCTCGCAGGGGTAGATACCTAAGGTTATAAGCTACTACTTTTGTTCTACGACTTTTGATAATTTGTTAGATTTTATTTTCATACAAAAATAAGTATTCATTTAATTTCCGTCTTAAATGTTACCTACACGCATCGCAGATTACGTAAGCAAACACGCGAAGCGTGGGGAACGGGGCTAGCGTTGAAGGTCATCGCCCGAGCCAGCTGAGCGGCTTCTTTGAGTCGCGTGCGCACGCCGAACGCTACGAAGAAAAATACGACACAACAAAAACTTGTAAAATCATTTTTTTTTAAATATATTGAGTTATATACAAACTCGTAGAACAAAAGTTGTTCCGTATGGGGTCAGCTATCTGGTCCTGCGAGGTTGCTGGTGTTTTAAAATTAACCCTGTATAATTGATCGAAGATAAGAAACGTCAAATTGTATGAAGGTTTACACATTTACTGGTTAAATACGATTAAGGAATGTTTTCTATTTTTATTTGGTTGAATGACTAGACGAGTAAGGCGCTAGCGTGATAGTAAGCGCCACGCCTGCTCATAAACTGATTCAAATTACAAAACACTGCATGGCACTGAACTGCACTCGTCTCCCCGAGACATAAAATGTCAAGTCTCATAATGGCCAATAATTTCACTGGCTTCAATGTCCTTAAAACCGAAACAAAACAGTGCTTACACACTGTTGTTTGGCGGCAGAAATAGACAAAGCGGTGATACCGATCCAGACGGCTTCTCGTATACGAAGGACCTACCACACAGAAGCTGTGCAAGTCGACCTTAATGATAACTTGATTTAAACTGCTATTTTTTTATTAATCGTACTAGGCTTGCGTTTAGCCACCATCTCGCTTGATGGTGAGCGATGATGAGTACAAAGATGGGGCACGCTTGCCTAGCTAAAATTGATCTTGCGACTTGAAGACAGCTTATAGATAGCACGGCATATAGCTCAGTGAAATTCAGTCAGAAATATAAGTATGGAATAAGTAGGTATCAATTTTGACTAACACGCGTTCATCTCAGTTAATTCTTATTTATATTATTTTATCGCGTTGGTGGTTGATACGATTACCTAAATAAAACCTGAAGGTACAGTCTGAAGTATTCTATATACAGGGTTACTTTTGAAACACCAACAACTTCGCAGGACTAGATAGCTAACACCATAAGGAACAAGTCTTGTTCTACGAGTTCGGATATAACTCAATACATGAAAAATAATGATTGAATGACAGACGACTGGCGGGCGGCTAAATAAATGGGTCATGTACAAAGGCTGAACCCCTTCCCCGCGCTTCGCAGGGGTTTGTTAGGGCGAGCAAAGCCTGGGCAGTTTTCTTATACACTTTACAGAAAAACTGTCACGCCTATAGATGTGTGCTTTAACATATATAGTGTATTATCTATGCTTTAACATAGTAATTTAGTTTGATATCTAGATGTGCGATATGTTAAAAAAATTAACATTACCAATTTAGTATTCATTGGTGTTTTTGTACTACTAACGCCATCTGTTAGAAACCAATGACAACATCGCTGCAACAGAACATACATCGTAATTAATCTACTTAATACTAGATGACACTATTAGAATCAACAATAATTCAAATCAATTGCCACTAATTTTACTTTTAACGACGGTACATAGTACATAAGTAATTTGTCAAATTTAGAAATCGACCAATAAGCGTTTGCCAACAGCGCCACTCGTCTTGTCAACTTGTAATTGCTGCAGAGTAGGTACAAAGAACAAAAAAAAAACTACCGTAGCATTAATTAATGTGTCTGTTAATACTAGATAATGAACTTGACTATTCTGTGTCATATTTTTTATATTAGTCAAGAAATTACCAAATGACGTCCCTTTTCTAACATTACACAAAATTAACGGATAACAGTAATAGACGAATTCATTCTATGTCTATGGTTGCCAAGTGGACGTCTAAAATTTTTGACATTTCGCAATTCACATCACATCACTGATCCACATCAAAGCTTGATTTTTTGAGATATTTCGGGTAGGAGAGTCATCTGTGGGTCAGTGGCTATTGAATTTCTCTCAAGTTCCACTGTAGAGTCATGGCTTCGCCGCGGACTAGACGCAAACTAAACTCTATTCGCACGATAGACGATAATCATGTAAGTGACATGATCTACAGAAGGATCATATGGTAGGTAATTTATTTCTTTTATTAGGTGTTTAATGATTTATGTTGTGTATAGAAATGCTTCGAGTGCGGAACACTGAACCCGCAGTGGGTGTCGGTGACGTACGGCATCTGGATCTGCCTCGAGTGTTCCGGCGTTCATCGCAGCCTTGGAGTTCACCTGTCCTTCGTACGATCGGTGACAATGGACAAGTGGAAGGACATCGAGCTCGAAAAAATGATGGTGAGTCTCTTTCGTGTCTCTTCCATACTATTTTAAAGCTAGCTTTGCACTGTACAAACAAAAGGTTAAAGTTATGACTTTGTGATAAAATTATGTGGGTAGATTTGTTTATATCATTGGAGCAACAGTCCAGAGCTTATTGGGGCATACAATGCTGACATTATGTCTGTATTTCACAGCAGTACAGCAAAAATGCAATTCAGCACATAATATAAAAGTTCTTTGGCAAATGTATTATATTGACATCTACCCTACAACATGACTCATTTGTGCCAAATGCATTAGTTTCATTAATGAGGAATTTCAGCTAAAACAAGTTGCTATGATTTATTTGCAATTAATTTATGAAAAAAACACAATTTGATGCAATACCAAATATTGTAGTATTTAGAACACTCTAATACTAAATATTATTCAATGCCTGTTGATAATCAGGTCTTTCTAGATAATTATACCTATATAAAAGGTTGTTCTGTGAAAATTATTTTCAATAATACATAGATATATAAATGGATGTGCTTGGATAAAAATGAATTGTAGGGCCTGTGTGTCATATTGATTGATTTGTTCCTGTCTGTCCAAGTTAATTTAAGGGTATTGTATGTCAATTCTGACAGAGGTAATTTTTAACTGAAAAAAAAACAGGCCTAAGTTCATCCACCCTATTTTTCTATAACCATGCATAAGTTTGCCAAATGTAGACCATTTTGAATGTTTTTTTTTTCAGCCAAAAGAGTATACATAGTTCAAAGCTGGTCCCTTGTTAATTTCTAAATGAAATTCCTAAGAGTGGGAAATTGTACATGACAGATTAAAAGTTCGGCATTGAATTGCTGATTTTGATAGTTCTTTCCCTAAAAATAGTAAAATAAAAACTTTAAACAAAAATAAAACCAACATAAAAAAATGTTAACGCTTAAAATAAAAATTAACTAGTTGTGTATGCTATTGCAATGTAATGTAATGGTCAAGAATTATAGTTAGAAAGTGGAGTAGAAGATAGTAGTAGAAGTTATTTTTAGATATAGATTTATTTTTCTTAATAAGTTTTTATATTATAATAAACTATTTATCCAACTGCCATAGATTAAATGAAAGGTAATGATAACAAAAAGAACATGAAGAATGTAATTATAATGAAAGGTTAGAAATTGAATGAAAGTTTGTTTTAACATATTTAGGATATTGTGAGCCTCTTACCTATTTGCATGTGACATGTGTGAGTAAACTTATTAAATGCCTCATTGGTCTAGTGTCCGTATACTTAGACTGATAAATTTGAAGTTCAAAATATGGTGGTTGAGCAATCTCAAGACTTAGCTTTCCTGTATGTTAATGTTCTTGTTTGGTGACAAAACACTGAACACACGCCGAAATCACCACTATGTTTGAGAATGTGGTGGTAAGTTTCTTGAATCAATACAGGCATATTACCTATGTCCTAAAATGCGTAATTCAAGTTCAATTCAACACTTTATTAGCAACAGAGTCAGTCAGAGCCTGGAACGAACTCTCAGAGAATGTAGTCACAGCTCAAAGTGTAAACCAGTTCAAGAATCGATTTGACAATCACCTTAAGTCTAAAGATAAAAATCACAACTAATAAAGTGAAATGCAGGATACAGGCACTATCAATTGCAAGACAATTGCCTGCCTGTTTAAGAAATAAATAAAATAAAATAATAATAAATTTCTTTATTATGTAATTAGGCCACCAAAGGCACTTTTATAAATCCAGCGTAGGCACTGGGCAGACAAGTGCACATTAAGATATTTCTGTCATTATGTGTTGAGTGTCAGGTCTGTCACCGACACTGGCACAAATTCAACTCTGAGAATATTATAGCTGGTTCCCATGGTTCGATTTTATTTGATTAGCTGATGAGTCACCATAATTTTAGGTATGCTTTTTTTATTAATTCAATTCAAAATCTGTACAGATGGTTATTATTGAATGCGAATAGCATTTGATCGATTAAACTAAAACTGTGTGAAGCAACAATAATGGAAACGAAATTTACAATGACTAGGGGATAGATTTCAAGTGATGCACAGATGGGATTTGATGTTAAAGTTTGCAATTCACATAAAAATCAAACATACATTGTTCTGCGTGACATTGAGTCATAATGGAATTTTTATGACAGTTTCTCTGTAGGAGGTACAAATTGATTATACTTTGACAATCTACTCAAAAACGATACGAAAACAACTTAAGTTGCGGATTAATGTGTATATTACTAAGTACTGTACAATTTTCGAATAACATTTAACCTCTAATAAACACAGCAGATAGTTGCTGATAGCAGCATAAAGCTATTTTTCAAAGTATTTAGTAGACATGTTCTGGTATTTAATTTGGTGTGACTGTGGTATTGGAACATATGTTATTTTATCTCACTCAGCAGTGGTGAAACAGGTGCTAAAACTGTTCAGTTGCATATATGTATTACTAACTTTTCCTCGCGGCTCCGCCCGCGTGATCTGCTTTTCCGGGATAAAAAGTATCCTATCACCCAAGTCAGCTCATACCCTGTCTGTATACCAAATTTCATCAAAATCCGTTCAGTAGTTTCAGCGTGATTGACGGACAAACATCCAAACAAACAAACTTTCACATTTATAAGATTAGTATGATTATTTTATTACTTTATCAAATCAATCAATTATTCATCATTATTCTTACAAACCTATTATTACATTTAAGTGCAACACTGTGATGGTTTAAATGTGACTTTCTGGTTCGAGCGATTGATGAGGGTCGCATCAATGTTGAAATAGGCACTTGTACCAAGAATTGTATACTGTTGTATTGTGTACTGTTAATACTGTTGTTGACAATTGGCAATCATACAAAATACATTGTGTTATTCAATCAATTGGAGTTACAAGGACACAGGCAAGAGTCCTGCGTATTGAATGACCAATCTTTGTGCCATGGCGAATTACACACATGTTTTTGTAATCTTGTTACTTGATAAGCGATCACTACACATAAAACCCACAGTATAGGAATTATGATGTGAGTGTGGTTGGCATGTGAGGAAAATGAAGTGAAGGAGACGGGGCAATGGGTATCAGATTACTTGTAAGTTTGAAGATTTTTTTTACGTATGCTGGCTTATATGCCGCTTGTTTAAGTCGACGAATTAACAATGATTATTAGTTGAAAAATATTGTGATATAATTCTGCATGAATAATAGGATACGAAAATTTATTAGGTTTTTTATTTTATTCCAAATTAAGAGCCTAATACTTGTCCAAAGACATTCTATGTTATTCGATATTCAGTACTTTTGACGGTTTTGTCCAGCATTGTATATAGTGGTTTTTAGATCTAGCAAAATGTGAATATTATTCAATCTGTTTGTACAATTGTCTGTGTCATAACAGAGGGGACAGTCACTGTACTTCAATTGTTCGACTTGGATGTGCGTTTGTTACGAATTGATTATGAACTCAAATTTTATGCTGGCGTTGGAAAAACACACTGCAAAATATGGCGCAGTGCTAAAGTTAAGGTCAATTTAATTAAAAATATTGGACGATTTCAAAATGTTTATTCAAATTTTTAGATATCCAAAATACTAAGTACAGTAATTGTATGGCTAAAATTAAATGTATGGCTGAACTACTGTACAGGCATACCTTCGGTATTATAACTATCATGAGGGTAGTCGGTAAATAGATTGACATGGATGACGGATAATACCTTATAAATACAGCGGCAGCTACTAGGAACATTCTAGACGTTCTTCTTTCTTCTTCGAACTAGACGTTCCAGTAGACCAGAAGTGTATACATCTACAAAGTGTTTGTGTGTAGTGGTGTAATAGTGTGTGTACACACGTGTCAGGTACCGGCCGACTATGGGGACGGAAGACGTCGGTTGCATACACTACAAGTACCTAAGTAAATACCTAATATTTTTTATTTTATTTGATTTGGAAAAAAAGACATTTAATGTATAGTCTACCACCCTGAGATAATGTCGACCTAAGAGAACTATGAATGTCTGTCTTGACTGGATATTTAGTGAACCGAGTCCAGATAGTGACACTACGGCAGTTTTGCATCATTGTAGCATGCCTGGTGCATTTGGTACCCGAGTGGTCATAAAAGACTGTACCTTTGAAAATAAGTTCGGCGGGGATGGGTGGGTACAGCACTATTCGCACCTCTGCCTCCGCCTCTCGAGGTATAGGCGTGAGCTTATGTTGTGTTATGGTTTTAGATGGTCAATGACGGAATTCGAGCAACCACCTGTCCATTTAATTATAAATAAACAATTATTTTACTATCATCATCATCATCATCAGCCACAAGACGTGCACTGCTGAACATAGGCCTCCCCCAAAGATTTCCAGACCGACCTGTTGGAAGCGGCCTGCATCCAGCGACTTCCTGCAATCTTTATCAGGTCGTCTGTCCACCTTGTAGGTAGACGTTCACCGCTGCGCTTGCCAGTACGTGGCCTCCATTATTTTACTATATCCAGTCTAAAATATACATTAAAGTAATTATAAGTTTGCTACCCGCGAATTTTATGCTTCATCCAGCTTCAATACTGTTTAATAATATGGCTTAGTATAGTGCGCTAAGCAATTGCCACTGCTTTATACTTGGTATAAATTAAATACTTTAAATGCTTTGCTTAATTCTATTTTGTATTGCTCAGCGACATTTTGAGTTCTTGATACGAGCTATAAATGTTTGACATAAATGGAAATATTTTAACATGTCAATGATGGTAATCGAACAATTTCCTACCAGTAGATCTAGTAACAGTTACAAATATGTTCATAATATTCAATTAATTTTCATTGTAATTCGTATAAAATTACTATAACCGCCCCAAACAACCATCAAATCAATATAGTGGATATGAAATATCAAGAATCACGATACGTCGTATTACTGATACATGAATACATTGAATATTAGTGATATTTTAACGAATACTAATATATATGTATCATCTCTATTTATATTGGTTCGCGGGTAGTTGGAAAAGTAGTGGTTTAAATTGGTTCTCGTGGACATTATAGCATAGGTTAATAATATAATACTTATTACCAGGTTAGTGTGTATATTGAATAAACAAAATAATACTCTACTGTATTCTATAATAACTGTATTTATTTAAGAGCGAATGTAAAACATTTTGCTTAGCTTATTTTTTTATATACCTACCTACACTATGGATCGAATTTACCAGTCTTTTGCGAACGTTTATCGGTAAAGCTACATAAGTGTCGTCAGTGTTCGGTGTCCATTTATAGTATGGTTTCCTGTATACGATACTGTGCGTGCCAACATTATTTTGATTATCATTATATTAACCCTGTGTGTTATCTTGCTGTGCGTTATTTTTATATAAATAAGTCCGTGTGTAAAAATTGCAATATAACAAAGCGTTTTACTGAAATTAGGAATTAAATCTATAGTTTTTTTTTACTTGGCGTAGGTAAGTAGAATTATTTGTGAAGGCATGAATAAAATGTGGAATTGAAAGCGCTAAAGATCTAAAAAATAATTGCATTTACTTTATTGTTAATATTAGGTCCTTACATATGAAATTGGCGTTTTGTATGGGAGGAACAAAAAGTCGAATATTTTTTAATATAATATATTTAATTAATCAAAGTATGAACCATTATTTTCTATGCACTTTTGCCATCTCATAGGTAGTTCATTGATCCCTTTACTAAAAAAACCAGTCGGACGGGAATCAATAAAATCTTTGAAGGCGATTTGGACTGCCCCATCGGAGTTGAATTTTTTCCCTTGCAAGAAGTTATCCAAATTTCGAAAAAAATGGTAATCTGTTGGGGCAAGGTCCGGGGAGTACGGAGCATGTCTTAGACTTTCCAATTGAAGCTCTTCTAATTTAGTAGCCGTCTGTTGCGCAGTGTGTGGTCTAGCGTTGTCGTGAAGCAGCAGCGGCGTGGAGCGATTAACCAGCCTAGGTTGTTTAGCCGCTAGCTTTTCCATCATGGTTTGCAATTGCTGACAATAGACATCAGCCGTAATAGTCTGGCCAGATTTGAGAAAACTGTAATGAACAATACCGGCACTAGTCCACCAAACGCTTACAAGTAACTTTTTTGGGGTTAATTTTCGCTTGGGGCAGGATTTGGCTGGCTGGCCAGGATCCAACCATTGCGCTGAGCGCTTCCGATTATCGTAAAGAACCCATTTTTCATCACAGGTAATGATTCGGTTTAAAATACCTTCATTATTGTGCCGGTTTAGTAATGTAACGCAGCAGTCGACGCGCGTTTGCCGGTTTGCTTCAGTCAATTCGTGAGGTACCCACCTTTCAAGCTTTTTAATCTTCCCAATTTGCTTCAAGTGAATTAAAACAGTTTTATCACTAACATCGCAGCCTGCAGCTAACTCGGACGTGGTTTGCGATGGATCCGCTTCCACAATAGCCTTCAACTCTTCATTATCAACTTGAGTCTCAGGCCGTCCACGGGGCTTGTTCTGCAGGTCGAAATTTCCAGAACGAAAACGTTGGAACCAAAAACGAACTGTGTTTTCTTTTGCAACACGACCGCCATACACATCATTCACCCTTCGAGTTGTTTCCGCAGCACTAGTGCCACGGCGGAACTCGTACTCGTAAATAATGCGATATTTTAAGTTTTCCATTTTGTAAAATGAGTGACGCAAACAGAAAAAAACAGAAGAAAAAAAACAAATGAATGACGATCATCGAAGCACAAATACATGAGTCTATAGCTGTACAAATTTGAATTTGGAATTCCTTACCAAAGAGGATAAATTTGTGATTAAAGTGGCCAGTACGAAAAACGCCAATTTCATATGTAAGGACCTAATATTTGCGTGGACAGAGTATATATTATTGAAGTGATAACTTCTTATGGGAGGGTGAATCGAAACGTTCCGTAACGCGAGCGGTCCATCGACCAGCCAGCGTTAGCCGACCTCCCTGGAACATCGATAATTTCGAAGTCCCAGGTGGCGTCACACAGTGACCAGTCAGCATGGACCGGACTTTGACCGGACTTCAACCGGACTTTGACCGGACTTCAACCGGACTTCGACCGGACTTAAACCGGAGTTTGACCGGAGTTTGACCGGACTTTGACAGGTCTTTGGCCGGACTTAGACCGGACTTTGACCGGACTTAGACCGGACTTTGACCAGACTTCGACCGGTATTTGACCGGACTTTGATAGGGCTTTGACCGGATTATGACAAACTTCGACAGGACTTTAACCGGACTTCGACCGGACTTTGACAGGACTTTGACCGGGCTTTGACCGGATTTTGACAAGACTTTGACTGGACTTTAACCGGATTTTGGCAGGACTTTGACCGGTATTTGACCGGACTTTGACAGGACTTTGATCGGTATTGGACCGGACTTTGACCGGTATTGGACCGGACTTCGAACGGATTATGACCGGACTTTAACCGGACTTTGATAGGGCTTTGACCGGATTTTTACAGGACTTTGACCGGTATTTGACCGGATTTTGACTGGACTTTAACCGGACTTTGATAGGACTTTGACCGGGCTTTAACCGGATTTTGAAAAGACTGACATTACTTTGACTGGACTTTAACCGGATTTTGGCAGGACTTTGACCGGACTTTGACCGGATTTTGACAGGACTTTGACTGGTATTTGACCGGACTTCGACCGGACTTTGACAGGTCTTTGGCCGGACTTAGACCGGACTTTGACCGGACTTAGACCGGACTTTGACCAGACTTCGACCGGTATTTGACCGGACTTTGATAGGGCTTTGACCGGATTATGACAAACTTCGACAGGACTTTAACCGGACTTCGACCGGACTTTGACAGGACTTTGACCGGGCTTTGACCGGATTTTGACAAGACTTTGACTGGACTTTAACCGGATTTTGGCAGGACTTTGACCGGTATTTGACCGGACTTTGACAGGACTTTGATCGGTATTGGACCGGACTTTGACCGGTATTGGACCGGACTTCGAACGGATTATGACCGGACTTTAACCGGACTTTGATAGGGCTTTGACCGGATTTTTACAGGACTTTGACCGGTATTTGACCGGATTTTGACTGGACTTTAACCGGACTTTGATAGGACTTTGACCGGGCTTTAACCGGATTTTGAAAAGACTGACATTACTTTGACTGGACTTTAACCGGATTTTGGCAGGACTTTGACCGGACTTTGACCGGATTTTGACAGGACTTTGACTGGTATTTGACCGGACTTCGACCGGACTTTGATAGGGCTTTGACCGGATTTTTACCGGAATCTGACAGGACTTTGACCGGTATTGGACCGGACTTCGACCGGATTTTGACCGGACTTTAACCGAACTTCGACCGGACTTTGACCGGACTTCGTAACGTAACGCGTTACGGCGCCACTCTGGCTTCCCTTTCTCTCACGCATAAGGCAGCAATAGGCAGGCTCCTCCGCTCTCACTTTAACCCACATTAGTTTAAGTTATCACTTCTGTCGAGCGTCCAGAGACGCACACTTTTTTTTTATTATTTATTATGTTGTGTATATTTTTTTAATTCGATGCCCGCACCGAGACAATTTTTTGTGTGATCCACAAATATTTGTGGATGTTGTGAGAACGAAATTCTCTCGTAGTTCCTGATACCCACGACACAAGACGCGTTATTATTATTTATTATTGAGTGGTAGAGCTACGCTGTAGACAGTTGTCTACAGCACGAATGGGCCGGCTCTACCGGGTCGTTACCACTGTCTCACAGAAAACCGACGTAAAGTAGCGGCTTGCGGCTGCGTTTCGTACGGTCAGTGATTTATCCGGAGGCCTAAATCTGCCTTTTCCCATCCCTTGATTATTAAGGTCGGCAACGCGCCTTCAATTCTTCCATATTGTTGCGGTGGAGATCACTTACTACCAGATGACCTTGCTCATTTGCCGGTCTATGCTATTAAAAAAAATACGCTATTAAGCAATTGGATAAAGACATTTAATAAGCAAACCTCCTTTTGAGCATCATACACTGTTACATACAATGTCTCACTTCAATTGTTGGCTGGTGGATGGCTTTATTGCGACTCAAACTCGCCCATTTACAATTGGCTCTGTGTTGGGTTGGATCAGTACGCTCCACTCAGTGCCACGCGCTGGTTCAGTTTGTGGAACGCGTCCACTCCGTTTGATTATGAGACGCAATACACCACAGCCGATCGTGAGTTGTTCGGCGATATTTTTGACCGACTGAAAACAAGAATGTTCTCAGTTCGCCTGTTTAGATGTTTTTTTTTATGTACTTTCACGTAAACTTCGACATATAACACAACGTGGTAGGTCCCTCGTATGCGAGAGGCCGTCTGGATTAGTACCACCGCTATATCTATTTATACCGCCAAGCTAATTTGTTGTTGTGTTTCGGTTTGAAGGACATTGAAGCGCGTGAAATTACTGGGCATTATGAAACTTAACATCTTATGGCTCAAGGTGACGAGCGCTGTTCAGTGTCATGCAATGCCTTGTAATTCAAATTTCTGTGTGGTGTTGCTTCTGTTTATGGGCAGGCGTGGCGTCTGGTCTAAAACGTGGTGCAAATAATACCTAACTTTTGGAAGTTTCTGACGAAATATTCAAAAGTTTTGCAGACTTTCGTGGTTTATAAAGATATGCTAATATGTATTGTTTTTTTTAAAGATTGATTAGATTAATAGGCGGTAGATTACATTAATATAAAATTTCATTGGTTTAATAAATACTTTGATGTCGAAGCAGCTTACTTTATAAAAGGTTTTATTATATGGCACAGTGAGTGAATAACCAGCTGTGAAACGAGAGACCGTGGGTTGGATCCCCGCACTGACACAAATGTTTTTGTTATCCAAAAATATATGTCTAGTGCCTGCATGTTGTGGGATTGCAAGTCCCTCGTAGTTTTTGATACCCACGATACAGATTAACCTAGTATGGGGTTTTAGGACTTTGTGTTTGACTGTTGGGTGTGTGTACGAGCCAGCACGTACACAAGTAGGGAAGTAAATTGTATCATCAGCATTTTACGCCATAGCGCGTTATTGTATTAACATATAAAAATCAGTTCGCATCCGTTCATCATTCCGCGCGTACTCATTATATCATATCATACAAAGTTTTTTTTTTTTATCCTGGCTCGGCAACGTGACTACGCTACACCTGATGGTAAGTGTAGCGCAATCCAAGAATAGTGTCGACCAATGATGAACAATGTGTCCATCGTAGGTCGGCAAGATCATGCCGGCCTGCCAAAGGGCCAAGGTGGAGGGGAAGGAAAAAGGGATGGGAAAAAGGTTAGAATCAGGGGGCAAGCCCTCGGGGAGAACCGGATATACACTGGCTGACCCTGGAACGCGACCCACACAAGGGCCACTATGGCAGGTTTTAGCACCAGTGTACGGTGGTCGCTATCCGGTCGGATACAAGTAACCTCCCACCAGTGTCTCAATATACCAATTTTATATCAAAAAAGACTCTCTTATCTATCATCTATCATTATATCATAAAGGTACTGTCTGCACTGTACATATGTTTTGGTATTAATTTATTTATATAAGTGTTGTATTCCCAGGTTGGCGGGAATGCTAAGGCTCGCGAGTTTCTCGAGTCACAGCCCGACTACTTGCCGGGCCTGAGCATCCCGCAGAAGTACAACACTAAGGCGGCCGCCATGTACCGACAGAAGGTGAACTATACATGTTATAATGCCATTTGTTTTCTGATCTTGGTTTTGAGACCGAAATACTTTGTGAAACTGCAGTTCCTGACGCAAGATATTCGGTCAAGACTAGGGCTGAAATCTATAGAACAAACTTCGAGACTTACTCGTAAGTCAAGTTTGCTGGTGGTAGGATATTTATATCCGCCCGGATAGCGACCACCGTACATACGGTGTTAAAACCTGTCATAGTGAACCACGGGCCTTGTGTGGATCGCGTTCCAGGATCAGCTAGTGTATGTCCGGTTCTCCCGAGTGGCTTGCGACATGACTTGATGGTTGGTTGGGGCGGGTATAGGGGTACAACCTTGTATTACTGTGCCTGCATCGGTCATCCGCCTGTCCTGTCGCAGGCTCCTCGATTTGTTTCTTTCCTCTCCGAAGAGGGTAGAAGCATTTATACAGGCCGGCATGACTCTGGTGACCACCGATAAACAAATTGTTTGTTGGTGGTCGCTGGTTTTTTGGATTGCACTACGCTTACCATCAGGTGTAGTGCAGTCACTTTGCCGTGCTGGAATAAAAAAAAAGTCGATATATTGTCTGGTGTATAGTATTATACACTATCCAATTACACCTTACATTAATATATTTTGTGGTGAATTTACAAGAAGTTTGTCTCATTAGATAACCGCCCTAGCGGAGGGCAGGCAGTGGAGTCCGTCGGACTACAAGCCCGAGGCAATGGAGAGGTCGCAGGACAGGAGCCAGTCACGAGACTTCTACTCGTCTGGAGACAACGCGTTCCCCTCCAGCGGGTCCGATAATAACATCAGTTATCAGTGAGTACCTTCCTTTAGTACCTAGTGTGAACCTTCAAGAAGAGAGCATATTTTTTTTTTGTAAATAATTAAATTCTCCCATCCGTCACATACATAGTCCTGACCCCACAAGTGACACAAGTCAAGTGAGACAAGTCTTGTGTTGTGGGTATCAGGAAGTATGAGAGACTTTCGGTCTCACAACACCCAGACCCCGAGAAAAATATCTGTGGATCACATAAATATTTGTCTCAGTGCGGGAATCGAACCCGCGGCCTCTCGTTTCATAGCCGGCTATTCGCTCTCTGCGCCACTGAGGCTGTCTATTCGTTCCCGAAAGGCCGGCAACACAAGCCGTCCGGTGTTGCAGGTATTCATGGGCGGCGGTGATCACTTTCCATCAGGGGTGTCTCCTGCCCGTTTGCCCTCTTATTCCATTAAAAAAAAAAGTTATTAGTGAGTCCATGCGCTAGTCCTAGACATAATTATAGAGTCATGGACTATATATGTGACTGTCATCATCTTCAGCCACAAGACGTCCACTGCTGAACATAGGCCTCTCCCAAAGATTTCCAGACCGACCTGTTGGAAGCGGCCTCCATCCAGCGACTTCCTGCGATCTTTATCAGGTCGTCTGTCCACCTTGTAGGTGGACGTCCAACGCTGCGCTTGCCAGTACGTGGCCTCCATTCCAGAACCTTTCTGTCCCAGCGGTTATCGGTTCTGCGAGCTATGTGGCCTGCCCACTGCCACTTTAGCTTGCTAATCCGCTGAGCTATGTCGGTGACTTTCGTTCTTCTACGGATCTCCTCATTTCTGATTTGATCACGCAGAGAAACACCGAGCATAGCTCTCTCCATAGCTCGCTGAGTGACTGTGAGCCGTCTTATACGGCCCATATTTAGAGGCCACGTCTCAGTGCCGTATGTCATCACTGGTAACACACATTGATCGAAGACTTTAGTCTTCAGGCACTGAGGTATTTTGGACGAGAAGACCTTGCCAAGTTTCCCGAACGCTGCCCAGCCGAGCTGGATTCGACGATTGACCTCTCTCTCGAAGTTGGACCTGCCTAATTGGACTACTTGTCCTAGATAGACATATTCGTCGACAACTTCAAGAGATGAGCTTCCAACAGTAATCGGGGTGGGCACAACATGGACATTCGACATGACCTTCGTCTTGTCCATGTTCATTCTGAGGCCCACCCGTTGAGAAACTCTGTTGAGGTCTTCGAGCATTGTACTCAGGTCTTCCAGCGATTCCGCAAGGACCACGATATCGTCGGCAAAGCGGAGGTGAGCGGAGTCATGTACTCGCCATTTATGTTGATGCCGAATCCTTTCCAGTTCAAGAGCTTGAAGGCATCTTCCAGCGCGGCAGTGAAGAGTTTAGGAGAAATAACATCTCCCTGTCTCACGCCTCTCTGTAGTGGAATAGCCTTCGTACTCTGTTCTTGTACTCGGACCGACATGGTGGCGTTGTTGTACAAGCACCTCAACACTTCGATATACCGATAGTCAATGTGGCACCGCTGGAGAGCCTGCAGCACTGCCCAGGTCTCGATCGAATCAAAGGCTTTCTCATAAGTGCTAAGAATCCCCGGGTAAGATCCCGCTACCACCCCCGACGACAACTGGCCCTGGTAACACACAACATTCGCACTATGAGGACTGACGAGAAGATCCTTGAGCTGGAAGAAGAAATGAGTAGGTTACGATGGGACATCTTGGGATTATCAGAAGTCCGAAGGAACGGGGAGGACACGATAATCCTCAAGTCTGGTAACCTATTCTACTACCGGGGTGGCGATCAACCATCTCGAGGTGGTGTCGGATTTCTCGTCCACAACCCTCGTTAACAACATCGTTACCATCGAAAGTGTGTCGAGCAGGGTAGTATACCTTATACTCAGAATATGTAAGAGATATTCGTTGAAGGTCATACAGGTATATGCGCCGACCTCGACACACCCAGATGAGGAAGTAGAGGAGATGTATGACGACATTAGTCGGGCCATACACACCTCCGAAACCTACTTCAATGTTGTTATGGGGGATTTTAACGCAAAACTAGGCAAGAGAAGAGATGAGGAGCTGAGAGTGGGGCAATTTGGATATGGGCAACGAAACCCCAGGGGACAAAGGCTGGCCGACTTTCTGGAGAAAGAGGGACTCTTTGCGATGAACTCTTTCTTTCAGAAGCCGCCTCACAGGAAATGGACCTGGATGAGCCCGGATGGTTCTACGAGGAACGAGATAGACTTCATCTTGACGACGAAGAGACGGATACTCAATGATGTCTCTGTGATCAACAGGGTGAAAACCGGAAGTGATCACCGAATGGTAAGGGGCACATTGAGTATTGACGTCAAGGTAGAAAGACGTCGCTTGATGAAGTCTATGCTCCGCCCTACTCGCGCCCATATTCAAAACCCCGAGTGCTTTCAGCTCGAGCTGGAAAACCGCTTCGCTTGCCTAGATAACTGCGTAACTGTGGACGATATCAATGACGGGTTGGTAGAAGCTGTCCACACGGCGGGTTCTAAATTCTTTAGACCCCGTCGTAAAAATCGACCTCAGAAACTCTCGGTCTCGACGCTCGAGCTCATGGCCGAACGTCGATCTATGGCGCTGCGGTCTTCCGATGACGCTAGGCATATCGGCAGCTCAATAGACGGATATGGAAATCCTTGCGACACGACGTCCGCGCTCACAACACTGCGAGCATAAAGGAGACGATCGAGCAGAACAAAGGCTCCAAAGTGTTTGCAAAGGACCTGTCTATTGGGCAAAGCCGAATGACAAAGCTGAAGACGGAAGATGGCAGTGTAGCATCGACCAAGGCAGAGGTGTTGAGAGAGATCGAGCGCTTCTACGGACAGCTTTATACCTCGGTTGCCAAACCCGTTACCTGCTCGGCTAAAGACCCAAGAGCTGAGCTGGTCCGGCACTACAGCGATGACATCCCGGACATCAGCTTGTGCGAGATTCGAATGGCCCTCGGACAGCTCAAAAACAACAAGGCGCCGGGCGAGGACGGAATTACTGCGGAGCTTCTGAAAGCGGGCGGAGCGCCGGTACTGAAAATCCTTCAGAGGCTCTTTAATTTCGTTCTGCTCGAGGGCGTAACGCCTGAGGCATGGAACAGGAGTGCGGTGGTACTGTTCTTCAAGAAAGGTGACAATACCTTGTTGAAGAATTACAGGCCCATCTCACTCCTGAGCCATGTCTATAAGCTGTTTTCGAGGGTTATCACGAATCGTCTCGAGCGCAAGTTAGATGACTTCCAGCCTCCCGAACAAGCCGGTTTCCGAAAAGGCTATAGTACCATAGACCACATTCATACGCTGCGGCAAGTTATACAAAAAACCGAGGAGTATAACTTGCCACTTTGCTTAGCGTTTGTGGACTATGTGACTGTAGGGTGTATTTATTTATTATTATTTATTATAATTTAAGTGGCAGAGCCGCGCTGTAGACAGTTTTGTCTACACCATAAATGGACCGGCTCGACCGGGTTGTTGCCATTGTTTCAATGAAAACCGACGGAGAGTTTAAGTCGTCTGTTATTTGACAAATGCTCCTCCACGAGATTTGAATGACTTCTAATTTATGTGTTCGTGGACGGATCAATAAAAAAATCAAGTCAATTACAAGGTGGTAGGTCCTTCGTATGCGAGAGGCCGTCTGGGTTGGTACCACCGCGTTGTCTATTTCTGCTGCCAAACAACAGTGTGTAAGCGCTATTGTGTTTCGGTTTGAAGGACATTGACGCCAGTGAAATTACTGGGCATTATGAAACGTAACACCTTATGTCTCGGAGTGACGAGCACAGTTCACTGCCATGCAGTGCTTTGTAATTTAAAGTTCTGTGTGATGTTGCTTCTGTTTATGGGCAGGCGTGGCGCTTACCATCAGGTGAGCGCCTTGCTCGTCTCGTTATTCAATCAAATAAAAATAAAAAATAAAAGTCAACTATTCTATTGTGTATGTGATTGCAGCAGCGAGTACGGCAGCAGTCGATACACTGGTTTCGGCAACACGCCGAAACAATCACACTCCACGCCGATGTCGCCGATGCACAGCGGCAACGAAATGGTCGACAACACGCTGGCAACACTCGCTTCGGTGAGTGTCAATCACTACATAGTACAAGAGTAACCCGTCCACACACCCGCCACTGTAACTCCTGTGCACCAGGATCAACAGTGGCACGCATTTTTGTTTCCACCGGACAGTGAAGCTCAGCGAGTCCTGGGAATGCCTAAATGTCTGTACCGCAACTAAATTAATCAGATAGAAGGTTAGGGAGGAGTTGGAAATATTTGCACACACATAATATGCACTGCATAGTACATAATAATATGCACTGTATAAAACAAAGTTGCTTCCCGCTGTCTGTCTATGTATGCTTAGATCTTTAAAATTACCCAACGGATTTTGGTGCGGTTTTTTTGAAGTGATAACTTCTTATGGGAGGGTGAACCGAAACGTTCCGTAACGCGAGCGGTCCATCGACCAGCCAGCGTTAGCTGACCTCCCTGGAACATCGATAATTTCTAAGTCCCAGGTGGCGTCACACAGTGACCAGTCGGCTTGGACCGGACTTTGACCGGGCTTCAACCGGACTTGGACCGGGCTTCAACCGGAATTTGACCGGGCTATTACCGCAGTTTGACCCGACTTTGACAGGTCTTTGGCCGGACTTAGACCGGACATGACCGGGCTTTAACCGGACTTCGACCGGATCTTGACAGGACTTTGATAGGGCTTTGACCGGATTTTGACAAACTTTGACAGGACTTTAACCGGACTTTGACAGGACTTTGACCGGTGTTTGACCGAACTTTGACCGGACTTTAACCGGACTTCGACCGGACTTTGATAGGACTTTGACCGGGCTTTGACCGGATATTGACAAGACTTTGACAGGACTTTGACTGGACTTTAACCGGATTTTGGCAGGACTTTGACCGGTATTTGACCGGACTTTGACCGGGCTATGACCGGAGTTTGACAGGTCTTTGGCCGGACTTAGACCAGACTTCGACCGGTATTTGACCGGACTTTAACCGGACTTTGACTGGACTTTGACCGGATTTTGACAGGACTTTGACCGGATATTGACAGGACTTTGACCGGAATTTGACCGGGCTTTAACCGGATTTTGACAAGACTTTGACAGGACTTTGACTGGGCTTTAACCGGATTTTGGCAGGACTTTGACTGGACTTTGACCGGACTTTTACAGGACTTTGACCGGACTTCGACTGGACTTTAACCGGATTTTGACCGGACTTTGACAGGACTTTGACAGAAGTTTGACAGGGCTTTGACATGACTTTGACCGGACTTCGTAACGTAACGCGTTACGGCGCGACTCTGGCTTCCCTTTCTCTCACGCATACGGCAGCAGTAGGCAGGCTCCTCCGCTCTCATTTTAACCCACATTAGTTTGAGTTATCACTTCTGTCGAGCGTCCCGAGACGCACACTTTTTTTTATTTTAATACATAGAGTGATTCAAGAGGAAGGTTTATATGTATAATACATACATATTATAGTACAGACAAGCCGAAGTATTCAAAGATTTGTAATTTGATGTCGCAACAAACATATTTTTACTCGTACGAAGCCGGCACGGATCGCTGTTATATTATAAAGAAGAAAGATTTGATTGTTTGTATTGAATATGATAATTTATATTATCCCGGAAAAAGCAGATCACATGGGCGAACCCGCGAGGAAAAGCTAGTAATTATAATAATTGAATGCTTCTGGATAAGTAATATATTTTGTATTATTCAGAGGGGGGGGGGGGGGGGGGAATTATAGCCTCCGTGGAGCAGTGAGGAGTGACCGGCTATGGTGCGAAAGGCCGTGGGTTCGATTCCTGCACCTCTATAAATATTTGTTTCGGGGGTCTGGGTGTTGTGAGACCGAAAGTCCTGATACTCACGACACAAGACTCGTATCTTACTGTGGGGTCAGGGGTATGTGTGTGACTGTTGAGTGTATTTATTTACTTAATTCCAACGAATTTATTAAAATAAAATCAATATCTCAGTTTTAACTTGATATGTGTTGAAACATCTTGTCTCGGGGTGACGAGCGCAGTTCAATGCCATGCAGTGCTTTGTAATTCAAAGTTGTGTGTGGTGTTGCTTATGTTTATGGGCAGGCGTGGCGCTTACCATCAGGCGAGCGCCTTGCTCGTCTCGCCATTCCATCAAATAAAAACATAAAATGTTATTTCGTATTTGCATCTAATCTATGGTGTGTTATCCCAGGGCTGGTCCATGTTTGCATCGTCCGTGTCCAAAGCGGCTCGTTCTGCGACTGAGAACGCGGTGCGTTACGGCGGGATCGCTTCCCAGAAGGTTTCCGAGATGGCCTCAACTGTCACTGAGAAGGTTGGTCCTTTTTTTTTGAATTCCGTACCCATAGGACCAACGTAACCCTGTTACTAATGATTATCTTCGTATGATTCTCCGTGTAGATAGCAGATTTTTTTTTTTGTAATTTACATGTCCCACTGCTGGGCACGGGTCTCCTCTACTGAATGAGATGGGTTAGGCCTTAGTCCACCACGCTGGCCTAATGCGGGTTGGCAGACTTCACATACCTTCGAAAAATCTTATCGAGTTCTCAGGTGTGCAGGTTTCTTCATGATGTTCCCTTCACCGTTAACCTTCACCACGGGTTCGATCCCCGCACCGAGACAGATGTTTGTGTGATCCACAAATATTTGTCTCGGGGTCTGAGTGTTGTGAGAGGGAAAGTTTCTCGTAGTTCCTGATACCCACGACACAAGACTCGTATCTTACTGTGGGGTCAGGACTATGTATGTGACTGTTGGGTGTATTTATTTGTTTATTTTTTGGATTCCGTACCCATAGGGCCAACGTAACCCTGGTAGGTACTAATGACCTTGGTTTGATTCTCTGGATAGATAGCATAAATGAGTCAATCAGAATATAGTTTGAAAATCATGTGTATAAATTGTTTTTTTTTTATTGTACTTATCGGTAAACGAGCAAGTGGGTCACCCGATGGTAAGTGATCTCGACCGCCCATGTACGCCCACAATACTAGAAGAATCATAGGGTCGTTGCCGACCTTAAAGGGAAAGGATAATTGAGGGATTGGGAATTGGATTGGCATGGCTTTAGGCTCGCCGTCTATGACACGTGAGACGGAGATACGCTCGGCGAAATGTGGATGTACTGGTTACACCCCTGCCTACCCATTTAAGGGATTACAGGCGTGAGTACATATACGTAGGCGTGTGTCGGACAGCCTCCGTGGCTTGTCGGGCGAGTAGCCGGCTGTGAAGCGAGAGGCCGCGGGTTCGATCCCCGCACCGATACAAATGTTTGTGTGATCCACTAATTTGTTTCGGGGTCTGGGTGTTGTGAGACCGAAAGTCTCTCGTAGTTCCTGATACCCACGACACAAGACTCGTATCTTACTGTGGGGTCCGGACTATGTGTGTGACTATATGTATTATTATTACATATGTATGTTAAATTTGTATTTTGGTATTGTCAGGTGAACAACCGCGGCGGATGGAGTTCCCTGGGTGGCACCACGGATGTCCGCCGCGCCAGCAACTCGGGCAGCTACCAGTCGCAGAGCTACGGCGCCATGAAGAGTTCCACCTCGGAGCCTTACTCCCAGTGGTATGTGTACGGATCTTATAGCTTACCAGCTCTTGCCCACGGCTCCAGCCATGTGAATTTCTTTTACCGGGATCCCAACCGAGTTTATGTATCCCCTCCCCTTGTTAACTTGTATCCCATCCTTGTTATCCTTATATATGTTATCCTTCCTTTTCCTCTTGGTATATACGTACTATATATACAGTAATCTTTATTTTTAAAAAGCTTTATTTACATTTTTAAATATTAGTTACAAAAACAAAACAAAACAGCCCATTTATGCTGTAGATAAAACTGTCTACAGCTTGGCTCTACCACTCATACACTGCTTCTTCTCACCACTCATACACTGCTTCTTCTCGCTTCCAATTAGGGTCAAATTAGGGTCATTCCATATAAAATCGTCTGATAATAAAAAAAAAAATTCCCGACTAATTTTAGATTTTGGTGTAACTTTGAGAAACTCTACTCTAGGGTCCCAAAAAACAAAATTTACACGAGTTTGATTTTTACAAGCGCTTGTTTCCGCCTATTTAAATATAGACTTTTAAAAATTAATATTTTTAAACCTTATCAACTTTTGCTGTGAAATTTTTCTGTTTGGAGCTATCTGCATGATCAAGACGGATTTCACAGTGGGAAAGGTAGTAGTTTGAAGAGTAAATGAGGATAATTGCCTCTTCGTCTTAACTGTTGAGAATTAAAAACTCATGCTCCGCGGGAATTAAGTATACATATCATAGACGAAATTCAGCCACAAGTTGACTTGAGCAGCTTACTCTTCACAGAAAAAAACTTTGCTTCAAATTTAGAAATTTTAAAACGTCCCAATTTTCAGGTTATGAAACGAATGTGTTGACTGCGAGATAAAAATCTGATACTCACAGAATCTACTGTTTTTACTTTCAACTTAAAATGACTACATCACTTGTTTTGTTATTTTCATGTTTAGTAATCGGCGGTCCGTTTACAAGGGGGGGGGGTCTCAGAAGTACGAGTCACGGACACAAAAATACGTGTACAAAAGTGTACTAACTGGGCGCTACTGGAGCCCCCGCTGCTTGCCCGCGACCCCCGATGGCCCCTATTAGTCGCCTCTTACGACAGGCAGGGGATACCGTGGTGGAATTCTCCAAACGCCCCCATTCCACAGGGCGGGAGACGCCGGTCAGTCGTCCACCCGGCGCCTCCTACGTCTCCTTTGGCGGCGAGCGGGATCGTTCTGCTCACGATCCCGCTCCGCGCTCTCCTTCTGCGAGATGACGCACTCGCAGAAGGAGGCCATCGCACGCCATGACCTCCGGCTGCCGACCATGGCGGTGACCACGGTCGGCAGCGAGAGGTCTGCTCCGACGACTGTCCTGAGAGCGCTGCGCTCGTCGGTCCAGCCCCCCGACCGCCTATTCAAAACGATAGCGATAGCGATAGCAATGCGCGATAGCGATGACAATACATTGTCTTAATTACTTAAAAATTACTGTCTGTTTACTGTCAAATGTATGGATAAATCATTCGGTCATTGCTTTGGATGATTGCTATAACTATGAATGCGGTTGGCACTTGGTTAACTTTGGTAGGCAGCGGCTTGGCTGTGCCCCTGGCATTGCCGATATCCATGAGCGGCGGTGACCGCTTACCATCAGGCGGGCCGCTTGCTCGTCTGCCTATCAAGGCAATAAAAAAAAAAAAAAAAAGAATGCAATACAGCTCCATCGGCGGTACGAAATGGCCGTGTGACGTCATAAACTATAGCAATGCTCAAAGCTAGAGAGATAGGCGGTCGGGGGGCAGGCCGGACACTCGCCCAGAGTGTGATCAACTAACCCGCTAGCACAATTGCCTCCTCTTTTTATATAAAAAAAGGTGAATAAATTACTCCTTTATGGGGCTATAAAAAACATATATTCCACTAGTACCCACTAATCTAGTAGAATCCTTTTTTTATAGCATAGACCGGCAAACGAGCAAGTCATAGTAAGTCATCTCCACTGCCCATGTACGCCCACAATACTAGAGAGTTATAGACGCGTTGCCAACCTAAAAGCAAAGGAAAATTAAGGGATTGGGAAGGGGGAAAGAAGGGGAGATCTAGACCTCTGGATATCTCACTCACCGTACCAAACGAAGCAACAAGCCGCCACTTCACGTCGGTTTTCTATGACACAGTGGTAACGATCCGGTGGAGTCAGCCCAATCCTGCTATAGACAAAAGCTACTAGCGTGGCACTATCACTCAACAAACCCTTTATCGCAATATTCTCACGTATCACCCCGACCCATTCCAGGAACGAGCAAACTCAGCCGTGGAAGGAGTCTGTGGCCGCCAAAAACAATTTGGACTCGCGCGATCTGTCGCAGGTGGGCGTGTCGAGTCCACCTCCAGACATTAAAAACATTAATATCAAGAAGAAGGACGACGAATCGTGGGACTGGCTCAATAATTAGATCTGTTATGGTGTGTATATTGAACTGATTACAATATGAAGGTTTTTTTTACCCGAGCACAGCGGTGACTGCACTACACCTGACGGTAAGCGTAGTGCACTCCAAAAACTAGGGATCACTGGCAAACAATGAGTTTATCGGTGGTCACCAGAATCATGCCGGCATATGTAAATGCTTCTTTCCTCTTCGGGGAGGATTTTTTTTTTTTTTTTAATATGTCATACGGGTGTATGACAACACGAGCAGTTCGCTCGTTTGGTAAGTTCCACGTCTGCGCATGAACAGAATCAACACCGCACAGAACTTTGAATTACAAAGCATTGCATGGCACTGAACTGCGCTTGTCTCCCCGAGACATAAGATGTTAACGCTCACTAATGCCTAATAGTTCCACTGGCTTCAATGTCCTTCAAACCACAACACAATAGTGCTAAAATACTGCTGCTTGTTGGCAGAAGTAGACAAATCTATGACACATACCCACATAAATATATGTACATGAAAAATACCGACTTATCAATGTTACTTTCTGTTTCAGATCTCATTTACGATATCCTGACTTATTCCTAAGACGTTTCCACTTTGCTGTGCTATTTTCGATGCTGCTAAGGCGTTTGTAAATCTGTTTCCGTCAACACTGTATCTTTATAAGAATACTTTATTGTATATTATTTTTTTAGGCTTTGTATAAGCTTTGCGTTTGAATATTTTTACCATTATCGTTAATAACATGTTTGCCGGCTTGCGAATGTTATATTAAATTGAATTGAATTTCTGTATATTCAGTTTACATATAGATTTGTTTATTGTCTATGATTTTTGACAGATCTTCCATACAAAATGTGTCAAATCAGTACTGTCAGTAAGCAAATTTATTGGTAAACATAAAGCTGTCATTGACGTTGACGGATGATTTTTTAAACTGAACGATGCTACTTGGCTATTGGTAGGATATTCTTATTCGCCCAGATAGTGGTCACCGTGTACATGGTGTTAAAACCTGCCATAGTGACCCATACACCCCGTGTAACATATGACATGCACAACGGACAAATCTTATTCTGACTTTTTATTTGAGTATATTTGACTTTGAGTAAATGTTCCATTTATGATTTTTTTTAAAAATACAGAAATTAACCTACCTAAATCCAATGAATTTAGTAAAATAAAAACAATATCTCAATGTTTAGTTGATGTGGGTTTAAATGTTATTGCGTATTTGCATCTAAAACGCTATATCAGTATCATTACATTCCATGGACAAATATTTATTTTTACACAGTTTATAGAGTAACAAAAACGTCCTTGCTCAAGTGTGTTTAATGCATTTTCATCGGCCTATGCTTAACTTTAGTTGACAGTTGACCGCCCTACATTCACCAAAGCGGCACGATTTCGTTACGAAAAATTTACAGCTTATATTTATTTAGGTATCAACTTATATTTAGCAAAGGTTAGTGAAGGTACACAGAAGGGCGTTTTGTAATATTGTAGTATAGTACAAAATAACGGTGACTTCACAAGAGGAGGTAAATTTTGTTAAGTTCGGAAGAACTTTGACATTTCAATTAATACTTTTAATGTCCAATATATTAAATTAAAATCATGAGCATAGAGAGTTGCAAGAGGAAGTAATTTTGAGAAGAAGTTTGTAAGAACTTTAATATTTAAATTATACTTTAAATGTCAGATATTTAAATTAAAAGTCAGAACCATAATGAATTGCAAGCGAAAGTAATTTTGAGAAAAAGTTTGGAAAAACTTTGACATTTTCATTAATAGTTTTAATGTCCAATATATTACATTAAAATCATGAGCATAGAGAGTTGCAAGAGGAAGTAATTTTGAGAAGAAGTTTGGAAGAACTTTAATATTTAAATTATACTTTTAATGTCAGATATTTAAATTAAAGGTCAGAACCATAATAAATTGCAAGCGAAAGTAATTTTGAGAAAAAGTTTGGAAGAACTTTGACATTTTCATTAATAGTTTTTATGTCCAATATATTACATTAAACCATGAGCATAGAGAGTTGCAAGAGGAAGTAATTTTGAGAAGAAGTTTGGAAGAACTTTAATATTTAAATTATACTTTTAATGTCAGATATTTAAATTTAAAGTCAGAAGCATAGTGAGTTGCATAAAAAGTAATTTTGAGAAGATGTTTGGAAGAATTTTGACATTTAAACTATTAATATCAGATATTTACCAGGTTCACTGTCCACAGACCACATATGGTCTGTAGACTAGACAGCATTACCAGTCCACGTAGCTAACTTCACTTATGTCATTGTACTACACACAGAAGTTAACTAGGCACCTCGGTGTAATGACGTCATAGGAATGTACTAACTGCATAAAAAATTCAAGTACCAGGTGTGAAATATATTTTATATATTATTTATTTTATTGATGAGATTGTAAAAGTCATTAGTGAAAGACTCGATTTCCTCTTTTTACCCGGTGTAGATAATTTAACAGGAATGACGAAACGTTTATTCTTTTTTTCATTTTCAAAAAACTGCATCAGTTTCAAGATAATGTTTCTTTCCCTACTGTGAATAGTTTTCCCTATAATCAATCACTCAAAAATCTGTCCAACAATAACAACGAAAAAAACACGAAGAACGCGCGTTCGCAACGGTATTATTTAATTTACTGACCGTAATGACGCGTCGAGGGCGAGAGCGGTAGGCGGTGGGGTGTGGTGGGAGGGGAAGCGCATTCCACTGAGGTGCCAAGTTGATTTCTGTGTGTTATAAGTCATAATTCGTCATAGACAATGACATAAATGAAATGTAATTTATAATTTGCCACGGATAAAAATCTGTAAAAATATGCACATACCACATATGTTCTGTGGACTCATGAGTCAACTTTGAGTCATTTTGTTTCAGGGAGTCCACAGACCATATGTGGTATGTTAAAAATAACAATTTCTAAGTACATATTCATATAGTTCACATTATTTATTTATTTATACCTATAAAATAGCAATTTCCACAAAAACACAACTGGACTTCAGAGCAATTTTCATTCTTATTACCTGGACAGTGAACCTGTTAAATTAAAATTCAGAAGCATAATGAATTGCAATCGAAAGTAATTTTGAGAAGTTTGGAAGAATTTTGACATTTTAATTACTTCTAATGTCCAATATATTACATTAACATCAGGTGCATAGTGAATTGCAAGAGGAAGTAATTTTGTGAAGTTTCAATTAAACTTTTAAAGTCAGATATATTACATTAAAATCAGGCGCATAGTGAATTGCAAGAGAAATTAATTTTGTGAAGAAGTTCATTTCAATTAAACTTTTAATGTCAGATATATTACATTAAAATCAGGCGCATAGTGAATTGCAAGAGAAATTAATTTTGTGAAGAAGTTCATTTCAATTAAACTTTTAATGTCAGATATATTACATTAAAATCAGGCGCATAGTGAATTGCAAGAGAAATTAATTTTGTGAAGAAGTTCATTTCAATTAAACTTTTAATGTCAGATATATTACATTAAAATCAGGCGCATAGTGAATTGCAAGAGAAATTAATTTTGTGAAGAAGTTCATTTCAATTAAACTTTTAATGTCCAATATATTACAATAAAATAAGGTGCATAGGGAATTGCAAGAGAAAGTAATTTTATGAAGAAGTTCATTTCAATTAAACTTTTAAAGTCAGATATATTACAATAAAATCAGGCGCATAGTGAATTGCAAGAGAAAGTAATTTTGTGAAGAAGTTAATTTCAATTAAACTATTAATGTCAGATATATTACATTAAAATCAAGCGCATAGTGAATTGCAAGAGAAAGTAATTTTGTGAAGAAGTTCATTTCAATTAAACTACTGTCAGATATATTACATTAAAATCAGGCGCATAGTGAATTGCAAGAGAAAGTAATTTTGTGAAGAAGTTAATCTCAATTAAACTTTTACTGTCAGATATATTACATTAAAATGAGGCGCATAGTGAATTGCAAGAGAAAGTAATTTTGTGAAGAAGTTTATTTCAATTAAACATTTAAAGTCAGATATATTACATTAAAATCAGGCGCATAGTGAATTGCAAGAGAAAGTAATTTTGTGAAGAAGTTCATTTCAATTAAACTTTTAATGTCCAATATATTACAATAAAATCAGGTGCATAGGGAATTGCAAGAGAAAGTAATTTTATGAAGAAGTTCATTTCAATTAAACTTTTAAAGTCAGATATACAGGGTTATTTTTAAAACACCAGCAACCTCGCAGGGGTAGATACCTAAGGTTATAAGCTACTACTTTTGTTCTACGACTTTTGATAATTTGTTAGATTTTATTTTCATACAAAAATAAGTATTCATTTAATTTCCGTCTTGAAAGTTACCTACACGCATCGCAGATTACGTAAGCAAACACGCGAAGCGTGGGGAACGGGGCTAGCGTTGAAGGTCATCGCCCGAGCCAGCTGAGCGGCTTCTTTGAGTCGCGCTCGCACGCCGAACGCTAGGAAGAAAAATACGACACAACAAAAACTTGTAAAATCATTTTTTTTTAAATATATTGAGTTATATACAAACTCGTAGAACAAAAGTTGTTCCGTATGGGGTCAGCTATCTGGTCCTGCGAGGTTGCTGGTGTTTTAAAATTAACCCTGTATTACATTAAAATCGGGCGCATAGTGAATTGCAAGAGAAAGTAATTTTGTGAAGAAGTTCATTTCAATTAAACTTTTGAAGTCAGATATATTACATTAAAATCAGGCACATAGTGAATTGCAAGAGAAAGTAATTTTGTGAAGAAGTTCATTTCAATTAAACTTTTACTGTCAGATATATTACATTAAAATCAGGCGCATAGTGAATTGCAAGAGAAACTAATTTTGTGAAGAAGTTCATTTCAATTAAACTTTTAATGTCCAATATATTACATTAAAATCAGGCGCATAGTGAATTGCAAGAGAAAGTAATTTTATGAAGAAGTTCATTTCAATTAAACTTTTAAAGTCAGATATATTACAATAAAATCAGGCGCATAGTGAATTGCAAGAGAAAGTAATTTTGTAAAGAAGTTAATTTCAATTTAACTATTAATGTCAGATATATTACATTAAAATCAAGCGCATAGTGAATTGCAAGAGAAAGTAATTTTGTGAAGAAGTTCATTTCAATTAAACTACTGTCAGATATATTACATTAAAATCAGGTGCATAGTGAATTGCAAGAGAAAGTAATTTTGTGAAGAAGTTAATCTCAATTAAACTTTTACTGTCAGATATATTACATTAAAATGAGGCGCATAGTGAATTGCAAGAGAAAGTAATTTTGTGAAGAAGTTTATTTCAATTAAACATTTAAAGTCAGATATATTACATTAAAATCAGGCGCATAGTGAATTGCAAGAGAAAGTAATTTTGTGAAGAAGTTAATCTCAATTAAACTTTTACTGTCAGATATATTACATTAAAATGAGGCGCATAGTGAATTGCAAGAGAAAGTAATTTTATGAAGAAGTTCATTTCAATTAAACTTTTAAAGTCAGATATATTACATTAAAATCGGGCGCATAGTGAATTGCAAGAGAAAGTAATTTTGTGAAGAAGTTCATTTCAATTAAACTTTTGAAGTCAGATATTTTACATTAAAATCAGGCACATAGTGAATTGCAAGAGAAAGTAATTTTGTGAAGAAGTTCATTTCAATTAAACTTTTACTGTCAGATATATTACATTAAAATCAGGCGCATAGTGAATTGCAAGAGAAAGTAATTTTGTGAAGAAGTTCATTTCAATTAAACTTTTAATGTCCAATATATTACATTAAAATCAGGCGCATAGTGAATTGCAAGAGAAATTAATTTTGTGAAGAAGTTCATTTCAATTAATCTTTTAATGTCCAATATATTACAATAAAATAAGGTGCATAGGGAATTGCAAGAGAAAGTAATTTTATGAAGAAGTTCATTTCAATTAAACTTTTAAAGTCAGATATATTACAATAAAATCAGGCGCATAGTGAATTGCAAGAGAAAGTAATTTTGTGAAGAAGTTAATTTCAATTAAACTATTAATGTCAGATATATTACATTAAAATCAAGCGCATAGTGAATTGCAAGAGAAAGTAATTTTGTGAAGAAGTTCATTTCAATTAAACTACTGTCAGATATATTACATTAAAATCAGGCGCATAGTGAATTGCAAGAGAAAGTAATTTTGTGAAGAAGTTTATTTCAATTAAACATTTAAAGTCAGATATATTACATTAAAATCAGGCGCATAGTGAATTGCAAGAGAAAGTAATTTTGTGAAGAAGTTCATTTCAATTAAACTTTTAATGTCCAATATATTACAATAAAATCAGGTGCATAGGGAATTGCAAGAGAAAGTAATTTTATGAAGAAGTTCATTTCAATTAAACTTTTAAAGTCAGATATATTACATTAAAATCGGGCGCATAGTGAATTGCAAGAGAAAGTAATTTTGTGAAGAAGTTCATTTCAATTAAACTTTTACTGTCAGATATATTACATTAAAATCAGGCGCATAGTGAATTGCAAGAGAAAGTAATTTTGTGAAGAAGTTCATTTCAATTAAACTTTTAAGAGGAATTTATTGGTGTCGTGGTCTACTTATGGGCAGGCGTGGCGCTTACCATCTGGCGAGCGATCGTACTCTTCATTCAGCACGTCAAAAATACGTTGTGCGATTTAAGTTTAGGATTATACTCAGGTTTCCAATGCTATCCGCCAGGGGCGCTATCCGGGACTGCATACATATTTTTCTAAATACGGTTGATATGGCAGCTATTGAATATGGTTCTTTTTATTTTAATTCCTATGTATTTGACAGTTTTTGTGTAATCTAGTGCAGTTTGTTGATGGTAGGATATTAATATCCGCCCGGATAGCGACCACCGTACACATGGTGTTAAAACCTGCCGTAGTGATCCACACACCTTATGTGGATCGCGTTCCAGGATCAGCCAGTGTGTATCCGGTTCTCCCGAGGAGCTTGCGATACGACTTGATGGTTGATTGATGCGAGTATAGTCTACAGTGGTATATCCTTGTATCACTGTGCCTTTATCTGTCATCGTCCTGCCCTGCGACCTCTCGATTTGCTTCTTCCCTCTTCGGAGTTTGAAGAAGCATTTATACAGGCCGGCATGACTCTGGTGACCACCGATAAACTCATTGTTTGTCGGTGGTCGCTGGTTTTTTAGACTGCACTACGCTTACAATCAGGTGTAGCGTCGTTGCCGTGCTCGGATAAAACAAGTTACGTTCTCAAGGTGCTGTCATTAGCAAAATACCAACATGGTCAAAGTATAACATATGAAAGTTAATTCTCATAAGGAGTTTGCAACAAACTCTGGCATTTATAATTTATCGATACAATCATTTTGTTAGTTTTATGCAATTATGTTAAAGAAGTAGGAAACGTCTGAATATCTAGAATGTTAAGGGGTTGTTGGTTTAGACTATAGATATATGATTGGAATTTTGTAAGGAATTGTATATTATGCGAGGAGGGTGTCGACATCGAAATAAGAAGACGTTTTATAATTTTTTTAATGACTAATGGCTGTCCCTAATATTCTGTTTAGCGACAGATTTGCTTACTAGCAGTTTTTTGACATATTTTGTATGGAAGATATGTCAAAACACTATGAATAGTAAGTAAATAGAAGGGTCATGATGTAAACAAAAGTGTCTACAGCGTGGATCTGCCACTTTTAATTCTTATATATATTTATGGCTAACTTCGAAACTACAAGGCATAACAATTTATTTTGGCGACTTTTATTTTGTTTTTTTTTTTAGTAATATCATCAGTTGTATTATTGATATATAGCTCTTTTGGAAGATGAGTTTACAGATCACTGTCCTATGGTTCAGTGCCCTATGAAATAAATTCATAGATAACTATACCAAACACTACTATAAAGCGGTGCCTAACCAGACGGCCTTGCATATATGAGAGACTCATAATCCAATAACGAATTCACGGACAAACGACATTTTATACTATGTATACATCAATTGAATATGTCGAGCATAAATCGATATTTTTTTTACATTTGTTCGTTTGTTAGAATCGGTGTCGACGTGGTTGTTAATATTTAATATAGAAATCAGTGGCGACTGCAAATCGAAAGGGAAGCCAAGGCTAGTTAATTTATAATATAACATCTTTACAATATTTTGCTATCAATTTAATAATTAATTAAATTATTTTTCGCTTATCAGTTCCGTTTGACATCATTAAAGGGAAGCCGGAAAGAATCGTGTCATATAGAGCCTTCGCCACTGATTGAAATGCTCTGACTCCAGAGATTAGATATATTTAGGTCAAATGACGTAGGCCTCGGGATATGTGAATGCAATTCATTTATCTGTAGGGGAGGGGGTGCAACTTGGTGTTATTTTTTATATATATAGTACTTATTGCCCGGCACAAGCTTCAATGAGTACATGTCGTGTTGTGGTACGTCACAAGACAGGTTACGCCTTTACGCTGCACGCGCACGAGGGAGATAGTGAGATTTCCCCACTACGCGCCCACTTTTTCTTATACCAATATTTAAAATATGTCGCGCCGCCTTATTTTTAGCCAATTTTAAGTCTGTTTTCCCAAAACGTTTTCGAGTTGAGACATGATCACAAAAATTTGAATGCTTGGTAAAACGATTCGAGTTCAAATCTAGAATTCATTCGCATCAGCTGTTTATCGTTTAGTGTTGTCTAATTCTGTATGTCGAATATCGTAATGTATACCACTTACTAATGGTATTAATGTATATCACTCGATATTTTTTTTTTGAAGTGAACCTTCTTTATCGGCGTTGGAAAAAATTTACCGTCACATTTCTCCGTTACGCGCCATCTTGTTTATTATTATATTAGTAACAATGCAATCGGATTTGATACTATGTATTGTGAAATTTTTATCTCGTATATACTTTGCTTGAATTTAATCATTTCAACATGTTTTATGTGCAGTAACGTTCATTTAATGGCGGCTATAGATAAAGTTACAGTGAAATCTGGATAAGTGGGCCCTGGATATGTGAGAAACCTCTGTTATTGATAATTACAATGAGGTCCCGACACTTTTACATTCAAATACCTCTGTTACTGGGAATTTTCAAACCTTTGTTACTAAGACTTTATTTCTTAGATGTTTTCGATGTTTCCCGACACTTCATAGCTCTGTTACTAGAAATTTTCAAACCTTTGTTACTGAGACTTTTTCTTATACTTTTTCGATATTTACCTCTATAATTGGAACTTTGTAGCTCAATAGCCCGTATAAGTGGGACAATTCATCAGGTGTAGACAAGTTATGACGCATTTGTTTTGAAAACTCTTTATATGAAAAATGGTACATTTCGGACCTCTCATGGTGCGACCCTCTATAAATAAGACAACTGTCATGTTAACCTGCCTATTTGGGAAATTGGGTAAAGGAAAAGTCTACAAGTCATAAAAAATGTAGGTCCCTTCAGATCCCACTTATCCAGGTTTCAATGTAAAATAATATAAAATCATGTATAATATAAGAAAAAAAATTAAAGTTGCACCTACTCTAATATAGTTTTAATTGTGAAGATATTATGTCCATATTAACTATGCTTATGTATATTATTGTATAGTGCGCTACACGAAATAATATATTTTCGTATGTGTTTCGCGGTTATATGAGTATAGACACATCGGTCCATTTGTGCACGTACATAGCAACGATGTGCAAGAACAACTCCAACTGTCTATATTAGTGTGTTTTATCATACATTTTGATAAGAGCTTCATTATAGTTTAATATGTGATTATAAGTTAATTAGCAAATTTTCCAGAGATGTTACGAATTATCAAAATTCATTTATTTTTTAAATAAACTAACATGAGATGCGTTAGTGAACAACGATGGAATTGCATAAGTGTTCGCTTTTTTTATCGATATTTGTAACAACTCTCTTAGTAGCGTGTAGTTGCGACAGTATTTTGAAATATATAACCTCAAATGATTATTTTAAGGTTAATTGTATCAATTTTAAGCGGATAATACATCTTTAAGCAGCCCTCTGTATTCAGGTCTATTTTTAAAGACAACGAATGTTTTCTACTTTAGGAGTGCATTAAAATACTGGTCTAATAGTTGTTCGTGTACCCTAATCTCCTACCAATGCAAACTATAAGCATATATCGTGCTATAATTTAATTGTAGCGCTACAGCGATGTTTTATTTTTAGTACTTACTACGAATATGCAAGGAATGTGTGGCCATCAGAATAGAATCAGTCACTCCAGAGAAAAATATTTTTTTTTATTACGCTGTTGAGTGACCGGACCGGACTTTTTTCAAATCGGTCTAGTAGTTTCAGAGCCTATTCAATGCAAACAATCAAATATTTCCTCTTTATAATATTCGTTTAGATTTCCGGGGTCATTCTACTGAACTTTTAAGGACTCAATGTCTCTTGAGGGTAAATTGAACTATACTTAAGGTAGAGTTCCGTGTAGTCGTTTTGCCTTGACAGGATAAAAAAATAGTATTTTTTTACTTATGGGATATCATGGCAGCATAATGTGAGCCATAAAAGTAATATACTTATAGCGTACGCATATTTCTATCTTTTGTGAGATTATTAGATGTTTTTATTTTCTTACGGAATCTCTTTATTTTATGATGACTATATAATAGTATAAATGGATCATTAATTTGATCTGTTAGTGTTATACGCACTCAAGCCTGTAGTCCCCGAAGGAGTAGACAGAAGTGTAACCAGTACACTAACATTTTGCCGGGTATTTTCCGTCCCATGATGTGATAGGAGCCTATCGCCATACCGGGCACAATTCCAGACTCCGGGCTGATACTGAGCATTACGTGACAGAAAAACTCAACATCCGAATCGAACTCGAGACCTTCGCTCAGTAGTCATACCGCGTACGCAATACAACTGCGTTGTTAGCAGTAGCGTGTGTATACACGCCTAATATGTTAAATAATAGTTCTGACCCCACACTAGGCTAGCTAGGGCAGTCAACGCCCGATGAATCTACTGCCTATAACAGCAGTATAACAGCTGCAGTAATATTAACACTGTTACTGATGCGCTTCTGTCTGACGTGGCCATCGGAAGTCTGCCTTAAGCATATGCTCAACATATATTGTGCTCAAGTAAATTTTAATGCACTCTAATTTTTATGAAAAATTATTTTAATAAAACGACTTGCGGCTATATTTTATAGCAGAACCTTATTACCTTTTTTATACAAAAGAAGACTAAAAATTACGCATTGGGATTTTAGATTACAGTCGTAACACATATGTACAGTATTTACAGACACGTGCAGACACGAACCGGTACAGTACCGAATGATAATGTGAATACGTTCATATTTTTTTTTTCGATTTGGCGTAGTACTGTTAGCCTGACGCGAGTCGGCTTTCTACAGCTTCACCGGACTTTCGGGCGAACGCTTTAGGCGCTCTCAACTCTTAAAATACGTTTATACTTCATAGATAATATTTGTATGTATGTGCTGGTAAGTGTCTGATACGTACGATGCTGTAGAGAGATTTATTAGTAATGCGTTTATCGACTAAGCGCATATGAACTGCATTTTGTCTATATACTATTTCTTGGTATAATTTAATCATACGTTTTATTAAATAGATACAATGTTTTTAATGAGCGTTTAAATAATTGATATTTAGTTCATTTTCACAGACTAATTTGTTAGAAGCCTACTAAATTTGGATGCAAATATTTCAACCCACATCAAGTAAAAACTGAGATTTCAATTTTATTTTGCTAAATTCTATAATTTAAAATTCTGTTGCATATTTCGACGAGGGAAATGTTCAATTTGTTTTTTTTTTTGTAAGAAACTGAATGTATCCTAGTTAAATCCAATAAATTCATCAAAATCAAATCAAAGTCTCAATTGTTTCTTGATGTCGGTTCAAATGTTTTTGCGTATTTGCATCCATTTATAGTGTTGTGGTGTTTCTTTTGTGTGTTACAAATTATCTTATGTCGAAATTCAAAGTACTGAGCTACTAAATTGTACAATTAACTGCCGCACTTAGACGGCAATCAACTGTAGTTGTCGATTAATGATTCGATTATTTTACCACTCAGAGCTTAGACCTTTCAACCAGTCTTAAGACTCGTCAGTTTATTCTTTATGCATAGTACAGAGTACAGAAAATGCTTTATGATCTTATGGTGCTGCCACACCGCTGTTATAAAATGTTATAAAATGTTTACAAAACATTATTAAACATTTGTTAACAAAAAATTTATACATTTAATCACAATGTTAGTAAATGTTTAATGTTAGAAAATGTTTGTAAACATTTTATAACATCGGTGTGGCAGCACCATTACTGCGTACACATATAATCTTCACTAATGTCTGTCAGAAATAATCGAACCCTGTAAATTGATAATTGCGAGTTTTGTTTCCGTCTTCTAATTCGGCAATTAAGTACTAAAATTTAGGTTATATTTTGAATTGGCTTTGTAAAGATAATTTAACATAATTATATAGTGTAAATAAAATTTTCCGATGGTTGCGTTACGGGCGTCAGTGACGTACAGCGCGCGCTAAAACTAAGCTTTATGTATATCTATGGCAGAGTATTTTATGTTAGTGTCACTAGCTATGAAGCTCATATTTAGTATGGTGTTGACTGACAGCGCCATTGAAGTCAGCGTTTGACGTCTGACGTGACCGGAAGTCGGCTTTAAGACATCATCTAGACGAGTGAGTCTCGCCGAGACCGTTCAACGCTCGCGGCGATGTCATTGTAGTGTTTCATATATTTACTATTAAATTTGATGACACAGCGAGACTTCACCACAGACTATGGGTAAAAATAGATGACGTATTTTCGCACTGTATAAACTATGCGCACAGCGACGACGTCAGGCTCCTAGATATAATTGGCACGCTTGGTTTCCATACAGATTGTAGTACTTTCTATTATCCGTAGTGTGTCCTCGATACAATCTAATACACTCACTCGTGGAGATGACGCATAAGGTATTAAGATATTATTAAACAGTATTATGAGTTATAACACGCAATAACTTTAAACGTATACTTACAATATTTGATATCTGTGACTAGTATAAACTAAAAAGCTTATAGCTCAAAACCGAATTTCGTGGAACAACGCGCAGGTCAATTACATATCCCAAACTATATTAGCTGACCTTTTAAATATTTGGACCTATTAAAATAAAGACAGGAAAGAAAACTTCAAGGCTTATATGGGTTTATATGGGTGCTTAGTTTCAAAATTTATTTATTTTTATTTATTTATTAAGATACAGTTAACAGATTTTGACAATACTAATACTAAGTTGCTTAATTTATTAGGTATAGTTCTGAAGTCTAATCAAAATCCAATTGGAAATGTATACAACATTACTAGATTAGACACATATGTATGTACTTGTTTAGTTACAAAATTATAAAGAAAAAAATATTGATTATTATTATCTGATAATGGAAATTCATTAAACATTTAAGGGTACATTTTACCTATACTGAATAAAAATATTCATAAAGCATACTATTTAGGTATAATAAAATAGATAAATATAAAAATTCTTATTTGTAAAATAGATCATGTAAGTAAAACAATATGTATGGAAACAAAGCGTGCCAATCTATACTTCGTAAACTGAAGTCGTCGGTGTGCATCATTCAGTGCGCGTTGACTCGTTGCGCAGTTAGATAAATGACGGCAAGCTATGTAGTACACAGTCTACGTCTATTATATTTATGATCTGTGGTTTATCTCCTACCATTCCTACATCACAAACGATGCTTTAGTCGATAAGAATTGAGAGTTCAACAAAACGAATGTAATAAACACATGTTTTTGTATATGTAGATTAATTTTATGAATAAGTTAAAATACATATATTGTATGTATATTTTTAGCTATTAATTCCTACATTGTTTAGCTATATTTTATGGATGATTTAAAAATGTTAGGTACAAACTTAGTGTATCCATTTGGCGAATGTAAAATGATAATTATAAATAAACTAATGTATATTTGAAAATTGATTTGTTGTTTGATTTGTTGGTTACCTCTGGTGTAAATCATAGCTTATATACAGTATCGGCAACTGTTTTTTTTTTCAAAATTGAGGATATTTCGGACATAGCATTTTTAATAGATTATGACCCATATAACGTGGGTGGGGTGATAAGGAAACGTTAAATGGCCTGAAATAGGATGAAAAAAAAAGAAAACAACTAGTCACACGTAGTCTTGACCCTCAACTAAGATATGATTATCTAGTGACGTGGGCATCCGGAACTGAGACTCACAGCACCCAGACCTTAAACTCGATCTTTTCAATATCTACATAGTCTGGTCGAATTTCGCCTTTTGTTTTACAACCGTCTACTCGCCCTCTGTCCTACGACAATTATCAAATTAAGTAAGGTATTGGGTAAGTGGATGTATGTATATATGTCGCTGGATGCAGGCCGCTTCCAACAGGTCGGTCTGGAAATCTTTGGGGGAGGCCTATGTTCAGCAGTGGACGTCTTGTGGCTGATGATGATGATGATGATGATGATTGGGTAAGTTTCGCTGACAGTACGATTATGATGCTCATCAGCTATCTCAAATTATCTTTGAAAACGCGAAGGGAGCGCTCCAATACGGAGCAGATATAACAAAGAATAGCTACTTATATTTAAAGTGCTGAGCCTAGTAAAATCGGGCATACTTATATACTAAATCGTTAAAAACTGAGATTGATGAATTAATTTAAATCAAATAAATATTCACACTAATATTCAATAATACGAGCCTATGATATTCGGATGATGCTATCGCGCATTCTATCGCCATATTATAGCAATTATTAGTGCCTGCACAAAAAATGTGTATACTACAGTTAATTGGCAGCATTGGTAGTTCGACAGTAAAAATGATGTCCAGTGTTCGATTCTCAAATCGGAAAATAATTATTAAGTTTAGTTTTTTCTATTCAAACAACCTGGAATTGACATTAGCATCTTAGCATCCGACTTGGCTATAAACCTGGCCACCTCATTACATCTAGAACAGAACTAAATTCGTGGAATTGTGAGTGAAATAGTTACACTATAGCCTATCATGAGAGCATAAAAATACGAATTCTAGAATTGATAAAAAGTAAAGTATATTGTCCTTGATATCGATTCATGCAGAGTTTTCTTGGGCGGTTGTTATTGTCCACTACGTTTCCCCGTTACCTACTCGAAAACTATTCTCGAAAGACTGCTGCGTATAAAACGTTAATATTTTTATAATTTCAGTTTTCTTTTTTAAGTACTGTAGATTACAAACAAAATCCCACTCCGCAAATTAGGAAAAGTTAGTTTTGATTCTCTGATAGAATGTCTTGTTGTTCCTGCCGCCACCGATTTCTGAGGCGTCCTTTGTACTTTTCATTGGTAAATGTAGGTAGTATTATTCGCTAGCCGCTAGGCATTCTTTAGGCGATATACTAATGGAAGGAAAACTGGACAACCGACACAAGATCGCGGTTTCAATCTTAACTCCCAGGCCTAAATTGTCTGGAGTCTGGGCCATATCTCTGACTTTTCCAAGTTACGTTTGTATTCATTAGTAATCATGGTTCGCTTTATGGCGAAGAAAATAATTGTAAGGGGGGACCAGAATACTAAATACTAAGTTGTGGAAAGTACATAGTAGGTACATAAACAATTTAAAGGTACATAATGAATACCTATAAAAGGTTTCATTAAAGTCTTTGATGCATATCAAGTTCTTTACATCTTATTCCTAACAAATATTAAAATATGAATAGCTATGTACTCTTTGTATCATAAATAGAGAAAGCTTTGCTTTCTAAATTTTGGATCAAGATTCAAGAATAGAACCAAATTTAAAATGACGCCATGGCCCGCGCATGCCTGTTGTGTTGTGCTGTGAAGTTAGATTTGGATTTGCCGGTCTTTGCCATAGATTTTTAGTGTACCCACGTGAAAGTAAACTATCTGTTAATTTAGGCGATTTAGTTGATTACTTTTAATTTTAGGATCAATTCAAATATCTTTCACATATAATATGAACATTCTGTGGGATTAAATATATTTATAAAAAATATAGTAACTAAGTAATACTAATTTGATATTTTCACATTAACTATGCAGACTAGGTGGTCTTGATTTAAATAAGTATAATATCCCGAATGACTTTATCATCTATAAAAATATTATTAATGTGTAGCTAATTTAATAATTTTAACATAGTACTTAATGTTTATATTCATTTTGTCGACTACCTGACAGAAGTATCATGTTACCCCTATGCAATGCAACAATAGTATTGTATCTATGTCGTATTCGGTAATAATTTAATTGAATTTAGACAGCATAAATTGCTCCAAAAGTGACATTAATTGACAGGTACATTTCCGACGGGTAATCCATCGCCTGCTATACATGATGCCTCAAAGGAATTATACCTTTTTAAATGTGAGCATTATAAAGAAATGTGTTTGTCGCTCTTAGTTGTAGATATATGTCGACTTGGAAAATAAATATCAAGATATTTTTATTCTTGATTCTAAATATCTACACGAATTGTTGTTGGGCAACACCGCAAAGGCCGTAAAATTTTACTGAACATCGACTAAAACATTATCGGTAGTATGATGCTTCACATCCTTATCCCATAGTAGAAAAAAAAATGGTCGTGTACTTGGAGCTCCATTATTTTTAGTTTATGGTGCACGCTTGAGAGTTACGGTTCTCTTTCTCCTCTCAGCCATAGATCGAAGTGCCGTAATAAATACACAACAATTTTTATGTGTTAAAATAAAAGTGTCATTGAATTAGTGAGTTCCCTGGTGACGAGGTGATGGAGGAGTGCGGCATACGCCTGAGTGACGCCGCTTGCAGGAGTCCCAAGGGCAAGCTACGAAGTCCCCGACACAAAGCCGTCGAAAAAGAAAAAAAGATGTATTGGCAGGGAAATTTCATGAACTGTTTCACTACCGTGCTGTCGCTGTTTACGAATGTCGAGCTAAAGCCAGAGAGAGGTGAGTCGATTTTGTAACAAAAAAATAATTATGCATCCTGTCGTATATTAAGCGTTTGAGTCAAGGTCGATGCCACATGAAATTTTCAAGGATACATTTGAGTTAAATAAAAGAGAAAGAATGATGTCGTTTGATTCTGGCGCGAGTTTTGACCGTTCCTGTGAAGTTGCATTTGTACACGCGCAGTAGTGGCGGCCACAGCGCGGTAGAGTAATTCTGATATTGGCCTTGCTAAAGACGTAACCTTGGCCTAATTTCCAGCGGGAATCGTCCTTCATTCAACTGAGGCCATTCCCAGTATTCAATACCTGTTGCTCTTTTATAATGTACCCTTATTTTATAAATCATGTATTTTTATAAAGTTATAATATGCTATGCTATAGTCATTATTACTTTCTAAAAGGTTTGTTTTCTTGGTTAGAGCTAAAAAAATCACCTGTGATTGCCTTACTAAGCTATTTCCTTTATCACATTTTAATCTGTTACTATGGTAATACCATTTTCATTCCATATATCTTCCTGAGCTAATCTGTTTGAGGGATAGATTCAATATAAGAACTGCAAGTCACCGGGCATTGCAGGCTACATTTATTTCATCTGTTCATCTTTACTAATGCCAATGTTTATGTCTGCTGCATTCCCTTTGAAATGCATCAGGCCGACATCTGTTTGCCTGAACATCATGGGGTAACTATGCATAAGGTGCATAAGGTACATAGATTCTAAGGCCAATATCTTATTATTATACACAGGCCAAGTAAGTGGCACCCACATCTTCCACATACACAAAGGCATGTTTGTGGGTACTAAAATGTTTGTCAATGCTGTCTCCCTCATTTAAAAAGCTGACAACCAACATACATATGCACTCACCCATGTATCTATCTATCTATCTATCTATTATTTTTGTCTCATGATGTGATAGGGAGTGCCCAATCATCATACCAGGCTGATAGATTTAAACGCAATGTATAACTTCTCGAAGTCATGATCATTACAGGGGTTACATTTTATCTCCCAACACCCAGCCCCTGAAACAAATATTTGTAGATCACACAAACATTTATCTTGGTGCGGCGATCGAACCCGCTGCCTTTTGCTTCACAGCAGGCTACCCCCCACCCTGCCATGGTGGCTGTGAATCTATTAATAAATAAACCTGGAGGTAATTATATAAAACAAAATACAATTTTAATATTAATAAATAGCATGATTGTTTAAACATAATGATGTAGTGAGATGCATTATAGTGTGACCTCAAAATTTACAACTGCTTAGGAGTTGTAAATGTAAACATGTTGACTAGACAGTTGTTAGTCCATATTCAGCAGAATAATAATATTGTTATGAAATATTATGTCAGCAAAAAATATATATTTGCATAATGATTTCTTATGTTTACGCGAATGTTACTCGTTGAAATAAAATTAATTTAAACGGATTTTATCGCCGTTTTTTCTTCATGGTCATGGGGTGGACTGAAGGCTGAATAGCTTCCGAAACATTGGGATAAAATTAAAATAAAAAACCGCGATAAAATCCGTTTAAATTAGTTTTATTTCAATATATATTTGCATTTTATAACATACATTTGGTATATTTAGAATACTGAAGGAAACTTTGTTTCACTTAAATTCAATAGCGATTTGTATTTTTATTTGTAGTCCAAAAACATGTCACCTATATTTACAGAAAGCAAAGTGACAACTAAAATGACTTGGCAATACTAAGTTCTTTATGTAGACCCACTATGCTCATAATATAGGCAAGCCATGACCAACAATGTGATTGTAGCACAATTAAATTTGCAACTGGCTTGGGGAGCCACAGCTTCATCTCTTTCTTCAGTCTCCTTCATCTTGGCTCGAACTAAAAAGTTCGCTAAATCGTACCTCTGCCACACTGTTTGTCGTTGGTCGACACTATTCCTGGATTGCACTACACTTACCATCAGGTGTGGCGTTGTCACTTTGCTGAGCCAGGATAAAAAAAATCTTTAAAATGGTGTTTAAATGATTAAATTTGTTGAATAATTATGGATATTATGGTGTTCCGAAAAAAAAAAATACATAGAGATGATATATTTGTATATTGTGTTTATAGTTTAACAGGTCTTGTACGTTAACAGTCCTCAAACGATTTCACCATTACCTAACAGATGACGAGTGGGAGGTGCCTTTCGAGACAATCACAGACATGGTATATCTCGGCTCGGGTGCCCAAGGCGTCGTGTTCAGCGGAATACTGCGCGGCGAGATGGTGGCCGTGAAGAAACTGCGCGACAAGAGCGAAACGGATATTAAACACCTCAGGAAGCTCAACCATGAGAATATAGGTATGTGGTAGGCTTCCAGACTTTTTCGTTTTATTTTATTTGATGGAATGACGAGACGAGCAAGGCGCTCTCCTGATGGTAAGCGTCACGCCTGTCCATAAACAGAAGCAACACCACACGGAACTTTGAATAACGAAGCAGTGCATGGCACTGAACTGCGCTCGTCACTCCGAGACATAAGATGTTAAGTCCCATAATGCCCAATGATTTCACTGTCTTCAATATCCTTCAAACCGAAATATAACAGTGCTTACACACTGTTGCTTGCCGGTAGAAATATACAAAGTGGTGGTACCCACCCAGACAGCCTCTCGTATGTGAGGGACCTACCACCTATATAGTATAGGTTGTTGGGGCGTTGGAGTACTTATAGTAAGAAAATTCTTTAATGTTGTTTATTCTGTTTTATTGTCGAAGCCAGTTCTTTACTCGCCTGACTGTAAGTGCCACGCCTCCTCATAAACTGAAGAACTTGGAATTACGAAGAACGGCATGGCACTGTACTGCATTCGTCACCCTGAGACAGATTATAGGATTACAAAAACGGTAATAAGGCCTGGCATTCGATAAGTAAAATTATTTTTGTTCTCCCCCCCCCCCCCCCCCCCCCCTCCCCCTTTAGTACGTTTCCGCGGCGTCTGCTCCGAATCAACCGGTTACTGCGTCATCATGGAGTACTGCCAGTACGGACCACTCTTCGAGTTCCTCCACAGCGGCGCGTGCTTCGGCCCAAAGCAGATCATCAAATGGGCCAAAGACATAGCCAACGGCATGGCCTATCTTCACAACAATAAGATCATCCATCGTGATCTCAAGAGTCCCAAGTAAGTGCATAGTCTAGTGGAAACTGGAAAGACAAGTTGATTTACTATATTTTTTTATAGTATAGACGGGCAAACGAGGACGTGGGTTACTTGATGTTAAGTGATCACCGCCCTCACAATACCAGAAGAATCACGGGCGCGTTGCCGACCTTAAAGGAAAGGCATAATTAGGGATTGCGAAGGGGAGGGGGATTCGGGCCTCCGGATATCTCACTCACTGTACGAAACGTAACAGCAAGCCGCTACTTTACGTCGGTTTTCTGTGAGACTATGGTAACGACCCGGTCAGGCCCATTCATGCTGTAGACAAAACTGTCCACAGCTTGGCTCTACCACTTAGAAACTAATAATAAATTGACGCGCAATTTGTTGCTTAACATGTTGAGTGGTTCCTCGGAACTTTCAATTATATACTTCCTGATGTGCCACATGTTCCACGTTAATCGACTTTTGGCGGCGAGTTATACTATTGCCAGATATTTTGAGCTGCGTGTTGCCAGGTGCTGTAGTCTCGTCATACATAACGATCACATAACGACTGATTTCGGTCGGTATGTTTTATAGATTGTTGGTGGTCCCAGCACTAGAAAATATCATTTATTATCGATATCTTAACGTATCCAACTGTCAAAGTATCGATTTCAATCGGTGCCGTAGCGATAGAATTTGACAGGAGTGATATTATCTGTGTCAGAGTCGATTTATTGTTTGACACACGGGCTAACTGCAACATAAGTTTTTACTGATATTTCAAGTTTATAAATATAATAATATGTTTAATTTATTTAACAAGACATTGTGTATTAATAATTACATTAAAATAATGTGTTGAGGAAAGGGGAGATATAATTTTTTTTTTGTAATCTTGTCAGCAATCAACGTTTATTAATAATTTTCATAATTTCCCCAAAATCTAATTATTATTTAATTATTTTTAATGGGAAATCTTTTATCATAAAATATGTCAAAATGAATATGGATTTTCGATATTATAATGACGTATCGATAAACGATTCTGCGTGTTATATAAGCAGTCGAGACAAGCGTTAGTTCATGTATACATCGTTACGGTAATCGATTTTTTTCGGTGTTATATATTTGACAGTGGGTATATAACGATTTAGTTGTTATGAATGTCGAGACTGCCGCTTCAGCACGTGCTAAGGGGGTGATTACATTGGGGAGGGTGGGCATTTTCGTCTTTACCTGTTTTAAAATAATGTATTCTGGTTTAAAAAAGAAATAAAGGTTAAATAAAGGTCGCAGGAAGTCGCTGGATGCAGGCCGCTTCCAACAGGTCGGTGTGGAAATCTTTGGGGAGGCCTATGTTCAGCCGTGGACGTCCTGTGGCTGATGATGATGATGATGATGTTGATGATTCTGGTTTTTCTTCACTCGGGTGGAGGTGGGAGACAATTGCACCGATTCACTCCCCCTCCACTTTCAGATTAGCTTTATAACGCACAAAAAGCTTAAAAATAAAGTAACATACCGCTTCGTGTCTCGTGGTCTAATAATGATGTAGGTATCTCACATTTACAACAGCCTCCGTGGTGCAGTGGGCGAGTAGCCGACTGTGAAACGTGAGGCCGTGGGTTCGATTCCCGCACCGAGCAAATATTTGTCTGATCCACACATATCTGTTTCGGGGTCTGGGTGTTGTGTGACCGAAAGTCTCTCGTAGTTCCTGATACCCACGACACAAGACTCGTATCTTACTGTGGGCTCAGGACTATGTGTGTGACTGACTGTTGGGTGTTATTTATTTATTTAATTGTCGTCTTTCGTCCAGCATTTTAATAGCGGACAACTTAGTGGTGAAGGTGAGCGACTTCGGCACCAGTCGCGTGTGGAATGACGTCAGCGCCATCATGAGTTTCACCGGCACCGTCGCCTGGATGGCCCCCGAGATGATCCGCCACGAGCCGTGCTCGGAGCGCGTGGACGTGTGGTCTTACGGTGTGGTGCTCTGGGAGTTGCTCACTCAGGAGATCCCCTACAAGAACCTGGAGACCCATGCTATAATGTGGGGCGTGGGAACTGATACCATCATGCTGCCGATACCTAGCACCTGCCCTGACAGCCTCCAGCTGCTGCTCAATCAGTGCTGGAACCGCGTGCCGAGGAATAGGTAAGGATTATTTGTTTAATAATGTTTAATATTTTGTAAATACTATAAGAGACTGCTTCGGTGGCGCAGTTCTATTGCGGCCGCGATACGTCCGCTATGCTGAGGTCTCTGATTCGATACTCGGGTCGGGTGAATGAGATATTAGGTTTTTCTATCACGAAATGCTCAGTATCAGCCCGGTGTATATTTTGCTGAGAGCGGGTAGAGGATCTTTGATTTAATAGTGCGAAGGGAGGATTAATTTCAATAAAAATAAGGGGGGGGGGGATAAGTTTTTCGGGATATTTTTTATCGCGGTTTTTTATTAATTTTTTGATCCCGACGTTTCGAAAGCCTTTCAGCCTTCGTGGTCACGGGGTGGATACCACCACAAAATAAATAAGAAACCGCGATAAAATCCGTTGCAATTAGTTCTATTTCAATGTGTAATATTCGCGTAAACATCAGAAATCATTACTGGGAGGATACTTGTATCCGACTGCATAGCGACCACCGTACACTGGTGCTAAAACCTGCCATAGTGGCCCGCCTTGTGTGGGTCGCGTACCAGGGTCAGCCAGTGTATACTGCGGGGTCGCCAATATTCCGTTAGCAGGGATCCCGTTCATCCCAGGAACTTTGGCAGGCCGGCATGATCTTGCCGACCTACGATGGACACATTGTTTATCGTTGGTCGACACTATTCTTGGATTGCGCTACACTTACCATCAGGTGTAGCGTAGTCACTTTGTCGAGTCAAGATAAAAAAAAAAATATTTCCACCAGGCCTCCGTTCAAAATCATCGCTGCCCATTTGGATCTCGCGGGTGAAGAATTGGACCTCATCCAGGTGGAATGCTTCAACGTCACGCAGGCCGCCTGGCGCAAGGAGGTGCAAGAGGGCATGAACAAACTGTATGCCCGGTAAGTACGCCTTCTTAGCGTGGATATTATTATAAAGGTTTAAAACACGTTACAGTCAAGTCATAGTCATTTTTGAGGGGTAGAGCCACGCTGTAGACAGTTTTGTCTACAGCATTAATGGGCCTGCTCTACCCGGTCGTTACCACTGCCTCACAGAAAACCTACGTAAAGCCGCTAAGGCTTGCTGCTTCGTTTCGTATGGTGAGTGAGATATCCGGAGGCCAAATCCGCCTCTCCTTCCCAATATCGACACACGTCCATAATAATATCGAAAAATAAACATTAAAATTGCAATTCTATTCAATCCAATATTGTATTTTTTCGATTGTGAAAAAGTTGTGAAATGTGTTAAACTATACTGAAGCTGACTACAAGTTCTGGTGACCAATGATAAACTTATTGTTTGTCGGTCGTCGCTGGTTTTTTCGAATGAAGTTTTTTTCTGTGCTTATAAACATTCATTCATTCATTCATCCAAACCTATAGACACACAAAACACGCACACATACCAAATTGTTGTCTAACATGTTTTAAATTAAAATAAGATATAAAAATATAGTGTCATCCCGTAATTGGCTATAGTAGATATAATTTATTGTAAAATTAAAGTTGTAAAATGCTGTTGGATTACCAAATAAATTAATAAAAAGGGGTACATTTCCTGCAATCGAACTTTTGAGTGGTAGAGCCACGCTGTAGACAGTTTTGTCTACAGCATGAATGGGCTGGCTCGACCGGGTCGCTACCACTGCCTCACAGAAAACTGACGTAAAGCCGCTGAGGCTTGCTGCTGCGTTTCGTATGGTGAGTGAGTATATCCGGAGGCCCAAGTCCCTCTCCCCTTCCTAATATCGATACACGTCCTTAATAATATCGAAAAATAAACATTAAAATTGCAATTCTATTCAATCCAATATTGTATTTTTTCGATTGTGAAAAAGTTGTGAAATGTGTTAAAGTATACTGAGGCTGACTACAAGTTCTGGTGACCAATGATAAACTTATTGTTTATCGGTCGTCGCTGTTTTTTTCGAATGAAGTATTTTTCTGTGCTTATAAACATTAACATTCATCAAAACCTATAGAACACACCTACACACGCACACACACAACACACACACATACCAAATTGTTGTCTAACATGTTTTAAATTAAAATAAGATATAAAAATATAGTGTCATCCCGTAATTGGCTATAGTAGATATAATTTATTGTAAAATTAAAGTTGTAAAATGCTGTTGGATGACCAAATAAATTAATAAAAAAATAATAGAAAGGGGTACATTTTCTGCAATCGAACTGTTCGTTCAGGAGCGAGCAGACCCAGCAGCCGCAGGAGGCGAGCACCCAGCGGCGCGAGGAGTTGCGTCAGGCGCGCGACGTGCGTCACGTGTACGAGAAACAACTGACGCGCGCCAACGAACTGTACATGGAGGTGTGCACCGTGCGACTGCAGCTGGAACAACGGGAGAGGGAGATCGCCGAGTGAGTACCGTTACAGGAGACACAGACGGTTGGACCAAGGATCGAAACCGATGAAACATTGTGACAGCCTCCGTGGCAAAGCGGGCGAATAGCCGGCTGTGAAGCGAGAGGCCGCGGGTTCGATCCCCGCACCGAGACAAACATTTGTTTCGGTTCTGGGTGTTGTGACACCGAAAGTCTCTTCTTGATACCCACGACACAAGACTCGTATCTTACTGTGGGGTCAGGACTATTTGTGTGACTGTTGGGTGTATTTATTTATTTATTTATTATTGTGGCCACGATGCAGATAGTTTTCTGTATATCATGAATGGATGAACAAAGCACTGCATGGCACTGAACTGCGCTCGTCACCCCGAGACATTAGATGTTAAGTCTCACAATGGCCAGTAATTTCACTGGTTGCAATTCTTCAATGCTTCAAACCGAAATACAACAGTGCTTATACACTGTTGCTTGTCGGTAAAAATAGACAAAGCGGTGGTACCAACCCAAACGGCCTCTCGTATACGAGGGACTTACCACCTTGTAAGCAAATTTATTTGACAATAAGTTTTTTTTTTTTATCCTGGCTCGGCAAAGTGACTACGCTACACCTTTTTTTTTTTTTTTTTTTTTTTTATCCTGGCCCGGCAAAATGACTACGCCACACCTGATGGTAAGTGTAGTGCAATCCAGGAATAGTGTCGACCAACGATAAACAGTGTGTCTATCGTTGGTTGGCACGATCATGCCGGCCTGCAAAGGGTCAAAGGGGAGGGGAAGGAAAAAGGGATGGGAAAAGGGTTAGGATCAGGGGGCAAGCCCCCTGGGGAGAACCGGATATACACTGGCTGGCCCTGGAACGCGACCCACACAAGGTGGGCCACTGTGGCAGGTTTTAGCACCAGTGTACGGTGGTCGCTATCCGGTCGGATACAAGTATCCTCCCACCAGCAAGTGGGAGGATACCTGATGGTAAGTGTAGCGCAATCCAAGAATAGTGTCGACCAATGATAAACAGTGTATCTATCGTTGGTCGGCACAATCATACCGGCCTGCAAAGGGTCAAAGGGGAGGGGAAGGAAAAAAGGATGGGAAAAGGGTTAGGATCAGGGGGCAAGCCCCCTGGGGAGAACCGGATATACACTGGCTGACCCTGGAACGTGACTCACACAAGGTGGGCCACTATGGCAGGTTTTAGCACCAGTGTACAGTGGTCGCTATCCGGTCGGATACAAGTATCCTCCCACCAGCAATATCGAATCCGAAGAAACATTGTGGCCACGATGCAGATAGTTTTCTGTACATCATGAATGCATACAAAGCACTGCATGACACTGAACTGCGCTCGTCACCCCGAAACATTAGATGTTAAGGCACAATGCCCAGTAATTGCACTTGCTTCAATGTTTGCTTCAATGCTTCATACTGAAATACAAACAGTGCTTATACACTGTTGCTTGGCGGCAGAAATAGACAAAGCTGTGGTACCAACCCAAACGGCCTCGCATGGGGACCTACCACCTTGTAAGCAAATTTATTTGACAATAAGTATATTCACTCCTAGTTAATTCAATATGTAAAGCTAGAACACGGTTTAAAGACAAAGTAACTCGAAATGTCGGTACCATGACAGAGATTAATGTATTTTTTTTCGAATTAGACGCGAAAAGGCACTGAAGGCTTGCCGGTGCGGTCTGAAGAAGAGCTTGAAGCAGTTCAAGCGGCAGACATCCTCATCGTCGGATGGAATACAGTTACCTCTGCAGGTCGTCAGCAAGGCACCGCGCTGCTCGAAGAAGAAGAAGCCGGAGGTCCAGGTGAGTTGGGCCTTCTGGGATTTGGCGAGTGTTTAATAATTGTGTGACAGCCTCCGTAGCGCTGCGGTCGAGTAGGCTGTGAAGCAAGAGACCGCGGGATCGATCCTCGTACCAAGACAAATGTTTGTGTGATCGGTGAAATCGGTGTAAATCCTGTTCCGACCGGTGTAATTTTGCCGACGGTCTTGAACTGCCCCGTCTTTCCGCAAGTATCTACAGTGTAGTGGCTGCCAGGATAGTAAAAATGTAGTAGATCCGTTTAAAGGTCGACTGGTGTGGTACAACTGTGACACCTGATCGAAGCGAATAAACATTGGTTGGTGCATTTCACAAAATCTGCGAAATTACGATTCGTGAGCACAAACTTGTTTTGCGCATTAGTTAATTTGTTATTGGAACGTAGTTCCTTATCGCGCGTTGCGAAAGGGGGCTAGACGGAAAAAATTGGTACGAAAAGTTGGCACGACATAATTCTCCGACCAAGAATAAATATAATATTAATTTGATATCTAGCACACAAAGTTAAAGTCGAAATTCCGTTAATAAAAGTAAAACTTATGACATATGGAAATGTAGACGTGGTTTGAAATTTGAATTTTTGATTATCGAACACGGCGCGGCGGTCCACCGTTTAGGCTGCGTTTAGACGACGCGAAAAATTTCGTGCGGCCGTTTACACGATCGCGCAGTCTCCGCGTGGTTGGAGCGTTGCGAAGTATTAAACATTATGGCTTAGTCAATAGAGTTTACATTAGTTTTTCGAGTGATTCGAGCGCGGCCACAACGCGGTGGGATTCCTTGTCATATAAATGCGCCCTTAGTAGCCAGTCACCAAATTACCTATCATAAAATATTTGAATGTTGGCTGCTTCCAGATTATACAGTGTCTAATATATAGTCTACGGGATGACTGTTTAATATTACGACTCACATCGAATGTTCTGGAACTCTCTAGAACGTTCGGTGTGACGTCACGTAGACTGTAAGACCGGCCGGTGCTCGCCGATTTACGGGCTGGGCGACGTAGCAGCCGGTGTGCTCCCTTCGGACCCTCCGTCCCCCCCGAGATCGAGATCATTTTAGTCAAGCCCGAGAGGTGGTCAAGCGCGAGCAGTCCATCGATCAACGGAAGGTTCGAGAGAAATCGAGAACCTTCCGGGTGACGTCGCGCGCCGATTGACCAGCCAACGCTAGCCGACCTCCCTGGAGCTTCGAGAATTATGGAAGTACCAGGTGTTCAAACCCGTTCCCCCTACCCCCACCCAATTTGTCCTCACCCCCCCTCGGCCTAAATCGGTTATTTTTGAGGCTAGAGGGTCGTGCGACGGCTTGTCGCAATCGGCTTATTGAGCCCGACACTTTGGCCCCAATAAAAATAAATTTCGACCCCCCAGTAAGAAAGATCTGTAAAAATATCTCTAAAAATTCAAATATCTCAGAAACTACAATAGATAGACAAATAAAATTTTATTAAAATTCCTTCACTAATTAATCTTTTTTTTTTTTTTTTTTTTTTTTTTTTTTTTTTTTTTTTTTTTATGGTCTACAAAACTGGTCTGTTCAATTGACTTTCCAAACAAAATTAAAAACACAAAGCCTTAGGTATATGAACGACCTGCTGGATGTAGACACGACATGCATGAAAATTTACTCTACAATAATGTTATAGTACATATACAAAACGGATGCAATATATAAGGTGATAATTTTCTACTAATAAAAAAAAAAAAATACTATAGGGCAGGGCAGAATTACAAGCTAAAATGGCGTTTAATCTGGGAGACAGATGCATTGAAAATGTCGAGCTCGTGACAGATATTGTTATATTGAGAACACATCCTATATAGCGGCGAATGACGGGCGTATTTAGTACGGCAAAACGGCAGATCAAAACAATAGCGGTTATGGAGACGGCTACTAGGGCGAGGGATTGCCAATTGCAGCCTACGCAGGAGGTCGGGGCTATCAATTTTTCCGTTGGCAATTTTCTGAAGAAAGACTATGTCCGCTACTTTTCGTCTTACTGACAGAGGGGTCAATTTATAGTATTTTAATCTCGATTCATAGGTGGTGAGAGTGCGACAACGGTTATGACAATAAGCGAGGTGGTAAACAAATTTTTTTTGCAATCCTTCGATCCTATTGATGTGGATGGCGTACGATGGGCTCCAGACCGGACTACAGTACTCGAGCAGACTACGTACGTAACAGTTGAATAAGATAATAGCGATCTCAGGGTCTTTAAAAGTTTTTGTTTGCCTGACAACAAATCCACCCAAACGCGCCCCTCTCTTGGTGATTTCATCTATGTGGTCACGAAAGTCGAGTTTTTTATCTACTATCACTCCTAAATCTCGCAATTTGTAGACTTCCGGCACTGGTGTGTTATTGATGAAATACGTAGTTCTAGTGGAATTATGCTTACGTGAGAACTTTATATATGCACATTTGGATGGGTTAATAACCATCCTGTTATCCGAGCACCAGGAACTAATTGAGTTAAGGTCACTCTGTAGAGCAACCACATCATCAACGGTGTGTATAGGTCGGAATACTTTTAAATCATCGGCGAACATTCTACACTGAGATTTTATTTTGGTGCATAAGTCATTTATAAAGACTGAAAGGAACTTCGTTCCATCCGGGTGTCCCTTGACACCTCTCAAGTTTTTTTATTCTGTTTGTCGGTATAAAGGAGGGTAGTGCGGGCAGGTGGCGTCACTTCATGCGATTCGTTCGTCAATCGATATTAGAAGTCTATTGGACATACACTTCTCAATCGGCTACAATGAACTACCCCCTCTATTGTTCATGTGTGCTCTCGACTCATGTCGGTGTTAGTTTGCAACCTCTGCAATAATAAATAAATACACCCACATACATAGTCCTGACCCCACAGTAAGATACGAGTCTTGTATCCTGGGTATCAGGAACTACGAAAGACTTTCCCTCTCACAACACCCAGACCCCGAAACGTATATTTGTGGGTCACACAAACATTTGTCTCGATGCGGCGTCTCGCTTCATAGCCGGCTACTCGCCCGCTGCGCCACGGATGCTGTCAATACCAACCTGTATCGCTCCACGGTTTATATTTTGTCCTAGGCACAAGCCCAGGTGGTTGTGAGCTACACCGAGGGCCAGACGGTGACAACAGTCGCCGAGGAGTGTGTCTGCAGCGTGGAGAGCATTCAGAACAACAACTTGGACACTGTCAAGATCCAGCCCACGTTCAATGAGAATAATGGAAACTTTGAGAAGGCGGACAACCAGAACGCCAATGGCAACTATGTGCCAGAGATCGCTCATGTCTAAACTGTTTCAACTGTCTAGTAAGATTGTATGGGCGTGCTGGAGGGTGTGAAATGAAGTGGTAAGAGGGATGTGGGATTAATAGGGTGAGTTTTAGAGTGATTGGTGTGACTTGGAGCGACGGCGAGTAATGATATTTCTGTCCATATGTGCACTTTTGCTATGTGTGTGTGTTAGATTAGTATAAATAGAGTTATATATAATATGAAAGTATAGACAAGATGTATAACATATATACTTCATTGATGTTATGTCTATAAACTGCAATCTCTTTGTAACCATTTTTAATGTATTAGATCTACTTATGTGATCAAGTAAATGGGTAAGTAACACAGTAAAATATAAAATGTAACGTAAACTTAATCTCTTTTAATTGAAATACCACTTCGAAATTTGTTAATAGTGAGAAAGAAGTGGCAGCAGAAAACCAGTCTGTATATAATAAATATAATTTTACAATACACAAGTATTGCTTGGCTTCAGGTACCCCTTGAGAAATCATCCTGGGGCCCTCCCCACTATACTACCCTATGTCTATACATAGTGTACTTTTAAAAAAATACGAATATTTAGGACACAATTATAGATCTTAATATGGAACGAGAATATCGTATTGTTATAGACGATGACAAAGGTACAAATAATTGTTTCCATGATTACTGAACTCTAGACACGTCAGGACAATAATGTGGGCCCGCTGTTCTGTTTTTTTTCCTTAGCACAAACGAAAGACGACACTCGTCGTCCCATCATACGGACAGAAGCTGGCATGTTGCTGATCATCTTGGATTTCACCACAAATCACGTCCATAAATACTAAAACAAAAAATATATATTTATTTATCCCACTTCTGATATTAGATCAGTATTATAAAGAGAGTAATATACAGGGTTAATTTTAAAACACCAGCAACCTTGCAGGACCAGATAGCTGACCCCATACGGAACAACTGTTGTTCTACAAGTTTGGATATAACTCAATATATTTTAAAAAAAATGATTTTAAAAGTTTTTGTTGTGTAGTGTTTTTCTTCGTAGACTGCGGCGCGGCGCGTCGTGCGCGCGCGACATCAAAAGCGGCGGTCAGCTGCTCGCGCGGTCAAGGTCACAGGCGCTAGCCCGGTTCCCCACGCATCGCGTGTTTGTTTACGTAATCTGCAATGCGCGTTGTAAAATTGAAGACGGAAATTAAATGAATACTTATTTTTGTATGAAAATAAAATCTAACAAATTATCAAAAGTCGTGGAACAAAAGTAGTAGCTTATAACCTTAGGAATCTACCCCTGCGAGGTTGCTGGTGTTTTAAAAATAACCCTGTATATTATAAAAGTATAATCAGGATGTAAGACACAAGAGTTACTTTTATTTCATGTCTATAAGCGGAAAGCTCTTTGTAATTATCTGCAATATACTAAGGAATCTTAACTTATCTGATCAAGTACATAGGATGATAAATAAGAAATAAACATGACGTAAATTGAATCTTTTAATTAAAATAACTACAATCACTTCGGAATATGTTAAAAGTGAGAAAGAAGTGGCCGAAGAAAACCCATCCATATAAAATATTATACATCTTACTCAACCTATGTATATACATAAATAATGCTCAGTTTTATAATACTTTAGAAATCACGTGTCTAATTGTCACTATAAAGTTGTTTATCACATCCGATACTGACTCGAGAAATATATTATTTGATTTTGATTTGATTCATATGGTATTGGCAAATAATTCAACATGTGCATCAGCTTTTAAATAATTATTTGTTTTTTTACACACACACACCACTCAGTAATCTATTATATAAAAATAAGTCGGGTTTTCCTTCCTGACGATATAACTCCAGAACGCACGAACCGATTTCCACGGTTTTGCATTCGTTGGAAAGGTCTCGGGCTCCGTGAGGTTTATAGCAACGAAAATCTAGGAAAAATTTCAATAGAAAAGCGGGAAAATAGGGAAAATCATTTTTTAAATACAGCGCCATCTCTGATACATAGCATGTACTACAAACCAATATTTTAAGTAGATGGCGTCGGTGCGTGACACATTGCTGACAGATGGCGCCACTGTTAGGCTACTTTTATCCCGGAAAATACAGATCACGCGGGCGGAGCCGCGCGGGACAGCTAGTAGTTTATATAAAACATGCACACATTGCAACACGTGTATAAATGTGCTGAAATATCCATACACGGAATAAGTGGGATATTGAGAGGGATAGTGACTATATTGAGGGGATAGAGAGCCAATTTTCAGGGATAAGGGATGTGCGAAGGCGATTTTGGAATGCTGAATATATGGGATATATGTTGAGGTTGCGGGTGGACAGAACTGGGAGAAGTGTGCTTTCGACTGAACACAAGTGTTGGTGTTTGGACTGGTGTACGTCCGTGTTGTATGTATGGGACTTGGCCCCGTGGGCTCCTGTGTGAATGAGGGAAAGGATCTCTGTCATTTGATCTCATTAATAATGGACACAACGTCAAAATTAATCGATACTACGAGTAGTTTTGTCAATATAAAGTAACAAACAGATAAGTCAACTTGCGAGTCGACTGAAAACCACCCAAAATTACGGTATAAATTACTTACCTTAGCGTAGCTCACTTTGCTGTGAGTATTTTACATCGTCAACCGCAAACCAGCTAAACTACGTTATTGTAAAATGCAGTGCTCAGCTAACTTAGTCTAACTTAGCCGTGGGCATTTTACATCGTGTCGGCCGTAAATATCTCAGCTAATTTAATTGTAAAATGTTAGCTAACCCAGCTTAGCTAACTCAGCCACTTCTAGCTAAGTCACCTTAGCTCTTGATCGACAATCTTGAAATTTAAACAGTTATGTATCCATATGAAATAATCGCTCAGTAGATTTTGTTAGATTTATTGTAATTTCACGTTTTCGAGCATAAGTTTCGATTCAATTTGCGACGGTTTTCTTTTATAATGATGTACCAATGTTTTCGTTTTTCTAAGTTTTTAGTAAAATATACAAGTTTCTTACACGTTTGTGGTAGAAAATGAAGAAGGCCCGTGCATCGTGTCGATTATATGTGAATAAAGTAACATCTAATATGGATGCCAAACTAATGATTTATAAAAAGAAATATGTAGTTAATTCGTTAGATTATGTGTCCTTTTATCTACAGTCAAGTTTTAATCGTAGCGCTGTAAGTCGCAATTTGAACGGATCTCCCTAATTTGACCAATTCCACATTCCAACACCCATCGATCCTTTCCCAGTAAACCTGACGTGTCTTGTCGTTATTGACATTGCATTTCTACGGGTTCCCTAAATCTCATTTCCCTGAATCTCAAACGCCGAGTAAATTTAATGTTCTAATTTTAAATCTTCCGGCAGCTAAAAGCAATCAAATCAAAGCAATTTCTTTTGGTATACTCCCCGGTAAGGATAGCCCCGTAGATCTTTAGTGAGACCAAAAGGGACCCCATTTTACCTTCACTTAAAATAAATCCTTTACTTATTGTACTTTAGATATTTACTCTAAACCTAAGTAAAGTGATATAGGTAAAATTTTAAAATATATATTTCATGCTTTATTTTTTTTGCCCGGATTTTTAAAATTATTTAGTACTAGTAACTTTTAAAAATAATCGCATTTGTTCATGCAAAATATGTCATATTTGAATGTATTGTGAGACTTAGACTAAACTGTACTTTCAATTGGTTAGAATAGAATAGACCTGTTTGTGTTTCCGTCTACACACAGGAAGGGATGTTGGTAAGACCATAGACTAGGATAACCTCGTCCACTATTTACATAATTACAGGCAGTGCAGAACATTTGAACTACTGAAACTTGCTTGAGCATTTTTCTATTGACAATAATGCATTTTCTACTATATGAAATTTAATTGGACGTAGTTACGCAAACAGGAACCAACCCACAGCAAGATCAAATGGATATACTGATATTGTTTTGCTAAATTCATTAATTTTAATTGATTTTAATACTGTATTTTTTTTTGCAAAATCGTACATGGAATTTATTTCATATCCGATTTTCCAAAAAAAACTACGAGATAAAATTATTGAATTTAGCAAAACAAAATCAGTATCTCCATTTGAACGTGCTGTAGGTTGATTCCTGTTTGTGTCACTTCTTTCACGTTACTTCTTTTTCTTCTTCTTCTTTACTTCGTTCGTCGAAGAATGAAATTCAATGCAATTTTTTTGTGCATTTCATCTCCATTGAATTTTTTGCATAGGTTCCTTATTTTATATCCGTAGTAATTGAGCAGTTTACCGATAGGTCTGCGTTGATGCTCGCGGTTGTTTGCTGTGCAGTGCGCATGGACGAGGGGCTTAAAGGTCAGTCGATCCAGGTTACCATGTTTTTACATTTACACTTTTTTTTATGAATTTATTTTATACAGTATTTTTAGTTTTAGCTGGCCTAAAACATGTTTTTTTATTGTAAGTGTAACGCGCCTTGGCTTCAAGGATTGCTCATTAGATATAGTTTAACACGCTGTGTTCTTGCATCAAGATATATTTTGCGGCACAGTTGGATGCAAATATGCAATAACATTTCAATCCACATCAAGTAAAAATTTAAATGTCGATTTTATTTTGCTAAATTCAATTAGTTAAATCAATAATTTAAACTTCTATTTTGCATAATTGTACTTGCTCATTTTATGTTTTTATGTAAAGTACGGAATTTAACCTACTTAAATCTAATAAATTTAGCAAAATAAAATCAACATCTAAATTTTTACTTGATGTAGGTTGTTTTTGTTTTTATAGCATAGGTTGGCAAACGAGCAAGTGGGTCACCTGATGGTAAGTGATCTCCACCGCCCATGTACGGCCACCACCAGAAGAATCATGGGCGCGTTGCCGACCTTAAAGGAAAGGGATAATTAGGGATTGGGAAGGGGAGGGGATTTAGGCTTCCGGATATCTCACTCACCGTACGAAATGCAGCAGCATGCCGCTACTTTACGTGGGTTTTCTGTGAGACAGTGGTAACGACCCGGTCGAGCTAGCCCATTCATGCTGTAGACAAAACTATCTACAGCGTAGCTCTACCACTCAAAAATGAAATGTTATTGCATATTTGCATCTAGTTATCAAGTGGCCGTGTTAATGATTCTGTGAGTTTGGTCTGAATTGTTGATTACGTGTAAATATTTTTTTTTTCCTAAATTTAATCCAAAATAATTAATGACTATGAAATTAATTCTATGTGTTAGAATCACAACTATTCATCGTGTTATAGACGTATTTTATATTTTTGTGTTTAATATTCGATGGACAATTCAATTAGGCGACTGAGATAGTAAAACTAGAGATTAAAACTAGTGCATTTAAAACTACGGTCCTGCGTTCTATTCCTGGTCGGGAACGGTTAACGATACGTGTTTATTTTAGAGTCGTTGTATGCAATCGCTTTTGAATTTTCAGTATAAATGGCTTATTTTTAATCAGGAAAATTTGTCGAGTCTCTTAAATAAAATTCATAATTGCTCAAAAAGGAAATAAATCTTGATAATGGTCACACTCGGTCCCCTATTTACGCGATTCTTGAGCCTTTGTGGTAGGCAATCCAAACAGCGGGTGTATACAGAAAATAAATGCCAAATATTTTTTCTATGTTAAATTATTTGGTATTATTTATAGAATTTTTGTAAAGTAAATCAATTAAATTCGGAAAAGCAAAGAAATATCAAGATTCTCGAAATTATGACAGCGTCCGTGGCGCAGTAGGCGAGTAGCCAGCTGTGAAGCAAGAGGCCGCGGGCTCGATCCCTGGACCGAGACAAATGTTTGTGAGATCGAAAGTCTCTCGTAGTTTCTGATACTCACGACGCAAGACTCGTATCTTACTGTGGGGTCGGGACTATGTATGTATTATTATTTATTTATTATTATTTATTTATAATACGATCTAATAGGGAACAATCCCTGATATTAGTAAAATTGTGAGATTCTAAATAATATCTTTTATTTCCCTTGTAAATTGGTTTTTTGAATTCAAAAAAGGAATACACGTGACTAATAATAAAACAGAGATTTAAAAATGCATTCTTAATAATTAAAGTGGCTTGACAATGTTTTCCTGTACATCATCAGTTAAACCGAAATTTCGTGCGACACGGGGGGAAAGGGCTGCTCAACTCGACTCGACCACCGCCGTGCACACGTAAGCCCAAAAATCAGGGTATTAAACAAAATGTTGTCGATAAAAACCGAATTTAAAGCTTTTTGTGCATTGCCTACAGACGAATAAAGTCGTTAATTTCGTATACGCGTTCCTTTATTTATTTTTAACGTAATATGGAAAAATGTAAATTGTACCATCATGGGCGCCGTCAGGATTACAATCAGAGAGTGCATCTGCATCTAAACATTATACTATTAACTAAAATGATATATAGAATTATACATGTATATTATGTAAATAGATGTAATGTCAAATTCAAATCTCGCGGGTATTTTATTGAATATGTTTCGCTAATCAAAAGCATACTTAATCTCTGTAGTCGATGGTTGGCGTTATTGCCCGGGGAATCCCCGCTGACAGGGGGGTGCACGCGCACCCCTTGCATCCTGCTGCCGGCGCCCATGTGTACCATGGAAGGAAAGTATATTTTTGTAATGATTACTACACGCTTAGGATGTCGCTAACAGTGCGGGGTTGTGGTCTTGTGATAAATTGTCTTAAAATATACATATACGAAATATTTTTGCTAAAAAAATGCGTCACAGTTTTCGTCACGTTTTTTTGTTTTGTCAATATTTCTTTGTTCAACAACTTGCATGATATTTCAACATCAGTATAATTATTTTTTATTTATTAAGATTTGTTTTGTTTTGCAAAACATTTCTTTGTTATAATTTATTCCATTTGATATGCGTGTAACGGAATGAGATTTGGAATATGAATCGACACACATCCTATACATATGTATATTTCTGTATTTGCGACTTTACATTAAAGCATGTAATAAGGGAAAAAGTATTATTATAATTAAATAAGGATTTGGTTTTACCCAATTTTATTTGGGATTACTTTTGTAATGTATTCTCTGTGTTTTTTGTAATAATTTGTAGTTAGCGCAATATATGCACAAATGTGCACATCCCTAGTAATTTCCAGGCTGACAGCAGTGACGGCTACAGGTTTATGGGGGGCTTTTTTGTGTAAGACATCAAAAACTTTGATATACCTATACAAGCTATATTTTTATGTTATTCTCGTAATATTTGTGTCTTTTCCAACCAAGTTAATTTCTATACTGGTGCCTTGACCCACACCGCCCTCCCCCTGGATCCGCCCCTGGCTGCAAATCATAGAGACTGCACTTAGTCTGAGCTTTTTATATCACTTTGACAAGTTTTTTAACTTGTGTACTTACTTAGTGTGTTTATCTTATGAATTTTGAGAACATTCTATTATCGGTTGTATTGTATACCATGCGTTATGACCCGTCGAATAATCTCTATATGATTGTAAATGTATCTTGAGTAGTATCAGAATGAAATGTGTTCTGAAATCTGTACTTTAACTAGAGGTTGTGTATTTGCTATATATTTCAGTCTCGGTAGAATCTGGTAATGAAAATTATACATGGATGCAAATATGCAATAACATTTCTACCCACATCAAGTAAAAATTGCGATATTAATTTTATTTTGGTAAATTCATTAGATTCGTTCATTTCATTAGATTCATTGGGACCCCGTAGTTCATCCCAGGCACTTTGGCAGGCCGGCATGATCTTGCCGACCTACGACACTATTCTTGGATTGCGCTGCACTTACCATCAGGTATAGCGTTGTCACTTTGCCGAGCCTGGATAAAAAAAAATGTATTAATTCCGTTTTTTATAAAAAACATAAATGGCACATTTCCCACGTGGATTAATACAAAATAGAATTTTAAATTATTGATTTAAGTTAATGATTTCTTTATTAACGTTTTCCTCCTTCTGGGCAAAGGTCTGCCTTAACTACTTCCAACGTTCCCTATTTACGGCGGTTGTCGGCCAGTCTTTATCGAAGTGGTAAAGGTCGTCGCGCCACCTCTTTCATGGTCTGCCCTGGTTTACCATCTTCCATCAATGAATTTAGCAAATTAAAATCAACATAATTTTTGTTACTTGATCTGGGTTGAAATATTTTGCATATTGGCATCCATATCTGTCAATATAAAGGTGTTATTATCGTACAGGAGTTTTACTGATATTTAAATAAAACAATGTATATTAGATAAGCTTGATCAATGACGTGGTTATTATCGATTGTGTATCCTATATTGTTTTTTTTTCATTTGTCGTTTTTTTATGACTAATCATTTTTTATTTCGCTAAATATAATTTTATTGTTTGTTTAATTATGTACATTTTTTACAAATGTGTTGGACTAAGATATAGCCTTATATTTATTTTTATGTCGATTTTTGTTTTGAACTATAAACCTTTTTGTTTAAATACATTTGTCAACTTAAAAAAAAATTATAAACATCTTTTGTAATTCTGTTTCTATAAAGATATTAATGTCTAGTCGTAGTTAAAACATGTATAAACAATAAGCATATTGTGTTGATTGGTCTCAATAAAATCTTGACAGATTTATGTGTTCTCTTTTATTTTTCGACCAACCTGGTAAATTTCCATTGTGATATTTGAAGCAGATCACTGATGGTAAATGCAAAGCCTGCCTATAAACATCATTCAGAACTTTGTACAAAGTACCTGCAAGACTGCATTGCACTATCATTCCGCGACATGGGATGTAATTTTTTTTATAGTATCGGCCGGCAAACGAGCAAGTGGGTTACCTGATGGTTAGTGATCTCCACCGCCTATGTACGCCTACAATACCAGAAGAATCATGGGTGCGTTGCTGACCTTGAAGGAAAGGGATAATTAGGTATTGGGAAGGGGAGGGGCATTTGGGCCTCCGGATATCTCATTCAGCGTACGAAATGTTACGTTGGTTTTCTGTGAGTAATAAAAGCGTGTCAAAAACAAAGTGCTTCAGAGAGCTGAGTTGCTGTAAGATGCAGAAAATCAGGTTAAGTATATCTAATACATAGAAGCGATGTATCGCTAGTACACAAATATCATCGTTTCATACATCAGTAAAAAGGCTCTCAGCCTATATTGCGCTATAAAATTATTCGTATAGTATTGTGTATATAAAGGTGCTTACATACCGGTGTTTACATTTAGAAAAAGGTTCAGTTTGGTTTTAAAGCAACCAAATGTTTTTTTGTGAAATATGCACAACCATTCGTTAATAGTTTCAAACTGACTGTAAATGTTTATGATTTTATTTTAATACTAGGCTATTTATCTGGAAAGTTTATTGAAGTGAAACTTCTTTTGCACCGTTGTGATCTGAAAATTCGATGAAACCAAAAATCGACAGTAAAATAAGACAAACATATTCATAAATAGGATTTAGTCTGCGAGAGAATGAGATATATTTATTACAAGTGTACAATGTTTCCTGTAATCTTTGTCTCCTATTTTTCTGAAGTTTCACTTCTGCCGTGTGTGAATTGCACACACACTTTTTTATGTATCGAAAGATTATAAACGTTTCGTTAAATTTATTTCTACTGCTTCCTCACCGGATGGTTCTGAATGTTGACAAACGTTTACAAAACCGGTGTGGAAGCACCTTAAGTTAGTGCACTTAAAATGTGATGCACTAGGCGCAGACGGATCATCAATAAATTGCTTATTTAGTTATGTAAAATACTACGATACCAGGAGCATTATTGGCGCCTTGCTGAGCTTAAAGGAATGTATAATTAAGGAATTGGGAAGGGGACATGAGCCTTCAGATACCTCACTCACAGTACGAAACGCAGCAGCAAGCCGCTACTTTACGACGGTTGTCTGTGAGACAGTGGTCACAAACTGGACGAGCCGGCCCATTCATACTGTAGACAAATCTGTCTACATAGTGGCTCTATCAGTCAATTTTACTCCCTAATCAATTATACAACACGTAAGTAACGCCCACGTCGAACTCCATTGGAAACTAAACTATAACCGAACTAGACTATTGACATCCCTGAGATATGAGGACTGCGACCTGGGCTAGCATGGTAAGGTCCTTGGGACTAGCTTGCAGACTGAATGCTGAATGGGACAGTGTAACCGCATCACTATGAGTAAGTACAGCCTTCCGTCTGGCTACAATTGACAGCTTGACACCATGGATGATGAACCCGAAATTATTTTACAAGGTGACAAAGCACTGGTACCAACCCTGACGGCCTATCGCATACGAGGGAACTACCATCTTGTAAAACTAGAAAACAAGCATAAATAAGTAAAATGATTTACTGTTTTATGCGTGTTTTGTAGTTTTTCAAACTACAAATTACTAAAAACACTTAGCAACGTTACTTCAGTAATGCATGCTATGATGTTTATCAGGCGCCCAATGAAACATTATACTGATTTCTTACGTTTATGCCAATGTTATACATTGAAATAAAATTAATTTAAACGGAATTTATCGTTTCCTATTTTAGTTTTGGTCCCGACGTTTCGAAACCTGTTCAGCCTTCGTGGTCATGGGGTGGGGTGGGGTCCAAATTAGTTTTATTTCAATGAAGAATTATAGTTTGATTGGACTTGGGTATATTGTCCGCGGGAAAGTGTATGGTCTGCAATTACAGTTAACTCATTCATTCGTTCATAGGCCTTTTACATCTTTAAAAGAGATTATACAAGCACCAGTCTGTGTATTTTATTTCTGAGTGTACTTTCAATGTGTTTTTTTTTCTTATTTCTGCCCGGCGTTATCTCGGCTTAATGCCAGGGTCCGCTTTCCTCCATTATGATTTGGCGGTGGATTGGTATTGACGAGAAAAAAATCTCATTATTTATGTACCTCCCTGTGATTTATTGTCTTGAATCTTATAATCAGAATGTTGTGTGCTAAAAGCTACAGTACGAATTCCAAGATGTTGGAATTTGTGAGTTTGATCAAATCAAAATTGGAACAAATAGTTCGTAAGTATTAGGTACGTCATCACATTTTAACCGGAAGTGGTTAGATCGTCACGATGGCGTGACGCGACGGGTAGACATTCCCATTCTCACGTAATAATTCATACAGCAGTGAAAATATGAGTCCGATCAGCTGATTATGTGCGAAAACTCGCGCGCCGGCCGCGACGTTGGCGAAATGTACGCGGCGCACGAAATTCAGCGGCGGTCGTTCCTACATTTTTGAGTATTATTTTTAGAAACTCGGCGGACGGGATCGCCGGCGCGCACACGCCGAGGCGCGCGCGGCCCGACAACACTGGAGCCCTATGGAGCCCCCCTCGTTCCCCGCCGGTGGCCCCCAGACCGTCAGAGCGGCCCCCGGCAGCGACGCGAGCCTCGTGCTGCCTGCGCCCTCGGGCACCGCGCCCTTCCACTACCAATGGTGAGAGCCTTCTCTATTTTAACTAGGTTATCTGGTAATTTATTGGCCGCGGCGGATCGACGGTCGGTTGCGATCGATATTGTGTCTTGCGTGACGGTGGTACGGTCGGGATGGCGGCGTAGCGGCCGCTTTGTTTGTTTTTTCGCATGTCGATGTATAAATACAGCACCAGGAAGCCCACCGGGATACCGCTGAGACATATGACACGTTTTTTCGATGTGAATTGTGATATGATAAATAGTAATAATGCTGAGAATGCGTGGAATGTAAGCCCTCAGGTCAGTGAATACTCAACAGCGTGAAGGTGTGTGCTTTACGCTGCTTGTCGTGCTAATATCAGGAACGAAGAAAAAGTGCGCATAACCAAACGTAATATAAAGTGATATATTTTAAAATTCAATAAACCTTCGAATCTTAACGTGGAAATGAAATTATTTTGTCACACTGTCGGTGGTCCATTAGGCGGGCGGCGCGTCGTCGTGCGTTTACTCCAGTTTCAAGTTGTTTATACTGAATTTTACGGCATCCAGATATGCAAGGAACGCTACTACGCAACAGTATTTGAAATCCTATAAGCCGATGCAAAGATATTCATACAATTTCATTTGCTATGAGTCTATAATGAAGTGTTTTTGTATTTGTGCCGGGATTGGAGAAATTGTGCGGCTTGCGTTTTGATTTTAGTTTCTCATATAGAATTTCAGTATACATTGATAAGGTTCTCATCAAATTCATAGTGTGGTAGGTAGAAATATTATGTGAATACTTTCAAAATGAGAGTGCATTGTGCAATGCTAAAACCCTTGGATATAAGTTTTCCCCGCGTGTCAGTATGTGAAAATTCATAATTTGTTTCCTTGAATTAACTCATTATTAATTTAAAACATCTAGTTTTGTGTGCCGTCTGAGTTTGCCTTTTACTTACCAAAAATAAATATGAGGTTATCAGGAATGTTTCCAGTTTTGCTTAACAACGCCATCTGTAAGTAATATATAAGACTGCATTATAATCTATCTATCAATGCATTACAGCGCCATCTATATTTTCACACGATCAACATTTTGTGAAAATTGTTGTGGAAATGGGAAAATTATACGGGGTGACCGCGTCAGCCACATACTATAACGTTATAATAAGCTTTTATGACAAATATTAAAACGTGTTCATTCAGACATGATTTTAATTTGGCACCGCACAAATTCAAACACAAAGTTGTCTAATGACGTCGTAATTAGTGTGAATGAATTACGGGTATTGGCGGGAGCGCTGGCGTCGCTCATACAAAAATATCCGTTGCGAGTGAGCAAGGGGCGCACGCGCAAGTCAGTGCGCACTCGACCACCGCGGCGTTCCGGCCGGGATGAGCTCCCGGGATGGGCAGCAACTGTTGCAAGGGCGACGCCCCAAGGCCGGTCCGGTCCAGCTCCTCTATCTACAGCAGGTATTTGTGGCTGCTTGTGGTGATCTGGCAGGAGCTGCGCGGGGTCCCCTGGACTCTCCGTCCGTACGTAGTGATGTCCCCAGTGTAGTGTTGTGATTATATTATGTAATGTGAGTGATTCCCAGTATGTACGTATTGTTTTGGTACAAAACTTACGTCTTGGAACGTCTTGAATGCTCCCGTCTTGTTTTAGAAAAGTTAGCGAAAGTTAATTTATTTTTGGCAACTTGTTACTTATTGTTAATTGAAACTTTGTTTGAGTATGAACTTTTGATCCCGCGCGTCGGGTGTCGAAGTGCAAACGAGTTTTAGTTTCCTGTAAACTAGATTTATTATTATACCTGAAATTACTTACCAGAAAATTGGTGTTCAAAGTTTGAAATTGTATTCGTAAAGCTTAAACATTGACCTATTTCCATTACGGCTTTTCCGTAGCATATAAATTAATATTTCATACCGAATTATCTTTATTATACGGAGATGTTATTTCTACAAAAACCACCTCATAAATGGAATTTTGATAATAAATAACACAGAAACAAATTCACCATCTACTTTGGGACAATGTTTAAGTCACATTTGTTTTCATTCATGGAAATGTTCACACAACAAGATAAAGTTTTTGGTTCAGGGCTGAATTTAAGGATGGGCAAGAAGGCTAAGCCCCGAGGCTTACACAATACGTCGTTCGTCCGTGAAATTTAATTTCCTGTTATCACAAAAGAATGCTTAATAATTGGTGTGCTGAGTTTTATATCTCGTCAAAAAACGTTTACAAAATGTCAAGCCATAATATTATTTTGTTTTAAGTAATAATGTAAGTTCATAAGATTCATCAAAGCCTGTTTCTTTGTCTTAATATATCTGGTTGGAGAACTGTGTAGTGGCTTTATCATAATTTGTAAAATATTTCAGAGCTGGACATCTAAACTGTTAAATCCATTTCTGGTTGGCATTATAATATTATCAGCCGTCTCTGTAAATGATGAGTAAAGATTAGGAAGACACGAGTGGGGTAATTTATGTATTGACATCCTCACACGTAAGTAAGCATTACCCTATTACCCTCTTTACTGTGGGGCAGCTAACACGAGTGGCACCCGACGCGGATTTTATTTGGTTATCACCCCAAGAATAAGAACTTAAAAAGTATATTTTGAATCAATTTTAATCGATTTCAAAATAGGAGGAGGTTCCCAATTCTTCAGTACATATTTCGGGTTATTTCACGTCGGTGGTCACTACAAAACCGGTGACACCCGGGGCGGACTGCCTCCCTTAGCTACGCTACTGTCCCTTGTAGTAAAGTTGGCTAACTGCGCGGTGCCAACTACCTGATTGGCAAGCTGTGTGGTTACCAGATATCGTGACTTGTGTGTTGTGATATGGATGTTATGTTGTATGTCTCAATGACAATAATAATGTAGAATTGGGTAGGAAACGTAGGAATTCGGATGTTTTTTTTTCTTTATCCGAGCACGGTAAAGTGACTGCACCACACCTGATGATGAGCGTAGTGCAGTCCAAAAAACTAGCGACCACCGACAAACAATGTGTTCATCGGTGGTCACCAGAATCATTCCGGCCTGTATAAATGCTTCTTCCCTCTTCGGAGGGGTAAGTAGCAAATCGAGGAGCCTGCGACAGGACAGGCGGATGACCGATATAGGCACAGGAATACAAGGATGCACCCGTATATCCGCACCAACCAACCATCAAGTCATGTCGCAACTCCCTCGGGAGAACCGGATATACACTGGCTGATCTTATGCAATCCACACAAGGTGTGTGGGTCACTATGGCAGGTTTTAATACCATGTGTACGGTGGTCGTTATCCGGGCGGATATGAATATCCTATCACCAGCATGTTTAGTTATATATAAACGGTATGATAATGCAGTGCCATGCAGTACTTTCTTATTCAAAAGTTCAAACTGCAGTCACGGTTTGTGGGCAGGCGTGACGCTTGCCTTCAGGCGAGCGACTTGTAATCCCATGTGTCATAATACAAAAGTTGTATTATAAAAACACAAATAGACGTAACTCATACGATTTTTATAAATCAAACGACCTTGTAAATTGAAATAGGTCTAGCAGTGTCGACTCCATGAAGGATTCTGGCGCAAGGTCTCCCAAAACTGAATGATTACTACTCTGTCACACTCGTAAATATGTTTTAAATTTGAAATTAGAAACATGGCAGTTTACTTTACTGACGCATAAACTCAATGGGATTCTCATTCGTCTGTATATTATAAAACATTGATATAATTGTACGTAGTTACGCAAAAGGGAACCAACCCACAGCAAGTTCAAATGGAGATACTGATATTGTTTTGCTAAATTCATTAATTTAAATTGATTTTAATGTCGTATTTTTTGCAAAATCGTACATGGAATATATTTCAAGCGGGATTTTCCAAAAAACTACGAGTTAAAATTAGTTTAATTTATTCAATTTATTAAAACAAAATCAGTACCTCCATTTGGACATTCATGTCTTCACATTTTTTGCTTGTTTCTGCAGTAGTATGCACAGAGTACATTATTAATTATTATATTATGTAGTATGCCACGGTGACGTTAAAATTTGAATCGTCTGTTATTTGACAATCATTTCCATCAGTTTTAATGACTTCTAATTTATATTTTTCTGAACGGATTCATTAAATACTTTCTGCCGTAGGTTTTTGGTAACGTAACTCATTGATTAAAATAATAAAAAAAAATCAAGTCAACTAACCTATTCTTTTAGTTTGCAAAGTTATTCCCATAAAGGATTCATGTATCACACGTAACACAGGTCATCCTCAGTTTGTTTGAATAACACGAAGCAGCCATCGTGGGAATGTTGATTTACATGTATGAATGCCTTTATTGTCGATGGAAGGTTACACCTTGATGAGAATCTTGGTGTCTAATAACATAACCTGTAAACGGGTTGTCGAAGTGCCTGATCAAATACCTGGCAGAGTTTTGGCGGGAATTCTTATAATGCGGTTTATCACTTATTTTAATTTATTTCAAAAACTAGTTTAAAGTTGTGTTTGTTGTATAAATGTAGTGTGGATTTGTGCAATAAACATTGACGGTGATGAAAAGTGTATGAAAACATTGAGATAAGTGAATTATGAAACGTACTGGAAGGAATTTACACCAAAACTCCAACAAGACCTTGAAAACGTTCACACCGATATTTCATCGTTCTTGTGAAGACTTGAAAATTAATTATACTTGTCATTGGCGAAATGCGTAGTAATGCGAAGCCATAAATAAAAAAGAAGAAGTAATACCTGGCACGGCGAACTGACTACACTGGACCTGATGTTAAGTATAGTGCAGTCCAAACATAATGTCGGCCGTCAAAAGACGCTCGAGTCCCTCAACGGTCTCTCAAATTATGCCGGCCTTACATACAGGACTGATCCCGGAACGCGACTTGCCTGAACGAGCCAATATGGCGAGGTATTTACCATGTGTACGGTGGTCGCTATCCAGACGGGTACAAAAATATCAAGTACCCTCCCAACAGTACCTAATAACCTACTTACGCCCAGCCAGTCATTGACGCCCGTGACGCGGTCATCGGAATCGACTTACTGTGTGATTTAATACACTTTAATATCCCATACCTGCTGGTGGTAGGATATTCGTATCCGCCCGGATGGCGACCATCATACACTGTGTTAAGACGCGCCATAATGACCCACCTTGTGTGGGTTGCGTTTTGGGATCAGCTAGTGTATATCCGGTTCTCCCGAGGGGGCTCGCTCTCTGTTCATATAACTTTCCCATCCCTTATTCTTTCCCCTCCCCTTTGGCCCTGGGATGAGATACTGCAGGGGTCGCCAGTATTCCATTCGCAGGGACGCTTATAGTTTATCCCAAGGGCCAAAAAACAAATATTCCACATCGCTTTAGATCAGAGTCAAGTGCGGGTTTGCGGTCAAGGTATCGCCGCTACAATTTTCAACTAATTTCCCCAGTCATAATACTATGAATAATCGACGTTAGATAATGGAACCGTCCGAATTGTATTACAGACAGTCAAGCAATGACAGAATATCCATTTTCAAATCTAAAATATTTATTGAATCCATTATTCTGCTAATATTATTAAATCTAAACATAAAATTAAAGGAAAGGGATAATTAAAGGATTGGGAAAGGGGGATTTGGGCCTCAGGATATCTCACTCACCGTACATAATGCAGTATATACATCGGTTTTTTGTGAGACAGTAAAACCCTGTCGAGCCGGGCCATTCATGCTGTACACAAATCTGTCTACAGCGTGGCTCTACCATTCATAGAATAGAATACAGTTTGTTAGCTAGTATAACGCTACCGACGCATACTCTCCTATAGCTATATACATATTTATATAGTCACATACCCGTGACGCAACCATCTAAACAGCTGTCCCACAGTTGGGCAAAGGCCACCAATATCTGCCACTTGCGCTCTTAGGCGATCTCCTGATAGTAGAGTAAGTTGGTAACTTATTAAGAATTTTTATTTAGTTCGCGCGTAGTCGGTGAAAAACCCGTAGTGACTCATCGCTTTGAGGTGCTTTGTTACTCGGCAATGTTTACGTTGATTTGTTAGTCAACAACGTTATTTTATAGGTGAAAAACGAGATTTTGCTGGTGGTAGGATATTCATATCCGCGCGGATAGCGATTACCGTACACACATGGTGTTAAAAAATGACTGCACTTCACCTGATGGTAAGTGCAGTGCAGTCCAAAAAAACCAGTGACCACCGACACACAATGAGTTTATCGGTGGTCATTAGAATCATGCCGGCCTGTATAAATGCTTCTTTACACTCCGAAGAGGGAAGAAGCAAGCCCCTCGGGAGAACTGCATATACACTGGCTGATCCTGGAACACGATCCACACATGGTGCGTGGGTCACTATGGCTGGTTTTAACACCAAATGGACAGTGGTCGCTATCCGGGTGGATATGAATATCGTACCACCAGCAAAATAGATGCAATTCTAGTAAACGTGATACTGTAGGACAAAGTAATGTATTGCAGGAGCGAGATAGCTTATTACATTATGTTGAAGCGGATATAAATAAAATAGCTTGTTAACTATATAAAGAAAACTTTACGAGTCAATAAAAGATGCTAGAGACGACGTAAATGCGTCTAACACACTGTTAGTTCCTTGTTTATTGTACCAGATTATATATAGTACGATATTAATTAAACCTGTTTTAGATGGAGAGAACAGGCTAGTTTTCTATGTTGAATATTATACATTATTGTAAATGCAACAGAGAGTAATACGAAAAAGGAGCTCTTTTGTTAAAACACATTCAAAATCGGTTCAGAACTGAGCCCGCAATTATGATTTTAAATATTGGTATGAGCAAAGGTGGGCGCGTAGTGGGGGCATCTCACTATCTCGCTTACACGCGTGCTCCGTAATGGCCATTTGCGACGGTGACGTCAAAGTTGTCTTCGTCTTTTATTTGACAAGTGCCCCCTCCATAATCACTTCTAATTTATGTTTTCGAGGACGCATTAATGAATTTCTTTCTGCAATAGGTTTTGGGTAACGTAACATATTGATTAAAATAATAAATAATCAAGTCAACTACCCCATTTCTCGTAGGATATGGGCGAGAAAATAATAAGAAACTGTTATTTGCGAGGCGGCGCCATACGATTATTTTTAAACTGTATGACGTGACCTCGGAAACAAGAATTGTCTGATACTATTATAATCTTGTCTATGTCATGCGATAAATCCTCATTTAGATGAAAACACAATTAAATGGGGGTTTATGCACTTCGTCAATCTTCGTATATTTGGAAAATACTAAGAAGGCGTCCATTAATTACTTGAGGCGTTTAAGGGACTAGGGGGTCAAGCCGAATCTCGTCTAATCTTACTTTGAGGAGAGGAGGGGTCTCGGCGAATATCACGTAATTTTCCTTCAAGAAACAGAGTAAAATTGTGAGAAAATTTGGTTAAATTAAGTAAAACATGTTCCTTCAGTAAATATGGCCAGAGGCACCGATAACTCATCGGGGAGTACGGACTGTCGAGAGAAAGTCGCAGGTTCGAAACCAAGGGCGTGCACTTCTGATCTATACCTACTTTATATGTGTTCCGAACTTTGTTGCTTCGTTTTGCATCTATAGACCATGACAACCAAATTCGTTCAGCTCTTAAGGCGGGACTGGTTTACAAACATCCAAATTCACATATAAATTTTTAAACATTTACTGTTATCATTACTCGTAAGATTAATTTCATGTCTCTTAGTATCTACATTGTCATCCTCGAGTCCACCTTATTTATCTTTTGCTTTTCCTTGTTTATTGCTTTTTGAATGATGTACAGTACTCTTTATTTGAAAAGGTTTTTTTTACATTTTTGAATATAACATTTGTATAAAATAAAACATTTAAAAATATAAAATACATCACTCTCCAATGGCGAGGCCTAGGACCCAAGCCACCGGTGGTTAGGATCCCAGTGCGAGGAACCTCCTCAGAATGCGTGCCGTGTCCAATAACACCGCTTTCTGAATCTGGCTCTTGACCCAACGACCAATCGAGAGCCTCTCAAGATGTCGGTCTAGGCTCTTCAGTGTCACCTATGCGCAGAGACGACAATCGGGGCAATAATTGTTGAGTCTCCATCCCACATCTCGGTAACCTCGTGTGCCAGATCTAAATATTTGGTAATTTTATTTTCGGCTTTTACGAGGTTCTTTCTCGTCATGCGGAATTGTTATTATTATTATTACATTGCTTGTTTATAATTAAATTTAATGATAAATGAACGCATTCGATTAGTTCTTCGGTGGATCAACACAGAGCGGCGTGTCAATCCTCGTGATTACAATATGATTGGAGTCCCGCCAGCGTTTGTAACAAACGTTTGTGCAGCGTTGTGGTTGCCAACATTTCTGTCTCTATTGGAAATGACGCCACATGATCGACTTGTCGTCCCAGACTGTCATGATCTTGTTCTTTAGAGGACGGCCTCTATATATTTTCTGAGTAAATGCGGTTCTTCATAAACTGGTTGTCTGATATCAGTAAAGTGCAATAAAAATACAAAGTTCTGCGGTTGGAAGGTTGTTTAATAAATTTATTTGATATTTCTGTCGACTTTCCCTATGCATTTTGTTCTACCTTATATGTGCTATTTGCTAAGGTGATCATTAAGATTTTGATTTCATTAACTTATTCACTTAAACTCATTTTTTATGAACAAAAAGCGCGTTCTATCTGACCCAATGTAAGTCACCTTGCTTTTTTACTCCCATTTAATTTAGGGTCAGCATTTCTCATGGTTCTGGCCACAACAATTTATTTGTGGTTTCATTGTCATGTCTAAAAATAATTTTCAATGAGACTCTTCCAGCGGTTAGGTCTCGCGCCCACTTCCGTGTATTTTGTTTTTTCTTCAGTGGAAAATCCTACTAATATTATAAACTCGAAAGTTTGTAAGTATGGATGGATGTTTGTTACTCTTTCACGTAAAAACTAGTGAATGGATTTTAATGAAACTTTACAATAATATAGCTTATACATCAGAATAAGACATAGGCTACTTTTTATTCTGGAAAAAGCAGATCACACGGGCGAAGCCGCGAGCAAAAGCTAGTATATAATAGTTTTTTAAAACTCGTGTTTTTAAACTATGAAATAACTGTATTACAAAACTTCTGATAATAAGAGCACATGAGATTCATGAATGATGAATGTGGACTCGGTGAGGCACTTGTGTTAGGTGCTTCAAGTGTTGTTTGGCGTATAATATATAGATCGGGATTAATCCTATTTCAATTGTCTTCATATCGAACGTTAAATGGATTGATTTATTAACTAAACCTTGTTTGCATAACTTTAAAGCATTAGAAATTTATTTGCATGTCAACATTTCTGCCTATATATTTTGATTTTTTTTTATCCTGGCTCGGCAAAGTGACTACGCTACACCTGATGGTAAGTATAGCGCAATCCAAGATTAGTCGATAAACATTGTGTCCATCGTAGGTCGGCAAGATCATGCCGGCCTGCTAAAGGGCCAAGGGGGAGGGGAAGGAAAAGGGTTAGGATCAGAGGGTAAGCCCCCTGGGGAGAACCGGATATACACTGGCTGACCCTGGAACGCGACCCACACAGGTGGGCCACTATGGCAGGTTTTAGCACCAGTGTACCGTGGTCGCTATCCGGTCGGATACAAGTATCCTCCCACCAGCAAATGTGGCGCAGCAGCATTAACAGTATATATTTCGGGAGTATTTTTATTTGTCTTTGGTCAAAAGGTGACTTTCCACACAGCGACTGACATTTAGCCAGCCTTCGTATCGCAGTGGTTGAGTAGCCGGCTGTACAATGAGAAGCCGATTCCCGTACTAAGACAAGAATGTGTGTGACATACAATGATGATTGAACCACAAGTCCTTACTTCCAGGGTACAGGTTAAACCTAGTGTGAGGTCAGGACTAAAAGTGTAACGGTTGGGATTAAAAAACAAAGTCAAGGCAAAAAACTTGTTTCGTTATGTCTTTACGAACTAGTTACACCCACATCAGCGTTTTGCGGGATAAAAAGCCTATATCCGCATCCAAGTCAAAACTGTTCAGCCGTTGAGGCGTGATTGACTAACAAACATCCAAATTCACAAATATCCAAACTGTCACATTTATAAAAGTAGTAACATATTTAGTAGGAAAACTCGTGGCTATAAACAAGAAATAGTTTATTAACAAACAAACATCCTAAGAATAATGTTGTATATAGCCAGATCGCCAATTTTTTTTTATTTGAATAAAACGATGAAATATGAAATTACAATTTGAAAACCGAACCACGCCTACAGAAAGTATAAAATAGATAATATGCTTTCAAACTAGAGAGTTACCTTGTCTTTGTCTACCCCTGTTAGACTGGATGACCGATGCAGGTACACGGTTGTACCCCTTACCCGCCGCAACCAATAAGTCATGTCGCAAGCCCCTCGGAAGAACCGGATATACTGGCTGGTTCTCGAACGCGTGGAGTTGGATCTTGTATGATATTTACTTAACATCTTATGTCTCAGGGTGACCAGGGCAGTCCAGTGTCATCCAGTGCTTTGTAATTCATAGGTCTATGTGGTGTTGTTCCTATTTATGGGCAGGCGTTGCACTTGCCATCAAGCAAGGAACTCTACTCGTTCCATCACCCAGCCTAATAAAAAAAAACATATAAAAGAGATCAAAGAAAAAATAAAGACATTTCACGATACAAAATTGTTTTTCTAAAATATCTTAATGTAAACTTGTAATTTTACTATCCCTGGTCTTAATCCAAAAATAAACGGACTGCAGTATGTGGGTCGCGGGTGCCGGTTGCATCGATTAATGATCTGTGTCGCAGGCACGTGAGGAAATCAAGTTATAAGGACAAAATCCTACTTTTATCTTGGAACGCGCGACGCCAGTAAGTAAATAAATCACGTCATGAGTAAAATAGATTATACCAAGTGGAAAGAAGTTGGCGATGTAGATATTTTTTATGGTTTTATTGACTTCAATGACGAAACGAGCGGGCCGCTCGTCCTTATCATCAGGCGAGTGAAGCTACGCTTGATCAATAACAGAAGCAACACCACACAGAACTTTGTATTATAAAGAACTGCATGGCACTGGTCTGCGTTCGTCACCCTGAGACATAAGTTGTTAAGTCTCATAATGCCCAGTAATTTCGCTGATTTAATTACAACTACATAATCACATAGTATTACCAATGTTTTATACCGTATTTCGTCTTTTACCTAAGTATTGAATGTAAGTAAGAACTTACTTATTACTGTCGAAGAAAGAAATACGAGAAATAACTTATTTTTGTCAAGAAATAAATATTTGTGGATCACACATTTGTCTCGGTGTGGAGATCGAACCCGCGACCTCTCTCTTCACAGCAGGCCGCCCGCAGCGCCACGGAGGCTGTCCAATGCGGTACGTGTAAATAAAAATATTTCATTCGTCACTGCTAACTTCGCCGGCCGTTCTTCAATTTGACGCACTTCAGTAGTGAACTACGACACTCCGCCTTACCTATACGAAGCAGCTGTTCCCTAATTCTTTATGTATAAAATGTTTTGATGGCGGATGACGCGTTACATTTGGATGTTTTAATAAAACAGATTTATTATAAAACCACTATATAAATAGAATCAGATATATATTCGGAATTCGGGCTATTTTCATCCGACTCCAAAAAGGAGAAGGTTTCCAATTCGTCGTAATTATTTTTATGTAACTGAGCCAACTATATTTATATACTAGCATTCGCTCGCGGCTCCGCCCGCGTGAAATTCTGCGCAGTTATATTTTCGATATCGCCTATGTTCATCAGGGATAATGTAGGATTCTAATACCGGGCACAATTTCAGACTCCGGGCTAATGCTCAGCATTTCGTGATAGAAAAACTTGAATATCATTTTTACCCGACCCGGGCATCGAAGCCGAGACCTCAACATAGCAGACGTATCGCATACAACTAACAAATATAAAATTACTCGCAAAAACTTACAACTACGGCCACAGTGCGTTTGAAAGTCAATACCTTTGTTTGCTGGCAGCTCTTATTTCAAGGAAATACGTAATGCGAGATGAAAATATATAAACTATTTAAATAAGTTATTGAAATGGAAAACTTAATTAAGTAAAATACCGAACTAAAAGATTTTTTTGTTATTTAAATGACGAGACGAGCCAAGCGCTCGTCTGTTGGTAAGCGCCACGCCTGCCCATAAACATTGTTACTGGTGTCAGTGATACATCTTGATTTTTCCAACAATAGTGTCACATTAGCAGACTTTGAGAATGTTTAGGTATAATAAATAAAGTTAATTAATTGTAAAGCATATTCAACCCAGTTAAGAGATCAAACGGTTGGTCCAGTTGGTGCTATCAATGAACTATTTCGGTAGTCTATTATTGTTATACAGTCTGGAACGGCGGGGACGGTCTCGCTATTTCGGATTCCACGTCATAACTCTACATTCTACAACCATTTGAAAAGATGAAATAAATATGGTTGGGCCCAGGATTCGATATATTGAATCAGGATTCAATATTTTACAAGGTGGTAGGTCCCTCGTATGCGAGAGACCGTATGTGTTGGTACCACCGCTTTGTCTATTTCTGCCGCCAAGTAATACAGAGACTATCCCGTCCACATACCCGCCACTGTAACTCCTGTGCACCAGGATCAACAGTGGCACGCATTTTGTTGACACCGAGCAGTGAAGCTCGGCGAGTCTCTGGGAATGCCTTAATGTCTTTAAATGCCGCCAAGCAATAGTGTGTAGGCACTGTTATGTTTCGGTTTGATAGACATTGAAGCAAATGAACCGCCGTCGAATCTCCCGTGGACCCCTGGGGTCCACCTGGACCACTTTGGGAACTAAGGGTCTAATGAAACAAATGGTTTACTATATATATCTGGATAAGTATGTGTCCGTTAAGATGCACTAATGATGGAATCCATTTGTCTCATGCTTTCGAACGTTTAACTCTGATAACAATAATGGCGGTGGCAATGTTCTGATATCATAAGTGGGTCAGTTGGTGCTAAGTGTTCACCAACGCCCATGAAAACTCAAAGTACAAGAATCGTTGGCGTGTTTCCGATCCTTAAGAAATATCATAAAATAAATGATTAAATTCATATTTTGCCATTATGTTAATGCATATAATCTGATATGGAATGGAGGCCACGTACTGGCAAGCGCAGCGTTGGACGTCCGCGTACAATGTGGACAGACGACCTGATAAAGATCGCAGGAAGTCGCTGGATGCAGACCGCTTCCAACAGGTCGGTCTGGAAATCTTTGGGGGAGGCCTATGTTCAGCAGTGGACGTCTGATGATGATGATGATGATGATATAATCCGATGTCTATTAATTACTTACACCAATGAGACGGTCAAACATACATCGAACACTGTCCGACTTCATTTCTGCCCCGTGAATACTCGAAATATTTCGGTACATTAGCGACCGAAATAACCAACTACGGTATTCACATAACTTGGGCCGATAAATTCACGCGGTAAACAAATCCTATGGATTAAGTTTTCGTCTATTTTGAGACGGGCCGTTGAACTCAACCGTCTCTATCAGTTCGCGGGACTGTTATATAAGGTATTACACTTTGTGAAGTAGCCAGGGATGTAGTAGAAGCATGTCAATTGTTGTATATCGCTTTTTTTATTATTTGATTGAATGAAGACTACGAGCAAGGCGCTTGCCTGATGGTAAGCCCATAAACAGAAGCAACACCACACAGAACTTTGAATTACAAAGCACTGCATGGCACTGAACTGCGCTCGTCACCTTGAGACATAAGATGATGTAAGAGAAGTCTCATCATACCCAGTAATTTCACTGGCTTCAATGTCCTTCAAACCGAAACACAACAGTGCTTACACACTGTTGCTAGGCGGCAGAAATAGAAAAAGTAGTGGTACCCAAAAACTAGGTAGGCTACTTTTTAAAATAACTACGATATAATATATTGTTGGTCAAATCTTACTCAAATATTGTGAAAGATGCCTTAAATATAAATACCAAGATATTTGACTAATACAGATGTACAGAAAATATGTTCAAAAAAGGACGTTTCAACCAACAAACCGTAACAAAACACGAAGTCCGATCTGTCACATCAAACGATTATCACCATTAAATAATGTATCTACTTAGAGACAACCCTATTTAGTCACAATTTATAAATGGCCGAGACTGATTCCGATGACAAAAATATAAGCCACAGATAACACGGGTCTACAAAAAAAATTTAGTTCTTTGTCCTAAAGTTTATTTTATAATTTTTCGATTAATTATGCACAAAACCGAAAAGAAAATACCTTTTTTTGGAATAAAGTTTGCTTTTGTGATAGTTGTAGTAGTAATACTCATTTTTTATTTTTTTCATAAATTTTAATACATTTAAAACTACTGCGCGATCAGAGTGGGGTTTTTACGTTCAAAAAGTGCCGCTTGATGGCACTCGAGTGATAAACAAGGATTAGGTGTTTTGTACAAGTCTAAAAATATCGTCGCGAAAGTGTAAATATGATGCTGATGCATTTTTTGTTTATATATGGTCAATCTATTAAAGTTGGCAATGTAAAACACGAACTAAAGACATCTGACGTTCTCTGTGAAGCCTACAAAGCATATTTTGACTGTCTTGTTCGGCATCAAGACAAGCCATGGGCTCCACATGTTGCTTGTAGTTATTTTAAAAGATGTTTGAAAGGTAAGCAATTTTTTATTAAGAAGAAAATATGACAGATATATAATATTTTATTGAAGTGAAACTTCTTTAGAATCGTTGTGCTTTGAAACTCGATGAAACGAAAATGCGTCACGACAAAGACATACATATTCAAAAATAGGATTTAGCCTGCGAGAGAATGAGATAGATTACAAGTCAGAAGCAAAGTTAAAGCTGGGGTTTTTGATGGTCCGCAAATTAGACAGATTTTCGCCGATGAAAAATTTCCAACATTGCTGAATCGTACTCAAAGAGCGATTTGTTTTATTTCCAACGTTGCTGAATCGTACTCAAAAGGCGAATTGTTTTATTTCTAACGTTGCTGAATCGTACTCAAAAAGTGAGTAGTTTTAAAGTAGTAGTTTCTGGATTTTTAGGAAATAACAAAGCTAAACACTAGGTAGTTGACGATATGCTAAAAAATATTAAGGCCATGCTGTGTAGGATGTCATTAAAAGTACATATGCTGCATTATCATTTAGATACATTTAAAAACAACATGAGAGCGTATTCAGAAGAGCAAGGAGAACGTTTTCATGAGGACATTATGAGCTTTGAATAACGTTATCAAGGCCAATACAATGAAAAGATGATGGGAGAATATATTTGGGGTTTAGTGTGAAAAAGTACTTATGAACATAAAAGAAAAAGTAAAAGCGTGCACTTTTAAATTATTTTCCACTTATTGTAAGTTATTTTGATAATAAAACTTAATAAATAATAATAAAAATATTAATTTGAAACGTTTCATCTTCAATAAAAAATTAAAGCTATAGATTTTGAAAGATATCTTTAAATCGGCCTCCTCAATACAAAAGCAAAGTTTTTCATGTCATATATATTTTTTTCGTCTAATTAAGACCTAAAATATCGAAATAATATGCTTTAAAGTCAAGGTCGAATTTTGTGTTGACCCGTGTAATCTATCAGACAAAAAATAAAAATGTAGACTAGCACCATACAGTTGTTCCTTTCTTTTTTTATTTATGGTTTTCGCATTATTATGCATTTTGCCAGTGTCAAGTATAATTTTTTTAATATACAGGTGGGTGGTGGAATGTTGTGGAAATAATTGAAAATTTATAAGTGTAATGACTGATGCCGAATTGTCATTGGTCCTTGATAATCAAGTACCAGTGTGTAAACATTGTTGTGTTTAAGTTTGAAGGACATTATTGGGCTTTATGAGGCTTAACATCTTATGTATTGGCCCTGAGTTGACCTAAAGAAATAAGATCCAATAAATACTTTAGTACTTTATATTCGTATCTTATTTCAAAGCCGCCATCAATATGACAAACTTTATTCCAACTTCATAAATATTATTTCACAGTGACCCGATAGTAAAATGGATTTTCTGTTGCATTACGTTCAACCAATGTGGTCGAAGAGGACTGAAAAACTTAATAGACGCATCATTTATAACTCAACTTAATTCCGATTTTAACAATATTATTTATTCGAATTATTTTCTGTTGCGTATAAAGTAGTGTTCGAATTCAAACAGAAGCAACTTCCAATTACTTTCCCTTACCCGCCACAAAATGTTAATAAAAATTTCACTGATTTTATTCATATTAATAATAACATAATATACTATAAATTATATAATATACTATAAATTATATAATATATAATAAATAATACAATAAATCTTTATTGAGTACTAAGCAATGTTTCGAAAACAAACACAGGAACAGAAACTAATTAGTGCTTATAATTAATTTACAAAACAATCTTGAGCTAGGCTACGCGTGTATTTATGGAACCAGAGTGAAACTTTGGTTTAGCATAATTATGTAAGCAAAGTAGATTTCATGATTAAACTTAAATAAATTGAATTCAATTAATGAAATTAAAACCACAATTTATCTTATCCGTGGCGCAACCGGCGAGTAGCCGGCTGTGAAGCGAGAAGCCAACGGGTCGATCCCCGCACCGAGAAAAAATCATATAACTAAATGGCTAAATAATAGCTTTTGCGTAACGGAATTTATTGCTTAAAAAATGATTACTACCTTATTATGGTGTGCACTTTCTCGTGTCTTGCTCTTTTGAAATACAACCGGAAGGCAGCAAAGGGAGATAAGGTTATTAATAGAACGAAAACTGATTTTTATTGCGTTTTCCGACGCAGAAATTGTTCAACAAGCGAAATAACTGAACAACGGCTTTGCGACGCGACGCCCACACGGTTTTTATATAGAAAACAATTTATATGGCTTCCAGATTACGTGGTTTTTCTACGTAAAAACAATTATTGTATGAATGTTGTGCAAATAAAAAAATGTAGCGGGAACCTGAAATATGTTTGTACTCGACTGGATAGCAACACCCCGCCTTAGGGTTCGTTCCTTTAAGTCGCGTTCCAGAGTCTGCCAGGATAAATCCAGTAACGTCAAGCCGGCATAATTCTGCTGACCGTCGAGCGTTGCAATACGGTTTGGGCTTCCGGATATCTCATTCACCGTACGAAACGCAGCAGCAAGCCGCTACTATACGGCGGTTTTCTGTGAGAAATTGGTAGCGACTCGATTGAGCCGGTCCGTTTATGCTGTCAACAAAACTGTCTACAGTGTGGCTCTATCACTCTAAAAGACTCACGAGAATAAAACCCCATTTACACGGAGAGGGTTTCTCGTACAACATAAGCGAGAATATGAAAAAACAGTCATTTGTAAAGACGCACCATACGATTCTCATTTATAAACTGTATATATTTATATTATGTAATTTATATTACGCGGCATCTGTCGTGCGATAGACTCTTTCTTATTAAATAGAGTTTTAAAAACAATTGATGTAGCATATTTCGACAGCCACCGTGATGCAGTGGCTGAGTAGCCGGCTGCGAAGCGAGGGGCCTTGGTTTCGATACCCGCACAGAGACAAATATTTGTGTGATCCACAGATAATTGTTTTGGGGTCTGGCTGTTGTGGGACCGTAAGTCCCTCGTAGTTGCTGACACCCATGATACAGGTTTAACCTTGTGTGGTCAGAACTATGTGTGACTGTTGGGTGTATTTGTTTATCTAAACTAATATAAAGAGTAAAGATTTGATTGTTTGTATTGAAATGGCTCTCAAACTACTGGACTGATTTGAAAAATTCTTTCACCATTAGAATCCTACATTATCTATAAACATGCGATATCGATAATATAACGATGCAGAATTTCTCGCGGACGGAGCCGCGAGCGAATGCTAGTAGTAAATAATTAGGCTACGATGTTGGCCAGTGATAGTATTGCAAAAGTCGCCTAGCTATTTACGGGGGCGGGCGTGCGGTCCGCGAAACTGTTGCATCACAAGGTCGCTCTCAAGATCTCGTGGAGGCCGACCTTGGCACGCACACTCTGTGAATACATATAACTATAGATGTCCTTGAAGGTGAACTATTTGAGTTCCGCAGCTCAGAATTAATTGGTGTTTTGATGGCATCTTATTTAGCAGTATATTATATGTGATCTATTAGGTTGTTAGTGGGTTACCGACATCTTATGCTCAAAGCTAACCTCATCTCTAAGTGGTACTCTCTGCTGATAAACGGACGAGGCAATGAAAAAATTTGATTAAACAGATAACCGAAAAACGAAAACCCTCTCGGAAGAGGGAAGAAGCATACAGGCCGGCATGACTCTATGACGATAAACTCATTGTTTGTCGGTGGTTGCTGTTTTTTTTTACTGCACTATGCTTACCATCAGGTGAGGTGCAGTCACTTTGCCGTGCTCGGATTAAAAATAAACTAAAATATTGCATTGTTTTTTTATAAGAACAGTTATAGCTGTCCTTTGCAAAGTCCGCGAGTATGTTACTGCTCCCCTTCCGTGGAGCGTAGCGTGATGTTATATTACTATGAACCGTTGTCTCAATCAAACAAATATATTGTTTGAATATGATTAAAATCGGTCGTGTTGTGCAAGTCATTCGATCATCTATACTTATAAAATAACATGTCCTGACTGACTGACTGATTCATCATCGCCGAGCGCAAACTTACAAGGCTACAAGTATGAAATTCGGACTGTATATTCATTTTGTTATGTAGACACCTACTAAGAAAGGATTTTAGAAAATTCCACCCCAAAGGGGTCAAAATAGGGGATGATAATATGTATGAAAATCCGTCATTTTGAAAGTTACATAAACAAAATTTTGTAATACGGTTATTGACGTAAAACAAATAAATACGTGTTTCAGGAATTTTGGAATAATTTTAATAAGGGATGAAAAATGGGTTAAAGTAATTTCGAAAGTGAGTTTGTTTGTTACGCTTTCACGCCTAAATCACTGAACCGATTTTGATGAATTTATATACAGAGACAGATGGGACCCGGAGACGGTTATAGGCTACTTTTATCCCGGAAAATGCTGTTCACGCTAGTAAAATATAGAAGCACTAACAATTTTTATATAAACATCATTAAAACTTTCGTATTCCCCTTTCAACATTCCCTTGAGTGGGATGATTGAAGGCCAATCGAAGAAAATCAATGCCAACCTGTCCATGGAAAATTCTCCGCCCACCGGAAAGAGCTGTATCGAGTCCATAGATACATATTTAATTAGATGACGCGAGTACTTCAAGTACACGCGTGCCTCGTAGCTATGGTGATGTTACATCCAATTTGTTAGTAGTAAAGCTATGCTAGTAGACTGTTTTGTCTACAGCATGAATGGGCTGGCTCGACCGAGTCATTACCAGTGTTTCACAGGAAACCGACGTTAAGTAGCGGCTTGTTACTGCGTTTCGTATGGTGAGTGACGTATCCACAGGCCCAAATCGTCCCTTTCCCAATCCCTTAATTAGCCCTTCCCTTTAAGGTCGGCAACGCGCCTGTGATTCTTCTGGTATTGTGGGCGTACATGAACGGTGGAGTTCACATACCATCAAGTGACCACTTGCTCGTTTGCCTGTCTATGCTATAAAAAGGAAGAAATCTTCTCAATTACTGCGCAAAATTTATACCTCAAATTTCGCTCGATTGCCCTCTCAAAAACACTTCACAGCGCATTGTTTGTGTGTTACGCGATAATCGCTATAAGCGATCTCTGCTTAATTTAAAATGATTGAATAAAAAAAAAGGAAGTTGATAGGGTTTATACATACAAGGTGTACTCATAAGAAGTAGTTGAGTTGATGACTAAATATGAGGGAAGTTGGAAACTTATCAACGAATACAGCAAATGCATTGAACTCGTTTTTGTTAGTTATATAATTTTTTACTCTTATAACGACAAAGTGTGTCGTCTATTTAGGTCTTTGTCTGTAATCGGCACCTAAGCCGATATTATTATGAGTATTACTAAAGGCTGTAGTGCAGGAGCGGTTCGACGGCCACGTAGAATTTTACGCCTTGAATACGTATATTAGACTAGCTTTTGCTCGCGGCTCCGCCCGCTTGAACAGCATTTAAATATTATCATCCCTTATTTTGACCCATTTGGGGTAGAATTTATCAAAAGCCTTTCTTAGCGGATGCCTACGACATAACATCTACCTGCATGCCAAATTTCAGCCCGATCCCTCCAGTGGCTTGGGCTGTGTGTTGATAGATCACTATGTCAGTCAGTCAGTCAGTCACCTTTGAGTTTTATGTATTTAGATGTTAGCTTCCAAGTATGCTTATTTCGATACTGGAAAATTATTAGTAGTATCGATTAATAATTAAAAAGTAGTGCTGACCGTGATATCACTATGGGTTACCATCGGAAAACCAGTGCTGCAGCGCATTACACGTTGTAGCATTATTAGCTGAGATGGGACCATTTACGGCCTCACACAACTGATTAGTGGCACCCTCTGTCTATTATACCTACTAGGCTATTGTTGTTTTGTTGTGTTCTGTTTGTCGCCATAGAGTTATATTATTGTAGTAGGTACTCAGTCATTACTATTATTACTGTGAGATACGGTAACAAGATATTTTCTTTCTTTCTTTGATTTAGTTACGATTTGGATACTTAATAAAAAGTATGGATTTATCGGTATATCGCCAAAAATATCGATTTATTGCAGAGAAAATATCATCGATATATAAATATTTTTACAACATCCTTAAGGTATCATCATCATCAGCCACAGGACGTCCACTGCTGAACATAGGCCTCCCCCAAAGATTTCCAGACCGACCTGTTGGAAGCGGCCTGCATCCAGCGACTTCCTGCGACCTTTATCAGGTCGTCTGTCCACCTTGTAGGTGGACGTCCAACGCTGCGCTTGCCAATACGTGGCCTCCATTCCAGAACCTTTCTGCCCCATCGGTTATCGGTTCTGCGAGCTATGTGGCCTGCCCACTGCCACTTCAGCTTGCTAATCCGCTGAGCTATGTCGGTATATTTCTATGTCTAAGTCCTTAAGGTATCCGGAGGCATAAATTGAGCAACTATAAAATTACGCTCCTGATTATATGTATGTCAAAATGATATACAGTGAAACCTATATTTTTTATTACTTATAGAGACTTTTCAGGCAGCATCCCAAATAGGCAGGTTAACATGACAGTTGTCTTATTTATAGAGGGTCCCACCATGAGTCGTGCCACCGAGACAAATGTTTGTGTGATCCACAAATATTTGTTTCGGGGTCTGGATGTTGTGAGACCGAAAGTCTCTCGTAGTTCCTGATACCCACGACACAAGACTCGTATTTTACTGTGGGGTCAGGACTATGTGTGTGACTGTTGGGTGTGTATTTATATTTATTTATGTTATATTTATATTAAAATTTTGCTTTTTTTATGTAGCATATATATTCTTACGATCAAGTGGGCCACCTGATAGTAAGTGGTCTCCAACACCCATGTACGCCCACAATACCAAAATAATCATGGGCGCATTATTGTCCTTAAAGGAAAGGGATAATTAGGGATTGTAAAGGGGAAGGGTATTTGGGCGTCGGGATATCTCACTCATCCTACGAAACGCAGTAGCAAACCGCTACTTTACGTCAGTTTTCTGTGAGACAGTGGTAACGACCAGGTCGATCTGGCCAATTCATGCTGTCTAAAGCGTGGCTCTACAACTCGAAGAGTTCTTTTTATTTTGTGTGTTATATATTAAAACTTTATTTTAACATATATGTTGTGAAGTTTTGCGAAATTATCGTCTTAACGAAAATAATTTCAATGCCAGGCAAATCAGTAGTTCTGCGAATGGAAAAACTCAAGTTACGGAACAAATGTCTGCAAAGCGTAGTCAAGCGTGTAGTTCCTTGGATAGAGCTACCCAGTCCCTTACCTTATTTTTTTTTTACTATCCCTGTATTATATATGTCCTATTGCTGGGCACGGCCCTCCTCTACTCAATGAGAGGGGTTAGGTCTTAGTCCACCACGCTGGCCTAATGCGGGTTGGCGGACCTTCACATACCTTCGAAAAATCTTATCGAGTTCTCAGGTATTCAGGTTTCCTCACGATGTTTCCTTCACCGTTAAAGCAAGCGATAATTAACAATTAATATACACGTACCTTAGAAAAGTCAGAGGTGTATGCTCTTGGGGCTGGTTTCGAACCTGCGACTTTCGTCTCGACAGTCCGTACCTACCGTTATCTCATACCGTACAAAATTTTAGTGCTGATTTTTTTAAGTCCGAATAAATGTCATCTACCAGATCACGCATACAGGCAATTTAGGAAGTGCTTACCAGTTTGATATACGCTCCTTCATTTTTATTGAGTGACGAGACGAGCAAGGCGCTCGCCTGATGGTAAGCACAACGCCTGCCCATAAACAGAAACAATACCACACAGAACTTTGAATTACAAAGCATTGCATGGAATTGAACTGTGCTCGACACCACGAAACATAAGATGATCATGGGTGTGATGACCTTAAAGGAAACAGATAAGTTTAAGGGATTGGGAAGGAAAGGGGGATTTGGGCCTCCGGAATTCTTTCACCGTACGAAACGCAGCAGCGAGCCACTACTATACGTAGGCTTTGGCCATGGTTGCCCATAAACAGAAGCAACGAACGACTACTCATATTAATTACTGACATTGCTATCCGGGTTGATAAGCAACCCTCGCAGTAAGAAATGATATTTGTAATGATAAATCGCAGCATCCCTAATGTAAGCCCCGTGGCCTGTACGCCACCTGAATTCGGAGTGAGGTCAAACATAACCGAAAAAAGTGGGTCACGCATCACACCCGATACGTTTCACATTCACATTTAATTCTTAACACGCTGGAACAAATGATTTATATTCTACACTAGTTTTTGCAAGCGTCTTTACCCACGTTTACCGCGAAGTAAAGAACGCAAAAATTATATAAAGGAAAGGGATAATTAGGGATTGAGAAGGGGAGGGTATTTGGGCCTCCGGATATATCACTTACCGTATGAAACGCAGCAGCAAGCCGCTACTTTACGTCGATTTCCTATGAGACGGTGGTAACGACCCGGTCAACCCGGTCCATTCTTGTTGTAGACAAAGCTGTCTTTAGCGTGGCTCTACCACTCGCCACTGTATCTGATGTCTACAATATGAAATCAATTTAATCACAAATACAAAAAAATCGAATTTCTATTGTTAACGATATGGGCTTGACGCTGATAAATCAGTATCTAGTTAGAATCGAGATATTATAGTCTGGCGTCGGAAATGTCAGTGATAGCGTAACCTTGCTTTGCTATTGTTGGGTAAGATTAATTATTAGTAGCGAGATTTCTGGGGTGGACTGGCCTCGTTGACTAATTCACCAAGGCATGCATCTAGACACTACAATTAGACATTCCAGTCCGTGATTCGATCCCACGCTCCTCTATTTTAGCGCAAATATGGCTTTGAAAATTCACGCTTCAATGGAATGTAATTTAAGAGTAGGTACTGCAAATGCTCAGGATATTAAATCAATATAAAGTCGGTATTTGCTTGCTTTCATAGAATGGCACGGCAATGAAAATACTGAGATGAATTATTGGAATGTGTGCGTCGGATAAATACCCGCGACCGGTGCGTCGGATTTTTTTACAGATAGAAAAAAAGAAATAACAGAACACTCCAGCTTATTTTAAACTATAATCCCTTTTCAAGGGAAACTTCTTTTGAACTGTTATGATTTGAAACTCGATGGAACGAAAAAGACAAACATATTAATTCACAAATAGGATTTAGCCTGTAAGAGAATGAGACAGGTTACAAGTATGCTATGACGTGTCTTTGCGCCTGCGTACCGTTGTACTAAGCCTTCGGAAAATGTGTCATAAACAATGTGGTGTATTTCACAACATAGTTTTCAACAATTCTTTTTTATTTTTTTTATAGTTTTTTTTCATTCCTCTTTCAGTCATATACCACATACCCACTCACTTACAATAAGTTAATTATTTTTTATTTGACTAAGTTTTTATGCAGTAGATAGTTGTGCTAAATGCCGATATGTAAAAATCAAACTATATATAATTTATATTATCCGTGATCTGTGGTCGGCATAATATCATATATAAACCATTTTTGACAAATAAACATGTGGATACCATCGGATACTTGCGGATATTAATATCGATATGTGTATTGGGCACATCACAATATTACGCCCGTTCTTTTTTTAAAAAAAGTTGCTAGAAAATGTCTTTGTTCTATGAAATAGATTTTGCTCAAAGGTAGAAAACAATGCTGGAACTTTTTTCATTGCAATCTTGACCTTTGAAGTAACGTGGGTTTATACTCGTAGCTATAGTTGTGTTTTAATACGTTGCTAGTTTAATTAAGCGTTTTATGATTTAAATTCCTGGACCTTTATTTAGTTTATGTTTTAGATTAAAATGATTATAACGTATATTATTTTATTTTTATTTTTTTTTATATTATATATATCATTTTTATTGAAGCACTCAGAAATAGCCTTTGCTTAAAATTCGATTATTTCTGAGAAATAATAAAAAATGAATATATAATAATAAATACACCCAACAGTCACATACATAGTCCTGACCCCACAGTGAGATACGAGTCTTGTGTCGTGGGTATCAGGAACTACGATACTTTCGGTCTCACAACACCCAGACCTCGAAACAAATATTTGTGGATCACACAAACTTTTGTCTCGGTGTGGGAATCGAACCCGCTGCCTCTCGCTTTACAGCTACTCGCCCGCTGCGCCACGGAGTCTGTCAAAAACAGATGACAATAATTATGTTTCAAATCAAATTAAATAATTTATTCTGTAAATTGTATGATAAATATCATTTTTACATTTCAATAATAGAGCATTTTCTGTACTTATTACAGAACATTAAGGCATTAACTGAGGTAAGTAATAAATACAATTGGATTTAAAGAAGCACTAATTTACAATTAAATTAATTAACGAGTTTAAGTGATCACGGCGTTGACAGCAAACAAAAACAACTTTTATAAATGTTAACTATTTCACAGTGACCATCGCGTTACGAGTTTGAGAAAAATATGAATGAAAACTCCCGTAGACCGTAACATCCTGTTCGACGTTTTAGTTAACGCGTTTGTAAACGTTACGAGGTGGCGTCGAACGTCCATCAACTATGCACATTACGCAACAAGATCCTAAATAACAGTGATGAGATCTACGATCAATGAGTTGGCTGCCATTTTTATTTATTGCCGTTTAATTTTAAACTCCGATCTCATGTTTGGCAGTTTCGTACGTTTCGAAAGATGAATTGCTTAACGACGAATGACACTATTTTTTCAAGCGTTGTTTGTTTCTCTTCAACAGCTCTAGTATGAGTTCATGTCATTAGTATACGAGAAATATTTACGAAGTAAAGATGTGGTACAAATATCTATGGTCCAGTCATTTTAGTAAGTTCACCTCGGAATCCGAGATACCCAGCTGTTAAGTCTGTAAATACTTGTATATTGACACCCTAAAAGTTGTCTCAAAACCTACATATGGTACGGTGTGCGCAACTATAAAATTTCAAGGTCAAAGGTCACAATAATCGCTTTTTTTGAAAATATCTCATTTCCTATGGGTTTTTTGCTACTTGTATCCATTATCAATATTGTAGAATACAAAATTCTCTACAAATTTTGTTTAAAACTTTTTTTCATACGGTGAACCGTTTTCGAGATAGAGGGCGGAGAGCGCGCGGTCACAAGTCCGTCATTTTGAAAGTTACATGAACGAAATTTTGTATTATGGTTATTTACGTAAAATAAATAAATACTTGTTTCAGGAATTTTGGAAATTTTATTTAATAAGGGGTGAAAGTAAATGGGAAACTGAGTTTGTTTGTTACGCTTTCACGCCTAAATCACTGAACCGATTTTGATGAATTTATCTACAGAGACAGATGGAGCCCTGCAGACAGTTACAGGCTACTTTTATCCCGGAAAATGCTGTCCACGCGGGCGGAGCCGCGAGCGAAAGCTAGTATAACATAATAGTTAATAAAAATTTACAAATATTTATAATCATTGATTTATCGATAGTTCATCAACTATATATGGCGCGTTTTCGACCGGAGGCACCGTTTGACCTGAAGTGATCTTGTGACCGCGCGCTCTCCGCCCTCTATCTCGAAAACGGTTCACCGTATGAAAAAAAGTTTTAAACAAAATTTGTAGAGAATTTTGTATTCTACAATATTGATAATAGATACAAATAGCAAAAAACCCATAGGAAATGAGATATTTACAAAAAAGCGCAAAAAACCGATTTTTGTGACCTTTGACCTTGAAATTTTATAGTTGCGCACACCCTACCATATGTAGGTTTTGAGACAACTTTTAGGGTGTCAATATACAAGTATTTACAAACTTACAGCTGAGTATCTCGAATTCCGAGATTCTTACCTAATTTAAGCTAAAATGACTGGACCACTACATATATTGGTATCTTGCGGAGCCACTTAATTGTGTCTCTTTTTGACAGTATGTGTTGCCAGCAAATGAGATGACCGATGATAGCGTTTTGGGTAGTTACAGCAATAATTTATCCAATACTAGCTTTTGCTCGCGGCTCCGCCCGCGTGAACAGCATTTTCCGGGATAAAAGTAGCCTGTAACCGTCTCCAGGGTCCCATCTATCCCTGTAGATAAATTCATTAAAATCGGTTCAGTGATTTAGGCGTGAAAGCGTAACAAACAAACTCACTATCGCATTAACTTTCACCCCCCTTTTCATCTCTTATTAACTAAAATTTCCAAAATTCCTGAAACACGTATTTATTTGTTTTACGTCAATAACCGAAATACAAAATTTTGTTTATGTAACTTTCAAAATGACGGACTTTTATACATATCACTATCCCCTATTTTGACCCCTTTGGGGTGGAATTTTCTAAAATCCTTTCTTAGTGGGTGCCTTCATAACAAAATGAATATACAGTCCGAATTCCATGCTTGTAGCCTTGATAGTTTGCGCTCGGCGATGATGAATCAGTCAGTCAGTCAGGACATGTTATTTTATAAGTATAGATTCGCGAGTTTTAATTTATTTATTCTTCTAATATACGTAAATGTTTATTTACGAGTGAAAATAGATACCGTCTCCTTTTTTCTTACTGCGCTAATTTCAGCTTAAATACTACGAGCACCATTCGTAGCACACATTTTACTTTGATCACTAGTAAGTTTTCAACTAGAACACTGAAATAAATCCAATTGACCGTAACTTGATTGCAGGCCGGTATGATCGTGCCGACCAACGATAGACACACTGTTTATTGACACTATTCCTGGATTGCGCTACACTTACCATCAGGTGTGGCGTAGTCATTTTGCCGAGCCAGGATAAAAAAAAGAAAACTTAATGGCGCAATTTCTCTGTACCATGGAGTCGGTAGTAATGTACATTGAAGTCACTGTTTGGCGTGTTCAAATAAACGGAGACGCTAGCCTAGTTAGCGTGTCTGTTGCGACACAGTTTATCGCTCGATTCATTGTAATTTTCTTTTGAGATATAGGTCGGATGCAACCGAGGCTCCAGTTACAATATTCTAAAAAGGTGTTTCTATGTGCGTATGGATTACGCGATACTTCTGAGAAAGTTCGCGTCTAGTTATTTACAGATAAAGTTTACTGCTTCTTTGAAATGAAATGTACATACACGAATGCTTTCTCTAAACGTAAATATATTTGAATCATTTCAGTGCATAAATTATTCGTAAATTTAAAAAAAATATAGAGGCTGACGTCAAAAAGAAGGAGGGATTCAATTGGGTTATTTTAGTATAGTTCTTGTAACATTTACAAGGTGGTAAGTCCCTCGTATGCGAGAGGCCGTCTGGGTTGGTACCATTTTGTCTATTTCTGCCGCCAAGCAACAGTGTGTAAGCACTGTTGTGTTTCGGTTTGAAGGATAGACACTGTTTGTCGTTGGTTGACACTATTCCTGGATTGCGCTACACTTACCATCAGGTGTGGCGCAGTCATTTTGCCGAGCCAGGATAAAAAAAAGAAAAAAATATTGAAGCCAGTGAAATTACTGGACATTATGAGACTTAACATCTTATGTCTCGGGGTGACGAGCGCAGCTGTGCCATGCAGTGTTTTCTAATTTAAAGTTCTCTGTGGTGTTGCTTTTGTTTATGAGCAGGCGTAGCGCTTATCATCTGGCGAGCGCTTTAGACCGGTGATTATCCATTTTGAAACATAAATAAATTATAGTAGAATTAAACCCATTGTAAAAGGAAGAGAATACAACAAAATTGATAGGAAAAATAAATTAACGGCGATCTGAGGTCGGGAAGTGGGAAGGGGGGGGCTTTTAAGGGTAAAAAACGGTTTATCTCGATTTCCGGAAAAACTACAAGTCCCATGGAAAAAAGTTAAATCGCAAAGTTGTAGGTAATAAAAAGATCTACAACTTTTGTATACACACTCTCTTCACATAACCTCAAAATATATGTGAAAAATTCAAATAACCAAGTTTTTTGTTTTTATTTTTATCTATTATAATAAATCATTTTTTTACACGAAATTTGGTGAAAACTTACCTTTTTGTATCCCAAATACACTGTAATTTTTTTGATTTAAAATATTTATTTTTGCACCTTATTTTGACTTAATATCGAAAAAGCAGCCTAATTTTCAAACGAAAATTCTCACGTCAAAATATGAGCAGTGTATTTGGGATACAAAAAGGTAAGTTTTCACCAAATTTCGTGAAAAAAATGATTTATTATAATAGATAAAAATAAAAACAAAAAACTTGGTTATTTGAATTTTTCACATATATTTTGAGGTTATGTGAAGAGAGTGTGTATACAAAAGTTGTAGATCTTTTTATTACCTACAACTTTGCGATTTAACTTTTTTCCATAGGACTTGTAGTTTTTCCGGAAATCGAGATAAACCGTTTTTTACCCTTAAAAGCCCCCCCTTTCCCACTTCCCGACCTCAGATCGCCGTTAATTTATTTTTCCTATCAATTTTGTTGTATTCTCTTCCTTTTACAATGGGTTTGATTCTACTATAAATTTGTTTCTATTTTTACCATTTTCAACCGGATAATCACCGGTCTACTTGGCGCGTCTCGTCATTCAATCATTAAAATAAATATATACTTAAATAGATAGATAGATATAGGATAAATACACATATCCGATGTTCCCGATACACTCCTCAGAGACGACGTATTTCAATGAAACTCCATGCAGTTCGCTATGTTTTCTATATTCTACAACAGTGTAATATTTGTCGACTGTGCGGTCGGCTGCACTGTAACCCTATCCTAGCTATTGTATCCTTTTACGGTTCCGTGCACTCCGGAACTAGTTTTCTTTGCCAGACACAGATCGAGGAGGTAACGGGTGGATTTGCCCCTTCATTTGAAAAGAGTACTAATATAATATTGAGTTTTTAAATCGAGTAAAACTTGCCTATTCCCCCGAAATATAAATCAAGGTTAATAATAATAATAAACACCCAAAAGTCACACACAAAGTCCTGACCTCACAATAAGATACGAGTCTTGAGTCGTGGGAATCAGAAACTTCGAGCGACTTTCGGTCTCACAACACCCAGACCCCGAAACAAATATTTGTGGATCACACAAACATTTGTCTTGGTGCGGGGATCGAACCCGCGGTCTCTCGCTTCACAGCCGACTACTCGCCCGCTGCGCCACGGAGGCTGTCAAGGTTGACCCCACCTTAATTGCAGAATGGCTGACTGTTTAAAAATCGTGGGATCCTGGCTCCAGAATCCGGTTCAGGAATCATAACATATTGCTGTTTTCGACGCGAGAAAATCACACTTTCGCTGGTGGTAGGATATTTATATCCGTCCGAATAGTGACCACCGTACACATGGTGTTAAAACCTGCCATAGTAACCCACACACCTTGTGTGCATCGCGTTCCAGGATCAGCTAGTGTATATCCGGTTCTACCGAGGGGCATGACTTAATTAATGATTGTTTGGGGCGGTATAGTGGTACATCCTTGTATTACTGTGCCTGCATCAGTCATCCGCCTGTCCTGTCGCAGGCTTCTCGATTTGCTTCTTACCTCTTCGAAGTGTCAAGAAGGATTTATATAGGCCGGCATGATTCTGGAGACCATCGATAAACTCATTGTTTCTCAGTGGTCGCTGGTGTTTTGGTCTGCAATACGCTTACCATCAGATGTAGTGCAGTCACATTGCCGTGAACGGATAAAAAAAGCATGATTTATCCGGATTTGAAATTTGTGCTTGGTATGGAGATAGGCTTACTGCCTATCATTATAAGAAATAGATAGTGTGCCCGTCTATTTATCAAGATTGTTTTTTGTTGGAAGGATACCTGATATGTTTGTGCCCGGCTGCATAGTGACTACCGTACACATGGCGAAAGACTCGTCACAGTGACTCGTTCCGGTGAGCCGCGGTCGACGATAAGCCAGTGCAGATCTAATATTGTCAGGCCGGCATGAAGAGAAGCAATGTATATTGAATGCATTGTACTTACGATCAGGGAGAGTGTAGTCATTATGTCATAATTTTTTTGTATCACCAATTACGTTAACGATTTGCGCCATAAAATTTCGAAGAAAAAATAAAAAAGTATGTGTGTGTGCAATTCACACACGGCATAAGTGAAATTTCAGAATTATTAAAATAAATTAATTGGCCAACGAATTGTTTATACGCAAATGCAAAAAAATAAAACACGTGAATAATACACCACGTTGTTTATGACACATTTTCCGAAGGTTTCGTTGTACGCACGCGCAAAGACACGTAATAGCATAATAACTAGTCTAACTTGTTTCGATGTTGTAAATGTATTGCCGCCTTTTTTCACAAATATTATATTGCACAATATTTTACACAGCGATAGTTTTCTCAGAATTAATAAAAGGTAATTTTATAATTTAGCTTTAGTTACAGCCTTATTAAGCCGCCATGCTAAGCTTTATCTCAGTCTAGACGAGCGATTATAAAGTAAGTGGGCGTGCGATATCCATAACAAGTTTCGGGGCCCAATTAAATTGAAATGGGACCCGGAGGTGTTCTATAATGGACTTTAAATGGTACCTAAAAATATCACGACCTTTGGTATTACATGTTTTTGGTAATTGTATGTTAAACTGTTTTTAAGGTTGTACCCATAGATATAAGTATTTTTTTTTATTATATCTATGGTTGTACCCTACGCTAAAAACCTTAGCGATGAGTGCCATACAAAAATTTAAGGTGACATGGTGTAGCTTTAATAAAGTATATCTTTATCTTTCAAATGTTGTATAAATACCAAGTTTGTATAATACAAATTGTATAAATATTATGTGGTATAAATATTATATTTGAACACGAAAATTTATCTGATTTCGATAGTGAATGTTACTTATAAAAACTTGCATATCCAATATTTAGTACAATGTGTCGAGACTTGCAAAGCTGCCGCCGCAGAAATGCCGAATATTGTAGAAATGGAGCTGCAAGGGGTCCACCGGAACCAGCTTAAATTTGAAAGTAGTCTATGAGAAAAAAACGTTTGGAAACCTGTGGTCTATATGGTGGGAATCAATCTGACAACACATATCCCGTCAATTACGGTGTCAATTTGTATTTTTAACTAACTTTAAAAAAGGTATAGGTTTTCAATTCGGTGCTTATTTTTTATGTGTAGAAACGCGACGGAGCGGGTCTTACACAGAGTTTTACAGAAATATCAGAAATATTATTATATATTATATAGATTGTTTTTGGAAACCCGTATTATACACCAATATCTGAATGTGTATGAAGTAATGATTTAGCTGTTTTGAGTTTTCGTTCAGAGGAATGTGCACGGGGATGCAAAAAAGAGGGTACACTGAAGCATTGCATGCAGTGGCAAGCTAGCACGGGTGGCACCCGGGGCGGATTTGACTTGGGTGAAGAAGAATGAAAACTTTAAAATGATATTTTTAATGTATTTTAACTGATTTAAAAAAAGGTTTTTTCTATGTTAACCTCTATAATTAGAATTTTATAGCTCAGTAGTCCGTACAAGTGGGACAATACATCAGGTGTAGACAAGTTGTGATGCGTCTGTTTTGAGAAGGAATTACACTCAAGGTTTATAAATAAGACAACTGTCATGTTAACTTGCGTATTTGGGATACTGGGTAAATAAAAAGGCTCTTTAAGTGATAAAAAATGTAGGTCCCTTCAGATCCTATTCAGGCTTCACTGTATTAGGATATCATAACTGAATGTGATAGAATCGTTCTGCACTGATTGAGATCCAATCCGGACAAATTAGGAAATCTTTCAAACTGTCACACAAACGGAACCCGGGACATCACAGTTTACAACCCACAAACCTGCCTGTTGCCAATGGTTACTAGAGGGCGTTATTGTACAAATTGTTTACCTGATGAGGGATTTGTTCAGGAGTCGCGCCGGGGCGGCGCTGGAGGGCCGGTTCAAGTCCTCGGAGGAGGGCGGCGCCGTGCGACTGACTGTCTCCGCCGCGCGCACCGACGACACCGGCCTTTACACATTGCAAGTGAGTCCATATTTGTTTCTTCTTCTTTTTTATTTATGGCTTCGCATTATTATGCATTTCGCCAGTGTCAAGTATAATTTATTCTCAAGTCTTCACAAGAACGATGAAATATCGGTGTGAACATTTTTCAAGGTCTTATTGGAGTTTTGGTGTAAATTATAAATGTACGATGCTTAATTCACTTATTTCAATGTTTCTATACACTGTTCATCACCGTCAATATTTATTGCACAAATCCACACCACTTTATACAACAAACACAAGTTTAAACTAATTTTTGAAATAAATTAAAATGAGCGATGAACTGCACTGTCAGAATTCCCGCCAAAACTCCATATTAATTTGATTAACACAATAGGTTACAATTTTTTTTATCCGAGCACGGCAAATGGACTGCACTATACCTGATGGTAAACGTAGTGCAGTCCAAAAAACTAGCGACCACCTACAAACAATGTTTTTATCAGTGGTCACCAGAATCATGCCGGCCTGTATAAATGCTTCTTCCCTCTTCGGAGAGGAGCAAATCGAGGAGCCTGCAACAGGGCAGGCGGATGCCTGCAGGCATAGGGATACAAGGATGTACCTCTATACCCAGCCCAACCAACAATCAAGTCAAGTCGCAAGTCCCTTGGGAGAACCGGATATACACCGGCTGATTCTGGAACGCGATCCACACAAGGCGTGTGCATCACTATGGCAGGTTTTAACACCATGTGTACGGTGGTCGCTACCCGAGCGGATATGAATATCCTACCACCAGCATTTCATCAACAATAAGACAAAATCAGTATCTCCATTTGATCTTGCTGTGGGTTAGTTCCATTTTGCATAACTAGATCCAATTGGTAATCAGTCCAGTCTAAATACTACTTAAAACAATTGAAAGCTACATACACCGGTTTGTTGTCAGGCGAGTAATGCAGCAGGTAGCGACACGGCTCGCGTGCGACTGGAGGTGTCAGCAGATGAGGCTCCTACAGGAGACGACCCTCCAACCTTCCTGCGTCGGCTGCAGGACCTCACTGTGAAGGTCGGCACCAGGACTCGCTTCCTCGTCGAGATACTCAGCAACACTGAGTGTAAGGTATGTACATCTTGCTGCCTGGCATCATCCCGGCTTAAAGCCAGGGTCCGCCTTACTATTAACAGTACCATTTCGTCAGATCTTGAACATCTTTTGTAGAGACTATTGGGTGTCATGTCACCCTCTAATATAGTGTTTCCCAACCTTTTTTAGGCCATCGCGTTTAAACAACGCAAAGCGAAAGGATTAAAGTCGTGTCGAGTCCATTTTTAAATTGCACGTTGGGAAACACTGCTCTAATACGTCAAACTTTTTATAGCATAGCCCGGCGAACGGGCAAGTGGGTCACCTGATGATGATCTTTACCGTCCGGAAAACTAACCTGGGTAATGGACGGACGGCGGCCCGAAGTCTGGAATCACATAAATTGGCATAATTTACTGTAGTACCTCTCAGTTAACGTACGCAAGATTTACATTCTAAGAGGTAGTGATTAATTATACAGCTCAAGCAACAAAGGCTTTTATAGATATATCAGTTCATTTTTGCACGTCTTACTTTTCTTTTTTTTATCCGGGCGCGGCAAAGCGACTGCACTACTACTGATGGTAAGCGCAGTGCAGTCCAAACATTTTGTTAATTAGCCTAAGGCCAGTATTCACAGACAACACTTAAGTAAGCGCTTTGCTAAGTGTCGAATTCTGTATACATGATTGGTCTATTTTTATTTATCGTCTAAAACCAGCCAATGACGTTTAACGAAATCGTCACTATGCGTTCGCGCCCACTATAAGGGCTCATAGTTTTGGCGGGAATTCTGACAGTGCGGTTCATAGCTTATTTTAATTTATTTCAAAAACTAGTTTAAAGTTGTGTTTATTGTATAAAAGTGCTGTGGATTTGTGCAATAAACATTGATGGTGATGAACAGTGTATAGAAACATTGAAATAAGTGAATTAAGCATAGTACTGGAAGGAATTCACACCAAAACTCCAACAAGGCCTTGAAAATTTTCACACCGATATTTCATCGTGCTTGTGAAGACTTGAAAATAAATTATACTTGTCATTGGCGAAATGCATAATAATGCGAAACCATAAATTAAAAAGAAGATGAAGGTCTCATAGTGACATGATTGGTCTGTTTTTATTTAGCGCCAAAACGAACCTAGTAGTAATGTTTAAGGAAATCTCCACTGTGCTCGTGCTCACAGTAACATTTATGAATGAGACAAGTCTACTTGAAAATTTATAATCGGCTCTAAGTAAACGGATTTTATCGCGGTTTTTAATTTTAATTTTGTTCCAGACGTTTCGAAAGCTTTTCTGCCTTCGTGGTCACAGGGTGGACTTAAATAAGTTTTATTTCAATGTTTAACTTTAGCATAAACGTAAGAAATTAGTACCTGTATAGGTTCACTCATACCGAGTATGACACGTGTAATCCTCTACGCAATTTAATAGTGCATAGTGAGGATTAAAGTTTCTTTACGATCTTCGTAAAGCGACAGGAGGGATAGAATGTATCCTTGACCCCACTGATATTTGCAGCGAACAGATTGCATCTGGAATTGTTGATATAATTTCTACGATAAGTTATATAAATTAGCATACAAAATTATCTCCACTTGATCTTGCTTTGGGTTGGTTCCTGTTTGCGTAAGTAGGTCCGAATATTCTTAAACTAGCTTTTGCTCGCGGCTCCGCCCGCGTGATCTGCTTTTTCGGGGATAAAAAGTAGCCTATGTCTTATTCTAATGTATAAGCTATATTATTGTAAAGTTTCATTAAAATCCATTCAGTAGTTTTTACGTGAAAGAGTAACAAACATACATCCATCCATACTTACAAACTTTCGCGTTTATAATATTAGTAGGATAATTTCCAAATCTTGAAACGTCTGTAGTGGACGTATTAGTATCGTACAAGTTTTCTCAAGGCATGATAAATAAACTATTACATTAGTTCTTTCAAAGAAGATGACGTCACACAAGCGGCTATACGTAAAACAGCGATATTTTTTCACCAAATTACACGATCCTGAAATGAGGGCAGGGGAATGACTATGAGTCATACTGTTTACGTTACAATTTAGTTGTAAAATCATACAATACAGTTGTAAATAGAAAGTGTATACGTAATTAATAGATTTATTAATGGTCGTACATCTGCAATAACTTTTAAAGATGTTTTAAAAATGGAATATTTATTTGAAGCATGTTGTGGCGCCATCTATTATGTTTAAAAATAAACGATAGAAGGATGAAAGTGTGGTTGAATGGCTTACGATATTCAGAGAATGCGACCTTACAAATGTATGTTATTGTTGGCTGAATGTAAATAAATATAATATAAAGAGATAATACTTTTGCTTGGTAATGTACAGATGGGCAACAATTTATGGGGTTATAAAAGCGGGTTCACACGATACCATGTTTCACATAATGCGTTCTCACGGATTTATTTTCATTTGACCAATTAAAACAGACCCGTGTCAACATAGGTTCACACGGGTCTGAAATATAGGATAATAGTATCCAACCAATAGGAAGTAGCAATTTGACAAACGCTCATCTTTTATTGACATTTAATATTTTTTATATGTTTTTTGATCACTTGGTCACTGTAAGGGCGCATTTATATGACAAGGAATCCCACCGCGTTGCGCCCGCGCGGCGATCGCGCGGCGGCCGCGCGTGCGCCTCGCTCGAATCACTCGAAAAACTAATGTAAACTCTATTGACTAAGCCATAATGTTTAATTCTTCGCAACGCTCCAACCACGCGGCGACTGCGCCATCGTGTAAAAGCGAGCACGGCCGCCGCGCGGCGGCCGCGCGGTTAGTTACATAGAATTTCAACGTTAAGTCCTAGTTAATAAGACATACATTTGCTATGACTGAAAAATTTCGTGCAGCCGCCGCGTGGCCGCCGCGCGGCGGCTGCACGAAATTTTTCGCGTCGTCTAACCGCAGCCTAAACCTGTAAGGCCCACTTGCACAGGACCTTATTACAAAACGTATTCTACATTTAAACTAGGTTTATCTTGACTAGTTGGTATGGGTTAGCATAGTTGGTTTGCTAACTAACTAATCGTTAAAAACTTACCTTAAAATTAAAATACACCTAAATATATAAAACTCAAAGGTGACTGACTGACATAGTGATCTATCAACGCGCAGCCCAAACCACTGGAGGGATCGGAATGAACTTTGGCATGCAGGTAGGTGTTATGACGTAGGCATCCGCTAAGAAAGGATTTTGATAAATTCTACCCCCAAGGTAGGTGATGAAAGTTTGTATGAAACTTTGTCAATTTTAAACGTTCACGCGGGCGGAGCCGCGAGCAAAAGCTAATTTTGTAACAAGGCCCAATATGTTAAAGAAATGTCAAATTGTATAACTTTAACTTAACTTAACCAGTTTAGTGGATAAAACCGATTTAAGTTCGCAGTACAAGTAGTTAGTGGGCTTAAGTGGTAGTTGTTTACATTTCTAGTAGAAGGCTGGCGATTACACTTTGGATCAATCATTTATTGACGAAATATAGGTTATAGTCATTCTGGATACATAATTTCTCTAAACAACACTGTTGTGGGAATTTCAATTTTAAAATAAATATAATTCACCCCAAAAAGTTGCACACATACTTCTGACCCCACACTAGGTTAATCTGTATCGTGGGTATCAGGAACTACGAGAGACTTGCAGTCCCACAACACCACAACCCGGTACAAATATCTGTAGATAACACAAACATTTATCTCGGTGCACAAATAAAACCCACGTACTCTCGCTTCGCAACCGACTACTCGCCCACTGCACAACGGAGGTTGTCGTCTATGGTGTCTATATTATAATCATATAAAAATCATACCAATTTGGCATCAAGGGATTTTAATGAATAACTAAGTGGGCGGTTTATAAGAAACTACTGGGCATGGCGAGACTTATTTTATGTCTCGGGGTGACGAGCGCAATCCAGTGTCATACAGCTTTGTAATTCAGTTTTGTGTGGAGTGCCTGTTTATGGATAGGTGACGCTTATTAGGCGTGCAACATGCTCGTTTCGTTACGGCAGCTAATAAAAAAAAAATTGTTGAAGCAATTGAAGATGTACATTTTATTCAAAAGTAAATCATAGATTGTTTACATACACAGTGTGTGTGTGCGTGTGTGAGTCAATAACAAATTATAAATAGGACAGCGGATGTGGCCGGCAGTCGGCAGAAATAGAGGAATTATGTCATTGGGACGGTGGCACATTCCACCATCTCAAGGTTCATGCTTTCGCTCATATTGTCATCATAACATATCATAAGCTCGCGCCTTTATCCACAATGGAGTAAGCACAGGTGCAACTAGAGCTGCACCCATGTTTCGTACAGGGTATTTAAATCCCATAATGGGCGAACATTTCTAGCAGCCTGTATGCTTTGATCGCCGATGGCTATACATCTAATATCGTGTATAGAGAAGCATTGCTGTAAAGCATTACGCGGACGAAGTCGCGGGCATAGCTAGTTTCCAGTTAAAAAATTAGTAACTGTCGCAACCCCTATAAGCTAAAATCACAAGGTGGTAGGTCCCTCGTATGTGAGATTATCTATTTCTGCTGTTAACAGTGTGTAAGCACTGTTGTGTTTCAGTTTGAAGGACATTGAAGCCAGTGAAATTACTGGCCATTATGAGACTTAACATCTTATGTCTCGGGGTGGCGTGCGCAGTTCAGTGCTGTGCAGTGCTTTCTAATTCAAAGTTCTCTGCGGTGTTGCTTCTGTTTATGGGCAGGCGTGGCACTTACCATCAGGCGAGAGCTTGGCTCGTCTTGTCATTCAAATAAATAAAAAACAAAAATAAAAATCAGATTCAGAAAGATTAGGAATAGGTTTATATATCCTACTAATATTATAAACGCGAAAGTTTGTAAGTATGGATGGATGTATGTTTGTTACTCTTTCACGTAAAAACTACTGAATCGATTTTAATGAAACTTTATAATAATATAGCTTATACATCAGAATAAGACATAGGCTACTTTTTATCCCGGGAAAAGCAGATCACGCGGGCGGAGCCGCGAGCAAAAGCTAGTATTTAATATTTTAGATTTATGCCACAAATATATCCAGGTGCACCGTCAGTTGTCATTTCATACGTAATTCAGCAGACACCCATTCATTCCGCCTGGTGGCAGACGTACGTTTCTTTAAATATAGCCACACGAGCCCGATCGAAACTTATTAATATCAGTTATTTAGTATTTCACCACATGCATTGGCGTTCTGCTTTCAAATGTTTTAATGAGTGGTAGAGCCACGCTGTATACAGTTTTGTGTACAGCATGAATGGGCTGGCTCGACCGGGTCGTTACCACTGTCTCATAGAGAACCGACGTAAATTAGCGGCTTGCTGCTGCGTTTCGTACGGTGAAGGATAACCGGAGGCCCAAATCTCCCTCCCCTTTCCAATTCCTTAATTATACCTTCCCTTTAAGGTCGGCAAAGCGCCTATGATTCTTCTAGTATTGAGTACATGAGTGATAGAGATCACTTAGCATCACGTGACCCACTTGCTCGCTTGTTGGTATATGGTATAAAAAATGATATAATAATTTTTTTCCGCGGTTTTGCCCGCGTAAAGGATTTTACGATCATGTTCTCGGGACAGTTAGACTAGGTGCCATGCAGTGCTTTGTGATTCTAAGTTCTGTATAGTGTTGCTTCTGTTTATGGCAGGCGTGGCGCTTAGCATCAGGCAAGCGCCTTGCTGGTCTCGTCATTAAATAAAAAAAAAACACCACTTACCCTTGCCCTTTTGCCCCCATTTTCATAAAAATACTAGTTTTTAAATATACTTGGTAGACTTTAACCAACCAAAGGAAATGTACAATCTTAGAACATTTTTCCCGCCATAAACTAAATCTCCGCTCAACGCCAATGCAAAACGAAGTTAGCGCCGGCGGATTATTTCCGGTAAATCACTGAGGCGTTCTACTTCCATAAAATAGATTTAACCTCGATTGCTGATTATTACTGAATTCAAATCATTTATTCTGTAAATTGGATCCTAAATTCTCCTATATTTGTTTACGTGTAATGCCTTATAAACAATTATCTATATCCGTCTATTATATGTTAATATTTATTTAAACTAGATTATATTATCATTTTCATCGGCATTTCGTGGCTAGCCATGAGAAGAAATGCCGAACCAAACTCATGGGTTATGGCCTCTTTTAAATCCAGATATTGCTTTTCCAGAATTATGGGAGTGTAATATACGGAAATTCCTGGATTAGCTTTTTGAGGAAATATCCCTGAGTATACCCGATATATAGTATACGACACTCGCACTCATATATAAGAAAGAAAATTAAAAATAATATGTATTTTTCTTAAAAAATATTTAAAACGTCAACGTTATCTTAAATACTAATAATAATTTTATTCTGGCTTTCTCCTATTTAAGGGGTCAAAAGGGGACGAAGAGGCTAAAGGTCCCTCATTAGATAAGAAATACTTACCACAACTGGACATAGGTCTCCCATTTCACAGTGGCTTGCAATATACCTTGCCGCCAAGCAACAATAGCACTGTTGTGTTTCGGTTTGAAGGACATTGAAGCCAAATTACTGGGCGGTGAAAAGCGGTGGTACTAACCCAGACGACCTCTCGCATACGAGGGACCTTGTAAAACACGAAGTCTCAAGCAAAATCAACTAACTACAATATAATTTTTGTCATAGGTGACATGGTACCGGAACGAACGTCGGCTGCTGGAAGCGGAGCGGGTGTCGCTGGCTCGCGACGGCAACTTCTGGTGCGCGGACGTGGCCGCGGTCAGCGTCGACGATGCTGGGCGCTGGACGTGCACCGCGGAGAATGTAGGCGGCCGCGCCAGCTGCTCTGCACATCTGAACGTGCTTGGTACAGTGCCGGATTTATATTTTTTATGAGCGTAGGCCACTTTATTTCCTCCGCCCCGTGTAAATGGTTTATATATGTAAGTTTCTAAAATACTTAATAATTTTCCATTTGTTTGTATTATGGAAGAAAGAAGTTAAATAAACGAATGAGTTAGAAAGTTATTAATAAAATTATTAATTAATTAGTACTTTTATACTTAAATCGAATGAGCGACCTCTGAAATTTGCCGCCCCTAAGAGGCTGCCGCCCATAGGCCGCGGCCTATACGGCCTATTTACAAATTCAGGACTGGCTTGGTATGACAGATTTTCGCCAGATTCAGATGGAGAGTTTATTGAACGTCATAGACGCTAATACAAGACTCTTATTTACGAGGCCGCGACATACAGTATGAAAAAAGATTCGTGTGACGGCGACTCGTATATGTCACTAGTCTGTTAATACTCGCCTATGTCATACCATACACTCTGCATCTAAATGGGACTTATAACTCTATTCCAGTGTTTCCCAACGTGTTCCCACAGTGGGGCAATTAAATATTTAAGGGGGGCAATTTAAAAATGGACTCGACACGACTTTAACCCTTTCGCTTTGGCTTATTTAATTAATTGGCATGGCCTAAAAAAGGTTGGGAAACACTGATCTAATCTAACGCACAGCAATGCTACGGTCTCGATTTGATTGCATGTTGATTTTATTAGCCTTTAGGAAACGGTGTGTATAATAAGTGCTGTCTCCGCCTGCAGTGCCGAAGGCTTACAAGCGCCCCGAGTTCGTGGAGGAGTTGCGCGCGCTTCTCACAGAGCTGGGGACCGTCTCCCTGGAGTGCAAGGTGGTCGGGGTGCCCACACCCGTGCTGCGCTGGTTCAAGGTAACATCATCAACAGTATAGAGGCTATCCCGCCCACACACCCGCCACTGTAACTCCTGTGCACCAGGATCAACAGTGGCACGCATTTTTGTCGACACCGAGCAGTGAAGCTCGGCGAGTCTCTGGGAATGCCTAAATGTCTTTGTCCCGCAACGAAATTAATCAGAAGGTTAGGGAGGAGTTGGAAATATTAATTGTCCATCAATAGTATGCTGATGGTTGTATAGCGAACTTGACTGATTTTAATTTGACAGGACAAATGACCGATGACAGACAACAAAAACAACCGAAACAAAATTCTTTATAAAATTATACATTCCAAATTATTTCTCTGAACTAAACATGATAGCTTAGTATATATGGATGCAAATACGCAAATTTCAACCCACATCAAGTTAAAATTGTGATTTGATTGTATTTTGCTAAATTCATTAGATTTAAGTTGGTCAAAATCCATATTGTTTAAAAATCTGCAATGAGACATTCGTCATGTACGATTATGCAAACTTGAACTTTGAATGAATGTTAATGAATTTAGCAACTCAACATTTTTAATTGATGTGGGTTGCAATGTTATTGCATATTTGCATCCATATGCGACAGTGATTAGCGAAGCGTGCACACAGGTTTCACGTATTAATCCATGTACAACATAACTTTGTTATGAGACGTAACACGTGCCGCCGCGCCGCGCACCGTCGACCTTACAGCTCGTTCACTTTCATCAACAACATCCTAGACTACTGTGATTGACTAACTTATGCAACCATAGCAGGGTTGTCAGAATGTACAGAATATAAAGTGTGGTCATTTGGATGCAAATATGCAATAACATTTCAACTCATGTCAAGTTAAAATTGAGATATAGATTTTATTTTGCTAAATTTATTACATTTAAGTAAGTTAAATTCCGTATTTGATAAAAAAAAATCATAAATGATAAAATTCCCATGTACGATTATGCAAAATATAACCGACATTATTAATTTAATGGATTTAGCAAAATAAAATTAATATCTCATTTTTCACTTGATGTGGGCGTTACCTACACCTGTCAGTGAGTGTTTTACAGGATTTAATCAGAAAATCATAATTATTTTACTCATAATTATTATTATGTATATAATTCTTCACAATCCGAAGAGGGTAGAAGCACATCGAGGGGCCTGCTATGACCTTGACTAAAGTGACTCTGAACCTAACTGTTAAGGCATGTTGAGGCGCCACGCTTGCCCATAAAGAAAAGCAACACCACACCAAACTTTGCATTACAAAGCATGCCACTGCGTCCATTACCCTGATATATATTGTAATTTAAATATTTATTTATTATCTGCACTGGCTGCAAGCCCTACCTGCAACTACGTGTTGCTTTCGTGTAAACAGCGCTCTTCAGTAACTCTGTACTGTTGAAGGTCACATGTGGGACCACGACGCTGCAAAGCAATTCATATTTGCATTACCACGAATACTCGTTGGATTTTGAAAACTATGGACGAGATTTGAACTTAATATTTTTCTAAGGGAGGATAAATCACCGTAATTTATTTTTTACCGAGCACGGCAAGTGACTCCGCTACTCTGATGGTAAGCGTAGTGCAGCCTAAAAAACTAGCGACCACCGACAAACAATGAGTTTATAGGTGGTCACTAGAATCATGCCGGCCTGTATAAATGCTTCTTCCCTCTTCGGAGTGGGTAGAAGCAAATCAAGGACTTGCGACAGGCCAGGCGGATGACCGATACAGGCACTGGGATACAAGGATGTACCCCTATACTCGCCCCAACCAACCATCAAATCATGTCGCAAGCCTCTCGGGAGAACCGGATATACACTGGCTGATCCTAGAACGCGATCCACACAAGGTGTATGGGTCACTATGGCAGGTTTTAACACCATGTGTACGGTGGTCGCTATCCGTGAGGATATGAATACCCTACTACCAGCATGCAGTTCTAGTAAATGTGATACTGTAGGACGAAGTAAAGTATTGCAGGAGCGAGGTGGCCTATTACATTATGTTGAAGCGGGTATAAATAAAATAATAATAGAATAGCCTACCACTAGCAAAATCTATTTTATAGATCGAAGCGTCCTGATAAGCGGATGAGTGGGATTGCCGGAGGCTTAAATCTTCTCAATCTCTATTCCTTTCCTTATAGGTCGGTAATGCCTCCATGGATCTCTGGTATTTAGGTAAATGTTGATGGAACAGTATGTGCCTGATAGTTTTTGTAACAGGCTTGGCGCTTACCACCACCACGAGCGCCTTACTCGTCTCGTCATTCAATCAAATAAAAAAGGCCATAAAACGCACTTAAGTTAAATCCATTCTACAATGGGATCCAGAGCTGACAGGACACGGTCGACGTCTCACCACAGTATTGCCTTTTTGATCTATCGAACTATTAAAGTTATGTTGTTTCTACTGTTTACTTACCATTAGACAAACGATTAGCTCTTATTTAAGCTAATAAAAATAACAAAGCGTCTCGAGTGTGTAGTGCCCGTGTCTTTTTTATGGATTAGGGGGCAACTGAGTAAGTGGGTCACCTGATGTTAAGTAATCACCACCGCACACTTACAACAAGAGAGGAATCATCAGTGCGTTACCTGCTTTTGAGGAAAGAGAAGGCTCTTTTCTTGAGTATCTGAATCGTATCTGTCGGGAAATACTGTAGGTGCAACCAGATTACACAAAGTCGCTGTATGGGGAAGAAAACTCCGAGTGGAGCGCACTGTTGTAATGCCATCCATCCAGATGATAAGGATGTAATCCCAACTTCTGCCGCGTTGTGCAGTGATGAAACCCGTGCCGAACCGCACGACTTCTCAGTACGATTTTTAAACTGTGTTAACGAACTGAGAAAATATAGTTAGAAGCGTTTTCCAGGAGAATACTCAAACAATATTAATTGTTAAATAGAGAATAAACAGAGGTGATATTTTGCGCAAGTTTTGAATGTATAACATAAAATGATTATGAACTAAGCAGTCGAAACTGCACGAATATCGTTTAAATGTCAAGTTTGTTTGAGAAACTTATTGATCTGTTAGTATTAACCTTAATAATCCTACAGAATTGGATGAAAACACAAGAACAATTCAACCCATATCAAGTTAAAATTGAGATATTGATTTATAATAACAATTAATATCAAATATCATCTTATGTCTCGGAGTGACGAGGGCAGTTCAGTGCTTTGTAATTCAAAGTTTTGTGTGATGTTGCTTTTGTTTATGGACAGGCGATGTGGCGTGGCGCCTTCCTCGTCTCGTCATTCAATCAAATATAAAAATTAACAATTCTGGACTATACCAAAATAAAATTATTGTAAAATTAATAGATAAATAAATAGATTTACTGAAACCGCCATTAGTTGATATTGATTTGTATACTTATGTTTCTTTTATTTTTTTACTGACTTACAAGCGCTATTTTAATTGCCTACATGATTAATAAACTATTTACCTAATTTCATTTCAATGGGGTTTAGTAAAGGGTATGTAATACGTGGTAGGGGCTTTGTAGAAATAGAACTTATTACATGCGGTTCGTAATATTAATTGAAGTTATGCTAGCCTAGAACAAAGTTTGTGAGGCAGTTACATTATGTTACATACGTGTGTATTTACACAAAATGGTGTTTGCATCAAAAATAGCTTTATATATACTTTATAATATATTTGGATGCAAATATGCAATTTCAACCTAAATTAAATAAAAATTGATATATTAATTGAAATAAAACTAATTTAAACCAAATTAAGAAATCATTGAGATATTAAATTTATTTTGCTAAATTCATTAACTTAAGTCAAAAATGTAAAGTTCTATTTTGCATCGTACATGGCGAAATGTTACATTGATGAGTTTTATTAAATACGGAATTTAAGCTACGTAAATTGAATGAATTTAGCAAAATAAAGTAAATGTCTTAATTTTTACTTGATGTGGTCGAAATGTTATTGCGTATTTGCATCCATTTGTCCCAACTTCTTTTTTTTAACAGCTGATGGGAAGACAAATTATTTCTTTCTTTCTTCCTTTTATATACATCGATGGAAATTGATCACTTTTGACAGCCTCCGTGGCGCAGCGGGCGAGTAGCCGGCTGTGAAGCGAGAGGCCGCGGGTTGGATCCCCGCACCGAGATAAATGTTTGTGTGATCCACAAATGTTTGTCTCGGGGTCTGGGTGTTGTGAGACCGAAAGTCTCTGATAGTTCCTGATACCCACGACACAAGACTTGTATCTTACTGTGGGGTCAGGACTGTGTGTGAGACTGTTGGGTGTATTTATTTATTTACTTGCCACTAAGTGAACCTTTTGCACATTTGTATAAAAACGATGTCCACATGCCGATTCTGTTCATTCAGGACAGTCGCGAGATCAAAGCTGGTGATGTGTTCGCGCTGACGGCCAACGCCGAGGACCCGACCTCTCTCGGCACCTACACCTGTGAGGCAGTGAATTGCATGGGCCGCGCGTATTCATCATCGAAGGTGCACGTCGTCGGCCGAGCCAGTAGGGAAGGATCCACTAGGCCTGTGGCAAGGTATTTATCATTCCAAACAACTGAACCATGTTATAGAGTTTACGATGTCTATCTACCTTTCAACCTTCAATTGTATCTGGTAGCCGGTTGAGATTTTCACAAAATATGTCAGTATGGCGGATTTCTCAACCAAAGATTGAACAATTACGGTGTGTGTATGGAATCGTCGATGCTCGTCTCTGACTCCCACTTGGCTGGCTATTTAACTCAATACTTCAATTCGCTTTATGGTACCATCCACGCCTGCCCGTAGCAACTATACTACCCAAACATTTTGAATTACTAAGTGTTCATTAGCACTGAGACTATAAATCTTCAGGAATGCCCAGATATTTTATTTGGATTCAGCTGCAACATAACTGGGCTTACAAACGGCTTGGTGGTAGAAATGGATAAAGTGGTGGTACCTACTCCGGCGGAATATTCCGTGGGAGAATCTCAACTGAAGACCTACGTAATAGCAACGTTTGTTTTGTTTTGCAGTGGCATAACAGGTGAGCCACCACCGATTTTCACACGCGAGCTGGAAGATCAGTTCGCGAGGATTTGTGAGCCACTGACCCTCAGCTGCCAGGTGGTGGTGCCGCCGTGGCCGCGCTCCGTCGTCTGGTATAACAAGGAAGGGAAAGTCGAGCCCAGTGAGAGGTAATATCTTCCATTTATTTCTTCTAACTGAATCACACAAATCTGATCTTCAAGGGTGGGTGAAAGGTTCCAATGGAACTTTATTACAGAGCTTATGCCGTCTGTCTGTCCAACTGCTCTATCCTTTAAACCTTAGTAGGTAGCTGGCTAGAATTTTCACAGAATATGTGTTATTGTAACAAATTTAACAATTAATAAGATAATAAGTAATAATATAAGAGTTTGGGTACGGAAGTTTTGCTGCACAAGTCCGACTCGTTCTTTTTCAAAATACCTTATTCCTAAAAGAATCTTGTGTGGGTAGAGCAAAGGAATGGAGTGCCTAGCCAGCTAAATAACAACCCGTTATATTACCACAATGGTCGAGCCGTCCAATATATGCTGTGGACAAATCTGGTTACAGCGCGAGTTATAAAAGTCCTAATATATTTTCTGTATGTAGATACCATGTACTGGAAGACGGCGTGGGCGGGTACATGCTGGAGATCCCGAGTGCCGAGTGGGCTGACGAGGGGGAATGGAAGTGCGTGGCCACCAGCAGCGGGGGGCGGGTCGGCATCTCCACGTGCATCGTGTCTATGGACGGTGAGATGGCTGGATCCGAGTAAATTGTCGGAGTTTTGGCGGGAATTCTGACAGTGCAGTTCACTTATTTTAATTTACTTTATAAACTAGTTTAGAGTTGTGTTTGTTGTATAAAAGTGATGTGGATTTGTTCAATAAACATTGACGGTGATGAACAGTATATGGAAACATTGAAATAAGTGAATTAAGCATCGTACTGAAAGGAGTTAACACCAAAACTCCGGCAAGACCTTGAAATCGACCGCACTCATGTTTCATCGTTCTTGTAAAAATAACTTGAGAATAAATTATACTTGACACTGGCAAAATGCATAATAATGCGAAAGCCATAAATAAAAAAGAAGAAGAAGAGTAAATTGTCGATGATACTAAAAAAAATACAAAAGAAATTGTAAATCATTATCAGCAACAGCCCCGGGTGGAATAGAAACTGAATCATATTGTAAATGGGTTAAAAGACTAAATAATAGAACTTTAAGCCAATTGTTTACCTTACTTACTTTGTTAATGGGCAATAACTATAGGTTAATTATTTTTTTTCCATAGTACCGAAAAACTACAGAAAACCACGATTTATGGAGAATCTGCAAGCTGTCCTGACTGAAGAAGGATTGGTCTCCTTCGAATGTAAGGTGGTCGGCTTTCCCACTCCAGTACTCAGCTGGTTTAAAGACGGCCAGGAGTTGAAGCCTGGAGACGTGTACCAGCTCACAGGCACCAACTCTCTGGGCTCTTACTGTTGTATAGCCAGGAACTGTATGGGCCAGGCCAGCAGCTCCGCAGAACTCACCGTGGAAGACATTCAAAATCAACTAAATGAAGAAGAAAAGCTGCAGCTGTTCTCCAAAAACCAAGCACCCAAATTCGTTCAAGGATTGAAGAGTGTCGAATCGAAAATCGATGAGCCGTTCCGTTTTATTGTCAAAGGTATGTATTTACGTGAAACGCAATTTATGATTACCGAAGTGATAAATAACTGATGATAGTTTTTTATGACATCGTAAATAAATACTTTATTCTTGGTACAGATATGTTATATATTAATACCAAAATTCGTTTATTTTCAGTTGCCATTCCGCCTGAACCGTCAGTACTGTGGTACCGGGATGACCAACCAGTCGACGAGTCCACTCGTTGCCATCTCGGAAAGGAAGAGCGTGGCTTGTTCTTCCTCGATATTCAAAACCTCGAGTTCCTCGATCAGGCCGAGTGGAAGTGCGTTGCCATGAACGACTTTGGACACAGCGTTACCTCGTGTTTCCTCAAACTCGTCATACCAAGACATTACAAAAAGCCACGATTTCTCGAAAACCTTCAAGCCATTCTATCAGATGAAGGCGCAGTAAACCTTGAGTGTAAAGTTATAGGTGTACCCCAACCAGTCCTCAAGTGGTACAAAGACGGAGAAGAACTTAAACCTGGAGATATACACAGGATAATATCAGGTCAAGACGGTACTTGCTGTCTCGGCACTTATACTTGCGAAGCGTCCAACTGTATGGGTGTGGCGGCGAGTTCCGCTTCATTACTCGGTTTCGAAGATTCTATGAAAGCGAAGGAGAAAAAGAAGGCAGAAGAACAAGCTCTGCAAAGAAATCTATCTCTAAGTACTATACATGAAGAGAGGACTTCTCAAATGTATGACACGCCAGTAGGAGACATTACCCTTGACGATAAAGGAGAGATCTCTTTCTCGTTCGACGGCAAAGAGGTTTCTGTGTCTCTTTACGAAACTCCTGATTTGACTGAAGAAGAAGCATTGCAAATTGTTGAAATGTACGCGGACCAATTATCCGAAAATGTTACCGAACATAATGTGGTGGAATTGCCACCTTTAAGGTTCGTTAAGGAAACCTCCACATCAGGAAATTTATTAATGGAAGCAATAATCATTGACGTATCTCCTGAATATTTCACGTCACCGGAAGAAGATTTACGGACAGAAGCGGATGTCGAAGATATATCTATAGCAGATGAAAATGGCCCTCCCCAATTGTCTTTAGACCAAGATGTTGACATTGCTGGCGAAGACTATCTTGAAAAGACAATGGCCCTGCTATCCGAAGAAAGAGTTGATTCGTCATTGAAATTAATAAGAAAAAAATCTGACTCACAGAGAAGTGTGGAGGATTTTTTCAGTTTGTCACGAGAGCAGTCGTTATCCGAAGAGAAGAAGGACGATGACACTCAAGCTTTATCGGAAAGTGAACTGCACAGTTTTGCTAGCGCTCATAGCTTAAGTAAACCAAAATCAAAATCTTCGAAACCATCCGCTGAAGATGGACAGGAGTCTTCAGAACCAACTAAGACTATACTGTTCAAAGATGAAGTTCAAAAGAGTGTGGAAGTTGGGGTAGAACCAGTTGCTGAAACACCAAAACGCGAAGGGCGCCCCAGTCGAAGTTCACGACGGTCCAGTTCAAGTAGTGAGAAGTCACAAAGTCGATCTAAAGAAGAACCAGTAAGAGTAAAAGCGGAAATGAAGACTGAAATGGAAACTCCTAAGAAACCCTCGATATCAGTTGAAGAATTCAAAACCAAAATGTCTCATGTTAGCTCATCTCTAACAAAAGTAATAAATGATGTTCAACTCATAGAAAGGGATATTATCTTAAAGTCAGAGTTAATGTCATCTGCTGCTACTGCATCCAGAAGTTTAGAGATAATAAGCAGTTTAATAACACCTCTATCCGAAATACACAGTATAACTGATGCGGCTAAGGAGTCTGCCTTGGAATCCAAGGAAATGAGTAGTATGTTGTTTAATAGTCTACCTCAATCATTAAAGAGTCTTCACCAGTCTCTCACAATTGTAGAAAAATGTATAGACATGGAAAGTGACAATAGGACTTTAGTGAAAAAAACATGTGTTTCATTTATTGAGACCTGTGGTGCCGAAATTCAAAAGTTAACATCAGAAATAAAATCTATCACAAAAACCAACTATCTAATCACTGACAGTAAAGTATTATCTGATATTGACTTTCTTCTTAGTGAAATGTCAACGGTGATAAAAATTTCCGCCGATACTATAAAAGCTAGGAACTTGTTAAGTGAAGCTAGTGAAATTAAAATTGAAGAACCTTCGGTTCAGACAAAGCATTTAAGGGATACGCAAAAAGCAGTATTTGAGCTTAGGAGTCCTCTTAACTCTTTGCTTCATATTGTCGAGAGTGCAGACAGCGGTAAAATTGTCGAAGTATCCAAAACAAAAAGTAGTAATGTCATACTTAACCATATGTCTGCTTCTATTCAACAGTTACAAACTTCTTTGGAGCAAATAGAATCACTCTCAGTAAAAGAATCTACATTGCCATCGTTACAAAAATATAATACAGAAATTATAGAAACTGTAGTGGGATCTATTTTAAAATTAAGAAGTTCATTCGAACAGTTATCTATGGATACGAAAGTAGACGATAAAACAGCATTAAAAGAATCTTTAAAATCCATTAAAGAAAATCTTAACGAAATCTCTTTGCAAATAGGGACAATTGAAAGAACTGTTGGCACATTCGATGTATTGCAGAGTGATAATAAATTGGATGTGCTCCAAAAGATGGCCCAAATTTTGATCACGTTAGAAAACAGTCTGCCAAGATTAGAAACAATGCCAGAAGTTAAAACATATATGGAGTCATTTCATAAAAATTTAACAAAAGTGCTAGAAAACGTAATAGAGAGCAACGAAGCAAAGAAATACTTTGCCTTAATGGAAATATGCGATTCTGTTAATATAATGAACAGTTCTATCAAAGACATAGACACGGAAAATGTGCTACCTCTTGCAAGTCTTAGTAATACTTTAATTATTATCAAAGAAAGCTTTGTAAATAATGTTTTTGAATCCGAACTTAATTGTACTATACTTACAAATATAACAGATGTGTTGGTGGGTATACAAGAAGCTATAAATAAGGCTGAAGAACTTAGTTCTCAAGTAGACTCAGAACATGTTCAAGATTTCACTGCTCAGGTATTTGATGCTACGAGAGCAATTGTAGTTGTAGAACACATAGATCAAACGATAGCAGCTATAAATACTTTGAGAATAATCGAAACAACTACTGAAGCTAAAAGCAGTTTCGCTCCAGTTCTCGAAAACATTTGTCCTGTTTTAGAGGACCTAAGGAAATATATTGCATCGACAGGAACCGGAGGAGTAGAACTCGATGAACGTATTTCAGATATATCTGAGGCGTCATTTGCAGAAACTCTTGCGACACCACTTTGTGAACTAAATCAAAATCTTATTGTTCTGAATACAACTATAGTCGAAAATATTGAAAGCTTAAAAGAGAATAATGTAATATCAGCAGTTGCGGAACCTTTACACGAATTACAGAGAACTTTAGAAGTTATACAACAAGAAGTAATATCGCAATATGGTGAAGATTTGACACCATATGAGATCAGTGTAAATATGGCCAGTGCTGTACAAAATCTCCAAAATTGTATATTAATAATTCAGGAACAAGCAGGCGTTGAAGGTGTAGACGAAATGTCAACGCTTGAGGATATCTCCGGTATTAAAACGACGGCCGAAACGATACCTTCTGATCGATTGATTCTTCCTACGGCTGCAGAAACAACAATAGAACAAACTTTGGAGCCATTTAGTGAAGATGTTCAAAAATCTGCTGTGGCTCGAGCTTTAATTACTCTGAATGAGCATGTTGCTATACTACAAAACCCTGAAATTCTTGATGCACTAGACACTCTGTCTGAAGTCAGCGATTATTCGAGTCTTAAACCAGTCGCTATTGGACTAGGCGAACTGCACTCAGGTATTCAGGAAATACTTCATCCAATTATCATGGAAGGATCAAGTGATATATCAAACTTAACTAACATATCAAAACTAGTGACCATTGCGGAGCCATTGCATGAGCTCCAACAGAGTCTTTCCGTATTAGAAATGAATAACATTCCACTTTACGAAAATATTTTAGAATTGCCGACGGAAAAACTACATTCCGTAATCGAAAAGATAACAGATTTTAAGGAATATTTGGGCAAATGTGTGCAGGCGATATTCCCAGCTTTAGAGCTGACAAACCAGTCTATTGAAGTATCAAACAAAGTCGGCACTTTAAGGGAAGTTTGTGAGCATTTAAAAGACATTATCGTAGTGACTAAAGATCGCTCTGGCGAGGTATCAGCTTCTAAGGAAGTAGAAGCTTTAGAAGAAGTGGTGGATAACCTAATTGAAGCAACCGATCCTTCGACAGGAATTAAAATCGAACAAGTTAAAGCCATAACCCAAGAACTATTTGAAAAAGTGCTTGAAGTTCAAGAGGAACTGATTCAGTTCATTCCACAGTCACCTGATAGGCTAGCGAGAGAAGCGAAATTAATAGATGGTATGGATGAAGTGGAAAGAAACATTGCGGTTCTTCAAGAATATGACTTCGTTGACTTATCTCGAGCTTCTGATATGACGTCGTGCACCTCTCCTCAATTGGCAATAGAGATGGAATCTGATTCTCTTATGCAGATAGATAACTTAGCTGCAAACGCTGTAAATGTAATCCAGGATTCCAGTCCAGAAATGCCAATAGCTGATTTGATGATGGTTGAAGACTTCTTCAAGACATGCAGGAATGAATTTACTATACTACGTTGCCTTATATCTAAAACCTCTAGTTATAAAAAAGTAGTAAGGCTTTTGCAAGAGTTTTGTACCTTACAGACGACTGTCGTTGAATTCAAAGCTAAGAGATGCCAGTTAAACTTATCAGACGACATTAACGGATGTTTGACATCGTTCTTAACACTCGCAGAGGAATGCCTTAATAATGTTCAAAATTCTTTAGTTAAGACGGTTAATTTACATTCAGAGTTTTTATTTAAAGAACCCACTGCGAAACTTAATAACTCGGTTGAAATGTTAAATAAATTAGTTGTCGAACAAAAAGACAAAAATCTTGCTGAACTTATTACAAAATTTGTTGATGTTGTCGAAGTAATAAAACCTTTTATGGAGAATATACAAACATATGTTATTAGTGAATTGCAACAATTGACAGTAGTCCAAACAAATGAAGAAAATCTTTTAACTAAAGCTATGGAACAGTTTACAGAATATATTGAAGAACAAACTAATATAGAAACTAGTGCAACAGTAAGTAAGACGTTGAAAGAAGTATTGAAATGTATACAAAAACACCAAGATTTCAGAGATGCAACAGCTACAGGAAAAGTTTTAATAATCCTTGAGTGTCTCTCCAATTGTGCTGGTATATTACAAGAAAGAATTCTAAGCTACAAACAAATAGAAGTTCCTGAACATAGAGTCCAAGAGTGTACGCTTAAAGAAGTGTTGAATGAGATGCTCGAACCTCTTCAAGTCCTCCATAGTCAATTGTTGGGTGTTCAAGAGCAGGTCTTATCTGGAGTCCAAGATTCAATTTCAATTGATATCGACTCTACTGAATCTCTTGTGAAGACTATGACGGAAATTCACAAAGATATTATTGAAAAGATAGATTCTGAGGATACGCTGATCACAAATGAGGATTTGTCACTCATAATGGAAGTCGACAAAGAAATTCATTCGGTACAAAATACTATTAAATTGGTTGATAGTGTTACGCAACAAGCTACGCAAGCTGTTGCGGAGATAGTAAAACCAATTGACGATATTGAAAAATCGCTACAGGAAATCATTTCATCAGATAAGTTGGCTATCGAGAATAAGGAAAAACTTCCAAAAGGTGAGTAAAATTTTGTTACTGTTTTCGTTTATTTACTTACAGGAAATAAAATACTACTATTATGTTGAGGTCTCGGGTACGATCCCCGCGTCGAGTAAAAGTGATATTGAGTTGTCTGGAATTGTGTCCCCCTATCACATCATGGGATAGAGATACGCTCGGCAAAATGTGGGTGTACTGTTTACACCTCTGCCTACCCCTTCGGAGATTACAGGCGCACTCATGTATTCAAAAGTATATTTCAAAACTTAATGGAAAGTACATTTCACGAATATTACCAATATATCGAACTGTAGCATATAAATCCCTTATATATAATTAGTTAATTTTTTGCATCGTGTCTCCGCGAAATGAGCAAGGCAGTATCTGGGTAGAATTATTGTTCTATTGAACCTGCTTGGTACGGGCTAAGGGATGCTAACTTTTTAATACTGTCTCAAAAACTAGTCTCAAATAGATTTCAAATGGGCGAACGTTATTAGAAAGATGAGATGCTAGTGGGGAACTTAATCATTCAGTATACAGTTATATAGCGACCACAGTACACATGGTAAAAACCTATTACAGTGGCTCATTTAAGCGAGTTGCGTTCCTCGGTCAGTCATGTATATCCAGTAATTTAAGGCCGACATAATTCTGCGTACTGTCGAGGCACGCAATGTCTCTTCACGATCGAAACTTTGGACTGTCAGGAACTTAATATCAGGTTTAGTAAGTCACTTTGCCATGCCAGGATCAATTAAGACCGATACTTTACATGTCTGATTATGTTTCTGACTGCGTCATATTGTGATTACTGGATGGAATTCACTTCAGAATTAGCCTGATATGTACACCATAGTGTGATTAGGTAGTCGGAAGCAAAATCAGACGTCTAATACCGGTTGTTACTATATACTAGATACAGAAAACAGGCATACAATGTTACTCCCACGTCCCGTTGTTTAAATGAGAATGATACAAGATAATAGAGTTGTCATTCATACATTATTGTCATAAACAATTTACACAAAATCTATTTTTGGAAGAAACTTTTTCGCAACTCGCATTCACACTATTACTCTGGTATGTCTGATGGTGCTGTAACAATTTCAATCTTACGTTATTTACTCTCATTATATACGATTCACTTAGTCATAATAACCTAAACTTGTAAAAAATCATTCATCCTTATTGACCCAATAAGGATCAGGATATCAACTGCGAGCTGCCAAATGTTCTCGAGGTTATGGCCCTGACTGGGCTGCGAGTTGGTAAGCATACTTACATAATCCTATGCATAGCGATACTCATTTCTATCGTGCTCATTTCGAGGAGACATTTTATCATATAGTCCCTGCTCAACTGAGATCCGTGGCTCTATATGGATCATATACTATTTGTAAAAAATGAATACAAACATTTAATAGAAGGTAAAAATTGACGATTGGATTTGAAAATAAGGTTATGTTTGAAGTACATACTAACAATTTTTTTTTTGTAGATATAAATTCAAATATTGATTCATTGGAATATGCCCTTGAGCGGTTTATTAATATCGAAATAGATTTGATGTTAGCGTCACGGGTATTAGGCGATATAGATGTTAATGAAAGCATGCAGTTAGCCGTCGAACTGAAAAGTTTGCTAACTCTCAGCCCCAAAGAATTGACGTCCCCACAAGTAGTCAAAATGAAAAACGAAACTATTGTATCCCTTAAAGCAAACTTAACCAAAATCCATTGGCTAAATATAGACGATTACTTAAAAAGCAAGACTCCTTTGCAAGTAGAAAAACTGAAACATGTATATCTGACGATTTACCAACTATTAACCGAACTTGATAATACCAACCGATTGGCCAAGACCAAAATAGATGAAAGTAATGAGGAAGGTAATGAGAGATTGTGCTAAATGTCATTTGGTGTTAAAACGTCTTTCAATAGGGACGCTCGAAATTTGTTAGGCTATAATATATACTAGTATTGCTATAGCTGCCAAGGACGAGTGCTACAGAGTGATGATAAGCAACATTTTATGGCCCTAAACTGGATTATATGAATACCGATAACATGTGATTCCAACACGACTGCGCTATGTGCCCCACAGCGCATGCCACGTTGGACATCCTCTTCGATTTTAGGGCATGGCTTTCTAATGTGGCGATGATAGGACCTGGCCACCGTGATCGTACAATTTAGCGCCTCTAGACTTTTTCTTGTAGGGTTGTCTTAAATTTCATGTCCATATAAATAACCCGCTAACGAAATTGATGGAAGCAAAGTTAACATAACGAACGCTAGTTAGCCAGATTATTTATTTTTATTTATTTCATAGATATACATTTGGACATTACACAGTAATAGTGTTGTTGAAACTCCGTTGAAGCGATTATACAACAAAGTCATAGAAAATTCGACTCCCAAATACGTGCCACTAAACAAAGCCGGCGCGCATTTGAAAGAACTTATATTCTATACCTAATACCATACAATATACTTTCAAATAAAAAAGTGATACCTACACACAACTTTTTCAATTATATTTTAAGTGCGACCGTCCTTGTTGAAAGACTTCATTAGATTTTTAATAAGGCTTTGTAAAATGCATCTAGTTTTATCATAAAATCTTAAAACGGACATTTTAACTTTATCGAATCATTTTTAGTCCTTAACGTTACATGTTTACAGTCAACGTAGTTTGTTCGTGCACGCTTTGTTTATATCTTATAAATTATAAAAATATTCCTTTACAGAGAAAGCTGCTGACTTAGTGCAGCACATAGATCAATATATTGAAATGATAGAAATTGTGGAAGAGATATCAGCTATTATAAAGATAGAAGATTTGAAAGAAGCCGTTGATATAGCAAAAGAGCTGCGGGAAAGTATTTCAACATCAGACGTTATAGAATTACAAGATACTGGAGAATTGATGCATGAGATTTCAGCTGATCAAGCGCGTCTTGCTCTGAAGTTGCAGAGAGCATTAATCGCGTTGCATGTGCAAGTTTTTGATAGCGCTCAAGAGCTCGTCTCAGAATTCAGTACAGAAGTATTACAGCGTATCGCTAAAGCAACAGCTCAACTGCAAGCTGATTTAGTAGCAGTTACTGGTGTACATGTTGCAGTGCAAGCACCATTCGAATTGATTGAAACTGTAAAGAGGCCTGAAGCGGTAGAAAAAGACACATTAACGGCTAAGATAGAACCAATGAAGGCACCTGTCGAACAATCAGTTGCTATTGTTTTAGGGCAAGCCGGAGTCATCGACCCATCTCTTATGAGTGAAGCTATTGTTGGCTTATTGGAAAAAGAACCTATCGAATTACAGAAAATTAAAACTGCAGAAGAAACACCGTATCTAGTAGAAAATGTTAAAGGTGAAGGTAATAAACTACTAACAGCAGAGGGACAAGAATCTGTTTTAAGTACTATTACTGACATTGTGGATGAGGTTGTTGAGAAAACAGCTGATGTTAATGCAATCGATAATGGGCAGGTAATTGAAAAAGCAGTGGCTGAATCAGCGGAAACAGTTAATGTGGAAGATGTCACGCCTATTTCCGTAGACCTTGCAGAGAGAGTTGCTGATGTTGTGACACAGGAACAACTTACTATTATTAATGTTATAGAATCAGCTGTAATAGAACAAACTAAACAACCAGAACCTACTGGCACCATAGAGGCTAAAGAGTTTGTAGAACATACTAAGTCGCTTTTAACAGAAGAACCGATAAAAGCTCTAGTAATTTCAGCCGAATCGTTCAAAGCAGAACCATCAGCATCTGAAGAAGCCGAAGAGTTAATAGTACAAAAGAATTCAACTGAATTAGTAGCAACTACAGAAGCAGACAACATTACAGAAATATCAAAGGAAGCGGCAGTTGAACAAATATTGGAACAAAAAGCCGTTATTATTCAAGATACGGCCTTGATAGACGATGCGAAGAATATTTCTGAAGTGAAATCTGATGTGGGTGAGGCTAAAACTGTAGAACAATCTGCTGTTCGAATAACAGAATTAATATCAATTGAAAAAGCTGGAGACGAAATAGTCAACCCGGCAGATACTATAGTAACAATCAATGAAGAAGCTGCACAGGAAATTCAAGAGACAGTTGTTCTGGAAGTTGATCAAATTCCAAGAGATATTCCATCTGAAACCTTTTCACTAATATCTGGAGAACATGGCGCTCTCAAAACAATAGAACAAGTTGTGGTCGAAGAAACACAAATTTCTGCAATAGAAGACATATTGCAAGAAAAGGCAAGTTCTGAAGTAGTTGAAGGTTTAAGTATAGCAGTTACAGGTGAGATTGCAAGTTTAGAGACGATAGCGACGGAAACTGAGAATGCAATTTCTGAAAGCCAGAAGTCAAAAGTTGAAGTTATTGCAAACGAAAAAGCAGAAGCTTTAGTCTCAGAACATATCCCAGTAGCTGACGATTCCACATCATCGATAGGTAATATATCTATTATTACAATTATACCAGCACTGTATTGTATATACACTGTATCACTGTTTGTGCCACTTTTACTTTCATTCTGCCAGGCATTATACTGCCTTAATGGTTCCGTCTTCCCATCACAATTTGACGGTGGATTTGGTCTGACCTTTACAATCCTCAGTGGAAACCAAGTTATTAACCAAGCTATTGCCTCGTCTGTTAATCAGCAGAGCGTATGACATTCCGGTGAGCTTAGCTTCATGCTTACAATTTTGTTGGCTTACTTACGCTCCACACAGGCCTCTTGAACTATCCTTGGCTTTCGCAAGGAGACCCCGGGACCGCTCCACATGCGCCGAAGAAGGCCACCGCGGGGTTTTGGTTGGTAGTTACCGGCATAGGGTGTAAATAGTGTTAGGGACTCGGCTCAGCTGTCACCCGGATGTTTTCCATCTCTCCCGGGCGATTCGCTGGGTCGTAAGGCCGGTAGAACCCAACATAACCATTCCACCTTCCCCCGGTGGGGCGGTAGCAATAAACGGCTTCCCCGTGAGAAAAAAAGGCCTCTTGAACTAATGATAATTAATTATTTACTAATGACGTTTTCACAGTATAACTTTCCACCGTTAAATCGAAAAATAATTGGAAATGAATACACAAAAATGAGGGGTATGTGTGGGTAATGTGAATTGTGATAACTATCCCGCGGTCTCTCTTATAAGTCTGTTCGACTCTTCACTAGACTATATCTGCTGTTATTATGAATCTGAAATTTATAATTTGGATTGTGGGACATCGTACATAATGAATTGTAATAAAAAATCTAAAAGTGTTATAATTCTTTTGAGTTCCACATGAATATACGTACCTCTAATAATTGCTAAATAATTAATAATTCTTATTTTTCAGATAAACTCGTGCAACACATCAATGAATACGTATCAGAAAGTATGGTTGAAGCAATTCAACAAATATCTGATGTAACAGTAATGGAAACTCTTAAAAGTTCAATTACCATAGCTAAAGAACTTAAAGAAAGCATAGAAACATTACAACCGGATGTTATAGAAACAACCGGTGAACTGAAAGCGGTTGCGGAAGAGAAAATAAAGCTGGCACAACAACTACGAACAGCCTTGGCCGTTATAAACCAACAATCGCTCGATACCTTAAAAGACTATTCTGAAGTTAATAACGATACTCTGGAAAAAATACTTGAAGTCACTGAGAATTTAAAGGGTGATTTAATAGCAGTGATTAATACTGAAGAAATCTTAGAAGTTTTACGAGGCAATATGATAGAAGTTGCTAAAGAGAGTCAAGCTGTAATTTCTGAACATCAATTAGTTGAAGGGACAATTGACATAGCTACTTTGGAAACAAGACTTGTTAGTGATACTGAAGTCATTGAAGAACAATCCGTAAAGACTGTAGATGCTAACGACATATTTAAAGTAGAGGCTACTCAGGCCACTGAGAAATCCTTTAAAGGAGAAGTCGCTGTAGTAGAGCAGCCTCTAGTAGTTGAAACCATTGAACTATCTGCTACACAATCTAAATATGAAGAAGAAAAATTAGATTCTCATAATGCAGCACCAGGTATTATGAAAGGGGTGGTATTAAATGAAACAAAAACCTTAGAAAGCGCGGAGGTGTTACCAGAAATAAAAGAAGAAATATTGCAAAATATGCCATTGAGCGGAGAAGTTGATCCGGTTAAGTTTGAAGTAGTTACTGTTGAAAAACCTGAACAGAATATCCTAGAACAGGCAAGAAATAGTGCTGGAGATGCTTTGGCCAGAGCAGGTGTTGGTAAGTTAAAATTTTGGTTTAACTATAGTTATTTTTTCGGGATTTTGGTGCATCTGAGCACGAATCAATTAGCTATACTCATACATATCTCACTATTTTACTGCGACAAGTTTTACCATAGTGCTTAGCTTTGGAAGTTTTTTTTTTGGCATGGAGTAAGTAGGTCGTTCACCTGATGGCAAACATCGCGCCTGCCTATAAACAGACACAACACCAGACAGAACTTTTAATTACAAGAGATGTTAAGTCTCATAATTTCCAGTAATTTGACTGACTTCAATGTTCTTCAAACTGAAACACGACAGTGCTTTCACGTTGCTGCATAGCGGTAAAAATGGACATAGCAGTGATACCAAATACGAGGGCCCTACTACCTAGAAGTAAAATCACGTAATTTCAGGATTGTACCATTTGCGTAAACCAGTGGAACTTTAAGGTTAAGCCGGTAACCTACAAGTCTGTTTCATACATGGTATTTGTATACATCATTTGACTATAATTACATTTTACAGAAAATTATTTTAGATGAATTTGTATTTTCAGAAACACTGTTACAACACATCAATCAATACTTATCAGAAGCCACTACCCAAATAGTCAATAAGATATCTTCAGCAACTCATTTAGATGAATTAAAACAATCCGTAAACATAGCTAAAGAATTACTGCATTGTCTAACTGTGTCGGAGCCGACAGCCGTAAATAGTGTACAAGCTATTGAAATTGCCAAAACATCTGAAGAAAAAATTAAATTAGTCCAAGTATTGCAAAATTCATTGATAACGATACAAAATAATATATTGGACAAAACTGAAGAACTTAGTCCTATTGTAGGTAACGAAGCTATAAAATGTGTAACAAACATAGTGCTCAATTTGACTGCAGATTTATCGGCAGTCGTAAGTCAAGTTGACGTGCTAGTTTCTGCTTCAGTAGAAGAAAATAAACCGATGGATGCAGACACAATTATTTTTGAAGAAAATATTATTGATAAGGAAATAAAAGAAATGGAGACCAGATCTGCTCAAGAAACAGAACAATCAAATGAAGAAATGGAAAATATTGTGTTTAAAGAAGAAAATTTGCAAAAAACGTCAGAAAATTCAGAATTAAAACTGCCTTCAGAATATCCTACTTTAGAGCTCGAACTGTCAGAAGTTGCGCCGTCTACAATTGTAATAGAAACTTTTACACCTGACAATGCATTAGTAACAGAAACCACGCCTGCAGATAAAATAGAAGTTACGACTTACCAAGAGAAAGTGGAACAAGAAGCAGTATCAATAATAAAAACTGCCATGTCCGAGGACATTAGTTCCCTAATAATAAAAAGTAAAGTGGCAGCAACTTCGGAGGCTACGCCTGTTGTTCCTACTACAGATGTTATTGAATATGGAGAAACTATTGTCGATGAAACAACAACATTAATTTCTGGCCAAAAATCTGAAGTTGCTGATAATATTATAGAACTTGCAACAGCCGTCGATGGTTTACAATTAGCTGCAATGGAACAAGCAGCACTTTTAACAGTGGATGAGTCAAAGGCAGTTAATATTACAAGCACTATTGATACTTCAGTTGAAGTGCTTGCTAAAGATGAAGCTCCTATTATTTTAGAACAAGCGACAGTTATGAAAAAAGTAAAACTTGTAGCCGATGATGCTACATTATCTCAGGAAGGAAATTTACTTTCTGCTCAAGTAACTACCCCTGAAATAATAGTCAAACAGTCTCCTAGTCTTCCGTCTCCTATAATAGAAGATTCTCAAGACTTACATGAGGAGAATTTTGAAGAAGAATTAGTAGAAGTAGTAACTGAGATTGAGGACACAAAACCTTTACCATTACAAGATGCTGTTGTTAGGAATGAAGAAATTCAAACAAAACAAGCGGCTCAATCAAATGAAAACAAAAATGCATTAGTCTCTGGTACATATATTTTTTTCATTTTATTTAATTCTTGGCATTTCATTGTTTTTTCTTATAACTAGTAAAAAAATCTGAAATGAGAAAGTTCACATATATAACTCAAAGGTTGCACTGCGCACGATAGTTTCGGCTTTAACAATATATAACTTGCATATGCGAAATTCTCTATAAATATTTCGGAGGTATGTGAAGTGAACCGACCCGCACTAGGCCAACTTGGCCACCTTCTATTAGCAGATATGGCCGTGCTTAGCAGTCTTACAGTGCATAAAGTAGGGCTAATACTATATAGCACATATTTTATACTATTTATTACCTATAAAGACAGTGAATGTATTTAAATATGGTAACTAACTTTTCGTTTCATCATCAAAGCATCCCCATGCTTATAAGGTATATAATATAATGTTTTTTGTTATCTGACTGTGGGATAAAACTACATGAAGTATGCCCATTTTCAGATTCGGTCATGCGTTTCATTGAAGAATATACAACAGGTGAAGTATTTGAAGTGATAGAAAGACTTTCATACGTAGTAGATTGCGATGAAATAAAGGAATCAGTTACATTGGCAAAGGAGTTACGTAGGAAACTAGAAACTACAAAATATTCTATTGATTCTCTCGAATTTGGTTCGGAGTTGTCATTATTAATTGAAAATCTAGTAAATGCATTGACAAGAGTAGAAATACAATTAGTGATATGCGGTCAAGATTTACGTCCAATATTTAATGAGCATAAATTGGAACACGCGTTAAGTGCAACGGAACAATTGAATATAATTCTAGGAAATCTGATATCTGGTACGATTCTGGAAAAAATAGTAACACTTGTAGAAACACCAAAAACAGAAGACGTGTTTGAAAGCATGGGACACATCGCTGTCGGTGATTTAGTTGAGTTAGAAAAAAAAGATATAGCAGGATCAATGAAGCATATAGTGTTGCCATGTAGTGTAGATAATGAAAATCTAAAAATCTTGGAAATTATAGATTCAACCAAAGATGAATTCTTAAATTCTCAAACTGTAGCAGATAATAATAACAAAAAAAATATTAAAGCAGACGACGATATCAATGCAACAATAGTAACTGAGACGAATCACAAACTTTTAGAGAAAGAAGTAATTGTATCACAAAATACAAACGAGGAAATTGTAAAAGATTCTCAAATCCAAGTACAAGCTGGAACAGATATTTCGGCTGATGATATAGTTGAACAAAATGAATCGGATAAGGAACAATCATTGAACCAAGAACATTCAGTACATCATAATAACTACGTGGATTTAGATAAAGTTGATATAAAGGATTATTCGCCAAAAACCATTAATGATGAACCCCATACTATTGTTGAAGTTTCTTTCTTAACTAACGAAGCTCTTATAGAAATTACACAGAAGGATATAATGCAAAATTTAGTTCAATCACATAATGGTAAAAATATATATTGTTGCTTTCGTCATTATCTTTCTTTCAACAACATTCGTATGCATTATGATCTTTCGAATTACTTCATTAAGTCTTCAAATAATCTTCTATATATTCATACTATTGTATATACTATGGAAACTACTCTTGCGATTACTGCTACAGCCATGATAATATCTTACTCAATAAATATGATTACAATAGCTTATTTTATAATTTTAATAGGCAAATTTCACTTTTCTAAACTTAACACACGTAACTAGCTACTACAATATACTTAATAAATTGTTTTATCATTTCTATACACAAAACATTATTCTTGAAGCTTAAAGTACTTACACTAGCATTTAACCACAACAATTTACGGAATTTTAATACGTGACATATTTTCAGAAACATATTCACACACGAACACCGAAAATTTAATATTATGTGATCAATCTCAATACCTAATCAACGCTGAAATAATTGAACCAGATACACTAAAAGAAAAATCTATAACCGATATAAAACAAACTGAAGTTGAACTATTCCAAAATACTGAACAAGTACAAAAGTGTCGAGTTATAAATGTACAAGATATACCACAAATTGCTAATATAATTTATGTTGAGGAAGGACCTCGTACTAATGAAGTATTAGATGTAACTGTATTGGAAACTCTTTATCAGCTTGGAGAAATCCCTGTTGTAAGAGGTACTGAATCAGACAAATGTCATACAAAACCAAAAGAAATATTTCATAAAAACGTCGCTGATGTACCAATACTCGCGTCAACAGAAAACGTCTCGAAGATTGCTGTTGGGCCCATTGAAATTAATTGTTTGAAGACGGAACCTATAAACAAATGTTGTACCATACCTACTGATGCAAATGATTCTTTAGTTATGGAAGTCAATTCAACTATATTTAGAGATATAGAAGTGGGTGGCAATGTAGATAAAGTGGATTTAAAATGTATTAATTGTGATAAGAAACAAAAAATCGTGAGTGAAGTATCACAGCCCGTAGTTTTAGAACCGCTAACTTCGGTACATGAAAATACCCTTATTGAATTTGATACGTCATTGATTGAACGTTTTGAAGTTCGTTTGGAAAATACGATTACATATCAAGAAAATGAGTTATTAGAGATGGCAAAAGTCAATGATAGTCCAATAACAATAAATAACCATGAATTTGAACCGCACGTACGGGCTGCTAACATATCTCAACCAATGGTAATTGAAACCGTCGCATCTATCAAACAAGTAAAGCAGCAAAATATTCTACCGGTAGAAGCAACTGATGTAGTGAAAATAGTTTCTAATTTGAGAGCTGAATTAGTTCTCGAGCAATTAGAGGATATCGTTGAAGTTGCGGCTGGGACTATTGAGTCACCCACTAATAAAAACGCTTTTCACAAGATTTTACAGCCAACTTCAATAGAAGAAGAATCTAAATTAATAACAGATAAAGTTCGCCCTTATGAAGTTGACGAGAATGATTGTGTATGGAGCCAAGAAAGCTCACCTACAATCTTTGAAGAAGCAATTGATATTGTAACGTATGAAGATAATGCGTCATGTATTTTTGATTCAACGAATACTGATTTAAATGCTGATGATAAATCTTTAGACGCATTATTATCGAAATTTTCAACGCCAATTGAAGTGCCTCATCCTCTTTTAAGGGAACAAATATTGATTAATGAGGATTTGAAAGATGTGATCGATAGTGATGTTTTTTATGAAGCTGTAACTGGTGAAGAGGTAGTCCAGAAGAAGCAAATTACTGTCAGTTTTGCTACAGATCAACGCTGTGATGTAAGTGAAGTAATTGAAGATAAAATTTTAGAACGAATAATACCTATAGAAGAGAATCTTCCTGAACTTCCTACCGTCGCGGCAATATGTATAGAAGATGATCCAAAACATTCAACAGTATATCATGAAACCGAATTAGTTGTTGTAGAAACAGTTGCGGCAAATGGAACTAACATTGGAGCAAACACTGTATACGAAAATAAAAATTTAGCTAATATAACGCCTCAACCAACATTAATAGAAAATATGAAGCTTATTGATGACTTAAACCCACACACTACATCCATAGATAATGCTACAGACATCGCTATCGGGAAGATGTTTCCTTATCAAGAAGAATCTTTAGTGTCTGAGGAATTAGACGAAAGGTTTAAAACTGCCATAGTGAAAAAAGAAGATTTAAACGCACTTATTATAGAACAAGTTAACCCTATAGCAGCGCAAAAAAGTATGGCAACTCACGAGTTAACAATTTCTAAAGATTATGAAACGATAGCTTTATTTCCGACATTAGAAACACTTTTACTCGATGAAGTAGAAAATTGTATTCCTAAAGAAGAACCCGTTAAAGTTTCACAAACAGTAGTTTTAGAAAACATTATAAAAGACAATTTTGCTCATTTTGTACTAGACACAACGACTGATGTTGAAGCAATTACTGCAATCACAACAGAAAATAGTTCTGAATTTGTAGTAATAGAAGTTAAAGATGCAAAGAAAGTAACTTACAGCAATAATAATAAATGCTTCGTTGGAGAAATCGGCCAACAAACATATTTAGAAGCAGAGACACCTATTAAAGACGTAGCTGTTGACCTCGTTTCAACTAACACGGATTATCTTGAAAAATCATTAGTATGTCAAGAAATTTCTCCCATTTTATTAGAAACAACAGAATCTAAAGAACTTCATGCAAAACAAACTATTGTGGATATCGAAAGCAAAAAGTGCGTTACTGTTCATGAAATTTCACAGACTGTGCAGGAGAGCTTAGGAGAGATTGACAATGTAAAACCTGTTCTTGTAACATCATCAGATATTGACCACACAACGGAAGAAAAATTCATTGCAAGTCAAATCTCTACCCCAATTCTGTTTGAGCAAATTGATATTAACGTTGAGAAACCGTCAAATAGTCAGGAACTCAGTGAAATCGTAGAATTAGAAGTTGATGAAAGTAATCTAGAAGAAACTGAAACTGTTGATAATATTCATAAAAATATCGCTGTTATAATTCATGAATGCATTGAAGAGGGATTTATAAATAAGTCGGAGAAAAAAATGTATGAAAATATAAAAATTTCTGAGGTATCAAATGATACTTTATTAGCATTAAATAAAATTACAGAGCCTTTGATTTTTGAACCACTTACATTTGTTGACAAAAAACTGCCAAATTATGCGTCAGTTAAAGTAGTTAGTCCTACTGACATACTACCTGAAAAACATGTTCTCTGTCAAGAGACAAATGCAACAGTTCTTAATACTTTTGAACCTGGTATTCAGCCTCAAATCGCAGCAGACGAAGTATCAATGCAGCCAATTTATAAAAAATCACTTAAAGATATTTCTCAGCCATTTATAACCAATGCATTGATACAATACGAAGAAGTAGATTCTATACACAAAACAGCTGTAAGTTATGGTAGCATTTTTGAAACAGTCGCTACTCACGAAATAGGACCAATCGTACATGAACACACAACTGACTTGAATAATATGACCTATGAAATAGTTATCGTTAACCCTGAAGAAAACACAGATAAAAAATTACATATAGTTACTAAATCGCCGGAAACTTTAGTATTCGAAAGCGTGAAGAATATCCAAGAATCATTCCAAGACGTTGCGCAAATAGCAGATCAGGCTCGTCTTTGCTTGGACAATGCTGAAGCAATTATGTCTAACGCATCAATAGCTTGTGAAGTAGCTCTAGCATTTACTTTAGAACATGACAGCAAAACCGCGAGTATTTGTGTCCAAAATACAGTTTTGGATAGTCCCGTAATAAAACAAATCACACTTGAAGTCAACAGAAACGACATTAGAAATATTTCGGAACACACAGCCGGTAACAATTACTCAAAAGCTTTGCGTCTAAACATAGATTCATTCATAATTATTCACATAATTTTAATTTAAATGAATATACATAATATTGTTAATTTATTTAAAAAATCTCCTACACACATCACGCAAACACACATAACTATAGAGGCTGATGCTATAACGGTCACGCTTTCGGTGTCGCTTTTGTCAATTCTTTAAATAATTCTCTATCTTTTCAGAACAAAATCTTATCCTGCATATAGATGAGTTAATTTCTGACGAGGTGTGTGAAGCTATTAAGAATATAGCCCTGGCAACTAGTACTGCAGAGTTAAAAGAAACAGTAGTTGCGGCTAAGGAGCTTCGTGAATGCGTGGCTGCTGTTAGCACAATTATTGGAGAAGAGGCGGAAGTAATGCCAGAATCTGGTGAAATAAAAGTGCAATTGGCACAGAAATTGTTGGATTCTCTAGTAATTTTGAATAACCAAATATTAGACAACGCTCAAGAACTAACTCCAGTTATTGAAATGAATACGTTGGAGAAGGTTGCGAGTGCCATTATGCATTTGAAAGAGGATTTGCAAACAGTTGTTGTTATTTACGAACCTGGTGTTCATGCTGCGGAAGTTCGTAAGTATTTTTTTTAAGTTTATTTATTTGTAAACAGCTTGCCTAGTAAAATTGTATTTTGTGCGGGAATAAAACAGCATTGTGTTGGGATTAAAAAGAACGATTTTTTTAATACCATCTCATACCTATATTTAATATGTCCCTGTTGCGGTATAATTTTACATACTTGCACTCTTGCGCAGAAGCAAAAGTTATCATAAAGCCCGTTATCTAGTCCCAACGTTATGCCGCGTAATGAGATCGCCCTCTCTACAAAATGTATGCATGAATAGGCAACCAAACGGACGTCAGTTAAGAGATCCACTATAGAACCTAAAGCATTTTATTCACAGCAAGACCCTACCAAGCTCAGCCAGGTTACGCAATGAAAACTTCCTAGTAAATAGTGCTCTTTAGACTGTTTCATATAATATTTTGTTTGTTGTATAGTTCATATGTATATTATTATTTTTGTCTTTAGACAAAAATGTGTATCGCAGTTTTATCACTATTACGTTTTGTATCTGTTACAGAAAAAACCGCCAACATTCCGGAAGAAAATTCCATGAAACGTCTGGAAATATTGTTACAAGAAGTTAATGAAAAAATTGATTTTGCATCCCCTGATCGTAACGCAGAAGATTCAGAAGCCCTGCGTGACTCATTAGATGAAGTACAGACTGTTATTATAAAATTAAAACGTGATTATGATGGGGACGTAAACGACGCTCTCAATGAAACTCTAGAGGACTTAGAGTGCAGTGTGAGGAGTGTCCAGCTTCAAATAAATGAAGACAGTCCGCCAGACTTACTAAAAGAAGCTTGTGCGACGTTACAACTTCTACTTAACAATATGAGCGAAACTCAAAGCATGGATGTGTCTGAATCTGTCACGAAAGATAAAAAATCCCAAACATTACTTGACAAATGTTCTGAGGAGACGCAAGAAACAGTAAAGCTATTAGACATCGCTTGTAACATTGATACTAAAGATTGTAGCAGATTGGTCAACATTATATCTCATTTAAATAAATTGAAAGAGACGATAAAAGCACTACGACTTAACTTTTTGAGCGACGCACAAACTTTGATTGATAGAGGCATTGACGTTACGCAAAGCTTGAATCAAGTTGAAGATAGAGTCTATTCTTTGGAGAAAGATATAGACAATGAGAAACAAATTACTCCGGATATAAAAGACTCCATAATCATGGCAATACATTCTATTTTTGGAAGTATTTCAAACATGCGTAGTACAGTATCTAGTATTCAAAAACGGTACATGTTTGAAAACTATGGCAAACCATCGGAGACCATTTTGCGGACAATAAAAAATGTATCAGATATATCGAAATTAGACGAAGAGGCCAACAAATCGAGCTGGAAAAAGTTCTCAAAGTCATTAAGGAAAGTTTTAAATCACTTTGAAGATGTCAAATTTTATATTAATTTTGACAAAACGGCACGACTTCCAAGTGACGCTGCGTTCACTAAAATAATATTGGAAGATTTAAGATCTTGTATCAACGAAGTAATAGTAACACATAAAATAATGATTAACACAGAAAGAAGCAAAACAGTTCAAGATGCGTTGAAATGCGTAGAAAAATATATGAAAACTATCGAACCTAAATCAACTTTAGATGTAAAGGAAAAGATACCAATATTTAAAGATTTAGCTTCTCGGATTTACGAAGTGTCGGTTGTTATGCAGAATAACTTAGAGATAATTAGAAAAGAGGCTGAACTCGAAGAGGTGACTGAAGTTGAAGTTAAAATATTTGATCCCACAATCGAAGAAATAAAAAAGGAAAAGACCACAGCTACACTTAAACAAGAACAACCAGATCAGATTCCACAGCAAGTTGCTATACAAGAGGTTGAAGCATCTACAAGTACCGTTTTAGGAGTTAATGATGAGTCGATTCAAGAAGTAACTACTATTAACGTGGCAGAGCTCCAAATGAAATCTGAAGAGTTATCGGCCGATATCGTAAAAGCAATCGGTACTGAAAGCTACATTGATTCAAATGAAATTGAAGAAGCAATTTCCACTCGAGAAGAAGATATCAAGTCTGCAGCCATATTGCAAACTGTGGAAACTGTGATTCTCCATGAAGCTAGGGTAGTTCAAGTAGATTCTGATGTTTTCACAAGTTCTGATGCTATTGAAGTAGAAAAACTTGCAATAATATCTGATAAACAAGAGGTGCCTTTAAAAGATATATCATTAGAAGATTTTACATTACAAAATCAGAAGAAAAGCCAGACAGCAAAAGAAACCAATCAGGAAACACCACCAGAACAAGCTACTGTATCGTTACAACAGGAGGAATTCACTGATCAAGTGCTTCATAGTGCAGTCGCAAAAAGAATACATGAGCAAACGGATGGTCAAGCTGTCAAAAGTCAGGGTCAAGAATCTATGTCTACTGAAGGAGTGCAAATATCTGAAAAATTAGGGGAAGCTAGTATAAGCAAGACTCAAGTCGAAGAAAATTTTGAAGCACCTAAGACGGAAAAGCAACAAACTGGCTCAGAAAAGAGCGTGGATAAAAATGAAGAAAAGATGAAAGAAATAGATGTAGATAAAATAGAGAAACAGAAACTTCGGAAAGAGGCAGAAATTGTTGAAGAAAACCAACAAGACACATCATTGCTTTTATGTAAATTAACGAAATCCTTACCAACGACCATTGAAAAGGAGTCCGTAACTGAGCCAAATGACGAAAAGAAAGAAAAAGTAATTGTTCAAGATAATACGAGCGTATCTAAAGATGATTTCAAAGGGTTAGAGGATAAAACAAAAAAATACGTAAGCGAAACGAGTGTTGAACAACAAAAAAATGAAACATTTGTTGATCCAGTTGATATAACGAAATCATATAAGACGAAATCCATTAAAGAGAACATAAAGACTGAAGAAAAATCTCAATTTCTAGAGGAACAATCGAAGGAAAAAGAAAAAGAAACGCTGCAAAAAGCTGAAACAGAAGTAGTTAATGTGGAAAAATCAGTTACAGAAGTAATAATAGATGAAACAAATAATAATTTGGAAGACAAAAGTCTTATGTTTGGTATTGATATCAAAGTGCATGATACAGAGTTAGCTAAAGCAGACAAAATGATACGAAAAGATGATATTCAGCAAGAAGAAGAACAAGAGCCTAATGAAGGTAAGAAAGAAAGAGAAGAAACAGTAATATCATCTAAAACACTAGATGACGACGTATTAAAAATGGATACTAAAATACAAGCTACAATAAACGAAACTGGCGTTGAAAAAGAATCTGAAGAACCAAAAAAGAATAAAATGTTTGACAATGAAAGCAATATTGAAAAATGTAAAGAGAAAGACGAATCTCTGAAAGGAGATGAAACAGGGTCTTCTTTGAGACAAGTTGAAATTAAAGAAAATAAAGATACCGCTACCGTAGAGAAAGCAGAAATTAAGAGAGTTGAACAACACTTACGAGTGACAAGTTCAGAAGTTCAAAATGTTGAAAGAGACGAATTTCTTAAAGATAAAGCAATAAACGATAAAGAAAAGAAAGATGAAGATACTCAAAGCAAACTTCATGAACTGAGCGAACTTGAAACAGATATTAAACATAACGATTTTGTGGAGAAAGAAAAGATAGTAAGAGAAAAAGACGAACTAATAGAAATAGATACTTCAGAGAGGGAAAGAGAACAGAATGAAAAACTTAAAGAAGAAATCTCTGAAATAAAACGTCTAGGTGGACAGAAACAAGAAATGTTGGAAAAAGAAAATGAAGAGAAAGAGTTGCTTAAACAAGAACAAAAAGATAAACAAAAATATCAAAATGAAGAACAAGAGAACAACCAAACAAAAGAAAAAAGGGAAATGGTAAAAATTGAAAATGAAACAATGGAAAAAGAGAAGCTACAAAGTGAAAAAGAAGAAAAAGAACATCTTGAAATAGGAAGGTTGGACCAAGAGAAAATTGAACAAGAAAAGTTAGATAAGGACAAACTCAAAAAAGAGAAATTGGAAAAAGAGACGCTTGAAAAAGAAAAACAAGAAAAACTTACACTTGAGGAAGATAAACAAGAGAATGAAAAGAAAGAAAAGGACGGACTAGAGAAAGAAAAGAAGGAAAAAAATAAAAAGGAAAAAGAAGAAACAGTAAAATTAGAGCAAGAGAAGCTCGAAAGAGAAAAACAAGAACGCGAAAATCTTGAAAAAGAAAGGTTGGAGAAAGAGAAAAATGAACAAGAAAAGTTAGATAAGGACAAACTCGAAAAAGAGAAATTGGAGAAAGAGCTACATGAAAAAGAACAACAACAAGATAAACTTAAACTTGAGGAAGAAAAACAAGAGAATGGAGAGAAAGGAAAGGAGAGACTAAAGAAAGAGAAAAAGGAAAAAAATATAAAGGAAAAGGAAGAAAAAGAAAGATTAGAAAAAGAGAAGCTTGCGAAAGAAAAACAACAAAAAGAAGATAATGAAAAAGAAAGATTAGAGCAAGAGAGGCTTGAAAGAGAAAAACAAGAAAAGGAAAATCTTGAAAAAGAAAGGTTGGAGAAAGAGAAAATTAAACAAGAAATGTTAGATAAGGACAGACTCGAAAAAGAGAAATTGGAGAAAGAGCTAATTGAAAAGGCACAACAAGAGAAAATTAAACTTGAGAAAGAAAAACAAGAAAATGAAAAGAAAGAAAAGGAGAGACTAAGAAAAGAAAAAAAGGAAAAAATTAAAAAGGAAAGAGAAGAAAAAGAAAGATTGGAAAAAGAGAAGCTCGAGAAAGAAAAACAACAAAAAGAAGACCATGAAAAAGAAAGATTAGAGCAAGAGAAGCTCGAAAGAGAAAAACAAGAAAGGGAAAATATTGAAAAAGAAAGGTTGGAGAAAGAGAAAAATGTACAAGAAAACTTAGATAAGGACAAACTCGAAAAAGAGAAATTGGAAAAAGAATTGCTTGTAAAAGAACAACAAGAAAAACTGAAACTTGAGGAAGAAAAACAAGATAATGAAAAGAAAGAAAAGGACAGACTAAAGAAAGAGAAAAAGGACAAAATTAAAAAGGAAAAAGAAGAAACAGTAAAATTAGAGCAAGAGAAGCTCGAAAGAGAAAAACAAGAAAGGGAAAATCTTGAAAAAGAAAGGTTGGAGAAAGAGAAAATTGAACAAGAAAAGTTAGATAAGGACAAACTCGAAAAAGAGAAATTGGAGAAAGAGCTAACTGAAAAGGAACAACAAGAAAAACTTAAACTTGAGAAAGAAAAACAAGAAAATGAAAAGAAAGAAAAGGAACAGCTTAAAAAGGAAAAAGAAGAAAAAGAAAGATTAGAGGTAGAGAAGCTTGAGAAAGAAAAACAACAAAAAGAAGATCATGAAAAAGAAAGATTAGAGCAAGAGAAGCTGGAAAGAGAAAAACAAGAAAAGGAAAATCTTGAAAAGGATAAGTTGGAGAAAGAGAAAATTGAACAAGAAAAGTTAGATAAGGACAAACTCGAAAAAGAGAAATTGGAGAAAGAGCTACATGAAAAAGAACAACAAGACAAACTTAAACTTGAGAAAGAAAAACAAGAAAATGAAAAGAAAGAAAAGGAGAGACTTAGAAAAGAAAAGAAGGAGAAACTTAAAAAGGAAAAAGAAGAAAAAGATAGATTAGAGGTAGAGAAGCTTGAGAAAGAAAAACAACAAAAAGAAGTTCATGAAAAAGAAAGATTAGAGCAAGAGAAGCTGGAAAGAGAAAAACAAGAAAAGGAAAATCTTGAAAAGGATAAGTTGAAGAAAGAGAAAGTTAAACAAGAAAAGTTAGATAACGACAAACTCGAAAAAGAGAAATTGGAGAAAGAGCTACTCGAAAAAGAACAACAAGACAAACTTAAACTTGAGAAAGAAAAACAAGAAAATGAAAAGAAAGAAAAGGAACAGCTTAAAAAGGAAAAAGAAGAAAAAGAAAGATTAGAGGTAGAGAAGCTTGAGAAAGAAAAACAACAAAAAGAAGATCATGAAAAAGAAAGGTTAAGGCAAGAGAAGCTGGAAAGAGAAAAACAAGAAAAGGAAAATCTTGAAAAAGAAAGGTTGGAGAAAGAGAAAATTGAACAAGAAAAGTTAGATAAGGACAAACTCGAAAAAGAGAAATTGGAGAAAGAGCTACATGAAAAAGAACAACAAGACAAACTTAAACTTGAGAAAGAAAAACAAGAAAATGAAAAGAAAGAAAAGGAGAGACTAAGAAAAGAAAAGAAGGAAAAACTTAAAAAGGAAAAAGAAGAAAAAGAAAGATTAGAGGTAGAGAAGCTTGAGAAAGAAAAACAACAAAAAGAAGATCATGAAAAAGAAAGATTAGAGCAAGAGAAGCTGGAAAGAGAAAAACAAGAAAAGGAAAATCTTGAAAAGGAAAAGTTGAAGAAAGAGAAAGTTGAACAAGAAAAGTTAGATAACGACAAACTCGAAAAAGAGAAATTGGAGAAAGAGCTACGTGAAAAAGAACAACAAGAAAAACTCAAACTGGAAGAAGAAAAACAAGAGAATGAAAAGAAAGAAAAGGAGAGACTAAGAAAAGAAAAGAAGGAGAAACTTAAAAAGGAAAAAGAAGAAAAAGAAAGATTAGAGGTAGAGAAGCTTGAGAAAGAAAAACAAGAAAAGAAAAATCTTGAAAAAGAAAGGTTGGAGAAACAGAAAATTGAACAAGAAAAGTTAGATAAGGACAAACTCGAAAAAGAGAAATTGGAGAAAGAGCTACATGAAAAAGAACAACAAGACAAACTTAAACTTGAGAAAGAAAAACAAGAAAATGAAAAGAAAGAAAAGGAGAGACTAAGAAAAGAAAAGAAGGAAAAACTTAAAAAGGAAAAAGAAGAAAAAGAAAGATTAGAGGTAGAGAAGCTTGAGAAAGAAAAACAACAAAAAGAAGATCATGAAAAAGAAAGATTAGAGCAAGAGAAGCTGGAAAGAGAAAAACAAGAAAAGGAAAATCTTGAAAAGGAAAAGTTGAAGAAAGAGAAAGTTGAACAAGAAAAGTTAGATAACGACAAACTCGAAAAAGAGAAATTGGAGAAAGAGCTACTCGAAAAAGAACAACAAGACAAACTTAAAATTGAGAAAGAAAAACAAGAGAATGAAAGGAAAGAAAAGGAGAGACTTAGAAAAGAGAAAAAGGAAAAAGAAAGATTAGAGGAAGAGAAGCTCGAGAGAGAAAAACAAGAAAGGGAAAATCTTGAAAAAGAGAGATTAGAGAAAGAGAAAATTGAACAAGAAAAGTTAGTTAAGGACAAACTCGAAAAAGAAAAATTGGAGAAAGAGCTACGTGAAAAAGAACAACAAGAAAAACTCAAACTGGAAGAAGAAAAACAAGAGAATGAAAAGAAAGAAAAGGAGAGACTAAGAAAAGAGAAAAAGGAAAAACATAATAAAGAAAAAGAAGATAAAGATAAACTGGAAAAAGACAAACTTGAAAGAGAAAAACAAGAAAAGGAAGAACTGAGTAAAGAGAAAAAGTCAAAGTATAAAAAAGAGAAAGAAGAGAAAGAAATATTGAGAAATGAAAAACTTAAAAATGATATAGATGAACTAAAAACACAAATATCAGACGGAGAAAAATTAAGAGAACAACAACAGCTGCAGCAAAATGAAAAAGAAACATTGGAAAGCGTGAAACTAGAAGAAAACAAAACAAGAGAATCAGAAAATAAAACAGCTGAAGGTTTCACCGATAAAAAAGATGCATTACAGAAAAAGAAAATAATCAAGAAGAAATCACGAGACACAGAAATATTGAAATCCGAAAAAGAAGAATCTAAAACACTTAAATCGAAAGCACAGAAGGAATTAAAAGAGACTGAAAAAGCTTCACACAAAGAAGAAATAAGTGATCAAATTCCACAAGTAGTTGCAGATCTAATACAAAAACAACAAGAATTAATCGAAGATGAGACTAGAACTGAAATCTATCTAGAGACATCTAGAACCGAAAAAAATAGTTATGTTTCCAACTATAACCAAGGATCGCCAGAGGGTACGTTTAAAGAAGTAGCTTCTCGTCGAAATGACTTGAGAGAAAAATCAACATTCGTAGACCATAACCATAGAGATTACACCATGGAGTTTGCACGTCCATCTGGATATAGAGAAAGGAGGTTCGACGATCAACCTGAAAGCTCTGTATATCTGTCTACTAACAAAAACGCGACAATATATAAGGCAGAGACCATTTATTTGGACTCGCAGCTAAGAGCCCCCGCTCCTCAGTACTCTGATATAAGAAGTAGTGAGGCACTCGAACGAAAGGATCTAAGACAAAGATCTAAAGCTTTAAGCGAGGCAAGAAGCGTGGTCGGTGAAAGGAGAACAGGATCTCGGGATGTCAAACGAAAGCCTGTTTTCTCGACCTATCTGACTGATAGAACTGCAGTAGAAGGTTCCAGGGTTAAGCTTACTTGCAGTGCTTTGTCTTCAACTGACCTAACAATAACATGGTACAGGAATGGAGTCCTCCTAGACAATAAATTAAAGTACAGGACGAAGTTTATAGATGGCCTTATTACTTTAGAAGTATTAAATGCCGTGCCAAGTGATTCTGCAGAATACAGTTGCACTGTGGAGAATGAGAATGGAACTGTTTCAACCTCTGCCAATTTAAAAGTGTATCCTAGTTTTGAAGCGTCGCCCATACCACCTACGTTCACCAGGTCTATTCGAGGTGAGCTGAAAAATTTGTAATATACCGTTCACTTTTACTGGGTGATAGATCTCTCATATTATACGTAAGGTAGTTTTGCATAGGTGCCACCACTTTGTCTATTTATATCGCCAAGCAGCAGTATGCATGCTCTGTTTTATTACGGTAAGAAGTCCATTGAAACCCCTGAAACGATTGCGCATTATGATACGTAAGATATGTCTCGAGCGCAATGCAATACCATGCAGTAAGTTTTGTAATTCAAAGTGCTAAGTGGTGTTAGTTCTTTTATGGACGGGCATGGCGCTTATCATCAAGGGTTCGAACAACTTGTCTTGTCATTATATTATAAACAAACAATGGGGAACTTGCACCAAAAAAAAATTAGAAATTATGTTAATAATTCAATAATGATTTATTTAAAGTTTAAATATAAAAATGTTTTAACAAAACTTAAAAAAGATAACACTGAAAAGTCAAAAATAACAGTTTCTATCAGTTTATTTGGGGTCGGTATTATTATCTCGTGCGTATTGTACGGTCGGATTGATTGTTGCTTTCTCTGATATAAAAAATCTACTTTCAGATACATACCACCTCGCCGAAGATGAGTTAGTACTGGAATGCAGGATCCGCGGCCAGCCCCTCCCCACCATAACTTGGCTGAAGGACGACCGGCCTGTATCCTCGGAAAGACACCAGGCGTACTACCTCGCCGATGGCGTGTGCAGGCTCGCAATATCCCACCCAACGCCCGAGGACAGCGGGAAGTACACCTGCAAAGCCGAGAACTCCATGTGGTCAGACCAGATAACGCATGTCGTTAACTTTACTGGTGAGTGATCTTTTTAAACTTTCTGTACAAAATTGTTGTGAGGAGTTGTTTTACAATATCCCATCCACCAGATCTCCTTAAAGTATACACATGAATGATGAATTTGAAATTGGACGTAGTTACGTAAACAGGAACCAACCTACAGCAAGTTCAAATGGAGATACTGATTATGTTCTGTTAAATTCATTCATTTAAATTGATTGATTAACGGCTTTCGATGTTAGTACTTTGATCCTGCAATAACAAAGGTGTAATCACTGGGTGACCCACCACGACGATAAAGTACCTAACGCATATTTTTTCACTCATAATTGACATAGATCCGAAAAAAGCTTGTTTTTACATTAGGGAGTAATATGCAAAATTACTTAATCAATTAATAAATTACAAAATCTATTAATCAATTTTTAAATTAATAACTTCTTGCTAGAGTACTAACTTTTCCATCAAATTCAAATCGCTAAAATTACTCACTATGCCAATATTTTTTGTCCGCTGGCAACTTTATTATAACATTCTCTTTACATTTTTTATAATTTAGTCTGTGGTGGGTGATATTAGTTTGGAATTGAAATGATATCGAATTGACATCATACTGCTACTGGAATGAGATAGAAACCGGACTGAACTTATAGTGGAGCGGAATGCCACATTTTAGTCAATTCGTAGTCTAATCTCAGTTCGGTTAAAATTCAGTCTCAGTTAATATTAAATACGAAAATTGGGCCTCTAGAATGATAATTTGAACATTTTTAATTACAAGAACTGGCTCTGAACTAGTAAATTACGTAGCATTACAATGATTGTACCTTGCTACGTCGTAGACACTGACGGGTTGTGTATGGCTACGAGAGCTACGCCGCGTCGTAGTCAGTCAGCATTTTACGCTCGCTACGCACAATATTCACTATTCATTTATAATCGACACAAGAAACCATATTTTATGTTCTCAATTCGTATATATGGGACATTCTTTTACAAATCGAACGGATTTGGACCAAAAATAAATTCAACCTCTCCAAATCTCCTCAAACTTTTTTTACGAAGTTCTTATTGTATATTAACAGACATGTATACGAGGTTTTTGTTCAAAAAAATTTTTTCTCGAAAATATGACCATTGTGAATTTCAGTGCTTTATCCAATTCTGTTACATGTAAAGTTCATTATCTCTGGTTCTACTGATGATATCGTTGAATTTTTTTTTTCATTTAAAAGCTAGTAATATCGGCTTTCAGTCACGTGAATATTGTACTTCTTCAACTTGAGTACCTTGAAAATAATAACAATTTAATTGTTTAAATAATATTATCATAATGTTAACCACAACGAAATCGATTGAAAAAAATACTATCGTATTCGTAATGTTTTTAGCTACAAAAGCCTTCTTTCAGAAATATGGGGCCGTTACTAGTTTAAGGGTGAGAAAATAATTTCAACTGCGCTTCACGTTGCGCGGGCAGCACGCTCAAGTATTGAGCGCATAAAGTTTATTTTTTAGCGCGTTGGCGTAAATTTTGTCTTTCGAAATCATGATTTATGTGTGTTTTAACTAATAAAAAAACTTAGTCAAGTATATGTGTTGGGTATAATGCGTTCAGATTCATTGTTTAAATTTTACTAAACGTTCCCGTGCGATTCAACCTGAAAACGTAAAAAGGGTAACTTCAAAAAGTATACGTTCATTCCACTGTTGCATGCCTGTACAATAGTATTTTATACAAACGAAGTACACACCATTAATATAAATACAATGAAATCTATGCGAATAAATCCTATAAATCCTGTATCGAGAGATAACTTATTTCTAAAACTATATATAATAGTAAGACTCTACTGATTGAACATTCAATAGTGCCATTTGAATTTAAAGACCGAAAGATTATTGAAGAAATGGATTTTAATTACGATACCGTCACACAATGTTATAAGTTCCTTCTTTCTCTAGAATGTTGTACAAAAATACACGTTCATGTAATACTTGACAGAATGTACCCACTGGAATAACTCTTTTGGAGTTTGAATTGGATTTCGTACTTTTTGGGGGCTTGTTCTGGCAGATAACCTTTTCAATGTCACTCCTAAGCCGTCGCACGCCCCTTCGCCGTGGGACGTTAGATAGAAGTGCCACTCTGCTGCTATGCCAAAGTCTTGTTGATCATGAATGAGATTGGCAAAGAAAATCTGGTCTTATATTGAGCACTCACTCCATCAGAAAAATAAATATTTTTTTTACTTTACTCAAGTTTTGAGTAAATGAGGAGATAAACAACAACGATTAAAACATCTATCCTTTCGAATTTTTGGCAGTACCGATGAAAGTGGTGGTTCTGACATTTTCTCTCGTGTAAATTTCCCTAACTTGGTTTTTCTTACTCACTTTAAGAAATAAAAAGGCTGAAAAGGAAGATGTGTGCCCGTACTACGCTTTTTCCGAAGTGAACTGCGTGAGCAGTTCGAGACTTAATTTTCATACACACTCCAGCATGTTTCAACACATCGCGCGCTGCCCGCGCAACGTGAAGCGCAGTTGAAATTATTTTCTCACCCTTAAACTAGTAACGGCCCCATATTTCTGAAAGAAGGCTTTTGTAGCTAAAAACATTACGAATACGATAGTATTTTTTTCAATCGATTTCGTTGTGGTTAACATTATGATAATATTATTTAAACAATTAAATTGTTATTATTTTCAAGGTACTCAAGTTGAAGAAGTACAATATTCACGTGACTGAAAGCCGATATTACTAGCTTTTAAATGAAAAAAAAAATTCAACGATATCATCAGTAGAACCAGAGATAATGAATTTTACATGTAACAGAATTGGATAAAGCACTGAAATTCACAATGGTCATATTTTCGGGAAGAATTTTTTTTTAACAAAACCCGCGTATACGTGTTTGTTTATTTTCAGTATAGACACAAAAAAAAAAAATTGGGTCCAATCAAAATTGTCAAGTCAAAAAAGTGTTCGATTTCTAAAAGAATGTCCCATATATTTATTTTATTTTGAAATACATATTTATTATATTTTTATGTATATTCTGTTGTCTTTTACGATGTTGGCCGCAGAAATATACAAAACGGGGGTAATGGCAAATGGGTTCTCGTATACGGACCTACCACCATGTGATAAGTTACATAAATAATAACGGACTAAAGTTGCTTTAAAACTTCAAAACTTACAGAACAACACCAAGTCGTGACGACTGGCGCCATCTAGTTAGAAAAGCTGATGGCAGACTCAACTATTGTTTTAAAATCACAAAAATGTGTTTTAGCAATCCCACCAGTGGCATGGTTTACTGCGGTGGTGGTTTTAGTTATTTTTGAGACAGTTTTTTTTATACTAGCGACCCGCGCCAGCTAAGCACGGGTAAAAATACGATTGTTACGACATCACATTACAAATCTTTGAATTTTTCGACTTTTCTGTACTATAATAGGTATGTAATATACATATAAACCTACCTCATGAATCACTCTATCTGTTGCTGAAAACTGCATTAAAATCAGTTGAATCGTTTAAAAGGTCTAAGCGAACAGACAGCGGAAGCGACTTCATTTTATACTATGTAGAGATTATAAAGCCAGCTCACTAATAAACAAGAAAAAGAATATACGTGTGAAAGCCGCGTTATTTCCAGTTTATGAAACCTTAAAGTGTGAAATTGTTCAATCCGGATTATTACCACATTGACTGAGAATAATTATTTACTCCTTTATAATTTAAATTCCCTACCTAAAATAGAAAAAAGCGACTTGTTTCCGCTCGGGATCGAACCGAGGACCTTCTGCGTGTTAGGCAGACGTGATGACCACTACACTACGAAAACGTTAACATTATGAGCAGAGTAAAGGGTTTGTTAAATAAAAACAGAAGATTTTTTGCAAGAATTTTATTTAAATGGGTGACTTCTGAGAATTAGTTAGATCTGTCCCCTCCTTGGCATATACTTTGTGTTCGTGTTGTTCCTGACAGAACAAGGTGAATAAATATCAACACTCAACAAAAATGTTTTAAAAATTGTTAAATGGCATTTTGTAGTAAATAACTCACATGCTTACAGGCAGGGAATCCCGCCTCAGCCCGAACCTCGCAACAGTAGAACGATCCAGATTTAACCGTCATGCCTTAGAGTCGCGGCGCCCACACTTCGGAAACGTCCTAAGCGACTACCAAGTCGTGAAGGGTGGTACCATCGGCTTACAAGTGGAAATACAAGGGTATCCAACGAGAGTGGAATGGTTGAGAGAGGGCCGTTCCGTAACTGAAGTATACCGGAATGCCAGAACATTTGTAGAGCACGGATTATATACTTTGGCTCTATCTGACGTCACAGAAAAAGAGAGTGGGCTGTACACGTGTAGAGCATGGAGTAGTCATGGTAATGTGGACATGAATGCCGCGATAACTGTGGTGCAACCTAACGAGATGGATGGCAAGCCGGCGACAATCATCGGAAGACCGGAGAAAGATATCCTGATCTCTGTTGGCGAGGATATCAATATATCATTCAGAGTGCAGGGGGAGCCGAGGCCGAAAGGTAAGATCATTTTGTTTTTTATTCATAACAGAGAATTTATGTCCAGTTGCAATGAGTTATATTTACTTTTAGTTAAGCCTTAACAGCAGATACACATTCAAACTGTTCTTTTGTTATCCGAGCTCGGTAAAGTGAATGGATTACATCTTATGGTAAGTATATTGCAACCCAAAAAACCAGTGACCACCAATAAACAATGAGTTTATCGGTGGTTACCAGAGTTATACCGGCCTGTATAAATGCTTCTTCCCTCTTCGGACCTGCGACAGGACAGGCAGATGACCGATGCAGGCACAGTGATACATGCGTGTAGCCATACACCATGCCCCAATATATCGGATAGCGACCACCGTACACATGGTGTTAAAACCTGCCGTAGTGACCCACGCGCCACACAGTATAGGGGTACATCCTTGTATTCCTGTGCCTAGAAATATCATCCGCCTGTCCTATCGCAGGCCCTTCGGTTTGCTTCTTTTACAATAATATATATTTTTTTCTTATTTACACTTTTCTTGATTTTTATTTATTAAACTTTTTAACACTATTCTCAATTCAAATTTATTTTGTTTTAGTTGGATCTTTGATGAAGACGTGTTGTTTGGTTATTTAAAACTATTATTTCTTTTTCAAATTGTTTGGTGCGAATTAGTAAAAACATTTTTGTTATTTTTCCATCTGTGTTACGTTATAAACTTGCTACGTTCAAATGGGATTTTAATTTAGAGCTCGAAAGGTCGCTGGAAATGTCTTGTACAGTTCTTAAGACCCAAGTTAATTAAAATCTTATAATGCCTTTTTATTATGAGCTGCGAAGTTCTCTTACTAATTTCAAATTGTTTATTTTTACGATCGCGCTTTGTCTTGTATTCGGACCACGTTGTCATGTTACGATGAAATGTTTTTAGAGTTTCTACAGTTTTATGTAGTGACTGTGGACTTAATATATTTGTACAAGGTGGTAGGTCCCTCGTATGTGAGAGGTCCTCTGGGTTGGTACTACCGCTTTATCTATTTCTGCTGCCGAGAAACAGTGTGTAAGCACTTTTGTGTTTCGATTTGAAGGACATTGAAACCAGCGAAATTACAGGGCGTTATGAGACTTAACACCTTATGTCTCGGGGTGACGAACACAGGCCAATGCCATACAGTGCTTTGTAATTCAAAGTTCTGAGTGGTGTTGCTTCTATTTATGGGCAGGCGTGGCGCTTACCATCAGGTGAATTCAGGTTTTCCGAATTTCCGAGACAGCCAGTCTATATTCAGTACCTACAGGCCGGTATTATTCTGGCGACTGTTGAGGAACGCATTGTCTCGGCGGTCTATCTCCATCTGATTGGGTAAATTGCGTTACTCCAGATTCGGTTTAATATAACCAAGTTGTGATGTTTTTGTTGTTCTGTTTTTTATGTGAGTTTTTGTATTGTTATATTGTATTGTTGTCAGTGATCTTCATGAAAGGCATCCGCGACATCACAACCAGCCAGCGTGTGTGCAAGATGACGTCAGACGATTACATGAAGTTCACGGTGAAGCGATCCGTCGTGTCCGACGCGGGTACATATTGTATACTCGCGCGCAACGCGTATGGATGCGACAGAGCATTTGTTACTGTTGTGGTAAGTGGAACAATAATAGTTTTTTTGACCGCCTCCGTGGCTGGTCGGGTAGCCGGCTGTGGAGCGAGAGGCCGCGGGTTCGATCCCCGCACCGAGACAAGTGTGTGATCCACAAATATTTGTTTCGCGGTCTGGGTGATGTGAGCCCGCTGAGCTATCGGTGATGCGTTAAATGCTTGTAGCTATTGTTTACGCTCTAACAGCTAAGGTCAAACACATAATCTGTTACACTCGCATCTGGCATATGAAAAAAAAATGCATAGAGAATTTTGTGCACTGTTTATACAACAACCAGTTTATTTTTAAGTATCAAAAGATACAACCTCCCAAAGTTAATAAAATAATATACTAAATATTTTTGTTTAATGAAACTACATTGCATGCCGCGCAGTTATGACCTTTACTGATTTTTAATGAATATTTCCACCGACGATATCGGTATGAAGGCATCCCGCGTATTCGGAGTCTATTCAACCTACTTACACAAATAGAAACCAACCGACAGCAAGTTGAAATATAGATACTGATTTTGTTTTACTAAATTCAATCATCATCATCAGCCACAGGACGTCCACTGCTGAACATAGACCTCCCCCAAAGATTTCCAGACCGACCTGTTGGAAGCGACCTGTATCCAGCGAATAATTAAAATAATTAATTCTATAATTTAAACTAATTTTATCTCGTAGTTTTTTGGAAAATCTGACATATAATAATAATATATTCCACGTAGGATTTTACCAAAAAAATACAGAATTAAAATCAATTTAAATTAATGAATTTAGCAAAACAAAATCAGTATCTCCATTTGAAGTTGCTGTGGGTTGGTTCCTGTTTGCGTAAGTAGGTACATTATGTATTAAAGGGTATACAGTATAAATCCCTTTATGATTTTGGGTTTTTAAAAATATAAGCTCACGGTGGCACAATTGTCTGGAAAATAAAACGAAAAATAATAATTTTGTTACAATGTGAAAAAAAAACTGTTATCTGGAAAACTCTGAAGAGAATATTTTCCAATTGTATTCATGTTTTCTTCGGAGAGTAAACAGATCTCGCTAGCTGGAATTCGCAACAAAGACTTAAGTCCTCGGAAATGTTCTAGAACTTTCAAATAATAAGACTTATTACAGACATTCTTGCTAACAGCCCACGCTGCCTTTTATAAACACAGTGACATTATAAATAAGTATAAAAGTTTAAATTAAATTTTGGTCGTCTAAACAGCTATTTATAGGGTTCAGTAAGGTCAACCTCCCATTTTTTTTAACTGCAACATGTCTTGGACCAATCTTACACGTGTTTTTATAAAATTACTGCAGAATACAACGATTAGCCTCCGTGTCGCAATGGGCGAGTAGCCGACTGTGAAGCGAGAGCCCGTGGGTTTGATTCTCGCATAGAGTCAAATGTTTGCGTGATCTATAAATGTTTGTTTCGGGTCTGGTTGTTATTTTTATTTTTTAATAATAATTAATACACCCAACAGTCACACAGATAGCCCTGACCCCACATTAGGTTAAACCTGTATCGTGGCCATCAGGTACTACGAGGGACTTGCGGATTCACAATACCCAGACCCAAAACAAATACTAGTGGGTCACCCAAACATTTGTCTCAGTAAACATTTGAACTCACGGCCTCTCGCATCGCAGACGGCTTCGCCCACTGTGCACGCAGACTGTCACATGGTAAAAAATGGAAAAATCACGCACATGATTCGCAGAATGTGAGCAAATAGCCGTTCTAGAACTCTAGATAAATGAAACAAGCCGGATCGATACGCGTTGGAGGGAGAGATCCACGTGGCAAGGCGCGTGGGAGGACGCGTGTTATAAATATATCAATTAATTAGTCATCCGAAGAGATACGTGTTAACGTTTCAAAATGAGGGTGGCTGGCTACAATCCCATGGTTTTGCATGGTATACTGGAACATGCCGATAAAATTAAAAATTTTGTCCTGTAAAAATTTGTATATTTTACGGGCATGTAATTAGGCCAGCGTGGTGGACTCAGGTCTAACCCCTCTCATTCAATCCAGGAGGCCCGTGCCCAGCAGTGGAACGTATATAATACAGGGCTAGTAAAAAAAGACGGGCATGTAAGCATTGTCTTTAGTGTTGCATAAGATCTTTGGCGTGTAACTTACAGTATGGAAATGAAGCTTGGATGAGCGATGGATTGTGTATGAAAAAGATAAATACGTCTTGAAGTGTAAGAAAGGCATGTTGACGGGTGTAAAGAAGACGGAAAATAAAATGCAATAAAAGAAAACATCATCTTATAATTGGAACGAAGTTCCTTACGGCAGGCTTGGAGGGGATAGGGATTTCGCTGCGTGACCGAACTGAAAAAAATGTGATAGTAAAACCGTAAGAAAAATGCGTGGAAAAAATGCGTGGAAAAAATGCGTGGAAAAAATGCGTGGAATAAAAGCGTTAAATGAGACGTGCGCAGGCGCGACAGTCAATGTGTCAATTTTAATGTCAGTAATTTCTATGTAATTTTATGTTGTCAAACAAAAATAAAGAGACATATTTAAAATGAAATTCATTCAGCCAGTTATAATTGAAGTATATAAAAATACTCCTTCGATTTTTAAAAGATTACGCTAGCTCGTTATTATTTATAATTACATAAGTTGATAAAAAATGCTATACAATAGCTTTACCGCGGCAGTCTCCGAGCGCCACACGTCTTTTTTTTATTTCTATTTTTCTATTCTATTTCTATGTAATTTATGTTGTCAAACAAAAATAAAGAGACATATTTTGTTATTTTAGTTGATAATTTGAATTTTTTGCAATTTGTGTCGATTGTACATTAGCCGAAGGAACTTCTTCGGAACTTCGTTCCTACCTGGTGTCCCACGACACACACCAATTTTTTTTTTACATTACTTATGACTGAGGGGCTCTACCACTCTTAGAGCTTATTATAACATTATCTTGACTTTCCGTACCATGGCGTCCTTAAAGTAAGCTTATTGCCGTCATATAATAAGATTGTTTGCGTAGCAGTTTCGTAATTGTTTTAAAAGTTTTCATTACAATAGGTTAGTTTCCTATGTTGAATATTATACATTATTTTATATGCACCAGATAATTATACGAAAAAGAAGTCCTTATGTTAAGCCCTTGATTTGATTTTAAACATTGGTATGAACAAAGGTGGGCGCGTAGTGGGTGGACCTACATTTTTTTATCACTTATATAGGCTTTTCATTTACCCAGTTTCCCAAATAGATAAGTTAACATGACAGTTGTCTTATTTATAGAGGATCTCCCAGTAGAGCTCGAAATATATAATTTTTCATGTAAAGAGGTCTCAGAACAAACGCTTCATAACTTGTCTACACCTGATGAATTGTCCTACTTATACGGGCTATTGAGCTACAAAGTTCCAATTATAGAGGTAAACATCGAAAAAATATAAGAAATCAAGTCTCAGTTACAAAGGTTTGAAAATTCCCAGTAACAGAGGTATTTGAATGCAAAAGTGTCGGGACCTCACATAATTATCAATAAAAGAGGTGTCTCACATATCCAGGGCCCACTTATCCAGGTTTCACTGTAATTTATTTCATAAGTTACGTTTCTAAATACTATTTGCGTATTATTTATATAAGTAGGTCCCTCGTATGCGAGAGGCAGTCTGGGTTGGTACCACCGCTTTGTGTATTTCAGGGTTTCGGTTTGAAGGACATTGAAGCCAGTGAAATAACTGGGAAACTTAACGTCTTATGTCTCGGGATTACGAGCGCAGTTCAGTGCCATGCAATGCTTTGTAATTCAAAGTTATGTGTGGTGTAGCTTTTGTTTATGGGCAGGCGTGACGCTTACCATTAAGCAAGCGCCTTGCTCATCTCGTCATTTAATCAAATAAAAAAAGATCCAAATTATTGTCAGATGTTTTTTTTATAGCCCGGCAAACGAGCAAGTGGGTCACCTGACGGTAAGTGATCTCCATCGCCCATGTACGCCCATCACCAAAAGAATCATGGGCGCGTTGACGACCTTAAAGGAAAGGGATAATTAGGGATTGGGAAGGGGAGGGGATTTGGGCTTCCAGATATCTCACTCACCGTACGAAACGTAACAGCAAGCCGCTACTTTACGTCGATTTTCTGTGAGACAGTGGTAACGGCCCGGTTGAGCCAGCCCATTCATGCTGTAGACAAAACTGTCTACGGCGTGGCTCTACCACTCTAAATGTATTTTGGATATTTATCCCCAATTGTTAAAAGGTCACGGCAATGTTTCAGGTGCGACAGAGAGCTTCATCCGAGAACCTTATATCAGACTGGACATATTCCCTGGATGACATCGCGCTATCGACGTCCGAGCGTAAATACAAATGTAAGTTGATTTTTAACTTAATGGGATAGTGGCGACCCCTACCTCATACCGAGTTGAGGGTTTTAGGGAAGGGAAAGGTAAAGGAAAAGGCTGCAAGCCCCTCGGGAGAACCGGATATACACTGGCTGATCTTGAAGCGCGATACACACAAGATGTGTGAGTCACTATGGCAGGTTTTAACACCATGTGTACGGTGGTCGCTATACGGGCGGATATAATGTGAGCTGTTTGTGGTTACTATATATAAAATACTGTATTTTACTTTTTATTTTACTGTTATTAAATCAGTTTAACCAATACCGTATCAGCAGAAAGCGTATAAGATTCAATCAACCGACCAGTGTAGGTGACAAATTTGAGTCTAAATATAGGTTAAAATCTACTATAACTATTACTACTACACTACTACTATACTACAGATATTTCTCATATTAGCAGAAGCGCTCCATCTACCAGACCCTTAAAAAACGTCTTTTTAAATCCTGGGTATAAACAGTCATGAGTGGAAGAACCCAACTTATTATTGTAGACTGAGTTGCCAGATACAAACCTTAATTCTACCGAAATTTGGTAGATGGCGCTGTTTTCAATTTATTTTAGCTTTGTAGAATACTTAAGGTAGAGTGTGCAGAATAGAACAACATTCTTATATAATAGGACCTACCATATTATTTTTAATATTCTTTTTTTAGACAATACTTTACAAATAATAACATTTCTTTCAATATATACTTAAGCTAATTGTTAATATTATCTAAAGCGAATGTTTTGAATGTAATAATTCCGTACGCGGAATCTTCCTGCACCAAAAAAGCCACTGTAGAATTTTAAAAGTAATTCCCTAACGTTCACACATTGATTGGTCGTAAATAAACTCGATCGACGACTAAATCAATATCTGGCAGTGTCGTCTGGCAGGCCGTCAACAATGCACGGAGGTCATTGCCAGGACTCAAATGCCGTTTATTTTAGCCGTGCCAGACCGCGTCCCGGGTGAACCGAGCGTCGTGGACGGTGGCAACAACTGGCTCTCGCTGGCCTGGCCCAAGCCAGACCCTGGCGCCGTCGCGCCGGTCCTCGCTTACAAGCTCGAGTCCTGGCTCATCGGCAAAGAAGGCGGCGCGCGCTGGGTCGACCTGGGCATAACTCCTCTCAACTCTTTCGACGCCTTCAACTTGAAGCAAGGAGAGGAATACCACTTCAGAGTGACACCTCGCAACAGATACGGCTGGGGTGAACCGACGCAAACTTCCACACCCATCGGAGTTGGACTGGCGGGCGCCAGGCCTGAGTTCGTGGATATTTTGCCAGGACAACTGAAGGTCCTCGCGGGTGAGACTGCCAATCTGAGCTGCAGTGTCAAGGGCAAGCCAATTCCGGAGGTGGTTTGGATGAAGAACGGGCATGAGATCGAAGAGGAGGAAGCTCGGATGGCGACGTCGTTCAACGGGTATGACTGCTGCCTGACCATCAAGGATATTAACACTGAAGATGACGGCCGGTACAGTTGTGAAGCTAGCAATGTGCATGGCCGAGCCTCGACATATGCCAGGCTCGCTGTTGTCACTGACCGGCTTATATGGGAGGCGGATGTCAAACTTAAGAGGTTAGTTGTATTTATTATTTCTGTTTACTGTGCTGGTGTTTGCAAGAACGAGATATTTGAATATAATTAGAAGTTTGAACACTAAATTTTGATAAAGGTATTAGCAAATGTAAACTATTGATTAAGATGTAGACAGCACGAAAATAATATCGAAAGTGTAATAATATGAGCCAACGACCACGTTTAACGACTAAACCAAACTATTGCAATCAAATAAAATTTATAATATACCCTACTCACGCAAAATGGAACTAACCCACAGCATGTTCAAATGGATATACTGATCTTGTTTTACTAAATTCAAGAATTTGAACCAATTTTATCTTGTATTTTTTTGGAAAATCGGGCATGAAATATATTCCACGTGCGATTTTGCAAAAATACGGTATTAAAATCAATTTAAATTAATCAATTTAGTAAAACAAAATCAGTATCTCCATTTGAACTTGCTGTGGGTTGGTTCCTTTTTGCGTAACTAGGTCCAATTTGTCTTGATATATACGCGGCGGTTCAAAGGACATTTAAGTCAGGAAAACTTTAAGGAATCGTGTTCTGATAACGATAACTTAATAATATCCTTAACTCCATGGTGTATTGTTTATTTTTTGTTAATGTAACACTGCATAAGAGACCTCTCCGAAGCTATCTGAGATGGTATCAACTTATAAGTGACCGACTATATTGTGGTTCTTTTTGCTTGCCTATATAGATCATAATGAATTATTTGACAGCCACCGTGGCGCAGCGGACGAGTAGCCGGCTGTGAAGCGAGAGGCCGCGGGTTCGATCCCCGCACCGACACAAATGTTTGTATGATCCATAAATATTTGTTTCGGGGTCTGGGTGTTGTGAGAGTAATCTCTCGTAGTTCCTGATACCCACGACACAAGACTCGTATCTTACTGTGGGGTTAGGACTGTGTATGTGACTGTTGGGTGTATTTATTTATTTATTCCAGAGAGAGGTCCCAGGGTGTTGAAGGGGAGTACCCCCCACAGTTCACGATGCGTCTCCGCGACAGACGCGTTCAGGCCACGTACCCAGTGCGCCTGACGTGCCAGGTTGTGGGGAACCCACCACCGACCGTCACCTGGTACAAGGACGGGGACGAGGTGGCAACTGACAGTAAGTGGATGTTTAAAGGTTTTTTGTTTTTTTTTTTATCCTGGCTCGGCAAAGTGACTACGCTACACCTGATGGTAAGTGTACAGTTATACTTTAGAAGAGATGAAGAATAGGCGGAAATGCCTGTTGGAATAAAAGTTTTCCAGAATTTGTTTGCGGAAAATTTCAAATATTTTTAACTGGTTCCAAAAAGTGGAGGTAAAACGGGATACTCTCCAACTAATAACAACTAACGCAATAAGATACTCTCCAACTAATAACAACTAACGCAATAAGATACTCACCAACTAATAACAACTAACGCAATAAGATTCTTAAGACTTCTTTATTAAGACAGCATTTACAGTTTTCGCTTACAATTGCTATAAAATTGTATCAGTTTTATAAGAATAAGTGACAAACCAGGGAGTTGATATAAGTACAATTGGCGGCCTTATCTCTAACAGCAATTTCTTCCAGGCACCCTTTAACATTAACAACTTTTATTTCTAACCCCAGACAGGCACAACAAATATCAAGACGAGCACTTCCACACCCTGGAGATAGCGCCCACCAATCTTGAGGACGGTGGGGTTTATGAGGCCCTCGCTAGGAACCCGTTCGGCGCCGTCAGCTGTCGATGTGGTCTGGTAGTGGATAAAGGCATTAGGGCTTATGTGGCCCCGGAGTTCTGCTGCGGGTTGGAGCCGCTGTACAAGCTGAATGAGGGTATGGGATTTTAAAGATTGAAAAAAAATCCCCGAAAATTTCTTATGTCACAAAGTTTACCCATTCTTTCAGGTGATGAACTTCGAATATCAGCTGTGGTAGAAGCATATCCATCAGTTGGGGTAACCTGGTATCGTGACGGCGTCCGCCTTCGGCCCAGCAGGCGGGCTATAATGACCCTCGACCGAGATGGACAGATTGAGCTGGCGTTAGCTGCTGTCACTCTTCGGGACGCTGGAGTGTACACATGCACAGCTTCCAACGAAGTGGGTAGGGCTTCGACATCGGGCAAGGTGGACGTGGTGGCAGGAGAGACCAGCTGCGAGACGAAGCCACCGGCTGTTGTGATCAGCCCTGATGTGCCGTAAGTTGATATATCTAAATATATAAAACTCAAAGGTGACTGACTGACTGACTGACATAGTGATCTATCAACGCACAGCCCAAACCACTGGAGGGATCGGGCTGAAATTTGGCATGCAGGTAGATGTTATGACGTAGGCATCCGCTAAGAAAGGATTTTGATAAATTCCATCCCCAAGGGGATAAAATAGGGGATGAAAGTTTGTATGAAAAAGACGCGGGCGGAGCCGCGAGCAAAAGCTAGTTGAACATACTTTTGAACCGTTACTGTAGGGAGTTAGAAAGTTAACTGACCTCGCGAATTTTGCACGACGTGTAATGAATTGTAAATCGCGTATCGACCTTGAGCATGTTGAAAAGGGTCGGGATAAATCAGCTGCGAGACAAAACCAACCGGCTGTTGTGATCATTGATGCACCCTAAATAGTCTTGCTTAGTTCTAGAGCTAAGGATTAGTTGATTTCACTGACTTTCCGACGAATCGTGTTCCATGGTCAGGCAGTGTATATCCCGTATGTTCAGTCCAACTTAATTCTGTCGAGCATTAACGAACGTAATACAATGTTTTTACGAAAAAGGCCAACTACTTTAAATTTGCTCTCCAGTCTATCTTGTCATTTAAGCAAAGAGGTTCTATGTTTTTACAAACAAACTAATTTGAATTTGGAATTAGTTGCCTTAATGGAGGCCACGTACTGGCAAGCGCAGCGTTGTCTGTCCGCCTACAAGGTGGACAGACGACCTGATAAAGGTCGCAGGAAGTCGCTGGATGCAGGCCGCTTCCAACAGGTCGGTCTGGAAATCTTTGGGGGAGGCCTATGTTCAGCAGTAGACGTCCTGTAGCTGATGATGATGATGCCTTAATGAAGTAAATTGGTCCATTATCAGGTACTCCAAAGAGCCGATGTTCATCCGCAAGCCACGCTCGAGCGAAGCTTACGAGGGTGACACCGTCATCATACAATGTGAGGTGGTGGGCGATCCGAAGCCAGATGTCTATTGGCTCAGAGACTTTTTAAAGGTATGCATAAAACGTAGCGGGAGAGGCAGATCATTTTATATTTGTCATAATCTTAGACGTACCTTGAAAATATTTTAGCATTATATTCTTGTTATTCTTTATATCTACATGGTAACTATATCGCACAACAGCATGAATTCACTTTTTGTGATTTTACAAGAGCGCCATTTTGAGAATTGTTGTACATTTAATATCGTTATGTGCGGCGTACATTACTTTGAAATTACTTGTTTTTTTTATCGGAATACGTTTTTTATGAGAGCAAAGTATTTATTTCTTATTTTTTCAAAATAGACTTCGCTTCATTCACTTAGGAGATAAATGCGTGACCTAATGTTTTATGTTTATTTGTAAATTGGTCCTTCCAGCCGGACTATTACCGCGACGCGTCGCACTTCAAGCGGGTTGGTGACGGGCCGGAGTACCGATTCGAGATCCCGCACGCCAAGCTCGACTACACGGGTGCTTATTCGGTGGTGGCTCGCAATGTGCACGGCGAGGCTAAGGCAATCATATCGCTACAGATTAAAGTTAAAGGTTAGTTACGTCTAGTATCCGACCGAAACTAATTTTTAAGGCCCAAACCCAAACCAAAACCGATACCAAACTTGCATACTCGAGAACCTGAGAACTCGATAAGATTTTTCGAAGGTATGTGAAGTCTACTAGCCTGCATTAGGCCAGCGTGATGGACTAAGGCCTAACCCCTCTCATTCAGTAGAGGAGACCTATGCCCAGCAGTGGAACATGTATAATACAGGGTTAATAACAAAAAATATGTCTAGATCAGTATGTATTATTTCTCATATAAAATCATTTTGTACTTACAGACCCGTGTGCCACTGAGGAGGCTCATAATATCAGATATGGGTAAGTCGACATTCATTCATTCATTAAACTCAGAGAATTTCGCTACCGAATGATGGGATTGTATTTTTTATCCGGGCATGGCAAAGTGACTGCACTACACCTGATGATAGGTTCAGTCCAAAAAACCAGTGACCACCAACTAGCAAATAGTTTATCGGTGGTGATTAGAATCATACCGGCATGTGTAACGCTTCTTCACACTTCGAAGAGGAAAGATGCAAATCCAGGGGCCTGCGATGGGACAGGCGGATGACCGATGCAGTCACAGTATAGTACAATTTATATGAAGAAAATCGCTCGTACATCATCTAGAAAAAAAAATATCTCTCTTTCTTAAAATTGGATAACACTCTTTTTTATCCTAACTCGCCAAAGTGACTACGCTACACCTGATGGTAAGTGTAGCGCCATCCAGGAATAGTGTCGACCAACAACAAACAATATGTCCATCGTAGGTCGGCAAGATCATGCCGGCCTGCCTATTTACTTCTTCACACTCCGTTTAAAGGACCCTATATTATAGGAAGGAGGAATAATATAAGGTTTTTTGTTATATTCTCTACTGTGTTGTAAAATATTCTTCTTCTGAATGATTCTGTGCTATTCTCTCCAGGCGTGTGGAGGTGATCCCTCGATTCGAGAGGAACCTCACGGACCTGCTGTCGTACGATGGCGACGCGGTGGAGTTCGAATGCCGTGTCTCCGGGAACCCAGAGCCTTACGTCCGATGGTTCCATTACAACGAGGTATGTTTTTTTTATTTGACTGAATGACGAGACGAGCAAGGCGCTCGCGTGATGGTAAGCGCTCCTACTCACAGTGAGGTCGGCAACATGCTTTTTAATACATGTTACAGAAAGATTCGGCTGGCAGTTTTTACGACCGGCCGATTGGCTGACTCTGTCAACCCCCCGGGGTCGGGGGGACTTTAGTCGAAACTAAATAAAATTATAGTAATTTGTAATAATTGATAGGGCATTTAATGTTACAGGGATCATTTATTGCTCTTTTTATATAGCGTTAGCTTGATGCGGCAAATCCACCTTTCTACTTGACGCTTCTATTTCTTCCACACTTGAGCGTCCTTAGCGGACCATTTATCCGGATAAGTGTAAATTTCTGATAACATCATCATCATCAGCCACAGGACGTCTACTGCTGAACATAGGCCTCTCCCAAAGACTTCCAGACCGACCTGATGGAAGCGGCCTGCATCCAACATATATTTTTTCTGATATATTGTACTTCTATTTCAGATAATACGCGATTGTCCCGATTTCGAAGCACTTTACGAGGAAGGCGCAGCGCGTTTGAGGATCAAGCAGGTGACTGCCGAAGACGAGGGCACCTACACCTGCGAGGCTGCCAACTGTCTCGGCAAGGCCAGGTCTAGCGCCTGCCTCGTGGTCTACCGTGAGTATTTGTCAAGATTGGGGTGTTGACAGCCTCCGTGGCGCAACGGGCGAGTATCCGGCTGTGAAGCGAGAGGCCGCGGGTTCGATCCCCGCATCGAGACAAATATTTGTGTGATCCCCAAATATTTGATTCGGGGTCTGGGTGTTGTGAGACCAAAAATCTCTCGTAGTTCTTGATACCCACGACAAGACTCCTAGGGTACAATGTTATGATCGGGGGCGAGGCTATCGTTATTTCAAGCACAGATTGCAGACTCTAGCTTGATGAGTATCACCAAATACTTAGTAGCGTTACGTGATAAGAAAAACTCAATATCACTTTTATCTAGCCCGGGGATCGAATCCGATACCTCAGGACAGCAGTCGTACCGTATACTCAACAGATCAGGGAGGGGAGTTAGGGAATTCGGATATTTCACTCACTGTACGAAACGCAGCAGTAAGCCGCTATTTTACGTCGGTTTTCTGTTACCTTTCTGCTTCAGCACCTGGTGAACCAAACACATTGAGCCAACGTCTTCGCCGACCGCCTGCACTGCTGTCAGCGGCGTCAACTCCTCGCTCCACGCCTAGGAGTACTCCAGCGAGATCCGTGTCCAGGACTCCAGGTGAGATCTTTAGAGCCATTTTTGTTTTCCCCTACCAACACTTCCAGAGCTCTCGATTGGTTGTCGGTTCAAGAGCTAGATTCAGAAAACGGTGTTATAACACGGCACGCATAGTCCTAACCACTAGTGTATTGGGTACAAAGCCACGCTATTGGATGGTGATACGTTTTTAAATATTTGAATGATCTATTTTTTATATTTAAAATTGTAAAAACAACCTTTTGAAAGCATACTGTACAAAATGTTGTGTCATGTGGGCTTATACATTTTTATTAATATCTATGGTTTTGTACGCTCCTTATTAAAAAAGTTTTTTTTAATTTATTATTCTTAATTTGTTTTTTACGAGCCCTGTATTATATACGTCCCACTGCTGAGCAAGGGCTCCTCTGCTGAATGAGAGGGATTAGGCCTTAGTCCACCACGCTGGCCTAATGCGGGTTGGCAGACTTCACATACCTTCGAAAAATCAAATTCTTAAATACTCATTTAAATATATATTTTTTTTAAATATGGTTATACTAATAAAATAATAGCGGCTAGATACTATATTTATTATAAATAATGCAATTGTTATGTTCACCAGGTCCCGAGCCTCGCCGCCTCTGCAGTCCAGCGCGACAAATGGCACCAGCCTTCTATACGTACCCATTCAACAAAGTCGTCGAAGAGGGAGACAGCGTGGTCTTCCAGTGCGCAGTCAAGGGTCTGCCAGCCCCCTGGGCAACGTGGGATAAGGACGGCATGATCCTCACCCCCACAGCTCGAATAACCATCAAGGAAAAGGACGAGATACTCAGGATCCTGGAAATTGATGAGGTGACAATAGAAGACGTCGGTATCTACAGGATAACAGTGGAGAATGAGTTTGGAAGGGCGGAGGCTTCGGCCAGGCTGGAGGTTATCACCAGGAAGGGCAAGTTTTATGGAGGGCTGAGGGCAATGAGTGCATCGCCGAGGCGGTCCCTGGGGTACAGGAGGACAGGTTCGATCCCCAGGCAAGACTGATGCGGTGGCTAATGTGAGTTTCTGGTATGATTACTTGTGTTGTAAATTATTGACACAGTCGCCATGTTATAATGGATTTTAAGCGTTAGTTAATTGAAATAAAACTAATTTAAACAGATTTATTCGCGCTTTTTTTTCAGTCCACCCCGTGACCGCGAAGACTGAAAAGCTTTCGAAACGTCGGGACCAAAATTAAAATAAAAAAACCGTGATAAAATCCGATTAAATTAGTTTTATTTCAATGAGTAACATTTGCGTAAACGTAAGAAAGTTTAGTCAATGTTTAAGCCAGATTTTTGTTTAAATTGGTGAACAATGCAGAAAAATAAATGCTTAGCGATTGTGGGTACCCTTTTAAAATATTATGCTCAGCGATTAAGGCATTTTGCGATTTGTAAAATATAATCAATTCCTTTGCTATGCGACATAGAAAAAATATTTTGCGATAGAAAAAAAAAAATAATCGCAGTATCTGAACTGACCTTTTTAATTTATTGCAGGACACGAATAGAGGAAACATCAGGAGTGACATTATTTGAAATAAATTTGTTTTCTTCTAATTTATTTTATCTGCATTTTATTTATTAATATTTTTATTTATTTATTAAGTCGCGACTTCGATATAATTTCGAGTTGGATATTAAGTTTTTGTTTTTTTAGGTTATGTTTTAAGGTCGTTTCACATGGTCCGCGCGACTATTAGATTGACTACATTAAATATTTAGTACTAAAACTAAAGTAACGAGTAGATTTTTAAAAATGATCACGTACTTACAAAGATGAAGGTAGGTAGTAGAAAGTTGTTTTATTATTTACTACTACATAAAAATGCTTCTTATAGCGAAATATATGTTTATACGAAAATGTTTTATCGTAGCCGTGTGGAATGGCCTGCCACGTAAACACTAGCATAGTGTGAGATAGTAAGGTAACGAAAAGTATTAATAATGTTACGTTAAACTTAGAAGACAAATGTAACTAGAGCGCGCCCCTATATATTGTCAAATATAATTTATAAACAGTTTGTGTTGTTTTATTATATTTTATACTAGCTTTTTCTCGCGGCTCCGCCCCCGAGATCTACTTTTTCAGGGATAAAAAGTAGCCTATGTTCATCAGGGATAATGTAGGAATCTAATGGTGAAAGAATTTCTGAAATCAAATTTGAAATCAGTCCAGTGGTTTTTAAGTTTACCTATTTGTTAGGTACATATAAAAATACAAATCTTTCCTCTTTATTATATTAGTGTAGACGAACTGTTGCTTAGTACCTAGTGCATACAGTACAATAGCAGAGACAAGTTACATAATTAGTCTCTGGTAATAGGAAGTAAAAAGTAAGTAATTTCACTGGCTTCAATGTTCTTCAAAACCGAAACAAAACAGTGCTTCTACACTACTGTTTGACAGTGGAAATAGACAAAGCGGTGATACCGACCCAGACGGCCTCTCGTATACGAGGGACCTATCACCTACTCAAAGTTTTAGAACTAATTTAATATGTATATCGAAGGTAGGTACTCTTAGGGTTCAGTAAATAGTTCACAAAACAGAACTCTTGCAATTTCCCAAAAAAGTTGGTCAAATAGGGCCTTGTTCATTAAACGTTACATAAGCACCGAGTAATTAAACACTCTTTGTCTTTATCTATCAACGCTATTTATAAAGTTGCTAGAAAGAGACAAAACCGTGTTGTAACTAATCAGTGCCTGAATAAGTTTTATAAGTAAGGCCCTTGTAAAAAAAAAACAATTAAAATTTATTACAAAAGGTAATCTAACTTTTAACTAGGTTTCTAACAATTATGATACCGCATGATCTTGCCGACTTACGATAGTCACGTCGTCTGTCGTTGGTCGACAGTATTTTTAGATTGCGCTACACTTACCATCAGATGTGGCGTAGTCGCTTTGCCGAGCCAGGATAAAAAAAAAACGAATGTCTATAGTAACACATACAAACTGGCATAATATAAACACAGTTTAAATTTAGAATGTATTTTTAAATGAAGCCAACAAGTTTTATAGATCCTTGAAATAATACACAGTTCGCTGTTCCTATTTTATTTCAATAAATAAGATGTTCTAATACTTATACATTATAATCTTCTATTGAATATTTTGACCACGATTATTCAGAACGAGATGTGAGATAATAAATATTTGATTACACTTGATATACCGAGAAGTTCGAACGCACAACTATTATATTTTTTTAAATAATGATTATGATACCTCTATTTAACAGTTGATTACATGACTTAACAATTTATCCTCCATATTATATTCCTCTATTTATATCAACTAGTAATCTGTATGTAATGCTTTGATTCTCACTTCAGCAATAGTATTTTAAGCTTAAAATTATAGATCTGAGAAAACCCCACAGGCCACAATGCTCACAGACAGACAGGGAGACAGTTGTTTAAATAGACATCAATATATTTCGAGCACTAACACCGATACATTTAATAAAAATGGTAACTCCATTCGAAGTGTTTCATTCCTTTAGGCCAACCTCCAGGACAAGCGTTACGTTCAAAATATTCCCTGTAGTCCAGGACTTAAACTAAAACTACTACAAGACTAGTATTAATGATAATACTGTTGACACGTTACAAATACTATAAAACATAATATGAAAAAGATCAAAATAAAATGATTATTAATACAAAATATAATTTAAAAATATAATTAAAAAAAACAGACACGTCACGCTTCATATTCGAATATATAGTCGACGTTACTGTTACAGTCATTGCGACACGCTCTCACACACAATAAATTATTTATCAGAATTATAAAACACATCTCTCAACACAGAAACATTCAGCTATTAATTACTTCAATAGAAATAATTCCAATGCCAACAACAGTACCTACATCTCAACTAATTCAAAACAAATAGTTAAATCTGCAGTGGGTTGTCAACAGCTGGTGTTTCTTTCGCCGGATCATTGTGTAGAATGCGTCGATTACTCGTTTATGAGTATTTTTGCAGTCTCTTCCACTGGCTTTTCAGTGTTTAAGAAGTCCAGACGAGTGTTGAGTACTGGTTGAAGGGCTTAGATTCACCTACAACAAAATTACAAAAGATGAAGCAAAAATAGTTTTTGCCTGGATGTCACCAGGCGTCGCTGCACGTTGCGCATGCGCGTAACTATCGTCCACCATTGTTGCAATGTCAACCACAGAGTACATTATTATATAACTGAAAATGTCAACTTCGAATGTGTCATGTGTCGAATTGATCGCTGTATTATAATTGAACATATATCCGATACTTGGATGACCAGAACCAATAGCCCTGTGGTCACATGTGTATTAAATATCAGTTCTTAGAGCTCACATCCCTACCTCCTATCAAACCTATACTCTTCGTGCGATCATCTGGACTCCTCTACTCCCTCCATTCACGTTTGTGATCACATTTAGCTGCTCCAGTGTTACCGCTGCAGGTGGCTACCCGATCTCTCCGCCAAACACGCTTCACACTCTTAGTTGATCGTTCACACTCTTAGTTGAATTAATACACACAAACTAACCTTTTTAAAGATAGCGCTGCACTTGGGGTGTTGTATTGGAGTGAATTTATATAATTAAATATGTCCAGCAACAATTCATACATACCATAAATGTATAAATTGTTGCTGAACATAAAGATACGTCCGTCACAGGTGCGCGGCGTCGAGCGAAAGATCGAGGATGTTAGAGGGAGCGTGGACTCCCTCCTCACCCCTTAATTTATTGATCTAGGTTACAAACGCCATCTGAATCTAGAATTGTGAGACTGAGCCGCGCCCAATTCTTCCATATATTAAAAAATCTAAAAGTCAGTTTAAATATATAATATAATGTCATTACATTGTAATTGTTAAATTGTATAATTGGATGCAAATATGCAATAAAATTTTAACCCACATCAAATAAAAATTGGCATAATATGTTCATTTTATTTTACAAAATTCATTAAATTTAATCAAAAATTAAAAGTTTTTTTTTGCATAAAAAGGTCCGCTGTGGGCGGTGTGGCATATATCTATCTAAACTACGCGTACGTAGTTTTGGAGCGAAATATTTAATTATGAAATTTGTTTAAAAATAATTCAAATAAGATACAGAAAATAATAAGCTACCAAATATAAATATGTTTGAGAAATTATAAAAATGGGGAGTCCATCGACGACGATTGGCAGTGGCGCTAGGTACCAAATAATGTACTCTGTGCTAGGTACGCAATAAACAAAACAACGGTTACTATGGAAACGTGTGTTTGGCATGCGCACTGCACACTGCTATGTTCTAATTCCTTGGCAATTATGATATCTTGGTACAGATTTTTCTCTCCACATAGGTGTTGGCCGCGAACCCCGTGAAAATAGCAGAACTAGCGGCCTCTGGTGGCAGTTACAGCAAATTTTGAAACTAGATTGGTAGAACGCAGCCGCTGCTAGATTTAAATATTAATGCTTATAGAAGGTCCAATGTAATTTTTTAAGAATTTATTTTATATCGGCGAGCCCCGCGGCATCTGCCACTGCCGCGGTAGAGATGCTAGCAGTACGCAAATCAATTATTGTTGCTATAAACACACTTAAAGTGATTTCCTTGCAGAGTGTGTGTCTTATTTCCTAGATATTTATGATATCCTAGTACAAACTTTTCTCACCTCATGGGTGTTGGCCATGTGAACCCCGGTATATTATCTACTAGCAAAAAGCAGAGCTTTGTGAGAGCTCGCGTAGTTTTTTGAAAAGGTAATAATTTTTCATACTTCAGTTCAATACTACAGTAGAATATAAATCAATACTTTCCATTTTTAGTAGCACAGTCTCTAATATACTCCTATACTGTAATTTTTGTGTATTGTGAAAGAGGAAAGATTGGTATTTTTGTATGTAATAAATAAACTTAAAAACTACTGGACTGATTTGAAAAATTCTTTCACCATTAGAATCCTACATTATCCCTGATGAACATAGGTTACTTTTATCCTGGAAAAAGCAGATAATGCGGACGGAGCCGCGAGGAAAAACTAATTTATTCTACGAGGTCATCGTCATCTCGCTCAGCTATTTTCCAAATATATGACTAGTGCCGAAGCGCGTAATCCAAATCGCAGTCATCATTTTTAAATTTTTTCTCCGCGTCAGTGTCGGTTAAAGCCGCAACGGTTAACTTTATCCGCAGTAGTACCAGGAGAGCATATCCTTGAGGAGGTTACAACGAACAAACTAAGCAGTAAATAAGTATCGTAATTTATACCTTACATGTTAAAGTTAAGGTGCAAAATAACATACCGATGCAAGACTTGCTCTGAAATAAACGTCGCACCATGACGACGGAAATATGTCATGCAACATGTCGACCCTTACTTAAAACAAAATGTTATGTAGTAAATATGTACAAACTTTACAGTATCTGCGCTTTTTTTTACAATAAAATATATTTTTTTTCTTCAAATTTATTAAAATTTATTTTCTACTTTTTTTCTACCTTTTAGTAGGATTTTCTATAAAAACGTATTTTATTAGTTTTTTTAACTATTATTTATTTTATGCGTATCCTTTAAATGTATGATTATGTGCAATTGCATAGTCCCAGAGTTAGTTTTAAATATTTGCTTGTACACAGTGACTGCTATTTAAATCCCAAGCAGCGGAAACGTTGGCTTTAATAAATAATGTATGGCAATTATTTCTAAACTTCCAGCAACAGATTTATATTATCTATTACGTACATATTATTTATTCACTGTTGTTCTGTCGTGTCATTTTATCTGACGTCAAATTTTACGGTGGGTGTTGGGGAGGAAAGAAGGGAAGGCTGTGGGAGGCTGTGTGGCAGCCCCCCCCCCCCCTAAAAGGAAAAATTGTGAAACTTTTCCCTTTCCAAGATATGGTTGTTTTCTGATTTGACTTAACTTTTAAAATTCTATTTGCAGACATACGATATTTAGTAAAAGTACGTCAAATTTGGGGTTTGATGGAGGACACCCCACCTGTGTTAGGGTTATTGTACCATTACTCACTCCGAGTTGAGTGTCAAATTTTAAATTTGACACTCAACTTTTATATTAAACTAGAATTTCGCAGCAATGTTAGATTACAACATCTCCGCTGCGGAAAGTGCAGCCTCATCGCTTGAAGGCAAACACAGGCATCCCTACTCGCCTCCGCAGCTGCGGCTTGATAACAAGAAAGATAACAATTTCTGTAGGTTTTGGAGTCACTGACCCCTGTGCCACTGTCGGTCAAATAAAATTGCACTTGTTATTTTTATGAAGTCGGTTTTTTAGTTTTGTTTAGACATGTTTTTTTTTCGTGGTAGCCTGTAAACAGGCGGATGATACAAGGATGGACATATCCGCCCCAACCAACCATCAAGTTATATCGGAAGACCCTCGGGAAATATAGATATACACAGGCTGATCGTTAAACGCGATCCACACAAGGTTTGCGGGTCACTAAGGCAGGTTTTAACACCATGGTGGTCGCTATCCGGGCGGATATGAATATTCTACCACCAGCTAAGTGTGTTATTTTCATAAAACCTATGGATAAAATATATTTATTAAGGAAAATTTACTACGCAATGTTATTGAAATAAAATTAATATTATACTTTTGGTATGGGATATAAAGTTATTTTTTGCACGAACGATAAGTGGGCGGGCCCGATCAGAATTATCTATTAGCAGGTGGCGCTAGTTCCACTTGGAGCCTAGATCAATTCTTTAGAGGTCGCGGGGGCTGCAAAGGTTTCTCTATCTGTCGTCTCACATCGCCCACAAGAGCCGGACGCTTCACTAAGATAATTCTCAAAAAAATTGTTAAATTTTCGTCATGAATTTCAGTAGTTCATGACGAAAATTTAACAATTATGGGACCGTGGTAGCTACGCGTGTGGCTTGGAGAGTCAAGATGTAGACACGATAGAGGCGATGGGGCGGTCACCTGCAACGACAGTACTGAGGCGCGGGCGACTGAAGCTGCCGGAACGAGGGAATGAAGGTAATAAACAAAATATTATTTCCGCATTTTCATTATGTTTTATACTCAATTTTAGAAAAATTGTTCATGCTGTTCATTGGTTCGGAAAAGATTCTTTTTCTTTCTATAATCCTTTATTTCCTATATTTATTTTATTTATTGATTATAGATTTTGTTGGATATTTAAAAGTTATATTGGTTTTATAATTTTAAACTATATTTTATTTTTGTGTCAATGTCTGCGTCGATCAATATCCGCTGCATTGGCGGGCATCGATTACTGCGCATATGTGCAATGTGCAAGGCCACATCATCTGCTGAGCGAACTGTGAATAAACAAATTATAGGTATGTGTAAAAAAAAAGCATACGTGTAAAACATAAATTCACGCCTATAACCCAAAAGGGATGGGCAGAGGTGCAACAACGGTACAACAACGGTTCGCCAAGCTTTCCTTTACGGTCGGCAACGCGCCCATTATTCTTCTGGTGGTGGGCGTACATGGGCGGTGAGATCACTTATCATCAGGTGACCCACTTGCTCGTTTGCCGGATTATGACATAAAAAAAAGCATAATGCAATCCTTTGATGTAAAATATGATGAACCTATCGCCATATCGGACTCAAAATCCAACCCCGGATAACTCGTGTATATTTTTCATGTTTAAACTTATTCCATTTTTAAATAATCAATCCGCGGATCGAACATATTACCGGTTGCACAATTTAAGTAACTGTTAGTTTATTCGACCTTGAAAAACTCATTTTCGTGTAAATGTCAATTCATCGATCAATACACGCTGCACTTTAAAATGGTGAGCGGTACTAGAGCGCATGTGCTATGTGCAGGAACGCGACCTGCATGACCTATTTAACACGGCGCTCTACTCCCAGGGTACTGAGAACAAAGCAATGCCGTTAATCAATGTTTTTTTTTTATATGCCCTATATATTATATTATATTCGTCCCACTGCTGGGCACGGGCCTCCTCTACTGAATGAGAGGGATCAGGCCTTAGTCCACCACGCTGGCCTAATGCGGGTTGCCAGACTTCACATACCTTCGAAAAATCTTATCGAATTCTCAGGTATGCAGGTTTCCTTCACCGTTAAAGCAATCGATAATTAACAATTAATATACACGTAACTTAGAAAAGTCAGTGGTGTATGCTCTTGGGGTTGGTTTCGAACCTGTGACTTTCGTCTCGACAGTCCATATCACTCCCCGCTGAGCTATCGCTGCTTCAATCAATCATGCTTCATTCAATCAATCAAATCAATGTTACAGACCGTTAATACTGTATTTAAAAACTTACGATATTAAGGCTGGATTGCACCATAACAGCAGTTAAGGTTTATGTCAAATTTGACGATAACAGACGCTGACTTTAACATTGACTGCAGAATGTGTTGCACCATCGTATTCAAACTACTAGACTCCTCGATTAATTTTAGAAGCAGGGACATCATATTATATTATGTTTTATTTAACATAATCATATCTAAGATGATATAGGGAAACCAATATAACTAAATCTAAAAGTGGCTTAATACATTTTTTTTTATAGCATAGGCCGGCAAACGAGCAAGTGGGTCACCTGATAGTAAGTGATCTCCACCGCGCATGTACGCCCACCACCAGAAGAATCATGGGCGCGTTGCCGACCTTAAAGGAAAGGGATAATTAAGAATGGGGAAGGGGAGGGGATTTGAGCTTCCGGATATCTCCCTCACCGTACGAAACGCAGCAGCAAGCCGCTACTTTACGTCGGTTTTCTGTGAGACAGTGGTAACGACCCGGTCGAGCCAGCCCATTCAGCCATACCACTCAAAACATACATAGTTTTGTATTTGTCAGTTAATGTGTTCTTGTAGTAAACCGACGCATATACCTATTACTTCTAGGCTTAAGTAAAGTAATCTGACTATCAAAAGTAGACCTCGAAAGATACTTTGGCATAACACGCCGCAAAACATTTTGGTTTTGTTACAGATTCGAACCGAACAACTCCGGTAATAACTGAGCGCGATGTGAGCCGCGTACCACCGCAAATGAACACTGCGGCTCTGCTACACTATTCAACACTTTAAGCTTAGTGCAGTAACTTACAGGTATAGTTTTTTTTTAAATAAACACCCAACAGTCACACACATAGTCCTGACCTCACATAAGATACGAGTCTTGTATCGTGGGTATCAGGAACTACGCGAGACTTTCGGTCTCACAACACCCAGACCCCGAAACAAATATTTCTGGATCACACAGTTTATTATCATTTTATACGTATTATGCGACGAGGAAGACACTTGCCTGATGGTAAGCCTGCCCGTAAACAGAAGGAACACCACACAGAACTCTGAATTACAAAGCACTGCATGGCACTGAACTGCGCTCGTCACCCCGAGACATAATATGTAAGTGTTAATAATGCCCAGTAGTATTACTGGCTTCAATGTCCTTCAAACCGAAACGCAACAGTGCTTACACACCGTTGCTTGGACGCAGAAATAGACAAAGCGGTGGTACCAACCCAGACAGCTTCTCGCATACGAGGAACCTACCACATTGTGAATCTTTGGTCATATTAATGTGACTTATCCATTTCAGATGCTGGCCACAATAAACTCAACGCAGAAAAACGTCGGATTCAGCGCTGTTCCTTCCTTCTTCCTAACGCTGACTCCTTCGTGTCTGCAGCGTGAGCATCTGCTTCGGCGGTTCGCAGTCTTCACCAACTCGTGTCATGGCAAAGTGTACTCCTAATACTTGGAACACTTTCCTACTGTGCTCACGTTGTTCATCTATAACACAGTATTGTCGTTGTCAGTGAAGTGCCATAACAATCATGGACTCGAACCCGACGAGTTTCCATTTTCGTACGCTGATACATTAACATCAGCAGAGCGAACTAAAATGGCTACCAAACGTAACTCAAATGAGCACCGTAGGCGACTTGGTGATTATTTGAATCCTACCTGACTTGACACGATGGCCAGCTGTCACCAATACGACGGTGGGGACCGGGGCTCAGCATATCTCACTCTTAGAAAGTGTTCTGCATGGGAGTGACACAGCGGGCCCCGGTCGCTACCGGGCGGACCTTGGCTCCCTAGCCGTCATTATAAGACGTGGAGAGATGTAGGCCACTTCCACGACCGTCATGGTCGAGGGGGAGGCTGCAGTGCCAGATCTAGAGGAGGATAATCCTTCTGACGGACGAGGACTGCGGCGATACTTACTCTTCATCGCCCTGATTCGTCTGTCAACTCCAGACCTTTGGGCTTAACTAAGGTCGCCCACCGACCGATGTACGACCCCAAAGTAGTCGAAGTAGGGTTATAATGGATTGGGTAAACGAACAGCCGATGGGGGGTAGTCACGACCTCCTAGGCTACCCCCCGGGTCCGTGCTTGACGCTCTCCGGACAGCAGGGAATATTGTGAGGGTAACACTAGTCCTGGAGGTAGCATGTGGGTATGAGCTAACAGTACCAACATAATTCAAATATTTTGCCTTGGCAACACCAGGCCGGCTTTTTAACGACATGTCATAAGGTTAGTTAACCATATATCGGTGTTATGTGTCTAAATAATCAACATCTGGCTGTATGTATTCATTATATATAAATATGATTTATCATGTATTGGAACTATAACATATTGGAGCATAAATAAAAACGGTACCGTTAACATTTGTGTATTATTTGTACTCAAAGAAAACTAAATATGTAGGTTAAAATATTAGATTTTTTTACTTTTTAATTATTTGATTGAATGACGAGACGAGCAAGGCGCTCGCCTGATGGTGGCAGCCTGCTCATAAACAGAAACAACATCGCACAGACCTACTAAGCACTGCATGATACTGAACTGCGCTCGTCGCCCCGAGACATAAGATGTTGTCTCATAATTTCACTGGCTTCAACGCCCTTCAAATCGAAACAACAGTGCTTACACACTGCTGCTTGGCGGCAGAAATAGATAAAAAAGGTGATACGATTTAAAGCTGATTGACTTCAATGAGACGGATTAGACTAATCCACCACGCTGGCCTAATGGAGGTTAAGTCATTCTTTTAACTAAATGCTTACTATTCTGGGAGATTGCACACTACATAAAATAAAGGGTTATAACGCGAGCGGTGTAACCAAGGAACAAAATTTAGTTTGTAATTATTTTTTTACTAGCCCTGTATTATATTCGTCCCACCGCTGGGCACGGGCCTCCCCTACAGAATGAGAGGGATTAGGCCTTAGTTCACCACGCTGGCCTAATGCGGGTTGGCAGACTTCACATACCTTCGAAAAATCTTATCGAGTTCTCAGGTATGCAGGTTTTCTCACGATGTTTCCTTCACCGTAAAAGCAAGCGATAATTAACAATTCATATACACGTAACTTAGAAGTCAGTGGTGTATGCTCTTGGGGCTGGTCTCTAAGGTGCGACTTTCGTCTCGACAGTCCGTACCACTCCCCGCTGAGCTATCGCAGCTTATAAAAGCAAAAAAAAAATTTTGGTTTGTAAATAAATAACACAATATATTTCATACGTTTATTAGTGATAATTATGTCGCTTATGCACGCAGCATATACCCTAAGGCAACTAATATATCTTATTATACCAAATATTAATCTTCCATCGCGTGTATTCAATTATATTAAACAATATTGACGTATTCAGGGCCTGGATACTGAGGCAACAATTGAACTGCTTTGCAATTAAGTATTTACTTTCATTCCATAATGATAATGGTCTAATAAATAAAAATTCACTCTTGACGTCATAGTTTGCCAGTTGTATGTCTCAGGAACTACGAGGAAGAAATTTGTGGATCACAGAAGAATTTGTGTGCGGGATCGAATACGCACACAGCCGTCTGTTCGTCTTCGCTGTTGATATGTCTTGATAGTTGACCGACTACAGAAATGCAAAGCAATTCAATGTTGGCTGGATACGAGAGTTCTAAGAGCGCGAAGAAGTTTTAATTATTGTAAAATTCGCTTCAGTGAGCCCTCACAATCGTGTAGACAAAATTAAACTAAAAACTAAATATCTTAAGACAGAAGTTGTACTTCTGGCTTAATCTAGAATTCTAGAGAATATAAAAATAAAACGATTCACATTTTTTTTAAATAAAATTTCCCTTAAGAATTAAAACTATAGTAAAATATTATACTATTTATTCACATATAGTGCAACTTCCGTGCCGTGGCATGCCGGAACTATATTTTTGATTATCAATTTGATGTTGCTTTAGGCTGCTTCCAGACGAAATGATTTATTTAGCAATTGAATTGGCAATTTATTACATTTAACTTTCGAATCTCTCTCTCTCTTTCTCTGTCTTTCTCTCTCTTTTATGATACTATTTAATTAAAGCAAATCGCTAGTCAAATTATCCCCTTTCACTGATAAGCACCAAAGCTACAGATAGATCTTTGTGAAGTCACTAATAAGGAAGGTCATGCGTGAATGTACGATGCACGTATAAGTGTATAATCTATGGGGTAGGTCATCGTTTGACCGATGACGAGATAGGAGCAAGGAGATCGCGTTATCAGGGAAAAAACAAATTTCAACCTTGTAACCGAGCTCAGGAACACACTAGACCCAAAGCCTAAGGGCCGCACTATACGAAATAAAATGTTCCGATAGTATTTTTATGCTCTGAAAGCAAGGTCCAGCCACGGCCCGGAAACTGCCCGGACAAGTGTGAATAGACCATACTAATATACAAATAACAACGTAAAATAAAATAACAATACAATATACTATAATAATATACAGTTACAAACAATGGCCAAAAACGTTATTTGTAAGATATTCCTCGACTTACATTTCTAAACAAATGTTAGACTATTTTAAAACAAATTAAAAATCATACAATGTGGTACAGAAACTTGTGGTTTCATTTAAGCAACTGAATGAGAGGGATTAGACCTTATTCCACAACGCTGGTCTAATGCGGGTTGGCAGACTTATGTGAACAATTCGATCTTAATAATATCGATTTAAATATATGAGTTATTAAAATTATCGTGAAATTTTAGAACATCTCGATTATGATTAGATCATGTGCATAAATACTCTCAATGTCACGGCCGTTAAATATAACCACAAGTTTCTGTAACCAGTTGTATAATTTTCAACGGTTAAGAAAAAAACAAATTAAAAACAAAAATTAATAAAATAAATATCGAATCAATAACAATCCACAAATAGATCGATTCGACAACATTTTTATAAGAGTTGGTAAATCAATTAAAGCTTAAAGGTAAATGAATCAAAATAATTAAAACGGTCGTAAACGTCGCGATGGATTCGATATCCCCAAATGGAAATACAATTACACATTTATAAACAAAAAAAACACTAACAAAATATACATATCATTAATATGTACGCTTCGCGATTTCATATTTAACTAGATTAATAGCACATTGCAAATACAAATCCTTTATCGAGTAATTAGGACTTCAATACGTTATTTAAGAATCTACCGGTGCTTCGGAAATGCCCACTGGTCTGAGAAGAAGCACCAAGAAACTCAGCCGTAGGTCTTTTGATATTGATTTAGACATTGTTTTATTTAATTACAATCGGTATTCGAAACACACATAGTTAACGTAATCAGAAACACATTAATTAAATATATTTCGGATTGGTACACGTGTCGATTCTAGGCAAACAAGTTAATTGTCACAGTACAATTTAACAATAAGCATCTGAGTAGACCAGTCACACAACCGGCACCCGTTCACGAGCATGACGCGTGTGCCAGCCATCGGCCTTCTCCACCATGCTTTTTTTTTATTACCTTAATTGGCAGACGAGCAAGCGGTCCCACCTGATGGTAAGAGGTTACCGCCGCTCATGGACATCGGCAATGCCAGGGGAACAGCCAAGCCGCTGCTTACCGTTGAAGGAGTACTCTTTTTAAGCCTCGTTTAAAGAAGGACATGTCATAGCGCTCGGGAAACACCGAGGCAGGGAGTTCATTTCAGAAAACTTCACATGTTACAGGGAAATGACAGACCGCCGCAAGTACTTGCGTTTCAAGCAGGATTTTTTATCCGGGCACGGCAAAAGGACTGCGTTACACCTGATGGTAAGCGCTGTGCAGTCCACCACCGACAAATTATTTTATCGGTGGTCACCAGTATCATGCAGACCTCTAGATCTAAGGAATCCGGTGAAAGCACCATGTCAATCAATCTATCGATATTCATAGATATAAAAAACCTATTAGGAGACTCTTTAAGCGATAATAAACGAACAGCGGAGTTAGAATGTGGAGTAAAAACATGACACTAACGCTCGTGCCGTTTGATTGTGATTGGCCGAGAGACCAACGTGTAAAGTCCGATACAAATCTGAGGCGACGCGTTGGAACGTATAAGATTTTTTCATTCTAAGTGGGCTGTTCGTTTTTATTAAATAAAAATAAATTAATATATCGATATCGACCTTTGTCCCACAACACAACACTATAGGATATAGAAGTGAAGTTACTGATAAGAAGATGAGATCATTTTAATAATATAAATAAATACACCCAACAATCACACACATAGTCCTGACCCCACAGTGAGATACGAGTCTTGTGTCGTGGGTACCAGTTACTACGAGACACTTTCGGTCTCACAGCACCCTGACCCCGAACCAAATGTATGTGGATCACACAAATATTTGTCTCGGTTCGGGGATCGAACCCGAGGCCTCTCGTTTCACAGCCGACTACTCACCCGCTACGCCACGGAGCCTGTCAATATTAAAAGCAATTGTAAGTAATGTCTCATTTAACAGAGCGGCGACCCTCATAACCTTAGAGTAATAATATAATATAGGGAGTGCGTACTCCATAGAGAAAAATAGTCCAAAATCTGTGACCATGAGGCAAATAAGTTAATATTTCTTCTCTTTCTAGTGGACTATTTTCTCCAATGATAAAAAGAGATACAATTACTTGGGTACCTCTTTCTACAAAAATACGGACCGATTTTAACGCTTTATGTGCACACTCCCATATCAACTCCATGCGTCTAACTTAACATCTAATATGAAATAATTCGCCTTACTAATAAATGTTGTTCAATTCCTTTTTTTTTTATTGGATTGAAAAACGAGAAGAGCAAAGCGCTCGCCTGATGGTAAGCGCCACGCTTGCCCATAAACAGAAGCAACGCCACACAGAACTTTGAATTACAAAGCACTGAACTGCGCTCGTCACCCCGAGACATAAGATGTTAAGTCTCATAATGCTCAGTAATTACACTGGTTTCAATGTCCTTCAAAAAACACAACAGTGCTTACACACTGTTGCTTGGGGGCAGAAATATACAAAGCGGTGGTACCAACCCAGACTCGAATAATTACACTATGCTTTATCCGGCCTTCCCTGACGTCAATGAAGAATGAGATTCATCAAAATAGAAGCCGATAGTTTGTTTTGAAGCTATTTAACTACAACTGTACAATAATTAATAATACACTGTTAGGAGGTTACCCGATATTTTCGTACTCGACTGGATAACCCCCTTACACGTGGTGAAAATCCCACATCGTTTCAGCACTCAGAAGTTACGGGATCAACCAGTGTAAATCCAGGCATGACGACGAATAAGATAAGCACTGCATTTAACATCAGGTTCACTGTAACAGTGTTCAGTGTACCATCTGGTTCAGTGTGTGTTCAGTCAAACTTTATAATCGCTCTGAAGTCAGTTACTAACCCGTGCGGGGATCGAACCCGTGGCCTTTCGTTTCTCAGCCGATAAAATTTTCACATACACTGATGTCATGGCAGTGCGCATACATTTAATTAAGATTCAACAGTAATCAATAAGACAATATAATACTTCTATATTATTTATACAACATTTATTAGTAAAGCAGTTATTAATATAATATATATAATTACATTATATGATACTTAATTACATTATGTAACAATTATATTTCAAATGAGTGGAATAATATTATTTCAAAAATAACTCAAACATACTTAAGAAGACAAATATACAATTATGTATTGAAAAATAATAAATTTAAAAATATAGAAATATAATCCAATAATAAGGATAAGGTGATGCACCACGTTTTAAATCTTTCCAAATAATGTTAATAAAGTACCCTTTTTTAAAAAAATATATAAAATACATCCCTTTCTCTCCTAACGTATATCGAACATGCATTGCCCCCGCTCACCCCCTCCCACTCGCAATATTTAACGAAAATTAGATCCCCCTCTTTTTAGGGGAATTGTGGATTCGATTCCCCCGTTTTAGGGAATTACATCCCGTGTCTATCAATTAATAATAATATTTCCACATCTACCGTACCGCTCGATAATGTTCAGCCTAATTAATAAACGACTTAACTAGAATTACAAAGCAGTGTTGCCAATTTAACTTTAACTATAGATTTGTAGGGATATTTTAGTCATCTCAGTTTTTTTAGTTTATACGCTTCTATTACATTTTTAACAACTGCTCTAGAATAAAAGATGTTTTGTTCGAAATTGTTATTTTTTAGCAAGCCCCGTATATAACTTAGAAAAATAAATAAACACAATCTGTACATTTGAGTTCCCTTTAACATTTACCACCTTATTATAAAACTTTTCCTTTAATTAGGTTTAAATCAAACAGCTATTATGGTAAACCTATTATGGTGGTTTTAGTACCATAATAGCTGTTAATTACAGTAGTAATTAAATACCGCAGTACAGTTTTCAAAAGCAAATTTTACGACGACCTTTAGAGTGTAGGAATGTCATATATGAAGAATGTTGATTTTATTTTTACAGTTCGCTATATCACGCTTGATGCAAAGATAAATGAACATTTTTTTATTAGGATTATATAGATTTATTTTCTGATGGTATATATTTTCTCTGAGAAATTACTTAATGATAATTAAAGTTAATTGATGCCTTTAAGTCCGGCAATTGTAACGTAAAACCATTGACTGGTTAAAAAACAACACATTAATCTGTTTTACAGTAAATAAAATAAATTACTAACATGGTGTGGACAGAAATGTAATGGAAAAAAATCTATATTTATATTGTATTTCATGATAAACCAGTGAAATATAGTTACAAGGTGGTAGGTCCTTCGTATGCGAGAGACCGTCTGGGTTGGTACCACCGCGCCGTCTATTTCTAAGCAACAGTGTGTAAGTACTGTTGTGTTTCGGTTTGAAGGAAATTGAAGCCAGTGAAACTACCGACTTATAGATCTTTTGTCTTGGGGTGACGAGCGCAGTTCAGTGCCGTGCAGTGCATTGTAATTCAAAGTTCTGTGTGGTATTGCTTCTGTTTATGGGTAGACGTGGCGCTTACCATCACGCGAGCGACATGGTCGTCTCGTCGTTCAATTAAATTAAATATAAGAAATCTTAATATCGATCTATGTTTCGTCATCCTTTGCATTTCCGTCCACACCATTTAACGGTACTACTCTAAATGCGAATAGAAGCCGGTTACGTCACTAGAGAAGCCTTAACGTGAGAACTAGTGATGTGCTTAACAGAGATCGTCTTCGTCTTCGGGCTCGGGTACGGCCGGGCGTTCGGGCTGCGGCTTCTTGAACGTGACCTGTTCGTACGGCGACTCTTCGATCTCCACCTCGCATCGATCCTGAAATGTGGATGTTTATATGTTTTTTTTTTTTTATTAGCCCTATATATTATATTCGTCCCACTGCACTGCTGGGCACGGGCCTCCTCTACTGAGAGGGATCAGGCCTTAGTCTAATGCGGGTTGGCAGACTTCACATACCTTCGAAAAATCTTATCGAATTCTCAGGTATGCAGGTTTCCTCACGATGTTTCCTTCACCGTTAAAGCAAGCGATAATTAACAATTAATATACACGTAACTTAGAAAAGTCAGTGGTGTATGCTCTTGGGGCTGGTTTCGAACCTGCGACTTTCGTCTCGACAGTCCACACCACTCCCCGCTGAGCTATCGCTGCTTGAAAATCTATGAAATGAAATAGTTTATTTATCACGCAGGCAATTATATCAAATACTGTTTATTTTACCTTTTTAACTTGATTTCTATTGTTTTGTGAATAAATACTTATTTAAGATAAAATATTACCGGTAATCTTTTATATATAAATATTTCGTATCACGTTGTTTGTCCGCGATAAACTCCTAAACTACTGAACCGATTTTAATCAAATTTTGCAAACAGTGTGTAGTGTGATCCAACTTGAGAGATAGGTTAGTTTATATCTGAATTTATAGTCGCAATATTTTTTTATTGCAAATTATTTGTTTATTATATGACAGTATAGTGTATACCTATAAGACATATACGTGAGCCACTTACGCAATGAGCCTGTAAGTAAGACTTACAAAATATGTAATTGGGACCTTATGTATACGAACCGTGACGCAGGAAGTAGGGCTGACGTACGATGGTGCAGCATTCTCCCTGACCCCAGCCCCTGTGAGGGGCTCCATGGCTTCAGGCAGCGGGATGGATGCGGCCAGCCTTGCGTACTCCACATCCATGCTGCGGATGAAGGGACATGTCAACGCCCTCTTGGCCATCTCCCTGTCCTCCTCATCAAAGGCCTGGAGCAACTGCTCGATGGTGTGCATCTCCGAGGACTCGCAGTTGTTGCCCCACTCCTGTAGATGGCGTTGTATCACAATTTACTTAAATGATTAATTGCCCTGAAGGTTGAGGTACTGGAACTCAAAGTAAATGCTTCGGAAATGCTCGTAAATCTAAATTATTGATTTAAGTGCATGAATTTAGCAAAATAAAATTAATATCTCAATTTTTACTTGATGTGGGTTGAAATGTTATTGCATATTTGCATCCAAATATATAGTTATATTTTAATTTTGCTCCACTACGCCAGCTGCGAGATTTGGCATTTAAACATTTAGTGTGAGCGTAAACAATGACGGCCTTATTATAAAACATCGGAGTGATTTAAATCTAGTTTTAAATCAACCAGTTTGTACGGTTTACCGTGGTAACCAGTTGTTACAAACATAGTACAGGGTTAATCTGCGTTTTTAACAAGAGGGTTCATCTTTTATTTTTTTTATAATGCATTTATGCCATATCGGCTACAAATTTGAATCCCAGGCAAGTCAAGCGTAATTTTTGGATTTGAAAAAATCAAACGCATATTTTATTAATAGCCAGGCAGGCTCTAGATTTAAACTAGGGACCTTCACGATTTCTCAGCCTATCTTGTCAACTAGACCAATGAAACCATTTTAAAAAATACTATAGAATGTTAGCATAAACTATCGCGATGCGTAACCATGTTAATTGGTCATGGAACATTAGAAATGGAATGAGTTGTTACGTCATACATTTCACTATTTTAACATTAACCTCGGTATCGCCGTGAATCGAAAAATATAGCCTGACCAGGGAATCGAACCCTGGGCGAATCCTAAGTGAGGGGACACATCACAAGACCAAACGTAAAGTTTCTATAACAGCGTACATAATTTTAAATCGCACATGAATTATTGCAAATTACAAAAACGATGGCATTGCTTTTTCAATAAACTTTACAATTCGCTTAGTGTATCAGCATTTACTACAAATCAAGAATAATATAGTAGATATTATGACATTTACGTCGATCTGTATAGAATCCAAGCGTGCCAATTTATACAAGGCGTGTCGCACTGAATGTCGCGGACACTCACGCCACGCGAAAAGAGTACACACTTTACAAGGTGGTAGGTCCCTCGTATGCGAGAGGCCGTCTGGGTTGGTACCACCGCGCAGTCTATTTCTGCCGCCAAGCAACAGTGTGTAAGCACTGTTGTGTTTCGGTTTGAAGGATATTGAAGCCAGTGACGTTAATGGACATTATGAGACCTAACATAATGTCTCGGGGTGATGAGCGCAGTTCAGTGCCATGGAGTGCTTTGTAATTCAAATTTCTGTGTGGTTTTGCTTCTGTTTATGGACAGGCGTTTACCATCAGTCGAGCGCCTTGTTCGTCTCGTCATTCAATCAAATAAAAAAAACACGTGAAATCTATATTAATGTATTTAAATACACCCAACAGTCACACACATAGCCCTGACCCTACACTAGGTTAAATCTGTATCGTGGGTATCAGGAACTACGAGGGACTTGCGGTCCCACAACACCCAGACCCGAAACCAATATTTGCGTATCACACAAACATTTGTCTCGGTGCGGGAATCGAACCCACGAGCTCTCGCTTTGTAGCCTGGAGGCTGACAATATATTATCCATATGGCATTTAGCATTATATATTAAAATTCCGCTGTGCACGATATTTTTCGCAACGAGCACGCAAACACAGCCGGGTAAAGAAAGAAAGAATTGATTTATTTAAACACTAACTTGAGACGTGAAAAGTTAAAAAGACATTCTTATGAAACTATGCATTATTTACAAATTTAAGATTAAGAAAAAAATAAATTATGAGTCTTGTGACAACATAAAGTAGCGTTCACAATGTTGTTAGAACAAAAGCAGACGATAAATGTATGGATGAAAATACGCAATAACATATCTAACATAGTTTTTAAGGTCCGGGAGGTATCGCTTCTGTTTATGGACAGGCTGGCGTTTACTATAACACGAGATACATTCTCGTTTCGTCTATAAAAACGTGCAATTTGTTATTTAATTTGAATATATGGATGAAAATACGCAATAACATTTCCATCCACATCAAGTAAAAATTTAAATATCAATTATAGTGTTACAAATTCATTACATAACTAAATCAAATATATTAAGTTTTATTTTGCATAATCGTACATGGGAAATGTTTAATTTATGCTTTTTTTGAAAAATTACGGAATTAACCTACATAAATCTAATGAATAAACAAAATGGTAGGTGGAGGGACATACGAGGGACCGATAACACTGTAATACAATTTTAAACTATGAGATAAATTAGTTTATATTATTGAATTTAACAAAACAAAATCAGTATCTCCATTTGAACTTGCTGTGGGTTGGTACTACGCTCAATTGGACGTAAATATGCAAAACATTAACCCACAAGTAATAATTATTTAATTGTTCTAATTTGCCAACATAAGAGTAATTGTTTAATTAAATCAGTGACATTAGGATGAGTGAAAAACCTTATGATGAATATATATGGTGAAGATTACCTACCTTGTACGCCTTTTCGGCTGCGACAGGATCGCCGCGAGCGAGTTGCACCAGAACAATGGCGACTGTCAAACGGCCGAGAGCACCCATGTTCCCTGTCTCCAGGTGGAAACCGATCTCCCGCCTGATGCTGTCCACGGCCTCGTCGTAACTGTGCCAGATAACACGCTGTTTCGGTTTAAAGGATATTGAAGCCTGTGAAACTACTGGGGATTATGAGAGTTGACATCTTATGTTTCGGGGTGATGAGCGAAGTTCAGTGTCATGCAGTGCTTTGTAATTCAAAGTTCTGTGTGGTGTTGCTTCTGTTTATGTGCAGGCGCTTACCATCAGGCGGGACCGCTTGCTCGTCTGCCTATTACGGCAATAATAAAAAAATGTGTACGGTTGTCGCTATCCAGCCGGGTACAAAAATGATCATGTACCCTCCCATCAGATTATATTAGATAAAATGATACCAGCGTCTGCTCCTCTTCATTCTTCACTGCTGTTATTTGCACCTTTACATCTGTGTTCGAGCGTAGCTGTTACAACATACAAGCAAGTGAGCCATTTTGACCCCTCCAATATAAAAAAACATACACACCGCTGCAAACGCACGAGGATCCTGGACGACTTGCTGATGTACTCCGAGCCTTGGTGCTGGCTGCTCTCCGACTGGAATGATACACCATCCATTATTTACTAACTTAACTTACATTTATTCATAAATAAATCATTTTAACAAAAAATAAAATCGCCTCGTAAAACAACAATTTTGTGTTTTTTTTTTTCGAGCACGGCAAAGCACACTGCCCTCTTCAGAGAGGGAAGAAGCAAATCGAGGGGTCTGCGACAGGACAGGCGGTTGACCGATGTAGATACAGTGATACAAGGATGTACCCCTATATCCGCCCGAATCAAACATCAAGTCATGTCGCAAGCCCCTCGGGAGAACAGGATATACACTGGCTGATCCTGCAACGCGATTCACACAAGGCGTGTGGATCACTATGGCAGTTCTTAACACGGTACGGTGGTCGCTATCTGGGCGGATATGAATATCCTACCACCAGAAATGTGTCTGTGGTGCTGTGGCTTCATACTCCATGATTGATACCGCCTGCTTATAATAGGGTAGTTTTCTATGTTCAAATATTATACATTAAATAAAAGAAATCTTATTGTTAAAACACAATCTTAATCGGTTCAAAAATGAGCCCGCAATTATGATTTTAAATATTGGTATGAGCAAAGGTTGGCGCGTAGTGGGGACATCTCACTATCTCGCTCGCACGCGTGCACCGTAATGACGATTTGCCACGGCGACGTCAAAGTTGGCGTCGTTTGTTATTTGACAAGTGCCCCCTCCATCAGATTTGAATGACTTTTAATTTATCCTTTTTTTATTTATTCTTTATTTTTCCTTTTTCGAACTAATTGACGAATATTTCTGCCGTCAAGCAAAAGTGTGTAAGCACTGTTGTGTTTTGGTTTGAAGGACATTCAAGCCAATGAAATTACTGGGCATTATGAGACTTAACATCTTAAGTCTCGGGGTGACGAGCGCAATTCAGTGCTTTGTAATTCAAAGTTCTGTGCGGTGTTGCTAGTTTATGGGCAGGCGCTTACCATCAGGCGAACGCCTTGCTCGGCTCATCATTCAATCAAACAAACAAAAAAAAATTGCAATAGGCTTTCGCTAATGTAACTTATTGATAAAAATAATCAAAAAATCAAGCCAACTACCCTATGGTTCATTAAATTTTTTCGCTTTTTAGTTATTTGAGTGATTTATTTTACTATTCTTTTGTAAAAGATACATCGAAATAGGTGCATGAAGTTGTTTTAGTGTTGCATTCCCGATTTTACCACTTTAGGGATGGAATTATTTTGTTAATAATACATACCGATGACACATCAGCCGCCTGCTGGAACAACTTGAAGGCCAGCTCAGGGGAGTTCTCCTCGAGGATCTTGCCAGCCTTGTCCAGCACGTTGGCACCGCTGTCGCCGGAGCCGTGCTGCTGGTACAGGCTGGCGGATTCCGTGGCCAAGTCGTACACCTTTGGATAGGGGGCATCAAACATGTTACGATTTCTTACGTCCAGTTGGATCCCTCCTGGCTATCATGGACGCCGAACTTTTAAAGCGAAGGTATAATTTAAGAATGTTGAAAGGATGGGTGGATTTGGAACTCCAGATATTAAAATCACAAAACGCATCAGCAAGTTGGCACCTCAATCCAGTCAGCCCATTCATGCTATAGAGTGTTTCCCAACCTTTTTTAGGCCATGCCCCCGACCTTAACATTTTTTTGTTAAATTTGTCACCGATATCTAGCATTGCATTTAAATAACCCAAAGCGAAAGGGTTAAAGTCGTGTCGAGTCCATTTTTAAATTGCCCCCCTTAACTATCAAATTGCCCCCCTGTAGGGCGTGGCCCCCACGGGAAACACTGCTATAGAGTATAGACAGCAGCTTGGCTCTACGGTGTAACAGTCCATGTACTAGACCTGCGTGGGTCGTCAGTCCTCACCTCCTGCGGCGCGGAGAACTCCTTGCTGACGATGAGCGCGCTCTCCAGCGCCTTGGCAGCGTGGAACAACGAGTTGTTATTCTTGTAGCATTCAGATGCCTTCAGATGACACATTTTTGAATTGTTGAGGTCGCGAGCTATCCGGTAGCATTGAGCTAAAACAAAATTACAATTTATTTATTAAAAACGCTCATAGCATAGCATAAGTTGGCAAACGAGCATGGTGGTAAGCGATCGCCACCGCCCATGAAAGCCCGATCTTAAAGGAATGGGAAGGAAATTTGGTTTTCCGGATATCCCACTTATGATACGAAAGCATTTTTGTGGGTTAGTGGTAACAATCCGGTCAAGCCGGCCCATACATGCTTTGACTAAATTGTGTATAGTGTGGCTCTACGACTTAAGTATACACATACTTTAATTAAGGGTTAGCAAAAGGACATCATTTCACCAGAATAACATGTACACCCTAACAATAAAATAACGGTAAATTAATCATAGATTAAACACTCAAAACATACATGAGTATTAAACAACTGTGTTCGATTATTTTGTGTTATGGGTGGGTGTCAGGAACTAACTACGAGACATTCTGTCACTACTCCCAGGCCCAAAGCCAATATTTGTTAATCACGCAAATATTTGTCTCGGAGCGGGATAACGGAAAAAATCCTGCGAAAGCTAATTTCATATTCGACAAATAAATATATGAAATTTATTCTTACTCCCAATTATAATTCGTCATAGTTTCCACTAGTGGCTACTGCTACTCGATGTACGCAAAGAAAACAGAATCTTAACGAAAACGACTTCGAAAACTATTAATTGTACTAGACATAATATATATAAATGTGAAAAAGGGCTTTAATTATCGGACTAATTAAGGTGCCATTAATTATTATTTCAATTTAATAGTTAAGAGGGGCAATTTAAAAATGGACAAGACACGACTTTAACCCTTTCGATTTGGGTTATTTAAATGCAATGCTAGATATCGGTGACAAATTAAAAAAAAATGTTTAGGTGGGGCATGGCCTAAAAAAGATTGGGAAACACTTGTCTAGACAGAATGTGTACTGTAGCGTAACTTGATTAGTGAGGCGGTATATATGACTCCACCGCACTCACTAGACGCGCCGTCAAACTTCGTTACTCCTTGGACCAGCCAAATTGAATTCGTCGAAGCTTTCTCCTGTTAAACGCTCCTGTCTGCGTTATTTTTGTTTTCAAGTGGTTTTCAAATTTTACTCGCTTGTTATTTAAATTATTAAGATGTATTTTTTATCCGATCACGGCAAAGACTGCACTAAACTTGATGGTAAGCGCAGTGCAGTCCAAAAAATCCAGCGACCACCGAAACAAACACCAAACAATGAGATTACCGGTGGTCACCAGAATCATGCCGGCCTGTATAAATGCTTCTTCACACTCCGAATAGGGAAAAAGCAAATCGAGGTGCCTGCGACAGGACAGGCGGATGACAGACGCAGACACAGGGATTCAAAGATGTAAATAGACAAAGTGGTGGTACCAACCCGGACGGCCTCTTGCATACGAGGGACCTACCACCTTGTAACTTAAATCCAATGAATTTAACAAATTAAAATCGATATCTCTATTTTTACTTATTGAAAAGTTATTGCGTATTTGCATCCAGTTACGATACAAACGTGGAACTATTCGATATGATTGACGTATTTCTCTATCGCGAGATACCTCGCAGGAACATGCTTAGGAGACAGGTAACATTAGATACAAGGTGGGAGGATACTTGTATCCGACCGGATAGCGGCCACCGTACACTGGTGCTAAAACCTGCCATAGTGACCCACCTTGTGTGGGTCGCGTTCCAGGGTCAGCCATTGTATATCCGATTCTCCCCTGGAGGCTTGCCCCATGATCCTAACCCTTTGGCAGGCCGGCATGATCTTGCCGACCTACGATGGACATATTGTTTGTCGTTTGTCGACAGTATTCTTGGATTGCACTACATTTACCATCAGGTGTAGCGTAGTCACTTTGCCGAGCCAAAATAAAAAAAAAACAATAAAGTATGAACGGGTTCTAGTGTTTACTAACAAAAATGTTGTTAATTAGGCAGCTGTATTCGGAATCTCTGTCGCTAGGGATTATCGCGTAGCAACGCAATGGAGCGAACCATATTAATTAGCGTTATTTGTGTTTAAAAAAAACAATCTCCGCGCGTTCATCTGATTCTATTTTGTTTTTTTTTATTAAGGTCACAATATTCGAGTAACATTTAACGAACCAATTATAAGACAACTTTTTTTTAAAGTACTATTCTACTAGTATATTCTTCTAGTAGTATTCTACTCTTCGGTATAGTATATTATAAGAGTGTAGCCGCGATAGCTCAGCGGGGAGTGGTACGGACTGTCGAGATGATCGCAGAAGGTCGCAGCTTCGAAACCAGCCCCAAGAGCATACACCTCTGACTTTTCTAAGTGTATATTAACTGTAAATAATCGCTTACTTTAACGGTGAAGGAAACATCGTGAAGAAACCTGCATACCCGAGAGAGAGAACTCGATAAGATTTTTCGAAGGTATGTGAAGTCTGCCAACCCGCATTAGGCCAGCATCGTGGACTAAGGCCTAATCCCTCTCATTCAGTGGAGAAGGCCCGTGCCCAGCAGTGGGACGTATATAATACAGGGCTAGTATTATCATTATTGCAATAATTTTGGACAACACTAAATGATAAACTGCGGAGTTTTTGACCCACTCTAGCATTGCTATTCTCGCTCAAGCGCTGGAATTAATTTATGAGGAAGGCATTGATGTTATTGATCTTTTTTATCCGGCAAAGTGGCTGCACTACACCTCATGGTAAGCGCAGTGCAGTCCAAAAAACCAGTGACCACCAACAAACACTGGTGGTAGGATATTCATATCCTGTGTTAAAACCTTAGTGACCCACACACCTTGTGTGGGTCGCGTTCCAGGATCAGCCAGTGTATATCCGGTTCACCCGAGGGCCTTGCGGCATTACTTGATGGTTGGTTGGGGCGAGTATAGGGGTACATCCTTGTATTACTGTGCCTGCATCGGCCATCCGCCTGTCCTGTCGCAGGCTCCTCGATTTGCTTCTTCCCTCTTCGGAGTGTGAAGAAGCATTTATATAGGCCGAAATGATTCTGGTGACCACCGATAAACTCATTAGCTCAGCTTAGTTCGTGAAGGTTCGAAGGACAAAAGTACAAAGCGCTAAACAAAATTTTAGACATAACATTATTTGTATATTCAAACACTGCGCGTCGCGACGCGCCATGGGCCGCGGCGGGCGAGCCACCCAGACAGACAGGTTGGGCAATTAGGTAAAACTACACGTGCCATAGAAATGAAACTATAGAAAAACAAAATAAGTAAAGGCTAGGTGAAGCGTACCAATACTTCGCACCGATAATGGTCAGTTACGTAACATAATAAAGTAGAAATAAGTAAACACAACAAATAATTTGATTTTATCCTCCTGGCTCAGAGATCATCCGAGTACCATCAAAACACTGGACATTACATTAAATCAGTAACATTTTTACATACTCTTATTGTAATATTTTTCTATTCAAAAATAAACACAATGTCCACATTACATGATTAAAAAGTATTAAAAATACCTTTTCACAAGGTCCAAATTACATGATTAAAAAGTATTAAAAATACCTTTTCTTGACTTTTCTAAGTTACGTGTTTATCGCTTGCTTTAACGGTGAAGGAAACATATCGTGAGGAAACCTGCATACCTGAGAACTCGATAAGATTTTTCGAAGGTATGTGAAGTCTGCCAACCTGCATTAGGCCAACGTGGTGGACTAAGGCTTAACCCCTTTCATTCAGTAGAGGAGGACCGTGCCCAGCAGTGGGACATGTATAATACAGGGCTAGTAATAAAAATACCTCAGGATATTATTTCATTATACATACATTACATTTCATTATACTTAAGAGTAACTATAAAGAACCATATTTCATTATATACGATGGTAATCCTCCAAGGTTCACGCTTTACAGTTCTATTTCACGGGCATCAGACAGGTGTGTCATGTGGCGCCGTCGCGGCGGGAGCGGCTTATCAAATCATATTCATGCGAATAAACAGTGGCGCGTGCCATAACTGTGTCAAACCCAGTGATTTCCTACAATACCCACAATGCCCTACAATGCCCACACACCATTACCTGTACATTAAATTACTGGCGTTGAAGAATGCCCTCACGTGGACAATCGTTAGCTGGTGGAAGAATATTCATATCCGCCCGGATAGGACCACCGTACACTGATGTTAAAACCGGCCATGATGACCCACCTTGTGTGGGTCGCGTTCCAGGATCAGCCAGTGTATATCCGGTTCAGAGACATGACGAGAATTGGCGATCACTCTCTGGCGACAGTTTTGTGGAGCTTCTCGTTTGTATATGGGTTTTTTCTTCTTGACGGGCGAGATTTAATTACTCGTATGTTTAAAGTTCTTGGACCGAGCGATCCGGAAGGTAATACTTTTTAATATTATTTTTGCTGAGGGAAGAATTCTATTAGGTTCTACCACCGAGCAAGAGGCAAACGGGGAATATCGGATGTTTCTGATGGCAATTTAAAAATGAAAATAGCGAAAACTCATAAGGCTGATTTTCTATGGTCTTGTCAAGCGCCAGACGCGCTAGTCAGTGACGTAAAGTTAACGCTATCTGTAAACCAATCAACTCTAGCGACACTGACGCACGGCTGACGCTTTTCCAACTCCTTTCTATCTGACTATTTTATTAATTTCGTTGCGTGATAAAGACATATTCACATTCCCAAAGACTTGTAGAGCTTCATTGTTTGGTTTCAAAACATGCGTGCCATTGTCGATGCTAGGTTATAACAGGTTCACGCGATTCTGTTTTAGTTGTTCAACTGACTTGTTACCAACAAAAGTTTCCCCTTCCCAATCCCTTAATTAAATTGAATAATAAAATTAATTATTATTATTTATTTGTTGATTTGATCTTATTTAATATAAGAACCGAATTATTGGGTTTTATTGAAAATATATTCCAATAGGTAAATAAATTAAACAGAATGTACCCAATTCACTTGATTTTCGCTAAACGTAATTAAACTTTTCAAGAAAATCTCATAAATATTGTAATATAAAATATCGTGGACGCCCGTTTCGCTTTGAGGTTTTTATTCAAAGAAAACGTATAATCTTTTTGGGCGTAGATTTGAATATTAAATTATTTCCATGGGTCTTGTTAGGGTTGCCTACGCGAAGTGTTTTAACAGGATTCTATTAGTACACCAACGTGGCGGAGTGTATCTGACTTACTTAAGGTCATTCTCGATTTTTTTTAGATACATTTTTTTTATTAGCCCTATATATTATATTCGTCCCACTGCTGGGCACGGGCTACGGTCTGGATTGGTACCACCGCGCCGTCTATTTCTGCCGACAAGCATCAGTGTGTAAGCACTGTCGTGTTTCGGTTTGAAAGACATTGAAGCCTGTGAAATTACTGGGCATTATGAGACTTAACATCTTATGTCTCGGGATGACGAGCGCAGTTCAGTGCCATGCAGTGCTTTGTAATTCAAAGTTCTGTGTGGTGTTTCTTCTGTTTATGGGCAGGCCCCTAGCTCGTCTCGTCATTCAATCAAATAAAAAAAAAGTTTCACTTCTGCCGTGTGTGAATTACACTCACACACACTTTTTTATTTATGCAGTATCGTAGACTCGTTAATACAAGAAACTGCAAAGTTTATAGTGTAAAGTCAAGAAACTGGCCAATTTTAAAATTTAACAATGGCGTTGTATTGTCGCACGGAACCATCGGTGCGTGAAACCAACTCGCACTTGGCTGTGGTTTTTTATGAACTCATATTTTCCGATAATGTTTGCCGCAAAAGCCTTGGTTTATAGCAAATTAATTTTTTTACCACCGACACTAAATAAATTCAGTGTTTTTTTTTTATATCTGATAGGGTGGATAAATGACATAAGAGTGGTAGAGCCACGCTGCAGACGGTTTTGTCTACATCATGAATGGGCCGGCTAGTGACCACACATTCACAGAAATCTAACGTAAAGTAGCGGCCTGCTGCTGCTTTTCGTATGGTGAGTGAGATATCTGGAGGCCCAAACCACACTCCCTTAAAACTATCTTAAAAGGGGAAAGGGATATTCCCTCTAATATCGGTAATGCACCTATGATTCTTCTAGTATTGTAGGCGTACATGGGCGGTTGAAATTAGAAAGAAAGAAAAAGATTTTTTTTTTTAAATTACTTACAATCAGGTGACCCACTTGCTCGTTTTCCATAATCCATCAGAATATTCTATGTTACATTAGGTCTAAGTTTTCGAACTTTGTCGCTTCGTATCGTTTTATAGAATAGGAGCCCAGGTCTCACGGTCTCTTTAGGTTTCAAGTGGTGGGGGGCGTTAGGCACTCGTAGCGATCTGCTACGCGAGCTGCTACGTCCTATGGTACCGCGCGGTGTAGCGCGGTGAAGTGCGCTACCTCTCGATACAATACGAACGAAATGATAAGTATAAAAAAGTAAAAGTTATTAGGGCGCGTTTATATAACAAGGAATCCCACCGCGTTGCGGCCGCGCGGGCGCCTCGCTCGAATCACTCGAAAAACTAATGTAAACTCTATTGACTTAGCCATAATGTTTAATTCTTCGCAACGCTCCAACCACGCGGCGACTGCGCGATCGTGTAAACGCGAGAACGGCCGCCGCGCGGTTAGTTTCTCACAAAGAATTTCAACGTTAAGTCCTAGTTAATAAGACATACATTTGCTATGACTGAAAAATTTCGTAATAAATTTCGTTTAATTTCGTATTACGCACGAAATTTTTCGCGTCGTCTAACCGCAGCCTTACGCACGATGTATACTATACACCGTGCAAAGCCGCAAACATGCACTACGCGACAAGACGCTACGATCGTGTCGCTTTACGTAGAGCAGTTTTTCGTGAGAACAACTTCAAGTATCTACGCGCCTCGTCGCGTTGCGGCGTGACTCAGTCAAAACCAAAATGAAACAGTTTATTTTGAAAATAGGCCACAAAGGGCTCTTTTACACGTCAATAATAGAACCAAATTACATTGAAATTACTCTACCGTTGCATCGGAAATGCCCAGAGGTCTGAGAAGATGCACCAAGACAGTCAGCCGTAGGTCTTTTGAATATTAGCATTGAAATTGAAGTCTGAACTGATACTAAAAGTTGCCATCCACAAACTATGGCAATAAATAGCATTTTGTATTATTTCAACTCATGTTATGGTGTAAACAGCTTCAGAATCAGCAATTAACAAATTGAGCAATTTATTTTAAGAAAATTATTACGAAACAAAGTGGTCTATTTTGAAATCTGAAGAAGATTCGTAGAAGTGCCGTAGCAAACAAACTCGCCTTCGTAGTCGTTCGTAACTGGTTCATGGAAACGTGTATACTTTACGTGTACTTTCGCTATAATATTTTAAAAGCCGGTTATTAAACGTTTAAAGGGAATAGTCCATTAAATTTACAAATTCCCAGTATGTAAGTTTTCAAAAATTAAAAAATAAATTTTCGTCTGCCGGGTTCTCTAATACCAAATAAAATATGATACGTTCAAAACATAAAATCACACTGACTCACACTCCATACTGACATTATTATCACAGTGTAAAACAACACTTGGGAAATAATGATTTCTTACGTTTACGCGAATGTTACTCATTGAAATAAAACTAATTTAAACGGATTTTATCGCGGTTATTTTTTATTATCATTTTGGTCCGGACGTTTCGAAAGCGTTTCAGCCTTCGTGGTCACGGGGTCCACCCGGGTAAATGGTGGTTACTTGAATAGTGTTTTTTTTGTTATTAAAATATTCGTTCGTTTATGACGTGTTCGCCGTAAAGGTAGACGTCGGCTCTGCCATCCGCCAGCTATCTTGTACGTCAGCATACCCTCAGGTACCAACATCGTCGGTTCGCCTGCACAGAGTATAAAAAACCATTACTCACCCGCCTGGCTGTACTCATCGGCTGCAGAGTCGAAATCCGGCTTCCATCGCAGGAACGACGTTTTCATACTGCGAACAAACATATATAAGTGTAACCATACATAATAAAGCTTTTCTTAGAAATAGAGCGGTGTAATCAACCCAGACGGCCTCTCGCATACGAGGGACCTACCACCTTGTGAGTGTTCATGTAGGAAACCTTTTAAAAGTACATTTTAGTTGTTAGAAAATCTATACTAATATTATAAAGCTGTAGAGTTTAATTGTTTGTTTGTTTGTTTGAACGCGCTAATCTCAGGAACTACTGGTTCGAATTGAAAAATTCTTTTTGTGTTGGATAGTCCATTTATCGAGGAAGGCTTTAGGCTATATAACATTACGCTGCGACCATTAGGAGCGAAGCATCGGTGAAAAATGTTGCATAAACGGGGACAATTATTGAACATACGCTACTTTTATCCCGGGAAAAGCAGATCACGCAGGCGGAGCCGCGAGGAAAAGCTAGTAGAAATATATTATTATCCAATAATGACCTGTCTCGCGTAAAGTAAGTTTTCCCCGTAGTCAAAGTCTTGATTGGCATGCGCTGAGCTGAAACCTTTTAGTAGCATTACGAGACACACGTTACCCATTAACTGTAATTGAAGTGACAGTTCTTTAGAATCGTTGTGATTTGAAACTCGATGAAAAGAAAATGCGTCAAGACAGAGACAAACATATTTATAAATAGGATTTAGCCTGCCAGAGAATGAGGTAGATTACAAGAACGTTATCATGTGTCTTTGCGCCTGCGTACAACGAAGCCTTCGGAAAATGTGTCATAAACAACATGGTGTATTATTCACGTGTTATATTTTTTGCATTTGCTTATGAAATTTGATTGGTTAATTAATTTATGTTAATAATTCCGATGTTTCACTTCTGCCTTGTGTGAAATAGATACACACACTTATTTTCATTTGTTAACATAATGTTGTCTCTGTTATTTTAATTTTTCGTTTTGTTTTTATACATTTGATATTAAGTAATGATTACACGGAATTGGATACGCATTTATAAATACGTATTTATTTAAAAAATATTCGATTAAATCATCTTGTTTACCGTTTCCAGGACCGACCGTTACCAACATTAACCAACAATTGAATACCAACATATAATAAGCAGTTACTATTAGTGATAGTATAAAAATAACAGGAAAATACTTTTAACAGGTATTTAGTACTAGTATTTTTGTGTATCAGTACCTGTTACAACCCACTCCTAGATTACTGCCTGCAGTGCTCTACATATGCATACACATAATCTAAAACCACGCTCCGTTCCTGATTGAATGTCAAACACAGATTTAATTAAGTCACCTAACTAACCTAACAATAGGTGGCAAATTGGTATGCACGGTAACATGAATAAAGGAACATTCGATGCGTTCATACATACATATACACATGATATAATAGTTTCCTATGTCTATATGTCATGTGGTACGTTATTGTAAAAGAAAATAATACGACCAAATTATTTCCAATTTCGAATCAAATGTCATTTTTATACTTTACGGTTTTCTGTGAGACAGTGGTCATGACCCGGTCGAGCCAGCCCATTCATGCTGTAGACAAAACTGTCTACAGCGTGGCTCTACCACTCATAACTCACTGATTTCTATATATAAGTTTCTTTTACTTTTGTACTGACTTCTCATAAGCGCTATTTCAATTGCCTACATGATTAATAAACGATTTCATTTCATATTATTTCATAAACAAACCAGGCTTGGTGAAACTCAATGCTTTGCAACATTCCGATATTGTGGGAAACTTCAAAGCACTATAATTTTATTTTACTAAAGGGCCCGGAAACAGAAATCCGATCAGGGGCTGTGCTGAGGACCTGGCATAACCCTTTATTGCCTTTATTAGTTACTTTCATTATATTATTAAAGTGATTTGAATATTTTACACGCTAAAAGGGTTCGGCATCGGAGTGGTGACTAAAGGTGACAGATTTCGGACCAACCTGATTCAAATTTTCAAATAAAATAAACATTACATAATTGAATATCAATTCGAAGACTACAAAACGTGAAGGAAGTATTTATTTATGATTGATACTTTATATTGTTAGTGTCTGCTCTATAACAAGTAGATTCGCATGAATTTGAGCGCATACAATAGAAATGGAGCCTCTAGTTGCTCTAAGCAAGACCGGGACATTAATGGAATAGTTCATTGTGTCAAACACAGATCGCCACGTAGCAGGAAAAGAAAAAAAACACTATATTGTACATTAAATGTTTTTAGCAGTACAGCAAAAGTTTTTTTTTATCCTGGCTCATCAAAGTGACTACGGTACACCTGATGGTAAGTGTAGCATAATCCAGGAATAGTGTCGACCAACAACAAACAATGTGTTTCTATTGTAGGTCGGCACAATCATGCCTGCCTGCCTAACTGCTTCTTCACACTCCGTTTAAAGGACCCCATATTATAGAAAGGAGGGAACATGTGTGCCGGCAAACTATTCCACAGCTTAATTGTACTGCAGAAGTACGATTTCGATATTAATTAACAATAGTTAAAAGGTTACAAGCTTTTATTTAACTACGAGTACACCTATTAGTAAAACACACATCAAGACAGAATTATGCATGCAATTATGAAGGTAATATAGTATACACTGGCCTCTATGGCGGGATTTTCACCGTGTGCACGATGATCGCCAACCAGGCGGGTACAAATTACAAATCACAGATACCCTCAATTCCTAGAATAATAAGGGATGCATTTTATAATTGTAAAATGCATTCCTTATCAGAATTCTAGATCCACGCCTGTGCTACAGACTGAACGTACCCTCGGGCGTTTATTTATAAAGCTCACTTCAAAGCTACTCAAAAGCTCCTGCAAAGCTAAACTTATGCAAATATTAAATTCCTAGTACAGAGATGCAATTCCCGTATTTACCTACTTGTCTTTCGACATTAATAATACAGCATAGACATTGTTTTCAATTGCTAGATTAGTATTGAAAGATTAAATAAAACAGTTTCATTGGTTATGTAAAATAACATTTGGAAAAATGTAAAGTTATTCACATAATGTCTATTATACAGTGATTTCAAATACAATGAGATAATCCTTGTGTGGGAGGTGATTTCTGGGTGTCTTTAAGTCGCGAGTGAATGGGTATTTGCTAGGCAAGCGTGTTTCGTCTTAGGTCACCATAACTGGTCACCATCAGGCGAAACAACCAAACATAAGCCTATTATGCATAATAAAAAGTGAGTTATTTTACGCGTTTCGTGGTTGTTTGTATTAAGACCAAACGTTTTTTGTACTAATTATATTCAATTTTTATTTACATCATTCAGAAATGCCCCAGATTTTTAGCTACATTCAAGAATGCTTTTTACTGGGCATTAATAAAGGAGTATCTAGGTTTAAAAAACGGTTTAGAATTCCTAAATAGGATTACAAACATTTTGAATGACTTGACCATAATATTGTATAGAACCACTACACGAGATTTATGTTAACTACGAATTAAACCATATATCCAAATCTCTCAGAGGGTAGTGATGGATAATCCGTAGACTGTCGAGACGAAAGTCGCAGATTCGAAACCTGCCCCAAGACCATACACCTCTGACTTTTCTAACATTAACTTGATTGTGTATTAACGTGTATATTAATTTTTAATTATTGCTTGCTATAACCGTGAAGGAAACATCGTGAGGAAACCTGCATACCTGAGAACTCGATAAGATTTTTCTTTGTGAAGTCTGCCAACCCTCATTAGGCCAGCGTGATGGACTAAGGCCTAACCCCTTTTATTCAGTAGAGGAGGCCCGTGCCCAGCCCAGTAGGACCTGTATAATACAGGGTTAGTAAACAAATAAAAAACAAATCGACTCCGAGATCAAAGTGAGTTTCTGTATAAATATCTTATGGTTGTCTTTATGAAACATTTTATTAAGTCTGCATAAATTGCATAGACTTTAACTCGCTTATCTATTAAAACTTCAACATAGGATACTAAATTAGTTTATATTTGTTTTACGTAAAATTTTCCCGAGAATATTAAATAAAAGCGCATCCTACCGTTGCAATATAAATAGAGAATTTCTCTATAATTGTGTTTACGTAGGCAGCGGAAGGTTATTACTGGATGTTGCCCCCCTCCACCGTTCCCTTTCCTGTCTCATTTCCTGTCGACTGCAGAGAGACTGTATAATATTATAGGTACACGTATTGGGAAAAATGCAACCGCGGATTGGTTAAGTGGTGGGGTCGAAGCGCAGCTAACAAATCAATGAGAAACGCATGTATAATAGGCTTTGGTAATGTTCGCTTATGTACGAATTGTTAAAAATAACTCTCTATCTCTGTAATTGAGCCTCCGTGGCACAGCGGGCGAGTAGCCGGCTGTGAAGCGAGAGGCCGCGGGTTCGATCCCCGCACCGAGACAAATGTTTGTGTGATCCACAAATACTTGTTTCGGGGTCTGGGTGTTGTGAGACCGAAAGTACCTCGTAGTTCCTGATACCCAAGATACAAGACTTGTATCTTACTGTGTGACTATGTATGTGACTGTTGGGTGTATTATTTATTACGCAATAAATGGCCGGGTCCGGTCAGTCACTCCACAAATAACAATAAGTCCGTACAAAATCTAATTTTGTAACAAGTTTGTATTATACAGGGTTATTTTTAAAACACCAGCAACCTCGCAGGGGTAGATTCCTAAGGTTATAAGCTACTACTCTTGTTCTACGACTTTTGATAATTTGTTAGATTTTATTTTCATACAAAAATAAGTATTCATTTAATTTCCGTCTTGAACGTTACAACGCGCATCGCAGATTACGTAAACAAATACGCGAAGCGTGAGGAACCGGGCTAGCGCCTTTGAAGGTCAACGCCCGAGCAGCTGACGGGCGCGCGCGCACGCCGCGCCGCGCCGCAGTCTACGAAGAAAAACACGACACAACAAAAACTTGTAAAATCATTTTTTTTTAAATATATTGAGTTATATCCAAACTCGTAGAACAAAAGTTGTTCCGTATGGGGTCAGCTATCTGGTCCTGCGAGATTGCTGGTGTTTTAAAATTAACCCTGTATTTTCAATGACATGTATTGTATTTGTGTATTTACAAAAAATCCTTTATCAAAATCACATATTATAATTAATAACACTGTATGTGGTTTTTTATATCAATATAATTTAACAGCCCAGTAATTTATATGTCCCATGGCTGAGCTCGGGTCTCCTCTACTGAATGAGCGGGATTGGGGCTTGGTCCAGCAAGCTGGCCAAAAGAGGGTTGGCAGACTTCACATGCCTTCGAAATTATTATGGAGAACTCAGGTATGCAGATTTCCTAACGATGTTTCCTTCGTCTTAGTAAGAAAGGAGAGCTATGAAAAGTCCTCTATGCCTGCTAGAAAAATATTAGTATTTTCTAAAAGGTTTTTTAAATTTATTTTTTATATTTGATTAAATGACGTGATGAGTAAGGAGCTCGCCTGATGGTAAGCGCCACGCCTGCCCATAAACAGAAGCAACACCACACAGAACTTTGAATTACAAAGCACTACATGGCACTGAACTGCGCTCGTCATCCCGAGACATAAGATGTTAAGTCTCATAATGCCCAGTAATTCTACTGGCTTCAATGTCTTTCAAACTGACATACAACAATGCTTACATACTGTTGCTTGATGGCAGAAATAGATAAAGCTATGGTACCAACCCCAACGACTCCTCCCATACAAGGGACCTACCACCTTGTAAGTAAATTTTCATTAAGTGCAACGTGGGACCAATGTTTGAGTGATTAACAAATGTTGGTTTCATGTCTGGGTGTTGTGGGGCTGCAAGCCCCTCGTAGTTTCCGAAACCCTTGATACAGTGGGAACAGACCTGAGGCCAGAGCTTTGTGTGTGACTTTTGGGCACAAAGACACGTTTTATAGCATACTTGTAATCTATATCTCATTCTCTATCTGGCTAAATCTTATTTAGGTATATGTTTCTTTTTTTACTGTCACTCTTCGCTTCATCAATTTTCAAATCACAATAGTCCTAAAGAAGTTTCACTTCAAAAATAGTGTTTGAGCCGAACTTGCATGACAATCCTTAAATCATAGTTAGTTTTTAAGAAACAATTAATAGTATGAAAATTATACATTACAAAACATGTTTAGTGGCTAAATACAATTAACAATTGTTGTGCAAGCTGTCCAAAGTGCCTTATTAGATATACAACATTTTATGTTTTAAGGATTTTTTTCTCTTATGGCTTCGCACTACTCATGCATCTAGCCAATGTCAAGTTCTTCAGCTGGCTTTCTTCATTATTTAATTGAGGACTAAGGAGTCAAAGGTAAGGAAACTATTTAAGTGTTTTAAGGATTAATACTTTGAGTTGTTTTAAATGACTTGTGTACTACACATTGCTGCATCACACCTTTGTTGTTCACTCTTTACAGAACTAATGCTTTGCCTAGATTTTAGGTGATACTTGCTCTATTATTTTATAATTACATGCCTGCTTGAGTTTAACACAAGTAACCATATCTGCAATCACTCAATAAACCCTGACTGCATAGTTAATGGCCCACATAAAGCACCTCCAATGAATTAACAATAGCAAAATAATTAAAACAAAGATAAGAAAGAAAAAAGTGAAATAATTGATGAACAACATTATAAAATTACAAGTATGTTCTGTGTTAACCTTATACAAGGCATAATTAAAAAAAAAACTCTTTTCAACACTGTAATGCAACACTAGTCATTACTTCCAATTAGATAAGAATTATATTAGTTGATGCCTCACTATGGTATTAATTACCTAAATTCACAATGGTTTAGTAGCCAGTAGCTAACAAAAACAAATATGAAACTTTATAAAACTTAAATGATATACACTTTTATGTATAATGAATATAAAACGTACGTATGTAAAATTGTAGGGCGATAAAATTAACTGCATTTTTTAAAGTCTACTTACAATTTCTCGGCCGCCTTGAAGTGCTCTTGAGCTTCCTGCAACTTGGTCGACATCGTGCTCGTAAATTGTCAAATGAGGAGGAACGATAAACACGAGTGTTAACAGCGGTTATACAACACAACTGACGACTAGAGTCCCCGAAAAATCAATAGGAATGACAAAAAAGCAACAAGACTGAACATTTTACTATGCCCGTTTGACGCAGAGAGTTTGACGTTCGTGAATTCATTGACAGGAGACGCCAGACAGTTCACAGAAATTTAACTTTTTTAAATAACTTTGCGCTCTGGACGTGTGTCTTTTGAATCCCGCACAATGCCGAAGTGTGCTTAATGCTAATTGGAACGTGAATTAGTTTTCTAGTGCACCAGCAGAGTGCGCTAAGTTCAGTGTTGAGAATAAAAATATAAATAGTCAATGTTTATACCTTCATCCAACCTTACATTTACTTTTTAACAGGGTCTGAATTAACTTTTGAATATTTCGAAAACACTACGATAAGACGAAAGCTTAATTTTTTTTCTCAACAATAAACAATATTAATTACTAACGATAATATAAATAAAATTTTGATCAATGTCAACTTAAAGAAAAAACACTTGTTAATTTTCTGTTACTGAGTTGGTATCGATTGCATGTATCACCCGAAAGCAGTACTTTTGAGAGTGCTTGATTGTGCGAAGCGTTACTGTAGTTGAAACATTCACCGTTGAGCATTATGCCGCATAATGCGCTCTAGTGCTGTAATTGGAAAACAGGGAATTGCATTCTTTTTTTTATTTATGGCTTTCGCAGTATTATGCATTTAGCCAGTGTCAAGTATAGTTTATTCTCAAGTTATTTTTACAAGACCGATGAAACACGGGTGCGGTCGATTTCAAGGTCTTGCTGGAGTTTTGGTGTTAACTCCTTTCAGTACGATGCTTAATGCACTTATTTCAATGTTTCCATACACTGTTCATCAATGTCAATGTTTATTGAACAAATCCACACCACTTTTGTACAACAAACACAACTCTAAACTAGTTTATGAAATAAATTTAAATAAGCAATGAACTGCACTGTCAGAATTCCCGCCAAAACTCCGAATTGCATTCTTATAAATTTGACCTTCAGTATTAGTGTTGCCAGCAAGTTAAATTGATAATCTACTATGGCTACTTTTTTCATTACGCCGTAAAGCATGTAGCTTGAAGCATATTAATATGACGCCCCTTTAGCAAGATTGCTTATAACATAATTCAGCAAACGAGCAAATGGTTTACCTAGTGGTAAATGATGTCAACCCGACTGAAATGTCCATAATACTTGAAGATTCAAGTTCGGCAACGAAAGAAGGGAAGCATTTGAATTATGGGATTGGGAAGGATATATGTTCTATCTGGTGTTGCTTCTGGTTATGGCGTGGCACTTAACATCAGGCGCGCGACTTGCTCTTCTCGTCATTCAATTAAATAATAAAAAAAACTTTCTGAAAAACTTATGTCGGGTCTATCTATAGATCTCAGCTTTAGTTCCTATTGCTGGATGTGAGGGTTAGACAGCGGTTCGGCGCAAATCTACCATCAAATCTTGATGTATACCTTCTCTTTCCTTAAAGGCAGGCAACGCACCGACGATTCCTCTAGTGTTGTAGGTGTCTATGGATGGTGATTGCTTACCATCAGGTAACTGATTACTCAGTTGCCCCCAATTCCATAAAAAATGGAAGGCGGATCCTGACATTAAGCCAGGATAACGCCAGGCAGAAGGAAAGTTTAGTTACGATCACGCATGCGCTGTGTGTTGTGTGACTTTTTTTTTATGGCATAGGCCGGCAAACGAGCAAGTGGGTCACCTGATGGTAAGTGATCTCCACCACCCATGTACGCCCACAATATCAGAATCATGGGCGCGTTGCCGACCTTAAAGGAAAGGGATAATTTGGGATTGGGAAGGGGAGGGGATTTGGGCTTCCGGATATCTCACTCACCGTACGAAACGCAGCAGCAAGCCGCTACTTTACGTCGGTTTTCTGTGAAACAGTGGTAACGACCCGGTCGAGCCAGCCCATTCATGCTGTAGACAAAACAGTCTACAGCGTGGCTCTACCACTCAATATGACTTGTGTGTATATGTTACATTATAGAGCAGCGACGCGACGCCCCGCGACGTCTCACGAGACGGTCAGACACGCGATTCTAGATCGACGCGGCGCATACAAACAAAAAGAAGTAATACAGGGCGCTCACAACTTGTAAGCGGTAACTGGCTGTATATTATCATCTTCCAGATTAACAATAGATTTTATTTATGGTCGTAGTCACAAGGGATGCCAATAGAAGTGAAAACTTAAAACTTGAATTTTGTTATTTATTTTTCAACTTAAAAATATTAGTATTTATTTAGTACTCACTATTGTACTGCACAGTGATTCTAAAATTAAACGATTAACATGAAAAAGTAACAAATATGGCTAAAAAAGTTTTCTCTTCAATAATCGATCTCATTCTAATAATAAGTATTTTGGTGGGTAGTAGCTTAGTGGTAGAGTCACGCTGTAGACAGTTTTGTTTACGGCATGAACGGGGAGGCACCACCGGATTGTTGTCACTGTGTCGTAAACAATCATCCAGAAGTAACTGTTTGCTGTTTCGTACGTTTTGTACAATGAATGAGATATCTGAAGACATCTGTCACTGACATTTACACACACCCATACCCAGACGAAGAGATAAATCTATAATTTTATGAGTTATAATAATATAAACTCCATTTCAATTAAAATTATTAGCATTCACCAACTTTGTTTACGTCCCAAAGATCATCCATACCCGACTTAAACAACGCAATAGTAAATATGTTAGAGACCCCCCACACTAGCGTTTTTGGAGCGTCGTCGTCGTGCCAGCGTCCGCACAGCGTCGACTCGACGTCGACACCGCGACGACGCGACGCCAGCGCTGGCCGGCTACTGAACGCTTTGCAGGCGTCACGTTACCGCGGCGTTGAGGCTTTGCGGACGCTGGCACGACGACGACATCTTAGTCGTAATCGCCTACAATCAGTGTGAAAATGGATTCCGACGAAGAAACACTGCTGTTGACATTACTGATTCGAAAATTACGTAAAGGAAAAAGGAAACGTAACCGTAAATATTGGGAAAATCCTCTGTGGAGTTTTTGTGTTCAGGAAAGCGATTATTACGTATTGTATTGTGAACATATAAAAAATAATAAAAAACACTTTTATGATTATTTACGAATGTCAAAACGAACATTTGACGAACTCTTGCAACTGATACAAAACGATATAAAATATCAAGATACCCATTTAAGGATTGCTATACAGTAATCCTATCATCACCTGAAGAAAGACTAATTATTACATTAGCGATAGTGTACACGATAGTACTTGTTCGCAAAAAACGTTACACTGGCGCCGCGTAAGCCCGGTCGTTCGGCAGGCGGCTAGCGCTGGCGTCACGTCGTCGCGCCTTCGACGTCGCGTCGACGCTGTGCTGACGTTGGCACGACGACGACGCTCGAAAAACGCTAGTGTGGGGGGTCTCTTATTTTTACGAACCCGTCACGCTCACAATGTGACGAGAGACACGTGGCTGCGTGTTGAAAGCGCAAGTGAATTTGCAGTTGGTATTAAATTCAATACATCGGAGTTTAGTTTCGGATAGATGGTAACCCTAAGATGTAGAAGTATTTTAAGTCTAAATAGAGTAGTAGAGATATACGCGGCGTGAGAGGCGCGCCCCGCCATACCATCGTTCGGATCGTTTCATTCCCTTTTGAATTCACCAATTCCGTATAAATAAATAAATCCCGTCCGGGTAATCGTTTTACATCATCGCTCACAATCAGGCGAGATAGTGGACAAATGCGAGCCTCTTACTTTTTCTTTATTATTTGTATCACCATTGGGTGCACTTACAAATATTATTAAAAACAAACAAGTATAACATGATACTCAGTTACAGACAACCACAACTAACACAACTTAATGAATCGGATGAAAGATTAAAACTAAATTAACAAAATACAATTAAACCAAAAGTAATTTAACAAATTAACATTAATTAAATATTAAACAATATATGAGCAATTGACATTATATTTTATTTCTTCTCAAGCGACAATCAACACAGGGAGGAATTAAGTCAGTCTAGATTCACAAGTTAATAAATTTCTTTTTAAACCACAATGTTAAGTACTTTTATAAATTTTTACGACTTTACGTTTCTTTTAAACTTTTAGTGGCAAAATACGATTTAAGGATCGTTGTGCAAGATGCTATACATATAAAAATGAGGTTTTAACGTGTTATACAGACAGTTTCTCTAAAATGTACTAGATGTTTTATAGGCCCTGAGAGGCTATTCTATAAAACAGCATAATACGATACTACGAAGTTCGAAAACGTAGACCTAATGTATCCTAGAATATTATCACAGTAATAATATTTCTATTATAAAATATTGTGACTAAAATAAAAACTCATTAAAAATATGTTTATAAGGGGGATATATCTTATAATTGTAACATGATAAGTTGTAATTTTTATGTATTTTATATTCTAAGAAACAACAATATATAGGAAAAATCAATCACGTACGTTTTTAGTTACAAATTAATATTTATGATAGTAATATAAATCAAAAAGATTATTATTATGACGGTTATTCTATACCTAGTTCGGAACTTCGTTTCGTATTTATAGAATAGGCGCCCAGTACTGTACTCAGTATCTGAAACTGATTAAACGACCAAATATAGATTGAAATTATTAGTAATTATTAATAACAACCACAATCGATGTGTTAATATTTTTACCGCTACAAGATGCTTAAGCACAAGCCACGACCCTCGTACACACGGTACAGTTAGGGGATTCCGCAGGTGTGTACTGCGTAGGCACCAACAAAGGCCTGCACGTGGGAACCGAACCCCCGCCGCCGCCCGCCCCTCACAACAACACTAACGGTCCAAGAACGTGAATTCATTATTATTTCTATTTAGCTTTTACTCGCGGCTTCGTTCGCGTGAAAGTGTTTTCTGGGATGTGTAATACTTGTACCGTACAATTAGTTATTGACAAAAAGTATTTTTTTTAGCTTATGTCAAAACTAACTAGTGGGCCACCTGATGCTAAGTGATTTCCTCTGCCCATGTACGCCCATAATATCAGAAGAATCATGGGCGTGTTGCTGACCTTATGGAAAGGGATAATTAAGAGATTGGAACAGGGAGCAATATTTGAGCCTCCGGATATCTCACCGTACGAAGCGTAACGGAAATAGCTACTTTACAGTTTTTTGTGTGAAAATGGTAGCGACCCGGTCGAGCTGGCCCATTCATGCTGTACACAATACTGCCTACAGAGTGGCCCCCACTCGTACATTATTCAAATTGAATACTTCGAAAGGAGCGATAGCTCAGCGGGGAGCTGTACAGACTGCCGACGTCGCAGATTCGATATCAGCCCCTATTGTATGCACCACTGACTTTCCTCATTTACTTATGATAACTACTGGCTTTAACGGTAAACGAGAGTGTGCACGAGAGCTAAATGAGCTCATCCCATCCTCCCCCTTCTACCAACGGAGCACCAGACGCACTGCAGGATATCATCCCTACTTGGTTGACATTCCATATATTCGTACCCAGCGCTTTAAAACATCTTTCATAATGCGCACAGCCAAGGAGTGGAATTCCCTGCCTGCGTCTGTCTTTCCGAGTGCGTACAACCTGAAGCTCTTTTAGAGTAGTGTAAATCGGCATCTTCTGGGTAAGCTCGCTCCATCGTCGACCTCATCTTTGTCCATGCGGTTAGATTGAGGTCAAGACTAAACCCATTTCTAATAATAATAAAAAAAGTAAACATAATGGGCAATGGAAACATGAAAACCTAAATGTCTAAAGAATTCTCTATATATCTATCAGTCAACAAATCCAGGAGTATACAAAAGGTGACTTGGCTTCATACACCACACAATAGACGTATGACGTAATACATTATAAATAAAAAACAGATGTGTCGCTCCACCCTTACTTTATACACAACTCACAAAAGGAGTGTTTGTTTTGTTTACTTTCGACAGTTTTATGATCTACTAAGCAACAATTGCCGCGCAACATGTTTGACAACGTCACAGGCAACTTACTGCTAATATATCATAAGTCGGCAAACGTGCAAATGGGTCACCTGATGTTAAGTCTATTCTACAAAATCATGGATGCTTTACCGTCTTTAAAGGAATGGAATGGGGTTTAGAAAGGGGAAGGATGATTTGGGCCAACGGTAATCTCACTCCATGTTCACAACGCAATGATCTGCCCGACACACGTTGTATATATCCTAATCTTGTTCCATTTTTTTATTTTTTAAGTGGACGGTGTGCTGTTTAGACTGACGCGAGTCGGCTGGTTTCAGCTTCACCGGACTTTTGGGTGAGCGCTTTAGGCATTTTCAACTGATCTTACATTTAAACGACCTCGCTGATGGCACCCCTTGTGGGGAACGAACCTCGACTTAGGAATCTTGTTGCGGATGGGCATCTTATTTAAGAGCTAGTAAAACTAGGTTAACACGATTGCGGCTCTTTCGTTCGTGTCGTCTCGGAAAACGACACACGTTGGTCTCGACCAATCACAATCAAACAGAACGTTAGTGTCATATTTTCCGCCACATTCTAACCCTGTTTAGTTTCGCCTTTTCCCCACTGCTCACATAACTCTGTTCAGCAATGTGGCGTCGTTTTTATATGAAGCTTTTTGTTCACCCCTCCCCTAATGGACAACTCAACTTATATCTGACAAGAGCACTGTCCACTTACGGACTGTTCATTGTTTACAAGCCATGATACGCAGCCTATTCATGCAGTTGCTTGTTTAGCTTAAGTATTATTCCTCTTGTGATAGGAATAATGCTTGCCAGCCCTTTTGTATTTCTCAGAATGTCCTGCCTTTTTCGGGTTAGCGTCTCAATATTTGCTGCAACTTATTAAATAAATGTCAAATCGTTCTTCTGCCAGACCATTAAGCTGTGGAATAGTTTGCCGGTACACGTGTTCCCTCCTTCCTATAATATGGGTTCCTTTAAACGGAGTGTGAAGCAGCAGTTAGGCAGGCTGACATGATCGTGCCGACCAACGATAGACACTGTTTGTCGTTGTTCGAGACTATTCCTAGATTGCGCTACACTTACCATCAGGTGTGGCGTAGTCACTGCCGAGCCAGGATAAAAAAAGAAATATTTTTATTTCTCATCTCATGATCATTAAACATTCATGGTACACTCCACCAGTTTATCTAAGAGCTAAATTGTAAGTAAGGTTACTTACGTATGTAAGTTCCTTTAAATCTTGATGATTCCAATGCTGGGCAAGCGCCTTTTCCATTTGTAACCATCCACAAAAAAGAGGAGTGTTATAAGTTTGACAGCTTTGCCAGTTTGTATGTATGTATTCTGTGGTATCGTAGTGACTAAACGGATAAACCGATTAATGGAGTTTTGTTTTTTGTTAGTGAGCTGGTTTAATTGTGATGGTTTGTTTTACGTCGGGGTTTTAAATGTTACAATCTAAGACATCAATAATTGTTTTATTTGTGAGATAATAATGTAAATAATAATTAAAATCAATACGTTCATTAATAAATTACTGATTTTTTTTATTTTTACCCCATTGTGTATTCCAGGTTTTCAAGTTGGCAACATTGAAACGCGGCAACGGGCCGGCCGGGACGCGGCCGGGTCGCGCGACCCCGGTATCACCACCCACACCTGCTCGCCTGCGTCCGTGGCAGCTCGTCTATCTATTCGATTACTCGATTGCTGAGTGTTTGCACACGGAGACATTTTCCCACAGTTAGTGCGGTCTCACCCCACGTACATCGGAACGCAATGTCATTTTACGGGATTTATTTTCTTTTGCAATAAGCACGTATTTCCTGGTGATTTTCTTCATGATATTTTTGTTTATATTTTACTAATGACATTTCTGTTCTCCAGGAAAATACCTGGTTATTAAAACGCAAAGATGCCGGATTTTTGTCTTCTGGCGACCTTCATCATCATCATCAGCCACAAGACGTCCACTGCTGAACATAGGCCTCCCCCAAAGATCTCCAGACCGACCTGTTGGAAGCGGCCTGCATCCAGCGACTTCCTCCGACCTTTATCAGGTCTCAGTCCACCTTGTAGGTGGACGTCCAACGCTGCGCTTGCCAGTACGTGGCCTCCATTCCAGAACCTTTCTGTCCCATCGGTTATCGGTTCTGCGAGCTATGTGGCCTGCCCACTGCCACTTGAGCTTGCTAATCCGCTGAGCTATGTCCGTGACTTTCGTTCTTCTTCTTCGCCCCATGAAAAATGCTTTCACCATTTGAATCCTACATTATCCCTGATGAACATAGGCTATCTTTTTATCCCAGAAAAAACATGCCGCGGGCAACAGCTAGTATGATAATATGTAATTTAATACGTTCGTAGGTAACATGCCGCGCTTCTAAATTATTCCTGTATTAGACAAAACCAACTACAGTGCAACTTAATAACTTTGGCGAAATAAATGACCGAGTCGTTTTCACCTCAAACATTGGTATTTGTTTAAAAATAAAATTGTATCGAATTATTAGTTAAGTATCTATGCATGGAGGTGTAACGCGGTAAATTTCGTTATCTTGTCCGTGATGTCAAATATTTGCAATACAATAAATAACAGATTAGCACATCAGCGGCGCTCGGCTCGTCCGAATGGAGCCGGGGTCGACGATCGCGGCCCTACGCATGTCCACTAAATACCAACTACTACGCTATTTGAAAGTTTATTTAATAAACAAAAAAAATACATAAAAAATATGCACAACTTCCATCTATTTCGTCATAGTTAAAAACATCCGACACGAATTTGAAAAACATCTGTTACCTTTGCAGTGGGCTGTGGCGCAATAGCTTTAATGTGGTGTGTGGTGGTGGTGGTAGGATATTCATATCGGCCTGGAAAGCGACCACCGTACACATGGTATTAAAACCTACCATAGTGATACTTACGCCCTGTGTGGATCGCGTTCCAGGATCAGCCAGAGTAAATCCGGTTCTCCCAAGGGGCTTGCGACATGACTTGATGGTTGGTTGGGGCGGGTATAGGGGTACATTCTTGTATGGGTAGAAGCATTTATATAGGCCGGCGAGACTCTGGTGACCACCGATAAACTTATTGTTTGTCGGTGGTCGCTAGTTCTTTGGACTGCTCTACACTTACCATCAGGTATAGTGCAGTCACTTTGCCGTGCTCAGAGAAAAAAAAAATATTTGTGAAAAAATTACATTGAAAAAGCATTTTACAATTTTTTTATCGTACCACATAGACGAGAATGCGACAGAAAACTCTGAGGCCGCATCACACGATTCTCGCTGTCAATAGGATAATTCAATTGTTTTTTTTATTATTTAAATCAATTAGTTACGTTACCCAAAACGTATTGCAGAAAGAATTTAATTAATCATCATCATCATCAGCCACAAGACGTCCACTGCTGAACATAGGCCTCCCCCAAAGATTTCCAGACCGACCTGTTGGAAGCGGCCTGCATCCAGCGACATCCTGCGACCTTTATCAGGTCGTCTGTCCACCTTGTAGGTGGACGTCCAACGCTGCGCTTGCCAGTACGTGGCCTCCATTCCAGAACCTTTCTGCCCCATCGGTTATCGGTTCTGCGAGCTATGTGGCCTGCCCACTGCCACTTCAGCTTGCTAATCCGCTGGGCTATGTCGGTGACTTTCGTTCTTCTACGGATCTCCTCATTTCTGATTTGATCACGTAGAGAAACACCGAGCATAGCTCTCTCCATAGCTCGCTGAGTGACTGTGAGCCGTCTTATACGGCCCATATTCAGAGGCCACGTCTCAGTGCCGTATGTCATCACTGGTAACACACATTGGTCGAAGACTTTGGTCTTCAGGCACTGAGGTATTTTGGACGAGAAGACCTTGCCAAGTTTCCCGAACGCGTCCGAGTTTTCCGTCCATTAAATTAATTATGTAAACTAAATAACAATCAAATCTGATGGAGGGGTCACTTGTCAAATAACAGACGATGCAAACGTTGACGTCACTGTGTAAAATGGCCTTTACGGTGTACGCGTGCGAGCGAGATACTGAGATGTCCCCACCACGCGCCCACCTTTGCTCATACCAATATTTAAAATCATAATTGCGGGCTCATTTTTAACCGATTTTGATCATGTTTTAACAAAAGGGTAATTTTGTATTATTTTTTGCGTATAAAATTATAAATAATATTCAACTATTGTATGACGCGGCCTCGTATAGAATAGTTTTTTTATTATATTCTCGCCTCTATGGTGCAAGAATGTCTCCGACTATGAATTAGCTGGATTTTATAGATTCGCTGATCTTCTTAAACTTTTAAAGCTGCGAAACACTTAACAAACTTTTTTCTTCTTTTTTTATTATTTAGAATCCTTCATGAAATGATCAAACATAACTATCATAAACATTTATTAAGTGTATAAGTTCATCTTCAATGTGTTCTGATATTTTGTGAGTTCGATCCAATGATTAAATAATTATATACACGTCATCCGATCGGACATTGACAATTCAATGACAAATATACAAATTCGCGGAAATCTGTGGCTTTTTCACGGAACGCTTGGGTTTCGCGGTAATCAATTTAGGAATCGCTGTTACAGGTATCACAATTTATTTTTTGAGCCCCTTATCGGTAGTCACATAGGGCTCTCAGCACACGTGGACAATCATATAATAGCCTTTCACAGCTATTGTTACAAATTTATGCATAACTATATGCTGCTCACGGCTTTACCCGCGTGGAAGATTTTTCTCGGTTAAAAATTAGTGCTTCAGTGAAGTAACATGTTATTTCTTTAACACAATTTTCTACTGGTTTTCGATCCCTTTGAGGACAAACCTTTCATAATGATTATCTAATGACTAATTCGTTATCAAACACAAATGCTGTTAAAAGTTCTGCTACTTTATTTACAGCGGTTTGGTCTAGGTGTTACGCTCGCGTCTTCTCCCACGTGTAGGTATTTTCCAGGATAAAAAGCCTATGCACTAACCCGGGCTGCCTGTATGCGAAATTTCATCAAAATACGTTGTGCCATTAAGGTGTGATTGATTGAGAAACATATAAATTCACTAATTCACAAGCACGAAAGAGCGGACGCTTTTTCTGATAGCCCGATTCGGGTCGGCGAGTGTTAGCTTCACCGAACTTTTGGGTGAGCGCTTTAGGCGACAAACACCGAAAATTATTTTCAAAAGTCCGAATTTCATAACACCTAAGAATTATAATGTCTCTTATTAAAGCGAAATTTATTTTACCGAAAGTTGTAAATGTGATTTGTTTGTTTTCCGATTTTTATAAGTTCGATGAATTTGTGACAGTCGGAATAAAGATTTCTTACGTTTACGCGAATGTTACTCATTGCAATAAAACTAATTTAAACAGAAATGTTATCGCGGTTTATTTATTAATATTGACTTTTTATGAATTTTGGGATCAAAATTAATAAAAAACCTCGATAAAATCCGTTTAAATTAGTTTTATTTCAATATCGGAATAAAGTTTGTCGTATTATTGTAGTGTACCCGAGAGGCGGCGGTATTCAAAACTCGGCTTAGTATTGTTACTGATGAGTAGCCACGCTTGAATTGAATAAAGAGTGTTAATGTTATTATTATTGAAATACCGTCACATGGCAGGGCGGAGGGCCGGCCGCAGGTGTGCGCCGTGTGACCCGTCTCCCCCAGGAACACGGACCTGCGAGTTTCGCAAACTGCGGGGTGTTCCCATACTCAAAGCCACCCTTTGTGCTTCCCCGTACCTAATCGTTTAAACATAGTTCTGTCAATAAGCTTTTTAATCCAATTCCAAGGGAGTCTAGATTCAGTTTTCGCCCTGTTCGGTTTGCATGGGAATGATTATGGAAAATAACTGATAGTGGAAATTGTGAGGGTTTCTTAAATTCCACGAGCATTCCATTTTTAACTGAACTTCAAAAAGTTCTCAATTCGACGAGTTCTTTGTATTTTCCTTTTACCAGTGTATTTTTTTTAAGTCGTTTCTAATGTTTTTTAAAAAAATATTTTTTTTAAATATCTTTGTGCAATAAAATGATAAGTATATTATTATATTGTAGGGAAGAAGCAAATCGAGGGGCCTGCTACAAGACAGGCGGATGACCGATGCAGGCACAATAATAAAAGGATGTTCCCCTATACCCGCCTCGACCAACCATCAAGTCATGACGCAAGCCCCTCTGGAGAACCGGATATACACTGGCTGATCCTGGAACGCGATCCGCACAAGGCGTGTGGATGGCTATGGTAGGTTTTAACACCATGTGTACGGTGGTCGCTATCCGGGCGGATATGAATATCCTACCACCAGCAGTACATTTGGTACCTTCGACCTCTGAGACTTACTGCCTTGTTAGTTGTGGAGAGGTTTTACTGAATGAAGGATCAAAAGATTATTACGATAATCGCAACATAAAGATGTATGCAAAGTTACTCTCGATTTCTGCATACCGTAAAGTGGTCCTATTTTGCTCCAATATTTGCTCCAAATTTTGAAAATTATGAATATTTTTAAAACAATCAACTATTAAGTATATTTTATGTATTATTATAAAGAAACAAAGCTTATTTGACAGGTATTTATAGATAAATGGATATTATGAAGTATATTATTAATTTATTTTTGGCAAAAAATAATGAGCAAAATTACCCACGTTGTTGGGTATCTTTACTCCTAGAAATAGTTTATCAACAATCTCCACTGTTAAAGCTGTTGGAGTAAAGCAATGCTTTCCTAATTCAAACTCTGCTCCAGTTATAATATGTTCTGCTATTATTGATGATATCAATTTATGATGTGATATGGGTAAAAATGAAAAAAACTGTGTCGTTTGTTAACATAATTAAGTGCATTCGTAAATTTAGTTACAAAATCACCTTATTTTAATGGCTTTGCCATTTTATATTTTAAATATATCAAATACGGTTATCTTTCTGCAAAACCATAAAAATTAAAACAAAATCTCACCAAATACAACAATAAATACAATCTTAGAATACAATCCACAAACAAGGCTTCTTCGTCCGAAAATGTCGATGGAGCTCCTGGAGGTCGATATGGCATTTTAGATCGTAGGAGTCTCAGCTGATTAATAATAGTCCTTCGTGGGATGCCATATTTTTCACTGGCTTTCCTTTGAGTGAGCTCTTTGTTTTCTATAGAAGCCAAACATTCTCGTAAAGATTCGGAGGTATAATTTTTATAAATTCTAGAGCCTAAGTTACGTTTTCTTATAATCTCTTGGTATCTTTGTTGGAAATAAATAGCAAAAAAAATGATTTCAAAGTGTATTGAATATCATTTCCAAAAAAGTGTTCAATTTATTAATGAACGGTATAATTTTTATTAACAGCTCTAGGCGCAGTCACCCCATTGTGTTCAAAAAATAGGAGCATGCCCAAAAATAGAGGTTGGGTTTATAGGCAAGTAACAATCCAATAACATATTTACATTTCCGCATATCTGAATACATAAATAATAACATGAAAACATATTTATCATAATCCGCTGTGCTATTTTCGAGATGGAAGTGACTTTTTCGGAACTAAAAAATTTATAAATATTTGAGCTCTCACGAAACTGGCATCTGTCATGGAAAGAAATGGCGGTAGAATACTTAGTTTGTCAATTTAGAGTTGTCACTTAAACGTCAAATATTTCGAATGTGTTCACAATTTAACGAATTGTTGCAAAAATTTTAATGTAGCATAGGCGAAAACATTTTACAGAACAGGAGCATAATTACCTGTAAAGGAGCAAAGTAGGACCAAATTACGGTATCGACTTTTTTGGGTAGTCAAGAAGTTTGTACTGTACCTTCCAAGGAAAGTGGTACGGACTGCTGAGACGAAAGTCTGCCAACCCGCATTAGGTCAGTGTGGTGTGAGTCCCCCACTCATTCGTAGAGCAGGCCCATGTCCAGCAGTGGGACGTGTATAATACAGGGTTGTATTATATTCACCCACTATTAATCATGAACCTAGTCTTAAGTTACTAATTTCACCAACATAACCCTGCAATATATTTCTAAGAATCTCGCATAGGAATCGAACCTACACCTCACACATCAAACCAACATAAAAAAAATCTTAACAATAGAATAATTGACGCTCATAAGCACGAGCTCTATCGAAAGTGATACAAAAAGCCGGCGCAATAGGTCGGAGCGGGCGTCGAACCCCCACTCGCCAGGTGCAAGCGCGTGGGAACGTGGGGATCACTGTTAACGGGATGGTTTGTGACGTAACGGGATTAGGTGTGGATTGAATTTCGTGGTAGTCGTGCCATCTGGTATAACACGCGCAAAATAACTTGACCAATCTTTATAAGGTGGTAGGTCCCTCGTAGGCGAGAGGCCGTCTGGGTTGGTACCACCTGTGTAATAAATAAATACACCCAATAGTCACATACATAGTCCTGACCCCGCAGTAAGATACGATTCTTACCACCGCTTTGTCTATTTATCTATTGCCGTCAAGCAACAGTGTCTAAGCACTGTTGTGTTTCGGTTTGAAGGACATTGAAGCCAGTGAAATTACTGGGCATTATGAGACTAAACATCTTATGTCTCTGGGTGAGAAGATGTTATGCGCAGTTCAGTGCCATGCAGTGCTTTGTAATTCAAAGTTCTGTGTGGTGTTGCTTCTGTTTATGGACAGGCGACGCGCTTACCATCAGGCGAGCTCCTCGCTCTTCTCATCCTTCAATAAAAACAAAGCCTGAAGTTAGATGCTTCCGACGTCGCGGTTATTATTTTCATAGATTACGGTGATGGGAGGCGTAGAGGGCTGGTGGAATGTCTAACACCCGATTTCTCAAAGGCTGGTGAAATAAACATTCAACTAACAGAACTTTGATTTTGACAGCGCTGTCAAAAATCAATTCGAGTTTCTGAAACGTTATCTATTATTTTAGTGAAGAAATAATATTCTCTGATTTAATTTGCGAGCAATTACTTGTTAGTAATTATTATTATTATTTTTATCCTGGCTCGGCAAAGTGACTACGCTTCACCTAATGGTAAGTGTAGCGTAATCCAGGAATAGTGTCGACCAACGACAAACAAAATGTGTCCATCGTAGGTCGGCAAGATTATGCCGGCCTGCCTGACTGCTTATTCACATTTCGTTTAAAGGATATTATAGGAAGGAGGGAAAACGTGTCTGGCAGAAGTAATATTTAGCGAACTTCTTAGTTCGAGTCGAGATGGAGGAGACCATGAAACTGTGGCTCCGCAAGCCAGCACGTGTAAATTAATACACTATTCGATGACAGAATTATCTATGAATCTTCCAGAAACTCAAAATAGCTGACATACGAATTCTTCATACTTGTTTAAAAGTCGTGTTAACTAACAGGTGTGTTAAATCAAAAGCGTTGACTACTACCAACAACAAAATTTTGACTTGACATGAGATTTGACAGATGATTAGTTTAAGGGAGGCATATTTGTGGGTCACACAAACATTTGTCTCGGTGCGGGGATCGAACCCGCGGCCTCTCGCTTCACAGCCGGGTACTCGCCCATTGCGCTACAGAGGCTGCCGATTACATAATATCCACCATTAAGTAACTTTTACAGACGGTTAACGCAATCCACCCTTAGGGGGGTGTCCTCAATGTACACGCAATCGCTAAAAAGTTAGTTAATTTCAACATTGATCAGCCTTTCAGAAACCGGTCGTAACGTAACTAACTTCAATACTAACATAATATACTATTTTGCATATATTGTAAGACATAAGAATCCGTAGTAAAATGTCAGAGGCTATTTAGTTTATATCTTGTATAGGCCTTCTAACAACATCTCTCATCCTAAAATCTTACCTGCTTAACTGCTATATTTTACTCCGGATATCTCATTCACCGTACGAAACGTAGCAGCAAGCCGCTACTTTACGTCGGTTTTCTGTGAAACAGTGGTAACGACCCGATGGAGGCAACCTATTCATGCCGTAGGCAAAATTGTCTACTGTGTAGCTCTACCACCCATACAATTTTTATGTACGTTCATGAATATGTAGGTTCCTCGTATGCGATAAGCCGTCTGGGTAGGTACCACCACTATCTCTATTTCTGCCGCTAAGCAACAGTGTGTAAGCACCATTGAGTTCCCGTTTCAATAACATTGATGTCAGTGAAATTATTTAGCAATATAAGATTTGACATCTTATGTCTTGAGGTGACAAGCGTAGTCCCGCAGGAGTCACGCAGAACTTCATGATACTAAGTTCTCATTTGTGTTGCTTCTCATTATGGACCGACGTTACGCCTACCATCAGGCGAGCGACCACCTCGTCTCATTAAGGCTAATAAAAAAAGCTAGCAGGTCGGTAAGCCCATGAGCCCCTACGATACTGGAATGGATGCAATACCAACAAGGAGAGGGATTGAGATTGCAGAGAAGGTGTTGGTGGTAGGATATTCATATCCGCCCGGATAGCGACCACAGTACACATGGTATTAAAACCTGCTATAGTGATCCACACGCCTTGTGTGGATCGCGTTCCATGATCAGCCAACGTATATCCGGTTCGCCCGTGGCACTTGACACTTTACTTGACGCCAGACATGACTTGATGTTTAATTGGGGCGGGAATAGGAGTACATCCTTGTATTACTGTGCCTGCATCGGTAATCCGCGAGTCCTGACGCAGGCCCCCTGATTTGCTTTTCCCTCTCCGAAGAGGGAAGAAGCATTTATACAGACTGGCATGATTCTGGTGACCACCGATAAACTCATTGTATGTTGGTGGTGACTGTTTTTTTGGACTGTACTACGCTTACCATCAGGTGTAGTGCAGTCACTGCCGTGCTCGGATAAAAAAATGAAGAGGCGACTTGAGCCTCAGGAAATCTTATTTACTTAAAGGGTATATATCTACAACCTATAACATGGCCACATTTCACACATTACACATAAAAAAACAAAACGCACTTTTTGCTGCACTTTTACATGAAATATTCGGTGGTACCTTCTACCTGCGTCTAAACTGACTCCTCCATTCGAAAACAACTCCTAAATGATATGAAAAGAGTATATTATTAATTGACAGATAATTTACTCAATTCTTTTTTGAATATGTTAACGAAACTACCAATAGGAATAAAGAATAGTTATTCTAAAAAAAAACTAGAATTGCAAGTTGCAACACCCACCGTATCATTTCGCTGTTACAGTTATTAATTATTTTATAGCTTCATTTGTCTTGTGTACATATACTAACTTGTACCCGTTGCTGCGCCTGAGCCCGATAATATTTTTGAAGTATTACACTCTGCCTGGTGTTAAGCCGGCTTAATGCCAGGGTCCGCTTTCCACTGTCAGGTTTGACGGTGCATTTGGTAAAAAAAACTAATTTAATACGCTCTATCGTAAAGTTCACGTAATGGCGCTTAAGAATGATTTCAACGCCATCTTCAAAGGGTAAGAGGTTCCTAATACGGATCTTTTACTTGATGGATTTCAAATGGTAGAGCCACGCTGTATACAGTTTTGTCTACAGCATGAATGGGCCGGCTCGACCGGGTCGTTACTACTACCTCAGAGAAAACCGACGTATAAAAAGCAATGTGGATAAAAGAAGTTCTGTGTCAACAAGCTTCTACGTGTCTGTTCTCGAGTATGATAAAGGAAGCCTAGAACCAGATATCGGGTACGTATAATCGAATATTTTTTTAGCAGTGGCCGCAAACGAGCAAATAAGTCACCTGATGGTAAGTGATCTCCACCGCCCATGTACGAAAAGTACAGTAGTACAGTACCAAAAGAATCATAGGCGCGTTGCCGACCTTAAAGGAAAAGAATAATTAGAGATTGGATAGGGGATAACATATAAATTATAATTGGGCCTCCGGATATCTCACTCACCGTACGAAACGCAGCAGCAAGCCGCTACTTTCCTTTTCTTTTACTTTTAATATAAATTTATTAAAATGAATTAAATCTAATTTAAATTAAAAAGGTATTAAATTAATTTCCAATACTCAAATAATAAAGTGCAATTAGCGAATATATTTTTTTAAATTGATAATAGAATTTAACTATCAATATTATCAATGCAAAAAATAAAGTTAAATGTGTGGACATTAGATAAATCTCAAGACAACAATTAGCAGCAGGCGTAGGCGTGTGTCTTGCGCAACCCCTCATGGGGTTGTCGGACACCCCCGTTTCCCACGCGCCACCACATCTGCTCAGCTCGGACCCTTAAGCATACATTTAAGATTATATTATTTTTACTTGCACCCGTGATTTCAGGTAACGGTACTCATTCGTGAGCCGGACGGCGTGCGGCAAGCAACAGGCGGTTGCCGAGTGCTGACTGCTGACCCGATACCATCCCTTCAATCTCAGTGCATCTCAATCATTAACATTATCTGTTTGTTTATTTGATTAATTAATTAAATTTGTTGTTTTCAAAAATGAACACTTTAATGAACACGCAAAGTTTTCCGCTGTTAGACTTGTCGGGTGAGTTTTTTTTAATTTTATGTTATAGTCTTTTTTAATGTGTTTTATTGTTTTAGATATTTGTTAATTTTCAAATGTTAGTATGAAGGAATAATAGTGTTGCGAGCAATATTTTATAACTGAAAACCTTTTCCGGGCAAACTTTAGGGTGTTAATTTCTTTTATGTTTAACGTAAATAGTGATAATTTGAATTGATAAAGTGACAAAAAAATAATTAAAGTGCGATATTATTTTCCAAATTACGTTGTTGCAAGTTAATTTTAAAGTTAAGACGATGGTCTGATTTTGGTTAACACTCCATGTGATATGAACTCGTCACCGTTAAGAAGGTTGTAACAAGTGACAGTAAAACAATAAAATTTTAATAAGTAGATATGGAATTAGTGCGCGCGATAGGCTCAACTACCATCACTTATTAGAATGGAAATAGGCTCGGCGAAATTGGATGTAACGCTAATTGCACCTGGACTGATATGAATTCACCAAAATCAACTTTTCAACGTTTATTTTTTACAATAAAATACATTTTTTTTCTTCAAATTTATTAAAAATTATTTTCTATTTTTTAGTAACATTTTATAGAAAAGCGTGTTTTTTTAGTTAGTGAAAAATGTATTACTCTCTGATTTACTTTGCGAACAATCGCTTGTTAGTAATTGATTATTGTTAATTCGATGACAAAACTATCTATGAATCTTACAGCAACCTAAAGTAGCGTTTGCACACGATATTTTTACATTAGTTCGAAAGCCTAGTTAAATAACTGTAGTGTCAAATCAAAACCGTTGACCACGCTTCTAGAAACTCAATTTTGACTTGACAAGAGATTTAACAGCTTATTAGTTCAGAGGTGGCATATTTGTGGATTACACAAACAATTGTCTCGGTGCAGGAATCGAACCCACGGCCTCACGCTTCGCAGCTGGCTACTCGCGCACTGCGCCATGAAGGCTGTCGATTACAAAACATCCATGATTAAGTAACTTATCTGTCGGCTAAAACAATCCACCCTTAGGGTGGTTGCCCTCGATGTTTAGCAATCCGTAAAACTTCACTCAAAAAACTTATTGCAAAGTTGTAAATATAATAAATACATTGCGAAAATGTTGAAGTTCTAACAGCGAGCCTTCCTCTTATGGAAGCCTTAAGAGTGCAGTTCAGATTTTGAAATAATCAAGATTCGCATTATACCAGACCTGTATACTTGGACGTCCGCCTACAAGGTGGACACATAACCTGATAAAGGTCGCAGGAAGTCGCTGGATGCAGCCCGCTTCCAACAGGTCGGTCTGGAAATCTTTGGCGGAGGCCTATGTTCAGCAGTAGACGTCCTGTGGCTGATGATGATGATGATGATGATGTATACGGAAACTGGTGGTTACGGACTTCATGTGCTAATGAGAAGGATTTGGCCTTAGTCCGCCCTGTTGGCGTGATACGGGCTAGCAAATTTCACTCATTTTCATAGGGGTACATCCTTGTATCCCTGTACATGCATCGGTCATCCGCCTGTCCTGTCGCAGGCCCCTTGTTTTGCTTCTTCCTTCTTCGGAGTGTAAAGAAGCATTTATACAGGCGGGCACGATTGTAGTGGTCGCTGGTTTTTTTTTGACTGGCCTGCGCTTATAATCAGGTGTAGTGCAATAACTTTGCCGAGCTAGGATAGAAAAAAAAACATAGACAGACAGACAAAAGAGTCTAGCTGGTGGTAGGATTATCATATTGTAAGCCCAATAACCCTAGTAACACATTATCCTTTTTTTAACGGTACCTAGATGCGCCCTTAATCCTTTTGATTGTTAAGTTTTACACAAAGTGGTAAACATTTCCAATAGATGAACCATATAAACGGAAAAAGCAACTGTTTGCCCATATCTTAAAAAAATGAACGCAGCCTGATTCTTTTAGCCTTTATTGCACTGAAACCACTCAATTCAATTGTCAAAACAAGAGTACGTAACCAAACATAGGTTGGATTGCATTGTGTTTGGAAATAGACAAGCATTTTATGCAAAAACGAACGAACAGATTGAGAATCTATATGTCCGTAATAGCTCGTTGTAATAATATGGTACTATATTGGTAATATATTGGTAACACCGCTTTGCCTGTTTCTGTCCCCAAACAACAGTGCTTCAAGCAACAGTGTGTAAGCACTGTTGTATTTCGATTTGACATTGAAGCCAGTAAAATTACTGGGCATTATGATACTTGACATCTTATGTCTCGGGCGACAAGCGCGGTTCAAAGCCATGCAGTGCTTTATAATTCTAAGTTCTGTGTGGTGTTGCTTCTCTTTATGGGCAGGCGTGGCGCTTACCATCAGGCGCGCGACTTGCTCGTCTAATAAAAATAATAACAGAAAACTAACGAGCAACTGGGTCACCCGATGATCATCCACAATACCAAAATAATCATTTATTTTTCATTTTTTAAATTATTTTCCAACAAAGATATGTGCATTAAAGTGCATTCTTTTTTGTCTCTCACACCGATTCGGCTACAATTATAACTTAGCACTGCTGCTAGTGCTTAGTGGTTGTTATGTTAAAAGTATTCGTCGAGGTCATATTGATTTATCAATTCTGTAAACTGCGTCGACTCAATCACTGACCGATGAAATATTTGCATCAAGTTCGATTGTTTTCAATCTTGGTAATATTGTCGCGTATCGTTGTTTTCTACCTCGCACAACCACTCAGTGGAACCAGCTGTCGCCGGCGGTCTTTCCAAACCGTTACGACCTGGCAACCTTCAAAAAGAGAGCATATTCTTTCCTGAAAGGCCAGCAACGCATTTGCAAGCCGGTGTTGCAGGTGTTCATGGGCGGCGGTGGTCAATTTCCATCAGGTGAGCCTCCTGCCCGTTTGCCCCCTATTTCCATAAAAAAAATCTTATAAAATAAAACTTCAATAGTTAGTCACTGAAAGATATTTTTTAATAACTTTTGACAACTGTATTAATAATTAATTTGATAAGTGTAATATAATAATTATTAGCCATTAATTTGTCCACACTATACGTCCACATCTAATTTTATATATTTTTTTCTTATATACCAAAAAGGCGGGAACTCAGTGTTGCCACACTTCACTCTTATAAAAATATTTCAAATAATATTAAATTCGCTTTGCATAAAATCATGACACTTACTTAAGGTATAGGTATACCTACCTTAATTGGTTTCCGAATCAATGTTTCGGTTTGAAGAATACTGAAGCCAGGAGAATTACTGGGCACTATAAGATTGAACATAATATGTCTCAACTCTCGGGATGATGAGCGCAGTGAAGCGTCAATTTTTAAGCTTCATGGTGATGGTAATACTGAATATGGGCGGGCGCAAAGTTTACCATAAGCGTGAGATGTGACCTGTTCCTCTCGCCATTCATGGTGAAGAAAATTAAATCCGTATCTCCGAGCTGAGCCTCGACTTTTTTCCACTTGTCTCACGAAGACGACATTATGCATTTAGAGCATAATAATTCAATACGTCAACCACGAAGCGAATAATCTTCTTGTATCTTCTAAAGTGATGAATCCCTTGATTGACTCACCATCGCCCAGTGATCGAAGTCCGCAGTCATACAATTGACCTAATGACTGCGGACGATGCCCTGAGGTTAGGTATACGGTCACGTTAACTCTCTTCTACATTCGCATTGACATATTGACCTCTATAAAGACATTGGAATAAGTCAAGGGTCTATCAAGCTATTCCTTCTTCTGCACACCATCCGGTGTTTAGCCAATTGGGCCAATCGCCAGTCACGCTAATGCCTGCTTTAATATACTACAATTCACATGAAATTATCTTCCATGTGTAACCTTCTTCTCTATTATCATATTTGGATGTTTTGCAATTTTCAACCCACATCAATTCCGTATATTTGCATCCATTTATTACAACAACTACTTACCCTATAAATAGTATTTGAAATCGGAAATACTAATTTATTTATTAATTGACTTATATAACTGCCTCGGTCAATCCGCGACCATTGCCGATACAACTTGAGCAATATGTCAGGAAATAAATAAATAATTTTGGTATTCATACCTTCAAGTACCTACTGCGTAGTTAAGTTTTAAATTAATTACTGTAGTGTGTAGAAACGCAAAGTACCAAAGGCAGAACTCATTGATTCTCAATAACGAGACTTTTGGATCGAATTGCGGTTTAGTTTCGATTGTAATAGTCTGGTGTTAGTCCTACGCAGCTGTTATTTTCAGACTCAATAGTGAAGGGAGGGGTGCCTATAGATATTTTGCGCGTATTCTTCACGCTATAAAGAAGTCTATCAAGTACCACTAGGTGGTAGGTCCCTTGTATTCGAGAGGCCGTTTGGTACCACTGCTTTATCTATTTCACTGTTGAATTTCGGTTAATTGTCACTACTTATCTCAGGGTGACGAGTGTGAATTCACGAACTATATTTTAATCTTGCCCTTATGGAGCCATGTCACGTGTGCAACTACGCTGAACGTCAGTCCATCCACCCGCGCGTCTCTTTTTCCGCAACTCCCAATAATTAATTCTTAATAATAGTGCCGCGCTTGGATATGTGTCTTTTTTGTTTTTTGAGCTGTGGCATTTACTATAGGCGAGCAACATGCTCGTTTCATCGTTTATGCCAATAAAAACATTATACTAAAAATAATTAACAATCTATATTCAGATTTACTTTGGATGCGAGCCCTCCCACCACCGAGATGTTTAATTGGTTCACTTTGGATCTTTATGCACGTATCTATGCAGATTTTTGTGTTGTCAGTAAATAAAGATTGCAGTTTTTGCACTAAGAGTCACTACCCAAATGAAACTTTTGTCTCTGGTGCACTTGAACGGAGTCACTCATGTAGGCAAACATGAAAACATGCAAACGAGTTCATGGCACGCATATGTACATGATTTCGCATTGGTTAGTGCGGGGGTGTGTGGACGAGGGAGGGCGTCGCGGGGGCGCGGCGGTGCGGCAGCGGAGGGCGGGGGCGGCGCGAGCGCAGCCGCAGTCGCCGGTGACACGTGTAGCGCTGCAGACGTGCGCACCGTGGGCCCGAGCTGCGCGCGGGGGCGGCTGGACCGGTCCGCCGACCCGCCGACCTTAAGTACCGTTCACTGCAAGCAAGAACACCGCCACTCGTACAGTGCATGGAAAACAAATGTGTAGTGCACCTGCGATGTGTACAAGTTGGATTTAATCAAAATATGTACGTATCTGTTGTTATAACTTGGTTTTGTACAGACAATCGGTGGCAGGCACGCAATTAGACGGCTTGGACGGGGGTCGAAATGTTTTGCAATTAATTACTTTCGATTCGTACCGTTGCGCGTGCGACACGACCGCACGCGCGGCGTCGACTAGTCTATTGTGTGTATTTGCGTAATTTTTTATTTTATCATGGTACAAATTCTTTTAAATGTTACATAACTAAGTATCTATTTAAGCTTTAGAAAGGATAAATTAAATAATTGTAAATACAAAATCTATTGTAGGAGAATAGCTATATTTTAATACTATGATAAGTAGATCTTAAGTACAGTTTCATTCACTCAATCATAATTGCAAATCGATAAATCAAAAATGTCCTGTTTCGACGGACTCAATTTTTTTGAAGTAGGTAAATACTCAATATAGGACCTATTTTAGTAAAATTGTGCACAAGATACACCAAGAAACGTGTTCAACATATAAAACTTACATAAAATACGTAAAATCACATATAAAATAGGTATAATTACTACTCCACATTTAACAAGAACAGTATTCACTTATTTTGAAATAAGTCTTTAAATTTAATTTTACCTTAGAACTATGAGCAGTATTTAGTTTTTAAGATATTGGCATTTTCTACAAAAGCAGTTCTCGCGAGCTATTAACTTGTAAACTACAATGACACTTACCTGACGTGATCCCAGAAAATTTATAGTATCGTCTTAGTGCACGATATTTAATGCCATGTACATATATGCAACAATTGACGCGCAAAATGTTGCTCAGTATGCAGCCGAGCATGTCGAGTAATAACGCCGAAATTTCATTTAGCAATGTCTTCTGTCCAAAGGAGTAAAAAAACATGACTCCTGTCATGTTCCTCGTCATCGCGAGTGACAATAGCCTTGCCAAACATGTTGAACCATTAACTGTAAAGAGACTAAGTATAAGCGAAAATAACAATTAACTTATAGATCTTCTAATACGAAGATTTTTAACTTGTACCATAGGGACGATATATTGAGCCGATGAACCAGTTTTTTATTCGCCTGAATGACGAGACGACCAGGTCGCTCACCTGATGGTAAGCGCCCATAAACAGTAGCAACTCCACCTAGAACTTTTAGTTATAACATTTTGCATGGCAAATGGCACTGCGATTTTTACTCCTAGTTGAAACAAGATATTGTGTCGATGATTGTGACATATCTATAGGTCGAGCTTATCGCCATACTGGGCCCAATTTTTAATCCCGAGCAATTCATTTCAATTCAAAACTGAAACACAAATTGTGAATAACCATATTAGTAATTGCACCCAAGACCACACAATCCTCAGCTTTAGTCTACCATTAGTCCCATGGCGCGATTTTTGCAATGTAGGTATATTTTTTTAGACTATTTATGATCTGATCATTATAATAATTGTCTAACGTCCGAATACTAAAACGCTACTAAATGATCGATTTTTAAGGGCAACTTAGTATTATATCATCTTCACAGTTAAGAGGGTCTTTCGATATTTGGGTGTAAGAGAATTTTTGCATCCAACAAAATTAACAATAACTAATTCGCTAAAACATGTAGGACTATGTAGGTGGCTTGTGACAACGGTTGTCTTTGAAATAAAACTTTAAACTTTTAATTTAAAGGCTTTTCAGCCTTCGTGGTCACGGAACGGACTGACAGTCACCCCGTGAGTTTTATTTCAATGTGTAATATTCGCGTAAGCATAAGAAAATAGTTATGTCTTATATAATATATTGAATTTGAAATATTAATTTGGCGGTCAGAATGAGAGACTCCATCCCTTAATCTTTACTCACCTTTGCTTGGGGCTAAGAAATTGTACTGCAGTCCAATAATATCTGTTTACAAGGCAAGCTGGCTTAAATAATTATTATTGTAGCATTCGCGCAATACAAATATTACTAATAAATTGGATATAAACAGTACAAATTGAGTACAATAGATATTGAATTATCTTGAAATAGTTATTCAATTTTGATTACGGTCCCGTTTTGTTGAAATAAAAACTAAATTCAAAATAATTATTTTACAAATCCACAGTAAACATTATGCCTCTGGAACAATTAAACAGGAAGTACTAAAAATTATAAATGAGTACATCGCTTATTACTGGTTGTTGCACTTTTTGTTGCAAACATAAGTAGTACTTACGAGTATTAATAAATGTTTTGTACTTAAATTGAGAATATCTCGATTTCCTGTAAAAATGGAAGGTAATTGAAATACTGCTTTCGTTTCATGGCATGAAACATTCATCGACATCAACTTTTTTACTATCTTATACTATTCTAGCCGGTACGGGGCCCGCTTTTCTACTCTTCTATTTCGCCTATTATAACCAGAAGGATACCCGCATAATGCAGGATTTCTAGGTTTAAGGGAAATTTCTTCATGCAGGAATTTTACAATTTCAATAGACTTCAGAAAAAGCACGTCCGTATTCTGATAAATTTGTTTGGCTTTTAAAATTATTATTGCCTATTTTTACCATAGTGTATTTGCAAATCGGCGCCAACTTGTAACTGTAAACTCCGATTATTGAATTGTCGCGCAACTATCAAGGAATTGATTACAAATGTAACAAAAAATCAGCCTAATACGCAGGGTTCGAGGATATATATCAATAGATATATATCAAGATATATATCCGATATATATCCGATATATATCAAGCTGGGTTTCACGATATATATCAATATTTTTTTTATATCATATTGCAATACAAAAATGGTTTACAAAATTAATGTTATTAAGTAATTTTTAGAGTTTGTTACTGTATTTCTACTTCCTAAATATAGATGGCGTGGGAGTAGTGTTAAAACATCCCTAATGGTAAGTTCTAATCCATAAATGGCAACACTTCTGCCCTAAAAGAAGAGTTTATGGTATTTAGTTGATTTTGCCTTATCCAAACACGAGTTTTTTATTTTATAATTTTAGTATGTGTATGTAACACATATGCAAACAGTATTCATAAATAATACAATAAAATAATAATATGGCTTTCATACAAAATGGATATATATCAAACTTGATATATATCGGATATATATCATAAATATCCGATATTTTGATATTTATAATAAATATCGGATATTTTCGAACCCTGCTAATACGTCTTATTCCTATATATTTTATAGGTGTATATATCTTCAGGTCTCTATCTTTAATTGGAATTCTACTCAAGCTATACTATAGTTCTGTGAAGTGTACGATAATTAGAAGCTGGTAAAATCCAATACGCTATTCTCTAACGTAAAAACATGTTCCATAACAGTTATTTGCTTCTCAAACGGAACTATTGACTAGTCAAAAAAAACACATACAAAAACTAGACAAAATACGAAACGCCGCGCCGCCGTAAAATTCATGTTTCGTTTTCAATATAAACTCGTTTCTCACTGCGCCCCCTCTCAAATCAAGGAATACGCCTCTCGGTCTTTGCCTACGATGTAGAAAAAAAGTTAAGCCCATCAACCCGAACCCGAGTCCTTAGGGGACCTATTGTCGAGAACGCTGACTTGCGATTGGTCCGAAATGTTGCTTTGACTTGCCAATAGGAGGTCCAAGATAAGTCAAGACCAGAAATGATCGAAGACAGATGTGACAAAGGTGCATGGATGTATTTACCCACAACTAATGCCATCTCACTGCGTAAATATTGTTAGAGACATCACCTGCGTATAGGGCCGCCAGATGATTGAACGGATTCACTATTCAAAATGGATTTTTACCGTGGGTTGTTATCAAAAAATATTTATAAATATAAGTATATAAAGAAGGAATATAAAAGGGTTCTTTTTGAGATCATGTAACCGTGCATAAAGTTCGGATGAGGAGGTGAGATAAAGTTTTGTTGCAGTATTTAACTTGTCGTAATAATGCACAATGCTCACATAAATTGACCGTGCATAAAAGTCCAGTGAAAAAATAAACGAAAACAATTCATAAGTATAACATTACTTAAACTAGTTATTTAGCAAATTACAATGCATACAAAAATAGTCTTAGGTAAATAAATAGGCAGTTGTTCTGAGCGTGTCATTCGATACCATTGTTGCCGATTAGGAAATATACTATAAACGTGCAGCGCGGCGATTCAATATGCGTGTTGAGTTAGGCATGTTCGAGTTTTCGTTTGATGAAGTTTTTAAACTGCCTGGTAAGAAGATTTCTATCGAAACTGAATAGCATTTAACATATTAAAAATGAGGCGTATTATAAATTACTTGCAACGTGACGGTTATATGTGAATTTCTTTGATTCAGGTTGGACTGTGGCATTAGCGGCGCACGCTCAAAGCGCCGGCACCAGGGCTTTCGGCGGTAGCATGGCCGAAACAGCAGCGGCACCCCACAGCCCACGCCATTTGCACAAGCGGCGGCGACTTTCGCGGTTATTGGACAAGCTCGCCGTGCAGCTGCGCAACAACAACCACTACCCGCCGACGCAGTGGCTGCACATCGAGGCGCCGGCGGAGGCGTCCACGGCAGAGACCTCGACCGGTCGCAATTCTACTGCCGCACAACCTAAGTCGGACGAAGGACCGCTCGACCTGTCTGTGAAGTCGGAGGTGCCTCCGCCACCGCCACCTCCCACACTCGAGCCCGCGTTTTCGTGCTCCATGTGCGGCCAGACGTTCGCGTTACACCACAGGCTAGCCAAACATGTGGCGTCACGGCACCGCAGTCGGGCCACCGAGCCGGCGCGTGTCTATGAGTGCGATGTCTGCAGCCGCAAATTCGCGCGCTCCGACATGCTGACGCGGCACGCGCGTCTGCACAGTGGCCTGAAGCCGTACGCGTGCGCCGCCTGCGGGCAGGTGTTTTCACGCTCCGACCACCTGGCGACGCACCAGCGTACGCACACCGGCGAGAAGCCATACCGCTGCCCCGCGTGTCCGTATGCCGCTTGCCGCCGCGACATGATCACACGCCACATGCGCACGCACACACGCCGCCCTCAACCTGTGTAAGCGCCAGGCTCATCCGACCCGACAGACTGATCGGTCCATTCCAAAGTTATGTTAAGTATATTCGGTGTGCTTGATGTTGCACCGCAGTGACGCGGTGGTGCAGTGACATATCACATTGCTGTGCACGTAGCTTGCCGCGAATGTCTGCCTATGCGAATGCGTGTGCTGCTAGTGCGGCCCCCGCGGCGCCTGACGCCGTGCGCAATGCGATGTGTCAAATACAGCGGACCTTTCGAATTCGCTTACTAATATGTTTGTGTTTTTGTTTAGTGTCGAATGAATCGAATGCGAGTCGTTCGAAACGTCCGCACGCCCGCACCAGTGTAAATACGTGTATGTTGCAATTATATTGTCGTGCCATTGAGTTTGTCAATGTTTATTTAGTGCGATTCAGTATAGAGGTTATGTTTAAGTTATTGAAAAAAAGTTTGTTGCTAGGAACGGTTTATGGTTTAAAAAAAACTAGATATTACGATACTGTTTTCAGTTATGTTTGATTATACATGTTTTTATATATTTTGCAAGTATGACATTGTAAAACGTGCCGAAAGAAGCTCAATTTTTTATTTTGTTACGTATGTAGGATTCCTCTTCTCTGTGTTAAGGCTCCAAAATCGTGTTAGGTATTATTTATCTTATAACGGATTTGTACTGTTCGCCGTTTTTAAATATTTTATACCGAAAACATTATTTTATAAATAATTTGGCGCTCACATTTATTTGTTCGTTTGTATTGTTTAGGATACAAATTACTTAGTTTTCTCTTGTAGTGCCAAAATACATAGGTTAATCAATGTGCTGTATAGTCCACGTCGTTACTCAAATGTACATAAAGAAGTCGATTAAAAACAATTAAAAATCCAAAAAAAAGTATTAAATGTGCTAATACTAGAAAAGAAAAAGTCTCATCGGATTCATGGTAGAATATCGCTTACTATACTCGGAAAAATTTTATTCCTACCGATTTAAATACATAGTTTAAATACCTACGCTCTTTTGTATATAAATTCCCATATTGCTGGAACTGGTATTGTGTTCCGAATACGACCCAGTATGTACATACCTTCATAAAGTTAGATTTAGGTTATACCGTATGCGCCCCCATTTGGAGACCCAATTACTAGAGATGTGCCGACTAGTCGGCGACTATTCGGTAAAGCCGACTATCCGGTCACTATTGTAGTCGGCAACTAGTCGGCGACTATTCGGCAAAGAGCGCCGACTATCCAACTTCTTACACTTCTTAAAAAATCCATACACGAGACTTTCTTTTTGACATGATAAAATTTTAATTGAGGTCTTTCACTTTAATAAACAATAACGGTATTATCTTTACACAAAAATATTTATTAATATATTTTTTACACAATAACATCGCTCTGATAATACAGAAGAAAAAATCAAGAAACAATGCGACGTAAACGAAATAGGTTCCGACACGCTCGCAGGCGGCGCGGCGGCGGTTGCAACTTGCGCGCGGATCAGCTGTAAACGAAGCGTCACGGATATCCCCGAAACGGTGATCGGCTCGGCCGACTAATCGGCCGACTAGTCGGCCTCTTTACAACCGACTAATCGGCTAGTCGGCTAGTCGGCCAAAGTCATAATCGGCACATCTCTACCAATTACGGCCCTCATTTTTTCTTCACGTGACAACAGAAAAAAAACATTTTTTTATTTCATTACTTATTATTTCTAATTTCAATCATTTTGGTTAGTAAAAAAATAAACACACAATACACGTATATACTCTCGCAAACTATTCTACTATGTACATATGACTAAACTATCTGGTGTTCAATATATAGGGTTATTTAATAACGATTTAAAAATGGCGCGTTTTGTGTACTCGCTCCACACATTAGGAAAGACGTGCCCAGAGTTGTCGAACATGAGAGTGTAGAAGACAGTCGTGTCTCGCCTAATGTGTAGAGCATGCTAAAGAAACTTTTTTATTAATCAGACTCTTTGATGTCGATGTTGTAAAGTCTCGTAAAATCGATGTTAGGAATTAATAAAAATTAGGAAATGGTATTCACACATTTCTATATTGTTTGGATGCTAATTGCAAGATCAGAAAGACTGAAAAACTCATACAACATATTAACAAGCTTAACAAGGCTTAGCTACGAAAATGTAAGACTGGGTACTGTCCATCCTATAAAAAATGTAAACTCTTGATCTGTTTAGAGATGAGTCGATATCTTTCTTCACTGATCACACTACGGCATTGGTACCAAACTTTGGTTTTTATAACTGGAAAAGCGTTCAAAGTCCAATCATTATCTTAATATAGATCTGTACTATACTTGTTAAAACCGTGAACACAATTATAAGAATTATAATTAGCGTAGGTAATAATTATTGTAAATCCATAGAACGGTATGTCAAAATTGGAAACAGATCCGTTTCGATCATTTTTTTCAATGGAAGTTCACTCAGAAGCCGCAATCAAAATGCTAACAAAAAATCTTAAGGTATGATATCTACCTACCGAGCGCAGACTGCAGCGACAATTTCGGTGTATTGATATCTTTTTTCAGTCCATCGATATTATTTGACTCTGTGTTTTATCCGGTATATCGATATTGTTCATTAAATTTCGAAATCATATCTAAAACTATATTTCTTAAATTTGGATGCCATGAAATGTGAGAATACTGGTACTTCTATGTACTTCAATGAAAATACTTCCGAAGATAGTGGCAAGCGACACTGGCTGCGGTCTGTGCTCTGCTGACAAGCTCGACACCATACCTCTAAATATCTTTTTTACGGTGTAATGATACTTACATAGATGAAAAGGGAAAGGCGATGTACGGACTTGGGACTTCATTCCGACTTTATCGTAAAATTGTTCATGGAATATTTTTAAATTCGTTAGAAGCATGCTAATTACACAGAAGTAGATCTTACACCGGTATTCGCAATCAACACATAAGTGAGCCTTTGCTAAGTGTCGATTTCTGTATACGTGATTGGTCCGTTTGTGTTTAGCGCCAAAAATTAACCAATGACGTTTAGGGAAATCACCACTATGGGTTTGGGACACTATGAGACCTCGTATGTTAATACCTAGGACCCGATTCTTATCTCCGTATTAATAAACGTTGCTATGCGGCCTCATAGTGACGATTTCTCTAAACTTCATTGGTTAGTTTTTGGCGCCAAAAAAAAACAGACCAATCATGTTCACAAAATTCGACACTTCGCAAAGAGTTTACTTAAGTTTATTTGTGAATACGGGCATTAGATATTTATTTACATGCCACGCTCGGGATGCTTAAATTTCAACAATCATATGTGTACAATATGTTGAGCTAATTTAATAGTTTTTCAACATTATGTTTTCAATTTAAAACACTATGTGCAAAGTAACTTGGCCGGGAAGACAGTCACTTTAACTGCCTACTATGTCTGTGCTCGCAGCTCGTGACTAACTTCATGGCGGCCAATTTATTTTGCGGGTATTGTAGTATTTGAATCCGTAGTTTTGGTTTTTTTCACTATCATTCGACACTATTATTGTTCTAAAGAGACATGTTTTGGTAGATTGGTTGAATTAACTTCATCTTGGTTGATATCAATAACATGATTATGTACGTCGTTGATAAACAAATTTATTGTTTTTTTTTTGTTGTGTCCTGTTTTGTAATAAGTTTAAGAATGTCGTTTAACGCCATCTGTTGGAGTTAGTTTTGAGTAAAAATAACTTTTTTAAAAGGTTCCATTTTTTTGAGTGTTTGTAGTATATTATTTATTACTGTTGATGAAAATCAAAAAGTGTAAGTTATCGTTATTGATATGCATTTTTGTTTTTACACTGTTTTGATTTTCATTAACACCTGCGGTGTATGCGATTATAATGATTACTATTAATTGCTTTATTTTAGTGAACTCAGTACCAGAATATTTACACTTAATTTTTAACTCCCCAATGTCGCCTTGTATGAAGCAATATTAATTATTCTTATCGTTCAATATCATATTTTATATACGCACTCACGCCTATAATCTGTGAAGGGGTAGGCAGAAGTGTATCACATACCCACATTTCGTCGAGTGTATTGCCAATCTCCATACCAGGCACAAATTCCAGACTCCGAGCTGATACTGAGCATTTCGTGATAGAAACACCCAATAGTAATATTCACCCGACCCGGGATCGAGCCCCTGACCTCAAGACAGCAGTGGTATCATGTATACAATACTGGGCCACCGAGGCAGTGGCGTTCAATAAAAACATTTCTTTGACGGTCTAATGATCATTGATCATATTGAAATAATTATATTCTAATAGGAAATTATTACTTTTATACGTGTATTATTGAATCTATAATAACCCCGTCATATTTTACCACCAGTACCACCAGTCTTAATAAAAATTAATAGCAATTAAACCCAAAATAATGTACATATTTTTTTACTTATACACTTATTAGACTCATATCAGGCATAACATCGTATGGCTTACGTGACGAGCGCAGCGTAGCGCCATGCTGTACAAATGGCACAAAATAATGTGACGGGACTGAAGTTTCCCCTGCCTTCTAGGCACCCCATCACCTTTCAGTCTTTGAATACAATACTCCGCAAGAATATAACCTCAGGCCGGTTAAGTTGTTTTATTTCTTCATCATAGTATTAATGGGCAGGACTGGCAGCAGGCGTACGACAGGCTCTGCTCATGTCAATAAAAAAAAAAACTAACGGGTATTTTGGTACTGAGCTCCAATAACATTTTGTTCAACGCCTTGTACTTACTGCAGTATGCGATTGTATTAATTTAAGCTTAATTTACGCGAAAATTTTAAATTATTTTAAGTACTGTGATATACCGATTTTGTTATTAATGCTGTGTTTGATTACATTTTGTATTTATTATACCATTTTTTAAATAAATTAATTGATTTAGCGTCGTTGTGTTATTTGTGATAACTTCCCTATTATGCTACTTGGTTGGGCGCCCTCATCTGCCCAAGGATATCTCTACCTGTATGTCGTGATGAGCAAGCGAGCGCCTGGTGGCAATCGCCACTTCTTCTTCTTCTTTTTATTTATGGCTTTCGCAGTATTATGCATTTAGCCAGTGTCAAGTATAAATTATTCTCAAGTTATTTTACAAGAACGATGAAACACGGGTGCGGTCGATTTCAAGGTCTTGTCGGAGTTTTGGTGTTAACTCCTTTCAGTACGATGCTTAATTCACTTATTTCAATGTTTCAATACACTGTTCATCACCGTCAATGTTTATTGAACAAATCCACACCAATTTTACACAACAAACACAACTCTAAACTAGTTTATGAAATAAATTAAAATAAGCGATGAGCTGCACTGTCAGAATTCCCGCCAAAACTCAATCGCCACTTCTGCCCATATGCAGTAACTACACTAACCACAACTTTAAATAACTCTAATAAGCTCTTGGTCTTCTTGGCGTGCATTCAAGAAAAAGACTTATATGTTAGCGTGGAATAGGTGGCTAAATTGGACTAAAAACCATAATTATAGATCTCTCAGAGCCAACATCACGACACTTGGAACGTTTTCTGACTGACTTGCATACTGGAGATGGCCTAGCTTATAACAATATTTTATTGCACAAGTCCGTAGTCTGGCCGGTAGCTTAAGGTTTTTTTTTATCCGAGCACGGCAAAGTAACTGCACTACACCTGATGGTAAGCGAAGTACAGTCCATAAAACCAGCAATCACCGGTAAACAATGAGTTTATCGATCGTCACCATAATCATGCCGGCCTGTATAAATCCTCTCCGAAGAGGGAAGAAGCAAATCGAGGGGCCTGCGACAGGACAGGCGGACGACCGATGCAGGCACAATAATACAAGAATGTACCCCTGTACTCGCCCCAACCAACTATCAAGTCATGTCGCAACCCTCTCGGGAGAACCGGATATACACTGGCTGACCCTGGAACGCGACCCACACAAGGTGGGTCACTATGGAAGGTTTTAACACCAGTGTACGGTGGTCGCTATCCGGTCGGATACGAATATCCTCCCATCAGCAGGATTTAGAATTTGATTTACCAAAGCTTTATGTTTTGGTAAATCGAATTCTAAAAACCTAAACCTTTACCACTAAGATCTGTGGTGTGGAACATACACAAACTGGCCATGCTTATAGACAGTTTTAAGTAGATTGAAATGCCTATACTTGGAATTTGCCGACATTCAGCAACACTATTACTACTTTGCATCGGTAGGAGAATTCATGATTTGACACTGCTAGCTGTTAATACGAAACAGCCTTCAATATAGCCTTGTGAACACTGAGGTACCATATTACCAATATGGCCCCCAAACCCGTTTTCGAAATTGGACATTCAACGCTGTAATGGGAATGATCTATTATCACAGACAGGACTATTGCCAATTAGCCTGATATTGTGGTAGTAGAACTATGTGTGCGCCGGGCAATACTTGTTGATGTCACCATCGCGCGTGGCCTGAACATCGTTAAAGCCGAAAAAAATGACCAAATATTTAGATTTGTCACACAAGATTGCATGTGGCATGTAGACTTAACAATCATTGTCCCGATAGTCGTTTCCATCAATGGATTTAGTCCAAAAAGCCTCGACTAACACCTCCAGAGATGCTCTCAATTCAGCTCAAGAGCCAGATTCAGAAAGCGGTGTTATTGGACACGGCACGCATTCTGAGGAAGTTCCTCACTCTGGGGTTCTAACCACCGGTGGCTTGTGTCCTAGGCCTCGCCATTAGATGGTGATATTTTTTATATTTTAAAATGTTTATCTTTTATTAATGTTATATTAAAAAATGATAAACCTTTAGAAATAAACGGTACCTACTGTAAATAATTCAACTTTATAAAATTTTGCTTATAGTAACCTTAGAAGCCTATACTAAAGTACTACAAAGATACTAAAGGTATCGGAATCTACGGGTATCTTTCTCCTATGGATGATGGATGGGATCTATCCGGCATCGTTAATTCGTTGAATCGTAATGTATGTGGACCTTAGAAATAATTCACGCACCCAAGACACAGATGAAAATGTGCTGGCTGGTGGACCAAGTAATTCGAGTAGTTGCGTACGTCTACATAATTGACGTAGACTACAAAAAATAAGAGGTACGTGCACTCTACAATTATTATTTACAGCGACTCTCAAAGCGACTATGACCAGCTATCACTAAAGAACTAGAGAGGAGGAAGGCTTTGGTCATGTGTCATGTAGCAGACTAGATGCATAAAATGGCGTCGACTCCACTCACTTACAATAGTGGTAAGCCAATACTAAAAGCTTTATATCGACATCGATGAAGCAGAAATGGGATAGACACCTATAAAGTATACAGTCACGATTGTAATCCCCGAAGGGGAGGCAGAGGTGTTACCAGTACACCCACATTTGGCCGAGCGTATTTCCGTCCCACAATGTGATATGGGGCGTGCCCGCTATACCGGGCACATTTCCAGACTCCGGACTGATACTGGGCTTTTCGCTATAATAATAAGCACTATTTCATGGGCAGGGCCAAAGAGTATAATATACAGGAAATAAGCTCCGTTGCATTCGCTCTTTGCAGTAGGTTGTTCGATTATCATCATCGTCCAAAGTCTATCAAAGTTTAAAGTAAAAACATCGATATTGCTATGTACCAAACATTGAAATATTATTTGAATCTTCAGTGAACAGGTAATCAGAATAGTGTAAATTAAAAAGCCGTATCGGATCACATCAGATATAAAAAATAAAATTAGTCCAACGTTCAATGTGTATTAAATAATTCAAGAAATAAATAAAATTTATTCTATACTAGAATAATAACTAAAAATCTCTATTTTAATTATGATAGAATTAGGGTCGGCAAATTATAATCTGGTGATTACCAAAGTAATCGATTTATTCATAGCATGTCATATCCGTAACGCCACCTATTGATTTTTAGTGACTATAGTTTATTTTTGTGTGTAGCAACACTAAGTCCTAGTTTTCGTTTCTCGTAGTTCTTGCAGCCGCCATTTCGGCGTCACTATCGCATTGCTGGACTGATTGAAACGCCCTCATTGAGAAAATTTAGAAGCTCAATTTGTAGAACCCAGGTACAACTTTTTAGTGGATTTTGTTTATTATGTTGCATCTTAATTAAAAGATTTGCGCGCACAGTGGTTTATTTGAGAACCATGGCCATGCGTTACGGGAAAACGTGACTGAAGTGTTGTAATATTGTGTGAAAATCCGAAGAAATGGAGATCGTTACGAAGTGACACGCCAGCGCCTCCTGTGCTATTCTTCTAATAGTTTTCATATGGCGGTAATTTCTTGTAATCAACTATTGATAATATCTATTTTTTAACAAAAACATTTATCATTCACGGCACCTGGTCGATTCCCGTTGTGTGGAAATCCGTGCGAGCATGTTAAGATGGCGGACCAGTCGCTGTGAATGTGAAGAAGTGGAAAAAAAATATTGGATATATTTGTTGATATTTCGCATACATTTGTCTGATTTGTTTAAGGTAATTAAACATTGTTTGCATCGAACACTGTGGCAGTGTTTTTAGTTCAATGACGTTGGTTGTGCTCTGTAACCTTCAGGTCGATCACGACATTCATACGTTGTTTTTGTTATAACTCCTTCATTGTTAAGTCATATTGCAATGTGTCGTGATTATATTGTTGCGATAAACAATTACAACTCCCTATAGAGTGGTGTACGCTGGTGTATGTAAGTGCTTAAATCTTTACTGATTGCGGAACTGGGATGCGCGCTCATAGATTGTTCACGCAGGTGTCTCTCGCTGTCAGCTTCGCTCGTTGTTTAGTCGGTCAGTAGACGCACACTAACAATGTCCTGTCGTAAGTTATTTCTATATTTCACATTTTTTTTTCATTATTGGAAATGTGATAGACTGTATTTGATTAAAAACCTGAGTGTTTGAAAACAACCTTATCATTCATGATAAAGATATATTGGCCATAAATAATAGAGTTAGAGATAAACAAAAAGTATACTTTTTCGAATATTGTGTTGATCTCCTTGTCTGTATAGTAAGGTCTCTGAATAAAATATCTACTGTGTTCAATTTCTTATTAAATAGCAACCTGTTTGAGAGAAATTCACAACAGGCCCTGTTGGGAATTAATTATAATATACTGTTTTTGTAAGGTTTAAAGTATAATGTTGTGATAAAAATTGTTCGACCATGGTCAGTTTGTTATTCGGAATATTAATTGAAAGCAATAAGGGTCAGTCGGGTGTGTAAATTTAAAAAAATGAATACATTTCAAATATGATACCTACTTATGGAATATTAACATTAAATAATGTTATGTTCTTATCATGACACAGTTATTATATTGAATATAACCATAAATCTAAAAAGTGTGTTTTTAGTTAAATTGGAGTGTGTTAAAAACACACTGCAATTTAACTAACTTTAACTATTACGTACAATTACTAACAATTTAACTAATTAAACTAACTATTAGGAACTAGAAATACCAAACACTTTTTTAAACATAAAAAACATTTTTTTTAAACTCAATATTTCAATCTATATAAAAAAATTGTTAAAACGTTTGACAATAACTATAATGAATTTTTGAATACAATCAAACTAAGGATATCTGATGTATACAGGTTCATATCCTTAGTTACGAAGGTGTAATGCTCGCATTGTTCACCAAACTTATTTCCACCTCCTAATGTGATGGAAGCCAGCATACAGTCATATCTAACATAAATTCATTTTTGTTTAATAAATATTAAAACTAAACAAATATATTACATTAAAATCGAATCGAGACATCACTAGTTTCACAGCTTTTGTATACTATCCCTATACCAATGAGGTGATTCAGTATATTGTGATATAAATAAAATATTTGTCTGAATTCAAATATCGGCAACATGTTGTTCATGATATAGAGAATATGTTGTCATGAATACACAATTGGCCTTCATACTAACATTTTATATAAAAACAATGTTTTTCATGTATGAATAAAAATCACATAAATCAAAATCTGTCATAGTGTCTATGTGTAAGTACGTACAATGTGGTATACATTTTATTTATCAAGAGAACAGTTTTTTTATAGCAGTGATTTACAAATGAGTTGGCGGTCACTCCATTGAATTACTAGATTACCTAAAGTCTAAACTGTCTAAACCAACCATAAGAACTCAGTGTTAGACGATTCAAACACAATTGCAACAGCGGACATATGGCTGTGGTGTTATCTCCAGTGCATATGAACATCCACAAGACTAGAATTGTCATGGACATGTTGCCGACCTTTAAGAATAGGATTGGGGATTAGGAAGGGTAGGGGGGTTTCAGAATTGTCATTTATCATACCAAATGTTACCACAAGCTACTTATCGATTTACTGTGTGTGGTACTAGCTTGATGGAGCCGATTCATTCATACTGTAGACAAAATTTTAAAATATTATTAGCTATGTTTACTCAATTTCGTGAAATACGGATGATTATACCATCATACCTATGCGGTATTGAAACCCTGCGGAATGGCAATCCCTAGTCACAATACAAGGGGGGTCAAAACAATATTTCAAGAAAATCTATATTTAATAAGTACCAAGGTGGTGGTAGGATATTCATATCCGCCAGGATAGCGACCACCGTACACATGGTGCTGAAACCTGCCATAGTGATCCACACACCTTGGTTGGATCGCGTTCCAGGATCAGCCAGTGTATGACTGGTGACCACCGATAAACTCAGTTTGTTGGTGGTCGCTGGTTTTTTGGACTGAACTACGCTTCGCATCAGGTGTCATTGCAGTCACCTTGCCATGCTCGTATAAAAGAAAAATAAAGGTAGAAGTACTTAATAATCTAAATCGGGCGTCGTTAAGTTTTCCGTTTCACAACATCCTTAGACGGATTTCTTGGATTTGTGTAGGCGCCCGACGTTATAATAACTTTATTTACCAACTAAATTGTTGTCTGTTAATAGACATGTGGGAGTTGCCAGGAATCTGTCTCAGGATAGCTGTATTATGATACATTTAATTTTGCAATAAATACGACGGCAAAACGATTGGAATCAATAACTCATTGAATCTCTAAAGATTATTTCTCAAAAATGTTTTTTTTTTGGTACGTCATAATTCCATAAATCTTCATTTAATTATTCAAACACCATTTTAAAGCTTGTTTGTCGCTATTGATGAAATGTAGAATGTGTTTTAAAATTATAGGGATTATTTAAAAAAAGGAGAAATCAATAGTGCCATCTATTGACAGTTTTATTATCTAATTTGTTGTATTATTAATTTAAGATTACTGTATTATATTACGTTACTGACCACTATCGCTGCGAAGTCTCCTACGTACGCACTCACGCCTTTTTTTTATCCTGGCTCGGCATAGTGACTACGCTATACCTGATGGTAAGTGTAGCGCAATCCAAGAATAGTGTCGACCAACGATAAACAATGTGTCCATCGTAGGTCGGCAAGATCATGCCGGCCTGCCAAAGGGGGAGGGAAAGGAAAAGGGATGGGAAAAGGGTTAGGATCAGGGGGCAAGCCCCCTGGGGAGAACCGGATATACACTGGCTGACCCTGGAATGCAACCCACACAAGTTAGGCCACTATGGCAGGTTTTAGCACCAGTGTACGGTGGTCGCTATCCGGTCGGATACAAGTATCCTTCCACCAGCAAATCCACCTGTAATCCCCGAAGGGGTAGGCAGAGGTGTAACCAGTACACCTACATTTCGCCGTGCGTATTTCCTACCCATGATGTGATAGGGAGCGAGTCTATCACCATATCGGGTACATTTCCACACTCCGGGCCGATACTGAGAATTTCGTGTTAGAAAAACCCAATATCATTTGACCCTACCTGGGGATCGAATCCGAGACGTTTAGCAGTCGTACCGCGTACGCAGTACAACTGCGCCACCGAGGCAGTCACGGGTCACTTAGTTTTATTATATTTTCCATCTGGTTTATCATGTCTAGTCAATATAAAAGAAGTCTTAACGAGGAATAATTTTATTCTAGCAAACGACTTTTAGTCGATGTTGATGCCAATCAATGAAGATGACTTTAAAATAGTTGTCGATTGTATTCAGGGTATGATGAATAAACACAGGATGGAATAATGTTTATGTTGTATTCGATGTCGTTTTTAGGTTCTTTTTTGATTCGACCGTGTCTGATGACCGTTTTCACTAATAACCAATAAAATGGTACCTTATTTAGTTTTGGCAGGTGTAATTTTCATTTCACCTTGTAACATGAACGTTGTATGTACATTAAGTACGACAAATCGCTGTCTTGGCACTAAACGCTACGAAATTGGGGTACGGTAGCAACTTCAGTTAAACACAGAAACTTACAATAATGTATGGCTAAGCAAAAGTCAAAAATTATTATGTGCACTTAAAGACGCTAAAGCATTTTTTTAAAGAAAATAAATGCTTTAGCGCCTGTTTCACTGTGTCTGAGTAAATGCTATTTATCAAATAAAATAATACATAACTTTAAAAATGAGATATTACTACATATTATTAGCTATATTTCCTCAATTTCTATGGTGAAATAGAGTAGTTCTTCGAGTTGATGAAAACGACCATATTTTATACATCCTGAAGATCCTAATCATCTTAAGATGCTTGAAGAGCTTATTTTTCCTGCAAATACCTCGTTTACTTGTCGGATGTGTCTTGATGTTAAAAAACCCAATATATCTATCTAGCTATCCTATAGCTTGTCGAATCTTAAATGACGCGCATTGAAAATCTTATTGGCGAACTCAGACTTCAATTAAGTTTAAATATCCATTAGCCATTTCATAAAATTCTGTTATTTTCATACTCCAGCCAGTTAGTCAGCCAGACCAGGTAGCCAGTCGCCAGTTAATGCCTTATGCTCAGTTATTGAGTACCAAAAATATTTTACGGGGTACAGAAATAATTTTGAATCTTATTTGATGTCTCTGAGGATTAATCCAATTTTAATGACTTACACCCGGTTTCTCAAAGGCCGATCAAATCAACATTCAACTGACAGGCCTTTGATTTTGACTGGCTGTCAAATCAATTTGAGTTTCTGAAAAGGTATTTAGTGAAAAAAAGATACTTCCCTAATTTAATTTGCGAACAATCGCTAGTTAGTAATTGGTTCACCATTCGATGAAAGAATTATTATCTTTTAATATTCTGAAACTCAAAATAGCTAATACAATTTTAGTTCTATATTAGTTTGTAAATCTTGTTAACTAATAAGTGTGTCAAATCAAAAGCGTTGACCACGCCTGACATAAGATTTGACAGGTGATTAGTTAATTTTGACACTGATCAGCCTTTCAGAAACGGTGCGCATAGACAAAATTAATGGCCGTCTCTAAGTGTGGCAGGTAAATAATGTTACTTGCAGTACAAATCATAATTACGTGGTGTGTCTCGTCATTTTCGATTACGTTATCTTTACCCTTATATGGATGCAAATACGTAATAACATTTCAACCCACATCAAGTAAAAATTGAGATATTTATTTATTTTACTAAATTTATGTGGTTATATTCCGTATTTTATAAATGGAACATTTCCCATGTACGATTATGCAAAATATAACTTTAAATTATTGATTTAAATTAATAAATTAATATCTCAATTTTTACTTCATGTGGATTAAAATGTTATTGCATATTTTCATCCATATATGCTATTAGTATTTCCTGCACTTTGTTATACTTGTTTCAACGCTTAAACTATATTTTCCTGTCTCTTTGTTATGCGCTAACTTGATTTAGTGCGCTAGTCTAAGAAAATTGAAATTTAAAATAAACTGTATAAAGATCTTTTAACAGCCTCGTCGACTTTGTCTGACGCATAAACGTTTCGATGAAAGCATATTTAGATGCAAATACGGAATAAAATTTCAACCCACATCAAGAAAATTGAGAATTCCTTTTTATTTTGCTAAATGTATATTATTTCGTATAAAATAGGTAACATTCCGTATTTTATTTATAAAAAAAAAACAAATGAAACATTTCCCATGTAGGATTATGCAAAATAGAACTTTAAATTATTGATTTTTATAAATTGAATTTAGCAAAATATCAATTTGTGCTTAATATAGGTTGAAATATTATTTCATATTTGCATCCATTTAAGATTGAAAATGTTTATTATTTTTATTTGTTTGTTGTCCTTGGTGTATAGTGCGGTTCTGGGTTCAGCACGCTAGCAGCGAGTAACCAGTAATCAATTGGTCACCTTTTGAAGTGTGCGCGAATGTGTACTTCTGCATTGATAGACAAATTGTAACCGCCAGCTTTGCACCAGAAATATAATAAACTCTCGCATCCCTACCGCTTAAACACTAAGATGTCAATAGTTGTATGTCTTTCGCTGTTTTTCAATTCGCTTGAATCAGGAGACTGACAGCGAGAGTTTTTGAGTGGTAAAGCCACGCTGTAGACAGTTTTATCTACAGCATGAATGGGCTGGCTTGACCGGGTCGTTACTACTGTCTCACAGAAAATCGACATAAAGTAGCGGCTTGCTGCTGCGATTCGTGCGGTGAGTGAGATTTCCGGAAGTACAAATCCCTTCACCTTCCCAATCCCTAATTATCCCTTTCCTTTAAGGTCGGCAACGCGCCCATGATTCTTCTGGTGGTGGGCGTACATGGGCGGTGGAGATCACATACCATCAGGTGACCCATTTGCACGGTTTGCCTATGCTACAAAAAAAGAAGGTACATCGTTCGATGGTAAGCTTTACACTAGCCGGTTAAATTGGCAACACCGTTCAGAACTTTTACAGAAGTACTGCATGTCTACGCTACCCTCGTCACACCGATATATCCCATACTGCCCGGTCGTTTCGCTATTTCGCGAAACTATTGCCAATGTGTTGATACGTTTGCCTTGTTCCAGATATGCCACCACCAATGAGTAAAGAGAAGGAGAAGAGCATATTAGATACGATCATGGAGCAAGACGCACCAGTTATAACGAGTGAGTTGTATTATAATGTATCTGGCAGCTTCCGTGGCGCAGCGGCCGAGTAGTCGGCTGTGATTCGAGAGGCCATGGCTTCGAATCCCGCACCGAGACAAATGTTTGTGTGTTCTACAGATATTTGTTTCGAGTCTGGGTGTTGTGAGACCGCAAGTCCCACGTAGTTGCTGATACCCACGATACATGTTTAACCTAGTGTGGGGTTAGGACTATGTGTGTGACTGTTGGGTTTATTTATTTATTTATATAAATCTGAATAAATCACCAATATGTATATTACAACAACCGAAAATATATTATCATATATGGGACGAACATAGGAAACTTTGTGTTTGCAATTCCTCCTACCCCTATGTGATACAAGCTTGACGTGTATTGTTTTAGTGTTGGTGTGCATGTTACCCGTTGGTATACTATTAAACTGGCGTGTTAGTTATAACCTGACAGTAATATGCCTTCATAGATTTCATTGTAGCAAATTTTTAATATAATTAAAATAACAAATCCTCATTAAATCAATTCTATATGGACACACAAAAACAAGACAAAGGGGGCTAATTTATAACATCCTTTTTTTCGGGCGTTAAAAATGCATGGCGTCCTTGGACTAGCTTTTCAACGATCATTTTATATACAGAGGGGTGGAGCGCGTCATTTTAAATATACTCTTGGCTTCAGCTACCTAATTTAGTTACTGTCCGCAATATTCTAGAACGTTCTTAATTCAATTTTGTATGTCCCTATTTACAACCTCATAGCAAGGTTCTGATGGTTCCATAGTTGATCAACCGAACTAAATCAAGATTTTTTCTATATTTAAAAATGTATAGTTTTAGTTCTATAGTTGATAACTGAATTAAATCAGGTTTTTTTTTTATAAACTTTTAAATTAAATATAACATAATAATTGGAAAGGTCTCATAAGACGTATTGTTACAGTGAACGCCGAGGATGAGCCGGAGCCGGCCGGCGTGACGTACTTCGTGGACGAGGACGGCCGGTACTACTACCAGTCGGCGGTGGAGACACAGAACCTGGTGTCGCTGCAGACGGAGGTGGCGGCCGATAATGAGGTAATTATCACTAGCTTTTGCTCGCGACTCAGCCCGCGTGATCTGCTTTTTTCGGGATAAAAAGTATCCTATCACCCAAGTCAGCTCATACCCTGTCTGTATACCAAGTTTCATCAAAATCCGTTCAGTAGTTTCAGCGTGATTGACGGACAAACATCTCAACATCCAAACAAAGAAACTTTCACATTTATAATATCAGTGTGATGTCACAAATACTGTCAATAAGAATACTTCTATTATACATTTTATATTTACAAGATGGTAGGTCCCTCGTATGCGACAGGCCGTCTGGGTTGGTACCACCGCGCCATCTATTTCTATTGCCGCCCAACAACAGAGTGTAAGCACTGTTGTTTCGGTTTGAAGGATAATGCAACCAGCGAAATTGCTGGGTGTTATGAGTCAACATCTTATGTCTCGGAGTGACGAGCGCAGTTCAGTGCCATGCAGTGCTTTGTATCTCAAAGTTATGTGTGGTGTTGCTTCTGTTTATGGGCGGGCGTGGCGCTTATCATCAGGCGAGCGACTTGCTAGTCAAAACATATCGAATGGCTAATGGCCTATCTAGTGACAAACCAACCATTCTCGGATGTGTGCCCCGGGGTTGGTTTCGAACCTGCGACTTACATCTTGACAGTCGGTTCCACTCCCCGCTAGGCCATTGCCATCTTTAATGACATGTTTGGTAATAATATTATATACTTTACCTAAGTGTTTACTAAGGCACTTCGCACAAGGCCCATACGTTCATATTACGCTACGTAGTCAATATATCCGATAACGTGTCGGATTCACAAACAACTAAATACCTCGACCAGCTTTCTCAGCAGTATATACACGCGCACTGTCTCTCGGTCGTGTTTAACTAACGATGTTTGCATAGACCTCAATGAAATCAATAATAGTTTAGAAAAAACTAAAAACCACACTTTTATAGAAGATCAAACTAACAGAACGAAAATAAATTTTAATAAATTTGAAGAAAATAATGTATTTAATTGTAAAAATTAAATATTATTAAATACGTTTTCTTAATTAAATATATCATTGTCTTCGGTCCTTGGTAAGTATGCCAAATTTTGATTTAATCCGACGTTTTGAAAGTCAAAATCATGTTGAAAGTTTCCGTTACATACTAACAAACAAACATATGTGTGAAGCTAATAAAAGCGTGTTAAAAAGTCTATACTTCACTAAAGGCCTAAAACCTACCATCAGACAAACTGCTTCATTTATTTACAAAGTGGTAGGTTCCTCCTATGCGAGAGGCCGCGCCGTCTAGGTTGGTACCACAGTTTTGTCTACTTTTGTCGCCAAGCAACAGTGTGTAAGAACCGTTGTGTTTCGGTTTGAAGGGCATTGAAGCCAGTGAAATTACTGGGCATTATGAGTCTTAACATCTTATGTCTCGGAGTGACGAGCGCAGTTCAGTGCCATGCAGTGCGTTGTAATTCAAAGTTCTGTGTGGTGTTCATTGATATACAAAAAATTTATATCAATGGTGGTGTCGCTTCTGTTCATGGGCAGGCGTGGCGCTTAACATCAGTCGAGCGCGTTGCTCGTCTCGTCATCAAATCAAATATAAAATATTCTGTTATAATTTCCCGCTACAAGACTTTCCCTACATAGTAAAAATTGTTACGCTATAAACAGATAGACGCATATGTCATATTTAACAGCCAATATTAAAATGCGGTCAATAAGCAATTATTCTATACTGAAAATCTATATTTCTTAGTTTTTTCTCGTTAGGGTTTTTTTTTATATCGCACCAATTGGCCGTGTACAGTGGTGGCTATCTTTGAAATAGACGTTGTACCAGCAGAGTATCGACGAGGAGGCCAACATGCTGGTGGACTCCACCGGCGAGGCGTATCAGACCGTCACCCTGGTGCCGTCGGAGACGGCCGCCGGCGAGGTCAGCTATGTGCTCGTCGTGCAGGAGGAGAGCAAGCCGCTCGTCAACATCGACATCAAAATGGACCAGGTTGGTGTTCAAACGGGGTGGGGTAATGTCTCTTCGGGGGGTTTTTTATAGCATAGCAATAACGAGCAAGTGGGTCACCTGATGGTAAGTGATCTCCACCGCCCATGTACCACCAGAAGAATCATGTGCGCGTTGCCGATCTTAAAGGAAAGGGATAATTGGGGTTTGGGAAGAATTTGGGCTTCCGGATATTTCACTCACCGTACGAAACGCAGCAGCAAGACGCTACTTTACGTCGGTTTTCTGTGAGACAGTGGTAACGATCCGGTCGAGCCAGTCCATTCGTGCTGTAGACAAAACTGTCTACGGCATGGCTCTACCACTCAACGATTAGTAATTGTAACAAAAGTTGTTCCTTATGGGGTTAGCCATCTAGTCCTGCGAGGTTGTTGGTGTTTTAAAAGTAACCCTGTATGTTGTGCTAAATCAAAATTGAAGCCCATCAACTCACATAACAAAACAGGACGCGGAGAAGGGCAACGATGACGTGTACAACTTCGAGGATGAGGAGGCCCCCGTCGAGGAGGAGGAAGAAGAGGACGACACGGAGGGGAAGATCAAGCTGCCGACCATCAGCAACAAGCGGATCAAGTCACTGCGGCCGCATTTCACCTGCAACTTCTGTTCGTACACAAGCCATAGGCGGTAAGATCATGCTTCTATTGGTGTATTTTTTTATCCGAGCACGGCAAAGTGCCTGCACTACGCCTGATGGTAAGCGCAGTGCAGTCCAAAAACCTGCGACCATCGAAAATCGTATCGATAAAGTCCGTTTAAATTAGTTTAATTTCAATGTGTAACATTCGCGTAAACATTAGGAATAAAAAAATCTTATTGTTTATTTTTTTTTCACTTTAGTACTTATGAGATGTGTTTTAATCTGCGATATTTTTACTATTTATAAGCAGACGTAAAAGGCGAGCCAATAACCATGAAAATAAAAAAACGTGTGCATCTCGGGACGTTCGACAGAAGTGATAACTTAAACTAATGTAAGTTGACGTATACGTGAGAGAAAGGGCAGCCAGGCAGAGTGGCGCCATAACGCGTTACAGCGCCGTAACGCGTTACATTACGAAGCGGTTTACCCTCCCATGAGAAGTTATCACTTCAAAAAATATGTAACATGATAATTGTTAATATAATATCCGGAAGCCCGGATCCTCCCTTTCCCAATCGCTAATTATCCCTTCCCTTTGAGGTCGGCAACGCGCCCAGGATTCTTCTGGTATTGTGGGTGTATATAAGCATATGTGGAGATCACTTACCATCAGGTGACCCACTTGCTCGTTTGCCGGGCTATGCTATAAAACAGTGTTTCCCAACGTGGGGCCCACGCCCCACAAAGGGGCAATTTGATAGTCAAGGGGGGCAATTCAAAAATGGACTCGATACGACTTTTAACCCTTTCGCTTTGGGTTATTTAAATGCAATGCTAGATATCGGTGACAAATTTAACAAAAAAATGCTAAGGGGCATGGCCTAAAAAAGGTTGGAAAACACTGCTATAAAAAAAAATGTGTTATAGATACTTACTGTTGCGCCACATGAAGTCCCACTCGGAGGATCGCCCTCACAAGTGCGGCGTGTGCGAGCGCGGGTTCAAAACCATCGCCTCGCTCCAGAACCATCTCAACATGCACAACGGTGTCAAGCCCCACGTGTGCAAGTACTGCAACAGCCCGTTCACCACTTCCGGTATGTATGTCACGTAGATCATATATTTTTTGATGTCTGTGAGCCCAAATGGCCACCTCCCTCTCCAATTTGTTAATTGGATGCAAATATGCAAAAACATTTCAACCCACATCCAGGAAAAATTGGGATATTAATTTTATTTTGCTAAATGTATTAACTTAAATCAATAATATTTGGTTCTATTTTGCATAATTGTGCATGGGAAAAGTTTCATCATCATCATCATCATCAGCCACAGGACGACCACTGCTGAACATAGGCCTCCCAAAGATTTCCAGACCGACCTGTTGGAAGCGGCCTGCATCCAGCGACATCCTGCGACCTTTATCAGGTCGAATGTTGAAAGTTTAATTTATATTTTTTTCATAAAATGTGGAAATTATATCTTGTTTAAACCTAATAAATTTAGTTTTTACTTGATGTGGGTTGAAATGTTATTGCGTATTTGCATCCAATTAATTATTCCTTCCCATTAATGTAAACACCAGTCTTCTGTCATTACATGATCTATTGACTTGGTCGTGTAAACAGAATAATATACTGTACTAGCTTTTGCTCACGGCTCTGCCCGCGTGGTTTTCATACAAACTTTCATTCCCTATTTTATCCCCTTGGGGGTAGAATTTATCAAAATCCTTTCTTACCGGATGCCTACGTCATAAAATCTACCTGCATGCCAAATTTCAGCCCGATCTCTCCAGTGGTTTGGGCTGTGCGTTGATAGATCACTATGTCAATCAGTCACCTTTGAGTTTTATATATTTAGATGGTCTGTACAGGGATGTTTGTTAAACACTTTTTAATGTTGCAGGCGAGTTGGTGCGTCACGTTCGATACAAACATACTCACGAGAAGCCTCACAAGTGTACCGAATGCGACTACGCGTCCGTCGAACTGTCCAAACTGCGGCGACACGTGCGATGTCACACCGGCGAGAGACCTTACCAGGTATAGTGATATAAACACTGTATAATGACAGCCTCCGTGGCGCAGCGGGCGAGTAGCCGGCTGTGAAACGAGAGGCCGCGGGTTCGATCCCCATCATCATCATCATCAGCCACAAGACGTCCACTGCTGAACATAACCCTCCCCCAAAGATTTCCAGACCGACCTGTTGGAATCGGCAACAGGTCGATCCCCGCACCGAGACAAATGTTTGTGTGATCCACAAATATTTGGTTCGGGGTCTGGGTGTTGTGAGACCGAAAGTCTCTCGTAGTTCCTGATACCCACGACACAAGACTCGTATCTTACTGTGGGGTCAGGACTATGTATGTGACTGTTGGGTATATTTATTTAAACACAGATTTTTTTTTTATTTATTTCATTGAATGACGAGTTGAGCTAAACGGCCGCCTGATAGTAAGCGCTACGCCTGCGTTCAAACAGAAGCAACACCACACAGAACTTTGAATTACAAAGCACTACATGGCACTGAAATGCACTCGTCACCCTGAGACATAAGATGTTAAGTCTCGTAATGCCCAGTAATTCCTTTTCAAACCGAAACACACCAGTTCTTACACACTGTTGCTTGCCGGCAGAAATAGATAAAGCGGTGGTAATATTAATCTAATTGGATGTACTTACGCAAAAAGGAACCAACCCACACCAAGTTCAAATGGAGATAGTAAGTTCGGTTTTGCTAAATTCATTAATTTAAATGCATATTAATACCGCATGTTATTGATAAAACGCACACGGAATATGTTTCATGCCCGAATTTTCAAAGAACTGCGAGATAAAATGAGTTAAAATTATTGAATTTAGTAAAACACAATCAGTATCTCCATTTGAACTTGCTGTGAGTTAACCACTTGAGTTTGTTTCGCCGGGTCTTCTCAAGATGGGTCGTTTTTGGATCCGGTGGTAGTTATAAAACACGTCCCGTTTCGAAAATGCCTATGGTCCATATCGACGACCCAAAATATATATTGATTCTGGACTATTCCATAGTAAAAATATGGAGAAATAATCATAATGAATAGTTTTGGTGTAATTGCCGAGTGTATTTTGATGATGCTATGTATGTATGTATACATTAGTTGATACTGATTTCTATATACAGGGTTATTTTTAAAACACTGACAACCTCGCAGGACTAGATTCCTAAGGTCATTTGCTACTACTTTTGTTCTACGACTTTTCATAATTTGTTAGATTTTATTCTAATAATTATGAATTTAATTTCCGTCTTGAATTTTACCTACGCGCAGATTACGTAATACACGCAGGCGCGCGCGTCAGTTCAATGACCGGCCTCGCCTCCTCGATCGATAATACCTACACGTAGACGTACGAACAAAATAACTACATAACAAAAACTTGTAAAACCATTTTTTTTCTTATGTATTGAGTTATGTCCAAACTCGTAGAACAAAAGTTGTTCCTTATGGGGTCAGTTATATGGCCCTGCGAGGTTGTCAGTGTTTTAAAAATAACCCTGTATAAGTTTCTTTTATGGTGCTGCCACACCGATGTTATAAAATGTTTACAAACATTTTCTAACATTAATGGTGCTGCCACACCGATGTTATAAAATGTTAACAAACATTTTCTAACATTTTATAACATTTGAAAACATGCCATCGGCCCTTCTTCTTTGACGGCTTCTTTGACGACGCCGCTCTCAAAAGTACCGCCGCCCGCTGTTAAAAAATGTTCAAAAATGTTACAAAATGTTACAAATTGTTAAGAAATGTTTACTAAATGTTGCTGCCACACCGCTGTTATAAAATGTTATACACTCCTTTGCAAAAAAAACGGGCGGGTTTGATTTTTTAACATTATTGGTAATAATTTAGTTCTTCAGAGGTTTTAATAGCCAAACTATGTTACTGGCACTTAATAAAGAGTCTGGGTATGAAAAAAAGTTCATTCCAAATTCAAAACTTTTGTTTTTTAAATTATTAATCCCTTTTTCATTTTGTGACACTTTTCGCGGGTTTGCGGTTAAAAGGTTATCAAGCAACTAAAAGTAACTTTTCGTTATTTTTAGTACAACAATTTATGTTTATCGCATAATTCTGCCTTATTGTGACTTAAAACAGATATCTTTGTGTCTATCGTAATGGCAGAAAAAGCAATGAGAGCTAGTAAAATTATAGCGCTGCTGGAAGAGGGGTGTAGCCAATGTTACGTCTCACAGCGGTTAAACGTGAGTCGTTCAACCGTACAAAGAACCTGGACTCGATACCAAGAGACAGGTTCCGTTCAGAGAAGGCAAGGTTCTGGGAGAAAACGTTGCACACAGCCGCGAGACGATCGCTTTTTAGTGACTCAGGCGCTGAGGAACCGCAAATGCAGTTACATAGACCTCAAAAGAAACCTTGAAGAGGTACGAGGAGCACAAGTTAGCCTATGGACTGTGAGGAGAAGACTTTTAGCTGCTGATATACGTAGTCGACGACCAGCGCGGGCCCCCAAGTTACTCCGTGAGCACCGGATTGCGCGGTTGAGGTTCGCTAGAAATTGCCTATCTTGGACACCAGGTAACTGGAGTAGCGTACTCTTCTCCGATGAGGCTCGAATTTGTCTGCATGGTGAGGACCGACGTCGGCGAGTGTTACGAAGACCAGGGGAACGCTATGCCGATGTGTGTTTTGAAGAAATCACCCCTTATGGTGGAGGGTCCGTTATGTTTTGGGCGGGCGTAACTTCCAACTATCGTACCGAGATAGTATTCATAGAAAATGGCTCACTAAATGCGCATAGGTACATAACAGAAATCCTTTCTCAAAATGCACAACCCGCACTGACTGTAATTGGTGAAGATGCCATTTACATGGACGATAATGCTCGGGCCCACCGTTCTGGCGACGTAGATGCTTATATGCAAGAGGTCGGTATTCGTCGTTTGGATTGGCCAGCGCGGAGCCCCGACCTTAACCCCATTGAGCACGTTTGGGACCTCCTAAAAAGGCGAGTACGATCTGTCCAACCACCTCCACAAAACATCAGAGAGCTTAAACGTGTAATCTCGACTGAGTGGGAACACATTCCACAGGACACCATCAAAAGCCTGGTGGGAAGCATGCCAAGACGATTACATGCCGTAATCGCTGCAAGAGGAGGTCATACTCGTTATTAATTTTTATTTTTTAATGTCTCTTTTATTAAAATACCATAAAAATACTCGTAGTCTTAATTTCATTATACCCATAAAAATGTCCATTTTAACACGGCTCTCTGTTTACATTGACTAAAACACCGATACCAGGATAAAAGTGTTAAAAAACTAGATTCTCATTGATAATAAGAAATTTCTAGTCATCCAAGCTAATGACATACTAAAAATATAATAATATTTACCCATAGAAAAGCTAAGGTAAAGTGTGTGTGTAAGGTGCCCGTTTTTTTTGCAAAGGAGTTTATAACATTTTCTAACACCGGTGTGGCAGCACCATTACTTTTGTACTGACTTGTCATAAGCGGTATTTCAATTGCCTACATGATTAATAAACGATTTGATTTGTGGGTTGGATCCTTTTTGCATAACTACGTCCAATTAAAGTGGTTAGTTTTGTAACGTTCAGTTACGTTAACGTACATTTCCAGTGTCCGCACTGTACGTACGCGTCGCCGGACACGTTCAAGTTGAAACGTCACCTGCGCACGCACACCGGCGAGAAACCGTACAAGTGCGAGCACTGCAACATGTGCTTCACGCAATCCAACTCGTTGAAGGCGCACAAGCTCATACACAACGGTATGTATAATTCTTTTTTTTTTTTTTATTAATGGCTTTCGCAGTATTATGCATTTAGCCAGTGTCAAGTATAATGTATTCTCAAGTATTTTAACAAGAACGATGAAACACGGGTGCGGACGATTTCAAGGTCTTGTCGGAGTTATGGTGTTAACTCCTTTCAGTACGATTCTTAATTCACTTATTTCAATGTTTTCATATACTGTTCATCACCGTCAATGTTTATTGAACAAATCCACATCACTTTTATACAACAAACACAACTCTAAACTAGTTGATGAAATAAATTAAAATAAGTGATGAACTGCACTCGTATGTATAATTTATGTAAACAAACTTTCATCCCCTATTTGGGCCTTTTAGAGATTGAAATTTAAAGAAAAAAATACCCTGTGTTTAACCCTGGGTCATCAACTAGATCTGTACCAAAATTCATTGAAACCGGTTCAGCAGTTTAGATTTTTCATACAAACTTTTATACCCTTTTTAAACCTTCAGGGGTTGATTTTTGAAAAACATAGTACGAAAGTAGTAGAACGGATTTGGTTGAAATTTGACATACAAGTACACTGTAACCAGGCTTGGAACATAAGCTACTTTATATCCGGGAGAAAGACATTCAAGCAAGCGAAATCAGTAGCCAAACTAAAGTTTGAGTATATTTTACCATTGCAGTGTCCAAGAAACCAGTGTACGCTTGCGAGTTGTGCCCTGCCAAATGTGGCCGTAAGACAGACCTGCGCATCCACGTGCAGAAGCTGCACACGTCCGACAAGCCGCTGAAGTGCAAGCGTTGCGGCAAGTCATTCCCGGACAGATACTCTTGCAAAGTGCACAATAAGGTGAGATAGATAGATTTAGTCAACACATTCAAAACCTAGATTATGACAAAACAGAGTGACTATTAAAAAAATCTGATTCCAATTCAATGACGAGATTCATAAATAGGAATAAACAAAATCCTTAATAACATAAATATATATTGAACTAGTAGACCCGGCCATGCGTTGCTGTTGCTAAGGTATATGTTAAATTATATTTTAGCCCCAGTGTACGGTGGTTGCTATACGGTCGGATACAAGTATCCTCCCACCAGCAAAAATAGCAGTAGTAGTAGAGAACTGAAAAGTGGTTTTTCATCCTGGCCTCGGCAAATTGATTACGCCACACCTGATGGTAAGTGTGCAAGTGCAATTTAAGAATAGTATGGACCAACAATCGACGATGTGTCTATCATAGGTCAGCAAGATCATACCGGCCAACATGTTTGTTTACATTTCTGCAACTGGCTAATCGTATACATTATAGTTTTGGCTTTGTATGCTTACTGTGATGTATAATAAAGTATAATTTGTATATTCAGACGCACGAAGGTGAGAAGTGTTTCAAGTGCGAGCTGTGTCCGTACGCGTCGACCACGATGCGTCACCTCAAGTCGCACATGCTCAAGCACACTGATGAGAAACCGTTCGCCTGCGACCACTGCGACCAAACCTTCAGGTATACAGGCATCACTGTAATATATACTCTGCCTAGCCCTATGGGAAACAGGCGTGGTTCTATGTATGAAAAAAAAACATTATTCAGCATAGACAAAGACACAACTAATTAGACATAAAACAAGTGAAAATGTAAACAAAAGTATACATTTATAAATAATAAAAAAAAAACGTTAAAACATCGAGTTTCGTGGTAGTGCTGAATGGAATCTAGTTAAGTATTAGCCAGGCCATAAAAAATATATGTATAACAAATATACTCCAATATAACTTGCAGTGTTATGATCAGTTCCATTACTTACCCTATGGGCATCCCGGACCGAGGCCTATGTCCTCTGACCTGATGGCCGCCTGTAAATGCAAAAAAATCTGGTAATTAAAAATGATTTTTTACCCTACATTCGAAATGGGGTGTTATAGATGTGATTATGGGTTGTCTTCTTCCAACTAGTTGATATTGCGTAAGAAGGCTACAGACGATCCAACTACACATACCTTTGCTCATTCATGCACATCTTGTTATGTGTGTGAGTGTGTGTATGTGATTTGGATGTGATAGATTGATTATTCTTTATTGCACACTAAATATGGTTTAAAACTAAGGATCATACAGTAAGGGGTGATACAATGGGCGATCTTATCGCACAACCGGCGATTTCTTCCAGACAATTTGACAGATTTGTGTGGTAATGAAGCGTCATTCGCCTATACCTAATGCCAGGTACACACTATTATATACATACCATCCACACATACATAACATCGCGCGAATAAATAAATACACCTAACAGTCACATACATAGTCCTGACCACACAGTAAGATACGAGTCTTGTGTCGTGGGTATCAGGAACTACGAGAGACTTTCGGTCTCACAACACCCCAACCCCGAAACAAATATTTGTGGATCACACAAACATTTGTCTCGGTGCGGGGATCGAACCCACGGCCTCTCGCTTCACAGCCGGCTACGCCCGCTGCGCCACAGAGGCTGTCAAAAAATGAGTTGATTTATTTATCTTTACCACCCCAGGCAGAAGCAACTGCTCCGCCGCCATCAGAACCTCTACCACAATCCGAACTACGTGCCGAAGCCGCCCAAAGAGAAGTCGCACACTTGCCACGAGTGTAACCGCACGTTCGCCCACAAGGGCAACCTGATCCGACACTTGGCCGTCCACGACCCGGACTCTGGCCACCAGGAGCGAGCGCTGGCGTTGAAGATCGGACGCGAGAGGAAGGTCAAATACGTCGACAGTGACGTGCTCAAGGTGGGTGACTGATTCACTCTGTACTACGTTCCATTAATTTACACCAGTGGTGGAAACCGGTATGAGAAATACCTGTATTTCTCGGTTACAACCTATAAGTTCGCAGGTATTTTTTAAGGTAACTGTAATTTATTTATTGTTATTAAATTTCTCAAATTTACCCGGTTTAATAACGGTTACCGAAATAATCATTACCTATATCTTACATGTGCCGTCGGTATTAAAATAAAGGACGGGGAATAGATACCTCCGTGTGTATTACACCTCTCATCGGTCGGCAGAATTATTCTGACCTGACGTTACTGGGTATACACTTGCTGGCCCTAGAATGCGATTCTTTGCACTGAGTCAGTAATACATATTTTTCACCATGTACACACCGGCAACATTATTATATTGTAACAGATAATGCACAAGCGATTGATTAGTATTACTCTATTAAGTATTAATATTATTAAGTCTTGCCAAGCGATTTATGATCCAAATAATTGTTGTTTCAACTCAAAAGCTATGTATGTTTTTGTCTGAGTCAATTTATCAGCATAATATTAGCCCTGTAACTATACTGTTACCCTGCTGGGCACAGGCTTCCTCTACACCATCAATAAGGAGAGAAGTTAGTCTTAGTTCAACACACTGGCCTAATGCTGTTTGGCAGACTACATGCACCCTTGATTTTTTATGGAAAATTCTGAAGCATGCGGGTTTCCTCATGATGTTTCCTTCACTGTTATAGCAGGTGATAATTTAAAGACACCATATGTTAAGTCTCACAATGCCTAGTGATCACACTGGTTTAAACTAAAACACAACAACACTTGGACAATGCTGGTTATAAACCGACATTTAAAATATTTTCAAAAGTCCTAAATATGCGTATTCAAATGTACAATGTATATTTTATTTCACTATCTTTTTTGCGAAAATCATCCCAAGCGAATTAAAAACCCGAAGTTTGATGTACAAACAAAATTATAATTTTTAATTTTCATGTGTTATTTTTTGAAAAAATTATTAGTACATGCTTGCGAATTCTTTTTGAAGTTATACTTCTTTAGGCGCGTTATGAAAAAATGATGAGAGTGAAATTTTAAGATGCGCGCGCACCTGTGACACAAAAAATTAACAGTATGAAGTTAGGCGCAATTAACAGTATGAAGTTAGGCGCGTTATGAAAAAATGATGAGAGTGAAATAAAAAAATAAATAAATAAATATAAATAAATAAATATAAATATATATATATATATATATATATATATATATAATTATATATAGATGCGGTTTTTATTTTATAATTTGGAACATGGTGCCGTAAAAAAAGTACCAGGTTCGCATAAACGCGAAGAGAGTAGAATGTCCATTTTTCATGGCGAGTAGCCGTAATTAATAAACAAATGACGATTTGGACAAAGAAAAACTCTTTAGGTTTTTTCTTATTCGGAACATGTTGCCGTAAAAAGTACCAGGCTCGCATAAACGCGAAGAGAGTAGAATGTACTTCTATCATGTCGAGTGGATATGTTGATATAAATTAAAATACTTTTATTTAATATAATTAACACTAAATATTATTAAATTATTAATGTTAAATACTTATTATTGGTTATTTAATGATGCCAAAGAAGTATAACTTCTCACGCGCGTACATAAGTACACGCACCCATATTTTTTTTTTATTTAATATCTGAATTTTTTATGTATATTAAAATAGTACATATTAAATTATATGTTTGTTGCATTGGAAATATCTACAGTGTCTTACTAGTAGTTTATTAAAATTATGTGTGGTTGCACTCTCCATTGGTTAAAGTTATTTTAAGTATGGTTGATGATGATTGCAATGAAAACAAATAACACGAACCATTGATTGATATAATTACTTTAACAGATGGTTTGTGCAACCGACACTTAGTGCTCGTTTCACAAACATTTTATTAGATATATATAAGAATAACTTACACATTAATTTTTATTTTTAGCTGAGTCTTAGTTTATTTTACTATTGTCAAGATGTTATGACTAGCATTATAAATATTATTGCAAATTATATTAAGATGTTAATAAATATTACACAATAGTAGCTGGGTGTCAGAGAAATTGTGCTATGCCGATTTTTTAAAATATTTTCTACTATAAAAGCGATATATTGATATGCGATTAGATATTATGTGTGTTTAATTTATTAAAGTAAATTATTATGTATTCGTTGGGTGTAAATAATATATTACTAGCTGTGCCGCGCAGTTTCATCAAGTTTGACGTTACAAGTCGTATTCCATGCAACTATGTTAATTTCGATAGATGACTTAGATACTTTCATGTAAAGAGCCTTCTCGTTAATCAAAGGCAGGCAACGCACCGATGATTTCTCTGGGGTTGTAGGTGTCTATGGGCGGTGGTGATCACTTACCATCAGGTGACCCACATACTCAGTTAACTCCTATTCCATTAAAAACTGGGTTTCCACGTCAAAACGAGTCTACACAATTATCTCGCGTTGTATATATCAAGGCCCCCCTGGTCTTTCGCGAAAATATACCCAACTTTATCTGAGAACACTATCACACCAGTTATGCCAGCATATATTTAAAAAAATATATCATCATCATCATCAGCCACATGACGTCCACTGCTGAACATAGGCCTCCCCCAAAACATTTCCAGACTTCTTACGTTTACGCGAATGTTACTCAATGGTCACGGGGGGGACTGACCACGAAGGCTGAAAAGTCTTCGAAACGTCGCGATCAAAATTGATAAAAAACCGCGATAAAATCCGTTTAAATTAGTTTTTCAATTTCCCGACTTGTTAAAAAATATATATAAAAAGATAATTACAAATGAATTGTTACAGGACTACCGTCCTGACCACGAGGACACCAGCGACCTGATGAAGCTGGGCCTGTCCGCCAACGACCTGAAGCGCGGCGAGCTGGTCACCGTCGCGGACAGTGACGGCCAGCAGTACGTGGTGCTGGAGGTGATACAGCTGGAGGACGGCACCGAGCAGCAGGTCGCCGTGATGCCGCCGGACTTCCTTGATGATGAGGAGGAGGAACAGGGTGAGTGACATGTTAACTTCTGAACGCCGGTAAAGCAGTGATGATGCCTCTGGTATTGTAAATGTCTGTAGACGGTAGTAATTAATTCCATAAGATTACGCTTTAAAAAAATTGTGTGTTTGAATTAAAATCTTTGTACATACTCTTTGCTTTTAAAAGAATAATATTTGAATTAAAAAAATTGGTTAAATTTGGAATTGTCACATAGGCATTTGCAATATTACAAAATTAGTCCATTGAAATGTTACAATTTAAGGACCTAATACTGCATTTATTAAAGGACGCACTTTTATTTTTGGGACATGTGTGGGAGGTCAATAGAAGCTTAACCCCAAGTTTGTGGGGTTGCCGCCCTTGTCCCCCGGCCGCCATCTTGGAAAACACCTTTTTCGCGATATCTCGGAAACTATGCGTCCTACAAAATTATGTTCATATAACTTTTTGCCCTAAATTTAAAATTAAAGAAGTTATAAGCAAAAAAAGTGAGTAAATTTCTATACAAATTTTCTTTTTTGCTTTATAATTTTTTTTTAATTTCATTAATTTAAAGTTAGTGCTAGACAAGTGCAATTCTCAGGTTTTCAAAATAATAACATTTAATGCATATGTAAGTTCTGAAAATCGTTGGTTTGTGCGTTCGACATTCCGTACCACTGCCCGCAAGACCATCACTTCAGCTTCCCATTCAATAAAATAACAATTCAATGTTCAGAGGAGGAAGAGGAGGTGGAAGAAGAAGAGGAAATGAGCAAAGATGATGAGCAGCTGGTGAAGGAGATCCAGGCGCAGGCGACGCAGCGCGCGCACGAGCGCAGCATCAAACTGGAGAAGGAGGTCGACTCCTGCTTCGGATTCGATGTGAGTTTCGGCCCTCAACACAACATTACTGTTTTTTTTTTTATATAGCATAGGCCGGCAAGCGAGCAAATGGGTCACCTGATGGTAAGTGATCTCCACCACCCATGTTCGCCCACAAACATAAGAATCATGGGCGCGTTGCCGACCTTAAAGGAAAGGGATAATTAGGAATTGGGAAGGGGAGGGGATTTGGGCTTCCGGATATCTCGCTCACCGTACGAAACGCAGCAGCAAGCCGCTGCTTTACATCGGTTTTCGGACAGTGGTAACGACCCGGTCCAGCCAGCCCATTCATGCTGTAGACAAAACTGTCTGCATGGCTCTACAACTCACTGTTTGCAACATAACTGCCATTGTAGTGGAGCACTGTGAAACATGTTTTTCTTTTAATATGTACTTTGTATAAAGCACAGATGATTCCATTCAATATTCAACACCTACCTATATGGTAAAACTAGCTTTTGTTCGCTACTCTACCCCTGTGATATCCTGAGACAAAAGTGACCCATGTCCTAATCCAGGTCATTGAATACCTCTGTACCAAATTCCATACAATTTAGTTCAGACTAAGGTTATGATGGGTTTACAAACACCCAAATTTACAAACTCTCATGTTCATATCTTTGTATGTTTTCCAGGAGGACGAGGAGGAAGAAGAAGAAGAGGAAGACGACGGCTTCACCGACAAGATGGTGGTGCGTTTGGTGTAAGCACCGGAGCTTGAGTGTCCAAGACACCCAGGGCTTACTCCGCGGCCAACAAGCCACGATATACAATATATGCACTATGTGATTGTGGTCATCATCATCAGCCACAGGACGTCCACTGCTGAACATAGGCCTCCCCCAAAGATTTCCAGACCGACCTGTTGGAAGCGGCCTGCATCCAACGACTTCCTGCGACCATTAACAGGTCGTCTGTCCACCTTGTAGCCGGACGTCTTGTGATTGTGGTCACATGTGTGTAATTTAAGATTGGCAATGCCGACACGCGGATTGCGTTTTTTCCCCTCTAGATCTCATTTTTGGCCGTTAAAGCCATCGATCGCCGTGTATGTACTATAATCGATGTAGGAATAACTGTCATATTTTATCCAGTAGCTCGAGCCAAGTGCACTTGACTGCGAGGTATAAAGTTTTGAGATAGTGAAGGTTTAGTTGCTGAGGGATTTCAGAATGGTGACCAGCGACTGTTGGTGTCACTTAATTGTCACTACACTTAAAACTCTGTCTATGCATATGCAGTTTTGAAATGTCGTGTGGTACGTAATACGTGTAAGTGCACCCTAAAATATTTGTTTATGGTGTGCGTTCTTAGTGTTTATAAATCGATGTTATGTGCACAATGTGTTGTTACTTATCTGTCTTATCAAAACATAAGCATATTTTTAAGAAATACACCCAACGGATTCATATAGTCTTGACCACACTGGTTCAACCTGTATCGTGGATATCAGGAACTACGAGGGACTTGCGCCCCACAACAACCAGACCTGAAACAAATATTTATGGATAACACATCAGTTTGTCTGGGCATCTTCCTCTCAGTTCATGGCTGGGTAATCACCCATTGCGCCACGGAGGCTGTCTATCTGAAATTGCTTTGCGAGAATAGTTTATCTTAGTCACACATCTCGCAAATAATATATTTCTGTGTAATATAAACAGTAGTTTAAAATTAATTGGTAACTTCTGGTGGTTTTTTTTAAGCGTGGCTCGGCACAGTGACTACGCTACACCTGATGGTAAGTGTAGCGCAATCCAAGAATAGTGTCGACCAACGATAAACAATATGTCCATCGTAGGTCGGAAGATCATGCCGGCCTGTCAAATGGCCAAGGGGGAGGGGAAGGAAAAAGGGATGGGAGAAGGGTTATGATCAGAGGGCAAGCCTCCTCGGGAGAACCGGATATACACTGGCTGACCCTGGAACGCGACCCACACACGGTGGGCCACTATGGCAGGTTTTAGCACCAGTGTACGGTGGTCGCTATCCGGTCGGATACAAGTATCCTCCCACCAGCAAAATTCTGTTTCTAATAGCCACGACACGACTAGTTAGTAGTATTTTCTCATTATATCTGATTGATTGCATGTAAGTAACAACATGTTATAGTCGTGTGATGGCGTCATTTGCGCCGAGTTACAATGCGGAGCGGTAGTACGTGCATGCATATATTTATTTGAACAATTGTGATGGATACTTATTTAGTTTACAGATTTAACATAATCCGATTAAGTTTTTGATTATTTTTCGTCTATGCTTTATATATGTGTCTCAATACATGTTATGTTATCGACTCGGACAAGAACTGTTTTCATTTTTACATTGTTCATTATTATCGAATCGTTTCGTTGCCTTACTGCCCGCACGTTGTAATCATATTCTCTGTACAGTGATACAAATATCAATTTATATAGTATGTATAAAATAATTTATAAAAATTAACTACATAATTAATGTCATGGGTGTTATGGAAACTGGTGTAAGTATATTCCCCGGCACACACATTGTGTGTGATTGTGTACTTTCAGTTATCTACATATCTATGGCCTGGTGCTAATAGGGCCAATGTCAATAATCATTATTTTGAGTAATGAGCGTTATAACAATGAATCAGCATACAGCAAAAAGGGCTAATGTTATCTTTGATCGTTTTAGTACTTACTCTATTACTAGGAAAGTGAAAAATAATAATTTCTCATTGGCTTAAGTATACTGCAGCCCTTTTTTTTACTTAACCGTATGAAAGCGCACACTACGTTGGCCTTTTTTACATAGTAACTTTTGAAAGATGGTTAATACACTAATAACCTTTCAGCACAAAAAAATATCATACTTTTACAATAAACTGGCATTACAATCTCGTTTCATGCAAAAACGGACTTTGGCCCTTTTAGCACCGGGCCACAGATATAATATATTGTGCAAATATTTTATCGTTATAGCCTCGAAAGACCCCGTGTAAGGCACAAAACATTTATTCCATTCTCCACAAAATGTAAATTAAGTTTAAGACGACAAACGTCGATCTAGATGTAGGCCTTAACTGTGTAATATAGAAAGATATTTTGTGTTGACCAAATCGTTGGTGATTATGTTATATAACTTGCGTATCGTAATTGTAGGATAGAAAAACGTTTAAACTCGTTAAAAACAACAGGCGATAAGAGCCAAATGGATGTATAAAATATTATAATGTAAAAAAATAACAAATTGGCCTAAAGACATACGTACTCTGCAGATAATAATAATAGTATTACATAAAGATTGTCATTTGGCGAACATCCTATGTCTAATACATATTGGGATATACATACCGAGTACAACACTTGCTATGCAGTACAATATGTTCCGTGGTTGGTATTTTCCAAACCACGCCATATTTATAGTTTTCCTGCAACTTAAATAGACTTGCTTGTTTCACCATACCTGAGTAAATACTGGCTTATCAAATATGACCTGTTCAAATACAAGTTACACTCTGAAATAAGTACCGGAAGAAATTTTCTAGGTTATTTCAAAAATAGCTGTCTTAAAATGTTGTTTGATGATTAAAACTTAGATATATTGTGAAACAGGTCCTACGATTAATATGTAATCCAAAAAATTTATTACTTAATTGTGTAAATTTACTTACTATTAATGTATTGTTTACCAAATGGACTTTCTATGTAGAGGACATGCTCGCAGTGTACAAATCTGGTGAGATAGATCACTGCAGTGGGCATAAAATACAGGGGCTTTATTCTGTATGACCGCCCGACGTGAAATAAGGGAATTTATTTCGCCATGACCGGACCGTATAAACTCAACCGCGACCGCGTTATACCAATTTCACTGAATGTCCTTATTTAAGCCAATATCAAATGTTCATCATTGTGTAATAAAAATACATTGGCTTAGCGAACACCACTTTATGCCAGTTTCACGAAGGCAACGTAACGTGGTCGTGTTAACGTAACGCGGGCACGTTACGGATCCACGGCCATGTAGAATAAGGCCCCTGTTATTCAGATAAGTAGCTGCGTGTCCCTTCAAAGTAACATAGTAAGGTGGATTATATATATGCGAGTCCAATTATAACCATATGCAGTGCATACAAATGATTTGGAACCTCAGAAAATGGTTGTTTAGTTTAAATGTGCCCCTATTGCCCCAGTGATTGTCTGCATAAGTATTCTTTTGAACCTAGGACTTCACAGTTTCCCAGCCTCGGTACGCTGACACTAAACCAATCATTTTGAACATTATAAATAATGCATCAACCCAGGATTGAATTGTTTTTATCAATTACGATAAATAAATACAAGTAGAACATTGTAAGCTCTGGCAATTCTTAATCTATCAGCCTCACAATTTCACTAAAATTAAAACAGCCGTCTGCTCTGTCTGATGAGCGTTGGGTCGCATTTACTTGTCAACTATCCTTTTTATGAATACAGGGCATATTTAATGATGTATTTAATAAATTAAATTGTCGTTTATGTGCCAGTGTTATGTAATAGGCGTTCTATTCAGTACAGACGAGTGAGCCTACATGACGTCATATTTGTATAATCAATGTCGTGGCGGGGCCCATGTTATGTGTCACGGATCATCCGTTTTAGCCGCCGACCTCCGGTTATTGAGGGCCTGTCCATTGTCTAAGTTGTGATAGATGGAGAAGATGTAAAACTAACTTCTACCCCATATCTTAGCAAAATGCATGTATAAGAATTTTTTTTTTGTTGTGTTATAAATGTTACATACATTTATCCCATTACATAAACTATAGTATAACACAGTGTTTCCAACCTTTTTAAGGCCATGCCCCACCTTAACATTTTTTGTTAAATTTGTCACCGATATCTAGCATTGCATTTAAATAAACCAAAGCGAAAGGGTTAAACTCGTGTCGAGTCCATTTCTAAATTGCCCCCCTGTGGGGCGTGGGCCCCACGTTGGGAAACACTGGTATAACAGAAAACATTTTACGAAGCCGAGTCATACGGTTTGAAAAAAAATTGCATGAGGCATGTGAATTACTATTTTGTATTATAACTTACAAGGAATTTTCCATCTAAATGGGCTTTATAAACCTAAACCACAAGGAGTGCGCTTTATTTTTTAACTGGCTTCATTATAGTCAGGCTGGCAGTGTTCACTCTCAACCTATATTCGTTGGTTGATTTTCTTAACTAAGATTTCTATGAAGTCTAATAGTGCGTAGGAACGTGCAGGGGTGATTTATGTATACGTGGATTGGTTTGTTTCTGGCGCTGAACAATTGTACAGAAAGCTATGCATAGCAAAATGACCACTTAAGTGTTGCTAGTTTCTCAAAAATTGTTAATAGGTATCTAACGTGATTTATAGATTGACCGATTAAAATACTTCACTTGTTTTAGCAAACCGATTGATAAGGGTGCGAATAAAACACGATGATTGCGTTCATAAAATACGAGATGATCGAATACGTCGGTGTGGATTGTCGCGTCCTGTTACGTTCCACTTATAGAGCCGACTGTGCTGGCGCGAAAAAATGCTCCATAGAGCGCGCGGCCGACCCGCTCTCCCGTTTCCGCGCCTACCCCGTTGTTGCCATACGCGCAGTATACACACCCGCGCATCGACCATCTCGCTCTATCGTATATTTAAAAACTCTAAGGCATACAGAATACAAAAGGAATAACTATAAAGGTAAATACAATAAAGTAACATTTAGTAAACCTAATACGCGTCGCCTACACCGATATAATAATACAATTGTTATCTTTCCAAACCTAATCTATGTGGCGTCTTACGGCTCGTTTTCTGTGTTCACTATTAAACAAATAAATAATGTAATACAGTAGTCAGACAACCCTAACTCACTAGTGTCCCGAACATTATCAGAACTATATGTATTAGCTAATTTTATCATTAATGTATGGATGTTGAAATCGTTTACAATTAAATGTCTATGGATACCGTGCAAAGACGAAACGTGCGTAAACTGTGCCAGAATTTCACCTTTATTTTGTCATTTTTTAACAGCCTGTTGTTTTACTGCATGACAAAGCCCCTGTACTTGCTATGCCTGACATTATGTCTACTTCATTATCAATTATTAAGTTTTAAGATATATCATTGTGCACACAAGTTGCAAATCAAAATAAAGGCATTTTAATAAATTAAATGTATCAGTTAGTTAATACAGAGGTTCCTACACTTTTTTCTCATAGACCACTTTCAAAATGTAGCTGGTTCCAGTGGACCCCCTGCGGCCCTTTGCAACTCTCGACACCTTGTACTGAATATGGAATATGCATGTTTTTACAACTTACAGCCGCTGGGGTTCTTAAAATATTATGTGCCTACATTGATAGGTGAAGTCAAGCCACCATTTTAGTTCTTCACTATCGAAAGCGGATAAATTTTCGCGGTGGCCACGAATTGTGAACCCCCATTTTTTGTCACGCCAATCTAGACCCCGGTCGAGTCTCCCGTGGACCCCTGGGGGTCCACCTGGACCACTTTGGAAACTATAGAGTTAATATAAAATAAAAATATTAAATTCAGTATTAAAATAGGCATCGGTTTACGTGCACGCCCAAGAGATGTTGTTCATCAATGATGCGAATGAAGGCACTGCCGAATGGCGGTCAATTGAATTTTAACCTTCATAAGGTGTGTTTAAAGACCAAAGTTAAATTATCGAATTTTTATCCATTGGTGAATAAATTTAAAGAGAAATGGAATGTCGTGTTTGAGTGCTGTTTAGCAGTGCCTTGGGTTCAGTCTATGGTGATTGTAATTGATATTATATAGCGTGTTGCGTCAATGTCTTTCTGATGTACTTTGAACGATTAAATCAAATCAAATACATTTTTGTTTTTCTATTGATTTTTTTTTATCCGAGCAAGACCAAGTGGCTGCACTGCGCCTGATGGCAAGTGTAGTGCAGTCCAAAAAACTAGCGATCACCAACAATGAGTTTATCGGTGGTCATTCTGGTGACTGAACTCATTATGCCTGTATAAATGCTTTTTCCCTCTTCGGAGAGCGAAGAAGCAAATTGATCGCCGTTGTGTTGGTCATCGTACGGTGCTTTTATTACGGTTGCGCCGAAAGAAAAATAATAAGGGTTAAGCCTAAATTCTTATGGAGATTCTCAGGTATGCAGGTTTCCTCACGATATTGCCTTCACCTTTATAGCGAGCGATAAGAATACACACGTGACTGGAAGCCAGTAGTGCGTGCTCTTTGAGACTGATTTCGAAACCTGCGTCTTAATCTCGACAGTCCGTACAACTCCCCGCTGAGCCATCGATGCTTTGGAATATTTAAGTACATATTGTATTTGCTCTACTGTCATTGAAATTGTTTCCGTATGAATAAAAACACCATTATACATAGTAGTATGTATAAATTTTTAATATCTATGACATTTGATAATATTTATAAAGTAGAATAATTGATTTAATACCATACAACTGGCCTTTATCCTGGCTGGGCGAAGAGAGAATAGACTTATAACATCCCTCTTTTATGTTGGGGTTAAAAAATGTAGCCAGAGTACGACCTTCGGTACTATTAGCAAGAGAAAACAGTTTATTTACTTTCCACTTTATGAATACACTAGCTTTTGCTCGCGGCTCCGCCCACGTGATCAAATAAACAAACAAACAATCAAACTCTACAGCTTTATAATATTAGTATAGATTTGATTTTGATTTGACAACGGAAGCCTTCAAATAATATTATTTTGGTAGCTTAGCAACGGAAGCCTTCAAATATGAATAATTTTCCCCGTTTTTGCAACATTTTTCACTGATGCTTCGCTTCTAATGGTCGCAGCGTAATGTTATATATCCTAAAGCCTTCCTCGATAAATGGACTATCCAACACAAAAAGAATTTTTTAATTCGAACCAGTAATTCCTGAGATTAGCGCGTTCAAACAAACAAACAAACAAACAATCAAACTCTACAGCTTTATTATTAGTATAGATTTATTTATATGAATGTTGGTACCTACCTAAGCTACATAAAACAATTTTTCTACAAGGTCATGACTTATGTACAGTATTTTAATACAACAGCCAATATAATTTGATAAGAACAATAATATTGTGTTATTCACAATTGTGTAACTCTAACTTAACAGTAGTTATTACACGAATTCAAGCCTGGCAGCATATTGACTGTCATGACGGGCGTAATTTTAAGAGCCCTGGCAATGCAATTCAACTCGTCTGGACAGCGAAACCATAGTAGTAAACCAAGTATCAAACCAAATGCAGCCCCACGGGCTTGCCCACCCGCCTTCAAACTATAATTCTCGGCAATGTTGCATTTTTGAATATATGGGCCGTATAAGACGGCTCACAGTCACTCAGCGAGCTATGGAGAGAGCTATGCTCGGTGTTTCTCTACGTGGTCAAATCAGAAATGAGGAGATCCGTAGAAGAACGAAAGTCACCGACGTAGCCCAGCGGATTAGCAAGCTGAAATGGCAGTGGGCAGGCCACATAGCTCGCAGAACGGATAACTGATGGGGCAGAAAGGTTCTGGAATGGAGGCCACGTACTGGCAAGCGCAGTGTCGGACGTTCGCCTACAAGGTGGACAGACGACCTGATAAAGGTCGCAGGAAGTCGCTGGATGCAGGCCGCTTTCAACAGATCGGTCTGGAAATCTTTGAGGGAGGCCTATGTTCAGCAGTGGATGTCCTGTGGCTGATGATGATGATGTTGCATTTATGAAATACAGAGGCCTGAGCCATATGAAGTAATCATTTATTATTCTTATATGAGAGCCTTTCTTTTCCTACAATAGGGTAGTTGACTTCATTTTTTTATTATTTGAATCAATAAGTTACATTACCTCAAGCCAATTCCATAAAGAAATTCTGTATCCGTCCACAAAAACATAAATTAGAAGTAATTTAAATCTGATGGAAGGGGCACTTGTCAAATAACAGACGACTCAAACTTTGACGTCATTGTGGCAAGTGGCCATTCCAGTGCACGCGTGCGAGTGAGAGTGTGCCCCCACCTTTGCTCATACCAATATTTAAAATCATAATTGCAGGTTCATTTTTGAACTAATTTTGATTGTTTTAACAAAAAGGTTTCTTTTTCGTATTACTTTCTGTTGCATATAAAATGATGTATAATATTCAACACATTCACTACCCTTAACAGAATACTTGTAAGTGGCTAAAACACCCATATGGTGTTCATAGATGCTAATCACTTACCATAATTAAATATACTAACATATATTTTATGATAAAGAGATTACTGCCTTACGGCCATCTCAAGCCCTTAGTACAAGGGCCTTCCAGAAAGCATTAACAAAAAAGAAGTATAATTCTTTCACAGACATTGAGTTGTAGATATATATTTTGAAAATAATATACAACAAATGAATTTTTGTATTTTAACTTTAACCTGAGGCCCTGGTCTGCCGTGCATGGCTTACTTGTACTAACCACTAAAGGACATATAAAAAACATATTATTGCATTATGAAATACAAATAAAATTTAATCAATATGAATAACCATATATTTCACAAGAAAAAACGACTTATAAAATTAAAAGTCTTAACAAAATATTATTTAATATTGTGTGTTTTTACACAATGTCAAAAAGATCATATCGAAAGTGACAATTTTGAAACACACATCACAGAATAGTTTCTTTTTTTTTAAATTTTATCTACACAATGTTTGTACTGTTATCCTCGCTGTACGCACCACAGTTTAAACAACATACCTTCCAACTAGTTTCTAAACCTACAAAAATACAATGCACACCAAATAATTTGGCCATGGTGAATTTAGTCATTTATGCCACCCTCTAAACCCCCACCACACCTTAAACAAAAGGTACTGTCTACTACTTCAGCCAGTCCAAGTTATTTTGCACATGATACAACTTGCAAACTATTTTATTCATATACTATTGAAAAGTAAAAAAAATAAGCATGAATTAATTACAATATGGATGAATGAATAATTATGAAAGAATTATTACAATTATCAAAACATTGATGTCTTATTTTATAATCTAGCTATACATATATCAAAGTTGAATTAATTAATCACATTTTACAGTATTGTAAAACATGAACATAGAAAAGTACAAACAATATGTCTTTGCTGCTTGCTTCTACCACCACTAAGAAGTATTTATTGAAATTTTAACAGTCTTTTCGGTACATAGTCCTGATTTAGAACTTGTACATGAACCTGTGTGAGTCATGATTAGATCATATTGGTGGAATGAAGGAGTATGAGGCTTCAATGCTTCACACAATTGTAGTACAAGATCCCGGGGAACATTGACCTTCACCCATCTGTTTACCGGATCAAAATAACATTTTAGGGTATAAAATGTGTTGCTATCTGTTATGTACTAAATGTGGGTAGATAATAAAAAGCAGTTGAAAATGGCCTCCTGACCAAAGTGCATCAATTTACGTGAGTTCCGTGAGTACATATTAGTGGCGACGAGAAAAACTGATAAAAAGTGAAAATTAAGTGCTTATATAGGCTAATATATTATAGTGAAATTTAAACTTAAAATTAAAAAACGACTATGACCATATTTTTTTAGGCAACCCTATTTCTCTGTGTTCAGCAACATCTTTTATACCCTAAAATATTATTTTCATCCGGTAAACAGATGGGTGAAGGTCAATGTCCCTCGGGATCTTAGACCATTGGTTTATTAGCCATCATACTCTCAACTGCCCCAATAGTTCATCAGTACTGATGACTTGTGCCGGTAACTATACTTGATAGCTCATGAAAGCTACTGGTCCATTTAATCAAGATGTCATCCCAATATGAGGTCCATGATGTCTACATAATTCGGGTTGCCAATGGTGGGCTTCCTCAATTTCTCTTTAATAATATCACATGGTGACTTTGTTTTAAAATCAAAACGCTTTATATTGGACTGAATCTTCTCTTTCAAGTATGGGGCTGCCACCGGTCGATACCGTGATGTCAAAACCATACCAAATGCTGAACACCTGGCCCGGGGTATTTTCTGCCATAAAATATATGACATGTCAGTCTTACATGGTAACACTTCTGGCAGTGTTTCCTCTAATGATGGTTTTTGTGCCTTTGGTGAACCACATTCAAAGTCTTTTGTGTTCTCCTCCAGCAAGGACATTATAGAACTGCTGCTACTCAAGCTCTCTTGTATGGGTGGTGGTCTCTCAAATGGGGTTTGAAGAGCACTCATCAAATCAATAAGACAATCATCTTCGTCTTCTTGCAACTGTAACTTTTTCAATTCCTCTTCCTTGAATTTCTCCTCTTGCTTCTTCTTTTCTTTGGCTATGAGCATGTTCGATATCTGTCCGGCGAGCACATCGCTGATGTCGCTGCTAGATATACCGAAGTCTGGCAGTTGTAATCTCTGACTCGGCGACACGATGAGAGTATCGGACGCGCCTCTCTGCACATTATTTACTAACGGTATCTGCACGGCGCGGTTTATTCTCTCGTCAATATCTCTCACCTTAGTCTCTGGCACGCTCGACTTCGACAAGTGGCTGTCCACAAGCGCCAACAACGATGAGAAAGAGTCCGACTCTGTCATTTTGTTACTGCACAGTAACTGCTAACAGATCACATAAACACGGCAGCATAAAACTATTCTTGTTTAATGGCAGTATACACTATTTGTCTGTTTTCTTTGTTTAGCTACGTCTACGATTCAATAATGGCTATTAACTGTTATCATGGCGATCGCAATGATATGCGCCAGTTCAATGGTTTTAACACATTTTGGGGTACGTGGTCTTTGTCTAGAAAAATGCAATCTACAATAAATTTCCTTTTATGAATGCAGATAAACAAATAAATATACTCTGAATTTACAAATGATATTTCGTAGTACTCAGTGTTGCCAGTACTCAATAGTCAAAAGTTACACACAATAGTCAAAAGGACACAATAAACTTTTTAGTTTACTCACTGTTTTTCGCAATAAATGGATGTTTACGTATTATACTACCTACCTAGTACTTAAACAAATTAAATCACTAATCATAATATACAGGGTTATTTTTAAAACACCAACAACCTCGCAGGACTAGATTCCTAAGGTTATAAGCTACTACTTTTGTTCTACGACTTTTGATAATTTGTTAGATTTTATTTTCATACAAAAATAAGTATTCATTTAATTTCCGTCTTGACTGTTACAACACTGCGCGCATCGCAGATTACGTAAACAAACCCGACCGATCGACCCGAAGCGTGGGGAATCGGGCTAGTGCCTTTGACCTTGACCGCCCGAGCAGCTGACCGCCGCCTTTGATGTCGTGCGCTCACGCCGCGCCGCGCCGCAGTCTACGAAGAAAAACACTACGCAACAAAAACTTGTAATATCATTTTTTTTTAAAATATATAGAGTTATATCCAAACTCGTAGAACAAAAGTTGTTCCGTATGGGGTCAGCTATCTGGTCCTGCGAGGTTGATGGTGTTTTAAAATTAACTCTGTATACGACTCCCTTGCATTTTGCTTCTTTTGTGAGTACATGAATGAAAGAGAGAGATGAGTTAGTTCATTTTGCCAACTTAGCAAAATTAAATTAGAGCTGCGTTATTTTCACCAAATACCTATTTCACATTTTTTTTTCCATTGCGAAAAGTAACACAAACAACATTTAAGTTGTGTAACACATCAGGACCATAAGTAACGCAAAACGTTACAAAAGTAACGCACTGGCAACGCTGGTAGTATTATTATAGTGTCGCAATTGGTATTAGTGATGAACCAGTTTTAGAAAAGTAAAAAAAAGTGTTCATAAAGACCGATAATCTCCGGTTATAATTTAGAAAAATCGATTTGTTTCCGACAAGTTATAAATTCCATGTTAAATATATTTTATTTCATAATCTAGTTTTGATCATTGTACAAAAGTAGTGAGAATTTTAGAAATTATAACATCGACGGTGATGAACAGTGTATAGACACATTGAAATAAGTAAATTTAGCATCGTATTGAGAGGAATTAACACTAAAACTCTGACATGATCTTGAAATCGACCGTATACGTATATCGTTCTTGTAATATTAAAGAATATCAATAAATATTTAAGTAAACATCGATTTCCGTGGATTGATCACGACACTATGAGCCGATACCGTTTTAACGTTATGACTTCGTACGGGACACATACCATTAAACAGATTCGTATTTTTAATGGGTAAATTAAACTCACCAAATTGCACCTTATGAACTGTAGTAAAAGATGTACATCACATTCTTGTGGAATGTGTCCGGAACGAAAAGCGAAGAAAAATATTATTTCCCAGGTCTAATTATAATATTGGTTTATGGAACAGTATACTTGCTTTACAATTTACTTTGAAATGAATCTATTATTTGATTATCGATTTTGTACTTTTACCGTTTACTCGTAACGAATAGATACATACGGTTTGCTACAGCTCTAGCACAAAGTACATTTGTGATTTTAGTTTGACAGATATACGTATTGCCCCGAAGGGTTGGCACGGTTATTAAAGATATTAGAATAGCGAAATCGTATTTTTCATGGTTGAAAAACTATATCTGTCGTAATTTATAGCTGCTATGCGACAGAGTGGAACGTCCAGAGCCGTTTTATCACTTGCCGTAAGCCATGCCGGTGGCGAAATACGAACAGCTGTGCACGAATGGAGACGCTGAAGAAGATGTGTTTACGAGCAAGCCGCGTAGCAAATGGAGCGATTTGTGCGTGCAGAAGAGCCTTCTGTCCCTCGGACTGATACTGCTATACTTCTCATTGTCAATAGGGCTCACGTTCTACCAGAGATGGCTGCTCAAAGTAAGTCCTTATCTTTCTGGCTTAGCTTGTTTTTTTCCTTGTTTTTCAACAAAACCGGTGCTTGTTATGCTTTCATCATATGTTTTCGTGTCCTATAGACTTATAAGCTACGCAAGTCAAATAGGCTGAACGTTATATTTATTGTTTGGACTTATTACACAGCTGTTGTAATTAGCTCATGAGATACCTACACAATTAATGTGACCGTCACATTTATCTTAGAGGAAATACTGATTGTCATATATTTATACCTATTAGATTTTTATTAGTTTTATATAATGAGACTTTAAATATCTCTCATAAAATCTAATAAGAGTGTAGTTGTACATAGTGTAGTATAATCAAATCTTTTCTTTCTGCCTGCTGTTGTTCTGGCTCAATATCAGAGTCTGCCTTCCTCCATTATGATTGATGATCAATTGGACGTAGTTACACAAAAAGGATCCAACCCACAACAAATTCAAATGGACATATTGATTTTGTTTTACTAAATTTAATACTTTAAACAAATTTTATCTCATAGTTTTTGAAAAATCGGGCCTGAAACATATCCCATGTACGATTTTGCAACAATACAATACGGTATTAAAATTTAAATTAATGAATTTAGCAAAACAAATTCAGTATCTCCCTTTAAACTTGCTGTGGGATTAATGATATGACAAATTGGAATCAATTAGACAATTAGTTAATAGCACTATAGTTAACCATAATTGTTCAAATAAATGCGACAGGTGAGAGTCCACCTGACTATAAAACATATTTACAATACACTGTTATCTTATCATAGTACAATATTTTATGTAGATAAATAGTATGAACCTTCTGTTTTGTGCTATGAATGAATTATGAACACAATGTAGGTGCAATTTTGAATGGCTTTTGACTTGCATATTTTAAATTCTGTGAATAATATATACACATAACAACCTTAATTATGTTTTCTTTATTTACTATCTATGATGGAGGGCATTTTTACACCAAATATTATTTTATTGATACAGTGGTTTATATCTATGTAGCATCATGCTATGACCGACGGGAGCAGAGCAGTAACTTGCACGCAAGAAAACCGCAAGGGACAGCTAGTAGAATAATATATTCTATCTGGACGCATTCAAGGGGTATTAACAGAACAATATTAAAAGTAAATTAATAAAATAAAATACAATAAAATGATAAATTCTTATGAAAATAAATGTGTATATTGCCATCTATTATCAGACAGTAACATGGTGAAAGGTGTATGGATATTTTATTTTATTTTTGCGAAAGTTAAAAACTATAAAAATCCAATTCAAACCCTGAATCGTGGTGTAATTGCTGTTTTCAGTTGAGGGATTTCCCCATTTTCCCCCATACTCTGACATCACAACTTAAGTAAATTTATATATGTACAGTGAAACCTAGATAAGTGGGATAACCTAAGATAATTAGTGGGAACCTAGAAAAGTGACCTAATTTTTTTTATATAAGGCTTTCATTTACCATGTTTCCCAAATATGTAAACACAGCAGATGTTTTATTTATAGAGGTTACATGAGTGTAATTCCTTCTCAAAACAAATATGATATAACTAGTCTACACCAGATGAATTGTTCCACTTATATGGGCTATTGAGCTCCAAAGTTCCTATTATAGAGTCTCAGTTACAAAGGTTGGAAAATTCCCACTAACAGATATTTCAATGCAAAAATTTCAGGACCTCATTGTAATTGTCAATAACAGAGGTTTCTCACATATCCAGGTTTCACTGTAGAACCACCATTAAAGAAACCTTTTTTGAATGAAGATTATTCTAATGTGTGCATATATCAAAGTAATATGTGAACATACATAAAATCCCATAATACATGTATGCAGACAAATATTTTAAGTTGGTTATGTTGTTTCAGGACTTCGGTTTCCCTCTAACAGTAGTGATGTACCACTTGATAGTGAAGTGGTTATTATCAGTGGTAGTCAGGCTAGTGCTGTACTGCGTGACGGGGACACCGCAGCTGATGCTGCCGTTCGTCACATGTCTGCGATCAGTCGGCCCCACCGGGCTGGCCAGCGGCATCGACGTCGGCTTCTCAAACTGGGGCCTGGAGCTCGTCACAATATCTCTATACACTATGACAAAATCAACCACGATTATATTCATCCTGGGATTTGCAATATTGCTGGGCCTTGAGAAAAAGGTAGGTGCGTTTTTTATTTGTTCAGATGTGTTGTGCAAAATTATTTTAATCATAGTATGTAGCTGTATAATTCGTAGTTGAACGTTTTCTCTTTTTTATTTAGGTCGTTTGTTATAAGAATGATAGAAGTAAAATACTAGTTGATTTATGTTATAAATAAGGGTTTTTTTTAATTCTTTTTTTAAAAGAAAAAGATGACTACGATATTTTTTTGTTATTGCTACATCATACTTGATATTGGCGAAATCATCGAAAATCGATGGCACCATAATCTAAAATAAGAATAGAATAATAGAAGGGTGTTTTTATTTTATTTCGTTTAAATGTAGAAACACACAGTCCCCTTAGAATGCAAAATATGCGTAATTCCTTTTTCCGTCTTTCGTATCATGAATAAAAGTCTTGAACAACACCCCCTAGAAAAAGCACTTTGCATTCGGATTATTACGAACAATAAAAAAATACGATCCATCCATTCGTTCTCAAGTGAGCCCGTTACCAATAAACAGCATAATTATATTTTTTTGTGAGAGCAATTGAAAAGATCGTGTAGCCGGACATCTCGAGATGTACTTCTTTAATTTCCTTGTAGGCAAAAAAATGTAGCACTCCGTTGCACATGATAGCCTTATTTAAGTATTGGGCTTGTCTATTGTAATGTTTGTTTATGAACATTATGATGACTCGGTAGAAGTTTCCAACTAATTTTGTGTAGAAATCAATCCGAAGTTTGTATTACATAAGAAGCAATGTTAAATCTATATAAATCGTTTTATTCCTGCCTCGGGCATCCGCCTGTCCTGACGCAGGCCCCTCGATTTGCTTCTTCCCTCTTCAGAGTGTGAAGAAGCATTTAAAAGCATCTAAAGACCCGCGCTGGCACTTCGCACGGGTGAAAATATGTTACGACATCACATTACAAATCTTTACATTTTTCGGCTTTTCTGTACTATAATATGTATGTATTATACATATAAATCTTCCTCATGAATCACTTTATCTATGCTGGAAACTCCGCATCAAAATCCGTTGAATAGTTTAAAAGGTCTAAGCGAACAGACAGCGGAAGCGACTTCATTTTATACTATGTAAAGGTTTATAGTTACCTGCTTTTATAAATTATTTTAAACTCGGCATTGTAAATAAACAAGTGATTCTGTGACGCCTCAGCGAATGATTGTCACTTCCAACTGAATGATCCTGTACCTTCATGCGTGAAGCGAAGGTGGCCAAGTGGAAAATATTGTTGGGGCTTATAGAGGTATCCCCCACCTAACATAGGCGTGGACGTTATCCTACCAATATTATAAATGTTTAAGTTTGTTTGTTTAGATGTTTGGATGTTTGTCCGTCAATCACGCTGAAACTACTGAACGGATTTTGATGAAATTTGGTGTACATACAGGGTATGAGCTGATTTGGGTGATAGGATACTTTTTATCCCGGAAAAAGCGGATCACGCGGGCGGAGCCGCGAACAAAAGCTAGTAATCATTAAACGCAACGTCTGTAGCCAAGGTCTTGCTCACCGCCCACTGTATGTGGAATCGAATTGACATGTTTTGTTATTCTAAAATATTTCTTATCTGTTTCCCCATCCCTGAGTAAATGTTACTTACCAAATAAAATAAAACGCGTTCGAATACAAGTCACAGATGGACATAAACTATACAGAAAAATTGATGTCTTCTTGATACCTTTTTAATTTGATTGAATGATAAGACTAACAAGGTGCTCGTCACCCCGAGACATAAGATGTATGTAGATAAGTCTCATAATGCTCAGTAATTTCACTGGCTTCAATGCTACTTTTAACAAAGTATAAGTTGTATTATACGTTAATTGATGGTTTAAAATCTGAGTCGAATATTGTGAAACAGAGCCTTATTGTGCTAAACTTTATGTCCACTAAGTAATGTATCGATTTGTTGTGAAGTGTTTGAGTGTTAGAGCCACGCTGTAGATAGTTTTGTCTACAGCATGAATGGGCCAGCTAGACCGGGTCGTTACCATTGTCTCGCAGATAACTGACGTAAAGTAGCGCCTAGCTGCTGCGTTTCGTACGGTGAGTGAGATGTACGAAGTCCCAAATCCCCCTCCCCGTCCCAAACCCTAATTATCTCTTTCCTTCAACCCGGCAACTCGCCCATGATTCTTCTAGTATTGTGGGCGTACATGGGCGGTGGAGATCACTTACCATCCGGTGACCCACTTGCTCGTTTGCCGGCCTATCTTATAAAAAAAAATTAGCATCTAGTCAAATACTCCGTTAGTGACCTCGACGTGATGCTATTTTCTTTTAAGTGGCAAAAATAATATGATGTGTAATTGTCGAATTCCAGTCATGGTCGCTGGTCGGCATTGTGCTCATGATATCAGCCGGTCTGATAATGTTCACGTACAAAGCGACCCAGTTCAACCTGGTCGGGTTCAATTTCCTATTGTTGGCGTCGTTCGCGGCCGGCCTGCGGTGGACCTTCGCCCAGCTCCTCATGCAGAAGTCGAAGCTGGGACTGCACAACCCAGTCGACATGGTGTTCCACGTGCAGCCGTGGATGTTCGTATCGCTGTTGCCATTCACGGCTATGTTTGAAGGTGAGCGCTGTTTAAGGTTTGGTACTTCATAAGAGCATCGATAGCGTTGAGTGGTATGGACTGTCGAGACGAAAGTTGCAAGTTCGAAACCAGCCCCAAGAGCATACACCACTGACATATTAATTGTTAATTATCGCTTGCTTTGACGGTGAAGGAAACATCGTGAGGAAACCTGCATACCTGAGAACTCGATAAGATTTTTCGAAGGTATGTGAAGTATGCCAACCCGCATTAGGCCAGCGTGGTGGACTAAGGCCTAATCCTTCTCATTCAGTAGAGGAGGCCCGTGCCCAGCAGTGGGACGAATATAATACAGGGCTAGTAAAAAAAGGAGAAATGAATTCTTTATGGGATTACTTTGTTTTGATGGTGGTAGGATATTCATATGCGCCAGGATAGCGACTACCGTACACATGGTGTTGAAACCTGCAACAGTGACCCACACCTTGTGTGGATCGCGTTCCACGATCAGCCAGTATATATTTGGTTCTCCCGAGGGGATTGCGACATAGCTTGATGGTTGGTTGGCGTGGGTATAGTCTACAGTGGTGCATCCTTGCACCATGCAGATAGCATTGGTCATCCCTTTGTCCTGTCGCAGGCCCCTCGGTTTTATTTCTCTCTTCGGAGTGTGAATGAGTATTTATACAGGGCGGCATGATTCTAGTGACCTCAGATAAACTCATTGTCGGTGGTCGCTGGTTTCTTTGGACTGCACTGCGCTTACCACCAAATGAGATTAAAGCAGTTAGATATCGATACAAAGTTAACCTTGAAAAAGTTATTAGAAGCGTTGTCTATATATTATAATTACCCATGATGGCAGGTTACGACTGCTTCCTGAAGCTGATGGCCCTGTCGCCGGAGCGGCTGATGCCGACCATCCTGAAGGTGTCTGTGGGCGCCACCATCGCCTTCGCCATGGAGATCAGCGAGTTTCTGGTGGTCACGTACACGTCCAGTCTCACGCTGTCCATCGCGGGCATTTTCAAGGCAAGATGTTTAATTATGTTATTTTTTTCGTTTGTATGTTGTTCAGAAAGAATGAAATGAAAGATTTTCGATGGGGCAGAAAGGTTCTGGAATGGAGGCCACGTACTGGCAAGCGTAGCGTTGGACGTTTGCCTTTAAGATGGACAGACGACCTGATAGAGGTCGCAGGAAGTAGCTGGATGCAGGCCGCTTCCAACAGGTCGGTCTGGAAATCTTTGGGGGAGGCCTATGTTCAGCAGTGGGCGTGCTGTGGCTTATGATGATGATGATGTATGTTGTGCATATCTTTCACGTGATGATAAGCGCCACGTCTGCTCATAAATAGTGGTAGCAGCGAGACCCGTCTTATACTATGCGGAGGCTCCTAGACACAGAGTTGCAGGCTCTTTTAGAAAGAAAAATAAAAACAATGCTTATTCAATATAGTCATGATCAAAAATTACTGTCAATTGCTGGCATATCACAAACAATAACAATATATATTTAATAATATCTATAATAATTTATCATCATCATCATCAGCCACAGGAATTCCACTGCTGAACATAGGCCTCTGCAAAAGATTTCCAAACCGACCTGTTGGAAGCGGCCTGCATCCAACGACTTCCTGCGACCTTTATCAGGTCGTCTGTCCACCTTGTAGGCGAACGTCCGACGCTGCGCTTGCCAGTACGTGGCCTCCATTCAGAACCTTTCTGCGCCATCGGTTATCGGTTCTGCGAGCTATGTGGCCTGCCCACTGCCACTTGAGCTTGCGTCTACTCACTTCACTAATACATATTGGTGCAAGCTTTGTTGGATTAAGAGCAAAAATATTACATGTACCTTTAGTTATAATTTATTTTTTCCCAAATAAATAAATAAATTGTCAAATACCAAATTCCAGGAGATGTGCATACTTGTGCTCGCGGTGCAAGTGAGCGGTGATGAGTTGAGCGCCATCAACGTGGTCGGGCTGGCCGTCTGTCTGCTCGGCATCGTCGGCCACATGGTGCACAAGCTGCTGGTGATCAGGGCGGTGGCGGGCACCGTGCAGGCCATCGACGTGGACGACTTCGACGCCATCAATAATACCAGGTGAGGGTTGGTTAAATGGTGATGGAAAAATCAAAGGCGTACATCATCATCATCATCATCAGCCACAAGACGTCCACTGCTGAACATAGGCCTTCCCCAAAGATTTCCAGACTGACCTGTTGGAAGCGGCCTGCATCCAGCGACTTCCTGCGACCTTTAAAGGCGTACAATGTTAGTATTTTTTTTTATACCATAGAATAACGAGACGAGCAAGGCGCTCGCTTGATGGTAAGCGTTACGCCTGCCCATAAACATAAGCAACACCCCACAGAACTTTGAATTACAAAGCACTGCATGTCACTGGATTGCGCTCGTCACCCCGAGACATAAGATGTTATGCTAAGGAAGGTGGGATAATATTAAGGGATTATACACAACTATAGCTGCACTGTGACAGCCGCCGTGACGCAATGGGCGTGTAGCGGGTTCGATTCCCGCACAGAGATAATATTTGTGTCGGGTCTGGGTGTTGTGGGACCGCAAGTCCCCCACCCGACCCTAGCGTATCACAAACTGTGGCACACCTAATAACAGAGTGTCCAGCGCACCTTTGTCGGAAAACTTACTTTGAAATAGAATTAGGCGTTAAAGTAGATATAAACAACCTTAGCAAACTAGTAAGAAATGTAAATACAAGAGAAAAGTTTTTAGAATACTGTAAGGAAATCACAAAAATTGTAATATATAGAAATAGATAATAAGACAAACTGAATTACATAATTGAGTTTATGTAAAAATAGTTGTTCACAAAATAGTATGTAAGAGTAGAGTGTAAGTAGCTAAAAACAAAATGTATTTAAAAATAAGGAAAAAAAACTGTTTAGCATAAGATAAAGTAAAGAAATTAATAAATTGAAAATAATAAAGGTAAACTAGGCCACCCAAAAAGGGTTAGAACGCTCGAATAGATTAGGAAAAATATGTATCAATAAAATAAATAAAAGATTTGGCAAACCCAAAATGGGTTAGGATGTATTGTAAATGTAAATGACCAATAAGGTCCTTAACTAAGTTAGGGGGAACGAGAGTGGGGCACAGAGCCCCACACGTAATAAAAGAAAAAAAAAAAAAAAAAAGTCCCCCACCCACCGTGGTCTGGAGACCGAAAGTCTCTCATAGTTCCTGATACCCACGTCTCAAGACTCGTATCTTACTGTGGGGTCAGGACTATGTATGTGTCTGTTGGGCGTATTATTTATTTATTTTCCTGATACAGTCACCACAATACAGGTTAACCAACGGTCATACCTTTCAGGTCACCCAAGGATGGTGAGCATGACGAGCCTCTGCTCAAAGAGAAGACCTGGCTCAGTGAGGAAAGTGACGTCGATGCCAACGTGGTCCTCTACCAAGTACTGCAAAGGAGGGACGGGAAGTAAACACCATTATAACGGAGGGTAGAATTGAAAACAGTTCGGGATGAGATTTGGATTCTTATTCAATTCTTATTAAGGAACATTTTTAGCAGGAATAAACACGTTCCCAGATTTATTATAATACATAGACAAACCTTAAACTGGGTTTATAAAACACTGGTTGACTAAAACCTAGTCTAAAGTTAGTCTAATTTTATAATACGGTGATTCAAGTTTTTTTATGAATATTCACTAAGGAATTCTAAACTCTATGTGCAACTGTGAGTACTGTGAGAACTTATAGTATGGGTTTTGAATATGGATGCACAAAGATGTTAATGTAAATAGTGTATGTTCATAAATTCCATTATTTTACGGCTTTTTTTATTGCCATATGTGCAGTGTAGAGTTCGAATCGAAATCCATCATTAAACCGTTTGTTTTTACACATATAACAGGGTATTTTGGTATGAACCAATCTATCTATTTGACAGCCTCCGTGGCGCAGCGGGCGAGTAGCCGGCTGTGAAGCGAGAGGCCGCGGGTTCGATCCTCACACCGAGACAAATGTTTGTGTGATCCACAAATACTTGTTTCGGGGTCTGGGTGTTGTGAGACCGAAAGTCTCTCGTAGTTCCGGATACCCACGATACAAGACTCACGTCTTACTGTGGGGTCAGGACTATATATGTGACTGTTGGGTGTATTTATTTATTTATTTATCTATACTTTGATTGGTATTTTTCAAATATCAATCTGGCGGTTTTTTTTTATCCTGGCTCGGCAAAGTGACTACGCCACACCTGATGGTAAGTGTAGCGCAATCCAGGAATAGTGTCGACCAACGACAAACAGTGTGTCTATCGTAGGTTGGCACGATCATGCCGGCCTGCATAACTGCTTCTTCACACTCCGTTTAAAGGACCCCATATTATAGGAAGCGGGGAACACGTGTGCCGGCAAACTATTCCATAGATTTGGATTGATGCCGTCGGAAATCTCATCCTGAATGTAATTCCCGAACCCGTGCTATCGTAAGTCAAGAAAGTATGATATAGTACATCCGTAACTCGGTAGAAGCAACACACAATTTTCATACGTTTTTCGCGTTTACTGTGAAAGTTTGTTTGGGCGACGTGAACCAAAACAAATTGATATAAATAGACTACGCAAATTCTACAATCTTTTAAAAACCAAGGGTGCCAATTTTACTACATAGACAACAGTGGGCATAGACTATCTATGTATAACGGACGTGGCAATGCTGTTGTTGAAAAGCCTTAAAAAGTCTTAAAAATAATAACAGAGATATATTCTCAAAATAATTCCATCCTTTATTTTTTCCATTTGTTATTTAATATTGCAAGTTCTTGTCGCCCAAACGAATAAATATTCGAATTTAAATAACATAATATAATAATATATTTATAACGTATAGTCATATTTTTATACCTACGTGTCGTAATAACGGAGTTATATAAAAACGGCTTTTGTGAAAAGCGTTTTGTTTTGTTTGTTATTTTATTGTTTTGTTGAATTTTATGTTAGTCTACTTAGATGCACTTGCATGCTAAAATATTATTGAATTATCGAGTAATTCATTGAGTAGCTACTTATTATATAACGCATTTTTTTTGCACAAGTATTGCTTGCATTTACCGTGACGTAACGGGCTGGGTCGTGGCTTGACAGACCGTTTAATGTTACCCTGCGCGTCATTTTATATGAAGTAATTGACAACTGACGCACTGTATGTCAGAAATGACACGATTGTGTCATGACCCGGTCCGCCATGGACGTGCATTTTATAATTCTTCCAGGGTCCCTATTCTATAAATCGAAATAAAGAAGTTCGAAAAAAACATAGACTAAAGTAGATGTAGAATAGCCACTATAATAATATTTATTATAATTTAATTATAATAATAATATATAAGATAAAGTGACCAAATATCTAGATCTGGCACACGAGGTTACCGACATGTGGGATGTGGACTGGACAATAATTGTCCCGATAGTCGTTACTGTTAATGGGTTGATACCAAAGAGCCTCTACTAACACCTTTAGATGCTCTCTCAATTGGTCGTTGGGTCAAGGGTCAGATTCAAAAGGCGGTGTTATTGGACGCGGCAGGCGGCATTGTGAGGAGGTGCAGATATTAAAAATTTATCACCCTCCAATGTCGAGACCTAGGACCCAATCCATCGGCGGTTAGGACCCCAGAGTGAGGGACCTCCTCCAATAACACCGAATAATAATACCACCTTCTGAATCTTGCTCTTGACTCAACAACCAATTGAGGGCCTCTAAAGTTGTTGGTCGAGGCTCTTTGGTATCAACCCATTAGCAGAAACGACTATTGGGACAATGATTGTCGAGTCCACATCCCACATGTCGGTAACATCGTGTGCCAGATTACAAATATTATTAGATGGATATTCTATGTTAAGTCTAAGTTTTCGAACATCGTTGTTCCGTATCGTTTTATAGCATAGGGGCCCAGTTTACACGAGTGTTTAAAAATCGTATTACGTTTTCAATGTTCGTGCATATATTTATGTTTGTTAGAGTAATTCACATAAGCTTCTAAACGGCTAAACCGATTTAGATGCGAGTTGTAACGTGAGAATTAAATCTTCACGTGTGATTTAGCTGAAGTTCAGGAGTGTTCTAATTTATAATTACTTACGTACATACGCAATCACGCCTGTAATCCCCGAAAGGGTAGGCAAAGGTGTAATTAGTACACCCACTCCGAGCGTATCTCCGTCCCATTATGTGATAGGGGCGAGCCTATCGCCATACCGGGCACAACTCCAGACTCCGGGCTGATACTGAGCATTTCGTGATAGAAAAACTCAATATTACTTTTGCCCGACCCGGGGATCAAACCCGAGACCTCAGCACAGCAGTCGTACCGCGTACGCAATACAACTACGCTTGCGGCAGTCATTAGTTGCTCAGACTTTACACATTTAAAACATAATACTCCTTTTTGAACAGTCGTGTGATAGCTTAATAACACAATGTTTTCGCTCGCAAGTGTGTTCCAAATATTTCCAAAACACCTGTACCTACATTCCGAAAGTATAAACTACATTTGTGTGTATTATTTTATATTTTTTAAGTTGTAATTTCTTATTATTGTCTACTTAAAACCTATACATTTCCAGGGGGGGATTGGGAGGGAAAGGGCGCATGTTATGGCATTACGTTGAGTTTCTACGCCTGTTTTTATAAAACTAGAAAAAAATATTTCATCAATACGAAGCTACATTATGAGTGCTTTAGCCTATTTCGATAAAAATGATTTAACATTGAATTGCAGTAAATTATCTACACGTTCACTAGGATGTATAGTAATATTTTGGGTGTTGTGAGACCGATAGTCTCTCGTAGTTCCTGACACTGTCAATAGACTTGTATCTTACTGTGGGGACAGGACTATTATGTGACTGTTGGGTGTAATTATATATTTTGCTAATTTCATTAGATTTAAGTAGGTTAACTTCTAATGTTGGTTTCTGGTCTGGGTATTGTGGGACCGCAAGTCCCTCGTAGTTCCTGATACCCACGATACAGCTTAACCTAGTGTGGGGTCAGGACTATGGGTGTGACTGTTGGGTGTATTTATTGTTTATGAAACATTCCCCATGTACGATTATGCAATAAGAACTCCAAATTATTGCTTTAAATTATTTGATTTAACAAAAAAAAAATATCAACATTTTTACTTGATGTGGGTTGAAATATTATTGTTTATTTTCATCTATCTATACGTACATACATTAGAACCTAACATATATATTCAATGATTACAACTACATTGTAGGATATAGAGAGATTCATAATTCCAACGCCTCCTTGAAACTAGTAATTAGATATTTACAGTGCCTTATATACATTAATTACCACTGACAGAAAAAAACACGCACAATTATATATAATACTAGCAGACCCGGCCACGCGTTGTTGTGGCTATGGTATATGTTAAATTATATTGTAGTAAACTATTCAATACAGTATGCGCCATCTATTGAGTACTTACTCAATCGAGCCGATAAATTACCTTACACCGCCATCTGTTAGAATCTTAAGGAACTCACAGATGATTATAACAAATAATTTGCAATAAAGAAATATTGCGACTATAAATTGAGTTATAAACTATCCTATTTCTCAAGTTGGGTCAAACTGCACACAGAGATAGTATTATCGATCTCAATTTATAGTCGCTATATTTTGTTATTGCAAATTATTGGTTTCAAAGAGTTATAATTATCTGTGAGTTCCATAAGATTCTAACAAATAGCGATGTAAGGTAATTTATCTAATAGTTAAAAATGAAGATTATTCCACTACATAAAAGAATACTAAAGATTTGAAGGTCTTATAAACGGTTGACAGAAAAGTCTGTAATGGCATGTCGTCTCGTAAAGTTGATTCGTTGATGCTTAGCGAGCTAAGTCGCAAGTACCTAAACCTAGTTAAATATAATGTTTAAATAAGAAAAATGAGTCGCGTCTAGTGTAAATTAACGTAATGTGCATCGCGTGCGCCATTTCCCTACCATCTTCTTTTCCTACCCACTTCTTTCCCTATTCACTTCTTTCCCTACCCACTTCTTTTCCTACCCACTTCTTTCCCTACCCACTTCTTTCCCTACCCACTTCTTTCCCTACCCACTTCTTTCCCTATCCATATCTTTCCCTACCCACTTCTTTTCCTACCCACTTCTTTCCCTATCCACTTCTTTCTCTGTTTCCATTAATTAATAAATTGAGTTTCACCATGTTGAATAAATGTTACTCGTCGAATAAAATATGAAGACTTTCCCATTGCTGCGATGACGTAGCAGCGTTTTTGCGATATTAAATGTATAAAATCGCTTACTTTCAATTAACGTTGCACGACAAAGCTTGAAAGTGAGAAATAGACTAAATTATTTATAAGTTAAATTGTAAGCATTTATTAATTGGATGCAAATACGCAATAATATTTCAACCCACATTAAGTGAAAAATGATATTCATTTTGTTTTGCTAAATTCATTAATTTAAATCAGTCATTTTAAGTTTTATTTTGCGTAGTCGTACACGGCGATTTTTTTATTTATGATTTTATTTTTAAATACGGAATTTAACCTACTTATACCTAGTGAATTTAGTAAAATAAAATCAATATAATAATGTTTAGTTGACGTAGGTTGAAATATTATTGCATATATACGTCCAATTGTAGTTAAAATGTTAAATTATATGCTATTCTAATAATAGACTTAAATCCTCAGTCACATCTTGGCTTAAATTATTTTTAAAATCAAATATAACTTCGATAGATTATGTCATATCGACGATAAACATCTCGATAAAACTCTACATTCGATAAAATGACGTGAATATCAAAATGGCGGGTGTGCTATAACGAATCCAGTAATTTTGGTTGGAGTGAACATGATTTTGAATTACTATTTTCGGTTATATTACAAATATATATCTTGGAAATGGTTGTCATGATCATGGGTACAGGGATGCCTACTCTGGCCAGTGGCCACCCCCTTGTTCCGTCTATGATTGTCAATCACTAGTATTTATTGATATTCATAAGACAATTTGATGAGAATGAGATTTTTTTTAACAATCATTGCTAAATGATAGCTTATAATTTTTTTTTCCAATAAAATTACATTGTAAATGACTTCTTATATTTGCATATAATTGTCATTTTAACTACATAGTTTATATTTTGCATAAACAAGTAGAATATAATGTTTTATAAATAATAATATTTAAACAAAAAATCACAGCGTTAAGTCAGGCAGATCAAACTTTGAACTCTCTGTGCAACCTCGCAGGCGCGCTGCGTGATATATGGTGTCTACGTAAGTAGGTTTTACCAAAAAATTGTTTTCCTTATCGCCTTCGAAACTTTTTATTATACAACCAGCGATTTTAATACCACGGCCACATTATCGGGTTTCGGCAAAGGCTGGCACGGTTGCGGTTGTAATTAAAAGCTATGTGTATCATTTTTAGCTTACAACTATTTGTGTTGCGGTTTCATCCGCCCGCATGTACTACTCCCGTGGGTCGTAGAACAATAGTCCCGCAACACAATATTGTGGAAATAACGGTCAATAGTAACTGAAAGACGCACCATAATGTTTGCCGACCATCGACAGTGTGGCCTCACTGAAATTGTGTTGAATTATTTTCCATGCATTTTTAAAAAATTGATCGACCTGTGTAATGTTGTAAATTTTAAGCGAATTCAAAAATGGAAGTTCTCGTTTCTTTTTTTAATTTCGCAGGCATTAAAATTACATGATTAGTTAATATTTAATTTTATTATTTGTAAATGTTACATTTGTATAATAGTTTTGAATATAAGACTAGTAATGGAAAAGCACAAACTGTTGGACCAATGTATAATGGATTTAAAGATACGTAAGGCTACTTAGTAATTAAATGTACAACGAACATCTGGATGTAAAGCCGAGAGATACAGAGAGATTATGGTACAACAGAGGCGATAATGGCAGATAATCTTAAGGCTGATCTTAAGGCTTAAATATTCGTATGATGCCACCTCGTATATTACTTTTTTTTAATAATTACATCAAATGGCACGCTTATACTAATTACGTTAATCGATATTTCGCTTCGTGGATTCGCGGACCAAGACGAACATTTGTGTTATCCACGAATATTTGTTTCGGGGTCTGGGTGTTGTGAGGCCGAAAGTCTCTCGTAGTTCCTGATACGAAACAATACTCGTATCTTACTTACTACGTGACTGTTGGGTGTATTAATTATTATTATTATATTTTCTTTTAAAAATTAAAAAAAAAAACAATTACTTATCTACATCACAAAAAAAGAAAAAACAGTGATTAATATATAAATATATAGTTGTATTCGCGCCCTATGTTGTACGGAAATCTCTGAAATGAAAGGCGCTTAACCATAATCTGTGTATAAAATCGGCGTTTTTCATTATCCCAATTTAATTTGTAGTCATGTGCGATATGGCCGCATTGTAAATCGAAGAAACATGGGTATGTATGTTTAATGATTAATATATAATATATTGTACATATAAATTGATTAGTAATACATGCGTATGTCACTCACTTCACAAACACCCTTCAATTAAAAATAGTTCCACTATGCGTAATAGTACAGGGTTTTTAGTATCCTTAAACGCAAACCAATTGAAATAAAACTAATTTAAACGGATTTTATCGCGTTTATTGGTCACGGCGACCACACGAAAATCTTTCGAAAGGTCGGGACCAAAATTAAATAAAAAAATCGCGATGAAATCCGTTTAAATTAGTTTTATTTCAATGAGTAACATTCGCGTAAACGTAAGAAATCATTACGCAATAACCAAACCAAAGTTGTACATCATATGTAAAAACGAAAATGAATTAACATTCCTATTTAGATTCCTAGAAAGGCGTAGTCGATTTTTATAAATTCATAATAATGTATACATAAATATGATTGGATGTAATAATATATTTTTGCAGAAAATTTTGTGATCCGTCGTTGTTGGTCGCAATTTATTTGGGTCACGGTATAGTCCGCGCGCGACTGATAGTCACTTGCAGTATATCAGCAGCGGGAGAGTCATGTCAGTTTCACCTGACGTCTGACGTCACTCTTGCGTCAGAGTCTCTCGACTCACTGCAGTGACTGGCACATGCGCGCGAAATATTCTATTTCATTTCTTTCTTTTTCCCGCTCACGTGTCAATTTGTCATAATAATGAAATACAAAAATCATAAGGAATTTAAGTTATATACATTTTTAATCATTAATATAATCGGTATTGTCTCTTTCACTTTCAAATCATTTGACGCAAAAGAGAGAATGGGACATACAGTGATTAGTTATTAATGATTAATAAAGTCTATCAGTAAGGAGGTATAGTAATGCAACTCATTTTTGCACGTCTTGCAATGTGTTTGTGTGAGACAATAACTATGCACGGTCTGTAACTATTGCTTTAATGTGACGCCTGATTGTCACATAAAACTACAAACAAGCTTACACACACATAGTAAGACAGGCACGAATGAATCGATCATCTATAAAATTAAAGTTTAATACTACCATTAAATATTCCAATCACAATAGTTTTAATTTTGTGTGACGTAATATTATACCAAGTTAGTTTAACACAGCGACTATTAATCGTTCATAATTTTATCGCTACTATTATAGCGAAAACCGGAGCTAATTATATCGTCAAGAAACGATATATACACAAACGATACACGGTTATCTATAAGGATATTTTATATCTATTACGTATTACCAAACTCCGCGGTGTCAACTGTCAGGATTATCGAAGTCGATATCATAGATCTAAGTAGAGATCATTTTATCTAAAACTAGCTTTCTTTTAAACAATTCTACGTTCACAACAGCTTTACCGGATTTTGAGTCGAGTCAATTGGCATGTTTCCTATATTATGGAATAAAAAACCACAATGCAATGATTTGAATGGTACATTTTGTATACAGTTATAGTTGTAAATTAGTTGTAAGTACGCAAAATAGTCATTTTATTAAGGCTTAAAATAGTGTCCAGCGATAAATAATTGTAACTGCAGAATTATTTGTATTTTTTATCGATACTATGTATTTTTTCAAAATAATATTATTAATTGGTTGCATTTATCGCCGGTCACGGATTATATACGTGATGTAAGATCTATAACAGTGTTTCCCAACCGTTTTTAGGCCATGCCCCACCTTAACATTTTTTTGTAAAATTTGTCACCGATATTTAGCATTGCATTTAAATAACCCAAAGCGAAAAGGTTAAAGTCGTGTCGAGTCGATTTTTAAATTGTATTTGTAAATTGTATTTTTTTATTGTTGTATAACCCCTGTGGGGTGTGGGCCCCACGTTGGGAAACACTGATCTATAATCTGTACAGAAACCAAGCGTGTCAATTTTTACTGCATAGCGTGACATTGTTATCTCGATGCGCTAGGAAAAGAAACCTGTTGAAAAAAAACGCATGAGTGGGAACATAACTTATAATGTAAGTAAGAAATGAAACCGACGAGTGTTTAAAAATTTTTATTCGGAAATTATTATGAATTCACTTTTCTCGCTGGTATAGTAATTATTTATTTATTGTAATGAAAAAAAATAAACAAAAAGATGGAAGTGGTCGATGTGTTATTTATCTTGCCATAAACATGTAAACCTTTGTATTGTTGGATTTGTATTAAATATGCATTTATCTAACTGGCTATTTTTGTTACTTAGTTTTATTAAAATGTAGGTTACGTTTTATGGTCTAGTAGTCATTCATTAGGCAACCATTGAGGGCAAACTATCTCGCATAACTAAATTAACACGATATAAAACAAAATCGTTATTTGCGTGTCTGTTGTTCGCTTATTACTCGCAACTTGCAACGGATTTAGATTATTACTAATTTAGACTTACGAGAATTTATTCCGGTAGGTTTATGTTATATCACGTTATTGACCGAGACCGTAGCAGGGTAGTAATTTACCTGCAGTGAAACTGCGAAAGACATATGTAGTCCTGATGCCAAAAGAAAATTGCAGCAATAATTAGATACATGAATGTATTTAATAATATAGTAGTAGTAAAAAGTTAATTATTTATCTCGTGTTCCATTGTCAGATTGCGTAATAATTAAAAGATTAAATAATTTCAATTCTTGAGCAAGCCGGTGCAAAAGCTAAGTTGTGAAGGAGTCTTTGGCCCCAACTGTCCACTCAGTCGAAACAGTTTACCATTCAGAGACGTGGCGGCCTCCATTTTCCTCAAAAACATATTCTTACATGAAGTATTCAACGTTTCTGTGAGTGTTTTATTAGATTCTGAATCCAAAGAGTTAATGATAGAATCGGCATCGTTGTCCATATTGAAGATGTTCGTCTGCGACTCCTGGCGCCACAGCTTCTGCAGGTTCAGCGCCATCAGCTCGAGCTGCACCTGCGACAACTCCCGGATCACGTCGATCTGTACTGACATCACGTTGTCGCAGTTCTTGAGTAGCGAGTTAAGGGTCTCCAGCACGTCGGCGCGACGTTTCTGGATACTATATTGATTGTCGATGTTCCTCTCAAAGAAAGCTAAGTGCTCGTATAACTCCGCCAGCTGCAGGGAACATGAGATGTACTGCGACGAGTGGTGTTCGAAGTCATAGTAGTGCTTCGCCCTCATCAACCACTTGTGAGTGAACGAAAACAGTTTCCGAGCCTCCTCCACGGTGCTCACCGTCTCCAGAGGCACTCGGCTTTCCATGTTCTTCAGATCCAGTGTTGGGAATGTAAACAACTTCTCCGGAGTGAAATCTCCCTTCCCCGATTTTTCTGCGCCCAAATCCTTGACATTTTCTTCCTCTAATTTGTTATTTTCCATATGCTCTTCAAGCATATCCACAGCCTGCCACAGGTTGGATTTCGACGATGGTTGTGAAAAATATTTGTTGAGAACCTTCTTCTTAGATAACTTGAAGAGCGTCAGGCCGTACTTGATCCAATGGTGGCTTAGTTCCAAAAAGTGCATCTCGAAATCCGCCTTCTGCAGGACGAACTCTTCTGGTATGAGCTTGCAGTTATCGTGGCAGGTCCGCAACACGTGGTACGCGGCGCAGAGATGGTGGCGAGCGTTCCCCATCTGGTTCAGATATGTGAAGTAATTCCCGAGACGAGCGCTCCGAAGGGCCCAGTCCTGGGGCGTGCCTTCCTTCATTTCTAGCTGTCTCCGCAGCGCCGTGTGGTTATAGAGCGTATATTTTTCGGGCACGTTGAGTTTGTTATACAAAAACGCTTGCATCTGCACATTGTTTGTGATGACCTTGTCTATCTTCTCGGGGTTGACTCTTTTGATGCTGCTTAAAGGCTCCGCCGTAAACAAATCTTCTGCGTCCAAGAATTTTTCCGGTTGCGACTTGTTAATGTTGTCATAAAGATCTTCCATACTTTCGAGTATATCCCTGGCTAACGAGGTCTGATCCAATTGTATGAGGTAGTAACACAGAAGGTTTTGAAGTCTTAGAAGGATGAAAAGACACTCATCTCGGAGAGCATATGGTTTGATCTTCTCATAAGCTACGTGCAGGACGTTCTTTTTCTCACCAAGCGAAATGGGCATCGTCTTTGCGGTCAGCAACGCTAGGTACCCTTCCATGGCCAGGGACCTGATGTACTGGTCGTGGTTCTCCTTGCCGAGGACCACCAGCTCGGTAGAGAGGCTGTGGATGTCCCTCTTCAAGCAGTGCAGCCGCTCCGAGGAATTCTTGTTCTTGATGGCGAGTTTAACATTTTCGAATGTAGTTGTTATACGATTTAAAGTTTCCATAACGTTTTTAAATACACTTCGAATTTTTTTAAGTTTGAACAGTAAAAGATTTTATAAAACCGTCAAGTTTTGCGTGATAAATTTAAATTTTTGTTCTATAAGATCAATGTCATTCCAGAAAAAGAATCGTTATGCCAGAGATGATTTTTAAAAAAGGTGTGCACTAAGAGGAATATATAACATAGGAATATAGTTTTTATTGTTATTATTGATGATTATTTGCGCACAATAAATTTTGTAAGGCGAAAGTTCGAGCAGCGATTTAAAAGCGTTTTTATCAATTGCTAGTGCTGACAGTCTACCTTAAGATTGAGCAACGAGCGCAGTGCATTGTCATACAGTATTTTGTAATTCAAAGTTCTCAGTCATATTGTCACTGTTTACGAGCAGGTGGGGCACCTAATGGATCATAAAAAAAAATACTGAGCAGTAATTTAGACCTATATTCCCCTGCATAATACAAGAAAGGCGGGGCTCCAATAACTTAGGGTCCAGATGGCGTTAGTTCTATCTGAAGTCTAGATCAATACATTAAGGGGAAAGGGGAGTGAATACCGCCGAACACACAGGCTCCCTCGATCTTTCCCTCGAGGCCGCGCTCCTGTGCCGGACGTACATCAGGAATGTTCAGCAACAATTTATACATATTTCTGTATGAATTGTTGCTGGACATTTAAGAGTGGATTAAGTTTGAAGCAAACACCGAGGCATGTGCTGCTTAAACATCGGAAAAGGTTAGTTTTGTGATCTGTATTTGTGAGTAAAGTGTAAGTGGTAGGAGAGATGGGCGTCGTAACTGAGGTAATTTGGCTAATGGCAATATTTAGATTACCGATATTGCGTCCTTTGAAGGTAGATTGGAAGGTGGTACTGAAGTGAATGAGATAACGCTATTGATCTAAGTAAAAACTGATTGTTTTGCAAAAATGGATGGTATAAGGTTTTGCATAGAAATTGAGATGAATGACTGAGTGTTATATCTACCTACCTATTTACCATTTAGTAAAATATTTTTTTAAATTTGGTGGCTTAGTCTTTCTCATGGTCAGAGAGCAATAATTAACGATCTAAGGTAACACCCAAGTGTTGTGGATGTGGTCCAATGATCAATATTGCATGACGTGGTGATCCGCGCGATGTGTGTGGCCTGTGACGCAACAAAATTAAATGTCTGTATCAGCGGAGAGAGGCGGAGAGCTTGGAAATTTTGAAAAGTGAAGCTGGCGCTAGATTCTCTTTACTTTTTCTTAGTTGTTTGTCAATTGTATAGGGCGAAGCCGTTAGGAACTATAGCCTTCACCTTAAATTAGGTTTAAAAATATTTATGCCGATATTGGAACGTAGTTCCTTATCGCGCGTTGCGAAAGGGGGCTAGACGGAAAAAATTGGTACGAAAAGTTGGCACGAAAAATTTGTCACGACATAATTTTTTTTAACTTAATTTGATATCTAGCACACAAAGTTAAAGTCGAAATTCCGTTAATAAAACAGATGGTTGTGAAACTTATGACATTTGGAAATGTAGACGCGGTTTGAAATTTGAATTTTTGATTATAGAACACGGCCGTCCGTTATTTTTAAGTTGATAAAAAATGCTATACAATAGCTTTACCGCGGCAGTCTCCGAGTGCCACACGTCTTTTTTTTATTTCTATTTTTCTATTCTATTTCTATGTAATTTTATGTTGTCAAACAAAAATAAAGAGACCTATTTTGTTATTTCAGTTGATAATTTGAATTTTTTGCAATTTGTGTCGATTCTACATTAGCCGAAGGAACTTCGTTCCTACCTGGTGTTCCACGACACACACCAATTTTTTTAATTGCAGATTCATTACCTTTCAAGAAGTACTCAACCTGGAAGAGAAAAAATGATTCAACATTTTAAGCTGACAACTTCACATTCCAGTTGAGTCAAAGGATGAAATTGAAATCATATTCTACATGGAAATGATCCGGTGCAGGACGACGCGACGCCTATTTATGCCTATTTATTTATTTCGACTTTGGAACCTCCTGATGAATTATTAACTTTAATTCTATTTTAAGTGATTACTACGCATTATTTATGTTAAAGTATGTATATATTTAGTTTATTTGGAATGGTGTTTCGTTTTTCCCGGACAGACGAGATTTTATTCGAGCGTAACATTAGTCCTGGGATGTGGCCTTTAGGAATGAGAATTCTATATGAATAATAAATATTTCTTGGGTAAAAATGACCCGGCTATTTGCTTATATTATCTTAAACATTAATTTAGATTAGTTTTTGATGTATCGTAAATGAGTGTATAGTTATGTGTCTATTTATCTAACATGTATTCAGGCGAAGTATATTTAGCCAGTACGCTAAACTTTATAAAACGTTAATTAAAGACGCTGCCGTTTGCGAAATTGATGTTTTATTTATTATTTCAATATGATTCAATGTTATTATCTACCCTTTTTTATTTTCTGTCAAATATATTCTGCATATTTATTCTTGGCTTACAGCACTATTGTTTCCAGTGATAAGTATAAAAAGAATAATATAAAAATTTTACCTTCCAATAAAATTTGTATTATGTTTCCTAAGACGTCTGAAGTCCTTATGAGAGAGAGTACATCGCTTCATTCCGTCGGTTCCCGCTAGGTGTCGCTTCTTTCCGTACGCTTCCGGCCTAAGCGCCCTCTGCTGGGCCTAGCTGTAAACTAATTTATACGAGGCAAACCACCATTTTATATTTCGTCATTGTTGGGCTCATAATGCATTGATGGATGTAATATTCACCAGGAAGACATCACTTGGACTTCAGACGTCTTAGGAAACATAATACAAATTTTATTGGAAGGTAAAATTTTTATATTATGTGTTCCGTTTGACGTCTGAAGTCCTTATGAGAGATCTGTTTGTTATCTCCTGGTGGTTTGTATATAAAGACGCAATAATGTGATCTACTGTAGTGAAAATTTAAATAAGGCTATTATGAAATTACCAATAATTTACTTTGATGTACATTCGATAAATGTACTGCATTTAACAAAAATAGTTAATCAGCAAAACAATACACTTAAAATTTAACTAAGAATCAAGATACAGAAAAATATTGAGATAGCGATTTCTCAGAATTATTTGAAACATTAGAATCAAGTATATGCCTTTGGTAATATTTTCGGAACGTTGTTTCGTGCATCCGATTCGCTTTAGCCAATATTTCATTGATAGAATAGTTTTCAATCCAATTCAAAGAAGATACAGCTGCTCGAAAGCTGCCCGGTGAGGCTTCTATTCCTGCTTCCGACAGAAGTCGTTTCACCCAGCCACCAATTATAGTGGGTGAGGCAGGTTTGTAAGGTGCTTTGGTTGTAAGAAACAAATTCAATACAGAGTCCCCGATGTCTCGAGTCAAGTTTAAAAGCCTCTTTAGCCAATAGACAGGGTCAATATTTCGATCTGGCTATACTAGTTACAGTTTTACTATGTCAGGGCAGTCTTGGATTTGTTAATAGGCCGTATGGGCCGCGGCCTATGGGCGGCAGACTCATAGGGGCGGCAGATTTCAGAGGACGCTCACTCGATTTAAGTATAAAAGTACTAATTATCTTTAAATAGTTAATAATTTTATTGATAACTTTCAAACTCATTCGTTTATTTAACTTTAGTGCCTTCCATAATATTTGTATTATGGAAGGAAATGGAAAATTATTAAGTATTTTAGAAACCTACATACACACATATATAAACCATTTATGTGGGGCGGCGGAAATAAAGTGGCCTACACTCATAAAAAATATAAATCCGGCACTGTGTCAGGGGGAGCTATCTCATGGGAGAGTAGAGAGCAGAGCACAGTAGCTCTCTCCAGCATGGAGGCCGAGTACATGTCTATGGCAGAGGCAATGTATCTCAAAAATCTGCAATATGAAATTACTAAGCAAATATACCCCATAGTGTTATATAATAATAGTCAGAGTGCACAAACGCTAGTAGATAATTGTTCATTACATAAAAGAAGTAAACATATTGATATCCGTTATCATTTCTTAAAAGATGTTAACGAAAAAAAAAAAAATATATATTATTATAAAGTATTTGCAAACTGATGACATGCCCGCTGATGTATGTATTAAAGCTCTCAGTCCCAGAAAGCATTACCTATAACTGTGTTAAGAGCTTAGGACTTGTAGAAAAATAACTATTTATGGTTGCATATTTGTGCAATTATAGTTTCATTTGATGTAGTGGGGGTGTTGAATTTATTAAAAAGTTACAATACATCAAGGTAACGAACGCCATCTATTACCTATATTATGTACCAAGTTTACAAGTAATTGCCATTGTCTATGATCCCAGATCTGAATTGTCTTTTTATATGTAATAAAGTCAGTTGTTCGCTGCAATTGCAGCCAATGTGTTTTAATAATATCCAAGCGAGATCGTAATGCCAACCCCTGCTGAACGCATCGTGAAAGCAAGCGTTCGAGTCTGACAAGTCTCAAGAAACATAAATGGGAACGACATGAGCGTTCTGCGAGGCAAACAGATCTATAACAGGAGTTCCCCAATGTTTGAAGATTTCTTCGGTTGCCTCGCTTACCAAATACCATTCTGCGATGCTTAGATCTCTCGACAAATGGTCTGCCTCTGTATTGTACACTCCTGGTAGGTGGTGAAGGTGTGATGTGATCGTCCACCAGTGTCAGTAGTTTCATGGTCAAGTCCAATAGTTTTTGTGATCTGGTCCTGGTTCTTTATATAGGCCACCACAGTCTTGTTGTCTCTGTAATAAGACTTCCGAGACTTTTAGGGCTGTGGCTTTGGCTGATAAAGCCGCACACACAGCGTACATCTCCTTTAAGTTGCAATGCCAGTTTATTTGATGGTGTCTCCAGGTACCTTGAATTCTCTGGTTGTTCAGCACAGCACCCCATTCGTATGTCCGAGGCATCCGTGATCAAATAGTTTGTTGGTCTTGGACTTGGGTGAATCTCTGTTCCCAGGGAGATATTGTCTATACACCATTGTATCTCGCGCCGCACTTCCATCGAAAATGGTTTGCTGGCGCGAGGAAACCTGCGAAGTTGACTGCTGTGTCTCTGCAGCGTGCGGCAATGCAACCTTCCCCGGTGGGTGATGAAGGTCGCAAAGTTGACATACCCTAAGAGGCGTTGCGCCTGCTTGAGGGTCCAACTGCCGGCTGTGAGACGATACACTAAATACTGGCAGACCTTATTTACTTTGTCTAACGGCAGGGACTTTATATTGTCCCCTAGAACGCCTAGAAATTCGACCATCCTTGTTGGAGTGATGCTGTGTCTCTGCAGCGTGCGGCAATGCAACCTTCCCCAGTGGGTGATGAAGGTCGCAAAGTTGACATACCGTAAGAGGCGTTGCGCCGGCATTAGGGTCCAACTGCCGGCTGTGAAAGGATCCACTAAATACTGGCAAACGTTGTTTACTTTGTCTAACGGCAGGGACTTTGTATTTGTTTGTGTGTCCCCTAGAATGCCTAGAAATTCGACCGTCCTTGTTGGAGTGATGCTGTCTCTGCAGCGTGCGGCAATGCAACCTTCCCCGGTGGGTGATGAAGGTCGCAAAGTTGACATACTCCAATAATGATGACGGATTTTTCTAGATTGACGCACCAACCCAAACTTTCTAGTAGGTGAAGTGCTAAGGTTATTTGGGTGGCGAGAGTGCTCTGTGATTGGTGAGCAATCAAAAAATCGTCGAGGTATACTACGACACGTAGAGCCTTGGATCGTAAAACCTCTGCTATCCAGTTGGTCACTGTTGTGAACCTCTTTGGAGCTGCTGCCAAACCGAAAGGAAGGCATCTGCAGCAGCTGGCCCGTGTAATTGAATCGGAGAAAGCGCCTGTGCTCCGGTTTTATGGGCAGATGATAATAAGCTTGGGAATATCGAGCTATTTATCTCTACGGTTAGTCTAACTTCTCCTTTCGCCCACCCTTTCTTTTTGAAATGGTATTTTCGAAATTTTTAGACATAGATGGCTCTGGAGAATTAGCTTTAGGCCGTCCAGAATTGGTTTGCATTGCAATTCCATCGACCCCACCAATCTTTTGAATAAATGAGCCTAGCCATCAGGATTGAACATATATTCTACCGAAGGGGGAAATCTAGCCAAGTCTTCTTGTATAAACTTATCTTTTACAGCTTTTAACAAGGACCGACGACGTTGTCCTGAGATATAAATTTATAATCTGAACCATTACCGACCAAATCTTTAAGTTTATAGCAGTATCCGACTTTGCTGACCAATCAATAAAAGTTTGCAAAGCAATATTAACCAATTCGTTTTGAGCCAAAAAAGCATTTGAAAGCGCTGCCAAACTACGTTCCATTTGAAACCAACGCAGAGGGGCGAAAGGATCTTCAAACCGTCTTAATTCTTCATTAACTCTTAACTCAGTAAATGTTGGAAATGCCACGTACTTTTTCTGGGTATCTGAGTAACGTACTGCATTCCATTACTGCGAGTCAAATCGTTGTATGGAAGAAATTTAAGCTATAAGGTCAGGAATCGCTTTAGAGACCGCTGGGTCTTTAATAGTAACATCTAAATTAGCAATATAATCAAACGTATTAGTATCTGAGGGTAGACGCAAAAACTCCTCATTTTGAATTTGAGAAGAAGCTGATGGCTCCACACTCATAGTACTAGAATGAAAATGTCTAGAAGCTGAATTTGACAATAAAATTTGCACACAAAATATTATTTACATGACTCACCAGCTGTTGAAAAAGAATTTCAAACCTCCTTTCCAAGCTACGTTCCCGCTGTTATACTTACGAGCCGGAGGGCTATGTCACTGCTTGATGACAATAATGAACCGCTATGCTCCTCGGATGCTCCATCCAAATCCGTAGGTGGTGGTGAGGCCGGCCGGCGTTTTCTTGAAGAACCCGAACACGCGATACTTTTATCATGTCACTGCTTTTATCCATATTTGGAATAAATGCGTACGGAAAACCAAAATATTCAAAAATCTTATCGAAATTTCTACTTTATTCTCGAAATATCGAAGATTTAATTATTCTTAATACTTAAGATCACCTAACCGTCACGACTGTTTGAAAAACGACGCAACAATGACGAAATATAAAATGGTGGTTTGCCTCGTATAAATTAGTTTACAGCTAGGCCCAGCAGAGGGCGCTTAGGCCGGAAGCGTACGGAAAGAAGCGACACCTAGCGGGAACCGACGGAATGAAGCGATGTACTCTCTCTCATAAGGACTTCAGACGTCAAACGGAACACATAATATATTTATATTATTTATGAAATAAGTATAGATAATTTAAAACAGTATCAATATCGATTTATGTACATCGAGAAAAAATATCGGTATATCGGCTTGACATTTGGATGGCCTTTTATTGGCATCTTATTTTTTTTTTAAGTGTGCATCTCGGGACGCTCGACAGAAGTGATAACTTAAACTAATGTGGGTTAAAGTGAAAGAGGAGGAGCCTGCCTACTGCTGCCGTATGCGTGAGAGAAAGGGAAGCCAGACAGAGTGGCGCCGTAAGCCGTTACGTTACGAAGCGGTTTACCCTCCCATAAGAAGTTATCACTTCAAAAATAGTTTAGGTATGTTTCAATACTATATAAAAAAATCGATATATCGAATCAAATATAACACTAAAATATAGTTCTATAACAGAAAAATATCGATATGTCGTTTTATACATATTTTAGCAACATCTCTACATATATCAATGTATGATGTAAACAATATGTGCGTGTGCATGATTTTGTTGTCGCTTGCTTGCCCAGACTAATAATAAATAAAAGAGGTGAGTCGTTTGCATAAATAGATGATTTCGAAGGCTCACGATCACTATTACAACTTTACTCTGGCGAGCTCACATTATTTTCCTCAATCGCACCAAGATGAGTTTCATATCCGGCGTTTACGAGTCCTTTCGAAAGTTTATGGTAAGTTTAAAGCAAACTTTTGATAAAGCGCGCATAAATTATTAAAATTCAATTTAATTTCTTAAACTGAACCCTGAAAGTTCGTATATTTATCAAGAAAATTATAGAGAAATCATATTTTATTATTTGAAAAGTATAATCGGAATATAATTGGGTTGTCTTATTATACAATACAATCTATAATATATGTTGTAACTTTTTAATTTAATGAGAATTAAGGAAGTTTTGGCAAGTTTGTAGTTAAATCCTCTTTACTTATATTTATGCTTATTATTTTATAACAATATGATATTTTTATGGTGACTCATTGTATGATTGGAAGTGTGAAAAATATTGGAACAACCACAAAATAATCATGATGATAAAATAGGCACTTAGTTGTAATATTAGCACTTTTGGTTTTCATTGGAGATTTTTTTAATAGGATGGTATGAAATTTAATAAGCCAATATTATATTATTATGTACAATATGTAGAGTACATAAGTACAAAAGAATATTTTCCAAATATTAACTTTTTTATAAAAACATTCAAAAAGCCAAGCCTGTGTTTTTGAGTTGTTTAAAACCCATTTCGTGAAACTTCAAATAATTCATTTCATTAGGTTCTGTAATACAATTATATGTGTAATATTCAATAAGGAAGACATTAATTAATAATATAATTTTGAATGGTTTTATTTAGGCATGTTTTTTAACTGTGTAGTTTTTGCCAGAGTAAACCAAAACATGTACATTAATTAGTTAATTTCACAAAATGCTACTTTGAATAACATAAAACTATTGGATATTTTAATGGCATTAATTGGCAAGAATTAAAGGTGTTGACTGCTGTCATACAAAGGAATACCTAGGATTCTTAAAAAAGCAAGGTATGTTTTATAGGTAGATATAGCCAAACAAGGTAATTGCAATGCAATAAAAAAAAAGTCCAATACATATTACAATACAATACCAAACTCTTTGTTGTATAACCAATAATCATATTCAATTATTTAGCATAGGACTACTTAATGGTTTTACAATGTGCGGTCTACTATATACTGTTCTTTTTTATTTATTTTTTCATAAATATATTCCAATGTTTCTAATAGGAACTATTTTTATTAGGTAGTTACTTTATTATTGAAATTTAATACATTTACAAAAGCTGTAGATAGAAAATATGATGAAATTAAAAAGAAAATTGTGTAATATTGTGTGTAGGGATGAGATCATTATCACATATTCATATATCCTAAATATAAGAAGATTACCTAAACCGAACATAGATTATATGAGGCTGCTAGAACCAGAGTGGCCTAAATGCAGTTTGATGACTTTTGACCTATTTGTATTTTGGTCAATTTAAACAATGGCTGAAATGGACTTGTACTGCCATCTATGTCAAGATGATGATACCAATTTTAGCCCGCTCTGGTCTTGTAGATTAACATTTTTAAATTACGAAAATATAAATAGGTCATCAAAATGCAGTTAGGCCACTCTGGTTCTAGCAGCCTCATAGGTGTTATGACTATTGCAGTTAAACACATACTAGAAAAATAATTTCTGTTTACTATTTACAGAAAATGTCCAAACACAAGGACTTCCCTTCGCTTTTGAAGAAGTTGAATTGGTATGTATATTATAAAGCCTGTAAATAATATAGCCCTATATTACATACGTCCCACCGCTGGGCTTGGGTCTCTTCTATCGAATGAGATTGGGTTTAGGCCTTGGTCGACCACACTGGCCTAATACTGATGGGTAGACTTCACATACCTTGGGAATTCTTATGGAGAACTTATAAATAAGGGTTGCAGGGTGCCTCACGACGTTTTCTTCATCGAACCTGCAACTTTCGTCTCGACAGTTCATATCACTCCCCACTAAGCTTAAAAAAAATACAGAATTTAACCTACTTAAATTTAATGAAGTTTAGCGAAATAAAATCAATATCTCATTATTAACTTGATGTGGCTTGAAATGTTATTGTATACAAGGTGGTAGCTCCCTCGTATGCGAGAGTCTGGGTCGGTACCACCGCTTTGTCTATTTCTGCCGCCAAGCAACAGTGTGTAAGCACTGTTGTGTTTCGGTTTGAAGGACATTGAAGCGAGTGAAATTATTGGGCATTATAAGACTTAACATCTCATGTCTGGCTGACGAGCGCAGTTCAATGCAATGCACTTGTAATTCAAAGTTCTGTGTGGTGTTGCTTCTGTTTATAGGCAGGCGTCACGCTTACCATCAGGCGAGCGCCTTGCTCGTCTCGTCGTTCAATCAAATAACATATATTTATCATCATATATCGTAGTGTTTATATCATGCAGAGCCACCATTACGGCGTACGGTAATCATTATGAAATATGTTTATGAGTCATCGGAATAACTGTCCTTACATATTTTAAATATGGCTCATACGAACAGGAAAATCGTGGTGCATTCTTTTGTAGCGTCGATTTGAGAAACATGAGTTGGCTTTGGAATGAAATGAAATATTTTATTAATCACTAGCATTTGCTCGCGGCTCCGCCCGCGTGAAAATTTGCACCGTTTTATTATCGATATCGCCTATGTTCATCAGGGACAATGTAGGATTGTAATGGTGCAAGAATTTTTCAAATCGGTCCAGTAGTTTCAGAGCCTATTCAATGCGAGCAAACAATCAAATCTTTCCTCTTTATAATATTAGTTTAGATATTCTAGTTCTAGGCCATGGAGACGAGAAATTTATGTAATATCACGATTGCAGGTGTAAACCAGACTGGCCTCTACTGGAGTTGACTCCCGAGGTGACTGCACTGCTGCAAGCGTCAGCTTCATCTGATCAACTCTCAGATGATTTGAAGGAGGTAATCAAGAGGAGCCAGGCTTTCCCGGTGCCCTTCCCCATATCTACAGTGAGGTAATATCATCATACAGTCCCCTTCTGATCCTTATCACCCCCATTACCCTCCACTCTCTCATCCAAAATCCTATAACCCCAAGGATGAGATACTGCAGGGGTCGCCAGTGTCCCATTAAGAACCTGCAGTTTATCCGAAAGGGTTAAAAAAACATCATAATATAAATACACCCCACAGTCCATGTAATCTTGACCCCGCTCACGGTTAGGTTAGGTTAACTATACCCAGCCCTAAAGCGTCAAGTAGAACCACGTAGTTCGTGGGAATGAAGATGCTACGATAGACGTGCAACATTGTACGGTTAGGTCTAATACCTAACGAGTACATTCTTGGCAGCCTTGATGTCAGTAACTTGGCAGATAAACTCCAGGAACGTCGCTTAAAGTGGTTTGGTCAGATTTTGAGAAACCACCAAGAATAGTCACGTCAGTCGAATTTGTTTAAACCGGATGGCATCAGCAGCGGTACGCTCCCGCCGACAGCCCATAAAACGCTGGCTTGTCGTTTTACACGAAGACAGAACCAGTCAAGGATGGTTAAGACCTGGTGAATTGGAACTGTCTTAAGTAGAAACTAAGATAGGTGGCATAACGTCAGGCGGAAAAAGAAGACTGGCGATTCCTATCTAATAATCTGAATTCCTTTTCATCTCTTTAGTAATTTATTATTACTACAATTTTCTGCAGTAAACGGTCTTGAAAATTTTCATATTATTATATCATAGCTCCTTCGTAGTCATGTCCGATAAAACGCTTGTTCCGAGATTACTTAGATTAAGAAATTAATATATGTAACTAATGTATATTTATTAACGTTATTTAGGCTGGAGGAATTGAAGAAGACGAGACCACTAGATAGGCTGCAGAGTAACATCAAATCCACGTACCCGGTGGTACACGAGCGGCTGCTGCGATTGATGGCGCACTTCATATTGTACAAGAGGTAAGTAGGGATGATGTAGTGGAACAGATAGATGAACATGGGACCACAAGAGACAGAGATCCTGCAGAAACTGCTGTGTGAAAGAAGATAGGAACTGACAGGTTCTGTGAAACAATGGTGTCACTGTTTGTTGATAATGTAAACAAAATTGGTTTCAGTTTGGTATTGCTATATAAAACAACTTGCAAACTAGTGTTTCCTTATCAAAATGTGCATTTACAGGGAACACGGAAGTAATGTGGAGAAGGAAATGTACAAAGATATGACAGTGCCTCAACTGATCGATAGAATTTTGCTGAAGAGGGCCATATGCTTTTATGGTCCTCAAGACAAGTACCAGTTGATTACGATGGAATCTGGGTAAGTTTTAATCAATCAGTCAAACGAAGACGAAATTCTATGGAGACGGTAAATGAAGGGAGAAGATGATAGGCTATTTTATACAACATACAGAAAGAAGAACAACAGAATAGAAGGAATTATAGAAGAAAAGAGAATAATAGATACGTCAAGGATTACTTCGATTAGTCAAATAAAGAAGACAATAACTCGTCGTATAAACAGGTAAAGGAAGGATTCCTAAATACAAAACTCGGAATTTCAGAGAGTGTTGCAAATCCTAAATCCTTTAAAAAATAAAATAAAAAATAGTCTAGTGTGAGTGTACGTGCATGTGTGTACGTGTTTATGGCCTTTTATGTTTGTGATTTACTTATGTGCGTCTCCAGAGTCGGATCCTGGGAGGCGGTCGGCACCGATGATGAGAAACCACCACTGGTACTGTCCAAATGCTTGAGCTACGACGAGATCAAGCTGTCTGCCCTGCTCTGCGTCAGTGGCCATACTGAATGCATCAATGACGGTGCGAGACGCAACCGAGGCGAGCCTAATGACGAAGCGACGGAGAACGCCGTCATTGTTGGTAAGTCAGCTGGTAGAAAAGGCCATGAGTAGGTAAGATCGCTTATTATCTCAATCAGAAAGTTACGATTTCACTTCTCTGGATGAGCAATGAAACTTCTTAAAAAGGAGGTTATGTAGGTATAGATTTACGTTTGTATGCATCGTGTAGTACCTAAAAATTATGTTGTGTCCTTTTATCTCCGTTATCAAAATACTATATACTCAAACTTATAGAAATATCTTAAATGAGAGAATTTTACTACGATGATTCAGCCAGCTTTCAAACAAAAAAACGCATTCTAAACGGTTTATTCGGATAGGCGGTACGATACCACAGACACACGTATACATATTTCCGACCATTTGTTTTTTGTCAGGGTTTGTTATTAATTAATTTTTATTTGAAACGGTGAGTCGTCGCAATAATCAAAACTTGTAGCCGCACGCCACCGAGTAACTAACACTATCTTTATTTCAGTTATGTAGTAGTTTTAATTTTTTAGATTTGTGGTAAGAGTATTTGTTAGCATCAACTTGTTGTAATAAATAAATATTATTAAATATTATAATTAATTATCGAGTTTCACTATCGTTATCTAGTTATTTCAATTGAGATATAAATGTTTAAATATTGTTTTGACAACACAATTCAAATAAGCTATAGCGTTATTGCTACATAGGTATTGTTATATGTTACGTGTACGTATTGTTACGTGTTGCGTGTGTGTGCGTATGCGTGTGTGTGCGTGTGCGTGTAATTGTGTGTGTGTTCCTTTATTCATTTGTTTATGTTTCTTTTAACGTGTAATCATTCCACTCCAATGTTTATATCACAGGTTGTGTAGGCCCTCGGTTCCAACGTGCCGGCCGTATGGACTGCGAGGAAATTCTCATGCCTCGCACCGGCAGTGTCGCATGGCGTCTCCTATTGGATACATTCTATGATGTAAGTAGTAATGTCGCCTTCATTCATATGCCGGCGAGCGGGCAAGTGGGTCACCTGATGGTAAATGCCCACCGCCGATGAGCGCCGACAATACCAGAGAAATTAAGGACGCGTTGTTGACCTTAAGGCAAGGTATAATAAGTGATTGGGAAGGGGAGGGGGATTTGGGTATCTGGTTATCTCACTCATCTCGCTAAATTGAGAACTTTCTCCATTTTGAAGCGGTTTAAAACTTGTTTTTTATTACATTTTAAACACGCTTTTAATAGCTTCGTACGTATGTTAGTATGTAACGGAAATTTTGAACATTATTTTGACCTCCTTCAAAATGTCGGATTAAATCGAAATTTGCCATACTTATCAAGGACCGATGACAAAATTTATTTTCTACTTTTTAGTTGAATTTTCTATAAAAGCGTGTTTCTTAGTGTTTTTAAACTATTATTTTAGTTTTTGTTTTAAATTGCACCTACTTATGTACAGGTGAAGTCGACACCTGAAGTGGACCCGTCGACTTTGCCAGTCGCCACACCGGTCAGCAACGAACTTCTATACACGAGTCGGTTCGTGCGTCTCAGATGTCACGACTCAGAGCAAGTTTTCGACAACGAGGCCTTCTACAAACGGGTCGCGTTACTCGCCGAGACCGTGTTACTGGAGGCCAATGAGAGAGCCCGCGTTGATGGAAGACCGGCGTTCGTCAATGTCGTTGGATGTGGTGAGTGGGATATATTATGTATTTTTTATGACTTATAAATTCAAATTTTTGAATATTTATAAAACATACTAGGTTTTCCTCGCGGCTCTGCCCGCGTGATCTGCTTTTTCTGGGATGACAAGAACAAGATAATATAGGATTCAAACAGTGATTTTTTTTTTAAGTCGGTCCAGTAGTTTTTACATACAAAAATACAAATCTTTCCTCTTAATAATATTAGTGTAGATATCATAAAATAGCGGTATAACTTTCGAGTGGTAGGAGCCACCCTGTAGACAGTTTTGTCTACAGCATGAATGGACCGGCTCGATCGGGTCGTTACCACTGTCACACAGAACACTGACGTAAAGTAGCGGCTAGCTGCTGCGTTTCGTACGGTGAGTGAGATATCCGAAGGCCGAAATCCCCCTCCCCTTCCCAATTCCTAATTACCCCTTTAAAGTCGGCAACGCGCACCCCCTTGCATGCAGCTGCCGGCGCCCATGACTATTGGCATTTTTAATGGTGCTGCCACACCGGTGTTATAAAATGTTTACAAACATTTTCTAACATTAAACATTTGCTAACATTATCTAACGTTGTGATAAAATGTATCAAATTTTTGTTAACAAATGTTTAATAATGTTTTGTAAACATTTTATAACAGCGGTGTGGCAGCACTAGTAAAATTATGTATCTACTTCAGGTTTGGGCGTGTGGCGTATATCGGCCCATCAAACCGACGTGTACGTGTTGACGTTCATGGAGAGGACGAGCGCGTTGCTCGCCGCCGGACTTATAAACAACGTCGCGTACGTCAACTTCTCGTATATACACCCGTCGAGTGATATCGCAGGTAACTTGTAACACATATTTATAGTTAAAAAAATGTGTGTGTGCAATTCACACACGGCAGAGTGAAACTACAGTATTATTAAAATAATTATCCAACGAATTTTAATACGCAAATGCAAAAATATCAAACACGTGAATAAATTTTCCGAAGGCTTCGTTGTACGCAGACGCAAAGACACGTGATAGTAATTGTAATCTATCTCATTTGCTCGCAGGCTAATCCTATTTATGAATATTTTTGTCTTTTTGTCGTGACGCACTTTTGTTTCATCGAGTTTCAAATCACAACGATTCTAAAGAAGTTTCATTTAACAAAAAAAAGTTGTGTGTGTGTAATCCACACACGGCAGAAGTGAAAGTTCAGAAAAGTAGCCTATAAGAGAATGTGATAAATGTAGAGTATTAGCATAATTAAAAGGTTTATTATTTTTATAATATTTTTACCTAGCTTAATAAATTACTAATGTTTAAAAATTTAAATTCAGATAATTTATATAAATAAAAATTATTAGTCAAATTAACACTGGTGTGTTAACACGTCAATGGTACACCACTTTGTTTATGACACATTTTCCGAAGGCTTCGTCGTACGCAGGCGCAATCAAACCTATTGCGTGCAAATGTACTCGCATAATATATTGTTATAAATAATGTTGTATTGTTGTGTGTTGTATTTACAGAGCTTTTCCGAAACAACATACGGAATGAGAAATTTGATTCCGAGACGGGGTTGTTCTTCGGAAACGACGATCATCCGGAAGGTGAGCGAGATTATAGAGTAAATTAACTGATATTTAATAGCTATATCTTCTTCTTAGCCGTTACACTCTTGGCAGAGTGGTCGTGGTCGTCACGTCAGGGTTTATGGATCGATTGACAATCCTGCGCCACTCCTCTCTAATTGCTGCTTTCCTGGTACACGTATATATAATAGCTATATATGGAGGCTTATATTGACATAAGTTTTACAAAGTGGTGGGTCCCTCGTATGCGAGAGGCCGTCTGAGTTGGTACCACCGCTTTTCTTCCGCCAAGCAACAATGTGTAAGCACTGTTGTGTTTCGGTTGATGATGATGATGATGACATTGAAGCCAGTGAAATTATTGGGCATTATGAGATTTAACATCGTATGTGTCGGGGTGACGAGCGCAGTTCAGTGCCATGCAGTGCTTTGTAATTTAAAGTTCTGTTTGGTGTTGCTTCTGTTTATGGGCAGGCGTCGCGCTTATCATCTGGCGAGAGCCTTGCTCGTCTCGTCATTCAAACGAATAAAAAGTAATAAGTTCACCCCTGTATCCTCAAAGGGGTAGACAGTTACTATTAATACCAATACCACCTAACGCCTGCCAATAAATGTATTTTTCTCTCTTTCCTTCTTTCAATTAGTACTGCCATCGACGTTTCACTGATTTAAGTGTGGGACTGAGACAGGACTTTTCCTTCTAATATATCTTACTACTATTATAAATTTGATAATTTGGATGTTTGTGAGTTTGAGAATTTGGATGTTTGTTAATCACGCGTTAACGGCTGAACGGTTTTGGATGAAATTTGGCACACAGGCCATGGCCTACTACTTTTTATCTCGCAAAAGGCCACTCACGCGGGCGGAGCCGCCCGTAAACACGACTATATAGAATAACTAGCTTTTGCTCGCGGCTCCGCCCGCGTGATCTGCTTTTTCCGGGATAAAAAGTAGCCTATCACCCAAGTCAGCTCATACCCTGTCTGTATACCAAATTTCATCAAAATCCGTCCAGTAGTTTCAGCGTGATTGACGGACAAACATACAAACATCTAAACAAACAAACTTTCACATTTATAATATTAGTAGGATATTATTTTACTAATAAATTCGCGTTTGTTTCGCAGGGGGCGTTTGTGTGTTGGCCGAGGATCGTGAGCCGTCGTCGAAGTTACAAGGCGCTAGAGGGCGCTGCCTGCTCGTCATGATGTACGCCTGGGACGGAAATGCACACCCAGGAAACGAGTTCTGGTTAGTACGCAATATTACATTTGTTACAATTCTTTTTTTCTTTTTTTTTATAGCATTTCGCCGGTACACGAGCGAGTGGGTCACCTGATGGTAAGTGATCTCCACCGCCCATGTACGCCCACCACCAGAAGAAACATGGGCGCGTTGCCGACCTTAAAGGAAAGGGATAATTAGGGATTGGGAAGGGGAGGGGATTTGGGCTTCCGGATATCTCACTCACTGTCAAAACGCAGCAGTAAGCCGCTACTTTACGTCGGTTTTCTGGGAGACAGTGGTAACGACCCGGTCGAGCCGGCCCATTCATGCTGTAGATAAAACTGTCTACAGGGTGGCTCTGTCACTCAAACGCTGCAACAATATCGCTTGTTTAAACTAACTAGTTCTAGTTGAACAACATCGCCAGGTATTTCTTGTTCAGTATACATATATACTCACACTTGTAATGTCTGAAGGCACAATCGCTGTGCTGAGGTCTCGGGTTCGATCCCCGGGTCGTCTAAAGTGATATTGGGTTTTTCTATCTCGAAATGCTCAGTATTAGGCCGGAGTTTGGAATTGTGTCCGATAAGGCGCTAAGCTCGTCCCCTATCACATCATGGAACGGAGATACGCTCGACGAAATTTGGGTTTACTGGTTACACTTCTGCCTTTGGAGATTATAGATGTGAGGGCGAATGTATACGAAAAAAAAACACGTCACGGTACACTGGCCGGTCGGTTAAGGGGCCGACGTATGCCGACTGGTCACTGTGTGACGTCAGCTGGCTCGCGTTACGTTACGAAGCGGTTTTACCCTCCCATAAGAAGTTAGAAGTTATCATAAGTGGACTAAGGCCTGATCCCTCTCATTCAGTAGAGGAGGCCCGTGCCCAGCAGTGGGGCGAATATAATATATATTGGGCTACTAAAAAAAAAAAAAAAAAAAAGATGTTATCACTTCAAAAATCCTGTCTACAGGCGTGGATCCCTATCGTCGTCCGGTGATCCTGCAGCTGCGTGCAGTACGCAAGTGTCGGAGTTGCACAACGCGCATATAAACGGGCACGTGCGTGCATCACACGTGCGGGTGACTCACGACTGTGGCGTGCGAAAACTGCACGCGCCTTCTGAACATGACGTGCAGTAAGTATGACCATAGCAAAAAAAAAATTACCACACAAAAATGGTAGTTAGTTAAATGCTTACGGGGAGGTTGGGGGATTATTGGATTGCGCAATGTATATTTAAGGTGGGGCAGAAAAGTTCTGGAATTGAGGCCACGTACTGGCAAGCGCAGCGTTGGACGTCCGCCTACAAGATGGACAGACGACCTGATAAAGGTTTAAATTAAATGTGTCTTCATTTTGTACAAATGTGTGTATTATATAAAACAAAAATAAATATATTTTTTTTTAATTTACTAGTTTAATTATTGTTCTAAAACTGGTGATTTCGACGCATTTGCAGCTTCAAAGCACGTTTCGTCTTACGATTTTGTTTTCCTGCACGTTACATATTCTGGATCCCGTATCGTTTTGTATGGCGGGAATCTATTAAGTTCGGTAGTAAACAATCCATATATTAAGAGACAAGCTTAGGTTCCATTTCCGTTCTCCAAAATTCATCATCCATTTCCAGAATTTCCACTTTTAGTTTATTGTCTCCATACCAAACAGCAAAAAGGCACTTTACTTTTTTGCAATATGCATCTGACCTTGTGCTTGATAGTACCAGTCGGACTTTTTGTTTACATAAACCTGCAAAAATGCTTCATTTTTATTATACACTACAACTATTCTATGACCTTGATTAAATTAATTTATGCAATATTTTGTAATAAATTGTAAATATTAGCAGGAACTCACTTGACCAATTTTGTTTTTCTTCCAAAAATGAACTTTTTTTGGTCAATAACTGCATCAATGCAGCCCAATTTGAAAGGGGTTATAGGTCATTTTACGTCTACCACCATATGGTCATCAGTAATGCCTTCAGGTGTAGCACTGAAAAAGCAAATAGTTTCATCGATATATAAGCCACACTTTCTAATATTAATACTATTTAATTTAGCCAGTTGTTCTAGGGCCACCACCTTATGTTGTCTACCGTGTTGTACAGAAGAGACATGGTCTATTAGGGTACCGTACAGCATGTTCTTGACATGACAAACATCAAACAAAAATACAGGTAATGAGGTGCAAATACTTTAATAATAAAAATAATTAAAATATATTATAGAATATTATATCTATACTAATAATAAAGCTGTAGAGTTTGATTGTTTGTTTGTTTGTTTGAACGCGCTAATCTCAGGAACTACTGGTTCGATTTGAACAATTCTTTTTGTGTTGGATAGTCCATTTATCGAGGAAGGCTTTAGGGTATATAACATTACGCTGCGACCATTAGAAGCGAAGCATCAGTGAAAAATGTTGCAAAAACGGGGAAAATTATTCATATTTAAAGGCTTCCGTTGCTAAGCTACCCAAATCTATACTTATATTATAAAGCTGTAGAGTTTGATTGTTTGTTTGTTTGTTTGATCACGTGGGCGAAGCCGCGAGCAAAAGCTAGTATATTAATATATCTATACTAATAATAAAGCTGTAGAGTTTGATCGTTTGATTGTTTGAACGCGCTAATCTCAGGAACTACTGGTTCGAATTGAAAAATTCTTTTTGTGTTGGGTAGTCCATTTATCAAGGAAGGCTTTAAGATATATAACATTACGCTGCGACCATTAGAAGCGAAGCATCAGTGAAAAATGTTGCAAAAACGGGGAAAATTATTCATATTTGAAGACTTCCGTTGCTAAGCTACCCAAATAATATTATTTGAAGGCTTCCGTTGCTAAGCTACCCAAATCTTTACTAATATTATAAAGCTGTAGAGTTTGATTGTTTCTTTGTTTGTTTGATCACGTGGGCGGAGCCGCGAGCAAAAACTAGTTTTATATAAAAGAATATGTGAAGATGATAGTCACTTGCCTTACGTATTTAAATTATATTTATTGTCCTGCACATAAGGAAAAACTACGAGAATATATAATTAATAAAATAATTAAGTTTTTTATCATCAGGTATTGTAAGCACATAAATAAAATTATATTTGGGAGACGGAGCGTGGATAACAACAATGATAGCGTACAAATAATGGCTAAAAATACTTTTCTAAATATTCAAACATTAAGAAATAAAAATACATATAAACAATCATAGTTTTATTTTTGATTTTCCTAAAATCATCTAGTTTTGCACCGAATTAACATTGGTACAAAACTTGATTAACTACCAATGTTAATTCGGTGTAGAACATGTATTAGTAATTTTATGAGCGGAGGAAGACTTTAATGAAAAGGTGCTATGTAGAGAATATAGATGTCGCTATATGCGCGTTGCCTGTTTTGAGTACTGAGTTGGGCCTCTATTTCAGTTATATAATAATGTACTCTGTGGTGGCCTAGTGAAATGGTAAATGGTTGCTAATCTGGTTGACAAATGATAAATATCCCAAACGTGTGTCATTATAATAATCAGCTTAACAATAATTCTACCAAATGAAACGTTGTCATACAAAAATTTACTAATCGTTAGTTGTCAAAGTGAAACATTGGCGAAACGTTGGTTGGCAAGTGATAATCTGGCAAACAATTTTCTCCGAAAAGGTAGGACACCACTATAATCCTCTACTACAGAGTTCCCCAAACTTTTTTGTGTCGTAGACCCCTTGCCATGTTTTTCCGTGTTGGGTAGACCCCCTACTTACCTGATATTGATTTCCTGTAAATTTCTAACTGTAGTGAAGTTTAGTGTTTAAATTTATACATTTATTAATTGAATTTAAATTCAAACTACTCAAAATAAAATACTTCATAGGTATGTACTTTTATGAATAATGTATATGTTTTGATATTATAAGATAGTATGATGTAAGTAAATAGGTACTATCAGTGTATGTGTTGAGATCCACTATCGTGGACCCCATTTTCATTTCATGGACCCCCAAATTTTTTTCGCTGACGTAAACCCGTTGCAGATTGTCATAGACCCCCAGGGGTCGATATAGACCACTTTGGGAATCACTGCTCTACTATATCCGCTGAGAATCATTGTCTTCAAGATAACATTTTTTTTAATTCAGTGCTCACTGTTTGTCTCTGGTCTCACTGTGCCTGCATTTGTGCAGAAAAAGTCGATATTTAAACGTATGGAATATCATTGAAGCTCGTGGCGCTTCGTAACATAAAATGCATTATGCCTATAATTTGTACTGGTTGATGACACTTGCTACAGAGGCCGTTGCCTTAGACCAAAACCTAAGTTATATGTGATGTTTCTAATTATATGTCCACCACTGTATATATTATGTCGGGTGACTTTTATATTTGTATGTGACATATTATATTTGCTAAGTAACATTTACTCAGAGGTAGTGAAACAGGATAAGAAAAATAGTAGAACAACTCATAAAAACTATAAAGTAATTAATAGAGATAGCCAATTTGAGTCATTATTGTCAACATTTGAACACTTAACTGCATTAGCTTTGAGTCACCACTCAGAATAGGTACATTTATTTTTAGTCAGTTTACGGTTACAGTTTAATTTTTTTATGTGTATCAGTTTATGGCCACAACGTAATATATTTATTTTATTTTGCAGCAAAGTATGGAATCCATCACTCATGTTAGCAGACTGCCACATGGTCTGCAAAATTCATTGACAATAGCTCAAATAGAATCCTTTGGAATTCCGGAATACAGCAAAATTATAAAAAAGGAAAACCACGATGAATGTGTTATTAATGAAGTGATAATCAATGTTGAACCTGATGATGACAGTAAGAACAAAATAATTTTATACAAAACTATTATGATTGGCTTTAGTTAATATTGTACAACACTACTGTTTAACTGGCTGGTGGTAGGATATCATATCCGCCCGGATAGTGACCATGTACACATGGTGTTAAAACCTGCCATAGAGATCCACATGCCTCGTGTGGATCGTGTTCCAGGATCAGCCAGTGTATATCCGGTTCTCCCAAGGGTCTTGCAACATGACTTGATGGTTGGTTGGGGCCGGTATAGGGGTACATCCTCTATTACTTTGCCTGCATCGGTCATCTGCCTGACCTGTCGCAGGCCCCTCGATTTGATTCTGGTGACCACTGATAAACTCATTGTTTATCAGTGGTTGCTGGTTTATTGGACTGCACTGCGCTTACCATCAGGTGTAGTGCAGTCACTTTGCCGTGCTCGGATAAAAAAAAAAGTTATCACTTGTGTCGAGCGTCCCGAGACTCGCACTTTTTTTTATAATATTCTCATTTTGTTTAAAAAGGTGTACTCCCAAACATGAAGGCAAAACTGGATGCTACCCACAACTTTAAACAGGATGAAGACGAATCTTTAGAAGTGAAGCAGGAAACTATCATTGATACTCAAACATATCTAGACGCTATTAAAATTAAGTCATCCCAAATAGTATGTGATGGGAAAAGTCAGCAAGTATTAGTTCTGAATGATATAAAATATTTTATATGCAATGATTGTGGTAAAACATGTGATACGAAAGATCTTCTAATCAAACATATTAGTAGACATAAACCTGTGATTATTAAACTGAATGAAACACATATGAAAATACAGAAATCTTTATGTGACAGAAAATTTAAAGGAAAATTTTATTCTACAAAGAATTTAAAAAAGTCATTTGAATGTCAATACTGTAATTATAAATGTAAACATAATAGTGTTTTAGAGAGACATATTATGACTCACACAGGCGAAGCGCCGTATAAATGTAAATACTGTAATTATACATGTACACAAACTAGTAATTTAAAGAGACATATTAGAAGTCACACAGGCGAAGTGCCGTACAAATGTAAATACTGTAATTATACATGTTCAGATAATAGTTCTTTAAAGAGACATATTAGAACTCACACAGGAGAAAAGCCGTATAAATGTAAATACTGTAATTATACATGTTCAGATTCTAGTAATTTAAAGACACATATTAGAATTCACACAGACAAAGCGCTGTATAAATGTAAATACTGTAATTATAGATGTTCAGATAATAGGTATTTAAAGAGCCATATTAGAACTCACACAGGAGAAAAGCCGTATAAATGTAAATATTGTAATTATACATGTTCACAAAATGGTAATTTAAAGACACATATCAGAACTCACACAGGCGAAGCGCCGTATAAATGTAAATATTGTAATTATACATGTTCACAAAATGGTAATTTAAAGAGACATATTAGAACTCACACAGGCGAAGCGCCGTATAAATGTAAATACTGTAATTATACATATTCAGATTCTAGTAATTTAAAGACACATATAAGAACTCACACAGGAGAAAAGCCATATGTATGTGAAATATGCCATAAGAAATTTACAAGAAGAAGTCAATTGACAAATCATTTACGAGTACATCGGGGTAATAAAACTCGTTAGTACTGTAGGTAACCATTCAAAGGTTAGCATATTATTGTTTTTTTTTCAGGGTTCGAGGATATATATCAAGATATACAGGGTTAATTTTAAAACACCAGCAACCTCGCAGGACCAGATAGCTGACCCCATACGGAACAACTTTTGTTCTACGAGTTTGTATATAACTCAATATATTTAAAAAAAAATGATTTTACAAGTTTTTGTTGTGTCGTATTTTTCTTCCTAGCGTTCGGCGTGCGAGCGCGACTCAAAGAAGCCGCTCAGCTGGCTCGGGCGATGACCTTCAACGCTAGCCCCGTTCCCCACGCTTCGCGTGTTTACTTACGTAATCTGCGATGCGTGTAGGTAACATACAAGACGGAAATTAAATGAATACTTATTTTTGTATGAAAATAAAATCTAACAAATTATCAAAAGTCGTAGAACAAAAGTAGTAGCTTATAACCTTAGGTATCTACCCCTGCGAGGTTGCTGGTGTTTTAAAAATAACCCTGTATATCCGATATTATATCAAACTGGATTCGACGATATATATCAATGGGTATATATATCAAATGTTTTATAATATATTGCAATACAAAAATGGTTAATAAATTAATATTAAGAAATTTTTAGCGTTTATTACTGTATTTCTACTTCCCAAATGTAGATGACGTGGGAGTAGAGTTAAAACATACTCCCTAATGGTAAGTTCTAATCCATTAATGACAACACTTCTGCCCTAAAAGATTTTATGGTTTTTTAGTTGATTATGCCTTATCTAAAAGTAAATTTTGCAATATGCAAACAGTATTCACAAACAATACAATAAAATAATAATATGGCTTTCATACAAAATTGATATATTATATCGGATATATATCATAAATATCCGATATTTTGATATATATCATAAATATCCGATATTTTAATATTTATAATAAATATCTGATATTTTCGAACCCTGGTTTTTTTATTGGCCTTAAGCGATATGTAATTTACAATTAAAAGTGTATGTCTTTGATATGTATACATTTATAATATCTATGGAGTCACGTAGTAGCTCAAGTATTGTATTCTAATAATAAGTTTTTGAATGATAAGTGACGCAGTAAGTAAATAATGGTATTCTATAAATAACCAGGTGCCAACTGCCAATACAAGTGATGCCGATTTGGATATATTTTTTTTAGTACACTGGTTACTGTCGATGGGAAATAAAAACGTGCATAAATTAAAACGGTTTCTTTCAAATTGTGTCACTACGATTCGACATCAGTGACTGCACTGCACCTGATGGTAAGGGCAGACCACAGACGAACAATGAGTTTATCGATGGCCACCAGAATCATGCCGACCTGTATAAATGCTTTCACACTCCAAAGAAGGAAAAAGTGAATTGAGGGGCCTGCAACATGACAGATGGATGACCGATGCAGGCACAGGGATATAAGGACGTACCCTTATACCCGCCCCAACCAACCATTAAGCCCTCTCGCGAGCCTCGGGAAAACCGGATATATACATGGAACGCGATCCGCAGAAGGTGTGTCGGTCACTATCGCAGGTTTTAACACCATGTGTACAGTGGTCGCTATCCGGGCGTATATGAATATCCTACCACCAGCAAATTATGTACATTATTTAACACTTGTATATGTTTTAAAATGGACGTGGGAAAATATCGTATTTTAGGATTGAGAAAAGTATGTGAATAGGTAAAAATTATTTAATCTGCAATTAGTTTATAGGCTGGATGTTTTTGTCGATTGTTGCGATTTAAAACAAAAGGTATTCGTTTCGTATCAAGCTAAGTCTATGACGTTCCTTTGAATAATATTAATCTCGATTATATCAAAATAAATTAACTCTGCGTTAGAATAAATCTTCGACATAGAAATATATTTGTATTTTATGTGAAAATGTAATATTTTCTGAAAGTCCGTCGTGTGTGTTGTACGTATGTACCGGAAATTATCAATAAGTAAATACCTCAGAAGAAAGATCTACTATATGTAACTTTACAGAAATTGGTTAAATAAAGTTAAATTATATAAAGTTTAAACAAAAGGCTTTTATTATCATAGACATGAATACAAAAAAAGTGTGCGTCTCGGGACGCTCGACAGCAGAAGTCCGGTCAAAATCCGCTCAAAGTCCGATCAAAGTCCTCTCAAAGTCCGGTCAAAGTCCTCTCAAAGTCCTGTCAAAGTCCGTCAAAGTCCTGTCATGGTCTTGTCAAAGTCCGTCAAAGTCCTGTCATGGTCCTGTCAAAGTCCGGTCAAAGTCCTGTCAAAGTCCGGTTAAGCTTAGTTAGCTAGCTAGGTTAGCTTCACCAATCACTTGTGCTCAACGTTGAGCCGCACGATAGATGATCACATGCACGATCCCTTCTATCTATATTTCTATATTCTTTGTCTATATATCTTTATCTTTTAGGCCTAGTAGTACTTGCAGTAAATTTCAATAACGCAAATCATTTATGATGTAAATAAAAGACTTAATGATTATCACAAAATTTAATACAAAATATTCGTTACTAATACAAAAATCGATACATTTTACAAATTCGAACATATTTAACTTGTATAATTATTGGGAAATAATTATCAGTGTAATGAGCCTTAATAAACATTGACAATACCTATAGAAGAATTATTGTCTATGCCCATTGTATATTAAAGGTCATAGACAAAATTCAAGAGCTGGCCAATTTATCTAATTGAATAGCAGTAACCATAAATTACAATGGCCAATTATTAAATTTGTTTTAACCTAAATTATAAATCGGCATTTTTTAATCAGCAAATATGTGTATATAATATTCGTAATACATAAAATGTTTATGAAAACCAATTAAAGTAAATGAAAAAAAAGTGCAATAAATTATTTTAAGTTGGCGGTGGCGAATATTGGAACTAATTCAAAATGTATAGAACAATCTGTCAAACTGGGAAATCGACCAATGAGCGTTTGGCAACAGCGCCACCCATCTCGCCAACTTAAATTTTAAACTACGTTGATTTACCAAATTAGTTAATATACATACCTTACAATTAATATCATTAAATTAATATATTTTGATCAATTCGTGATATATTTACAACTTATAAACATGAAACATTATATTATAATAAATTAAAACTCTGACCTTATTTGTCTGCCCATGTAATGGCACATACTCATGTATAAATCTGTCTTCATATTGTCGCCAGTGACCCATAATATATTGTACTGAGTTCGACGCCTTTAAATCTATATTTGTACCGTAATATAAAACATCTACGTTACATAGAAATGATTCTCTGAGAGGGACTTTCATAGAACCGTGGAATATCGTAATCAAGGTCATCTTAAACCGTACGGGGGCTCTTGGGCACACAGTTTAGGTCCCTTTATGATAGTAAAAAAAAAACGATATGGTCATGACCAAAATTATTGTCAAATAGTGTTTAGGGTATTTGTGATTTTAAAATAAATTTGTTAGCAATGTTTTTTGAAATTTGGGGTACTATCGGGACCCTGGGCCAGTGACTGCGGCGCCCATGGGGTAAAGATGGAACTAATTGTAATTGTATCACGTACAGAAGGTTCACTTCGTATAGACAAACAATTAACAACTCTTGCGTCAACACAATAAAGTAATAAATAAATATACACGGATAAATTTTATTTTACAGCAAATCAATACGTACGCTCAAGGTGGAATATACGTCTACCGAATTAAAACGCGCGGTAGTTTTTGTTTCACAAACGTTGGTTACCCGTGTTTGATTTTTAAAAATGGGTCTTCGTTCACCTGCGCTTATCTCATTCGCAGTGGGGTTGGCCCAACATGCTTTTTAACACATGTTACAGAGGCCTATAGTTTTACGACCAGCCGACATCAATCATTCTAGGGAGAAAGCATACCCAGATCCGAGATAAATATTTGTTCATCACACAAACATTTGCCTTGGTGTGGGAATCGAACCCGCGGCCTCTCGCTTCACAGCCGGCCATTCACCCACTGAGCTGCGGAGGCTGTTGGTTTTTAAAAATGGGTACCCCAAAATATCTTTGAATATACCCCATCAAATGGTTAATCAAAACCGTCCTCAAAATGTCAGCTCAAAAATTGACATACAAATATTAAAGTCAAAATACTTAGGGAATATTAATTAAAAATGTAGATATTAATTAATAATACATACATTATAAAACTGTGTATTATTAATTAATATATTTTTAATTAATATTCTCTAATACATACATACAACATAAATTATAAAATTGTGAATTGGTTCTGAAATATATTCCTTTAAAACTAAAAACCACATATTACCTAATCTAAACTATTTATACATGCGGCTTAAGCATTGTTAACACATCGATAAAGGAAGGAAAGTTAGCGCCGTGGACAATGATTAACTTCAATCTTATCTTATAAACGTCTTAAGTTATTTACAAACCTTACGTACTAAATTATATCGAGAAATAATAATATAAAAAGTATAATACCGAACAAAACCATATTAAGAAAAGATCAAGGTAATCATAGTTACAAGCTGATATAGTTTCCAATATATATTAAGTAGAAATTATGACAGAACAAAGCTTTAAACGTTTCTATGGAATATCTGCAAGTTCAAATGAGGTCTTAAAATAAATTAAGAAAGCATTAAATATATATTTAGACACGGGCAACGTCAGTGGGGCTTAGGACGTATTTTTCTATATCATCTACAAACATAAATTAATTTTACCCATATTACATCCCGAATTAGAGTACTGAGTACGCCCATGTCTTATATTATTAACAATGTTTCAATGGTCTTCAGGTATTAACGTGAAGGATCTCACGGACAAATAACTAATGACAGTGAATTATTCTTAGTGACATTTTGATTCATATCAATATCCTATAAAGATATTATTTACCGGTAGAGTTTGAACATAAAGGTAAAAGTGGCTGTTGATGATGATGAGTGCTGCTGAATTCGAATTTTAAATAGGGATTTCTTTCTCTTCTGTGATAAAATAATCATTATAAAACGTATGGGGTAATTTTTTAATGTTTGGGGTAAAAAATAATTTTATGTTCATAATGGATTTACTAAATAGGAGTTTTTCAAAAAACTAGTACAAGAGCGGGTGTTTATTTGTTTATGCATTTGTCCGTAAAATCCCCGATTATATTTATAAAAAAACAAGCTTGAAATATGCGTATAAAAATCAACAATAATAGAAGCCTACGAATATTTGGTACCGTTTTAACTCGTCTCCGGCTTTTTGGCTCGGTTTTAAATTCTCAATAAACATACAATTCCAATAGTCGCGTCACCCGGCATCAGTCCGTCCACGTCTGCGGCTTTGTACTCTACGCTATAATCTATGGGACACGATTCGAAGGTAGCATCACTGATAGTAACAGCACGGTGTCATTAGCTTGTCAATTTAGTAGTTTATTGTATGGATAGATAAGTGTCACTGACACTAACGTCTGACGCTTGAAGTGGCTGACGCGACTATTAGAAGTCGGATTTAACGGGATTGAAATATGGGATTCCTTTAGGATATTATTTAATTGTTGGTTGGTTATTAGCCAAGCTATCGTCAGTCCACCGAAAATGTGTGCTACACGTTTCAAATATTATAATATTTGACTTTTACGCGAAAAGATTATGTCCTTTATTTTATTGTCATGTATCATTACCTAAAGAAATCCATTTTTCCTGCTTGTTTATTTTACGTTTTAATATAGACGAAGTCAACAATTTTACATATCTTTTATCAATGTCCATCAAAAAGAAACATGAGTTGTAAATAAATTATCTTTCTAACATTACATTTTCAATTCCCTTTGTAATAAAAAAATCTACTTGTGCCTATTTATCTTATGGGGTCATTTTGTTTCATTTGTAAGTACAACTTATAATAATTAAGAATTGAGCATATTTGAGTCAGTCCAACTGCTATAAAGACTGGAACTGTTTTTTGAGTAGAAAATGAGAGCGCGAGTACTAATATCTAGGCTTATGGTTATGGTGGGGACGGTGCGGCGCTTGCCAGTCGGGGTGTCTCGAGTCGCGATGGTGGTGATGGTGATGGTGCCGTCTCTTGTCCCTGCCGTGGGGGGCCGGGTACACGTCTGACACTACCAACTCTGACCCATCCTTGGGAGCCTCTCTGTCATGCCTCCTGTGGCCGTGTTTCGCTCCCGCAGCCTCGTGTAGCTCCTCCCACGCTTGTCTATAATACCTATTCAGACCGCTCCTAGATTCTGATGATGATGAATCCAGGGACGCGACTGTGTTGCAGTCTGGGGACACGTGGTGCCTGTACCGCTTTCCCTTGTTGTGCTTCCTGCTGAAAATGGGGTAATTATAAAAATGAGTGAATGTTTATAGGGTAAGGGCGAAGTGCATTTATAAATGGGCGTGATTGGATAGAGTCACTACGCGATCGTGTCGTTGCAGGTGCTGTGGAACTGTGGAACGGTGTGGAGTTGGCAGTAATGTGAACGTAGGAATTGTATAGTGATACCGCTGATCATGCGCTGTGAAATAAATGAGAGGCTAGAATTTACATCAAAGAGAACAAAACCGACTTGTTCTTCACAGGAAAACTTCCATTGATGATTACGTTAGGTTATACATATAACAACAATGTTAATATTTAGCAGTCAATTGTAGGATTCATTTTATTTTTCAGTATAAATACCTAAATGTTTAATTTGTCATTATGAATGGCAAATCATTACAATATGTACTGATGCATTTTGAAGCGTATTATTGTGCATTTAAAGTGCTTTACTTTTTGTGTTTCGGTGTATTCAACTACATAAATAATTTCTAAGCCGTGATTTCTATATTTCGTCATTGGGGTATGTAATGACGTGTGCTATACTTGCGGTGCGTGATACGACATGACATGGTGGCTGGTTGTATAAAAATAAATACGTATATAATAATATAATCTATGGGCAGAATTATTTTGATGAGTATTACGGAATATTTACAGCTTTGTCGCGTATTTTTTTAATAAATGCATCTTTTACCCCATTAATAATTCAGAGTGTAATTTTCTACCTCTTTCTAAAAGCCACCGATTAAATGTATCACCATAGTTCATACTTAATAAAATAATTATGTTTTTATTTTGTGAGATTACTATATAATGCTTTAAGGAATATAATACGCCTGAATATCTTACTAAAATTAATTTCTTTATAGGTATTCAAATTACAAAGAATGTGTAACTAAACACACATTGTACCTTCAGGAATACCATATAAGCTATTTAATGCGTTAAACAAATATATGTGATGCCTACAGCTGGCCTCAAATATGCACAATTTCCCACTTATCAGCCAACAAATAAGAGGAGGCCTACTACAGCTAGGTATGCTACAATATTCCCCTAAAATATCCACACTTTCCCACTTATCAGCCAACAAACAAGAGGAGGCCCACTACATCTAGCTATGCTACAATCTTCCCCTAAAAAAACACAGTTTCCCATTTATCAGCCATCATGTCGACGCCGCGTGGTACCTTAAAATATAAACGAACTCGCTATAATGGGTTGGAGAAGTGTCCGGCGCGATGCGTGTGCCGGTGGATCCGCACGAACTCCCGCCTCCCCACCTGTTGGTCGGGGAAGGGCAGCGCGAGGAGGGTATACCACCGGGACGGTAGCTCGCGGACTGCGGCCGGGGGGTGCTTGCGACCGCCGCTGGCAGTTCCCATGTACAGTTAATGTCTCGTAAATATACCTTTATAATGATTTTATTACGATTCGAAATTTAAATCTGCTAATTGAATTGAGCTTGTATGAGTTAAGAGGAAGCTAAAGGTCCGTGGATGTATTTGTTTCGTCGCTTCTGTTTCGTTTAGAATAATGGTGTATTAAAATTATTATGCAAATAATCTTATTTTATTATATTATACCTTGTCACCGTTAGGTAATAGCTTAACACTTTTTTAACACCTGCTTGTGTACAATAGTACCGATGGCCTAATTGGATTTATATAGCAAATTATTTAATTATAATTCTACTATATTTTTTTGTGTAAAAACAAATTAATGCATAAAATAAACTAACTAAACTCATTTATATTTTAAGGTACAATACCTGATGAGTATTGGGGTAGTACGCGATTTGGGGTAAAAATAATAAATGTCATTTGTGTTCCATTATTCATCTAAGTTCATTTTTAGATTGTTATATTAATATTTAATAGTTCAGAAAAAAACCATCGAGTAGGGTGGTTATTCTTTTTTCAAATACAAATTTATTACACACACTGCATACCCCAATAAAACCGAAATTGGATCGAACTCACCTTCTAACTAGGATGACGATGGTCGTGATGATTGCTATGAGGAAGACCAGCGCTCCGAAGGCAGCCAGCGCCACCACCGCTCCGATGTTTAGCCTCGGCCCGACGGTCTCGCGTCTCTCGCCGTCCACAGGTTGGGGTACATTTACACGGGGTGTCTGTTCCGAACGTATATTGTTGCCACTGCCGAGGATCTTTAAAAACAAACCGTAGATTGAGATATATTTAGAAAAAGGTCAGTATCACAATAGCCTAGCTTCTTAGATCGCCTGTTGGGGGCATGTCTCGTGGCGTCGTGAGTTCAGTGCCATGCAGTGCTTTGTAGTTCAAAATTCTATGTGGTGTTGCTTCAGTTTATGGGCAGGCGTGGCGCTTACCATCAGGCAAACGCGTTGCTCGTCTTAATAAGAAAAAAAGAATCGGTCTAATTAGTTAAGAAATATTATGAAGGTAAAATAATTAAACATGTTTTTTATGAAAATTAATTTTGTGTATCTACCTACGTTTTAATACCACGTACATACTTTGTAACATCAATTTTTGATTAGTTTCAACTTTGACGTCACTATATAAAATGGCCATTACGGTGCATGCGTGCGAGCGAGATAGTGTGATGTCCCCACTACGCGCCCTTCTTTGCTCATACCAATATTTTAAATCATAATTGCAGGTACATTTTTTAACTAATTTTTGACTGTGTTTTAAGTAAAGGGTTTCTTTTTCGTATTATTTTCTGTTGCGTATAAAATAATATAATAATACTCAACATAGTAAACTACCCTATTGATACCATACCTGGTTTTCCCTCGGATGACTCGCAACAATAATATGCGGAACATGACTGGTAGCTGAGTCCTGGTTATCCGCCACAGTCACCTTCCTCTCCGGTGGTCGTTCATAAGTCCTCGTGGTGGACCGCTCCGTGGTCGTCTTCGGTCGCAGCCGGCGTGGCGGCTCCGGGGGGAGGAATGGTGTGGGAGACGAGACTGGCCGCGGTGAGGTGCTGAGTCTGGCCGGCAAAACAAGCCTGGGTGTTGTCGGTACGGGCGTCGGGGCTGGTGGGAGGGTCCGGGCCGTGGTAGGTGGTGGTTTTGGTGTGGTCGTCGTCGTGGTAGTTGTAGGTCGTACTTCAGCTGCGGATGTTTAGTAAGAGATTACATTGTTTTCTATGATCGAACCGATCATATACTATTATAATAACGGGTTTTCACAATTCGACAGAAAATTGATCAGTTGGATTGAAGACTAGGTGGTAGGTCCCTCGTATGCGAGAGGCCGTCTGGGTTGGTACCACCGCTTTGTCTATTTCTGCCGCCGAGCAACAGTGTGGGTTTCGTTTTGAAGGACATTAAAGCCAGTGAAATTACTGGGTATTATGAGACTTAACACCTTATGTCTCGGGGTGACGAGTGCAGTTCAGTGCCATGCATTGCTTTGTAATTCAACGTTCTGTGTAGTAGTGCTTCTGTTTATGTACAGGCGTGGCACTTACCATTAGGCAAGCGCCTTGCTCTCGTAATTCATTCAAATTAAAAAAAATAACAAATGCTGTATAATATTATATGGTTTTCGTTGATAAATTTAATTGAAACTACTGTGTGGGTGTAGTGTTCACGACAGATACCGGCACCTGTACACGGCTATCATCATCATCATCATCAGCCAATGGACGTCCACTGCTGAATATAGGCCTACCCCAAAGATTTCCAGACCGACCTGTTGGAAGCGGCCTGAATCCAGCGACTAACTGCGACTTTTATGAGGTCGACTGTCCACCTTGTAGGTGGACGTCCAACGTTACGCTTGCCAGTACGTGGCCTCCATTCCAGAACACACGGCACACGAGTGTAGACAGTTTTGTGTCTACAGCATGAATGGGCCGGCTCAATCGGCTCGTTACCACTGCCTCACAGAAAACCGACGTAAAGTACCAGCTTGCTGCTGCGTTTCGTACGGTGAGTGAGATATTCGGAGGCTCAAATCCCCTTCCTAATCCCTAATTATCCCTTTCCTTTAAGGTTGGCAACGCGCCCATGATTCTTCTGGTATTGTGGGCGTACATGGACGGTGGAGATCACTTACCATCAGGTAACCCACTTGCTCCTTTGCCGGCCTATGCTATAAAAAAAACACGGTACAAGGCTATAGAATCTAACAAATAATTCTAGACTGTGAATATCAATGTACCTTGGCAGCTCGGTGCCGGACTGTCCCACAGTCCAGAAGCAAGGCAGGCTATCTTCGCAGCACCTTGGAGTTTGTATCCTCTCGCACACGAGTACTCCGCTACCGAGCCGAAAACTGACGCGTTGTGGAGGAGGGATACTCGGCCGTTCTGTATCTGAGGTGCCTCTTCACATTGTACGACTGTTGTTGAAGAAAGGATATTATAGAATGTTTCAAACAAATGGGGTAGTAGAAAGAAAGAAGCGTTTATTCAGCACAGATGGTGGTAGGATATTCATATCCGCCCGGATAGCGATCACCATACACATGGTGTTAAAACCTGCCATAGTGATCCACACGTCTTATGTGGATCGCGTTCCAGGATCAGCTAGTGTATATCCGGTTCTCTCGAGGGGTTTGAGACATGACTTGATGTTTGATTAGGGCGGGTATAGGGGTACATCCTTGTATTACTGTGCCTGCATCGGTCATCCGCCTGTCTTGTCGCAGGCCTCTCGATTTGCTTCTTTATTCTCCGAAGAGTGAAGAAGTATTTAACCAGGCCGGCATGACTCTGGTGACCACCGATAAACTCATTGTTTGTTGGTGGTTTTTTGGTTTGCACTACTTTTACCATTAGGTGTTAGCAGTCACTTTGCCGTGCCCGAAAAAAAAAAGATACAAAGACACAACTAATTAGACAAAAAACAAATGAAAATTCACTCTTCACTGATGAATACATCAACTAGAAGCCGGCATAGTTACTGACCGTCACAACGCGGCGGTGGTCCGTTCCAGCGTTCATCGATGTCGCACACCAGCCGCGATCGGCCCACCATCTCGTAGCCGGCCTGGCAGGAGTACTGCACGTGGGAGAGGTACGACACGGACCCGTTGATCAGCGAGTACGAACCGTGAGCTATGTCAGCTGGGTAGCCGCATTCGATTCCTGGACGAAACAAAAAATGGATTACTTGCGATCATGAAATGTTATTCTACTGACTTAATGCTGTCTAATTGCGTCAGCAGTTTAGGCAAGAGTGACTTTTTTTATAGCATCGGCCAGCAAACGAGCAAGTGGGTCACCTGATGGTAAGTGATCTCCACTGCTCATATACGCCCACAATACCAGAAGAATCATGAGTGCGTTGCCGACCTTAAAGGAAAGGGATAATTAGGGATTGGGGAGGGGAGGGAGATTAGGGCCTCCGGATATCTTACTCACCGTACGAAACGCAGCAGCAAGCCGCTACTTTACGTAGGTTTCCTGTGAGACAGTTGTAACGACCCGGTCGAGTCGGGCCATTCATGCTGTAGACTAAACCGTCTACAGCGTGGCTCTATCACTCGTAAACTCTAATAACGTTCTTAATTTAAAACTGTACTAACGTTTGCAAACTGGCGGTATCTCATCGTAGAAGCCAGTGTCGAGGCAGGTCCTCACTGTAGGTCCGACCAGCAAGTGTCCTTCATCGCAGGAGTACTGGACCGACGCGCCAACTTCGAAGCTCTCAGTGGTCATGGTCGAGTTTGGCGGCTGCTCCGGCCTACCACATGCTTTGGGCTCTACGGTACAAACAAGAAATATCACATCATCCTGGTTACGTAAACAAAATATTCCTTCGCCTTTTGCTTTGCACAGTTCAAAAGTCATTAATTTTGTCACCATTAAATGTATTTTTCGTTAAATAAACGAGTTTGTCGACCTGACTGACCTTGAAATAAAATATAAATCTAAATTTGCTACATATTTTTGGATTACAACATATACCATCGCCAAGCTGCATTCGCAATATTCGCATCGCTAATACTGAAGCATGGACTTACGGTGCTGACAAATGTAGTTCAGTTGAGCTTGACAGTCTGTGTCAGCCCAGAGCCAACCCTTGGCGCCGTCGAAGCGGGCGCAGCCCTCGCCGCCGCCCGGCGCGTTCCAGAAGGACACTGTGACGTCATTACCGCTGACCCACTTCCAGTTGGTGGGGTCCTGTGGGTCCCGCACGGCCCCCATCCAGTACTGGCTGCTGCTGTCGCTTCTGTTGACCATATATTACTTTATGCAGTTAAGTTAATGAATTTAGCAAAATAAGATTAATATCTCAATTTTTATTTGTGGTTTAAAATGTTTATGCTTATTTACGTCTAATTTATAAACGCGAATTATTGAACAAAAATATATTTTCGCTAGATCTCTTTTGCTATTGGGTATTTATATTTACATATTTTATTTTTGATTATGGTAATAGAATATTGTACAGTGTACACATCTTAGGTTTTTTTTAAGTAAATTATGATGACTATGATTGCTTTTTAGAATGCCGTCTTAAAATAGGTTTAACGACAAATCACACAAGGTTTGTAATAATTAATATACATAGTAGGGACATGAAAATTCGCAAACCAATACATTACAGATTATCATAATTTGTAATTTCGCAACTCGCAAAGCGTTTGTTATTATATGTCCTAATATTGTAGATATTAGAGTAAAATATTACCACAAATTAACGATTGTAACGTACAAGACAATTATTTTGGAAAGTAAGTGTCTTTGTGGGCACCAGTCATTTCAGAAACACCTGAAATGCCCACTGGTCTGAGAAGAAGCACCAAGAAACTCAGCATAGGTCTTTTGCATTATATTGTATTTTGCTTTTTCGTTCTCAAATATTTTTTTAAATGTCATTTTGTAATATTTTGAAATAGAAATTTTGCATGTTATTTCATACGAATGATGTAAAAGGTAGTTACCCACTTAATAAAATTTAAATAATACAAATTCATGGCAGTCTGAGTAGATCAGTCCACACAAACAGACGTTATTGTCGTTACGACTGTCTACACAAAACCATACCGTGAATATCAAAATGGGGGGGGGGGGGAGTGTATACCCGACATAATGAATCCACTCATATTACATATTACTTTGACCGGCGTGTCGGCGCGGCTGTTATTTACGCGTTAAAGGGCGGCGGGATTCGTAGAGGGTGGAAGAAGTAACTTAAGCCCGGCCAAATTGTTTTATGCATATTATAGTTTTTTTTATCCTGGCTCGGCAAAGTGACTACGCCGCTCCTGATGGTAAGTGTAGCGCAATCCAGGAATAGGAATGTCGGAATGCCGACAAACGATAAACAGTGTGTCTATCGGTGGTCGGCACGATCAAGCCGGCCCGCCTAACTGCTTCTTCACACTCCGTTTAAAGGACCCCATATTATAGGAAGGAGGGAACACGTATGCCAGCAAACTATTCCACAGCTTAATAGTCAGGCAGAAGTACGATTTTGCGAACTTTTTAGTTTGGTTGAGGTATGCACTCTGTGACTCAACCAATATACATGATATCCATGAATGGTACTGACCTTTTCTTTCCAACAATTACCTACGGATAACGGTCAACTTCTAGCCCATCATTAGCTGAGTGATTATGTTCAATTTAATTAGCGAGTGGACACCGTGCGTGCTAGTAACTGGAGCGAGTAACTACCCCGTGCCGGTCGACCCCGTGCTTATTAAGCTATGCGCAATTGCACAATATATTCCGTTAAGATATTCACTGAATTGAAATATTAAGTTACACAGCGCTGAGTTGAGTGCTCGTAACGTAAGGAAGGCAGCTGGTAGATCAAGCCAAGGCTGCGTCACAGACCGGGTTTGTAGGGGGAAAAATGGGATTGTATTTTTCCAAAGACTTCAATGTTTACTACTAGACGGAATATTTAGAAGGAAAATTGTTTCACGTAACGCGTTTGATAGCTGGCAGTCAGAGAGTTCGTTTACAGTTTAGTATGAATTTTACTATAACTTAGTGACGTAATTTCTCCTTTTATTATAAAAAAATTAAGTTTGTATTTTTACAAATAAAATACACTGCACCGAAAAAAATGAATTTAAACGGATTTTATATCAGTTTTTATATTTATTTTTGTCCCGACATTTCGAAAACCTTTCAGCCTTGCTGCTGTGGGTTGGTTCCTTTTTGTGTAACTAGGTCCAATTACTGGTTTGATACTTCATCGATAATAAATTTATACGAATTCGAAAACTGAAAGTATTCGTAACTCGCACTAGACCTTCAGAAGTTCATCATTAATTTATGTAAAAAAAATCGATTGCTTCGAATTTCTACTTTATGTTACCGAGAGTTAACGAGAGATTTGACCGTTGTTTTATCGATAATCAAAGCGGTGTGTCGCTCTGAGGTCCCGTTCGAGATGTAACGGAGTTTCTGCTCGCGCCAACAAGCATGTTTACACCTTTGACGAGGTGGCACGAGCTATGCCGAATGTGCGGGAAGAGCGTTAAACTAGTATAGATATATAAGCTCATTTGTGCATATGTTAATGTGTGTGGTGAGCTTGTAAAGAAATAAAGAAATAGTACTTTTGCGTGACAGTGACGCGCCAGCCGTCCCCGGCTGGGTAGGCAGAGGTGTAACCAGTACACTAACATTTCGCCGAGCGTATGTCCGTTCCATGATGTGATAGGCGAGCATATCGCCATACCGGGCACAATTCCAGACTCCGAGTTGATACGGAGCATTTCGTGATAGAAAAACCCAAAATGACCCTACCCGACCCGGGATCGAACCCGAGACCTCTGCACAACAGAAGTACCGCGTACGCACCACCGAGGCGATAATTTATTGATAATTTATTTAAATTAATGTTTATAAACATTTGGGTTGAATTAGCGTCGGTTTTTCTTACCACCTTCGCCATTGAATTACTTGCGGGTTCTTTGCCGTGGTCTGTGAATTCGGGACAAACAAGTCGGGTAAGTGTAACAGACGCAAAAGTGTTGACGATATGATGTAATGTCGCAAGGCGATCCATTCCGAAACCCAACGAACACACTGACATGTCACAACTGTCGCCTACAGTAAGTGCAGCAAGTAATAAGTATAATCCAGTAAGTATAACCAGTAATAAGTACAAGTAGGTGTGATCCACAGACTCTTGATGCGTGAAAAGACACAAATGTAGACGCACCTATGCACATTAAACAAAACCAAACAAAAGTGGAATTAAGAATATATATAGGAATATTTAAGACTAAGCTGTGTAGTATTGGATACTTAAATTGGTTTCAAGCTATGTCGTCAAATGGCGCGTCCGTTTCACAAGTTTCCAGGAAACACATAGTTGGAAACACAATGATATTTCGCATTAGCATAAAATCGCAACAATTTACAAGATACATACATTTAGAGTCAATTTACAAGGTGTTAGGTCCTTGTATGCGAGAGGCTTGGGTTGGTAGCAAAGTTAAACACGAACTTACCGATGCCGCCTCCACAGCTCCCAGCTAATGAACCCTTGCAGTGCCGGATTGCTCTCATCCACGAGTGTTCCACCTCGAGAGCGGCAGAAGCCAAGCGCATCCCTGAAGTTAGCCGGCTGTCTATCATAGAAGATGTAGCATTTGCCGTTGTATGTTGCCGTACTGCCTGGCGGCTGATCCCTGAACTGTGGACATCTTTCTATCGGTAATGCTTGGTCAGTATAAACAAAGGCTTCGCAAATCGACAGCTGACTTGGCGACGTGGCCTCGAGGTGGACGCTAACGAAGGCACCCGGCATTGGAGGGTTACAGGGCAGGAAGAGCGGCTGTCCTTCTTCAAGGAAGCCGGTGAATCGGTTGCAGATTGGGTTGGTGCCGAGGTCTGGTCGATTGTTGCCGACCCTCACCACGATTACTGCCGGTTTGTTCGCCTCTGAAATTAAATATTATATTATATAAATATTAGGCAACCTCCGTGGCGCAGAGGGCGAGTAGCCGGCTGTGAAGCGAGAGGCCGCGGGTTCGATCCCCGCACCGAGACAAATGTTTGTGTGATCCACAAATATTTGTTTCAGGGTCTGGGTGTTGTGAGACCGAAAGTCTCTCGTAGTTCCTGATACCCACGACACAAGACTTGTATCTTACTGTGGGGCCAGGACTATGTATGTGACAGTTGGGTGTATTATTTATTTATTTATTGTTATTTAATTTTGGGTTATTATTTCGTGTTACCTTGCGATGGATTGATTCATAAAGCCCCATTTAGAAGTTTCTCGTACCTACGACCTAGGCCTTAATATAACACAAAACTGTATTTCCCGAGCCGTGTCATAGGATTCTTCTTTCAAACTGTAAGGTGCGGCCTCGTAAACACAAGTTTTCTGTTCTCTCGTTTGTTCATGCGATTAACTATCTCCATTTAAATGAGGTTTTAGACTTATAATTACTTTTGAATGTGAACATATTATGTTTATATTATTTTACGTTATTTTTTATCTATGTCCTTCAAACTGAAACACAACAGTGCTTACACACTGTTGCTTGGCGGCAGAAATAGACAAAGCGGTGGTACCAACCCACACGGCCTCCCGCATACGGGGGACCTACCACTTTGTGTGTACATAACAAATAAGTAATCATACCCTATAATGATATAATTTAACATGGTGCAATCTAAAGCCCATTGGGCAAGCTCAGAAGTAGTGCATTTTACAACACACTGCGGCAGTGCTTAACTACAATGTTTGCAACGTTACCGCAGTCATTCTACCGAAGAGATGCGTTACGTGGAAAGGGCTATAAGAATAGCGAGGGAATGAGCTCGAGCGGCAGCGGATGCGGAGCATATAATAAATAAATAAATAAAAATAAAAAAGCCTTTTATTTCTTGCTTCAAAAACAATACAAGTGATAATTTAACATTATATTTATTATATAGAATTACATATTATTATTTATTCGATTTAATTACATGCAATCACCATTACATATTTTAAATTCATTATTAATATTAATTGTACAAAATATTTAATAGCGGAGCATATACAATAGTCAAAATCAAAACGTTTATTTTGCAAGTAGGCCATAAAGGGCTCTTTTACCCGTCAATATGACTATTATATTATATAGCCAGCTATATCACCAGGGCTGGAACTTTAGGCCCTATTGCATGGTAATCCTCAATCCTCGCTAGTCATAGTTTTGGAAACTATTCAAATAAATTTTAAAACTTCAAAAAGGATTTTATAAATCTGACCCGTTTGTTTGCGTGTGTTATTTTTTATGTGAGTGGGGGTAAAAGCAAGCAGGTCATCTGATGGTAAGAGATCACCGCCGCCCAATACCAGAGAAATTAACACCGTTGCATGTCTGTCTATTGGATTGATAATTGAAGTGTACAGTGGTCGCTATCCGGGCGGATATGAATATCCTACTACCATTCATTCTATTCTATTAACATGGTCCATTAAAATCAACCATCGATAGCTATGCTTTAATCGCCATCGCCTATCGACGTTTTTCGTCTTTATTTTTTGTTATATTTTTGTTGTCTTTTTTTTGTTCTTGTTTTCTGCTATTCCTTGGTGTATTACGTCTTAATTTGAAGTGTCGCGCAGAAATCATGTTTTTTTACACTAAATTGGGAAGAAACAGCTGAAAATCAGTGTATACACTGAGCTGGTTCTTCGCCACATCCATAATAAAATATGTGAGGTTAAATGATCTTATAATGTAGTATTGTATTGTATGTATTGTGGCCAATAAATGGTTTAAATGGTATGGTTTAAATGGTTTAGTCACAAGAAGCCGATCTCGTGGCCGCCGCAGATCATTTTAAAACACAGATCCCTCGAGAACTTTCGTCATTTTCTGTTTTGTCTCACAACTTTCACCTTTGTAAGTCGTCATTTGGGTTCGCTGAGGCGTGCCGCGTCGTAATTTAATATAATAGTACTCATCAGAAGGGTTAAATTGGAATGGTAAATGAAAGTTTTATGCGATACGCTTCACAGATTTTAATATCTATAATAAAATTGTAAGGATTTGTGTATAACGTTGAGGAAATATTCTATCTTCACAGGTGAGTACGCTACAATTTTACAAGGTGGTAGGTCCCTCGTATGCGAGAGACCGTCTGGGTTGGTACCACCGCTTTCTCTATTTCTGCCGTCAAGCAACAATGTGTTAACACTGTTGTGTTTCGGTTTGAAGGACATTGAACCAAGTGAAAATTCTGGGCATTATGAGACTTAACATCTTTTCACTGCCATGCCAACTGCCAACAGCAGTTCACTGCCATGCTGTGCTTTGAAATTCAATGTTCTGAGCGGTGTTGCTTCTGTTTATGGGCAGGCGTGGCGCTTACCATCAGGCGAGCACCTTGCTCGTCTCGCCATTCAATCAAATATAAAATAAAAAAAAATATTAGGTATAATTCGGCAACCGTTATTAATCTCGTGTGACATGACCTCTTTTTGTATTAAGATTTTCGGACTACAAAAATCTAATCGCGTAGACTCTACCCGGTTTAACAGATCCGCTTCCTACAGGGTGGCAATGTATCCACGAGAACACAGTTAACAAGTATGCAATTATGCAGTTAACACTTACGTGCGCCGGTTGGCTGGGCATCGTGGTCGCTCGGTCGCGCCGTCGCTCGTTCAAACCATCATATCTATCTACTAGATACAACTTAACGTGTACTCGTAGGGTTATGATAAATTTTCCATCGAAATAATATTTATCCCTTTCGAAGTTCAGTTCGCAATGTAATTAAACAATTTTTTTTACAATGTTTTTATGAACATTTTATGGAGTTACTGTAATTTTAAATATATAATTAGTATCAATTTTGATTTCGAGTTATATTAATTATAATGATTTGTTACCTTTACGCGAATTTTACTCATTGAAATAAAACGGATTTTATCGCGGTTTTTTATTTTAATTTTGGTCCCGACGTTTCGAAAGCTTTTCAGCCTTCGTGGTCACGGGGTGGACTAAGGTGTAGGTTGTCCCGAAATGTTAATGTTACGTAAGAAATCCTTATATTAATTATGTTTCTTTTTTCTGCCTGACATTGCCCTGGTCTAGTACCTAGATCTCCCTTTCTTCTAAGTTACATTTGTCATACTAATATATAGATACAAATTTTCGGGGGGTTTGCGCTGCTTCGGTGCGTATTTAGCTCCAATTTTTGTCCTGTTGTGACATATTCGTAATGCGTCAAAACAAACTACTAACTAAAAAGTTTAACGATAACGCACGTTGATTCCAATTGCGATGCAATTGAAAGCCCATGGAGTATGGGACATAAGTGCATTCTTAAGTTCCAACTGGCTAAATAGTGACACTTTAAAAAAATAGAATATAATATCGCAAATGTATATTCTATATTTGGCTCTATTCAATTTATTATTTCTATATTATAATATTATCTTTACTCAAGTAAGCTAATCATATTAGCTAAGGAGGCTAGACAACATAATTAATGAATAGTTTATTAGAATCTACGCAAATCCAGCCCTGCGCGTAACCCGATCCGAGATAGGCGGAACGGGGCCGCGGCGACCGCGTCGACCGCACCGGCACTCCGGTCACCGGGTATCATGTCTAATCATTTCCACTTGACATTCTTCGCCGAGAAAGCCGTCGCGTGTTGTTCTCACGACACCGCAGCGCGGCTTCCTTCACAGATGCCGTGTCTATGGCACGCGTGGCACAAGTGACATACAATTATGGCACGACAGTAGAGGGTTATATATAAATAATTATCTATGAGTATTTTATTTTTTTATTTATGGCTCTTGCAGTACTATGCATTTAGCCAGTGTCAAGTACAATTCATTCTCAAGTTATTATTACAAGAACGATGAAACACGGGTGCGGTCGATTTCAAGGTCTTGTCGGAGTTTGGTGTTAACTCCTTCCAGTACGTTGCTTAATTCACTTATTTCAATGTTTTCATACACTATTCATCACCGTCAATGTTTATTGCACAAATCCACACTACTTTTACACAACAAACACAACTCTAAACTAGTTTATGAAATAAATTAAAATAAGCGATGAACTGCACTGTCAGAATTCCCGCCAAAACTCCTCAGAATTCCCGCCAAAACTCCTATCTATGAGTAGAGGGTTGATTTTATTTTATGTTCGAAATACGAACTGAACGTTAACTATAACGAGAAATAAACATTTTGTATTACCTATATTAGTTTTATTTTCATTTTTTTCGATAATTGCAAGGTATTCTAAACCTTTGTAGTTCTATATGTCATACATATTTATTTCGTTTTTTTAACATGATTTTATGGTAAAGCTAGATTACGATGGTTAAGTGCCATTATGGGATTATTGTATAGATATATAAAAAAAATGGGCGAATTTCGGTGTCCAAAACGTCGTCCGGCGTAGGCCTAAGTTCATTTTAGTTTTTAAATATGTTGTTTTACGCATAAATCGGCAGTAGGTTACACGATTTGACGATCGAATACTGAAACTACTCTACTAGCTGAATTTTAACGACTATTTAACTTCACACACACAGAGGCAGTTAGGAGGCTGTTAGATATACATGTGTAACACAATCTTAAATGTTTAAGATACGTATTTTAAAGCCTTTTTGTCGTCTGAACTGAACTAATGTTACAAAGATTAACTATATCTGTTTGCGTCAATACTTTCTATTAGTCATTAGCTTTTGCTCGCGGGTCCGGCTGTGTTGAATTTCAAAATTATAAACGTATTTGCAACTTTTGAGTGGTAGAGCCGCGCTGTAGACAGTTTTGTCTACAGCATGAATGGGCTGGCTCGACCGGGTCGTTACCATTGTCTCACAGAAAACCGACGTAAAGTAGCGGCTTGCTGCTGCGTTTCGTACAGTGAGTGAGATATCCGGAAGCCCAAATCCCCTCCCCTTCCCAATCCCTAATTATCCCTTTCCTTTAAGATCGGCAACGCGCCCATGATTCTTCTGGTGTTGGGCGTACATGGGCGGTGGAGATCATTTACCATCAGGTGACCCACTTGCTCGTTTGCCGGACTATGCTATACATAAAAAAAAAACTTGTAGTAGACCTTCAGAATTATGCCGGCCTGAACTCACCACAGCAAGGTTTCCCGAAGTCCAGGCGCACCAACTGCACCATGTAGGGCTCCAGCAGATTGACGTACCACCAGGGCACGCGCTCTGCCTTGGTGAGGGTGCAGGTGTCAGGGTTGAAGGAGGCAGCAGTACTCCCGTCCAGGGCTCGCTGGGGAACCCCACCATCTTCTGTGGACGCTTGCATCGGCGCCTTGCCGGCAGCGACGTTCAGTACTAGAAGGAAAAAAAAAGAGATTGAGAGTCAAGCCTCAGACAGCGTCAATATTATATTTGATTGAATGACAAGACGAGCAAGGCGCTCGCCTGATGGTAAGTGCCACGCCTGCCCATAAAACACCACAGCAAAGAACAACACCACATATAAATTTGAATTACAAAGCGCTGCATGATACTGAACTGCGCTCGTTTCACCGAGACATAGGATGTTAAGTCTCATAATGACCAGTAATTTCACTGGCTTCAATGTCCTTCAAACCGAAACACAACAGTGCTTACACACTGTTGCTTGGCCGAAGAAATAGACAAAGCGGTGGTACCAAACCAGACCCTTGCACACGAAGGACCTACCTACCACTTTTACGTTGGTTTTCTGTGAGACAGTGGTAACGACCCGGCCAATGCTGTAGACAGTGTCTACACCGTGGTTCTACCACTCGAATTGTATATTAAAAAAATATGCACATTAAAACACGGAAGTGGAAAGTACGAATGGAGGCGTAATCTCTGAGAATAATAATTTTGTCACAAACATTTACTTGAGTGAAAGTTGACAATAAAAAAATTGGTCTACGGTTTGGATTATGATAATTTGCGGGTAGGATAGTGCCGTTACGCACCGGCCGTGACATGTCGATTTACTGCAATTATCGACAGTTATCGAGGCACAGCACTAGTTCCAGTGACATGCCAACCAACCCGTTATAGCTTCTAGACATAATTTATTCATATCGTTCGATTTAACTAACTGTGACTTTAATATTAAGGGTTTTGATACGACCGAGTTTCCCCAGATTTGTCATGCTGTAATACGTCCACGGAATTCCCTAGATGTTCGCAATATTGTTGCGGGAAAACAGTCTTTTATTAGTCCGATAAACCAGGATTATATTAATTTATTGAATAGAAACGTGTCAACAAAAATATTTTTGTTTATTATTTTTTGTTTGAAAATATTCATAGGGATTAGAAAAAATCATTTTCTAATTTTTATGTTCTCTATTTCTACAAATTTGTTTATCAGGTAACGTTTTTAATGACTAAATGTTAAATAGCAGCGAAAGCTCAGCGAGGGTTGGTACAGACTTGCGAGATAAAACCAGCAGATTCGAAACCAGCCCCAAGAAAATACACCTCTCACTTTACTATGAATTACGTGTATATTTATTGTTAATTATCACTTCTTTTAACGGCGAAGGAAATATCGTGAGAAAACTAAGAAGTTCTACATAAGAATTATGAAGGTATATAAAGTCTACGCATCCATATTAGTCCAGCATGATATTATATAATATCCTTCCTATAATATAATATGTGCTTTAAACTGTTGAAACGGAGTTTGAAGAAGCCGTTAGGTAGGCCGGCATGATCGTACCGACCTACTATAGACACAATGTTTGTCGTTGATCGACACTATTCCACGCGCTACACTTACCATCAGGTGTGGCGTAGTCACTTTGCCGAGCCAGAATGAAAAAAATACCCTCTCAAAATAAATTTAATTAAGGTTACCACATGTCCATGGTTTTCGCGGAATATCCAGCATTGTAATTTAATGATGGTAACCCCGATAATTACATACACTTACGGAACATAAATGTTAGATACAAGGAACATGTAATTTTGACAGGCACATAAAAAATAATGGCATGCTAATGAGCTTCTAATGCAGTTACGATGTTAATGATTATAATGTAACTGGGTTAGAGGAAACGTTGCCGGAAAAAATGGTAGTTCGCTTAATAATTGCGTATCAAAGTGTGTAATAATTAAGTATTTATTGAGCATGTAGAGGATGGATGAAAAAATATTGACGAAAAAATATATGTGGCAAGTGTGTGGGTCGATTGGAAGGGGAAGGCTTCGGCGAAACTTCTTAAATCAAGTCATAGATATTCTCGAGAAAGGCTAGGCAGAAGTACCCCTGACACGTATGTATGAAGAATGTGTTGAGAGCACAGACAAGTTGTCTGTGGTTGATAGTGAAGAAGCCAAAAAGGTGCAAGGTTTGTAGTAAGTGGAATACCGTTGTCTCTGCCTACCAATAAAGTACTCGGTGGTAGGTCCCGTCGTAAGCGAAAGACCGTCTGGGTGGGTACCACCGCTTTGTCTATTTTTGACGCGTTTTTTGGTCTATGTATGTACTATTTGGATTGATATTTATAATATTTGGTTGTTTGTGAGTCAATCACGCCTTAACGGCTGAACAGTTTTCGATGAGATTTGGCGCACAGGTAGACCATGGCCTGGATTAGGATATAGACTACTTTGTATCCCGCAAAAGCACGCGGGCGGATCCGCGGGCAACAGCTAGTACTGTCATACTGTTAGTAAACAGAAGGTAAAGCTCGGTAGAGATGGAAAGTGCGAGCGACCGAGCGGAACGGACGCGGCGTGCACCACACAATGGACTTTTTACTCTCAGCCAAATACGCGAAACTATGAGCCGATGACTCACTGATGCTACGACACGTCTTAGGTCCGCGACGCAGACGGGAGATCGCGACGCGTGACCTGAGTCAGGCGATAGCGGCACATCGTTTTTTTTTACTAGCCCTGTATTATATACGTCCCACTGTTGAGCCTACTCTTCTGAATGAGAGGGATTAGGCCTTAGTCCACTACGCTAGCCTAATGCGGGTTGGCGGACTTCACATACTTTGGCGGAGTTTTAACAAAATCATCGGCTCGCGGGCCGGTACTAGGGTCGGGGTTGCGGGGGACGCGGCGCGGTCCTCGGCGGCGAGGACGATATGTCGGTCTTATAGAGTGTTGTTGTTGTATGAGTTCCTCCTTCCGTCGGATGGCCAGAGTGATCGCATCGTCAGGATCGGTGAGGACGCTACGCGGTCTTCTCCATTTTGCACGGTCAAAGGAAGATCTGCATGAAACAGGGTATTTTATATCTATCGTAGGCCCCTCGACTTACTTCTTCCCTCTTTGGAGTGTGAAGAAGCATACAGGCCGGCATGATTCTGGTGACCACTGATAAACTCATTGTCGGTGGTCGCTGGTTTTTTTGGATCGCACTGCTTACTATCAGGTGTAGTGCAGTATTTTTGCCGTTCTCGAATAATAAAAATAAATATATATGTTTCAAATTGGTAGTGTGGCTACGAATGTATAATAGAAAGCCTTGAACCTAGACAGCAGGCACTGAACAGTGAGCGCTTGAACGCACTTTGCGTAAACAGTAAAAAAAATACGCTTCCAGCTAACTTAATATTTTTTTCTTATGTCTATTGTTTAAATAAACTAATGTCGTAGAGAGATTATATTATACTGTGCTGTGTACTTATTTTGTAATAATAGCCAAGGCAATTGCATTATGTATATACTATACAACGGGTTCCAGAAAGGTGGTAGATCCCCCGTTTGCGGGTTGGTACCACAGCGTTGTCTATTTCTGCCGCCAATCAACAGTGTGTAAGCACTGTTGTGTTTTGGTTTAAAGGACAATGAAGCCAGTGAAATTACTGATTCTTAACATAACGTGTTTAATTACATAATGATTAAAATAGAAAGCCACAGAGAATTTAAAATCCGATGTTGAATCAATTAATGAATTACGTAACACTAATAGCAACGACCAATAATTATAAAGAAAGGTATGAATCCCCTCCACTTTATAGCCGTGAAAACTCCAGCAGTCATTTCGGTATACGTCAGAATATGATTTATAAAAATTATTGTCGTGTCGTGTGGTGTCTAAATCTCTGAACCGATTTTCTTGAATTTTGGTGCAAGTATGGATGGGAACCTGCAGACGGTTCTAGGCTATTTTTTATCCCGGAAAAGGCTGTTCAAGAGGGCGCAGTCGCGAGCAAAAACTATCCTTCTATAAATACGTATGTATTAAAACATTATACGTATGCAGATTGAAGAATGAAATTGAGTGAAAGAATTATCAAATCTGATTCACTACGTTTGAGAAAATCACGAACATCAATTCTTATGCGGGTTAAATATAAAATCTCTTTTCTATGTATATTATTGTAAAAAAAAGCTTGGGAAAAAGCTTTTTTAAGATATTATAAAAATGAAAATCCTTATACTCATATATTTTGTCAATAAAATATTTATAATTATTGACACTCACACTTTTATATTGAATTGTCATCGGTCCTTGATAAGTATGCCAAACTTCGATTTAATCCGACGTTTTGAAGGAGGTCAAAATCATGTTCAAAGTTTCCGTTACACACTAACACAAATATACTAACATACGTCTGAAGCTAATAAAACCGTGTTAAAATTCTTATGTAATGTTTGAAATATCCGTGGACCTAAGTGCCTTGTGTTGCACTGTATTCTCATGTTACAACACTGCAACAGAGATGTTAAATTAACAAACAATGCAAATGTGTTCCGTGACGAAACAACGGACGCATCATGATGGTAAACGTAATATTGCAATTTGGCTCGGACCGTAACCACGTGAGAAAAGCGTGGTGAAATACATAGGTCTTTGGCTAGGATATTTATATAACGTCAGCATACGAGCAAATGGTCAAAGTGATCTTCCCACAATAAAGAGAAAAGAAAAAGCAAGTCGGAGGATTAATGGTTAGGTCATGGTGTCTGTAAACAGTCTACCACCGGTCAACGATATGTTTTTTTATCCTGGCCCGGCAAAGCGACTACGCTACACCTGATGGTAAGTGTAGTGCAATCCAAGAATGGTGTCAACCAACGATAGAGTATGTGTCTATCGTAGGTCGGCAAGATCATGTCGGCCAGCCTACCTGCTTCTTCACACTCCCTTTAAAAGACCCCATATTATAGGAAGGAGGGAACACGTGTGCCGGCAAACTATTCCACAGCTTAATGGTCCGGCAGAAGTAAGATTTTGGGAACTAGTTCAAGGCGAGATGAGGGAGACAAAGCTGTGGCTCCGCAAACCACCACGCGTGGTTCTGTTAAGGAAAGTATGGGTCAAACAATCTTTCAGATAATTCACCGTGATCCAGACGATAAAAGACGCTTAGCGATACAATGTGAGGTGTGTTATACATAGATGTGCTACGCTGAAGTCTGAACACACTCCGTGGAACAAAAGGTTCGGTGCTAGACGCAACTTGCTCAGGGGATCGCAAACGTTCCGTCCGAAAGTACATGATTCTCCGCTTAACAAAATGACGCTTTTCACTTTAAAAACATTTAATAATAGTAGATCTATTGCTCCCACAATTTTACTCGTAAGTACTTCACAAAAGCTAAAACTTTTCGTATTGCATTGTCTACATATTTTTCGAATATTCTCACAATTAAATATTATATGTACTGCGTTCATGCGTCAGCCTATTTGCACGTACCATTATTATTTAGAAACTGAGAGTGGGATACGACAACGAGTAAATTGCACTTTCTCGCCATTTATTTGTCGTTCAAAGACTTTGTCACTTTAATTTTATTTTGTATATTATTGTATACCATGATAGTGTTTTTATGGATCTTTGTCGGCTTCGTAATAAAATGTTTTTTACTTATCCGTACTTGCTTTCTTAGTATTCTTTTTTCCGAGCACGACACAGTGACACTACGCCTGGTGGTAAGCATAGTACAGTCCAAAGAACCAGCGACCACCGACAAACAATGCGTTTATCGGTGTTCACCGGAATCATGCCTGTATAAATGCTTCTTCACACTCCGAAGTGGGAAGAAGCAAAACGAGGAGCCTGCGACAGTACAGGCGGACGACCGATGCAGGCACAGGGATATATGATGTACCCCTTTACCCCTCACAATCAACCATCAAGTCAAGTCGCAAACTCCTCGAGGGGACCGGATATACACTGGCTGACCTGAAACGCGATCTACACAGTGTGGTTCACTATGGCAGGATGAATTACACGAGCTATTTGTTTTTTATAGCCTCTTGACTATAACGTCTCAGGACATGTTATATGATCTATAATTCCAGAGCTTACAGTCGTATAGTCCCAAGTGATATCCACTTCTCTACTTTGTCTTTAGCCGACTTTACGTCATCCGGTTGATAAAGTTTTATCTAAAGCCGGGAAGCGTTGACACATAATTTACAACCATATTTGAAACAGTAACAGTACTGACAGTGACTGAGTGGGTAAACAAACCTTAGCGTTCGAATTACAGTGTTTACGCACTGCATCCGATCTCAATTCGAGAAATCTCCGTCCAAAGTAATTGTCATTAAATTATTTCTTAGATATCGATTATTTCTCAGAGACATTAATTTTTTTTTTCTGTACTCAGTAATGGAGTATAAGTCACTATGTTCATTAACGGAACATAAATAAATATCTGAGTGTGAGCGTGGAATCGAATGTTAAGAAATGACTTACATAATGAAAACTAAAGTCATTTGCTTGAGATCCGACTTAAGTCATCCAGTAATTGACTGAGTCGTAAAATTTGTCACGAACTCACCAAAGTCAACTTTGTCAAGTCAACGTAAAAATGTTCATTTCACGTAGTTCATTTAATACACTACCATAAATCTGCTAATTGGTACTTATCAGGGAAAAAACTAGAGTAAAAATAAAATGATTAAAAATACTAATATTTTGTAATCTGAAATTGTTAGTCGAACTCAGACTTAGCGAAGTAATTGTCGTACAAAACGACTTGACTTAAGTCTAAGTTTGTTCCATAGATCTCAGTCTAATGTAAGTCACACATAAATAAGCTGCTTTTATTTTTTTAATTGCTATCGTAGGCAGACGAGCAAGCGGTCCCGCCTGATGGTAAGCGGTCACCGCCGCTCATGGACATCGGCAATGCAAGGCACAAGCCGCTGCCTACCAAGTTATAAAAAACCTCGTTCATAACTTTAAATAGTTGATGCTTTATACATAGATGAATTTATGAACTATTATTTAAACAATTAGCGAACTCCACCTGCGATGGTAATTTATTTTTACCAGAATACATTTTCACGAAACAATTATCTCAACAATGTAAGAAAATAAACAATAGAAACGGACCCGTTCATAATAACTGCTACACACACGTTTGTATTGGTATGGTGTGACTAACGGCGTGTTCAAACTGTGTCGCCACTCTTGTAACGGAGTCGACGCATCTGGATAGTGGATCGCTGTCGCTTCAGCTACCGCTACAGCAATTTAAGATTTTAACAGATTTTAGAAGCAGCGATAGCTCAGCGGAGAGTGGTATGGACTGTCGAGACGAAAGTCGCAGGTTCGAAACCAACCCCAAGAGCATACACCACTGAGTTTTGTAAGTTATGTGTATATTAATTGTTAATTATCGCTTGCTTTAACGGTGAAGGAAACATCGTGAGGAAACCTGCATACCTGAGAGCTCGATAAGATTTTTCGAAGGTATGTGAAGTCTGCCAACCCGCATTAGGCCAGCGTGGTAGACTAAGGCCTAGCCCCTCTCATTCAGTAGAGGAGGCCCGTGCCCAGTAGTGGGACGTGTATAATACAGGGCTAGTAAAAAAAACAGACTTCCAAAAGGACGAGGTTCTTAATTATTTGCGTTTTTTGCTTTCTTATGTAACTCCGCCAATTGGGGATCTAAGACTGAAAAACAAACTACTAACATCTAATTACTACTAACAGCTAGTTTAGACTTGGCTAAAAAGCCATTCAACATGTTTAAATTATTTATACTTATAATAAAGTTTAAGTATATTAAATTATCTGAATGGCATAAGTTTTTATCTACAATATAAATTTAATCTAATGTAATTAACAACATTAATTTCATTATCTTAATTCTTGAGTAATGTAATCACAAAAAAACTGTTATGAAATACTTGATAATTTTTTTTTTTTAGTAATAAAGGCTATATATTATATTCTTTTTTATTTATTTGTTTATTTATAATAAAGCTTAGTTCAATTGATGACAACTTTATATCCACTTATCCTATTATAAATATAGAAGGTTGTGAATTTGTTTGTTTGTTAACCAATCACGCCTTGATGAATGTAATTTGACACACAGGCAGTAAAATCTACCTGGATTATGACAGAACGACTATTATTTATTCTGGAAAATATATTTACGCGGGCGAAGCCGCGAGCAAAAGCTACATACGAATAATAAATATTTTTTCACCTCAACTATTATTATAAACAGGAAAGATTTGATTGTTTGTTTGCATCGAATAGGCTCTGAAACTACTGGACCGATTTGAAAAATTATTTCACTATTGGAAACCTAACAATCGATGGGACAGAAAGGTTCTGGAATGGAGGCCACGTACTGGCAAGCGCAGCGTTGGAAGTCCGCCTACAAGGTGGACAGACGACCTGATAAAGATCGCAGGAAGTCGCTGGATGCAGGCTGCTTCCAACAGGGCGGTCTGGAAATCTTTTGGGAAGGCCTATGTTCAGCAGTGGACGTCTTGTGGCTGATGATGATGATGATGAATGGAAACCTACATTATCCCTGATGAATATAGGCGATATCGATAATATAACGGTGCAGAATATTCCGCGGGTGGAGCCGCGAGCGAATGCTAATTATTTTATATAGTCTAGGTTCCGGTGCTGCAAGCCGCTGCGAGATAGTGTCAACGCGGCACGCTCGCGGTGAAACATAATTAAAATCTACATTCGCTTCGGATGTAAACAAGTCAGTTCACACGCGACTCTGATTGCTTTGATATTGCTTCAGTTTATATGAAGCTGGATGTGCAACGGTGGGCAGATTGAAAACCCAGGAGTTCACCAAAGTTAGACCCTTAATTTATTTTTCTATTTTCGACTTTTTGTCTATTAAGTCGTTTGTTCTTAATTTTTCACTGTGAATAATTGTTTGTTCTCCATTTATTTATTTTAAAAAATATAAACCTTCAAGTTAGCCGCTATTGCAATTTTTTATATTTTTCCGTCAATAATGATTTGTAAATATTTAAACGGATTTTATCGCGGTTTTTTATTAATTCACGGGGGGGCCCCCCGTGACCACGAAGGCTGAAAAGTCTTCGAAACGTCGGGATCAAAATTAATAAAAAAACCACGACAAAATCCGTTTAAATTAGTTTCAATTCAATGAGTAACATTTGCGTAAACGTAAGAAATCATTTCGTAAATATTTATTTTCGATTGTTCGTGCATAAAATACGTTTGTTCTCTTTCGAAATTGATTTATTTTTGAGGCGCTAACTTTGGTGATCTAAACCCAGGGTGTATTATTTCAAAATCACTAATAGTTTAAGTAGTAAAGACATGCCAACACAACACCGAACACCTTATATAACACAATGGTACTCAAGGGAACCACACTGATTGTCATAGGTCGTAGACCCTATTGCGGTCGCCAGGTCAATATGTATTCTATTGTTTCCTATATGGCTTCGTATCGATTGTGCTTGTTAGTGATTTGTTTTTGGAATTGTAATGACATTTATATTAGCTAGGGACTGTTCCACAATGTTCGTGTTAGATTTAACCACCAAGTGACGTATAGCGTATACGTTTACTCATTTGGAGAGACAACATTTCTGTTTAAACGAAAACTAAACTGGTACGGACTCTAGTCTTCCGGATCTTCTGGTATGGCGCTGAGACACTGATAGCTGCAGACCGCAAACGCATTGACGCCTTTGAGATGTGGTGCTGGAGAAAGATGCTTCGTATCCCCTCGACAGCATTTCCGACTAACTCCATATTGCGAGAACTCAAAATCCCCTCGCGGCTGTCATCCGAGTGTTTTCGCAGAGTTCTTAAATACTTCGGTCACGTAACGTACATGGAATTTATATTACATGGGAAATAGCAATCAACATACGCTCCTCCGTACCGCAGGCATATTACTGTCCTGCTCCCATGGGTCATAGCGTGATATACATATAAACCCTCCGGAATAAATTCTCTAAACAACACTGAAAACGGCATCTAAATCCGTTGCATAAATTAGAAGAAATAAACTGACAGACAGACATAGACGCAGATTAGTATTGTTTGTGTGTATTGAACGAACGTTCCATTCGGATTGTGAAACAAGCGCTAAGAATATTTTAAACCGATTTCAAAAAAGTGGGAGGGTCCGAGTTCTGTGTCGTTTTTTGGTGACAAGGATTTAACGTCTATTGTTTCGCAACGTGACAGTATGGCTGTTCAACATGAAGCTACATCGTGAGGACGAGTGCAACATACTGTTTATAGTAGTGTGATGGTAACCAAGTCACGCTCCGTAACTAGTTCACGTGTTACAGACTATGGTATCGGTTATTATGTGAAATGTCTGGGTGATTAAAATGTTTACGATTTTACTTTCGACAATATAATACGTTCTTTATTCACTTTGGCAATGTTGTATGAGTTGACAGCTGTCACATCGGACCTATTCGGTTGTCGAGGATTTAGTAATTACATTTTATACTAGCCTGCGCTAACAGCTTTGGCCGTGTGAAAGTATTCGCTGGGATAACCCTCTTTCTCCTCTAAGAGCATGAATTTTGTATAAGTAATAATATTTAAGTAAAAAAAATCAAAACCATAATCGTGGTATGTTTCTCGCCAGTTAACTATCTTTTAGTTTTTTATAATATGGGGTTTTTTAAACGGAGTGTGAAGAAGCAGTTAAGCAGGCCGGCATGATCTTGCCGAACTACGATAGGCACATTGTTTATCATTGGTCGACATTATTCCTGGATTGCGTTGCACTTACCATTAGCTCTGGCGTAGTGTCCGAGCGAGGATAAAAAAAAACTAAACCTTAAACTGGCGAGTTTTGGGTTTTATATCAACATTTCAAAACAGGTATCGATAAAATAAATTTCGGATATAAAAATGAGACGCGGCATCGCGACAGTGATCTTGATTCACAAACCGGCGGGCCTTTCTCCATATCCGACACAACTTAAAAAATGTAGGCGTGGTTGTCAAAATAGTAAAATTAATGTGGTAGTTGATTTTATTTATTTAATTATTTAAATTAATAAGTTACGTTATCCAAAACCTATTGCAGAAGAATTTCATTAATCCTTTTATAACAAAATAAGTTAGAAGTCATTCAAATCTGATGGAGGGAGCACTTGTCAAATAACAGACGACGCAAACTTTGACACTGTGTAAACTGGGCATTACGGTGCATGCGTGCGAGCGAGATAGTTAGATGTCCCCACTACGCGCCCTCCTTTGCTCATACCAATTTTTATAATCATATTGCAGGCTCATGTTTGAACCGATTTTCACTGTTTTAAAAAAAAGGGTTTCTTTTACGTATTATTTTCTGTTGCGTATAAAATAATGTATATATTCAACATAGGAAACCTGATTCACTGTACAAAAATAATAACATATTAAAATAACATTCCAGTCATTTCACAGAACGTCTAATCCGTTATCACCGCGACACAATGTTACCAGGTCACTGTCTTGAGCACCTGTAGTCTCATCTCATTGTTCGATTTCTTTACGTGCGTGAACTATCAAACAGTATCGTACCCATGTTGGTAAACTGGTTTTGTAATGATCCAATGTTGGTGACAAATGTGTTTAGAAGTGGTTCTTAAGGCCGACTTATCGGCTGCGTCACGGGCGTCACTGACGCCATGTCTCTGAGTACCAGTGATGTGACGGATTGTTATAAATGTATATCCGCGGATACACATTTTATAATCAATAATAGAAAGAAAGAAGAAAGAGAGAAACTTTACTTGGCCATTGTTTATGGACCAGATGATAGTAAATTGTAAAATGTACCTACACACGGAAGTATAAAATAAGAACATAAAATAAGTAGACATAAAAATGCAATAAAAAAACTTTGAAAAAATATACAAAAATTCAAAACCAATAAAAAAAAATGTCCCCGGCATACCCACTTATACACCCCAACCATACAGATAATACGGATCATTAGTGTCTAGATCCGCGAATACGGATACGGATGCGAACCTTTTCGTGCCCAGTCGGCGTCAGTACGTGAACTTGGACTGATAGGTGATGCTTTGCATTCAAGCATCAATACGTAAACTTTACGGTAGAGCATTTTAAAGTTGTTTTTTTAGTATAAAAATTAATCTTAATATACCTACTGCTTAATAATCAGTAAAATTTATATTTTATTAAATCATATTTTTTCTGATTAAAGTATTATTTTTTGTTTTTTTCGCTGGATGCTCGCCGCTTCCAACAGGTCGGTATGGAAATCTTTGGGGGAGGCCTATGTTCAGCAGTGGACGTCTTGTGGCTGATGATGGTGATGAGTTTTAACTGTACCAAAATAAAGTAATGCTCTACCGTTATAGTTCACGTATTGGCGTTTCAGTATATTTGCTTTTCCACTGTCGATATGGTTAATTTACTAGTCTATAGTTAAATATTTCGTTATTTCAAAGTATTTCATTGCTACGTAATGTAATTCACTGATATAAAAGATCCGTTAAAGATCCCCAATAAAGAAACGGATACAAATCTTTTTTTCCCTTCGGATATTCGCGGATACGGATACGGATACACTGATGCTTGGCGCCAAATAGACAAATGATGAATGAAATCTGTATGTGCGCGTATGAACGTTATATATTGCATTTAATATTATTTAAGGTCCATGTATTGAGGCGTAAGACACGTGTTTAAACTTAAAAAACATGTTCCCAACATGTTATAATAAATAATAGTGAGGTACGTTCTGTAACAGAACCCGTTATCAGACGTCACTATCGACAAATTAGTATTCGTTATAGCTGTTCTGTGAATATATTTTGCTTACATAAAAACATTTTTTGAGTGGTAGAGCCACGCTGTAGACCGCTTTGTCTACAGCATATATGGGCTGGCTCGACCGGGTCGTTACCACTGTCTCACAGAAAACCGACGTAAAGTAGCGGCTTGCTGCTGCGTTTCGTACGGTGAGTGAGATATCCGGAAGCCCAAATCCCCTCCCTTTCCCAATGCCTAATTATCCCTTCCCTTTAAGGTCGGCAACGCGCCCATGTTTCTTCTGGTTGTGGGCGTACATGGGCGGTGGAGATCACTTACCATCAGGTGACCCACTTGCTGGTTTGCCGGCCTATACTATAAAAAAAAAAGTATGTCTACACTTGTTACGTTTCGACGCGCCGAGACTCTGAGACTGTGTAGGCCTATGTAAGTTTTTATAGTTTTCGAAAACGATGACAGTCTCCGTTTTTGCTCCATACATTGAGAAGTAGTAGCCACTGATGGAAATTATGATAATATGATAGTATGAGTAACTTATATTACAAGGTGGTAGGTCCCTCGTATGCGAGAGGCCGTCTGGGTTGATACCACCGCTTTGTCTATACCATCAGGCGAGCGCCTTGCTCGTCTCGTCATTTAATCAAGTAAAAAAAATGTGAACACTTGTCAAATGTTATGACCTACTATCACGAAACATATCCAATATTTTGCCGTGTCATCTCTCAACTCTCGCCAGAGATTCGGAGCGTTGAAATGGTATAAATGTGGACGCCTCTTATGATATGTGAGCCGTGGCTTAAATGTTTTTATTTTTATATATTTAATTGTTAGTAGGTGTAGATATTAATAAGGTATTTTTTTAAATCGCATATTATCACCTATTTGGCTTAGTAGTAGCGTACCTAGGTTGATTTTAGTAGGTTTTTGACCCCAAATTCGTTAATTTTAGCTTATTAGTTTCTTTTGGGAATCGGTTTTATTTTTGTTAAAGAGTTTATATTTGACTACCTTTAGTAAAAAGATTTTCAAAATCACTGACACTGTGAAAAGTCATCCGTGGCTGTAAAAACAATATATGCATCGAAGTGACAAGTATCTCCGTTTTTTCGTCGGTTAAACAACAAAATAAGGCGCCTATTTCACTTTAAGCTCCTTACAACACTAGGCAGTTGTGCTGACATGATATCTCCTAGTTCCGTAAGATTACCACTACACTTGCCTTAGTTATGACTCATGGGATGTTTACTGTAACGACACTGTCATGTTTAGACTGCCCGCACACTGACGATTATCGCAGGAGCGATTATCTGCTTCCTCCTTTCGTTTTCACACATTTATACTATGATAAATTGATTAAAGTCTAATCGCTGTATCTGTTTCAAAAACATGATCAATTTTGTAAAATCTATAAGAAATTATAACAAAAGTAGGTAAATACTTTTATTTCTGGCACATAACTTATGATTACACTTTACAAAGTATCATAAGATGAGTACGGAACAATTCAAAATATAGCTTAGTCGAACAAATGTAAATAACAAGAATAAAAGAGGTGAGGTGTGACAGAAGATGTAGTGAAGAAGGTTGATAAAGGAATATTAAGATGGTTTAGGCGTGTAGAGAGGATGGATGGATGAAGATTAATCAAACAAATATACATGGCGAGTGTGAATGGTACAGTTTGGACGGGAAGGCCTCGGCGAATCATGTCATATCGAATCGATATAGAGATATTCTCTAGAAAGGCCAGGCAGAGGTACCCTAAATCGACGTGCATTTACGAAGAATTTAATGAGATTGAAGTAGGCTAAGAGCCTGTTCCTACTTATCCGATCAGTCTTTTTTCTCGGTCAGTCTAAATAGACGGATGTGCCAGTGGCAGTACAAATTTGTATGGAGCTGTTCACATTATGACTGATCCGAGAAAAAAGACTGATCCGAGTTATTTGACGGATGTTTTGCCACTGCGACGATCAGTCAAAACGTCTCTAAGTATAGGATGCACCCAATGTTGTCTTCGTTTTCTACTTCTTTTTCGTCTCGAACCCACAATATAAGAACATCATCGTCGCCGTCCATCGCGTACGAAATACAAACGAAACTGGCGGCGAGTCGAACCACCGACCTTCCGGCAAAACAGACTGATCGGATATAATGTGAACACCCATGTCCGGCGTCCGGTTTCAGGGCAAAAAGACTGATCGGATAAGTGGGAACGGGCTCTAAGGAGGTGTGTATGGTCGTAACAAGTGGTCGAATCCATTGTCTCTGCCTACACCTATGGGAAACAGCTGTGAGTCTAAATATGTATGTAATAAAGTCACGCAGAGATGGAGAGAGTTTAACGAGGCTTTACCATATTCTGTTATCGTCATTTCAGTCTGTATTCTGTGTTCTGTATTGTTTCTTTGATATAGAGAGGAGAGCACATGGACTAGAACTTTGACGGATCGGCAAACGAAGAAATTTACAAATTCCATTAGTGTAGTCTCAAAAACCCTCCTCTTATCTCCATTTCCTAAAGGCGAACGAAACGTGAATCCGGTTTGTCCACGGGGAGTGGTTAAAATGGCATTATACAACATTATAACAAACATAAAAATGCTATTTATCTTTCATGAAACTTATTTAATAAATTAGTCGCGCATAGATCGTTGGCGTGCGGTGAGCCTTAGTCGATAACAGGGCGGCCTAGTTCCACGTGCCACAGTCACCTGGCCCAACGTCCAGATATGGCATTATTATAAACATCATAATTAAACACCATTCAGTGGCCGACTTCCAGTACCGTTAGCGAGTCCGTGACAAGCGCGAGCGATTTGTTTGTATTATTATTTTGTCTCTTAATATTATTTCTCAAAGGAGTTTTTGTCGGAACACCATAACTTCCATAATTCTTCATCAAATTTAATGATTCAAAAACAATTTTAAAGCTTTTATGCTATTGAAGAAAAATATAGAAGTAAATGTGTTAAAATAAGTAAAGGGTATTGCCAAAAAAAGATTAAGTGTTGTAAATTAGTTTGCTTAAATGATTATAGTTTTCGTTTACCCTCCATATATCAAGTAGCAGTAGCCACTAGAGGGAACTGTGATGAAATAAATTTGATAGTATGATTAATTTTATAACACATTAGTTGAATACGAAATTAGTTTTCAATCGTTTTTTTTCCTTTTATTACAGTATGAATTACTAGTGTGACACTTCGACAATAGTAATTTCATACGATTCCGAAAACTATGAACATATTTGTAACTCATACTAGACCTACAGATCGGTAAAGGATCTGCAACTAAGATGACTTAGGAGTCACCTATTGATTCTTTTAACCTAAATATAATTTATGTAAAGTCGTATTGCAAAATTATTATCTCCAACAACTTTTATCGAAATTAAAAAATATAATATATATACTGTTTGTCGTTAGTCGACACTATTCCTGGATTACGCTACACTACCATCAGGTGTAGCGCAGTCACTTTGCCGAGCCAGGATTAAAAAAATAATAATATAAAAATCGCTCCATCTTACAAATTGAAACTTATCATTGATATTCAAGATGACAGGGCATCATATTAGAACTGATATTATAGCCTTTTCTATGTCTCCGGATCTCGAGAATTGAGGTTTGAGTCTCGACCCAGTAGTATAAATACGCAACAAAACAATATGAGAGTGAAACAATTTGAGCTCATAACTATTATAAATAGTTAAAACGTTCTTGCACTAATTATGTCTGTATATAATTCACTGATAACTCTTTATTGTACACTACTAGCAATAATCACAACGGGAAAAAAACTAACATATAGGTGGTAGAGCCACGCTGTAGACAGTTTTGTCTACGGCATGAATAGGTTGGCTAGACCGGGTCGTTGCCACTGTCTCACAGAAAACCGACGTAAAGTAGCGGCTTGCTGCTACGTTTCGTACGGTGAGATATCCGGAGACCCAAATTCCCTTACCCTTCCTAAACCCTAATTATTCATTTCCTTTAAGGCCGGCAACGCGCCTATGATTCTTCTAGTATTGTAAGCGTACATGGGCGGTGGACATTACTTACTATCAGGTGACCCGCTTGCTTGATTGCCGGTCTATGCTATAAAAAAAAATCGGCGGTCTACTCAAACAAATTCACGCACACGTAGTAAGACGTCCAAACATGAACTGATCTAGCTATATCACTCCGTAAGTAAATACTTATTATTCTGGATTCAAATGTCTGGATGGTAAATTGTCTTAGGGATTAGTTTTTAATGTGCGAATAATATAACATTTAAGACAGCCAATATGACATACGTTTGTATTTATTAATATATTAGATAATTTGGAAAATGAAAATCGCCCCATGTTGAGCAGAAGTTTTTGTGTAATTAAATATCTACATTTTTACAATTTTTGTTCTCAACATTAGCTAATCAAACGATTATGACCTACAAAATTGTATTACCTAGGATTCGTACTCCAGTATACACAGCATTGTCACGACCGATAAAAATAGAAAAATAATAAACCCGTTAAAATGCACACATATTTAATTGAACAATACGAAGCTATCCTTCTCAAGATCAAGCTATATGGAAGTAGCTAGCTAAAGGGAATGCTTGCTAACTTTCCTAGTGGTGAGAGCTGTGGGAGAGCCACACAATGGCTCTTCCGCTTTTTGCAGCCCATTCACCAGCATGTGAAGATTTCACGAAGAAAGTAAAAGTGGGTCAAACGATACAGTGTAGGAAAATACGTTTGACTGAGTTATATGGTTAAGGAAAAATTTACCATATTCCGATACTACACCGGGAATGGCAGCGCTAGTTTAGGCTGGATTGCACCATAATAGCAGTTATGGTTAAGGTTTATGTCAAATTCGACGATAACAGTAACGCTGACTTTAACATTGACTGCGGAATGTGTTGCACCATCGTATTCCAATACTACTAGATTACTCGATTAATTCTAGAAGCAGGGACATTATATTATTTTGGAAGACGCTTTAGGTATATCGGTTTGGAGGTTATAATTGAACCACCTGACAGCTATTTAACTTAAACAATAGCTTTAACTAGCGAAACTTGGGCGGTTACGGTTAACAGCTAAATTTATGACGTCATCTAACATTTGTTAAATGGTGCAACTCGTGTTTTGCTTAACCGGTACTTTAACATGTTTGTAATTGCTAAAGTAAGTTGGTGGGACCCAGCTTTAGTGTGGAGTGGTACTGCGAGAGGTAAGTCTCTGGTTCGAAAATGAGCGCAAAGAGATCCTCTGACTTTTCAAGTTACATGTGCTTTAATTATGAAGAAAACCACGTAAGGAATTCATCACACAGAGAAATCTTCATTAAAATTTCAAAGGTGTGTGAAGTCTACCAACACGCAATTTTAGCATAGGGAAGGAGAATTTTCGCCCACAAGGGCGTCTCATCGAAACGAAGCTACTCACGGAAAATTAGCTTGATAGTAATCAAGTGGATCAAATGGCCCAGGGAACCCGGACCAATACTGAAGCGTGGTGAAGTTTTTTATTTTTATTTAATAGAATGAGAAGACGAGCAAGTCGCTCGCCTGATGATAAGCGCCACGCCTGCCTATAAACAGAAGCAACACCCCACAGAACTTTGAACACTGCGTGGCACTGAACTGCGCTCGTCAACCCGAGATATAAAATGTTAAGCATAATTTCCAGTAATTTCACTGGCTACAATGTCCTTCATACCGAAACACAACAGTTACACACTGTTGCTTGGCGGCGGAAATAGACAAAACGGTGGTACCAACCGAGACGGTCTCTGTATATGAGAGACCTACCTTGTAAACATTCAGTCACAGTTAGCTCCTTAATTATAACACTTACCACAAAATGGAATCCCGTCTGGCGTCCATCGTCCATCGGCGCCGCAGACCCTGCGTACAGGCCCCAGCAGTTCAAACCCTCTCTCGCACTCATAGGATGCGTACGTGCCCTCCACCAAGCTATCATCGGAGAACGTCACCCGAGAGTGCGCCGGCGCGCCTGGGAACCTGCATGTCGCTGCTGCATACCCTGGTAAACAAGAGATCATCTCAGTATATAATATCTTGGATCCACAAAAATAAGAAGTCTTTTTTACATAAAAATGGAATTCATCATCTTCAAACGCTGAGTCCATAATATAAGCTGTCACTTATATCCTCCAAGGGATAAGCATCGGTGTAACTAGTACACCCAGCTGATTTTCGTCCCATGATGTGATAGATTGCAACTGGCGAGTCTATCACCATTTCGGGATTCCAATCCCGAGCAATTCACGTGTCATTTTGTCAAATAGGACAGAAAAACCCTAATAGCCTCTATGGCGCAGCGGGCGATTAGCCATTTGTAAAGCTAGACGCCGCGCCGGTTCTATTCAATCCGGAGGCCCAAATCCCTCTCCCCTTCCCAATTCCTAATTATCCCTTTCTTTTAAGGTCGGCAATGTGCCCATGATTCTTCTAGTATTGTGGGCGTACATGGGCGGTGGAGATTTACTATCAGGCGACGCACTTGCTCGTTTGCTGACTATGCTATAAAAAAAGATGCAAGATCTCCGAGGCCGAAGAGCCGGGTCGTTTGAAACTGATGAAATTATAGCCTATTAGAATCTCAACAACCTTGCAGTTTTATATCTATCTAATATGACGAAATAACAACTGCCACTGCCACAATGTCTCAATGCCCTTTAAATTAGTGCAATAAATTATAACAATTAAGCAATTTTTACATAATGTATGCTATTTGTTTTAAATATGTTTCCCAATCAATTCGTAAAAGTTACAAAATCGAAGATCGCATTCTTTATACAGATCTCATAATGTTAAACTAAAATTCAATATTCTAAAATATTTTAAAATGATTATAGTCTCCAGAGAGGTTTACGTCAGGCAGGCGTCCGATTGTTAAAACTACAAGCCAAATCTTGCCGTGACTGTGCCAATCCCACTGCGAGAGGGATAAGGGCAGATGGAAGATTCTAGAGTATTTATTCCTTAATGTTGGTTTAGGTTTCTAAAATGGTTACTTAAATGTTGGTTGGTTTCTTTTGTACAATTTTCATGTAACATTTAACTACCAATTTAATGTGTAAGCCAGCTAGTTTTCAAAGTACTAGAAGACATCTTTCTTTCAGTATATATGTTGGAACTTGGGTAAGAACGTCAGTTTTGTATATGAATGTAACATAATTTATTTGGTAAGTAGCATTTACTCAGAGGCGGTGAAACAAGTCCTAAAGGGTCAAACAAAACAAAAACTACAATGAATATTATTTAAGCAAAGCTTTTATTGATATTTGGTAGTAATTGTCTGAATATAAAAATGACTAAAAAATTGTAGACACAAACCCTATCGCGGTTTCATCATGAGTGCAGTGAATATACCTATTATACTATATTACAGACAATAATCGTCATGTGTGTTTGATAAGACCTTTGCCTTTCTTTGCCCATTGCTAGAAGAAAAAAAATGTATGAAGGTTGTCATAAATAATTTAGAAAGTTAAAACTGGTGAAAACAAAGATGGAATCATAATACAAAATTTGATTGAATTAGAAACAAATCCCGGTCAAAAGAATATCAATTAACCTCGGAAGGCTTAGATTTTAGCCACTACGTTTTGGATGAACTAATAAATTATGCATAATCCAAGTCTTGTAGAACTGCACGACTGGGAAAGCATGGTACGGCCCTAACTATTGTTCAGTCACAAGGATTGGATGCATGTGAAACAATTCACTTAATTTGCGCCAAAGGTTGTAAAATAGGAGTAATTATATTTTTTACATCAGATAAGCGCACTTGTACTTCGAGCACAAGTGCGCTTATCTGTGTACAGACAGTAATTTGAATTATTTGTATTTACAAACTTTAATAATTTCGCTCTAAAAGTACTTTGTATAGCTCACTCGCACATTTTGTAAAACAATTCTAAAATTATGTGGTCTCCCGCGATACAGGTTCGCTTAGTGGGGGTACCGTTGTGTAGGTAAACATTTGTAAAATCTATATATTTTCGATAACCGGTGGGGCAGGAAGGTTCTGGAATGGAGGCCACGTACTGGCAAGCGCAGCGTTGGACGTCCGCCTACAAGGTGGACAGACGACCTGATAAAGGTCGCAGGAAGTCGCTGGATGTAAACCGCTTCCAACAGGTCGGTCTGGAAATCTTTGGGAGAGGCCTATGTTCAGCAGTGGACGTCTTGTGGCTGATGATGATGATGATGATGATTATTATTATTGAGTCAGATTTTTATGGCACCCAATGCAATTTTTACTATTTAGCCTCTAACCAGCCTTTATCAGAAATCTTTATCTAGTTGTGCCTCGGTTAGGAGCGGCCGCTCCTCCTAACCCTACGGCTGGCGACGCTGGTGATGCTGGTGTCTTTACTGACGATGCACCTGCGATCGCTGCGCGTGTTCCGCTGGGAACAGTCGGTGAGCGGCGGCGTGCTGGTCACGTTTTGCGTCGCCACACTCGGCCTGGCGCTGTGCGCTGGCACTGATCAGTGTGGAGGCAAAGCTTTGCAGGTTTGTTCCGTATGCAATGTCAAGATGGTTGATATAAAAGTAATATATAATAAAGTAGTATATTATAATAATCAAAGTAATGTCAATAAATGCTGCATCTCTTGCAAAATTATGTCATCACACAGATATGGTAGGGCGACTCTATATTTTTTTATTTTCTTTTTATTTGATTGAATGACGAGACGAGCAAGACGCTTCTCTGATGGTAAGCGCCACACCTGCCCATAGACAGAAGCAACACCACACATAACTGGAATTACAAAGCACTGCACACAACAGTGCTTATACACACTGTTGTTGGCGGCGAAATAGACAAAGCTGTAGCGTTTTGTATACAGTATCAGTGTATTGGCACTATTGCCACACATGTAAATTATATGAAGTAACAACCTTGGTGTCGCCATAAAAAGTTTCAGCGAAATTGCTGCAGATTTAAGAAATTCTGTTTCCTATTTACCCCATTCAATTCAGAGCACTTCCATAATGCTTTATGTCTCGTCAGTACACTACTGTCTTAGAAAAAATGGTCAAGTTCCAAACTAGCATTCACTCCAGCGAACTAGGATAGCTGGTTAGTCTGGTATCACTATCTTACCATCCCTGGGATTAAGATTCCCTATAATATTCTTCGCGACAAATAAATGATATCATCATCATTATCATCAGCCACAGGACGTCCACTGCTGAACACAGGCCTCCCCCAAAGATTTCCAGACCGACCTGTTGGAAGCGGCCTGCATCCAGCGACTTCCTGCGACCTTTATCAGGTCGTCTGTCCACCTTGTAGGCGGACGTCCAACGCTGCGCTTGCCAGTACGATAATAAATAAATGATAACCTTTACAAAATTATTGTTTAGGCATATCTATGCGGCACCGGCGCAGCGTTACTCTCAGTGAACGCGGCCGGCATTTGGAACCGGTGGCGGCACTCCAGCGAGTTGACACGAGTCGTGGCGGAGTTGCTGGTCGCTCTCGGAGTGCCACTCAAGCGGCATGTCATAGTGAAGGTGTCACTGAGCGCAGCCGCTGCGGTTGTCATGCTCATCGACTTGGCACTGGCGCCGGTTTTATCCCATCATATTGAGAGGAGTAAATTGTAGTTAATTAAAACAAAAAAAAATAAACATATATATTTTTTAGTATTTTTTTTATAGCACAGACCGGCAGTCGAGCATGTGCGTCACCTGATAAGTGATCTCCACCGTCCATGTACGCTCACAATACTATAAGAATTATAGGCGCGTTGCCGACGTTAAAGGGAAGGTAAAATTAAGGGATTAGGAAGGGAAGGGGGATTTGGGCCTCCGGATATCTCACCGTACGCAACGAGTGGGGGATTTAGGACCGGAGGCCCGTTATAAAATCAGATATTTTCGCAGAATATCTTGAGTGCCGTAGTTGTGATGCGTACGTGGTACGACGGCTGTGCTAAAGTCTCGGGTTCGGTCCCGGGTGGGTTAAAAGTAATTATGTTTTTTTCTCTCACGAAATGCTGATGCCCGGAGTCTGGAAATGTGCCTGGTATGGTGATAGGTTCGATCGCCATCCTATCATGAGACGGAAATAAGCTCCGCGAAATGTGTGTACTTTTTAAGTAAATAAGTAAACTGTTGGTACGGAACTCTCGATGCGTGACTACGACTAGAACATCGTTTTTATCTCCATCAGCAAGGTTTAGATCGAAAGTCACTTTACTATTAAGCCGACGTTGAATAAAATATACGTATTCTAATTAATTTAATTACCGTCAAGTTTTTACCTTTTTTAATACATGTTATAACATAATTTATAAAATGTCGTATGAAGTAAGAGTCGCAACGCCTTATTTACAATAATATTGCATTAAAGTTAAGAGTCTAAAGATTTTAAAATATTCAAAGCGCCATTTTTATAACTGGATGATTCGAAAGTTTCCGCTCGGAGCGTCGCGTGACGAATCATAAAAGAGTATTCGCCGCGCGTGAAATATTCCAAAAATGAATAACGAGCCGTGATTGGGCCGCGTCTCCCGCGCCGCTGCGAGCCGAATGCGCCCGATCGAGCGCGGAAATTGACGAAAACGCATGAGTGATATTTTTAACCGACCAATAAAAACGGAGGAAGTTCTCAATTCTACGCGTTTTATTTGTTTTTTATTTATGTACGTACAATATCCATGCATAATTTGTCACATAGAGATTTGATTTTCACGATTCTATATTTGTATTCGAGAGTTAATGTTCAGTCTCATATTTCGACGAAAATGTTTTGCAGCTAAGGGAGTATAGGCGGCGAAAGATTACATGTTCGGCATTTATAATTTTATACGCCAATCTTGGTGAATTTTATAAAATTGTAAAATAATAATATTTTAACAAAGGTAAAACGAGATAAAAATATCTAAAAATATAATAAAAAAATAGCTAATTTTGACAGTTACCGACCAATAAATAAAGGTAGGTAATAATAGCAAGGAATTAATTGATTTGTTTTATTTTTAAGATTATTAAATTGTTGGTGTCTGTTGTATTATATTTTTTGGCATTTATATTATCGGTGAATAAATTATAAGAATATGAAAAATAATTTGCGAGTATGGAATAGAAAAAAAACTGTTTACCCGTCAAACTGTTGCACTTTATTAGCACTAACCACTTCAGCCTTAAAAAAAAATATTTATTACTGAATAAAAAAACAGTTGTAAATTAAAAAAATGCTCTATTTAATAATATCACTCTAAATTAGACTTTATTATCATTCAAATAAGAATATTGAATACATTTTATGAGTTGTAGAGCCATGCTTTAGACAGTTTTGTCTATAGCATGAATGATCCGGCTCGACCGGGTCGTTACCATTGTCTAGAAAATTGTTATTGTTGTAGAAAACCGTCGTAAAATAGCGGCTACCTGCTGCTTTTCGTACGGTGAGTGAGATATCCGGAGGCCCAAACCCACCTCCCCTTTCCCAATCCCCTTATTATCCCCGCCCTTTAAGGTTGACCACGCGCCTATGATTCTTCTAGTATTGTAGGCGTACATGGACGGTGGAGATCTCTTACCATCATCTTTTAACTTGCTCGTTTACCGGCCTATGCTATAAAAAAGGAGAAATTACACCAAAAGTGAAAAGTCAAAAGTGCATAAAATTCGCTCAGTTATCTGCAGTGAACACAGCTCGTGAAACGCGTTTATAACAAGGAGATAGATTAACTGATCCAAGAAAGCGTGAGTTGACCTCGTGTATGCCTTCGTAGAAGTAAAACATCGTAACTGACAGCCTCCGTGGTGCAGCGGGTAACTAGCCGTCTGTAAATGAAGAGGTTGTGGGTTCAACCCTGCACTAAGACTGAAGTTTTCCTTATGTTTGTTATTATTTGTTTTTAATTTGTGAATTGATGGTTTCATGAGAATGTCTTGTTAACTTTTCATGTCTCAAGTTAATGTTCGAATAAATTATATCTTTCTTTCTTTTATGCACCATTTGGATGTAGAGAGTAAATAATGTCGGCTCCATTTTGGAAGTTGTGCGCATGCTCGGAAAGGTTTGTGAGGCAAAGAAAAAAATCAAACTCATATGTGATTTTTCGATTTGAAGACAAACACAAATTGTGATCGTCCGTCCTTGGATTTAAACCTAAGACTTCACGGACTCTCAACTTAAGTAGGCTACCACTATACCAATCAAGCGGACTTAATTTCCATAACATTTATGCTTATAAACTAGTACTTTAGAAAGAAAAAGTGTAATTGAAACGCGCGCTGAGCAATATAACTTGCATTAAAATAAAACATGTCTGGAGAAAACATACAGCTTTGGTTCATACAATATGTTTTTGAAGACAGTTGATACACAACATATATCAACACACATTCCAAATATACTTGAGATGAAGATAATATCTGTGTATCTGAAAGCGGTACAAAACACGGCGAGTCAGTGAGGCCGCGGTCGCGCCGCGCCGGGACGCAAGGTCGCGGGCCGCGGCCGAACTTTCTACTACTTTCTACCCTCTGGCCAGTGCAGGTGAGTGTGGTCTGATGACGCGCATGACTCACTGTTCAGCTGTTATACTCAGCATTTGATGTCGCTGGACTGTTTGTTATTTCTTGATATGTTTTTTTATAGCATAGACCGGCAAATTAGCACAAATGAGTGAGTGACCTAAGAAACAGTTTTACTTGGCAGTTGGCGCCTGTTTCACACATCTGATTGAATACTATTTTTCGGCCTCCCTGGCGCAGTGGGCGAGTAGTCGGTTGTGAAGCGGCCGCGGGTTCGATCACCGCATCGAGACATGTTTGTATGTGTTTCGGGGTCTGGGTGTTGTGAGACCGAAAGTCTCTCGTAGTTCCTGATACTCACGACACAAGATTCTTATCTTACTGTGGGGTCAGGACTATGTATGTGACTATTGGGTGTATTTATTTATTTATATGATACGTTCAAATACAAGATACACTGTGATACCGAATGAAAGATGTCAAAAATAACTGTCTTATACGTTAATTGGTAATTAAATCTTACTATAATATTTCGGAACAGGCTCTAATTAAGTACCTACACAATCTAACATGTTTTTATCAAATCATCATCGTCACATGTCCGTAATTTTTACGAAGATTTCGGAAGCGCATAATTAGTCGTGTCTAGTATTGTGACAAGATGGTTTTACATAGTTTTTATTTAAAGCCTTAGTTCCAAAAGTAAGTTCCTTTGTCAAAGAGATCCAGGTGGACCTCCAGGGGTTCTCGGGAGATTCGACGGGGGTCTACGTTGGCGTGACAAAAAATGGGGGTTCACAATTCGTAAGCGGGGGAACACGAAAATTTATCTGCCTTCGATAGTGAAGAACTAAAATGTTGGCTCGACTTCACCTATCATGTAGGCAGATATTATTTTAAGAAGCCCAGCGACTGTTACTTGTAAAAACTTACATATTTTATATTCAGTTTCATATTCAGCAAAATTTATTCATATTCAGCAAAATTTTGAAAGTGGTCTTTGAGAAAAAAACCTCTGATTTAAAGGATGCCGTAACACAATTTCACAAGTGATTCACGCGTGTAGTAACCGAGGTGAATGACCGATAACGTAACATAACTTCCTTGTTTGATAATTACAGTGACGAAGAATCTTGACGGTATAGTAAGGTTCGCGTCAGACTATAAGTATTGGTCGCCTTGTAACGATAAACCTTATTAGGGTACGGAGCTTAAAGGTACCAACAATAGTATTACAGAACTTATGTAGCTACGTTTGTCTGTCTTTTTACCCTTTCCAGTCTGAAAAAGAGGTAACACCACACAGAACTTTGAATTACAAAGCACTGCATGGCACTGAAATGCGCTCGTCACTACAAGACATAAGATGTTAAGTCTCATAATGCCCAGTAATTTCACTGGCTTCAATGTCCTTCATACCGAAACATAACAGTGCTTACACACTGTTGCTTGGCGGCAGAAATAGAAATAGGGACCTACCACCTTGTTGTTGAACTATAACAATTTACTGTGGAGGATCGAATACCTTGACCATATCATGCGGACAGTTAATGGCCCTGTCTGACCCTTGGCCGCGACAAGTGGCCCGGTTGGCCCACATCGCGCACGTGGGTGTAAGTGGGCCAAGCGGCACTTGTATAGACGTGTTCAATATGCATATCGGTATGCCATTCTGTGTGTGGAATGTGGTCTATGTGGTTAAATTTTAAATGTTTTTTTTCTTAGGTTGATTGGATGATTGCATGATTATGAAGACGCCTATTGTATGCACAGGATAAGTAGGACAGTGCAAGAGCAGAGGCTACCTGTGGTAACTTTTTTCAAGTAGATTTAATATAATAAAACTTAAAAAAATAACACTGAAAAATTTCTATAGGTCCCTGGAGTATCGCTGCCGGTCAACAGAAATTGTACCAACTCCAAAGAGACAGTATGTAAATTGTTATTTTTGACTTTTCAATATAATTTTTTTAGAGTCGGTCCTTATGTTTTGTTATAACTCATTTTATTTTTTTCAATTGGCAGTATTGAGTATAGTTATGGTATGTAAAATCAAACTCAATATGAGAATCGCGACGACTGTCTGTTGAGGAGTTTCTTTTTTTTTACTCTGTTCTCCATCAGATCTTAACCATAACGAACGAACCTTGAACGAACGCATCATTGAAAATGATTGATTGACACAGGACTACGCAGTTCAAGTCCATATGACACTTTGTAATTTAATTTTGGGGTGCGTGTTGTGTATTAGAGGGAGAGCGACCGTCTCGTTCGTTATCTTACTTGAACAATCGACTAACTAAACTGACTGTTCAACTTCCCTGACGTTAATTAGAAAACCATCTGTGACTTTTGAAAACCATCCAGGCTTTCAAACGAAAACACCGCATTCAAATCGGTTCATTCGTTTCTTTAACAGACTACAGAGACCACAGTCTACAGACAGAAACACATACGTAAAGACCGAAAAAGGGTCCAACTCACAACGCTCCTCTTTTTTTTATCGGGTGTTAAAACAGATAATCTGAACGATTCACCAGATAAAACCAGCTTTCAAATTACTGGAATTTCCGATACACATTAACCGGCCTATGGTTATTCAAATACTGGTTCCGAACGATGTCACGGCGTGGACGGACGCGGCCAGTTACATCGCCGGTAAGAGCGGCCCGCGACCTTCTTACGCGGTTCGTAACTGCGCATTGGATGTCTAACGGTGAAAGAATGTCGCGCGGCCGCTACGCCGATGGCGGCATGCATTGCTGTTTTACGCATTTTTTTATATCTAGCGGTTTTTCTGGCAGATTTGGTTTTACAGGAATAAGGAGGGCACATATTGTTATAAAGTTTTAAGATAAAAAGGCAAATATTCAAATAAACAGAGGCCGGGGGTGTTTCCCGCATAGGTCAACATTTTATGTTGTACTATATTCAAATAACGTTTGCTTGCTATTCCGCCAGCCTTAAAGATATAAAAGCATTAAAACTCGAAAGTGAGTCAAAAATAGAGGCTGTTTTACTCTTTAGCACTCAGAGATAGTGTTTTAAATAATACGGACATTTATATCGCATATTTTGATGAATCAATAAATATTTATATATAAAAATCAATCGACGTTCGTTAGTCTCCCAAAAACGCTTAAACGGTTGGACCGATATCGATGATTTTTTTTGTGTGTTTGAGTGGGTCCCTGAGTGGTTTATATTCTCAATTAGACCCATTAGGTGCCGCTTTTAATTATATGTTGCGGGTGAAACCGCGCGGGACAGCTAGTCTAAATATATAAAACTCAAAGGTGACTGACATCGTATAGTGATCTATCAATGCATAGCCCAAACCACTGGAGGGATCGTGCTGAAATTTGACATGCAGGTAGATGTTATGACGTAGGCATCCGCTAAGAAAGGATTTTGATAAATACTACCCCCAAGGGGATAAAATAGGGGATGAAAGTTTGTATGAAACTTTGTCAATTTTAAACGTTCACGCGGGCGGAGCCGCGAGCAAAAGCTAGTTTTTAATAAAACGTTTCCGCGGCTATATTTTAGTAGGCAATCGGATAGATCCGTAATCTGAATTAAAAAAACACATGGAGGTAGAAATTACGGAGTGGGATCATTTAAGTATACTATACGGGGTTTGGAAAACAAGTTTTTGAGCGTAATTATGTAAAGTTCACGGTTAATATTTAAAATTTATTTTATGTATAGCCGAGCCAATGATTATAGATTATAACATTAAAATATTACGAGTCGCTATGAACATACGTCTTATGGTTCATAAATATGTTTTTACAGCGATATAAGTATATTGAGGAAGTGATTTTAATTATTATGTTATACAAACTGCAGACCTTTAACGATAAATTTGTTAGTTTAAAAAAATATAATATTCCCTATATATTTATTCCCGAGACAAATGTCTGTGTGATCCACAGATATTTGTTCGGGGTCTGGGTGTTGTGGGACCGCAACTCCCTCGTAGTTCCTGATACCTACGATATAAGTTAACTTAGTGTGGGTTCAGGAATATGTGTGACTGTTGGATGTATTTTTTTTTTCCTGTCTCGGCAAAGTGACTACGCTACACCTGATGGTAAGTGTAGCGCAATCCAAGAATAGTGTCGACCAACGATAAACAATGTGTCCATCGTAGGTCGACAAGATCATGCCGGCTTGCCAAAGGGCTAAGGGGAAGGGGAAGGAAAAGGGATGGGAAAAGGGTTAGGATCAGGGGGCAAGCCCCCTGGGGAGAACCGGATATACACTGGCTGATCCTGGAACGCGACCCACACAAGGTAGGCCACTATGGCAGGTTTTAGCACCAGTGTACGGTGGTCGCTATCCGGTCGGATACAAGTATCCTCCCACCAGCAAAAACCATTTATTTATGTTATGACAAAACCTAACTAATTAAACCGCATAACCGAATCATCGGATAAGATATGGATCTATAAATATGGATTTATTATATTAATAATAACACAAGAAAATAATTGGATAGCCCCGAGGGGTAGGCAGAGGTACACCAAGTTCAACCACAGTTTTCCATGTTTATTTCTAATACATGATATTGGGATAGGCGAAAAGCCCATCATTATATCGGGCACCGGATTGTTACCACTGTCTCACAGGGAACCCACGTCAGGCAGCATCTGCTGTTGCGTTTTGTAATGTGAGTGCGATAACCAGAGGCCCAATTCTCCCCTTCCCTTCACGTATAAAATATAGACGTATTGAGAACCTCCTCCTTTTTTTTATTTGATGGAACGATGAGACGAGCATGGTGCTCCCCTGATGGTAAGCGCCACGCCTGCCCATAAACAGAAGCAACGCGACACAGAACTTTGGATTACAAAGCACTGCATGGTATTGGACTGTGCTCGTCACCCCGAGACATAAGTTGTTAAGTCTCATAATGCCTAGTAATTTCACTGGCTTCAATGTCCTTCAAACCGGAACACAACACACTGTGCTAGGCGGTAGAAATAGACAAAGCGGTGGTACCAACCCAGATGGCCTCTCGCATACGAGGGACCTACCTTGTAGAAGTCCCTTTTGTAGTAGGTTAATAAGGAAAATACGCACATCCGTAATTATTAAGCTTATTCATATGGTAAAAGTGACACAATGAGCTCTCTACACGATTACCGGATAGTGTTGGAACGTGTAGTTTCACTTTGAGTCACTGTGACAGATGACTTCATACCATCTTTGACTGGTGGTAAAATATTCATATCCGCCCGGATAGCGACCACCGTACACATGATGTTAAAACCTGCCATAGTGACACACACACCTTGTGTGGATCGCATTCCAAGATTAGCCAATGTATATCCGGTTCTTCTTAGGGGCTTGCGACATGACTTTATTTGGGGTATATCCTTGTATCCCTGTGCCTGCATCGGTCATCCGCCTTTCAATTTCCGTTTCAATCACTTTGTTGTGCTCGGATAACAAAAACATGGGTTTGTGCTGATTACACAACCAAGTTATTTCTCGCATATTCTTCGTGAAAATTGCCTTGGGTTTGATTCATATTGTTTGAAGAAACACTATGTTTAAAATAGTTTAAACAACTCATCATACTCACTTTTCATACAAACTTCTACCGTATTTGAGTAAATGTTACATAATTAAATACTAGAGTCCGCCTGTTGACAGTAAAATTAAAATGAATATTTTTTACGCGCAGATGCGTTGTAAATTGTTTAATTAATGCAAGGAAGCTGACTAAATGGCTCGTGGTTTATTGCATATAAAATTATAAATTAAAGGTAGCATAACAAAATCAGTATTTTACCATCAGGTGATACACTTGCTCGTCTGCCTATGCTAACAGAAATGACGTCATTGGCACCTTAAGTATGGCGTTGATAATTATTAACAATTGTGAAGACGGGTCCGACGCTTTACGCGAACTTCGTCATCAACTACACAATATCTAAACCAATGAGACAGTCACGTTTACAATGTCATTTGATACAATCAAAAAACTATTTCACAGTGAGGTCAACGACCTTACCAAAAATGTAACTTTTATCAATTCAAAGTAAAAGTATTCTTCGGTTTGGTGTGCGGTGAAAGTGGATGGAACAACTAGATAATTAAATATTATTTTAGATTTTGTAATAAAGCGTTAATACATTTTTTAATGGAGTACTATTAAATATTAACTATTAAGTTTTATTCAAATTGTTTATCATTTCTCAATCTACTATTGGAGTGTTTCAAACAATCTTATTATGTACTCACGTATAGGCAAAATAAAGGCGAATGTTATTGATAGGCTTTTTTATGATCACGGCATATTCGGCACCCGATTCACAAGGTGGTAGGTCCCTCGTATGCGAGAGGCCGTCTGGGTTGGTACCACGACTATGTCTATTTCTGCCGCCAAGACACAGTGTGTAAGCACTGTTATGTTTCACCCACCTTTACTTATTCCAATATTGAAAACATGAATTTCAGTGTCATTTTTTTCCCCAATTTGATTTTTTTTTAAAACTAGTTTTTTGTTTTATTGTCGGGAGCATATTTTTTTTATTTATGGCTTCGCATTATTATCCGTTTCGCCAATGACAAGTATAATTCATTCTCAAGCCTTCACAACAACGATGAAATATCTTAGTGGACGTTTGCAAGGTCAGACATTGACAGTAGTGATGAACAGTGTATGGAAACATTGAAATAAGTGAATTAAGCATCGGACTGGAAGGAATTCACACCAAAACTCCAACAAGACTTTGAAAACGTCCACATCGTTATTTCATCGTTCTTGTGAAGACTTGAGAATATATTATACTTGACATTGGCGAAATGCATAATGATGCGAAGCTATAAATAGAAAAAAGAAATAATGTTCATACTTACACATAGTCAAATATTTTATTATTGTATATCTGTATCTCATACACGTAGGCAAGTAATTACAACCGACCTTGTCGGATAATGATTCCCATCCGACATCCGCAAAGGTCGTGTTGCGTTGGAGCTAATTTTTCAAAGGGAAGTTGCTTAAATGGCGATGCTATTCAGGCCAGTTGTGTATTTTTTGTTATAGTTTAGTATATTCGCAGTATAATATATTTATCGTTGAAGTAAAACTAATTTAAACGGATTTTATTGTTTTTTTATTAATTTTGATCCCGACGCGACGTTTCGAAGACTTTTCAGTCTCCGTGGTCACGGGGTGGACTGAGGTGTAGGTTGTGTTACATTATCTACTTTCAATTAAAAATAATTAGTTTTTTTTTAAATAAGTAGTTTTTATAGTAGTGGTCCCATATTTGCCCCCCCCCCCCCAAGGAATAACAGCAAATGTACTGCTACTTGAATTTTAAAGTCGGTATTTGAATTTTTTTTATTTATTTCCTTATACTCAACCGCCAACTTTAGTTACCATTTGCACTTGTTTTCTCAAAATAAGAGGTACAAAGTCATTATTAATCATGTTAATATCACTCTTACAACGGCATCTGTAAACTCGAATACACGACAAATTGTCGAATATAACCAACGGTGTCGCATAATGTCTTCGTTGAAGCGAACTTTCACTTAATGACTGTGAATTTTTGCGGTGACAAACAATTTTGGGAAAAAAATTGCATTTCGTAACGAGATCCACACGATGTTATGTAGATTTTCTATGGTTATGATAAATTAACTACATTATTTTTGCTTTTAATTTTCAATTTATAATTTGTTAATTTTAATACATAATATATTATGATAATAATTAGATAATAATTTTTATGCGTAAACTAGATGTAATGCTGTTTATATTGCAAGAATGTTTGCTATAATTATTGTAATACTTAGCATGGGTTTCATTGAACAATTATAAATATGTAGGTGTTTACAATGTTGTTGCAGCTAAATAAATAAATACAATTTTAATGAAATCTATCTAAATACCTATATAAAACTCAAAGGTGACTGACTGACAGTGATCTATCAACGCACAGCCCGAACCACTGGAGGGATCGGGCTGAAATTTGGCATGCAGGTAGATGTTATGACGTAGGCATCCGCTAAGAAAGGATTTTGATAAATTCTACCCCCAAGGGGATAAAATAGGGGATGAATGTTTGTATTGTTTGTTGGTGGTCGCTAGTTTTTTGGACTGCACTACGCTTACCATAAGGTGTAGTGCAGTCACTTTGCCGTGATCGCATAAAAAAAATCAGCCAAAGAAAATAACAGACACGATCATAATACGTTACCAAAATACATTATATTTGTTTAGTAACGATAATTAATAATTTTAAGGAAAAATTAATTATTTCAGAAAACAAAACTGAACAAGAAAAACCACAAACTAATTACATGTTTCCACACATAGGTAAAAGAGAAATAAATAGAGTGGATTAAATGGATGCAAATATGCCTCAACTTCAGCGCACATCAACTGAAAATTGAGATGTTAATTTTACTTAGCTAAATTCACAAACTTAAATCAATGAAATTAAATTAAATAGTTTATTAATCATGTAGGCAATTGAAATAGCTTTTATGACAAGTCAGTAAAAAGTAAATGAAACTTATATATTATATAAAAATCAGTATCAACTAATGTATACATAGCATCATCAAAATACACTCGAAAATTACACTAAATCTATTTATTTATTTATTATTATTATTTTTCCATATTTTTACTATGGGATAATCCAGAACCGTTATGTATTCGATCGATAATCGGTCGTATATAATTTAAATTTCTATTTTGCGTAATTTTACGTGGGAAATGTCCTATTTATGATTTTTACATAAAATATTGAATTCAACCTACTTTAATCCAATAAATTTAGAAAAATAAAATCAGTATCTCAATTTTTACTTGATGTGGGTTGAAATTTTATTGCATATTTGCATCCAAATATAAGGTATATACATATTATACATATACATTTATCTATCTATCCGGGAACATATTTTGCGAAACACACACGTCTACGTTATACTACATTCCTGGTAGCGTTTTTTGTGCCGGATCATCACGGAAACGTAAAAAAGAACGCATTCCTACGTACACCGGGACGGTAAACCTTTTTTTTATAGACAGAGAACGGTTTATAGGCATTCTTTGGTAATGGACGAGCACTATTAAATATTCTGTACCCAATGGAAGTTCTTGATAATCCTCAATAAATGAATTACAAAGCTCTACATGATATTGTACTGCGCTCGGCACTTATAGGATATTAAGTCTTATAATTCATTTTACAGGCTTCAATATCCTTCAAACCGAAACACAGGATGGTAGGTCCCTCGTATGCGAGAGGCCGTCTGGGTTGGTACCACCGCTTTGTCTAGTTCTGCCGGCAAGCAACAGTGTGTAAGCACTGTTGTGTTTCGGCTTGAAGGACATTGAAGCCAGTGAAATTACTGGGTGTTATGAGACTTAACATCTTATATTATTATGATAATAAAAACAACAAAAACTATTGACCAATATATAATTTAAAACAAAGTCACTATCTGTGTCTGCCTGTCTGTTAGTCCGATTATTTATAAACTATGCAACGGATTTAGATGCCGCTCTCATCTCATCTCATTTAGAAAATGTATTCCATAAGATTACTATATATATATCATGACCCATGGGAGTAAGGCAGTAACATGCTTGCGGTGAACCCGTGAGAGACAGCTAATATAATAAAAAAACTTAATTTTATATTCATAACCTGACTCAGTGTTGCCTGCTATAGCCGGCTTAATATGTTAACATGGAAGGCTCCGGTTTCACAAAATAAACAAATGTTAGGGGAAAGAAAGGGGCGTAGTCCCAAAAAACCAGCGGGCCGGATGTGGTGGCTATCACTTCCGGTGCCGACGAGGGGAGAGCACCCTCCGTGTGGGATTTCGCATGACAGGTGGCATGTTATCTGATTATAACGGACTTACTCCCCAAATAATGAGAACCTTTTTTTTTATTGTACAGGAATAGTAACAGCTCTTTTCATATGGAACTTAAATTTAGGAAAAACAAATTAGGCACCCCATAACAACTATCCTCGTTTTATACTATCATTTTGTACTGGCAAAGTGACCTAATGTTAAGTACAATGCAATCGAAACATATGTCAACTTCTTACGTTTACGCGAATGTTACACATTGAAATAAAACTAATTTAAACGGATTTTATCGCGGTTTTTTATTTAATTTTGGTCGCGACGTTTGAAAAGCTTTTCAGCCTTCGTGGTCACAGGGTACACAAAATTAAAATAAGAACCTCGATAAAATCCGTTTAAATTAGTTTTATTTCAATATGTCTACTGTTAGAGACATTGGGTCCAGTGACGGTCGGCAGAAGTTTGCCAGCTTGTTTTTTTGTTCTGACGTTATATACCGGGTATATACCGGCTGAACCCGGTATGCGACTTTTTTTATAGCATAGGCCGATCGAGCAAGCGTGATTCATCTTAGGCCTCATCGTCGCTCACCATCAGGCGAGATAGTGAACAAACGCAAGCCTAAAGATAGGCTTATTATATATACATACTTTTTTCTTTCTATCTATCCACCTGACTTTATCCCATTCGCAGTGGGGTCGGCGCAACATGCTTTTTTAACACATTACAGTTACATTTAGATAAAATTATAGTGAAATTTTAAGATGTCAAGATTTTTTAAGATCCAGCCAGGTGTCAGGTATACGTAACTACCCTCATATAAATGCAAATTTGCAATAACACAATTCATCTACCCATATCATGTTAAAATTGAGATATTGATTATATTTAGTATAAAATGAAGTCGCTTACGCTCTCTTCGTTTAGATCTTTTAAACTGTTCAACGGATTTTAATGCAATTTACAACAATATATAGAGTGATTCATGAAGGCTTATATGTATCATGCTGTGACCCATAGGAGCAGGGCAGTAACACCCAGGCGAAACCACGAGCGACAGCTAGTTTTGAATAAAAAAATACATTCAAAGTATTACGGCTTATTGACCACAAATTCTTAGATTCGAAGGTGAGAGTGGTTGAAATTGAAGCAAATGTCGGCGACAGAAAGCGGATAAATGACGTCGGCCCCTTTGCTCATGTCCCATAGATTAGCCTCGATGCGGGACCAACCGAGCGTCAACTGCCTCAAAACAACGTTGACTATACGATCAGAGTTAAAGAATTATACGCACGTGTAATAATTGTATTAAACAGTTAAATGGTATCGGAAAACAGTACCCGTAACTGTTTTAACACGAACTGTTTTCCTACGAACCAATGACAACAAAATATATACTTGTTTTCGTGAATATCAGAATTAAATTTAATAAAAAAAATTATATATAGTTATTTACAAATATCGGATTAACATAAAACACAGCGCGAAGAAAAGAAATCTCGCCGAGTGAAAAGTGGCCCACGGACACTCTCACCACTGCACGGGTGCAACGTCATCTAAATAGGGCAAAGACCAACCTTTCGCAAGCACCGCGACACACAAATATAGCACAAACATGGTAATTTTCACACAAAAAATATTATTTATCACACACGCGTCGTTAATATTGAAGCGGGGAACATTGCGCGTACGACTCGCTCGACGGTCGGTGATAGACTGAGGCAGTGCGCGGCACAGGTGCGCGTGCGCAGGTAGGTCCCCTCACACCGCCACCGTCTGCGGAGCTTTCGCGTACTGAATAGCGAATACGACGTGCTCCAGGGTCTATACGTGTTCAGAATTTTTGTTTATTAGGTTAGTAGGTATATGGGTAATTTTTCATATGGTGTGATTGTTAGACATGGGGAAAGTGTTGACTTAATTGTATCGAGGATGACGCTGTTGGCTCAAGAATGTTAGGAGTACAATTTATAATTTTAAATACAATAATAATATTATAATCTAGTTATTTAATATTATATTCAAATGTATTATTTTATCACCACTACAGGGGAAATCGCTTCATCGTTTTCTTTCTGTATAGTATGGCATCTCACCATGCCAATTTAATTACTAAACCAAATCAATTAATTGATTGATTATTGAGTATTAAACAGCATTAAAAACTTACTAAGCATACTGAAATTATAGCTATGCTGTTGCATAGCTATAATTCAACGCGTTCAATGTGTTCATTGAACGCGTTGAAGTCTTTTGTAGGTGACAGCGCGAGCGCACTAATTCATTTAGTGCTTAATTACCCCTTTCCTTTCAGATTGGCAACGCGCCCATGATTCTTCTGGTATTGTGGGCGTACATGGGTGGCGGAGATTACTCACCATCAGGTGACCCACTTGCTCGTTTGCCGATTTATGCCAGAAAAAAAAGAAGAAATTCATAATAATTATACTAGGAAAAAATATAATACAATAAAATATAAGTTTTACTGCAAATTATCCGGTTGGTAAATTTATATGAATATTTAAAATGCGCTATTGTAAAATTCCCATATTGGTTCTTAAGTATTAGTGCGTTTAGGGTAACAATATATAAATAACTTTATATATAAGTTAATGTGCCGACAAATATAATATATAAATTATTTATTACGCAACGTTTTATTGGTCTGAGCTTTATCATCATAAGCAACAGGACGTCCACTGCCGAACATAGGCCCCCCCAAAGATTTCCAGACCAACCTGTTGGAAGCGGCCTGCATCCAGCGACTTCCTGCGACTTTTATACAATCGCAAAAATTTGTGTTGACCTTTACGGTACAATTACGAATAAAAAAATAATGATTAATATCCAAATCCGTTGTTTTTCCCCGTAATAATGTAAAATAGAAACTGATTCCATTTAAACACTTTCTAGTTTCGATCGATTCGTCTCGATCAAATGTTACGCAAAACGGTTGATTGAAGAAAGTTATTAATAAGAAAGATTTACGAACGTTGATCGGTCGTGTTCTGCTTCCATACATAATATAATAATATCAAAGAAAATATAATTAAAATTATATCGTAAAGAAGTAGCGATAGCTCAGCGGGGAGTGTTGCGGACTGTCGAGAGGAAAGTCGCAGGTTCGAAACCAGCCCCAAGAGCATGCACCTCTGACTTTTCTAAGTTACATGTATATTATTTGTTAATTATCGCTTGCTTTAACGGTGAAGGAAACATCGTGAGGAAACCTGCATACCTGAGAACTCGATATGATTTTTCGAAGGTATGTGAAGTCTGCCAATCCGCATTAGGCCAGCGTGGTAGACTAAGGCCTAATCGCTCTCATTCTGTAGAGGAGGCCCGTGCCCAGCAGTGCCACGGTAACTTCCAACAGTGGTAAGTATGTGGGCGTGAACCATATGACAGGAGTGTGATCCATTATTAACAATAGTATGTTTACTTCGACACTACGCAATGATGCTTGGTGAGTATCTGGGAAATTGGTGGTGGGAATACATACATACATAGACTCACGCCTATTTCCCATAGGGTAGGCAGAGACAACGGATTTCCACCTGCTGCGATCCTTATACACCTCTTTGGCCTCTTTCAGTCTCATTATTATATTTAGGTGGGAATATCGGAGTAATTTCTTATAGAATGACTAACTGTTGAAGAAAATGTTGAACAAGAATTTTGTCAAAGGACATGGTGGGATCACAAATGAGCATCACGTCTTCTGGAATGCATCCAAAGATTCCACGATTCTGCGCAGGCGCATACATTATGAGGCGGATCTACTACTTCTCACGATGTTTACATAGTTTATGCCATGCCCCACCTTAACATTTTTTTGTTAAATTGTCACCAATATCTAGCATTGCATTTAAATAACCCAAAGCGAAAGGTTTTAAAGTCGTGTCGAATAAATTTTTAAATTGCCCGCTTGACTATCAAATTGCCCTTGTGGTGCGTGGGCCCCACGTTGGGAAACACTGGTTTAGCGTGTTGCATTTGGCACTCAGGGGTGTATTCGGGGGAAAAATATTCACATAATGATTTCTTACTTTTACGAGAATGTTACACATTGAAATAAAACTAATTTTAAACGGATGTTATCGCAGTTTTTTTAGGTGGGTCCCGACGTTTCGAAAACTTTTCAGCAGTCGTGGTCACGGGGTGCACCGAAAAAATCACGATAAAATCCGTTTAAATTAGTTTTATTTCAAAATATTTAAATTTTAATTCTGTGTACAACTAAGAATTAAAATCTAAGTAACTAACTGTGTACAATACAACTAAGATACTTGAGGTATCATGGACTGAGGTCCAAGTCGAGGTCTAGCTCTGTGCTATTCACAGTTTCTCTAATGGTTTTTATTTCTTGATTGTGACTTAACGTTTTGCAATGAATGTGGTATAATAATATATATTTTTTTAACTTTATTGAACAATTGAATAAACAGTGTTACATAATTATGCACTAAGTAGGAACTATAGATAAATTGACAATATTAGGTAAAAATATGTACGACAGCATCAACAATATGTAACAAAGAAAAGTTTTTGTATCCTGACCACCAAGCTAGGCAAAAGCCTGTATCTTGGGCCTGCTTAGCTCCGGTGAGTAAAAGACATGAACCGTAATATCAACAAAACAAATATATTATGGAGTGAATATTTACCTCATTTGGTTCAAACTTTACTGAATTAATTTTTTTTTTCTACTAGCCCTGTATTATATATGTCCAATTGGTGGGCACGGGCCTCCTCTACTGAATGAGAGGGATTAGGCCTTAGTCTACCACGCTGGCCTAATGCGGGTTGGCAGACTTCACATACCTTCGAAAAATCATAAATAAAGATATGAATACAAAATTTTGATTTCTCAATTTTTTCTTATACCTACTGACATTTTATGATTAAGCTTATTTTACTGACTAACGGTCGCAAGAAAATTTTACTCATCGGCTTTTTAAAATTCTTCAAATATTTTAGTGTTGGAATGCGAAAAGATAGTAACTAAGTAGTCCATTTAGGGGCCCACTCGAAAAAGGCGCGGTAAAAGTGATATCCGGGCGATACACACGTGAGCATACGAATAAGGCCGCCATTTGAGTTAAGGCGGAGAACTATTTAAATAAAAAATAAAAAAAATGTAAACTAATACGTAATAAAATCGTCAACCATTCTGTAGTATTTTAATTTGTTCGCGCATATTATGAACTGCTGATCGAATTTCGATGCTGATTTTGATAATGTAAATTCAGTTACCATATAGCAGTGATTCCCAAACTATTTTTTGCAAGACACCCCTTTTCCAAAATGATCTGATACCTTAGACCCCCATAGCCAAATTACTTTCAAAATCCCATCTCTACTTTTTTTCCTATTATACAAAATACTTACCAATTTAAAAACTTAAATTTAAAAACACGAAGCTGTGGCTCCGCAAGGTTCTGTTAAGGAAAGGTGAGGATGGGATAAGGATTGTATGTATGTACTATCCATTTTTATGCTTCGAACAACAAAAAAACAAATGCCAGATTAAAATAACCTTAGTTGGAATCTGTATTCTTATTGGTTCATTTGTGGAACAAGTCCGGAGATTTAAATTAAGATCGTTTGAAATGGGCCGTTAAAAATATTTTAAGAACGAATTCAACTAGTTTGATTAGGCTTCAGCCTTAACAATGTGATCTAAAAAGGGTTACCGTCCACTGTCCCTATCATTACTGTCCATTTTATTTAACCACGCTCGTTTAAAAGCGGTCGACCAAGAATTAAAAAATTTCTTTTGTCTTTATTAATTTTGGTCCCGACGTTTCAAAGACTTTTCAGCCTTCGTGGTCACGGGGTGGACTGACGTGACAAAATCCGTTTATATTAGTTTATTTCAATGAGTATTCGCGTAAACATAAGAAATCATTATAAAATCAATATTTTAACCTGACACGAGTTAAAATGTTATTGCGTATTTGCATCCAGACCAGAATTCGAAGTTCTGATTGTTGTTTCTGTTTGTGCGGAGGTGTTACCATCAGGCGATTCACAAGGTGGTTGGTCCCTCATATGCGAGAGGCCGTCTGGGTTGGTACCACCGCTTTGTCTATGTCTGCCGCCAAGCAACAGTGTGTTTCGGTTTGAAGGCTATTGAAGCCAGTGAAATTACTGGGCATTATAAGACTTAACATCTTATATCTCGGTGTGACGAGCGCAGTTTAGTGCCATGCAGTGCATTGTAATTTAAAGCTCTGTGTGGTGTTGCTTCTGTTTATGGGCAGGCGCGGCGCTTACCATCTTGCGAGTGCTTAGCTAGGCGAGTGAGCAAAAAAATAATTAATTGACAAGGAATGAATTATAGAAAGCAGTTCCGATATAGAATGCATTAGTGGCCATAAGGTATGGGGTCACTTTCTTCATCCATCAGTGTGATGGGCTCATCGGCCAGATTTGGGCTTCAGTCCATTAAGGTGAGCATAAATCGGCCACATTAGACAATGCACTCACGCCGTTAACTGGCCACCTAATTGGCCAATAGATATCGATTTCACTTTGGCTTATCGCCATTCGTGTAGTGGTAGTAAAACAGCAATTCTAAGTTATATCCTCAGCTGGACAAGGTTACAAGGTGGTATGTCCCTCGTATATGAGACACCGTCTGGGTTGGTACCACCGCTTGGTCTATTTCTGCTGTCAAGCAACAGTGTGTAAACACTGTTGCGTTTCGTTTTGAAGGATATGAAGCCAGTGAAATTACTGGGTATTATGAGATTTAGCATCTTATGTCTCGGAGTGACGAGCGCAGTTCAGTGCCATGCAGTGCTTTGTAATTCAAAGTTCTATGTGGTGTGGCTTCTGTTTATAGGCAGGCGTGGCACTTACCATCAGGCGGACGCCTTACTCTTCTCGTCTCCTTAAACCAAATAAAAAAAACCTGAGCTAACGAGACATCACGCGCTAGTGAGAAATCAAGCGACAACGAATGTCTCGGATAAAAGTGTAACCATAATTTATATACCATACTAGATGACCCGGTGAACTTCGTATCACCTACATAATATATTTGTGTAAAATGTGGTCAAAACTTAATACAAATGTTTTATTTACATTAAATGCAATTAAGTGAGGTACTGCGCCATTGCACGTGAGGTAGCCCGTCGCACATTTAATTGACTTCGACGACCTAAGTCAGGTCGTCTCCCACCTCCCTCCGGTTGGACAGTCCTGTCCCCGTCCCGTCCCCGTCCTGTCCCCGTCCTGTCCGCGTCCTGTCCGCGTCCCGTCCCCGTCCTTTCCCCGTCCCGTCCCGTCCCCGTCCCGTCCCCGTCCTGTCCCCGTCTTGTCCTGTCCCTGTCCTGTCCTGTCTCACTGTCCTGTCTCACTGTCCTGTCTCACTGTCCTGTCTCTCTGTCATGTCTCTCTGTCCTGTCTCTCTGTCCTGTCTCACTGTCCTGTTCACTGTCCTGTCTCACTGTCCTGTCTCACTGTCCTGTCTCACTATCCTGTCTCACTGGCCTGTCTCACTGTCCTGTCTCAATGTCCTGTCTCACTGTCCTGTCTCACTGTCCTGTCTCACTGTCCGGTCTCACTGTCCTGTCTCACTGTCCTGTCTCACTGTCCTGTCTCACTGTCCTGTCTCACTGTCCTGTCTCACTGTCCTGTCTCACTGTCCTGTCTCACTGTCCTGTCTCACTGTCCTGTCTCACTGTCCTGTCTCACTGTCCTGTCTCACTGTCCTGTCTCACTGTCCTGTCTTACTGTCCTGTCTTACTGTCCTGTCTCACTGTCCTGTCTCTCTGTCATGTCTCTCTGTCCTGTTTCACTGTCCTGTCTCACTGTCCTGTCTCACTGTCCTGTCTCACTGTCCTGTCTCTCTGTCATGTCTCTCTGTCCTGTTTCACTGTCCTGTCTCACTGTCCTGTCTCACTGTCCTGTCTCACTGTCCTGTCTCACTGTCCTGTCTCACTGTCCTGTCTCACTGTCCTGTCTCACTTTCCTGTCTCACTTTCCTGTCTCACTGTCCTGTCTCACTGTCCTGTCTCTCTGTCATGTCTCTCTGTCCTGTTTCACTGTCCTGTCTCACTGTCCTGTCTCACTGTCCTGTCTCACTTTCCTGTCTCACTGTCCTGTCTCACTGTCCTGTCCCTGTCCTGTCCCTGTCCAGTCTAGACGCTATACGACCCGTCATCACGGCAAGCTTCGCAACGACAACTCAACAACTACTAATAAATTAAAAATTAATAAAAAAAACATTGTCCAGCGGACAAAATTGTGAATCTAAACCATTCTCAGATCCCCTTGAACACACACAAAAAATTTCATCAAAATCGGTCCAGTCGTTTAAGAGAAGTTCGGGAACATACACACTCACAGAAGAATTATATATATAAAGATAGGTACAGAGTATAATTTTTCCTTGACGTAGGTACCGTTTTCTGATTGGAATCTGGACGGACAGTACGTACTCAGTCTGTACTGGGCAGTCTGAACACTGCCCAGTGCTCAATTAGAAAGCCTTTTTAACCGACTTCAAAAAAGGAGGAGGCTCTCAATTAGACGAGTTTTAATTTTTGCCTTTTTTATGTAAGTACATCGATTTCTCTGCCAATTGTGAACCGATTTTGCCGGAAAAACTCATTCGATACAGTTAAGCTGCGATGTGGTCCCTTATAAAATTGGTTAACATCTAATGACGGAGTACGGGGTAAAAAAATAAACTCCTCAACGGACAACAGCTCAGTCGTCGCGATTGTGGTATTGAGTTGGATTTTACATAGCATGGCTGTAACACTGAAAATTTACAAATAAAATAAGTTATAACAAAACTAAAAAAACGACTTAAAAAAATTAACAAAAATTTAAAAGTCAAGTCTTACATAATCGGCGAATATTAGTGTATATTTATTTATTTATTTGGGAAACATACAGAATAATAATAACTTAAGATACATGTAATATTTTTAGCTCTTAATCCAAAAAAGTTTCCACCAATAGGTAGTACATAAAAGAAGAAAGTAGTATATTTACGTGGGCGTGTCTAGGAACCCGATCAATACGTTCCCGAGTTCTGCGCATGTGTATTTAGTGTTGCCAAATAGCAACAGATTCTGAAAAATTGTAGGAAATCCTATGTACCATATTGGGTAAAAACTTTTTTCTTACATCCAAAAACTACACAACTCGTTTTTAATATATTTCCCAAAAGGTCACAAGTTTATAAAGTAGCTGACATTTCTTTTTTAATCGATTTTAGAAATGTAAGTGGTTCTCAATTTGGCACCGATTAGTCCAATTGTGGACCAATTTAGTTGAAAAAATCGTTCGGTAGGGTTTAACGATGTTACGTGATACAAATATGGTTAAGATAATAATATGATGAAGGATTACGAGGTTAAAAAAATATCCCTGGTCGATATCAGCACATTCACGATGAAGTATATTGGAGTTTAAATGCCATGCCATGTACATAGCATGAAAAAATTTAAAATAATATTTCAAACAAAACTTTAAAACGAACTTAAAAAATAACAAATAAAAGTAGATTAACTTTTGTCATTGTTTCAACAAATAGTTATTACTTAACACCAAAATGGAACTAATTTGATAGCAGTCTTCTCCATTTACGAAGTGTTAAATTGACATAGGCACGGGTTACTGTATCATATTGAGATAGTTAAATTAATTTAAATTTTAAGGAAATATAAAAAAAATCGGGGGATTTTTAGAGGAATTCAATCAACAGGGATTTTAAAATGTTACTTGGGCAATATTCGTTCACTCAATACTGTAATTTTGCCATCGAGAGCCGCGGAACATTACAGCGGTACACACACCGTCCTGTTTTTTTTTTAATTTTAATTGTGGACAAAATTGGCTTTTCATTTGAAATTAAGTGATCAACCGATAATCGGCATCGGAACGGTCGTAGTATAGTGCAGCTCTGGAGGGGATTGGTGACTTTAAATATAAACAATAATAACAAAGTTTGAATTTAGCAAGATTTGCTGTGTATTATAAATACACATCCTATAGGACATCATAAAGATAATTTATTAAAGTAAGTGTTCGACGACAGGATTTAAATAACGTAATTTTAATTGATTATTTCCCATTAAATGAATTTAAATAAAAAAAGGGTGTGTACAATTCACACACGGCAGAAGTGAAACTTCAGAATAGTTAACATAAATTAATTAACCAACGAATTTTAATACTCAAATGCAAAAAAATAAAACTCGCGAATGATACATAACGTTGTTTATGACAAATTTTCCGAAGGCTTCGTTGTACGCAGGCGCAGACACGTGATAGCATACGTACAAACATTCTCTCGCAGGCTAAATCCTATTTATGAATATGTTTTTCTCTTTTTCGTTTCATCGAATTTTCAAATCGCAACGATGTTAAAGAAGTTTTACTTAAAAAAACATAAAATAATATACATAAAGTCTGAAATAGGAGTGATCACAGTAACATAGTTAGTAAGTAAGTAAAATAAAAATAAAAATCTCGGCGCAGGTGAGCCCAACATAAAAATCAATACTAGTGTGCAGTGCCTAATGATTTTAAAGAGAATAATCAATCAGGGGTCCAATATCGATTTATTTATTTTTAAATTTGTTAGCATATTCGCCAAAATAACACAAAATCTATGAAAATGTAGACAACCTACTACGGTTCAAAGGATATAGAGCTCTATAAAATTGTAGATACAATGCTTTCTCCCTTACCATCGAACGAGGCGGAACACTGGAGTGAAATGCACAATAAAATCCGTCTTAAAATCAAACGCCCAAAAATTAATGAATACGCTTTGAGAGAAGTGTTATTATGAAAAAATCACTGAATATACCGATAAATAAATTTGTTTTACTATTGAGTCATTTTACTATCTCAGAATTTTAACAATTGTTTATGCCCAAAGTTGTTTAAAAACTAGTGTTAACGGATCGAAGACAATTATAAGTTTTAATTGTTTATTTAGATGTTTGTTAGTCAATAAAACCTTAATGGCTGAACCGTTTGGATGAAATCTGACACTCGTGTAGACCATGATCTGGTCAAGACATAGGCTTCATTATATTCCGATAAAGGCCGTTCACACAGCAGAGCCGCGTCGTAAATCTAGTGTTGAATAGAAGAAGGTTTACTTTTAGTACTAAAATAAAGTAGAACGCATTAACATCGATTTATTTATGTACAATATCAGTACACAAGTATTACTACAGTGATACATCTGTGCTCACTACACAGTGAGTGGGCAGTAGTGGGGACAGTTGAGAATCCTATTGATGACGAGTGTCAACTGCCGAACCTATTACGCGAAGCATCTGCTTTATTCCAATAATCAGAACTTAATATATGAGTTACTGCGTAGGTGAGGTTTATTCTCACGCCTCGTGCCATTACGTGTACCCATATCTAAAACAAGATTCGTTTCTTTTCTTAATCTGGTGCTCGCTGGTGGTAGGATATTCATATCCACCCGGATAGTGACCACCGAATACATGATGATAAAACCTGCCATAGAGATCCACACGCCTTGTGTGGATCGCGTATCCAGGATCAGCCAGTATATATCCGGTTCTCCCGAGAGGCTTGCGACATGACTTGATGGTTGGTTGGGGCGGGTATAGGGGTACATCCTTGTATTACTGTGCCTACATCAGTTATCCGCCTGTCCTTTCGCAGACCCTTCGATTTGTTTCTTCCCTCTCCGAAGAGGGAAGAAGCATTTGTATAGGCCGCCATGCCTCTGGTGACCACCGATAAACTCATTGTTTGTCGTCGTTGCTGGTTTTTTGGACTGCACTGCGCTTACCATCAGGTGTAGTGCAGTCACATTGCCGTGCTCGAATAAAAAAAATAACTGACTTCTATTCCTTCTTTCACTCTATCAGCTGTAGCTGCTAACACTTAAAGGTTGGTCCACATTTGTGACATTTCGACGCACCAAGAGACTGTGGCTCTTTCGCGTACTTAGTTTCAACAATGTGGCAGAATGGGTTGCTGCCATTTGGCCGTAACATTTGACAACCACCACGCTTGTGTATTTATTATGCGTATCTGACACGGTCACGCAGTCTCGGTGTGTCGAAATATCACATAGTAGACGCACTTTAATACTCAAATGTGTATAATATTTTCAGTAAACTCACAATGACTCGAAACAATAAGACTCCTGTACTGAAACATAAACTAACTACCGCTGATAAAGAGAGGTATTGACTTATACTGAAGCATGCTTTATTTTACTTCTTCACTTAAAAGCACCACTTGTCTCATAAATATTTTTATTTCAGATTACACATCCTCCTCAGAATGAGAATGATAGCATGCGGCAGGAGGGAGCAAGTCAATAGACTTGTGCGTTCTGCTAGAAAAGCCAGTCAAATTCTTTCACGTGAGCAATTGAAGAGCAAAATCGGACCTCAAGCCAGAGCAGTTGTTCCGGTGTTGATAATGGCAGAAATTATGCAAGAAATGGAGTCATGTCACGGCCCGAAAATAATTGACACACGCCCAAGATCACAACGGCCGTATTTTCCACGAAACGAACAACGTGGTCCAGAAATAGAACAAAATCCTCCGCGAATTGAACGAAATGCTCGACCAGCCATACAAATAGAACAAGATGTTCGACAAATCAGACTAAATGTTCCACAAATAGAAGGGAATGCTCTGCAAATGGAACTAAATGCTCCACAAATAGAAATAAATGCCCCAATGGAAGGGAATGCTTCGCATGTAGAAAGGATTGCTGCCCAAGCAGAAGGAAATGTTCCGCCAATGGAAGAAAATGCCCTGCAAGTAGATAATAATGTACCCCAATCATCTGCTTTAAGGAATGATCCACAAATAGGACAAAATGGTCCTCAACTAGCGCAAGTTGTTCAACAAAAAAATTAAAAACCTTTGGATATATTTGGGATATGTATACAACGTAATATAAGAATATCTCGTAATGATGTATGTAAGTACATAGTACTTTAAGTAGCTTGTGGTATATGGTGGTATGTGGTAGCTATATGGTAAAGTCGATATTTTTTGTTATTTTATTTTGTTTTTATAGCATAGGTCGGCAAACAAGCAAGTGGGTCACCTGATGGTAAGTGATCTCCACCGCCCATGTACGCCTACAATACTAGAATAAACATGGCCGCGTTGCCGGCTTAAAGGAAAGGGATTGGGAAGGGGAGGGGAATTTGGGCCTCTGGATATCTCACGTACCGTACGAAACGCAGCAGCATGCCGTTACTTTTCGCCGGTTTTCTGTGAGACAGTGGTAACGACCCGGCCCATTCATACTGTAGACAAAACTATCTACAGCGTGGCTCTACCACTCAAACATACAACATGGGTCGGCGCAACATGCATTTTAACACATATATGATGAGAATGAAAGAGGCCAAAGAGGTGTGTAGCAGGTGGAAGTCCGTGGTCTCTGCCTACCCCTATGGAAAACAGGCGTGAGTATATGGATGTATGTATGTTACAGAAAGATTTCGCTTGTAGTTTTGACGATCGGCTGCCTCTCTGGGAAGAAAACACCCAGAACCGAAATAAATATTTGTAGATCACACAAACGCTTATCGCGGTGCGGGAATCGTACCCGCGGCCTCTCGCTTCACAGCCGGCTACTCGCTCGCTGCGCCACGGAGGCTGTCCCATGGTACCTATTATGTACATATTTGAAGATAGGTAGTGTATTAAGTAGGTATATTATTGGAATATATAAATACTATATATTCTTAACAGAACCACGCGTGCTGGCTTGCGGAGCCACAGCTTCGGTCTCCTCCATCTCGGCTCGAACAAGAAAGTTCGCGAAATCTTGCTTCTGCCGGACCATTAAGTTGTGGAATAGTTTGCCGGCACACGTGTTCCCTCCTTCCTATAATATGGGGTTCTTTAAACGGAGTGTGAAGAAGCAGTTAGGCAGGTCGGCATGATCGTGCCGACCAGCGATAGACACACTGTTTGTCGTTGGTCGACACTGTTCCTGGATTGCGCTACATTTACCATTAGGTGCGGCGTAGTTTTCCGAGCCAGGATAAGATATACACTTAACTTTAATATTGTAAGCTTATCTACTATATATAATTACTATATTACCTAACATATTGTTAAACATTTACAATCAACTTTATAGGTCTTTATAGTTATAAGTTGTAAGCTACGAGTATTTCAAAGTTTATGATGAAATACAACGAATCAAATTTGAGTAAAGTGGCACTGAATTTCTCGTGAAATATGTATGCCAAATATCTAATATATAATTATTTTAACTGTATTGCTCATTTTATCTAAGATTCCGTAGAATAATGAAATGTATACTGGGTTTAATGATTAATAAAGTATATAATATGACAAAACATACCTACTTGTGTACTTATTTTTATACGACTGAAATAATGAATGACTGAATACACCGACTGCTATTTCTTGCGTTTATGACATTCTTTTTTTCTCCTGTTCGCTCACGCTTTAGTCGGCTACTAACTCCCATCCAGTCCTCTTCTTTTCCCTCATCATCTTGCGTCCGTCCTCTCTCCTTCCTCTTGTTTCCTCCTATCACGCACTCTTCGTCCCATCCTTGTTACCACAATACACCTTCTCTATCCTCTCAACTCCTCACCCAAAACTATTCACCCTCCCACCCTGTTCTGTTGCTGTTAGTTTCTTCAGGTGAGTGAGATTTCGGGAGGTTGAAAAAATCGAACCACCCGTTCTTTAACAGTCTCCTTTATTTTCTTTTGCTATCGGCATCTCATCCATTTCAATCTACTTATGGTTTTGTAGGTTGTGGATATAATACAGTAATAATACCATCAGGGGACATATTCTTTGTGACTTTTGTTGTCAAGAAACTCAGCCGACAATTTTTCAATAGATAAGACCTTAAACATAGGAACAAGGTACATACTACTCTCTAACGAGGTAAGACAGACATACCTACGTAAGACAGAGGACGCAGCCAAAGCGGAGTTCTGTAGAGTGTGCGCAACCTGCAGGCGTGTACTGACGTCGGCCTCATTCACCACGTCCTACAGAGGCTATTTACCGAAGACTATTGTCTTCAGTATATACCCTAAGGCAGTGTTTCCCAACCTTTTTTAGGCCATGTCGCACCTTAACATTTTTTTTAATTTGTCACCGATATCTAGCATTGCATTTAAATAACCCAAAGCGAAAGGGTTAAAGTCGTGTCGAGTCCATTTTTAAATTGCCCCCCTTAATTATCAAATTTCCGCCCTGTGGGGCGTGGGCCCCACGTTGGGAAACATTGCCGTAAGGGATTGTTAAATATGCTGGATATTTCAGTAAAACAATATTTGTATTAGGATTCCGTCAGTTGCCATTGAAAAACGAAGCGTAATATTTAATTCAATATTACAAGCACAAGAGTAGGTATCAAAGAATTTTTAATAAATTATTAAAAAATATATTTGTGTTTTGGGCTGAAAAGGCATGGAACAAAGAACTAAAAGTTGTAATTAAGCTTATTAATATTTAAATGAAGTTCAGTGGAAACTATATGTACATATGTACCAAAAAGGTTTTAATATGGAGTTCTTACTTTTTTTTTCGTAAAACGGAACGGACGGAACAAAATGCGGTATTGCCAAATCCTCTGATTTTCCAGTAGATGTACTCATTTTTATGACTCACTAAATTTTTATGAAGAGTGCAAAACTAATTTGCCTTTATCCTAACTTACGCAGCAGAGCTCACGTTATATATTTAGGGCTTTTATATTTCCCAGAGCTTATTTCCATTCCATGATGTCATAGGGAACACTAATAAAAATTTAAAAATCTCTTATCTAATTGGGTATATCAAAAAGGGATAATTTATTATTACAATGTTTGGCTTTTTTAGCTACTCCTTTTTTAACCTTGATTTCTCCTGTATATTAAATTGCATTTGGCAACTGCAACGAAACAAACGTCAATATGACATATCAAATATAACCTAAAATAATTGCACGACCTAAAATTTCATGTAGCTTTATTAATGTTTAGATCCTATTTACATTCAATGCTAATTTAATTCAGTTTTAAATGTACATATATTTTACATTTATTTTTTAATTATTTTTGTATGCAGTTTTTAAAAAGTACTATAATATTATTTTGTAAATCGAAGAAATTAAGCTAATTTGTTGATAAATAAGCAATTAACAGTGCCTAGAAGGAGTTGTCATTAAAAATGAACAGCATGGAGTTGCCGGACGACTGTGCAAAACAATGGGAAATACTTCTGCTGCTAATATCTGCGGAAGAGAAGAAAATCGATCGGACCAGCGACGGGGAGGTCGACACTATGAATTATTTCTACAAGAACGAGGGGATAAGGTTTGTTTACCATTTAATTTAATTTATAGGTTTCTGTACCCCAAAAGCCGACTTTTAAACCAGAATCGAGTTGTGTTTGTTGTTTTTTTTTAAATTGGTTTAATTCCAAAGATTACCCCTGCATAAAAACAAATAAACAAAAATATCCTATTTAATAGTAGTTATTTTATACAAATAAATATAATTACAATATGTATACATTTAATTTTACAGAATCTTTACAGTTTCCTTATTTGACACCATAAAGATTAGTTGTTTTTTGTATACCTTTATGATTATTATGACAGTAGTCAATATTCCATTTTGAAGGTTTAAAATACAAAACTTTCCAAAGTCATTTCGAAAGTTCAATTTCAATATAATATGAATAATTTTCGATTTCTTGTATGTTCTTGTGAATCTTAGGAGGGGTACATACTTATTAGTATCCTATTGGGTAGCAATCACCATATGCACCATAAGATGTTTGATGGCCCAAAGCTATAAAACCTTTCTAGTATTGAAATTGTTATCACAACAGATATGATTATAGAGCATTGAAATTTATTAAATTCTAGGAGAATCCTACTGCAATGGCTGCAACAAATGAAGGCGTCTTATGCGAAGAAGATTAAAGATACAGACACAGCGTTAAAATCTGATGAAGTGGCTTTGCTGTGGCGACAGAGAGGGAATGATAAGTTTCGAGCGAACCGCCTTGAAGATAGTTATAGATGTTATACGAAGAGTGTGTTGTATGCACCACAAGACGGGCCGATGTACCCACTGGCGCTGGCCAATCGGTCTGCATCACTTCTACGGATGAAACGGTTTCAGGTAATTTGTGAATTTTATTTTGGACAAATTTATAAAATCATTATTACTTGTTGTACAACTATCAAACAGTTTTATGTCACATGTCAAAAATATTAAATATGTATTTATGACCAGTTTAAAAAAAAACTGACAAATATAAAACTATGAATTAAGCCACTTTTAGATTTAATTATATTGTTTTCCCTTTACATTCCTATATGATTATGTTCAATGTTTTCTTTAACATAATCATATATAAATTATCTAAGGTGATATAACTAAAAGGTCTAAGCGAATTTACAGATCATGTTGTTGTATGCTACGTATTTTTATTTAAAGGTGTTTAAGTATATTGTGTAGCATAAATACTCCAATTAAAACCAAAGGTAAATTTTGTTGAAATAAAAAAGTGTGTATGCATCTGTAAAAATAAATTCCTTGCGTAATTATTGTGCTATATAATATTTGATGTGTTCTATACTGTGAGTTTAAAGCGTTGCGATGGGAGTGATATATAATTTGATATGATTTCTCTCCACATATTTTTTTTCCTAAATTTTTGTATTGTATTGCAAATACGATCAGTAAACAAATTTCCTTACACATTTGCCGTTACTCTGATTTTATTTGTTGTTATAATGAATTCGGGCCCCCTGAGACCACTGAGTTTTGTATTTCTGTTGCCAAGCAGCAGTAGTCAACTTTCCAATTTTATGTATGTGCTGCGGTTACAATATAAATGATATTTCCTCATTGGTTTTGCTTATGCATTGCTTTTAAAATATCACATTTGTAAACTTCACGCCAAATTGTTATATAACCATTATATATAAAAAAATTGTGTCACGTTGTGAAAACTGCATTAAAATCCGTTGAATAGTTTAAAAGATCTAAGCGAACAGACAGCGTAAGCGACTTCATTTTATACTATGTAAAGATGTATCTTGCACACTCCGCACTTGTTCCGTTTAAATTACACTCCCGGTTGGATGGAAAGTTTAAATATTGCCTTTTTTTTAAATTGATTGACTTCATTTGTATATGGCTCTGCGTATTATAGTGGACATCAGTGCTGCCCTGCGATATTTTTTTGCGTGGTTTTAATTGGGTTTTAATTTGCCTTATGGCGGTTGTGATGGGGCATATACCGTTTACAGATCCTGGAACGCGATCCACACAAGGCGTGTGGATCACTATGGCAGTTTTTAACACCATGTGTACGGTGGTCGCTATCCGGGCGGATATGTATATCCTACCACCAGCAAATTATATATAGACTGCAATACATACCTAGACTCACGCCTGTTTCCCATAGGGGTAGCAGAAACAACGGACTTCCACATGCTACGATCCTTACACACTTCTTTGGCGTCTTTCACTCTCATTATATTCTTCATGCATGCGTCGGTTTAGGTTACATCTGACCTGGCCTTTTTCGAGAATATGTCCGACTTGATCTAAGAACGTTCGCTGAGGCCTTCCCCTCCCAACTGTACAATTAACACTCGCCATGTAAATGTGGTCCAAGTTTGGACTGCATTATTTTGCATTTATATTACTACTAATTTAAGATTTAGAGTTCCGATACATTAAAGACAGGAAGTCGCTGGATGCAGGCCGCTTCCAACAGGTCGGTCTGGAAATCTTTGGGGGAGGCCTATGTTCAGCAGTGGACGTCTTGTGGCTGATGATGATGATGATAATGAAAGACAGGTTCAAAGACCTTTGTATCTCGATTCCAGGAGTGTTTGTCCGACTTGAAGCTGGCATTGGCGAGTGGGTACCCGAACGAGCAGCGTCACAAGCTGTTACTGCGCCGCGCCGACTGCCACATCGAGCTGGGCCAGCGGGCCAAAGCGGTGGAAGCGATTAACGCGTCCTCCCAACATGCTGCTAGCTTGAAGCTGACTGCAGCACAATGTGGTTAGTGGATTTGTATAATAAACATTGAAGGTGATGAACAGTGTATGGAAACATTGCAATAAGCGAATTAAGCATCGTATGTACTGGAAGGAATTCACACCAAAACTCCAACAATACCTTGAAAACTTCCACACTGATATTTCATCGTTCTTGTGAAAGGTTGAGAATAAATTATACTTGTCATTGGTGAAATGCACAATAATGCGAAGCCATAAAAAAAGAACACATCACAGTGGCCAAAGTTTGTGGCCAGCCATAACGCGGCCACTACCAACAAGGCAATAACAAAACGTCGAATATATGGAGACAACATCCGTGGGGCGATGGACGAGAGCCGAGTAGCCAGCTGCGAAGCGAGAGGCCGGGGGTTCGATTCCCGTACCGAGACCAATGTTTGTGCGGTCGAAAAATATTGGTTTGGTGGGTGTTGTGGGACCTTAAGTCCCTCGTTGTACCTGATACCCACGATACAGGTTCAATCTAGTGTGGGGATCTAGGATTATGTGTGTGACTGTTGCGTGTTTTTATTATCTGCACTAATATTATAAAGAGGAAAAATTTGTATTTTTGTTTGTAACGAATAAACTTAAAAACTACAGGACCGATATAAAAAAATCTTTCATCATAAGATTGAAGAATGAAGAATGAAGAAGATATCCTACATTATCCCTGATGAATATAGGCTACTTTTTATCCCAGAAAAAGCAGATCACGCGGGCGGAGCCGCGATAAAAAACTAGTTACTTAATATTTGACATCCGCAGCTGAGTTCGAGAGGCACATACGTGACATTGAGAGGAAGATGGAAGTGATCATCGAGGAGGAGAAGGCAGACGATGACGTCATACCAGAATGTTACTTGGGCCCGAATGAAAACTTCCATGCCGCCTCTAATGCTATTGAGTTGCGGTAAGTTTTTTTGAAGTGAAAACTTCTTTAGCCGCGTTGATCATGTTTTGGTATGTTTGTATGTTTTGGGGGTAAACATGTAGTTTCGCGTCAGCGACATGCTCATAATTCATACTATACACGTATAACAACAGTAATTTCATTGGATTCAATGTCCTTCAAACCGAAACACAACAGTGCTTAAACACAGTTGCTTTGCGGCAGAAATAGTCAAAGCGGTGGTACCAACCCAGACAGCCTCTCGCATACGAGCGACCTACCACCTTGTAGTATTGTACATATAAAACTTTCTCATGAATCACTCAATCTATTGCTGAAAAATGCATTAAAATTAAAAATCCATTGAATAGTTTAAAATATCTAAGTGAAAAACAGACAGCGGAAGCGACTTCATTTTATACTATGTAAAGAAGCCAGGGTTCGAAAATATCCGATATTTATTATAAATATCAAAATATCCGATATTTATGATATATATCCGATATATATCAAGTTTGATATATATCCATTTTGTATGAAAGCCATATTATTATTTTATTGTATTATTTATGAATACTGTTTGCATATTGCAAAATCTACTTTTAGATAAGACATAATCAACTAAAAAACATAAAATCTTCTTTTAGGACAGAAGTATTGCCATTAAAGGACTAGAACTTACCATTAGGGAGTATGTTTTAACTCTACTTCCACGTCATCTACATTTGGGAAGTAGAAATACAGTAACAAACGCTAAAAATTACTTAATATCAATTTATTTAACCATTTTTGTATTGCAATATATTATTAAACATTTGACATATATAATCATTGATATATATCATGAAACTCACTCTGATATATATCGGATATATATCAGATATATATCTTGATATATATCCATTGATATATATCCTCGAACCCTGAAAGAAGCTAATGAATTTAGCAAAATATAACTAATATCTCAATTTTAACTCGATATGCGTGGAAATGTTATTGCGTATTTATTTTAATATGACCACACATGTTTGTAACACGTTGTATATGAGGCTGCTAGAACTAGAGTGGCCTAACTGCATTTGGATGACTTTTGGCCTATTTGAATTTTCGTAATTTAAAAATGTTAATCTCCAAGACCAGAGCGGCCTAAAATTGGTAACATCATCTTGACATAGATGGCAGTACAAGTCCATTTCAGCCGTAGTTTAAATTGTCAAAAAATAGAAATAGGTCAAAAGTCATCAAAATGCAAGTAGGCCACTCTGGTTCTAGCAGCTTCATATGTGGCGCATTTACAGACGCAACGATACGGCGGGGCGTCACGTGGTGACGTGTCACGCGACGCGGCGCGGTGACGTGTTGTTCTCAGAGGAGCCGTACGCGTGTGTCACGTTGCCCCACGACGGTGACAACGCCGTCTGTGACAACTGTTGTAAATCACCTATTAATATTGTGCCGTGAGTAATGATAATGTCTTCTTCTATTTTTATGTATGGCTTCGCATTATTATGCGTTTTGCCAATGACAAAATATAATAATTTATTCTCAAGCTTTTTGTTTTGGTATGGAGGGAAGTGGATAATATTTCCAACTCCTCCCTAACCTTCAATCTGATTAATTTCGTTGCGGGACAAAGACATTTAGGCATTCCCAGACACTCGCCGAGCTTCACTGCTTGTTGTCAACAAAAATGCGTGCCAATGTTAATCCTGGTGCACAGGAGTTACAGTGGCGGGTGTGTGGGCGGTATAGCCTCTAGAAAAATAACTTATTTTCACCAGAACAATGAAATAAGGGTGCGGTCGATTTCAAGGTCTTGCTCGAATTTTGAGTTAACTCCATTCAGTACGATGCTTAATTCATTTATTTCAACGTTTCCATACACTGTTCATCACCGTCGATGTTTTGACATTTTTTATTTGTTTTTTTTTTTACTTTTTTAATTAAAAAAAAAATCTTTTTAAAAAACAGTATTTAGAAAAAAGTTTTTTTATTATTATTTATGTTTATTTAATACGCCTATGTGAATTATACACAATGTATAACTGTTTGTTCTTACTAAATAGATGAATTAAATAAATTACAGTTGCGGCGCGTGTTCGCGTAGCGTGTACTGCGGTGCTGAGTGTAGATCGCGCGCCTCCACCATCTTCCACCGCTGGGAGTGTGTCGCCGCCCAGGCCGACCTGCTGCCCACCATTGGGATAGCGCACTTAGCTTTAAGGTCACTTGCAACACTTTTTTTTAACACCATTCATGTCTACGGACACTTACTGTCACAAACATAAATTGTTTTTTTTTAAATATACTTTTTTATTTTGTTATATTATTCCGATATGTGATTGCTATGTATAAGAGACAAGCCACGGAGGCAACCAATATACAGAGAAAAGCGTGGGCATTTTTTAAATTTACTAATATTTTATCTGGCATGTAACATTTAATCCCACATTGATAATATAGGCTTAACTATTGGTTTTTGTTTTCATAGTTGATTTTTTTTTATCCGCAACAGCAAACGTGTGTTTTCTGAAATAAAAAATTGTTCGTAAAATTATTAAAACTTGAGTTTTGTATTGTAATAAAGAGTTCTTCTTTCTTTATTACTACTCTTTATTACTTAATAGTAATAAAGTGTTTTGAATTGTATTGTATTTACAATACAATACAAAACTCTTTATTGTTTAATCAATAATCACATAAAATAATTTAGCATAGGACTACTTAATGGTTTTAAATGTGTTGTTTAAATTATTAACGTTTGCTTTAATTTCTTATGTACAGGGTGTTGTTAGTAACCGTCAGTGACGGTTTTCCAAAGGTGCCTATAACGGAATCTGAACCCCGGACCGCCGAACAGCTGTTCAACAGTTACTCGCGCGTCGACAGTGTACAAATATACAAAAACGACTCACCGCCCTTCTACAAGATGTTCAATCTGGTCACAAACTTCGATAAGATGAACAATGCGGATTATATACAGTATGCTCTGGTTAGTATGTTAAAAAAAAATCGTAAACATTTTGGATGTCTAGATTTTAATACAATCCAGTGCATACAGTACACGGTGGTACACGCAGTGTATATATGGTACACTAAGACTGATAATCGTGAGGTTCTACGTTCTACTCCCAGGTTGAGTTTGAGTTTTGGGTACGAAAAATCACACGTGAATTTTCCGGGATTGCAATTCGTACCCGGTATGGCTTCAGGCTCTGTATCATACTATGGGACGGAAATATGGCAAAAAAAAATCAATATAAATATACTATAAGTGCGGTTCTAGTCGTGCCTTGGCCGACTCCACGTAGGTAAAGGCTTTAAAAAAAAATCTTTGATAATATCCCGGTGGCGCAGTTGTATTACGTACACAGTACGACTGCTGTGCTGAGACCTCGGGTTCGATTCCCGGGTAAAATTGATATTGGGTTTTTCTATCACGTAATGCTCAGTATCAGCTCGGAGTCTGGAATTTGTGCTCGGTATGGCGATAACGTACTGGCAAGCGCAGCGTTGGACGTCCGCCTACAAGGTGGACAGACAACCTTATAAAGGTCGCAGGTAGTCGCTGGATGCAGGCCGCTTCCAACAGGTCGGTCTGGAAATCTTTGGGGGAGGCCTATGTTCAGCAGTGGACGTCTTGTCTCTGATGATGATGATGGTGATAAGCTCGCCCCTTATCACATCATGGCACAAATGGAAATGGTGTACTGGTAACGCCTCTGCCTACCCCATCGGTTTGTATGTATAATAATGTATGTTTGACAGCCTTCGTGGCGCAGTGGGCGAGTAGCCGACTGTGAAACGTGAGGCCGTGGGTTCGATTCCCGCACCGAGCAAATATTTGTCTGATCCACAAATATTTGTTTCGGGGTCTGGGTGTTGTGAGAGGGAAAGTCTCTCGTAGTTGCTGATACCCACGACACAAGACTCGTATCTTACTGTGGGGTCAGCACTATGTGTGTGACTGTTGGGTGTTATTTATTTATTTAATGTGTCCATGTTCACAGACTGCGACAATGCTGACACTGTACCTGGAGCAGTTCACGTCGTTCTTCGAGTACATGCCGAGTAGAGTGCCGTACACACTGACCGGCGCGCAGCTGCGACTGTTCGCAGCCGGCGTGATACTGCGCAGTTTGGGCCAGCTGGTGTGCAATGGACATGCGGCACTCAGCCTCGCCACTGTCGAGGAGGAGGGGAGGGAAGGTATGTACATTTAACACAGGATATATATTTTTGAAGTTATACTTCTTTAGGCGCGTTATGAAAAAATGATGAGAGTGAAATTTTAAGATGCGCGCGCACCTGTGACACAAAAAATTAACAGTATGAAGTTAGGCGCGTTAAGAAAAAATGATGAGAGCAGTATGAAGTTAGGCGCGTTATGAAAAAATGATGAGAGTTAAATAAAAAAATAAATAAATAAATATAAATAAATAAATATAAATATATATATATATATATATATATAATTATATATAGATGCGGTTTTTATTTTATAATTTGGAACATGGTGCCGTAAAAAAAGTACCAGGTTCGCATAAACGCGAAGAGAGTAGAATGTCCATTTTTCATGGCGAGTAGCCGTAATTAATAAACAAATGACGATTTGGACAAAGAAAAACTCTTTAGGTTTTTTCTTATTCGGAACATGTTTCCGTCAAAAGTACCAGGCTCGCATAAACGCGAAGAGAGTAGAATGTACTTCTATAATGTCGAGTGGATATGTTGATATAAATTAAAATACTTTTATTTAATATAATTAACACTAAATATTATTAAATTATTAATGTTAAATACTTATTATTGGTTATTTAATGATGCAAAAGAAGTATAACTTCTCACGCGCGTACATAAGTACACGCACCCATTTTTTTTATTTTATTTTTATTTTTCGGTGAAGGAAACATCGTGAGGAAACCTGCATACCTGAGAAGTTGAAAAGATTTTTCGAAGATATGTGAAGTCTACCAACCCAAGAGGAGACCCGTGCCCAGTAGTGGGATATGTATAATACAGGGCTAGTAAAAATAAAATATAAAAATAAATTTTTTTTCTCACCCTGTATTATATACGTTCCACTGCTGGGCACGGGCTTCCTCTAATGAATGAGAGGGGTTGGCCTTAGTCCACCAAGCTGGCCGGATGCGGGTTGGCAGACTTCACATACCTTCGAAAAATCTTATTCAAGTTCTCAGGTATGCAGGTTTCCTCACGATGTTTCCTTCACCGTTGAAGCGATCGATAATTAACAATTAATATACACGTTACTTAGAAAAGTCACTGGTGTATGCTCTTGGGACTGGTTTCAAACAGAATAGTAGATCGTAAATAAATAAATAAACCCAACAGTTACAAACATAGTCCTGACCCCACACTAAGATACGAGTCTTGTGTCTTGGGTATCGGGAACTATGGGAGACTTTCAGTCCCACAACAAGGTGCCAAAGCGGCCAATGTGGTAAGTCCCTCGTATGCGAGAGGCCGTCTGGGTTGGTGCCACCGTGCCGTCTATTTCTGTCGCCAAGCAACAGGCGATATCAGGTACTACTAGTAGTTCCTGATATCCACGATACAGAATTAACCTTGTGTGGGAACATGACTATGTGTGTGACTGTTGGGTGTTTTATTTATTATTTTTTATATAGTACATCTCTAATGCTAGTGTTGTTTTTAGGTCGTACGGTGTTAGAGAGAGAGGTGCGACGTGCGACAGCTATATATCCCTCCGCTGCTATGATGAACCACTCCTGTGACCCCAATATTATTAACACGTAAGTATTGTTATAAATTAATTGTTCATTGAGGCTGCTTGAACCAGAGTGGTCTAACTGCATTTTGATGACTTTTGACCTATCTGTATTTTCGTCAATTTAAACCACGGCCGAAATGGACTTGTACTGCCATCAATGTCAAGATGATGTTACCAATTTTAGGCCGGTCTGCTCTTGTAGATTAATATTTTTAAATTACGAAAATACAAATAGGCCAAAAGTCAAAAAGCAGTTAGGCCACTCTGGTTCTAGCAGCCTCAATTATTATAAAGGTTATCTTAGAAAATAGATTTGATTTTTTTTTTGTTATCCGAGCACGGCAAAGCACCCCTACACCTGATGGTAAGCGTAGTGCAGTCCAAATAAACTAGTGACCACCGACAATAAGTTTATCGGTGGTCACCACTATCATGCCGGCTTGTATAAATGCTTCTTCACGCTCTGAAGACGGATGATGTAAATCAATAGATTTGTGACAGGACAGGCGAATGACCGATGCAAGCATAGGGTTACACGGATATACCCTATACCCGCCTAAACTAACCATCAAGTCATGTCGCAATCCCATCGGGAGAACCGGTTTATACACTGGCTGATCTTGAAACGCGATCCAGATAAGGTGTGTGGGTCATTATGGCAGGTTTTAACACCATGTGTACGGTGGTCGCTACACGGGCGGATATGAATATCCCACCACCAGCAGATACAATAATTTCGAAATAAAACATTTAAAATCTGCTCTTACTTGAGGGCGAGACTATCGTCATGCCGGGCACAAGACCCAACCCCGGGTAATTCACGTGTGACTTTTGGTATATCCGGGGATACAGAATACAAAAAATAAATATTATAAAAAAAAAGTTAATTTCAGGTTTCACAACGCACGCCTCATAGTGCGCTGTTCCCGCGAGCTGTGCGCCGGCACGGAGGTGTACAATTGTTACGGGCCTCATCGTGCGCGTGACGTCACCGCACACAGACGCGCACAGTTGCGCGCGCAGTACATGTTCACGTGCGAATGCACCGCGTGCAGTGACACCGAGCGGAGGGACTTTGTGGTGAGACCTGATACACGCGCACCTGTACCTGTTTTTTTTATAGCATAAGCCGGCAAACGAGCAACTGGGTCATCTGATGGTAAGTGATCTCCATCGGCCATGTACGCCCACTACCAGAAGTATCATGGGTGCGTTGCCGACCTTAAAATAAAGGGATAATTAGGGATTGGCAAGGGGAGGGGATTTGGGCTTCCGGATATCTCACTCAACGTACGAAACGCAGCACCAAGTCGCTACATTACGTCGGTTTTCTGTGAGACAGTGGTAACGACCCGGTCGAGCCAACCCATTCATGCTGTAGACAAAACTGTCTACAAACAAACATCTTCAAACATACAACGTGTTAAAGAAAAGTGTGGTTATGTTTAAGGGTCGTTAGATACCCCTTACAGTGAGTATTTATGTACCGGATGTTTTTTAAAATCGAAACATCGAAAATTTTAATTTTAATTATTTATTTATTGAGATCGATCACATCATTATTAATTATGAATGACACTCATTTTTTAAGAAAGGTAAATTACGTGTACGTAATTCTACGGAAATACCCACGTTGCTTGTAAGTCAAACACAAATTAGTGTTATGTCACTTTTCTATAACACGTTGTATATGTGACGAACAGGGTACCGGCACGATTCGTAAACAAGAGACTAAGACAAGAGAGTAAGACTGTACCTGGCAGTAATAAATTTATAGTTTTTTTTGACGAGATGACGTAATGTCGTGCAGCGGGTTGGCGCCAATACGTCACACGATTGGTTCGTTAGTCGATGCTCGTCGTATATTAGACTCTCATCTGTCATTTGGCGACTGTACTATGACCCCACTACTGTCCTTCTGTGTTCACGAATCGTGCCGGCTATTATTTTATTTATGTATTGGTACAGTTACTGACAACTTACTACATTTTACATAAAGTTACACTTATAGAAGACATGATATAAATCTGGTGTCTATTTACTACTGTACACAACATTCAAGATACACAGCTTCGTAGTAATATAAGAGAGAAAAAAAAATAGTTTGTATTAAATTTAACAATAACATGTACTAACAGTGAACCTTAATATCAGATTTTAAATGGTTTTTAATGGTGTTTAAACTTTCATGATATATATCTATTTCAGAACAGACACTATTATATTGACTACACATTCTAATGACTGGATTATTTTGTGAGACATTGTTGTTATAACTCAGTACACATACACTAATACGGTTTAGCTGTGGAATAATAGTCTTTTGGCCGTAAATTTATCATTTTTAATGCGTTTTCATTCCCACAGTCATTATTCTCGGCGTACGCGTGCCAAAATTGCAAAGGCCCTGTGTTGTGGAGCGGCAGACGTGCACACTGCCAGCAGTGTCAGACCGACTTCCAGCTGACGAAGGCCCTCATCACAGTCGAGAGAGCTGACGAACTAATGGCACAAGGTGAGTCCATACCAGCCCCCCGACCGCCTATTCAAAGCGATAGCGATAGCGATAGCAATGCACGATAGCGATAACAATACATTGTCTTAATTACTTAAAAATTACTGTCTGTTTACTGTCAAATGTATGGATAAATCATTCGGTCATTGCTTTGGATGATTGCTATAACTATGAATGCAATACAGCTCCATCGGCGGTAGGAAATGGCCGTGTGACGTCATAAACTATAACAATGCTCAAAGCTAGAGAGATAGGCGGTCGACCCACAGTTGTGCCGGTTCGATTTTAACTTAACTTTACTTTTCGACAGTAAAGTGATGTTGATGAGTGTGTAAAGTGACCGAGAGCTTTATAATTTCTGTACACCGGAGGCAAACAATCTCAAGTCACATTAAACTTATAGTTCAGTGCACGTGTTTTAAGTATTTGGTTGATAAAATATTGTTTCAATGAAATTATAAAATGTATTTATATAAAAATGGACTTACTTAGTTCTGGACTTGGATAGTTTACCTCCGGTATACAGATTTTGACTTTTCACGATACGCAATGTCACTAGTGGATGTTTTTATCCGTGCACGGCAAAGTGACCGCATTACGCTTGATAGTAAGCGCAGTGCAGGCCAAAATAACAGTGATCTGAAATAATGAGTTTCTCGGTGGTTACCAGAACGTGTCGGCCTGTATAAATGCTCTTTCACACTGAGAAGACGGAATCATGCCAGCCTGTATAAATACTTCTTCACACTCTGAAGAGGGAAGAAATAAGTCGAGAGCCCTGCGATAGACAGGCGGATGACCGTTGCAGGCATACAAGAATGTACCACTGTAGACTATATCCGCCCTAACCAGCCATCAAGTCATATTGCAAGCCCCGGGTATACACTGGCTGATCCTGAATGAGAGGGGTTAGGCCTTACCACACTGGCCTAATGCGGGTTGGTGGACTTCACATACCTTCAAAAAATCTTATCGAGTATCTTGCAGGTATGCAGGTTTCCTCACCGTGTTTCCTTCACCGTTAAAGCAAGCGATAATTAACAATTAATATACACGTGACTTAGAAAAGTCAGAGGTGTATGCCCATTGGGGCTGGTTTCGAACCTGCGACTTTCGTCTCGACAGTCCGTACCAATCCCCGCTGAGCTATCGCTATTGTTTACTATTTTTTTTTTTATTTGTACGTAAAGCGGTGCGTGCAATAGCTGCGGAGGAGCGTTGCGATAAGGCGCATGCGTCGTTCAAGCTAAAGCAACAAGTTTTGCATCGACACCACACAGCACTACGTGCCACTGCCGACAAACTTGCCAGGATATACGCAGACGTGGGTGTGTGGATATTTGTTATTTTTTATGTCTATTTTTTTTATAACAACTAGCAGACCCGGCCACTCGTTGCTGTGGCTAAGGTATATGTAAATTTATATTGTAGTAAACTATTCAATACAGTATGCGGTCTATTGGATACTTACTCAATCCAGCCGATAAATTACCTTACACCGCCATCAGTTAGAATCTTATGGAACTGCCATTTGGCACGGTGACGTCAAAGTCTGAGACGTCTGTTATTTGAAAAGTGCTCTTCCTTCCCTTCAGTGCTCCCATCAGATTTGAATGAAATCTAATTTATTCTTTTGGGGATGGATTAATGAAAGTCTTTCCGCAATAGGTTTCGTACAACATAACTTATTGATTAAAATAATAAAAAAAATCAAGTCAACTACCCTATTGTTTTGTACATTGTTACTTCTTTCCTAATGTATTAGCATGCCGCTTTTGTTGAATAAATGTTTTCCTTTCTTTCATTCTAGGTGCTTCTCCCGCAACTGTCCTTATTTTTATTGACACTTAAAATTCGTGTATAAAACATTACTACAATGTTGTTTCAGGTGAATTCAGCAAAAGCGTGGAGTTGATTAAGCAAAACATTCAAAGTCTTGAATACCAATTCGGTTCCTTTAGCGTTGAAGTAAGTTTTTATGTTATATGTTCAATATCAAAACCTATGCTGGTTTTTGCATGTGACACATTAAATGTTTTTTTTTTTCACAGTCTTAAAGGTTTGCTGGTGGTAGGATATTCATATCTGTCCGGATAGCGACCACCGTACACATGGTGTTAAAACCTGACATAGTGATCCACATGCCTTGTGTGGGTCGCGTTCCATGATCAGCCAGTGTATATCCGGTTCTTCCGAAGGGCTTGTGATATGACTTGATGGTTTTGGTTGGGGCGGGTATAGGGGTACATCCTTGTATCGGTCATCCGCCTGTCCTGTCAGAAGCCGCTCGATTTGCTTATTCCCTCTCCGTAGTGGGAATATGCATTTATACATGATTCTGGTGACCACCGATAGACTCGTTGTTTTTCGGTGGTCGCTGGTTTTTTGGACTGCAATGCGCTTACCGCCAGGTGTAGTACAGTCACTTTACTGTGCTTGGATAAAAAAAATACAATTAAATCGCCACATTGACTTTGTTACAAGGTGCTATTTCTGCAATAGTGTATGATACGAGTTCCCTCCTTCTTATAATATGGGGTCCTTTAAACGGAGTGCGAAGAAGCAGTTAGGCGGCCGGCATGATCGTGCCGACCTACGATGGACACATTGTTTGTCGTTGGTCGACACTATTCCTGGATTGCGCTACACTTACCATCAGGTGTGGCGTAGTCACTTTGCCGAGATAAAAAAAGCACTGTTGTGTTCCGGTTTCAAAGAAATGGAAGCTAGTGAAATTACTGGGCATCATGAGACTTAGCGTCGTCGTGATGAAAGCAGTCCAGTGCCATGCAGTGCTTTCTAATTCAATGTGCTGTGTGGTGTTGCTTCTGTTTATGGGCAGGCGTGGCGCTTGCCATCATGTGAGCCGTCTGCTCGTCTCTTCATTCGAAGTAATAAAAAAAACTATATAAATGTGAAAGTTTTGATATTTCTTACTTAATCACGATTTAACGGCTGAACTGTTTTGGATAAAATTTGTAACAAAGATAAACCATGATCTGGTTTGGCTAGGCTACTTTTTACCCCGCAAAACGCCGTGCACGCGGGCAGAGCCGCCGCAAAAGATAGTGTAGACATAAAAAAAGCATATGATCTTGCAGGTAGCACACGAACTAAGGAAACTGTCGGATGTAATGTTGGAGCGGCTTGTAAATTCACCACAACATCCTGACTGCAGGTATGGTTTTTTAGTGGTATAGCATTATTGTCTGCCTACAAGGTGGACAGACGACCTGATAAAGGTCGCAGGAAATTGCTGAATGCAGGCCGCTTCCAACAGGTCGGTCTGGAAATCTTTGTGGGAGGCCTATGGTCAGCAGTGGACGTCCTGTGGCTGATGATGTGATGTGATGTGATAGCATTACATTTATACAATTTATTTTGAGTTAGAATAACTTATTCTTAATTTATATCCTAAATTACTTATTATTAAATTAGAGGCTGTCTGGGTGGTACCACCGTTTTGTCCATTTCTGTCGCCAAACAACCGTCTGTAAGCACTGTTCTGTTCCGGTTTGAAGGAGATTGAAGCCAGTGAAATTACTAGGCATTATGACACTTAACATCTTATGTCTCGGGGTGACGAGCGCAGTTCAGTGCCATGCAGTGCTTTGTAATTCAACGTTCTGTGGGGTGTTGCTTCTATTTCTGGGCAGGCGTAGCGCTTACCATCAGGCGAGCGCCATGCTCGTCTCGTCGTTCAATCAAATAAAAAAAATATATAAGTATGTCATGTCCACATTGTTATTTCTCAGAGAATGGTGTCTGGAAGCACACAAGATAATAAAAAAAGCGATACAACTGATGGAACTGAACTACGGATCTTGGGAGCCGCTAGTGAAGAGGTTAAAAGAGCACGAGACGGTCGTAGGTTCGATGCTCGCGCGCAGTCGCACACCGGAAACGGCTAACAACATACACCACAATTTACACTACAACCTCAAGATATGAACTCTGTGAAGTTACGCATGAAGCGGTATGTCCTGACACCGGGTGGGACCAAATGGATCCTAATTTGGGGCCACATGACGTTGAGTGGCCGAATGATGTCACTCCGTTAGGAAATGTTCCTCTGTTAAACCCAATCCGTCTTGTTATAAACTGTAGATTAACCTTAAATTTGGTTTTTTTTTTATGTCACAGCAAAGTGTATAATAATACTAGTTCTGTATTATCACGTCCCACTGCTGGGCACGGGCCTCCTTTACTGGATGAGAGGGGTTAGTCCTTAGTCCACCACGCTGGCCTTTGGGTTGGCAGACTTCACATACCTTCGAAAAATCTTATCGAGTATCGACTTAGGTATGCAGGTTTCCTCACGATGTTTCCTTCACCGTTAACGCAAGCGATAGTTAACAATTAATATACACGTAATTTAGAAAAATCAGAGGCTATATGCTCTTGGGGCTGGTTTCGAACCTGCGATTTTCGTCTCAACAGTCCGTACCACTTCCCACTGAGCTATCGATGCTAAGTGTATAGTCAAACGTCAGTCTACGTACAGTGGTCGGCATCAAGGGTACAAAATTATCCTGTACCCTCCCACCAGCAAGAATGGGTGCGTTGCTGACTTGAAAGAGAAATGGGGAATGGGAAGGGGAGGGGGATTTGGGTTTCCGGATATCTCACTCACCGTACGAAACGCAGCAGCAAGCCGCTACTTTACGTCGGTATTCTGTGAGACAGTGGTAACGATCCAGTCGAGCCGGCCCATTCATGCCGTAGACAAAACTGTCTACAGCGTGGCTCTACTACTCATGAAACTTGCTTGTTTGCTGGCGAAAAAAATATTAGTGAACATAGTGGACCTAGTGATTTCATACGTTTACGCGAATTTTACTCATTGAAATAAAACTAATTTAAACGGATTTTATCGCGGTTTTTTTTTATTTTGGTTCCGACTTTTTTCAACCTTCGAGGTTGTCCCAAAATGTTAATGAAAAGTTGGGACCAAAATGAAATAAAAAAAACATTAGTTTTATTTCAACATTGGACCTAATTTAAAGTCAGTCTACATTTTATAACAAGACCATGGGAGTTTATCTGATTTTTAAATATATTTCTACGGTCGTATCAATATGGGAACGAAATTTAGAAGTAAGCTGAGTTTTTAGTGTTTTAATTGAACTCTCATCTTGGAATACACATACTGGGCACTGGCACGAGAGTATACCACTTTGGACACAGTCGGTTCGCGTTAGTCATTGAAGTCTCAGTTATTATTATTGGGACTGTGATATTATTGTGATGGATATTCTAATAATAATAATAAAACTATTTGTTGCCACAAACACATACAATATCCTAATAGTATTTTATAATAACTAGATATACGCTTTGTGTTTTCTGGAAGATTCATAAATAATTTAATCTTAAATTAGTGTGTCAATTACTAACAAACGATTGTTTGCAAAATAGATCAGAGATTAATATTTCTGACATTAAATAACGTTTCAGAAACTCGAATTGATTTTACAGAGCTGTCAAAATCAAAGTTCAGTTAATTTAATGTTGATTTTATCAGCGTTTGAGAGGCCGAGTGTTAGTTTGCCGCGAGCCTAAGTGTATTTTGTTAAGGCGAACTATTATAGTACACATACACGCTATAAATACATAATATAAATACACATACATACATATAAATATTAGGGTGGGTCAAAAAAATCGACTATTTTTTTTTTTACAAGTGCAACGGAAAAATGGGTTCCTAGACACCTTAAAAAAATTCCCACCAAATATGAGCTCTTAATTTTGAAAGGAACATCCTCCGCATCGCAGTTTTTTATTTTTTTTTCAGTCCAATAGAAAAAAATTCATACCTCTCTATTAATTGACTGTACAAAAAAATGTTTCGAATAAATTTTGTAGGAAATTTGATGCTCTACAAAAAAGGTGTCTTATATTTTTTTCGTAAACCTCGCCATTTGAAAGATATAAAGTATTTAATTTTGATTATTTTATGATAAATTTCATTTTTATTTATGAATTTTATAACTCGACAATAAATGACTTTTACGAAATGCGAAATACCAATTTTTGTTGGAAATTAACTGCTCTATAAAAATGGTTTCCTATGTTTTGGCGATAAAATTAACCGTTTAAAAGATATTCATCATCAAACTTTCATGTGTACGGATCTTAAAAGTTTTTGATTAGATATTCGAAAAATTTCAATTTAATTTATGATTTTTAAGAAAATTTACACGAATTTTAGTTGTTATCGATTGAGAAACGTCAAAATATTTTTTAAGTTTTTGCACAAGTTTTCCGATCAAATGAATTTCTTTATCCATATTTTCGATAAGTATCAAGTTAATTCACGTAGTAACCACAATATTTGTAAATAATTAATCGTTCGATCACATATACAAGACCATAAATTTTGGAAACACTAAAAATGCTGTAGAAATAAATGTATACAAACCAACGACAACATAACGATGAAATAAAAAGTAGGTGGTGCTAGTTCACAATTCAAACAGATGAAATAAAATACGAAACAAAAATTCTCTAGAGATGAAATTTTCCCTAGGATCGTGATTTCTAATGATTAAAACTAAAATGTTTAGAATAATTGAAGAAAACTTTTGATAATTTTGAAAATAAAACTCAAATAATACTTATAGTAATGACAAGCAATGAAATTTATAAATTAAATTGAAATTTTTCGAATATCTAATCAAAAACTTTTAAAATCCGTACACATGAAAGTTTGATGATGAATATCTTTTGAACGGTTAATTTTATCGCCAAAACATAGGAAACCATTTTTATAGAGCAGTTAATTTCCAACAAAAATTGGTATTTCGCATTTCGTAAAAGTCATTTATTGTCGAGTTATAAAATTCATAAATAAAAATGAAATTTATCATAAAATAATCAAAATTAAATACTTTATATCTTTCAAATGGCGAGGTTTACGAAAAAAACATATGATACCTTTTTTGTAGAGCATCAAATTTCCTACAAAATTTATTCGAAATATTTTTTTGTACAGTCAATTAATAGAGAGATATGATTTTTTTGCTATTGGACTGAAAAAAAAATAAAAAACTGCGATGCGGAGGATGTTCCTTTCAAAATTAAGAGCTCATATTTGGTGGGAATTTTTTTAAGGTGTCTATTAACCCATTTTTCCGTTGCACTTGTAAAAAAAAAAATAGTCGATTTTTTTGACCCACCCTAATAAATATACTATTATAGTACGCTGGTTTTCCTAGCATGTGTATTCCAGACTATTAAACAGTAGTAGAGAAATTTATTAGCATTTCAAATATATATTGCACTGTTCGAATATTTTACAGTTTATCGATCGCCTCATTGGGTCAGCTTGAGGTGAACCCTGGGGCCGTGGGTTTGTTTCCCAGGTTGAGCAATTATTAAAGATAATCTAAAATTTATTTTTATGCTACTTGTTACTACCATAGGTCAAATATATGTAATAGACATCGTAAATGTATGTACTTCGCGAGCCGTGACCAAGTATGAGATCGCAAGAGTTTTTTTTTATTTGATTGAATGACAAGACGAGCCAGGCGCTCGTCTAATGGCCATGCCTGTCTATAAACAGATTCAATATCACACAGAACTTTGAATAACAAAGCACTGAACTGCGCTCGTCACCCCGATACATAAGATGTTAAATGTGTAAAAAATGATGTAAAATTTTGACAGCCTCCGTGGCGTAGCAGGCCAGTTGCCGGCTGTGAAGCGAGAGGCCGCGGGTTCGATCCCCGCACCGAGACAAATATTTGTGTGATCCACATTTATTTGTTTCGGGGTCTGGGTGTTGTGAGACCGAAAGTCTCTCGTAGTTCCTGATACCCACGACACAAGACTCGTATCTTACTGTGGCGTCAGGACTATGTGTGTGACTGTTGGGTGTTAGTTATTTATTTGTTATTAAATTTCATAATGCCCAGTAATTTCACTGGCTTCAATGTCCTTCAAACCGAGACACAACAGTGCTTACACATTGTTGCTTGGCGGCAGAAATAGACAAAGCGGTGGTTCCAACCCAGACGGCCTCTCGCATACGAGGGACCTACCACCTTGAAAGAGTACAAAATCTTGCTACGGTTATTTAGTCTGCGGTAAGCTGTAAGCTGCGGTAAGACATCAAACCGAATCAAGCCTAAACCAATGAAAATGCATTTTCGTTCTATAGAGTATTGTAAAAAAATCTACTAGTGTTTCAAAAGTGTCTTTGAATATTTTTTCCTGTGACTCAGGTAAATAATGGAGCGCTTGAATTTCATACATATTGGAATAATGTGCATGCGATGTCTATTTAGTATTTTTGGTCTACTAGTTAGCGTCGTTCATAAAATACGTATACAAATAGGGGAGAGGGTGGGGATATTGCTCAGCGTGATGTCACGTCATTCTTTCTGATTATATAAATTTATATTGTCATAAATGTTTATATGGATTTATTAATCGCGGAAAGTCGTTTATAGGGGGAATTTCTAGCTTTTGTCTGGTGATATTTGTTAGGGGTTGCTGAAAATACGCCCCGTGACTAATGGACGCCGATAAAGTAATTTTTTATTTTTTTAATTTTATCCTGGCCCGGCAAAGTGAATACGCTACACCTGATGGTAAGTGTAGCGCAATCCAAGAATAGTGTCGACCAACGATAAACAATGTGTCCATCGTAGGTCGGCAAGATTATGCCGGCCTGCCAAAGGGCCAAGGGAGAGAGGAAGGAAAAAGGGACGGGAAAAGGGTTAGGATCAGGGGGCAAGCCCCCTGGGGAGATCCGGATATACACTGGCTGACCCTGGAACGCGACCCACACAAGGTGGGCCACTATGGCAGGTTTTAGCACCAGTGTACGGTGGTCGCTATCCAGTCGGATACAAGTCCTCCCAGCAAAAACTTGTGTGACGTATTTTATGAATGGCTGCTCAGACTGGGCGCGTTCGAAAATTGACTTAACAGTATTGTATTTTCATTCAAAAATACAAATAAGGGCAACTGAGGATACTGAAAAGTATCACTGTTAACTTTGCAATTCTGCAGTCCGTTTACTAAAAGTGAATAAACTTAATTTTAATAGTGGTAAAAACAAGCGGTAAATTATATCCCTAAAACTTTGTTATAATTTTTAATCTTTACATATTATAAAATGAAGTCGCTTCCACTGTCTATTCGCTTGGATCTTTTAAACCATTCAACGGATTTTAATACAGTTTTCAGCAATAGATAGAGTGGTTCATTAGGAAGGTTTATATGTACATACATACATATTATAGTACAGAAAAGCCGAAAAATTCAAATATTTGTAATGTGATGTCGTAACAAACAACCTATGCTAAGCCGGCGCTGGTCGCTAGTAGGAATTAAAATGAAAACTGGGCAGTTATGTCCCTGAAATATGTAAAATCATAAAGTTTTATGAAAATTCTTTTCCACGTTTTTACCATTATTTAAAATAAAATTTATTTAGGCTGAATTGCACGACAATTATTATTCTAAACCTTTTTCTCCCTCCTTTTAATAAACGTTAGACACTGTGAGTAGGGGTGCTCGATATATATCGATATGTGTTAAAATATCGATACATTTATTCGATATATCGAATCAATGCGATATTATCGAATCATTGAAGTCGATATATAATATCGATATATTTTATCCGATATATAGAATCAATGTGATATTATCGAATCATTGAAGTCGATATATGATATCGATATATTTTAACCGATATAAGGATATCGTAGAATATTTAGGAAAAATCTATCGATTGTAGCTAAAAAAAAAAAAAAACAACATCAAATACCAGAATAAGTATTGAATGTTGTTTTTTTTTTAGCTCTTCGATATTATTTTTGTTAATCATTTTCTAATAAAGTCTTTTCCTTCCTACAATCCGATATATCGAAAATATCGATATTTTTGACCGATATATCGCTATATATCGATACAATATTTCGATATATTATATCGGAAAAAATATCGATATTTTTTGTACACGATATATTATATCGGAAAAAATATCGATGTTTTTTGTACATGAACATCACTAACTGTGAGTAACATAGTGAGTGCGAACGCATGGTGGCGATTTTACTAAACGTCATTGGCTAGTTTTGGCGCTAAATAAAAATAGACCAATCATGCACACAGAATTTGACACTTGGCAATAACTCACATTTAAGTATTGTTTGTGTATACGTGCCTTAGAAATATTTAAATTATACACCTACTTTGTTTCTTCTCTGCATCACCCAAGGTCGACTGGTAGAGAATGCTTTTGGCATTAAGTCCGCCTGTATACATTTGTGTATAAAGTTAAGTAAACAAATAAATTCTCGAACGCGTCCTTTGTCTATGGTTTCGGGGATTTTTTACAGTTTTAAAGTCAATTGCCGTGTACTCGGTTGGTCTGGTGAATATATACCAAACTGATTTACCAATACAATGATCTGACAACGCTCTAATATAAGTATTGTGAATTATTTATAATGTTGAATTAAATTAAACTTCACAGTTCTGCCTGATAAATTTGTTTTATTTTTCCCCTATGCAAAAATAACGAGTTTCTTAATTCAATTTATATTATTGTATTTTGTTGTGTTCACGAATTCCGCCAGTTTTTTAATCAACAGGGTTTACTTCTAGGAGTGGCCCATTTAAAGGGGGTAAATTATAAGGGGTCTACAATTAAACATCGACATTAATACAACGGTTTCGTTGATTTTTCCATTAATAAAAATAGGATTTTTCTTAGCAAAAACTAAATCGTCAGAAAAGTAAGAGAAGTAAACAATTTTAATGTCTTGTCTTTTTTTTCTTTTGTTTTGTCACTGTCGTGGTATCAATCGTTGACTATTAATCTACACTACCATGGACTGTTTTTTTTTTTAGTTTTATCGCACATTTCGGTGTAAATGTGACGTATATGACTATTTTTGTCTGTGTGTCGTTAAATGTGACATGTTTAAATAATGGTCCGATTAGAAAGTGTTTTATTTCATTTGAAATCCGTTTTCATCGCATTAGTTAAGTTTCATGAAAATGGTGCTGGTGGGAGGATACTTGTATCCGACCGGATAGCGACCACCGTACTAAAAGGTGCTAAAATCTGCCATAGTGGCCCACACTACGATATGACAATTTTAAATCCTAACCCGATAGCAAAAAGCGCCATCTATTGGCATTCTTATGCGTATGTAGATGGCGCTAAACTAAACTTGACACAACACGATTATTTATAATTATTAATCACAATTTGCAATACCCTTTATTTTTTTTATATAATATTGCATTGTCATCGGTCCTTAATAGGTATGCCAATTTAATCCGTCGTTTTGAACGAGGTCAAAATCACGTTCAAAGATTACCGTAGAGGGAGTAACTATAGAGGAGCTATCAGCGTATACTGAATAAGGACAGATATACTTTGCATACAATTTGTGGGGCTGCTACATTCGTAAAATTTTCCCCAATTTTGAAAGAATCCTGATATATTTTTTATATTTCTTGTTATGTTAAAATGCGGCCTAACAAAAATATACCTGGTTAAACCCCTTGAACGTTTCGACTGATTTAATTAGTACCGGGTGACAATATTACATATAAATAAAGTACAAAAATCTCAATCATCTCATTGGTCTGGAGGCAGTGTTCATAGACCGATTGTACAGCGGATTACTAATATTGGCATTTGGCATTCCTTTTCTTAGTACTTTACTTTTTAGTTCTATGCGATCCGTCTATACTTATTCCTTTGTTTAAACTTTACTTATATCATTTTTAGATTTGACAACTGAGACATTACTTAATAAATTGTATCCATACGTTTTTCTTCATTCCAAAGAAATAGACTAATATTTTAATTCATGCAGTCGGGTCAAAATAACGACCTTTTTTATGTTATGTTTCAGCAGAAAAATAAAAGAGGTTCGTTTAAGTATTACAAAACAATTTTATTGACCTTCAGATTGTTTTTGTATTTTATCAGCTAATTTTCACTTTTGTTGCAATTTTAAAAGTTTCCTTTTCCGAGACGTGTATTCTAATGGTAGTTTTCTCACCGGGCTCTGCAAACATTGAAATAAAGAAGTATTAATATAGAAAAATAACCAGCCAAATGCGAGTCACACTCGCACACCGTGGTTTTCGAGCCAGAACACAACGGCGCGGCGTGATTATTATCATTCGGTGTTATAATATAGGGTTTATATTATAATACTTCCACGTTTGAAGCCTATGTGTATTATCTTTAGAGCGAATACAAAAACGCCAAAATAAAAACGTGTTTATTGTATGAACACCCCTCCTAAATGTTGATATTTTATGATTTTTATTCATCAATAAATCCGCCATAATATTTATTCTATTACTAATTATATAAAAGGCTCTTATTATCCACGATTGTAGGCAAAATTAACTATACACAAGCTGGTATCCCTAAAATGTGTATAATCCTCCTTTATGACATATTGTTAAAGAGATTGGCTATCTCATTTTTTCCCGGTGAAACGATTGCACGTAGGAGCAAGACATAAAATAAAAGGTCATTACAACATTTGTACGTATTGTAGTATCAAAATAAATATCTTGATTTATGGAAAACATTGCAAAAATAAGTGAACAGAATAAAATTAATGAGTTTTATGATATAACCAAACAGTGTGCGTCTTATTTCCACTTTATTTTACCGCTCAACATACGAAAAATGGAACTTACCTGTGAAAGGTTATGTTTTCCGTGGAACGGTCCGTTTGGCTTTTACACGCTAAATTACTGCAATTCACCATATTAAATTGTTTCTACGTACGTCTTTTTACACTTACGATCGAGTACGACACCGACCCACTCGTTATAGAACACAAAAGCAAGCAATAAAGAAAACTGTGAAAGTTTGTCTGCCTCAATTGTGAATTGAGTCAGACAAATAAAAGTGATACACTGAGTGAAATAAAAAATGCTTAGTGCGTCTCTTTCTGACTCTTATAAATACGCATACATGCATCCAGCTTTCGCAATTATTATTATTCTGATGACCATTCTATAGATAATCATTCTACGAAGATTACAGACAAAGGTGACAGACAATCATACCAACATACCAACCTACCAACATACCGACCTACCAACTAGTGATGTTCATGTACAAAAAACATCGATATTTTTTCCGATATAATATATCGTGTACAAAAAATATCGAAATTTTTTCTGATATAATATATCGAAATATTGTATCGATATATCGGTCAAAAATATCGATATTTTCGATATATCGAATTGTAGGAAGGAAAAGACTTTATTTGAAAATGATTAACAAAAATAATATCGAAGAGCTAAAAAAAAAAACAACATTCAATACTTATTCTGGTATTTGATGTTGTTTTTTTTTTTTTAGCTACATGCGATAGATTTTCTATTTTCCGATATCCTTATTTCGATATATCGGATAAAATATATGGACTTCAATGATTCGATAATATCGCATTGTTTCGATATATCGGATGAAATATATCGATATTATATATCGAATTCAATGATGCGATAATATCGCATTGATTCGATATATCAAATAAATGTATCGATATTTTATCACATATCGATACATATCGAGCACCCCTACTACCAACATACATACGTCTGAAGCTAATAAAAGCGTGTTAAAAAGAATTTACTATATTATAATCGGAGTTTTGGCGGGAATTTACACATTTTTTTTATTTCTTTGCATGAAGAGAAGAGCGAAGTGCTCACCTGATGGTAAACGCCACGCCTGCCATTAAACAAAAGCAACACCACCCAGAACGTTGAATTACAGAGCACTGCACGGCACTGAACTGCACTCGTCACCCTGAGACATAAGGTGTTGTCTCATAATGCCCAGTAATTTCACTGGCTTCAATGTCCTTTAAACCGAAACACAACAGTGCTTACACACTGTTGCTTGGCGGCAGAAATAAACAAAGCGGTGGTACCAACCCAGACGGTCTATCGCATACGAGGGACCTACCACCTTGTAATTAAGTTGTGTATGTTGTATAAAAGTATAGATGTGTGCAATAAACATCGACGTTGGTGAACATTGTATGCGTACCCAGCTTTGATCAGGTGCTCTGTAGTTTCGTATATCAGTTTGTATCGTTTGAGAAAAGAAGGTACAAATAAAATTACGATTTTATATTTACTGAACATTTATTATCGATTACAAATGAAGGTTGCACATATTTTAAATACAACATTGTATCCATATGTCACGTATAATATAGTAGATTTGACATGTATGTTTATCTGTTTAAAAACCAAGCGTGCCAAAATTTACTACGAAGACATCTAGTGCGCTATGTTAAAAGTTACGCTTAAACGTCACGCAAAGGAAGTATACATAAGAAGTCTATATTATATATTGTCCGTGGTCCACGTCTATATATACTTTAATGTAGTGTAACAGTTAATTACATCCGCCCCAAATAACACTGCAACAATTTTCTTGTATACTTTTCTACATTTTACAAGTGCACACAGTGTACTGCCGATTTTACAATTTTTAACATAAAACCTCTTTACATCACGATTACAAACACAAATTTCAGGCTTAAATTACATTTGTAAGTTTTACTTACGGGCTTACATAACTGTGTAAGTGGCTCAGATTTACGTTTATACCTGTTCGAAAATTTAGATCTGACATATGTTACTGCTTACTTAATGGCCGATTTTTTAATAACCAAATATTTTTTCTATTTATATACCAGCAAATAAACAGCAATTTAGAACGTATCGCCCATACGCTTGTCAGTAGATAATGATGTTTATTTAGGCATTAAAAAATCGCCCTTTAATTACATTTACATTAAGCAACTTACGATAGATGTTTACATTAATAATTTCTTCGTAAGTCCACTTACATAAGCAACTTACGGCAAAAAATGTAACTGATACATACATATAACAAACTTTGTATAATCAAGTTTTTTAAAAACATTGTTTTAGATTTGGTAGAAATAAATTATGCCGTTTCTTTTTTATAAATTCACGATAAATTCCGTTCGGATACATGCTGCGTAATTTACAACTTATTAGCATGTACATATGCAAATTTATGAATTATAAACATTTTTTTAAGTGTAGCAGTGTTTTCAGAAATGTTATCGTGGTTTATTTACACATTAGCATCTTTTACAATAAAATACATTTTATTTTTTGATTGAATGACGAGACGAGCATGGCGCTCGCCTGATGGTAAGCGCCACGCCTGCTCATAAACAGAAGTAACAGCACACAGAACTTGAAACATTTAATTAAACATTCAACATTTGGAGATGAGGGTAACAATATTTTTTTTCTCATTAGTGCGCGTTTACAACGAAATAGTTACACTTAATAAGATATTTAATACATATTTTGTCTATTTAATCTGACTTATAATTAAATGTTGTGTAACTCTTTTACAATATATTGTATTACTTTACATTATGTACTTACATATTTCGAAAGCGAATTTACATATTTTGTCTATTTAATCTGACTTATAAATAAATGTTAATTCTTGTATAATATCTTGTATTAATTTAATCTTGTCGCTTCGGGTGACATTTGTAAAGCCGATCTTCTCAGCCATCTATCCAGATATCTAGATCGAGATCCATCCAGAACTCAAAACAAATTTGTGTCATTCCAATGTTGGACCTCAAAATTTGACCTTATATAAAAGTCCACCTTCATATGATTCAGGTATTGTAGTCCGATACAATTGGCGACTCAAACTTCGCCTTAAGGATCGTATTTAAAGGGCTTAGAACAGCTGTTTCTTCATACAATATAATGGAAATTATTACAATACAATAATCTCTCGGACTTGATGCCATACAAAGTTGAAATTAATGCAGATTAAGCTAAATCAGTTTTTAATTTAATATGTGATGGCAACTATTTCATTCTTCAGCTACTATGTCCTGATGTGGCACGCGAATCCAAGCTGTGCCTCGATTGGTTTGCATCTTCACTTGTTTTTTGTCTAATTAGTTGTGTGTCAATATTTATGCTGAATAAATTTTTCTTTCTTTCTATTAGTCACGAGATGTAGAAGAGCTGTTCTGTGGAATACATAGTAGTTTGGTCGAGTCTTCCTTGCAAGAGTGACGTCATTATCGGTGTCATTATGGAGACGAATTCACGTCACTACGATGAATAAGATGATATATGATGATATACATTTTGTTTCGGGTGATGTCCAGGTGTATTGTTATTGGTTCTGATAATATCGTTAGTCACTGAAACCTCGCTTTCAAGATAAAAGGTTGTACAATAGAGGCTAGTGGAATTAGGTATAAAAAGAGGGGATACATAGATATTGCGTAGTCTCTTGTTTACTCAATGATATATGGATGCTTAGACTTAATATGTACGCGAGTGCTTAGTGATACATTTTGCTTGATTCATTGCTCCAGATGATGCCGATGCAGCGATGTTTGTCAAGATTATTGCTGTTTCGACAAACCTTTCGTCGCATTATTGACAGAGAAATTGAGTCCATTATCAAGCGGATTAGCAAGCTCAAATGGCAGTGGGCAGGCCACATAGCTCGCAGAACCGATACCAATGGGGCAGAAAGGTTCTGGAATGGAGACCACGTACTGGCAAGCGCAGCGTTGGACGTCCGCCTACAAGGTGGACAGACGACCTGATAAAGGTCGCAGGAAGTCGCTGGATGCAGGCCGCTTCCAACAGGTCGGTCTGGAAATCTTTGGAGGAGGCCTATGTTCAGCAGTGGACGTTCTGTGGTTGATGATGATGACTCCATTTTGCACACGGTACATCGGCGTGATGGTCAATATTGGTAAATACAGCCGCGAAGATTGCATTCTCGTCTTGACGGTTTCATGACTGCAACAATACAAAATGACTGTTAATATAAACATTAGCTGCAGGTCATTCGTACTGATTACAATATTTTTAAAGTTATTATTTATATATATGGTACGGTAGGTCTAAAAGGCATCTTGTAGGTGTTTCGGATTAAAGCTACTTACAAGAGTGTCGGCTTGGTGAAGAAGTATCAATTGCCGAGTGCTGACATAGGTCGGCAGAGTTGGGATGTTGTTCTTGTTAACGTTGATGGTAGCGGTTTTGGTAAAGCTGACAGTCGATGGTGCACGTCAATTCACGATTATGTTTGCGATAATTATCATCAACAACCGATGATGTACAAGTCCAGGTGAAGTTATGTGTCCTGACACTAGAGATCGTTGTCGTCACATCACTACTGTATACCCAGCATTTTTCACTTTCCTCCATATTTGGAAATGTCTTCACCTGTCATTCCACCACAAAGGTTCAAACCTGGTTGGTGGGTTGCTGAAGTCTGTAGCAAAGAAAACTTAGGTCATAATTTTCGTCTTATTTTATATTCGCATTTTATTAGGCAATTTTCAAAAAATGATAGAAATAGACATTAATTAATAATGGCCATGCAATTACGTCTATGTATAAAAATATTTACATTGTTTAAGTTGAATAGAGGCGTAAATAACTTCTTACCGTCTAGCCATGGTGCTGTAGAGTGGAGTTTGAACGATGCCATACCAGAAGCCGGCTGCACGAAGACCGTCTCCGCAGTCCGGTTGTATCTCCCAGATGCATGTTCTCATATCTGATACGTAACGTACAAAAAGATGATAATAAATACTGATAAATGTATTGGCTTTCGAGAACACTGCATTTTAATCAACCTGATGAGGGCAAACTCGATACGCACCTTGATGTGCTTGTTGTGATGAGGTCTGGGCATCATCATCATCATCATCGTAGACATTAACTTCAATTGACGTTGCGGAGTTAATGGGATACTAGGGAGTAAGAGATTGTGGAGTATATAAAACTCTGCAGACAGGGCTTTGCGTGCTAGAAATAGGCACTGCAAAAAGCATGGGACACTGCGACGTGGATTGAACATTGCAGCAGGTAGTGCTTAGAAGTGTTTGCAAAGAGAAGGGAAAGTGGAAAGACTGAAGGTTATAGAAGCTAGCGCTAAGGAGTGACTGCAGAGAATGGGTCCCTACGTGGCGAATTTATCAACTGCAGGAGGTAGTGCTGGGAAGTGCCTACAAAATAGACTGGACACTCCGAAGCAGACCGAAGGAAACATTTAATACAAAAATACAGGCGTGATCTGATAAGTAAACCCTGGTGATACAGGTGGATCCCTAGTCCTGGGATGGTTTCACGGAATGTAAATAGTTCAAGCACACAATACCAAGTCTTCCGAGCACCGAGGGCCATGGGGATTGTAAAATATACAGTATACAGTGATACTGAGTAAGGAAGACTGGCTGACACACAACACTGGTCATTAGAAAATGAACATCGGTTCTGTATAGACTTATTTATATTTCACGACATTCAATGCTGCTTTGAAATATATAATTGCAAGTTAAAATCATCATAAAGTGAAGAAAGAATTTTGTTCGTTTGTAATCAAGTAGAACTCCTCCCTGAAAATGACACCGAAGCCGCAATTCCGATTAGGTTCCTATGTCAGTTGTTAAAATTAAATTTGGATAATAGGGTTACAACAACATTGCTTTAATTTCAAATATTTTAATTATACCAGAGGCGCATAATTACATGTTTTTTACATATGCAGCAGAGTAAAATACAAATAAAACAAAAATATATTACATTACACAGATTAAAAAAGTATGCCTGTGACATTGGCCACAATAGACGAACTATTACGGCAACATGGCAGTGGTTTCTAAACTTTAAGAATCACTCCGCAAACAACTTGGAGACAGGTGTACCCTCATATTCCGACTTATCCACAATCTCGGATTCAGTTGATTGACGAGTTCGAGAATCGCTTAAAAATAAAAATATAAACATTTTATATTTTAATATACGGACACGAACTATGTTGGAGTTATAAAATATAGTAATTTCTTCTTTTACCTGTTTTTTTTTATGGTATAGGCCGGCAAACGAGCAAGTGGGTAACCTGATGGTAAGTGACCTCCACCGCTCATGTACGCCCACCATCAGAAGAATCATGGGCGCGTTGCCGACAATAAAGGAAAGGGATAATTAGGGATAGGGAAGGGGAGGGGATCTGGGCTGAGACAGTGGTAATGACCCAGTCGAGCCAGCCCATTCATGTTGTAGACAAAACTGTCTACAGCGTGGCTCTACGACTCGGAGAATATATTAGTTTTTGTTATTAATTAATTAAAATGGATTTTAGTACCGTATTTTTTTGCAAAATCGTACTTGGGATATATTTCATGCCCGATTTTATAAAAAAACTACCAGATAAGATTAGGTTAAATTAGTGAATTTAGTAAAATTAAATCATTATCTCTATTTTATCAATGATATATTATGACAATTGACACTAAGTGGAGCAGTTACATGCGTGCGGATGAAACCGCCAGGGACAGCTAGTTAGAAATAAATCACATTTTTGTACAGTTATTTAATTGCCCTAATTATTTTATATACATATCTGGGAGAATGAAACAAGAGTGAGGCCAAAATGTATGTATGTGTTACATTAGTATAAAACGGTTAGTACATGTAGAAATTATAAATCATGTTAGAGTAAGCGCCTGTACGGTGTTCGGTAGAGTTACCACACAAACAAACACTCGTCATGATAATCTTTTTACTAGCCCTGTATAATATACGTCCCACAGCCGGGCACGGGCCTCCTCTAATGAATGAGAGAGATTAAGGCCATAGTCCACCACTAGGCCATAGGCCTACCTGGCCTAATGCGGGTTGGCAGACTTCACATACCTTCGAAAAATCTTATCGAGTTCTCAGGTATGCAGGTTTCCTCACGATGTTTCCGTCATGATAATATCGGTGATATTTTTTTTTTTTTATTTAAAGGGCTTTGTCGCTGTGCAACCACGTCGTCCTTTAAGACAATACACAAATACAAAAAACCAAACTACAAAAAAAAAAGAATCAGAACTAGTTGCCAGAATCAATCCTCTGAAGACCTAATTCTATCAACTTGTATAAGTAATGCCTTGATGTATGATGCTATCGAGTACCATATGTGCTGTATCTTCCGAAGTAAAGCTCAAGGTTCACTCGACGAATAATGTCGTGACAAGCATATCCTCTGAAACTGCAGTTTGAGGGTTTCACGATCTTAAAAATACGAAGAAAAACACATTTTATTACGAGATTTTTACACAAATGAGATTAATGTGAACCGAAAATAAATACACCCAACAGTCGCACACATAGTCCTGACCCCACACTAGGTTAAGCTGTATCGTGGGTATCAGGAACTACGAGGGACTTGCGGTCCCACAACACCCCGACCCGAAACAAATATCTGTGGATAACACAAATATTTGTGTTTTTTTTTGTTATTGTAAGATTATGACTGCCTCGGTAACGCAGTTGTATTGCGTACGCAGTACCACAGATGTACTGAGGTCTCGGGTTCCATCCCCGGGTTGGGTAAAGTGATTGTTGGTTTTTCTACCACGAAATGCCTCAGTATCAGCCCGGAGTCTGGAATTGTGCCCGGTGTGGCGATAGGCTCACCCCCTTTCATCATGGGACGGAAATACGCTCGGCGAAATCTGGGCGTACTGGTTACAACTCTAAATACACCTTCGGGGATTAGACGTGTGAGTGCGTATGTATGATTATATAAAGTATCTTTTGAAGGCCCAGGTTAAAAATCCACCACGCTGGTCCGGTTCAGGTTGGCAGATGCTATTCCCTGCTTCAATATTGCGCAGGCGAACTTGGCTTGGGTTCTGACCAAATAAAAACGAGTCATGTTATATTATGAGCATAGAATAGCAATCAAAATATGTAGGCAAAAAGATTACTCACCTTTTTAAGTTGACACCATTGAGACTACACTGGACCTGCAACTCGAGTCTGCTAATTAACATAAGGTGTCATTATGACAACCATGCCACTACTATTCATCATCATCATCATTATCAGCCACAGGACGTCCACTGCTGAACATAGGCCTCCCCAAAAGATTTCCAGACCGACCTGTTGGAAGCGGCCTGCATCCAGCGACTTGCTGCGACCTTTATCAGGTCGTCTGTCCACCTTGTAGGCGGACGTCCAACGCTGCGCTTGCCAGTACGTGGCCTCCATTACAGAACCTTCCTGCCCATCGGTTATCGGTTCTGGTACTACTATTACCACCACCTAATTACTATAGTGACAAAAGTTCCCAATCCACTGAATTCACAACCGTCGTGGTCTCTTTATAGAATCGTATTCGAATTGTAGAAAGCCAATTGCTATTGGCAGTAGCACAAAAGGTTTTGGCTGAGATGATTTTCGAAAAACTGCCACTAAATTTAATAGTTATTCCTATATAAGAAATTTAGTTTTTCAATAGAGTGTCAGTGGTACACCATCGGAAAACCACAATGAGGGCATTGAATTAGCAGATACCAGTACTATCAAAACTATCAATTAGGCAGTCAGTGATAGACCATTATGATATAATTGAAATAGCAGACTGGGGCCTGTGATGTGTACTGTGCAGTCCAAATGTCGACACTACGACCCTCCACGGTCAGTAGAATTATGCCAGCCTCAAGTTACTGGATACACAGTGGTCGACACGAATGCGCGAGTCGCCTGAACGAGTCGCTATAACCACCTTGTGATAAGCTTCCCGAGCCTTCTTCAAGATGTTCACTTCAACTGACGCTGCGGAGTGACACATTCAAGAAACAAGTTACAACATACAAGGTCTAGTATATGCGAGAGTCCTTCTGGGTTCGTACCACCGCTTAGTCTTTCTTTTAATCAATCTTAAACAGCAATAAAGTCATACATGTCTAACAAACGGACTATGAATAATCAGGTTATGTCAGAATAAAAGCGAGGTCATACCAGGAAATCTGATGACGGCCGTATGAGCTGTAATTTGAAGGATTACTTAGCCACAATCTATTTAGCTCGTACGATCTCAGCGTGAACAGTCTTTACTGCATAAGAGCGGTACTTGTTTCAATGTTCCGGAAAATAAACACGACGTTGGCTTGCTACGTTGACTTTTTGGTTTCTACTGCAATTTGGGCTGGTGATGTTATGATACATATTGGCAGTCACGAAGACTCCCCGGAACAGCTTACACTTGATCTTCTAAAAAAATATTTTTATTCAATATCTAAAGTCGTTGAATGAAAATATGAACTACTATCGAGCAATACTCACCGCTACGAGCAAACAGCTCGCGGTGATACTGTAGAGGACTATATTGAACATCAAACACACAAATTGTCTTGTATTTATGGCAAGCTGATTGGATCCATAGAGCTGAGCATCACGCCCAGCCCTTTGTCCTCTGATGGCCATGGTTACACTGCTATAATTGCTCTATTTTATGCCGTACTCGATGATGCCTAATAAAATATCGTAGTTTAATCTGCAGAAAAAAATACATAGGCGTCAATGGAGAAGTTGCATGAGAATGTTCAAGTTTGAAGAAATAAACATCATGTGGCTGAACTTACATTTTGATCGCTATAACAACGAGATGAAACTGATGAAAAAGCTCATGCCTGGATCGTCTGACTGACTGTCCTAAAGTGAGAAACACTTTATTAGAAACTTGGATTAGCCAGATGTATATAAGAATAATGGATGAATATAACAACCTGGAGTTTCTATGTAGTACTGAAGAGTTTTGAAGGCAGGTTGGTGACATCTTGTGGTGGGTGTGTGCTCCTATAAAACATCCAGGACGATCAGTCATGTATCTCGCTGCAATTCAGATATATAGTAGATGAATTAAGATATGACATGAATCAAGGTACTGATCTGAGGACATCGTGGCCACATGATTCTGTTGCATTATTTGATGTCAGCAAAAAGGCCGTTGTACTTTTTCTGGTAACCAGAGCGATGATCTTGAAACAAAAAATACTCTGTTATGAAATGATGGACATTTTGTATGTTACATAGAGAGGCGATTCAAGTACTAAATGTTACAAAGTGATTGAAAGATAAAGCGATGATAAGCTAGCAAGAACTACGGTTGAAAGACCCCGGTCTGGAGTTATAAAGCAAAAAAATTAAATATATAAAAGATAAATAACATCAACAGAAATAGAAGGTACTGATGGTGCATTCGGATGGAATGGCGGATGAATCACCATTAACAACACCACACATGGTCAACTGGATACTTGGTTTGATGTTAAAGAAATTGAAAATATATTATATGAAAATGAATAAACCATCTTACAAAATAGCTGATTTAAATTACTTGATACTGGATTCCACTTCGTTGAGATCTTAAAATCCTTTTATAAACCAAAAAGAAAATGTCCACTGTATGTAAGCCAGAATTTTCGATATGAGAACTGAAATAATACAATTATTAAACAACTGCAGAAAAACAATATCAATTCAAATATTTTAGAACTAGCTTTTCCTCGCGGCTCCGCACGCGTGATCTGCTTTTTCCGGCATAAAAAGTAGCCTATGTTTATCAGGAATAATGTAGGATTCTAATGGTGGAAGAATTTTTCAAATCGGTCCAGTAGTTTTTAAGTTTATTCATTACATACAAAAATACAAATATTTCTTCTTTATAAATTGACAATAATGCATTAATTCCGACCAAATTTGATTACCATAGCAACGGAAGCCTTCAAATATAAATAATTTTCCCCGTTTTTGCAACATTTTTCACTGATGCTTCGCTCCTAATGGTCGCAGCGTAATGTTATATAGCCTAAAGCCTTCCTCGATAAATGGACTATCCAACACAAAAAGAATTTTTCAATTCGAACCAGTAGTTCCTGAGATTAGCGCGTTCAAACAAACAAACAAACAATCAAACTCTACAGCTTTATTATATTAGTATAGATTTACAATATCTAACACACACTCCATATCCCTCTATTATCTTCGATTATTCACTCTGGGGTTTTGCACAATCTTGGCTAGCCACATCTTTCTGAGGTATCGGTGTATTTTCGGGAAGCATGAAATTAAACGAAAGAAAAGGTGAATACAAATTCAATTGAAGTAATTCATTAGAATGATACTGACCTGGGGTAATTACAAAGTGATGATTAATTGTATTGTAATATTCTCGTGACTGTATTCAATGATTTGACCAAAAACATAACGGGGACATAGGATACTAAATAAAACACACTTTTATACATCGAATCTAATATAATATACATACAATTAGTACAAACAGGACGCAAAAATAAAATAATACAGTGTAAATCAATCCTAACACAGTATTATCAAAGTCTTTCGAAGACAAATAGAAATACGTATATGGGTTTACAAAAAATGAATTGGTTGAAATATTTCTTAACGCTAATTTACAACATTCATATGTATCATTAACTAATTTTGACAATAAAGTAATTGTCGTACTTAGCAGTGGTCTAAACAGAAAAAGTGTAATAGTCGCCGATGATATCAAAATATAATTACGCGTTATAATGCCAGTGGAAGCGTATTCGAAGTGGCAGAATATACCATTGTAATGGTAGCACGGTTAAGTGCTGATGAAATGACTGACAAGCGTTTTTCCAAAGCGGCGTAATATGGTGCCAACTTGTGCGACAGTATGCTCGCGAGCCAGTGCGGTGTGGGTTGTGCGTGTAATAAATGCCAGAGAAATACAGTTTTTCCATTGTTATCGGGAAAACAAAATCGATCGGAGGCTTCGCTCGTAATCATGTAACTGTTGTGAAAAAGTCGTAAGGATGCTCACACCCTGCAGGTGATGACGTAAAATGATGGTAAGGCTCTCACCAGCCATATTGTGGCTTATATTGTGCAAAGTATACAAACTTGTGGTGGGCGCACTTGACCGTGCAGCGAGTTTTCAACTTTTGAATAAACAGTTGAAACGATTCACGTGAATGAATAATTCCAAAGTTTCCATGATGGTTTCTGTGTTCTATATCAGTTTCACTTTCAGCGTACTGTCATTTTGTATCATTCTACTATAGTGAAGCTCACAAAGAGTGCACCAGACTACTGAAATAAGATGTTAAGGCTCGCAGCATTGTATCAGCATGTGTACTCCTTTGTCTTAACCAAGTGCATTAGAGAGAACTTCACAAAATTGCTATTACAAATTCTCAAGTAATTATCAATCTTTAACAGGTAGTCGCTCGCGTTCAACAACCTTGGCATAATGGCAATTTGATATTGAGGCAAATTTTTAAAGATGTCAGGACCGCAACCCATGTATAGGACCGGTAGCAAAAAGATGGTATGGGCTCAGATTATAGTAAAGAAAGACGACGGATCTACACAAGAGGAGGCGGTCTTGACCGCCATCGTACATTATTGCCTAGTGATGATGAGTGCCAATGGATATTGCTATAATTGTGGTATTAGCTAGCGTGTGTGTAAACGCGGCTTATATAGTGCGGTGTTATATACCTACATCGTTATCATACGAATTGTTGTGCGTTACCACCATCGATACTAGTGTGCGAACGAACCCGCGAGCATTGCACCATGTTGGACTCGACCATTTGATGATTAATTAATATCAGAGGCAGACTTAAGTTTAAAGTAGGTATAAATTAATATAATATGATAAATGTAAATCGTTACAATACAATTGAAACCAAAAACCGTGGTGTCTACCATCAGTCGTGCAGCACGCGGAATGAATGCCATGTAACAACTCGCCTATGTGATTAGTTCGTTGTCCTTCAAGTGGGTGAAGTGTGGTGAACCTTTCCAAAGGTGGATAATAAAAGGAAAGTCTCCCAAAATCCCATATCAGATGAACAGGATGAAATATATGATCAATAATAGGAAGTTCCTGTACTGGAAGCGTCAAGTGACTAGAAGTCCAGCTTCAGCACAGATCACCCACGTTAAGGACTGTGCTGGGTGGTTAAGGCGAATGTATTGCTGTGTGGTATAAATTATGTTCCATGCGCGTTCTCTCACGGTCATCACTTTCAGTTTTTTTTTATCCTCGGTCGACAAAGTGACTACGCTACACCTGATGGTAAGTGTAGCGCAATCCAAGAATAGTGTCGACCAACGATAAACAATGTGTCCATCGTAGGTCGGCAAGATCATGTCGGCCTGCCAAAGGGCCAAGGAGGAGGGGAAGGAAAAAGGGATGGGAAAAGGGTTAGGATCAGAGGGCAAGCCCCCTGGGGAGAACCGGATATACACTGGCTGATCCTGGAAAGCGACTCACACAAGGTGGGCCACTACGGCAGGTTTTAGCACCAGTGTACGGTGGTCGCTATCCGGTCGGATACAAGTATCCTCCCACCAGCGAAGTTAGCTACACAAAACGTAAACGCGCATGGAAGTCACCCCTCATGGGGATCACAATGCACAGCTTTAAACATAATATATATTGGCTTTAATAATCTCTATCTCTCTCTCTCAATATATATTATTTGGTTATTAATAACACTTGAATATATATTTAAAATCTTGATAATGTACGATTGCAAAACTCGTGACCAAAGCACTCCATGAGATTAGTTCTAACATTTTCTGTTTATACCAATGTTTGCTTAACACTAACGTGGGTTTAGTCCGGAATTGGATAATTAATTAATTGAATCCTGTTAAATTTGAAAGTACAGAAACATCCAACACTTGGCGTACACATCTATCATTCAAAATCCTTCTCTTTATACACAGAAACGGCTTACATAGGAAGACATTTGTTTTCCGGACACATAGATGTTCGCTCACAACCCTGCCGGCCTTATTCAAATTCAACTTATCTACTACCAAACATTTAAAAAAATATATTAAGATTATATTACAAAATCTTAAATCAGCTAGAAAATGACCATGTTGTGACCATACTTAAGTTCCTCGTGCGAAAGAAACTAATAAAAATGAAGAAATGAGAAATTTGGCCTTTAATTTTGCTCAATCATAACCTCAAGGGTAGGTGTGTGAAAAAGTTCACTTTTTTAGTTCTTTATATTGTGTTGTACCAAATAAATGCATTTTTCCTTCTTTCGTTCACATTTAGGTGATTGGATCGATATTCTGGTCCGATATATTTATAATTTTCCCCACTGGACACACAATCTACACACAATACAAGAAATATAAAGAAACTCGTTTAAGGTTATCCCATCATCCCCAAAAGATTATCAGGTATTAAGGCCAACATAATACTCATAACGCCATCATAATGTTTCAAAACATTCCTTCTGAATGGGACCCTTATTAAATTAAAACGAGGAACAGGAGGGGATTAACAAACACTGCAAAAAGGAGGGGTTAGTGGTAAGCCCGCCTATCTAATAAACACAACTAACTAAAAAGGGGAAAGACTTGTAAGTCTAGTTGCACTAAACCCACACGTTACAGACATTTACATCTTAATATTATAAATATTCTTAAATAGTATCAATATTAGTGCGTAAAACACTTGGATCTACTTCTATAAGAAAGCGACAAGTGTTTTAAACAAAGCATGCAGTTGACACAGTTTCTTCAAATATAAATTACACAATTTCAGTCTTACATGTCGTTCTACGAGAGTGCAGTCCAGATGACGTCTTTCTAATAATTTCGCTGGAATTTCTAGTTTCTATTTTTTTACCTGGACAGCGATTGTAAATGAAAAATCAAGTGGGCTTAAATAAAAAAAATGCTTGAAGAGTAGACGCTAATGTGAACAGTGCTAAAATCATATAAGAGTTCAGAAATAAAATTGCGCTGAAATGAATGAAGAAGATAATTCAATACGACAACGATTCACAACATTATTGATACACAGAGATATTAACGCTTTCACGATCTGCAAACCAAAGTGCCAACTAACTGAAGGTATACAAAATCTTTTTCTCTCCTGACACGGCAAAGTTAAATTGCACCAGATGGTGAGTGCAGTAGTATCCTTAATTAATATCGACCACCGTGAGACGTTCCATCTCTCGATGATCAGAACAATGCCGGTCTGCTTTAACTAGATGTATACCGGTTGATTCCGAAACGAGCCTCTTAGGGCTCGTTTTTCACCATATGGTGGTCGCTATCCCTCGGCTGCCCACCCACCAGCTCCATCTTTACCTCACAAATCCGATGTTATGCCTTTCACTAAATCGTACCAAATGACACATTTTTACACAAACACCAGATAGAATCCATACAATTAAAGTAGACAGTGAAAGTGTTAACATGGTTACAATATCAGATATATGTACATGTTATAGTAATCGTTTGCCCCAGCCCAGAAGGCAAACGAGTGCGAAAGACAAACACATGTCGCATTTCTTTTATATTACAGAAAGGTGAAAATTTTCCGGTCCGTAGGTAATGCAAAGATATATTAAAAATGTAATGTAGTTTCATTTATCCGGTACTATTGACTTGTAGCAATCTTGATCGTATCGTTTCAAACAAGCAAAAACGTATTTCAATTTCGAGATGTTAAGCAACTCCATACAATTTCATTCAATATACAACTTCTATCCCAACTTGGCAGAATGACAACGACTGAATCTGAAGATGATGGATGAAGAGAACGCACGAACACGCACAGAAATGAAGTCGTTATAATTATGCCGGCCAGCAAAATGAGAATAGTCCCCATCCCCAACTACGGCCCGTGACACTCTAAGACATTTCGTGAAAGATCATCCCCACCAAACTCTTATCTTGGCGCGACCAATGACAAGATCAAGTCAGATCAAGCTGACGCGGCGACGATAGTAGAAGTCGTGGTCATAAAGCCGGCCTGCGACAATTTCATATAACGCCAAAACTTTAAACCAATCATCATTCAGATCATTCAGAACAGCGTGAACATAGCCTATACCGATCAAAATCGTATTCCGCTACTATCGAGGTAAGCAGACAAACAGATGCTGAATATTCTAAAGAAGAACGATTAAATGCTAACATCTAGTACACACAACATTGATAACTACAATATATGTAATTAGTAATGACGTTTGCGAGTATATTATCCTTCAGTTCAAAACAAGACACCATTTTAAAATTTCCTGCATACTGAAACCGCACGAAACGAGTGAATTATGGCATTACCAGATAAATCTACGGTGTTGAAATAAAACTAATTTAAACTAATTTTATCGCGGTTTTTTTTTAATTTTCCTGACGTTTCGAAAGACCCCGTGACCACGAAGGCTGAAAAGCTTTCGAAACGTCGGGATCAAAATTTAAAAAAAACTGCGAAGAAATCCGTTTAAATTAGTTTTATTTCATCGAGTAATATTCGCGTAAACATAAGAAATCTACGGTGACCATAAGCTATTAAATTAATGGCGAGGTCTCTCTACCCTCCCCTCTTTTACTTCTGAACGATCCCCTCTCAAACCAGAAATCTCACATATACCTTTTTAGAGATGAATATTAATGGAACACTTGATGGATAGAGATCCCTGTCGCCGATGACAACAAACGATTTCTTTAGACGAGACTTAGATGGGAAGAGATTTTGGGTCTCCAGTGATCTCACTGACAATACCAAATGTTACAGCAAAGCTGTTCTCACATTGATTTTCTATAAGATAGTGGTGTTTCTCCAGACGAACCAGCTGTAACAAAACTGTCATAGCGTGGCTCTATTTCATATATGAAACTCTCCGTTCTGACAGATCTTCCTTCAAATTAAATATCTCCTCTTGCTCTTCCTATTATACTACCTCATTTCTATACTCCGCTTTTTTGAGTCCAAAAACTTCCAGCACCTGACAATGTACTGGCAGTTTTTCAGATATTTGCGAATGACTTAACGCTAAGAGTCTATGATACACCAACAGCCCTTATTATTACCTCAACGCTCTCGATTATTGCTGGCATCTATCCAGATATTGCCGTAGGACTAACTAGCCAGTGTGACACAATCCAATGTTATGCATTTATTTCCTTCACAATCATGCACCTCCTGCACTCACTCTCTCAAGACATCTTCCGAATCTAGTTCGATGTTGACCTTCTCAGTATTATTCGTATTGTTAGCTCTTATTAACTATCGACACGAAAGTCCGTATCGGCCAGTGTATCTCATGCAAATTTTCCCTGTCATAAGTCAACCATTCAATGCTATCTGAGACTAACAGAAGCACTGGCCCGATAACGCCTCTTTGCTGCCTAGTATCTTATGTTGCAAGAGCCAAATTGTCCAATTTATAACGCAATTTTCGATTCAAAACGAATTAAAAGATTATAGAGTTAATAAAATTAAACTTAGAGTATTAATAAAACTTAACAACCTATAATATATAAAACTAAATTCGACCAATACTCATTTCAGTACATCGCACGAGCTTGTACATGATTACACGCATGCGTACTAGCGGAAATTGTTGTTCTGATCTTATAGCGAAGGTGAAGAGTTATTATGTTTTTCATTGCTTACGAGTTCACATTCACATTCACAGTGACATCTTCGCTCGCACGATGTGGTAAGAAGAACGTGTGCGGACGTAAAAAAAAACTCGCCAAATTGACTGAATTGAACCTCCTCCTTTTTTGAAGTCAGCTAAAAACGAAATTATGCGCTATAAATAGGACAAGTCTGTATTTAACGGGACGCATCGCTGCCGCATCGGCGCCTAATGGTTCCGACACGAGAGCAAGGCGTAATCTTATATGCACGCATATTACCATAAAATACTCGTAACTTATAATTAATGCGAGCCTTAGTGAATTTCAGAATCTTAAATCACCTACGTAAGTATGTAATTCACACAATTTACAGCGTTTTATTAATATGAGCTTAACTATATCCGACACGATAGTGCTCTGCTGCTTACGAACGTTTCCACAACTCTAACAACGACACGTCGGCATCCCCATCGAACTTAGACCAATTATTGCTAATCGTCGAACAAATACACATAACCGGTGCTATTGACGTTTATGATGTATTTGTTGCGACATTACCCTAAATTTAACCTAATTGAACACGTATAACCGTAAATTTAGATGGTGTTGAACCAGTGTCTCGGGGGATGCCGATTATATAAACTACGAATGAAGGCCTCGTCGAGTGTAATTTTTAAGTTTACCATTTAAAATACTACACCAAACAAGGACAAGAAGACACTGCTTGGTTATAAAATCCAATAACACCCAACAACATGATAGTCACTTATACCTAATGCCGATGTCGGATCTACTCTTTGCGGGCCGTTAACAAAATTAATAGCGAGTGACATTCGCTAATTTCATACATCCCGAAATGTTTTATGTGATACAAAAATAAAAGGTTAATTTTGATATTGTTTTCCCCAACTTCCCACTCCTTTCTGCCGTCTAATTCAGCACTGCCATCCCATCAAATCAAACAACCTCCATACTTTCTAGCGACTCTACCAATTAATGCCAATTCTACAATTTTCATTCTGAACCGCTTCCAAACTAATCGCTCTCCACTCGCCATTTCAAACCTAATTGCCCCCCACCCCCTTACACCACCCCTTCCACCCTACATAGCCCTCCACCCCGTTTTATATAGTATGCCCCATCTAGGGTAGACTAAAAAGTTACTTTCATAGAAAAAATAACATTTCGAGTCCTCAATGCTGGGAGCTCTCTCTGACAGAGAGCTCTAACACTACATGGTCAATTCTATTTAAGTAGCTTAATGTTAGTCTACCGTTTACGAGGAGTATTATGATAGCCAATTTCAAATCTTCAAATAGTAACGAATTCGTCCACGCACGTATGTCCAAAAGAAAAAATCGGCAAAAAGTATAAGTGAGTAACAAACGAACGCAAGTCGATGCAACGCTCAAGGCGTGTGTGGCGTAGTCATCGAGTGCGTAAATAAGAGTCGACCTCCGAAACGGTGTTAATCATTTGAAAAATTTAACAGTTCCAATTTAATGAGTAACAATGTAAATGTACTAATGTGATGTAAATGTCAAATCCGAAAAATGTTCTCGTTTCAAAAATTCCGACTGAGATTTCATGCTTTATTACAATCCTTATCGCTTCATTTCTACTTACACCATCCAAGAAAATTTAACTCAACAAATAAATGACATTTAAAGCAATATATAAATAAAAACGATCGAAGTACATATTGACCTAACTCATAAACGTCATACGGATACAAATATAAATTAACTTACTTACATAAACAAATTGACATTAATATAGATGAATAGGTCAATAGCAAAACATATGGAATAAGTTATTACAATCAATATACTAATTGAAATAAACAAAAATCAACACCCACCAAAACTTGATCGCGGGCGTAAATAAAATAAGTAAATAAATAGATATTTGTCATAAATAAAATAGTTTAGTATAACGCCAATCTATTCATTTGAAATACTAAACCAGCCGAGAACCTGCTAATATTTGTCATTCAAGAGACATATCAATACATCAAACGAAAACAAGAACATCAAACGGTACCAAAAAACATCAAAACGTCAATTACAAACATCAAAACCGCAATTAAGAACAGCAACACGTTAATTAAGAACATCAAAACTGCAATTAAGAACATCCAAATGTCACTTAAGAACACGAAAACTGCAAGTAACAACATCAAAACGTCAATTAAAGACACCAAAACTGCAATTAAGAACACCAAAATGTTAATTAATGACACTAAATTTGAAATTAAGAACATCGTAACGTCAATTAAGGATACCAATAATACAATTGAGAACATCGAAAGTACAATAAAAATATTGAGAGACAATAAAGAACCACAAACGGCAATGTAAATTACGAAAAAGATAATGAAGAACATGAAAGCGACAATGGAGAATATTAAATGAAAATGACGAACATTTAAACGACAACAAAGAAACACGAAACCAGCTTAAAACCTGCTGAAAACTGTATCAAAACATATAACTAACTGGAGAATTATGGGGACCCGGAGCCGTATAGACACCGATTCGCCATAACCCTTTAACCTTCACAATATTATATCAGATGTAAGCCTGGAGCTTAAACAGGTCTTTTCTTACTTATACACTAACGCGATACTTGGTTTATCCAAAAAACGCCATATTTAAAGTGGGAAGTCAAGTCAAGCCAATCCTAACCAAGTACGCGTAGTGATGTACGACAACAAACATACAACACCGAAATATCTAAGAACCTACTCACACATATAAAAAATATACTAACTAACGTTGATAAATAAATATGCAACATCAAACCAGCCCAATAACGTGCTGATACTTGTATAAAAATGTATTAACTATGATAAATAAACTTCTAACACCAAAACCAGCCGGGAACCTCACAATGCGCATAAAATAATTAAAGATAGAATTATTACATTCAGTTCATAGTAAAACACACAAAAAACACATACAACAAATTTGTAGATGATAATACGATGCACCGGGAGACGCAGTGGGATTGACGGCCTTCAAATAGATGGACAAAAAAATCTGATACACATATCAAGAAGACATTTTGTGACCAAATCGGAAATTTATCAGACGGTACAACGGAAGACTGATAAAAAGTTGTTACGAAGATTTTTTGATTGGATAAACCGAAGACTTGAATTTAATTAGAAAACTTGGTGTTACAAACAACATCTACATCGGCCAAAACAGCTTCGGAAAGCGACCTTTTAGCCGATGGACGGAGCATAGCAAGAACAAGAATTTCAGTGACCGATAGTGTTGTTTACCAAACGGCCGAAAAAATTGAAGTAATAAGATATGCGTACAGAAAAGGTATCAATAATATAATCATATGAATAGAAGACAAGAATTGTAAATGAGCACACGATGTAAAGATACTGAGAGGACATAATGATATAGATAAAAAATTACCTTCTAGACAGAAGACATTTTTAAATCGGAAAAGGCCACACGACAACGACAACCTTTTGATCGACGGAACGAAGAGTAAATTAAAATGTATAGATTGAAATTGAAGGGATTGTACAGAAGACCAGATGAACATTATGAAGGTTTTTTTATAGTATAAGCCGGCAAACTATTAAGTGGGTCACCTGATGGTAAGTGATGTCCACTTCCCATGTACGCCCACAATACCAAAGGAATCATGGGCGCGTTGCCGACCTTAAAGAAAAGGGAAAAATGGGGATTGGGGATTTGGGCCTCCGGATATCTCGCTCACCGTACGAAACGCAACAGCAAGCCACTTCTTTACGTCGGCTTTCTGTGAGACAGTGGTAACGACCCGGTCGAGCCGGCCCATTCATGCTATAGACAAAATTGTCTACTGCGTGGATCTACCACTCAAAAAGTCCGTAGAAAACATTATAGAAGTGACAGAAGGCGGAAGCCTAGCAATAACAGTCTTCCTGCTTCCGGCTGATATACATGAAACAACAATGAGACATTAATGCCACGAACAATTTATATGATAATTAATAAGAACAACACGCGCCAAATATAATAGTTAAAAATATGTATATAATGATGCGGAATGGAGGATTAAGAGATAAACACCCCGGCACTTCTCTATACCGGACGGTGGATGTCGAAGCTATTAGGACTGGCTAGCGCGTCTTTTCGTCAAGATGGCATAGTGCAATTATTATATTACTGTAAATAAATGTACGGCCTTCCAAGATTATGATGACGATGGAGATCTGACAAAAATTAAAGAAAACAAATAAAAAATGATCTTAAAAAATTAAAATGACCGTAAAGGACTCCATCGTCAGCCTTACAAAATCATTCACTTCTATGCAGATTTATACAGACGAGCTATCTTTGAGCTGCGAAATTGAAGCATCATGCGATTCTGGTGTAGTGACATAACTGATATGACTGACTGCGTTTACCTGCAATCGGCCTACAGTCATGACGCCTGCACTTATGTTACAGATACGCATCGAACTTCAATTTTGCATCTTGCTTGCCCAACTGCAGCTCTGCTGTAAAAAACACTTAGAATCCGTCTCTCCTAAGACTTTACCCACCACACTCCCCCTCTTCTCTCGCAATCCTCCATTACCTCACGTCTTAATAAAAATGTTATTATTAACAAGTGCTGTTTCAACAAGAAATATGATTTTCAAGAACACGCTCATGCTTCAAGAAGTCGACTCTCTAACAAAAAATCTAAAACAACATCTCTTGCTGGGCAAGCGTATCGACCATTCTATAAACAGTTTTAACACCTATCAAAACTATCTAGAGAAGGGACTCGACAATCTCGCGACTAACCTACACGCAGATATTGTTAAACCGTTAAGAAACACACATTACCACATTATTGCTATGAGAAATTAAAGACCGCACACTTCTGTGGCCAGGGGATGCAGATGGTGCAGCGATGACGACAACACCAGTAAGCCAACTCGAATCCGAAGGCCAACATGACTCACTAGTGTATGATCATCATCACATCGAGCTCCCTATAGCGCACAGAAGCACATAGGCTTTCATCAAGTATGATGTACTATAAGAAAAATTTGTAATAAATAGACGAGATTTAAAATAATTTGACTTATGATAATCATGATAACTTATTAAATTAAAATAATATAATTAAATCATCATAGTCCTGCAAATTAACGCACAGAGTTGGACACATTATTGCTGTATAAAATTGAAGTCCACACACTTCTGTGGACAGAGGACGCGGACGGTACAATTATCACGAAACCGGTGAGCCACAGCCACTCCGAAGGCCTACAATGACTTACCAGCATGACATGACGCCGAACACCCTTCAGAGCATAGAAGTGCGCGAACTACATTTATACGTAGATCCATAACACAATGACAACTTGACGGTAACGGGATTTAAGTAGCAGTGTTGGAAATATAAATAATCAGAAACGGGACAACGTATTATAAGTAGATGTGGATTAAAATAAGTTGATTTATGATAAAATAATATATTTAAGGTCGACCCGTACAACGATACATAATAGTGTTAGCCGTTAAACATGTTTGACAAACGTCAAAGCGACAAAAGTTTGACATAAGTAAACATATTCGGTTGTTAAACCAGTTTTGGATCGTTGTGCAAGTCGGCTCAAATAATACCATAGTCATGCAATTAACGGACAGGGACGGACGAACGTAGAACACGACCGAGGCTCAGCGGTCGAACGTTGATAAATTTCGATTTCTAAGATTACCTATTTTGGAAGACTTTGGATTACGACGAACTATATTCTACGTTTCAGCCGCTTTATGCCCCTTAAACTATAACGAATTAACAAGCCAATGGGGAAAACTTAAATAAACAAATTATTAAAATAATATCAACTGTAATCCTTTCCCTTGATCTTTTCTACATTCCAGAACTGAAGAGAATGAAAATAATGGAACTAAATCCCTTCTTTAATCTCTCTTTTCTTTACTACTGGACATACCGTCCTCCACAGCGCTCCCCGAAACTTAAGCTCATATAATGCCCTCTCCTTGATGTTACCAGTTCAGGCCCGGGTGTTAACCAGCAAACCCAACGGTGGACCGCCCCAACCTAGATGAGATGATTGGGGTATACCAGATGTTGCCTGGCCCACATGTACCCACGTCCCCCCGCCCACAAACAAGTCTCACATGACTTCTAATTTCTATCATAGATATTTAATTAATGTATTAAACTAATGGGTTCAACTTAAATTACGAAACTGTTATTTTTTTACGTTACAGAATTAAATAATGTTTTTTAAAAAACAATGACTTTCCAATTACTGTCAGGGGCATTGTTAACGCTCCACACTTTATTGCCATACATGACCCTAAAATACAAATCCTCTGACAGTTGTCACACAATTCCAAAATTTCGTACAGTTCGCCGTCTTTGTCCGAAAACCCATGACTTATATACCACGTCTCGCCTAAACCCGATGTTAACTATCACCAAACGACGTCAAAACGATAGATTATACACCGATTTCAATAAACCAGCTTAGTTTCATTATTCGAAACTATATTGGAAATCAGCCAAGCAATGCACCTTAAAACTGTATCCTGATTGGCTTATTTGTGGAATCGAGCTAGAGTATCAGACTAAGATTGATTATTGAAATTGGTCATGAAATTATACATTGTGGTGTTGTGTGTATGGTTATTGTGAGGAATCCCTTACCTAAATCCCGTTTCGTCAACATATGTCCGAGTGTAAATGGACCCACCGGACTTTACATTACGAATCGAATAACGTGCTTGAAAAATAGGTTAAATTAATAAGCAATCATTATTGCCTATAACAGTAACGAATAACAGCACATTACAACTAAAGCCAAGACACTCATATACGACTGTTAGCCGTGATATGAGTTCAAGGCCTTATCTAACCTAATACCTGCATCAAGGCGCCCATATGATCGCCGCGAACGCCCCTAACAAACCCAAACAAGCCGATAAAATGGCACCAACAAATAACAATCTTCAAACAATCATATCACCTACATTAACATAATAAATAAAGCCTACAACGATACACTACTCTCGGCGAATCATAAGGTGATAATTTAACTGAATTATTGCTACATTTATTGCTGACTGATTTATTTTTTTATAAAAATACTATTGAGAAATCGTAAAACTAAACGTCGTGATGTGTGAATCAGGGGCGGGCATTTGATTCGTCGCGAGTTGCGGTGTGATACATAACAGACGCGTAGAGTATTTAATGAAAACTGTTCTAATTGGAAACGTTCTTTACTTATAACTAACGATCGTGTCGGATCGTAAAACTAATTACTTAATAGCCTGAATTTTCATAATTTGAGAATTATTGCAAGCATTAATTAATCTATATCGAGCATGTCATCGCTTAACCTATTAGTACTTACATCTATTCGATCCGTCGAGTGCTTATTGCTAATTACCGCCGATTAGTAAAAAAATAACGCTCTATGTCGTAATAAAATAAAATTTTCGATACAATTTAAAAACGATTCGATTTGCAACACGATTTCAATCACCCGACACGATTGTATCGCGACGCCGGAGAATCGTGACGGGTGCGAGCGATACATAAAAAAGTTAAGTTTATCAATCAAACGTAAATATTTTATGACGAAGTGAAAAAATATTAGTATTAGAGTATAAAAATATATGTCGCCAGATTGCACTTGGGAAAACTTATTTAGACGGCGCCCGGGTAATTAAGATGCGAACGGCTATTTGATCCGATGAGAAAATCCGGCAAGTAACTAAACGACTGAGATTTACCATTCTTTGGTTTTTAACGATATCTTCGGATTTATTATATTTTTCGGATTAGTTAGTTTTATCTTAAATAATATAGAGCCCACCCCAAAACAACTAGTCAAGACAATTGATTAGCGGAAAAAGTACAAACCCGATGTTAACCAGCTTTGGGGTCGTCTGTTGGTGTTGTTAAGCATTATCACAAGATAGGCGTACATTGCCTTGACCTCTACTACCATTAGTTTACAGTGGCCATTGTTAACCCTCAAAGATTTTAACCTCAAAAACAACACTGGGCAGGCAATTGAAATAACTAAAATGTCCCTTTTCTCCTATTTATCCACAATATATAATAATTATTATTGCTTTTAGATCTAAGTGTATGGAAATTCAAGGATGTGTCATCGCCCTTCCGCGCTCTCTACCTCCACATCACATAGCAAAGATGGCCAAAACTGTCACACCTTAACAATCACTAGCAACTCTACCAACTTCTTAGCCTACACGACTATTCACAATACCCGCGTGAAACCCATCTTAGTTATAATTTTTAACCCCCGCGAGAGCATGTTTCACCCAGCGAAGATTATCATCGCGGCAGAGACGACGACTAATGGCAGTGTTTTTAAGCTAGTTGCTCCCGCTATCATCTAACCAGAGCGGATCACTACCTCATGCGTCCGGTAACACTGTACAGCACAACCAACAAACCAGCCGATACAAATCACCTCGGCTATAAACCTTGATGGTAAAACTTATTTGTGTGATGTTAACCTTACTCCCGGAATTGATAAGTTAGTAATGTTCTGTTTAGAAGCAGAAGTTGGCGTAACTGCACTATCAACCGTAACCGGATAGATAGGCGGGAAATTGAATTCGACTACAACAATCATCTTAAAATTTACATAAAAAAATAATTTAGGGATAAAGGTTTCATCCTTTTCCCTTATTTTTCTTACTCCCAAAAAATAATTTCCCTTAAAATTCGAACCCCCCCAAACCCCTGACAAATTTATTTTCTCAAAATATAGTACTCTATACCTCGATTAAGGATTAATTACTAGTTGGTTAATTATTAAGATCAGTCCGGCAGTGATGACGCATGGTAGGAAGGGACTATTGTGAAGAGCCCGGGCGATCCGTCGTTATTCAAGAAAAGTTTCCCCTTGCAAAACTGGCTGCTATAAACTTAACTTTTTTAATTCATTACAACAATCATCAAACAATTCTTGGTATAACATTCGTCATAATCTATCAATAACCGAGCCGTCGAATATCGTTTTTAAGGCAGTTTTAAATTCTAAAACTACAGAAAGAACAATACTCAACGGAGAACGTGAACGTTTCGAATTGTTAACAATAAAGCTAATTTTATATTTAAATCGTTACCTGAGAATTATAATTATGTTTACATTTCATAAAGCACGACACAGCACTTCGCTAGTCGTTGTCGTGTCGTTTATTGAGGTATACTGTTAATTTTGAATAATAAAAAAAACAGGAATTAATGGGTAAGCGAATTAAACTGTGATGAAGTACAGATGACTGGAATAGCAATAGGAGAGATAAAATTAATAAAAAAAACCATCACAACTGGAATTAATATTCGAAACAGAATTGGTGTAAATTTTGATAAAGATTAAAAGATGTACGAAGGACTACCGATAGCTTATGAAAATAAAGTATTATATTGGCTGAATAGAAGAGATAATGCCAAGAAAGTATCGATTGTTATAAAGGATAAACCAACAATTTTGAAATAAGTGAAGGAATTAAGTATTGCATATTAGATGTTACATAATGTGGTGTTAAAAAAAAAGGGAAATTTATATTTATGACGAATACGATGTGGTTGTCTCCTGTTCCAGCTAATACGCATGCAAGGTGTGAAACTAACTGGTAAAGCAGTCAGACCATCAATATTCATTAGCAACAGCCATATCATCTTAATAAATAAATGTTATCTCTCCAGATGCACACCCAAGAAGGGACAGATTTTTCCAGTATTTTGAATCCTATCATTAATGGAACTATTTTAGTATATTCCATAACGTCAAAAATTACCACCACATCGCACTCTACAAATGTGTAAGTCATCACCCGGATGCTAAACCTTTAATCAGGACAATTTCGTTGCTAAAAAGTGTTTTGTTTTCTGAAAGCAAAAGATGTTCAACAAACATTTTCATTATTATTACATTCCCAGTTACCAATACAAAAACGACTAAATATTTAATAAGAGCTTGCGAGACTGAATTTAAACGATGGGTAAACAAGAACAAATCTATGACTAAAACCACGTATGATCCGTCTCATACGGGGTTGGTGCTTTCCAGAGGCACTCGCGTATCCTAATTATCTAACTATACCAATGACATATATTTGTAAGTGCGGCGACTTATCCTATTTAATCCTAAAAAGCTACAAGACCAGGCACGACGTCGTATCGCCGCGCCATGTCTGATACTATTGAGTTGCACAAATACTTATAGACTAACACGCGGTCCAAGAATGACGGTTGTACTTAAATAGTCAAAGAGATTATATAGCGCTGAGTACATTGCGCAGAATAACTACTAATATTTGCTTCCAGGAAGCGCTAAAACGACCCGTCTTCTGCAACATTTAGTCCGTTAGTCAGTCATTACTGAACGAGTGGCATCTAATACACTAATTATTCTATGGAATTACGACCTAAATACACCGAGACACGCAACATCGAATACAATACGACCACCAAACACATGTTTTTCTTTTTTTTTCTTTTTTTGCTTTAATTGATTTTTTACTTTTTTGTTCTTTTCTATCTTTTTATGTTTTTTTGTGCTATTTTTTTTTTGCTTTTCTATGTCTTTTATCTATCTTTTTTTGTAAGTATGAAGTTTTAATTATGCTTTTACATATATTTTTGTTTTATTTTAATTTTTATTATCTATTTTAATTGTATTAACTTTTAATTATGCTATATTTTTTTTGGATTTTGCTTTTTATATATTTTTTTGTAATTTCCTTTTTTAATTTTTTTTTGTACATTTACATTTCTACTTTTTATGTGTTTTTTTATTTTTTATAGTATATTTTTTTAATTTTTTTTCATGTTTTTTTATCATATTTTTGGCTTCTTAATATTATATGTATTTTTTGTTTTTCTGGTTTTTAGGCATCTCGAAGGCTCGGCGCACCCTATGATCAGCTCAGATAACCACTGGCTGATAAGGCGAAATGATGGCAGTTTATTGTACTATACGATTATAACTTATATAGTTACTTATTTACTTATAGCAGAGGCAGTGAAAAGATAATAACTGCGCTTGCCGAGACCTGCACTATCGAGTGTCATCACAACGCTAAATACACCTTAAGGATCAACACAGACAGCCGGACTAGCGGCGAATATACTGAACTGGGTTCATTATTAACATTCAACCTTATGTAGTATTTACGACTGATATTAGTACAACTGTAATTAAACACCAATTGGCGCTCGTAATTTTCATTATCCTAATATCTGTCGTAAAGGTTATACGGTTGAGTCTTAATTATCATTACCGAAATTAGTCTCTGCTACACTCCGACCGTCGGCGTTAACCTCAACGCGTAAATACACGTGAGCAACACCCGGGTATGCCTTAATGCATAGAACTACAAGATACACACTATTATACGGTTACGATACTGCTAAAATAACCTATTACTAATAACCATCTAGGGCACATTGAGGTCTATGCATACGTTCTCCGCGACAGCTATTCCACGGGTATTAAAATATAATCGTACTTTACTTAATTACACTCGTCTGGTATCTATTATGTACTATTCGCAATTTTATATTTAGATTTGAGGTACAGTGGTGTTGAGGTACATTTGAATTTTAAGGTAGATTTTCAATTAGTTATTATGGATTTTTGAATAATGAAGGGAACGCCGCTTCAGAGCATTGTCGACTTCGCGCACAATCATAAAGGTCAATCAATTCACACTATTGTATCGCTAACACTTGACCGGCGGTGATTTCTTGGTGTTGTCGTCAAGGGATAATTCGGTAGAAGTACTGTGCAACGTATGCCGATGGTATCCTTCTGGTGACTATCATCAGCATACGTTGGCATCGCACGCTAGGATAGTTCAGACCATGAAATCACCACCCAACCTGAGGTCCAAGAGTTACCGGTTGTGAAGAATGAGGATTAAGGACACTTTATCGCGGCATATTCCCTTTTAATTAAAACAACAGCTGTCACAACCATTTTCTCGTAACAAATTAATCAATCTAGAACGCAACACCGATTTACGAAAACTAAACATACTCGCTAATCTAATCCGACCCGTCCGATACGACACGGTCGTGTCGGATTCGTATCGTTTTGGGATTGAGGAATCTAGCTGTGACTACGCGGGAACCTTAAAGAACGCTACAAGGCGCGCCCCTAGTTGTACTCGATAACTCCGTGACGCCTAGAATAAATTTAAATTGCTTGTTGCTACTAATGCCAAAACTTATTCTGTTCATTATGAAATTCTGCTGCATTTTGCGACCTAAACGTTGGGTCTTTTACGTGACAGCAGATAGTTATTGCATAAGAACGCATTATATTAACCAGCCAATCGTGGCTAGTGTTTATTTAGATATTATTATGTAAACTTAACCTAACGAGCCGGCATGACTCTAAGGCTGCCTAAGGCGGGCAACACGCATAACCTCCTCTTCGTTACACCTCTTAACTAATTTGGTGACTTCCCTTTTAAACTCTTTTATGATAAATCTCTTTCTGTACCAAAGACATCCGAAAGGCAGTGATGTAGGCTTATTCGCGAAAATTTATAGTGACGCCGACCCATTTGAAGTACATCGGGTCGGGCATGGTGTATTGAAACTGATGTGCATGTATCACATCAGTGCATCAAAGACTGAATTACTGATGATGCATACCCACTCGAAGTACTCCGGGTCGTGCAAGATCGATTGAAACTGACGTGCATGTAACACATCAGTAGGTACAAGATACAACGAATTTTCGCGAAAATGATGGTGATTTAATTTAACTTAATTTGGCTATAAATACTGTGCTATATAAATATTATAACTATCTGTAGCAAAATAATCATATCTTAACAATAACATAGTCTATAACCGAACTATTATTAGAAAGTACATACATTATTAGTTTACCATAGTTAAAACATAATCTATGACTTAATAATACTTATAATCTTCTATAACCTAACATTTTTTTTTACTATGACACATACACACAAACATGCGCACACATACACATAATACATAAACACACTCACACACTAACACAAACACTCACAGACGCACAAACACAAGCACAGACACACCAACACAAGCACTCACAGACGCACAAACACGAGCACTCACAGACGCACAAACACATGCACTCACGGGCGCACAAACACAGGCACTCATAGAAGCACAAACACAAGCACTCACAGACGCACAAACACAAGTACTCACTGAGGCACACATACACAAGCACTCATAGATGCAAAAACACATGCACTCACAGACGCACAAATACACAACCGCTCACAGACGCACTAACACAAGCACTCACAGACGCACAAATACACAAGCACTCACTGAGGCACAACACACGCAAGCAGACACAAACACATACATCCCTACAAATACACACACACACACACACATAAACGCATATACACTAAAACACAGTCATACACAGCCAAACACACACGAATTCATTCACACATAGGACAAATATTGAAAAAGGCGGGTTGTCCCAAAAGCCTAGATTCTTATCAAAGACACTAGATGTGACTTAATGCTACCTATATAAAATCTTTACCCAAAATCGATTTTACAACTATCTAATACCAAATTAGAGTTGATCCATATTTTTGAGGGCGTCTATCTATGAAAATATCTATTTTCTACATGAATTGATAATTATACATTAAGATCAATCTATCAGGATTACGGGACTCGATCCAACATGATGAATTTGGAAGAAATAAGCCAATTATAACGAGCCACGAGTGTCCGAATCATTCGTTCTTAATATTCCGATTTTGAAATTTATCCATGTATTAGACGGATTTTGAAATTTATCCATGTAGTCGCCGGATTTTTTAATTTATTTATTCACGTCGTAATCAGATTTTGGAATGAATCCATGTCACAAACAGGTTTTGATAATCACAAACATAACCTTCGACGACTTTCCCTTCGTTTACAACCTAACCAAATACATTGATGCAGTGATTTTTAACCAAGTGAATGGTGCTTCCGCTTTGATTTTAACCCGAACTATATCAACTGCGATTCTGCTGAGATTTTAAACCAGACTAAACATTTATCCTCTGTGTCTAACCCAAATCAGGTCATACTGTGGTTTCCGACATTTCACAAACCATACCAAAAGTGGAAAATTCATATTTCCAACTCCTCCCTAACCTTCTATCTGATTAATTTCGTTGCGGGACAAAGACATTTAGGCATTCCCAGAGACGCCGAGCTTCATTACTCGGTGTTGACAAAAATGCGTGCCACTGTTGATCCTGGTGCACAGGAGTTACAGTGGCGGGTGTGTGGGCGGGATAGTCTCTATTAAACCATATCAAAGCTGTTCCAGTAGTGATTGTAATGTAAAAAATCAAAGGTGTTCCTGCCGAGATCTGTACCAAACGTGTTATCACCGTTACTTTACAACAAAACAAATATTTTAACGCTGTGATTTGAAACCCTAACCGAAGAATCAATTCTGCCAAGATTTTTAAACAAACCAAAGATATTTTGAGGTTCTTTTGAAAATGTGCTGTGAAAATAGTCGAACGTTGTGCCGCTAAACTAAACAAACATTTAAGGCCACGGAACAAGAGGCAAACGGGCAGTTGGGTCACCTGGTGGTGAGTGACCAACGCTCATAACACCGACCACTTCAGAGGAAGCGTCGATGTGTTATCTCCCCTTGAAAGTCGGGCACCGGCGATCTAACTCACCGTACGAAACGCAACAACTACAATTAGCTGTTACTTGATGCCGATTTTCTGTGAGACAGTGGTGCCTCACCGGACGAGCCAGCCCATTCGCGCTGTAGCCAAACGTGGCTACAGCGTTGCTCTACCACTTACAAAATTAAACTGTAACTGGGGTACGAATTAATCAAATTAAATACGTTTTGCCATGAACAAATTAACTCATACTGTGAACAAATTAAAATAATGAATTATTCAGTTATCGCTGTTATTGTAATATATCTTTGCATCGCTACGGGCATAAGCTATCAAGATCCAATATCTAGGGTTGGTAGTGCCGTCCTAGGAACTTAGACTCGTGCAGTTTCCTGGTCGCCTGGTACACGTCACGCTCCTTGTCGGGATATTTCGTTGGCAAATTCGGTGAATGAAGGTTCACTTTCGCTGCATACCTATGTAGGATAATATTATGGTATGGTAATTATAAAAGTCTGATACGATTACCCTAGTTTTCCATATATTTAAAAATTCTTTATTTCAGATTACAAAGACTCAAAATACACATTTAACAAATTACGAAAATTAATAAAATAATTAATTAAAATTACAAAACCGAAATACTTAGTGCGTGAAAATCAAGTATGTTGTAGTGACTTGACTACATTTTAAATGGACAATTACTGGGTATTGTGAGTTGGTGGGTTGGTTTCGAACCTGCGACTTTCGTCTCGACAGTCCGTACCACTCCCCGCTGACCTATCGCTGCTTACTCTTATTATGGTAAAGTCCGGTCGCGGAGCAGGAAGAATTTCGTACAATGACCTCTTTACCTACTGACAGTGGTCACAAACATGTTTGTGTCATGTGCGGATAACGTGAAATAATTAGAAAGAGAAAGATAATTACAAACTTATTAAATAAATTATTTATTTCGATTTTAAATTATAAGTTATAAAAAACGAGTTACAATTACTAATTCGGCAGAAATACAAAAAAAATAAAATTCAAAAGAATTCGATTCCTCTGTATCGGAGTTACTGTTTTCCGAAGACGTCTCGCCTGTCACATTTATTACAAAAGAATCAACAGGTTTGTCGACATTATCGTCTAGTCTATCTAATTCTGTGCGAGCGAGACTCATTATATTTACGCGGGAGTGACAAAGACAGGTAGTAACAGGTCAAAGTACGAAATTCTTTCTGCTTCGCGTTCGGACTATAGTAACAATTATGACTCACCGAATACCGGCTATGTCAATCTCGTAGTGGCCGCTCAGTACGTAATCGTTGTTGATTGGCTGCGGCACGCCGTCGGCGTCGAGGTTCTCCACGAAACCGAGGCACACCTGAAACGGGACTCTGGTCACTCAACTGTTTCACTATCTTGTTGGAACGATGTTGCTATCACCTTAATTAACTTTTTTGTAGGGAATACATAAATAAATACACCCAAATAAATACACCCAACAGTCACACAACAGTCCTGACCCCACAGTAAGATACGAGTCTTGTGTCGTGGGTATCAGGAACTACGAGAGACTTTCGGTCTTACAACACCCAGACCCCAAACAAATATTTGTGGATTACACAAACATTTGTTTCGGTGCGGGGATCGAACCCGCGGCCTCACGCTTCACAGCCGGCTACTCGCCCACTGTGCCACGGAGGCTGTGAAAACCTACACTACAGTCACACCTTTATACCCTAAGAGGTAGACAGACGTGCAACTTTTTTTTTATTCGAGCACGGCAAAGTGATTGCACTACACCTGATGGTAAGCGTAGTGCAATCTAAAAAACCAGCGACCACCAACAAACCATGAGTCTATCGGTGGTCACCAGAATCATACCGGCTTGTATAAATGCTTCTTCCCTCTTTGGAGAGGAAAGAAGCAAATTGAGGGGCCTGCGACAGGACAGGCGGATGATCGATGCAGGCACAGTGCTGCAAGGATGTACCTCTATCCCCGCCCCAATTAACCATCAAGTCATGTCATGTCATGCCAGTCGTCTGTCATTCAGTATTTATTTTTCATTTATTGATTTATGTCCGAACTCGTAGAACAAAAGTTGTTACTTATGGGGTCAGCTATCTAGTCCTGCGAGGTTGCCTTAGTAAAAGTAACCCTGTATACACTTGCAAAGAGCATTAAGTTTTTAGTATTTAAGTATTAATAATTGTAATTGATTGTTTTCTGTTTTATGCCTTTTATCTAATAAAAATTAAAAAAATATAAAAAAATAATCGTTTTTTTTTATTTTTTTTTATCCTGGCTCGGCAAAATGCCTACGCCACACCTGATTGTAAGTGTAACGCAATCCAGGAATAGTGTCGACCAAAGACAAACAGTGTGTCTATCGTTGGTCGGCACAATCATGCCGGCCTGCCTAACTGCTTCTTCACACTCCGTTTAAAGGGCCCAATATTATAGGAAGGAGGGAACACGTGTGCCGGCAAACTATTCCACAGCTTAATGGTCCGGCAGAAGTAAGAATTTGCGAACTTTTTAGTTCGAGCCGAGATGGAGGAGACCACGAAGCTGTGGTAACGCAAGCCGGCACGCGTGGTTCTGTTAAGGAAAGGAACAACACTGACCTGCTTTTTGAAGGTAAATCCGTAACTGGTGGTGGTTGTTTGGCCGCAGTAGTTGCCGTCCCTGTATATAGGCTCCCCGCCCCAGGACCACAGGTCGAGTTCGTGGTCGTGGTCGGTGAGTAACAGCTGGACGTAATGTCTGCGTATGCCCTCCTCTCGCTGGCGGAGCAGCGCGTCTCGACCGATGAACGGTATGTCTTTCTGTGGCGATGAAATAATAATATAGATAGGTGTTGCGATTGAATATTCAATGAGCATCGGTGTTTGTTTTTTTTTTTTTATTTATGGCTCTTGCAGTACTATGCATTTAGCCAGTTTCCGTTTTACAATTCATTCTCAAGTTATTTTTACAAGAACGATGAAACACGGGTGCGGTCGATTTCAAAGTCTTGTCGGAGTTTTGGTGTTAACTCCTTTCAGTACGATTCTTAATTCACTTATTTCAATGTTTCCATACACTGTTCATCACCGTCAATGTTTATTGAACAAATCCACACCACTTTTATACAACAAACACAACTCTAAACTAGTTTATGAAACAAATTAAAATAAGCGATGAACTGGACTGTCAGAATTCTCGCCAAAACTCCCTGAGCATCGGTGTTGTTGGCATTTTATACGTTACTAGCATTCGCTCGCGGCCTCGCCCGCGTGATATTCTGCACCTTTATATTATCGACATCGCCTATGTTTATCAGGGATAATGTAGGATTCTAATGGTGAAAGAATTTTTCAAATCGGTCCAATAGTTTCAGAACCTATTCAATGCAAACAAACAATCATATTTTTCCTCTTTATAATATTATTTTAAATTGTATTTAAATTGAAACATGTCTGAATAATCTTTGTAATTCTAAAGTGTGTTGGTCAAAATTTAAAGATATGGACAATATTCATTTATTCATGCAATATTAGAAAAAATAATCGAATAACAAAAATCCCACTCCGTTTATTTTAACAGGAAAAGAAATTGGTCCTTATATTCTCTATACAAATATCGTAAATTATGTCATTTTATTCAAAAATGCCAACAGACAACCTGAATTTCACGTAGAATCATATCACAAAAGAATCTGTAATTATTAATTAAATTACCAACACTACACCACATGAATGCAATGGAGAACAATATCGGTTTATAAAATATAACTGTCACTATTTTGAACACCATGTGTAAAAATGGATTTATCACATAGCACTGTAAAAAGTATTGATTTTGCGCCGTTTGTTAAACATAAAACCATAAAGGGTTGTCATGTTTGCGTGGTAGCGCGTCGAAGGATATACACCCACTTGAAATCAAATTGCCTAATCCAGTGTTTCCCAACGTGGGGCCCACGCCCCACAGGGGGGCAATTTGGTGTTTAAGGGGGGCAATTTAAAAATGGACTCAACACGTCTTTAACCCTTTCGCTTTGGGTTATTTAAATGCAATGCTAGATATCGGTGAAAAAATTGACAAAAAATGATAAGGTGAGGCATGGCCTAAAAGAGGTTGGGAAACACTGGTCTAATCTGTCTTGCTATATAGAATATAGCCATCTGTGTTTAACAAGGATATGTAGTAGAGCTGGCACTGGCATCAAAAAGTAATTAAAAATATACATAAAACAAACAGATATCTGTCGTGACGGTTTAGATTCGGTCAAGTGGGCGTACACCTTTAAATAATTAGAAAATAATAAATAAATATATACAATCAGTCTCACATGTACTACACAATACTTTATATTGAAATAAAACAAATTTCAACGGATTTTATCGCGGTTTTTGAAGTGAAACTTCTTTATCGGCGTTCGAAAAAAATTTACGCGTCACATTTTTCCGTTACGCACCATCTTTTTTATTTTATTTTGGTCCCGACGCGACGTTTCGAAGACTTTTCAGCCTTCGTAGTCACGGGGTGGACTAAATGCGATCAAATCCGTTTTATTCCAATGTGTAACATTCGCATAAACGTAAGAAATCATTATAATAATATATCATGTTTCGAGGGTATTATTGCGAGAAACTTTGGGTCCCACAACACTAAGACCCGAAACAAAAACCCCCCATTTATTTACCCATTTCATTTATTTACAGCCTCCGTGGCGCTGTGGGCGAGTAGCCGACTGTGAAACGTGAGGCCGTGCGATCGATCCCCGCACCAAGACAAATGTAAATATTTGTTTCGGGGTCTGGGTGTTGTGAGACCGAAAGTCTCTCATAGTTCTTGATACCCACGACACAAGACTCGTATCTTACTGTAGGGTCAGGACTATGTGTGTGATTGTTGGGTGTATTTATTTATTCATTTATCACAATCAACTACTGAACTAAAGTTGACAATGATAAAAAAAGTATATAGACTCACATCAAATTTCACGCGCCACGTTCTTCCGCACTCGAGGGGTGTAGTCATGGTGTCCAAGTCCTGGCCCCAGAACGCGAAGAATTTCTCCACACGTAGGGCCCTGGACGCGTAGTATCCGACATGGGAGATGCTGTACTTCTCACCGACGGTCATCAGCCGGTTGTACACGTGCAAGGCGAACTGGAAATAAACTGATGATGAAGACACCCTCAAAAAATGGGTGTTGGGAGTAATCACCCGCAGCAGTGACGAGCGTAGGGCAGTAAAATGGACTCCTTGTAATTCAAAGGTTTGTGTGGTTTTGGTTGTTTATATTTGTGAGCAGGCGTTGCGCTTATTTAATTAACAAACGAATACGCAAATGCAAAATATAACAAACATTTTTGATACAATGACACATTTTCCGAAGGCTTCGTTGTACGCAGGCGCAAACACATGTGATAACATACTTGTACATACATCTATCTCATTCTCTCGCAAGCTTAATTCTGTTTATGAACATATTCGCCTTTGTCGTGACGCATTTTCGTTTCATCGAGTTTCAAATCACACCATATCTGAAGAAGTTTCACTTCAAAAATACAACTCACCTCATTGGGTATGTACAGGACGTATCCCAACTCGCCGGTATGAGTGAGGTTCATGGCCCGAACTCCGTTGGCCAATCCCACGTCGATCTCCTTGAAGGTGAAGAAGGGGAAGTGCGAGGGAGACAGATCGGTGTCAGTGAGCTCAGAGAGCAGGTTCCTCGTGAAAGGTCCCATCACACAGATGGCCGTGTACATTGACGTCACGTCGGAGAGAGTGACAGAACCGTTACGTGGCAGGTGACGTTTCAGCCACACTTTGCACCGTGTTTGTTGAATGGTCGGTGCTATCATCATGTAGCTGTGGGAGAAGAGGATTTATTAGAGTTGTCTTAAAGCTCAAATTGTAATGGTGAAGGTTCTTGCGATAGAACTTGATGGTTGGTTGGGACGGGGAGTCTACAGTGGTACATCTTTGTATCACTGTGCCTGCATCGGTCATCCGCCTGTCCTGTCGCAGGCCCCTCGATTTAATTCTTCCATCCGAAGAGGGAAGAAGCATTTATACAGTTCGGTATGATTCTAGACACCACCGATAAACTCATTGTTTGTCGGTGGTCACTGGTGTTTTTGGCTGCACTGCCATCAGCTTTAGTGCAGTATCTTTGCCATGCACGGTTAAAAAAAAAATTGTCTATGGAAAAAATTACAAATTAAAAAAAATTATATCATCAAATACTCACTGGTTCTCTGAGAGCCTGGCCAGACTGCAGTCGTTCTCGTATCCACCACGTTCATTCTGCATGCCCGTGTGGATGATACTGCCAACCGGCACGTCAACGTCGTTGGAGCACAGGTACTGTAGCAGATCTACCACCTCGCGACCTTGGGACTGGTGGCAAAAAACAAACACAATGTAAACCCAGCTAACTGTTACATATTATGTTTTGGAGTGGACACAAAGTGCCATAAGTAGCAGGAAGTATGGGAAAAATGCTATAATACCCAGAGTGACAAAATTTTTATAAGTACTAAAATATATTATGCTGATAAGTGGAACAATCAACATCTCGATAGTTAATTCAAGTAAAATTAAGGTTTCGACTGATAGTATTTTTTTTATTAAATAAATAAAGAGACAAGCAAGTCGCTCGCCTGATGTTAAGCGCCACGCCTGCCTTAAACAGAAGCAACACCACACAGAACTTTGAATTACAAGGCACTGCATGGAACTGAACTGCGCTCGTCACCCCGATACATAAGATGTTAATTCTCATAATGCCCAGTAGTTTTTCTGGTTTCAATGTCCTTCAAACCGAAACACAACACTGCTAACACATCGTTGCTTGGCGGCAGAAATAGACTTTACGGTGGTACCAACCAGACGGCCTCTCGCATACGAGGGACCTATCACCTTGTCCTAAATGCCCCAAGTCTTTACATAGAAAACAAATCTATATGACAGTTAGACTTTTTTCTTATCCTGTCTCGGCAAAGTGACTACGCCACACCTGATGGTAAGTGTAGCGCAATCCAGGAATAGTGTCGACCAACGATAAACAATGTGTCCATCGTAGGTCGGTAAGATCATGCCGGCCTGCCAAAGGGCCAAGGAGGAGGGGAAGGAAAAGGGATGGGAAAAGGGTGAGGATCAGGGGGCAAGCCCCTGGGGAGAACCGGATATACACTGGCGGACCCTGGAACGCGACCCACGCGAGGTGGGCCACTATGGCAGGTTTTAGCACCAGTGTACGGTGGTCGCTATCCGGTCGGATACAAGTATCCTCCCACCAGCGGACTCCTCTCACCTGCAGATCAATCTTGGTGAATGAGGAGTAGTCCGCAAGGCCGACCTGCTCGCGACAGGCCCAGTACTCCCTCTGCACGGTGTCAAACCACGGTGGCTTGCCGAATGTCTTTGTGTGGGCTATCTTGAACGGACGGGGCTTCTCGCTTTCTTTGGTGTTGTCTGTAAACAAAATTCCATGTTACGTGGTGATAGATGATTTAATAATTACTTATTGATCCTGGGTAAAATATTTATTTTATTTTTTTGTATTTTTTTTGCTTATATACGTTTTTATTATTTCTTTTTTATTAAAAACCTGATGAATGGGTTGGTTGGCGCTCACTTGGGGAGGCTTACGTCCAACAGTGGACGGCAATAAGCTGAGATGATGATGATGATTAAAAAACCTATAATAAAGTGTACTCAATTTTAAAAAAAAGTTTTAATTTTCATAAAAAAAAATACTCAATTTCGAAAAAAACTTTGCTGACGAGCCCGTGTATGAATGCATGCCAGCCCGGTGCCAGGGGGTAATTAATAATCCCCTCGATTAAAGCAGCTTTAAAACAAAAAGAAACCGCATCCATACAGGTCCATTCTTTAACGTACTACAATACTAAAGATAGATACACACAGAGATAACGAGGTCAAACAGATAACCTCTTTATTATCGCGAATTAAAAATAACAGTAGTATTATTTTCAAGTGGCAGAGCCACGCTGTAGAAAGTTTTGGCTACAGCATGAATGGGCTGGCTCGACCGGGTCCTTACCACTGTCTTACAGAAAACCGACGTAAAGTAGCGGCTGCTGCGTGAGATATCCGGAAGCCCAAATCACCCTCTCCTTCCCAATCCCTAATTATCCCTTTCCTTTAAGGTAGGCAACGCGCCCATGATTTTTCTGGTATTGTGGACATGGACGGTGGAGATCACTTACCATCAGGTGACATTAAGAAAAAAAAGTAACTGACCAACAATTTCGAACCAGGTAGGTCGTTCGTATCCCATGACTTGTCCGAACACAGCCCCGTTGTCGCGCAACGTCGGATAGATCGGCGACAGTCGCAAGTTACGACCGGTCTCGAACTCGTGGAACGGGTACGGTAATCCATAGTGTACGCCTGTTGACAAGAAAACGGATGTTTTATAAAAAAAAGTGTGTGTGTGCATTCACATACGGCAGAACTGAAACGTTAAAATAAGTAACATACTTTAATTAACCAACGAATTTTAATACGCAAATGCCAAAAATAAAACATGTGAATAATACACCACGTTGTTTATGACACATTTTCCGAAGGCTTCGTTGTACGCAGGCGCAAAGACACGTGATAGTATCTATCTCATTCTCTCAAAAGCTAAATCTTATTTATGAATACGTTTGTATCTTTTTACTGTCGCTTTTTCGTTTCATCGAATTTTCAATCACAACTATGCTAAAGAAGTTTCACTTCAAAAATACAATCAATAGTCGCACATTATCTCCTATATTATAAACTTCTGAGGCCTCATAATGAGCGCGAACACACAGTGAAGATTTCAATACCATACAATACAATACAAAACTCTTTATTGTATAACCAATAATCACTTAAAATAATTTAGCAATGTATTTATTATTTATTTCTTTATTTCATTCGTCAATTTGGAACCAACCTGGCACTTCCTTGACCCGATCCCTGAGGAACCTCTTGTTGTTATGCAATCCAAGAAATCTGTTCACGCCCAGCTCGTACATGTCGTACTTCGAGTAGCCGTCCACAATTTCGTCCACGGTCGCCTCTGCCACGCCACCCGCCGCTGATATGCCCACAGTCTTCATGCCGGCAGCCACGTGGTAATTTCTTATCTGGTTGTTAAAAAATATATGTGAGAATATTGATATGGCAATTAGTAAAGTTAGTGAATATATTTTGTTAATTATTAGAACAGTTCGTCATCAGAATATTATCAGAACAGCTGGACATAGTTAGGCAAAAATGAACCAACCCACAGCAAGGTAAAATGGAGGAAAAAATACGGTATTAAAACAAATTTAAATTAATTAATATAACAAAACAAAATCAGTATCTCCAATTGACCTTGCTGTGGGTTGGTACCTTTTTGCGTCACTAGGTCCAACTAATAGAGTTGATATGAGAGCTTTTCAAAGTATCCTGGACAATGATCTTGTTAAAATGTTTACAGAAATGTACACTAGGCTTGACCAAGTTGAAGAAGACTCAAACGGGAGGTATATCAAAATTGTAGATTTATGCATTGCTAATGTTGAATTGCTTGAACACTTAAATCGTCATTCGAAAACACAACATCGAAACACAGTAGCAGCAAAGAAAAAATATATTACAATCACCATTCCATTTGCTAATCAAGAAAGTTTATGGTCAAAAAACAATAATAGTCAAAGGTACGTGACCAAATGCAAACAAAAGACGTGAAGATAATAATTACGTCAAACATACGACAAAAGCCGTTGTCAAGGCACGTGAACAGGTAGTCGATAGTTGAAAAATTAGCCAATGACAATACCTTGACAATGCTGACTGTCACAAAAATACATACAAACTAGCCAAAGGAAGTGGTTTTTTTTTCGATTTAGTTGATACCGCCGTAGTTAAGTCGCGGCAGAACGCTTGACGACACGAATTTAGCCGCGGTAATCGCTCTATTCGTGTGATCAAACGTTCCGCTACGACGCACTCTTCCGTCTTCAAATCTTCGACTCGGTGACTATTCGCCAGTGGCGTTTGTGACAGTCATATATTGCGCACAACTTACACATCGAATGCACAACATTACTGGATATCCAGGTAGTATGTTTTGGATGAGAACAAAGCCAAATTATGCTGGCTAGAAGGAACAAAATTGGCTATGATTGAGCTGAAGTGATAATCTACTAAATCTAAACCACTTCTAGTTGAAAAGAGAACATAAGATCTTGAAAGTGTTTTTTGTGGTTTTAGATGACTATGAGATGTGCCACAACTGATTTCGGTAACAACTTAGGAGACTAAGATATTTTTAAAGTGATCTACATGAAGCAGTGTGGGCGAAACAAAAAGCTTTGTGAGGAATATCTGGACCTAGCTAATCGAACGATGACACCAATAAATTTCAAAATGGAACTTACCACGAATGACCAATAACGATTTTTGATGAGAATGAATGTTCACATGATGATTATATGTTGTTTGTTGATCTGTTGCTTAATACGAACTTAAAAGGGAAATAAACATTCGGGTGTATGGCATTAAACATGCAGACTATGTAGTCTGCTAGATTGGTAAAGAAAAAATATTTGCTATGCGAATCGGCGGAGTTTCTATATGGTTTATAGTGATAGCCTGGCCAACTATTACCTGGTGCTATGAAAATTCCATTGGCAAAGGATGTCGTAATTGCAGAACTGTCTACCTCTGCGATGATACAATGCGATATGTTACTTGATGAGTTAGAGGAAACATGGCATCGTCATCTATTCTATACAGATGTACTTTCAGCCTTTAGTGATCTCGTGATGCCTTTAGGATTCACTTAAAACTTATTCTACTAAGTCTGCTACCGCTACTACTCACTTCAGGCGCTTCCCCAACGATCCACTTGCAGTCTGGCGAGAATGCTTCCAACCCGTTACACAGCCTGTGAAGCACGGCCTGATGGAGACTCGGCACGCGCTTCAGTAACTCCTGCAGGAGGACATGGAAGTGGTCCCAGTCCTCGGGGAGGCATCGTTGCAGGGAGGTGCCGACTGTGGTCAATAGTGCGTGGATTAATCGATGATCATAACAAGCATGAAGCAGCAGTTGTTAGAAATAACCATGGCGCAACTGTGTTTAAATGGTACCAGCTCGAAAAAGAATACATACTTTAAACTAAGCTAAATGTAATTGTAATGGCTACAAGGTGGACAAACGACCTGATAAAGGTCGCAGGAAGCCGCTGGATGCAGGCTGCTTTCAACAGGTCGGTCTGAAAATCTTTGGGGAAGGCCTATATTCAACAGTGGACGTTCTGTGGCTGATGGTGATGAAAATTATATAACGGTTTTACATCATATACGAAACAACAGATATCGTTGCAATTTAAGAAAAGCAACAAATGCTTGTGCAAAATGCTCATATTTAGGCAACGTTAGTTCCACTTGGGATTAAGGCCCTAGATGATGTCCTCCATTATGTGATAAATTAAGAATACTGTCGAAATGAACATGAAAGCTATGACCTATAGGCTAAAATCAAAACTGAGTGGATCTCAAATTCCCAACCAGAAGAAGATGCCGGAATGACTCTAATTACTTCCTAATAGATTCCTAACAGATTGTTTCCGTATTACGGTTGTCTGGAAGAGATTGCTTCTAGCAATAAGACCGCCCATTGTCTTCCATAGGTTTAGCACCAGCTTTTTAGTTTTAGTTACTTACATTGTAAATGGTTTTCAATAAAGAGTTTTGTATTGTATAGATTGGACATCAGAAGCAAAAAAGCGAGTAGAGATATCTTCGCGCTGCAGTGCAAATGACGCTAATATAATAAACAACAATAATAAACACAGTAATAAAAAATATGTCACTTCCTCTGAACAAAGTGTGGTATGGAACGCACACAGTGCACTATGAGATGTTTTTATATTGCGCACATAATGTAAACATGAAATTGTTAAGATCATGACATGTAATAACAATGGCGCCACAGCAACATAATGTTAGTATATAATAATAGCATGATTGGCGAAGTTGTTTATGTAGTGGTATGAACCAACTTGAGACCGTCGGGACCAAAATTAAATAAAAAACCGCGATAAAATCCGTTTAAATTAGTTTTATTTCAACTTGGGACTTTTGAGACATTGGTTTACTGACCATTGAAATAAAAATTAATTTAAATGGATTTTATCGCGGCTTTTCATTTTAATTTTAGTCCCAAAATTTCGAAAGTGTTTCAGCCTTCGTGGTCACGGAGTGGACTGAGGTGTAGGTTGTACTAAATGTTAAAATGAAAAACTGCGATAAAATCCGTTTAAATTAGTTTTATTTCAATGTGTAACATTCGCGTAAGGGTCATTCCATATTAAATCGTCTGAAACGAAAAAAAAATTTTCACATCTGATACTCACAGAATCTACTGTTTTTACCTTCAACTTAAAATTACTACATCACTTGTTTTGTTATTTTAATGTTTAGTACATGAACGAGCCGTTTTTTTTTCACAGCAAAAATCTGGACGTTTTTACTAATGGGTTAAAACTAAAAAAAGAAAAAAAAAATACTACTAGTTATTTAAAAAAAAATTGAGTAAACATGAAAATAACAAAACAAGTGATGTAGTAATTTTAAATTGAAGGTAAAAACAGTAGATTCTGTGAGTATCAGATTTTTATCTCGCAGTCAACACGTTAGTTTCATAACCTGAAAATTGGGATTTTTTAAAATTCCAAAATTTGAAGCAAAGTTTTTTCTATGAAGAGTGGGCTGCTCAAGTCAATTTGTGGCTGAATTTTGTCTATGATAGGTATACTTAATTCCCGCGGAGCATGAGTTTTTAATTCTCAACAGTTAAGACGCTAGAGTCGATTAAAATTCACGAAAAATTACTAAAAAACACTAATTTTCAGCATGCTGCTATTATTCAAAGGGATCGTCCGAGCCAATTATCCTCATTTACACTTAAACTACTATCTTTCCCACTGTGGATTCCGTCTTGATCATGCAGATAGCTTCAAACAGAAAAAAATCACAGCAAAAGTTGATAAGGTTTAAAAATATCGATTTTTAAAAGTCTATATTTAAATAGGCAGAAACAAGCGCTTGTAAAAATCAAACTCGTGTAAATTTTGTTCTTTGGGACCCTAGAGTAGAGTTTCTCAAAGTTACACCAAAATTTAAAATTAGTCGGGAATTTTTTTTTCGTTTCAGACGATTTTATATGGAATGACCCGTAAACGTAAACAATCATTTACTGACCATGTTTTTTCGATTTAAAACACATTGGATTTTAAATTAAAATCATGTATTTACCACTATATAAACAAATAACTCGTTAATGTAAAGCGAAGTGAAATTGATTAATAATTGTGACAAAGACTTCAATGTATACTACTAGAAGGGCTATATTGAAGTAAAATTGTCACACAATGTGGGAGTTTGATAGTCATGGGGCGGGAGAGTGCTTCTAGTTAAGAGTAAGCGAGATAGCAATATTGAGTAACGGTCAATTGACCGTAACTTAGTGACGCAGTTTTTATATACCGCGCAGCCTCTAGTAGTATACATTGACGTTGCATTGTGGTGACTATTACTCACTTTCTTCCTCGTAAACCGGTTTTGCGACCGGCTCGAAGCCACCTGCCAGTATGCATCCGTCTCTTTCTCTCAGGTATATGTATCCGTCCGGGTCCCGCACGACTGATATGGGAGTGAAAGAGATCAGTATATTCACAAATTGGATTACCGTTTAGATGATTATGTAGTACAGTGTATTTATTATATATTCCTTTATCTGGGTCAATTGAGGGATTAGGACTTTTTCTTCGGCCTTATCCCCCTTGTTAGTAGGATCGGACTTAGATGCATGTCATAGAAATAGGCAAAGGTCCCCCAAAGGCATACGAATTGTTAACCCTAATTTTTTTGTCATGCAAACGTGGTCTACATTGGCGTGTCTAGTCTTTCGTGGACCCCTGAGGGTGGATCACTTTGGGAAATAATGGCTTAAATAAATAAACCTATAGCATAAGCAGCGATAGCTCAGCGGGGATTGGTACGGACTGTCGAGACGAAAGACGCAGGTTCGAAACCAACCCCAACAGCATAACTGACTTTTGTAAGTCACGTGTATATTAATTGTTAATTATCGCTTGCTTCATTCAGTAGAGGAGGTCCGTGCCCAGCAGTGTGACATGTATAATACAGGGCTATTAAAAAAAAAAGAAAACCGTAACCGTACCTCCGTGGCGCAGTGGGCGAGTAGCCGACTGTGAAACGTGAGGTCGTGGGTTCGATTCCCGCACCGAGACAAATATTTGTCTGATACACAAATATTTGTTTCGAGGTCTGGGTGTTATGAGACCGAAAGTCTCTCGTAGTTCCTGATATCCACGATACAAGACTCGTATCTTAGTGTGGGGTCAAGGCTATGTGTGTGACTGTTGGGTGTTATTTATTATTATTATTATTAACTCACCGGGTGTCATTGGATTCAGGTTGTCGATCGGTTTCGTGTGTAAATAGTAGTGTTCGCAGGGCAGCAGCGGCACTTTCACATGAGGCTGCGCTAGCTGGCCCACCTGTTACACAAATAGGATACTTGACTTGATTTTCTATTATTTATTAAGTATAAGTATATTAAGTATAGCATAGATCGGCAAGCGAGCAAGTGGCTCACCTGATGGTAAGTGATCTCCACCGTCCATGTATGCCTACAATATCAATAACAATAATGGGCGCATTGCCGACCTTAAGGGAGAGGGATAATTAGGGATTGGGAAGGGGAGGGGTATTTAGGCCTCCATTAAGTTACCCAAAACCTATTGCAGAAAGAACTTCATTAAAGTATTAAAAAAAAATAAGAAGGCATTCAAATCCGATGGAGAGAGCACTTGTCAAATAACAGACGACTCAAACTTTGACGTCACCGTGGCAAATGGCCGTTACGGTGCACGCCTGCGCGCGGCAATGCAGAAGCAACACCATACAGAACTTTGAATTACGAAGCACTGCATGGCATTGAACTGCGCTCGTCACCCCGAGACATAAGATGTTAACTCTCAATAAGCCCAGTAATTTCACAGGCTTCAATGTCGTTTAAACCGAAACACAATAGTGCTTACCGACTGTTGTTTGGCGGCAGAAATAGACGGCGCGGTGGTACCAACCCAGACGGCCTCTCGCATACGAGGGACCCACCACCTTAAACATTGCTAGGATAAAGTACAAAACGGACTAACCTGTCTTGCCCAGAACCCGGCACAGTTGACGAAATAGTCGCACTCGATAGCTCCCCCTGTAGTCGTCACCCCCGTCACCCTGTCCTCCTTGGACAGCACCGCCGTCACCGCGCACTCCTCCATCACTCCCACTCCTAGATGGACCATTAATACCATTACATAACACCCTACTGCTGTTTTTTTATCCGGGGAAAGTGACTGCACTACACCTGATGGTAAACGCAGTGCAGTCCAAAAAACCAGTGACCACCAACAAAGAATGAGTTTATCGGTGGTCACCAGAATCATGCCGGCCTATACATATAAATGCTTTTTCACACTCCAAAGGGGCAGAGAAGCAAATCGAGAGGCCTGCGATAGGACAGGCGGATGACTGATGCAGGCACAGGGATACAAGGATGTACCCCTATTGCCGCCCCAAACAACCATCAAGTCAAGTCGCAAACCCCTCGGTAAAACCGGATATACACGGACTGAGCCTGGAACGCGATCCACACAAGATGTATGGATCACTATAGCAAGTTTTAACACCAGGTGAACGGTGGACGCTATCCGGGCGGCCCCTCGATCAGCCATGATGTGTTTGCTAATTGAGAATTCAGCTTTAGTGTTAAAAACATGTTACTCCCTGATACGCTGATCACTGTACTAATAATCATACATAGAAGCAGGAAGTATTAATCTGGCGCCACAGGGCAAACATGGCATCAACTTTACAATGCCATGCCGTAAGAGTGGCGCAAAACATACAACTAAATAAATACTCAATAATATTCAAAAAATTGAATATTGAAAAATGATTTTGACTGTCCCGAACATTTAGCAAAAGTATATTATAACATTCTATCCAAAGTACTTCGTTTCAATCCTCCTTTGCATGTTGATAAGGCATCATCAAATTATAGACAGAACAGCTACTTGGTGCGCGCAAGCAGATCTTATAATGGTGTATATCAGTGTTTCCCAACCTTTTTTAGGGCATGCCCCACCTTAACATTTTTTTGTTAAATTTGTCACCGATATCTAGCATTTCATTTAAATAACCCAAAGCGAAATGGTTAAAGTTGTGTCGAGTCCATTTTTAAATTGCTCCCCTTAACTATCAATTGCCTCTCTGTGGGGCGTGGGCCCCACGTTGGGAAACACTGGTGTATATGGTGTATTATGTAAACATAGTAATGTAGATCCCTTTACAACAAAGGCGTCCGTGGCGAGGTGCTTAAGCTTTGATTTCTTTGTTAAATAGTTTTTTTTTGTCTACGTTATTTCTAGTTCTGTTCGTTTATAAACTTTTTTTATTATATTATATAATATATACGTTTTTTTTGTCTAAAGAGTTATGTTCACACTCACATAATCAAATTTAATTCTAAAAGTGAACACTTGTTATTAGCTTTTTGTCACTTAAATTGTTGCTATTGCTAATGAATGATAGAACTCACCCTCCTGCACGGCCTCCCTCATCAGCGACATGCAGAACAGATGCGGGTCACCCACTCCATCCCCCGGGATCCACAGGCCCCCGAGCACGTCCTCCACGTTCAGCATCGGGAACAGCTCCTGGCACCGCTTCGGCGACACCAGCTCGCACGGGATCCCCCATGAGCTACGGGAAAACGTCCACATTACACAAATTCAACTGATATGACGTCACACGAGCACTAATATTTTTTTTATATTTATTTGTTTGAATGACGAGACCAGAGCCAAGCGCTTGCCTGATGGTAAGCGCAACGCCTGCCCATAAACAGAAGCAACACCACACATAACTTTGAATTACAAAGCAATGCATGGCACTGAACTGCGCTCGTCACACCAACACTTGCACTTGCTTGGCGGCAGAAACAGACAAAGCGGTGGTACCAACCCAGACGGCCTCTCACATACGAGGCACCTACGACCTTGTAATTTCTAAGTTACGTCATCAAAGTTGATGTCATAATTTTCACACGTATTTACGAGACTATCGCAAACTAAAGAGAAATGCAAGAGAGAAGCTGCATTTGACATCGATTGGCTGTGAAGGTACATATAGATACACGCATGTCCGTGGGGTGCAATGTGAAAGAGGTTGGAAGAAGTAAAACCAATAGAGCCCCTATGTATGATATAATATTCATGTCTCTTGAAAGTTACGTTTCCGCCCATGCATAACGCACCTATCTTTAGGCGGATAGAAGTCAAACGAGCTTCGGATACCAATTATTTACAAATATGTACTGAGATGCACTATCACTAAAAAGATTGCTACAAAAAAATATATAATTTAGATTCACTGATAACATTACAAGATCATTATATCACGTAAACTACAGAGAACTGTGCGAAGGAAGTTGTATCTGGTACAGACTGCCCGCATTGGTAAGTACGCGCATGTCCGCGGGGTGCAGTATGCAAGTACTGTGGACGACAGGCTGCATCAGGTACAGACTGCCTCCATAGGTAGGCGCGCGCATGTCCGCGGGGTGCAGTATGCAAGTACTGTGGACGACAGGCTGCATCAGGTACAGACTGCCTCCATAGGTAGGCGCGCGCATGTCCGCGGGGTGCAGTATGCAAGTACTGTGGACGACAGGCTGCATCAGGTACAGACTGCCTCCATAGGTAGGCGCGCGCATGTCCGCGGGGTGCAGTATGCAAGTACTGTGGACGACAGGCTGCATCAGGTACAGACTGCCTCCATAGGTAGGCGCGCGCATGTCCGCGGGGTGCAGTATGCAAGTACTGTGGACGACAGGCTGCATCAGGTACAGACTGCCTCCATAGGTAGGCGCGCGCATGTCCGCGGGGTGCAGTATGCAAGTACTGTGGACGACAGGCTGCATCAGGTACAGACTGCCTCCATAGGTAGGCGCGCGCATGTCCGCGGGGTGCAGTATGCGAGAGGGGAGGATGGATAAAATCAATCGAGCCCCAGAGAGCAATTATTTATAATTCTATAAATAATTGCTCTCAGTAAAACAAATAATATACTGACAGCTACAAATATGAAAGGCTCGTTGACCACAAATCCTGAAATGTACTGTCAATAAATTAATAGCAATTTAAAGAAATGATATTGCGATTTACCATTGCATTACGCAAACCAGAGTACAGTGCGCGACAAACAAACAGGTACAAACTGCCTGCATAGACAGAGCGTTTGTCCGCGGGGTGCACTGTGCAAGAGGGGCGGATGTATGAAATCAAACGAGCTCCAGATTGAAATTAGACCTAGTTACGCAAAAAGGAACCACCCCACAGCAATTTTAAATCGAGATACTGATTTTGTTTTTCTTAATTTAATAATAAGGTTGATTCAGAAGTGAACAAAGAAGGTGTTAAAAAAGAAATAGGTACAAAACATGAAAATCAATCAATCTCCAGCCAGGACTATTTCTACAAGGATAAAGCTATAATCGACATATTCTATCCTTGCTACCTCTGTTAGCTACCATAATAGAGAATTTTCGCATAGGGAATTGTTGGGCGTCTCATCGAAACGAAGCTACTTACGAAAAACTAGCTTGATAGTAATCAAGTGGAAAAATGGCTCAGGGATCCCTGCCTATGGTTTATCGGTTGTTTATTTTTAAATGTTTATGTTAATTCGTTATAAATTTAGTGACAATATGGATAATAACAAAAAATATGTTGAATTTAGTAACAGACCGTACACGCACACTTATAAGTATTAATGGCTTGCACCTAATAGCTCGTAAATTTTGAAATAAGCTGTCATTTAACTTCTTTGCACTTGCGAGACCTAATTCACCGACGAAGTTGCAAGACTTCGATCTCAGGCAAACTGTAGAGTACTGTACGAGGGAGGCTGTGTTTGGCTCCGACCACTCGCGGGGAGGGAGATGGGCGCATGTCTAAGGGGTGGAATGTGCAAGAGGACCGGATATCGAGCTCCCGGCCGGAAATATTTTTTGCATCACACAATATTTCATATTATATGGCAATAAGCTATAGTATAAGGTTTGATAAGTAAATTATTATCTATTCCTAGTGTCTTCTTTACGTTTCAACAAAGATTAACAGTATTTTTATCTACTAGACTTCAGGATAGCGCGAGACTCACAAAAATTCGACACGCGCATGCGTGGTGAATCACTAGGTCCAAAGGGGCGGCCCGGAGAAAATCAATCTAGCAACTGAGACCTTCACTTTCCTACTATACATGTAATTTTATTTCAGGATATGAATCTAATACTGCATATTTCACTTACCTAAGATGCTCGTACAAAACTTAGATATTATGTCAGACATAAAAAATCACTTTTAAATACACCATGTAACACCACTACAGTTATAGAAAATATTAGAAAGAATGTTAGGACATCAGTCATAATAGACAGAATTAATAATGAATATACATAAAGGACGAGAACATAATAAAAAATATGTCAAATATTTTATTGCAAGGTTGACCGACGCGACCGATGGCAAAGTAGAACTGCAATGAAGTGCATCGTGGAAATGCATGCCACACCCTTACTGCTCGGGCCGTTCTAAGTGCGCATGTACGCAAAATGCATTGTAGGTACAGGAGTAGTTGGGAGTTTCACCCACCCCACAGGACTACGCGCATGTCATCAAAGTGCAGGGTGCAAGGTAGTGCGAGGTAATCAATTGAGCCCCGGGAAACTATATTTATAGAAAGTGTTATATACATGAAATCGTAGATCGTATATTGTCACATACATTAATGATACGATAAAATATAAAATGTAATACATCGCACGATTGCCAAGTTACTGCAAACAGACAAAGCACAAAGAACTACGCGATGAAAGCTGTATCTGTAATATACAGCTAGTGTAGGTAGGTAACTAGTGTAGTGAAAAATGCGCATGTCCGGGGAGGGGAAGGGGTTGTAATATGCGAGGGTGAAGAAAAAATTAATCGAGCCCCAGATAGCAATTATCTATGTACAGAAGTAAGATACCTTACATCATGAAAAAATTCACAATAGGGCGATAATTCACGAAAAATTCACATTTTCATGTGATAATATCACCAAAAGCCCCCAAAATAAAGAAGACTAAAAAAAATGAAAATATTCTATACTGACACCTGTATCTTGAGTGCTAATTTAACATCCGTGTATCAGCAATTGCCATAATGAAAATTCAGAAGAAATAAAAATATTATGATAGACATAAAAGTTCAAACGGCTGGTAAATTTTGAGATGCACTGTCAATCAACTGACTAACACTTATGAAAAAGATAGCGCTATAATTTTCGGGTACATTTGCTAAACTATTACAATAGACAAACTATAGAAGATTGCGTGTTGGGTGCTGCATTCTATGCTATTTGCTCGTCTAGATCGTAGTGCGCATGTTAACGAGCTGCAACATGCAAGGAAAAAGTAGAATACGGAATACAGATAAAATGACGAAATCAATCACATCCTGGCCAAGAGTTTTACATAACAATAAATCTCACCCAATAGTGCCAAGTCCTAATTAACGAACCGACATAGAACAAAATTATCGAAACCACGTTAAACTATGCATCCGGCAATTGATACAAATGTCAAGGTCTCATAGCTAATAAATCTTGAAATGCACTCTTACTTAGGTGATTGATTTGAACTTGTTAAAGATGAAAACTTAATATGTCATACGATTATAAGGCTATTGCACCAGACAAAGAACAGAGAACTGCGCGAAGGAGGCTGCATCTGTTACATACTTCCAGCCTATGCAGATGCGCACAATGCGCATGCCTGCAAGGTGTAATGTGCAAAGAGAGAAAATTAAGAAACAAAAAAATGTAGAGATCAATCAAGATCCGACCAAGACTATTTCTGCAAAGATAAAGCTGGTTTCTCGGTCCTAATTCCTAATAGATTTAGCGGCAAAATGGATAATTATAAAAAAATACATGAGGAATGCAACAGACAATGCACTAACACTTACAAGTCTCAATAACTCGTAGCTAGTAAATCATGTAATGCACGGAAGTGGTTTACAGTTGTCAAAGCTGGAGACTTAATTCACAGAAGAGACTGCAAGACCTCTCTCAGGTAAACTGTAGAATACTGCGCGAGGGAGGCTGCATTTTGCACCAACCACTCGCGGAGGTAGGAGTGCGCGTGTCCGCGGGGTGCAATGTGCAAGGGGAGCAGATAGCGAAAATCAATCGAGCTCCGGCCCGGAAACAATTCTTGTATCACACAATATGTAGTATTATATATCAATATGCTATAATAAATGGTTTGATAAGTAAATTATCTATTCCTCGTGTCTTCTACGATTAAATAAAGATTAACGGTATTATAAACTACTAGACTTTTCAAGTGTCTCAAGAATAATGGTGGTAGTTAAATATATATACTATTTGTTGGTTTCTTTCTTTATAATTTTGTAACTAAACAAGTACATATGTGTCACCTAATCTAGTAATGTTGTATACACTTCCAATTGTATTTTGATAAGACTTCAGAACTATACCTAATATATTAAGCAACTTAGTATCAGTATTGTCAGAATCTGTTAAGTGTATCTTAATAAATAAATAAATAGACTGCAGGATAGCCCGAGACTTGCAGATTCGTCACGCGCATGCTCACCCCCGGAGCAAATCAATCTAGCACTGAGACCTAAATTTTTCTTATATACATGTAATGTAATTATAAGGTATAAATGCTGAATATTTTAAAAACATACCCAGGAAGCTCGCACGTAGGTATATTAGAGAAATAAACACTTTCAAACACGCCACTAGAGTTCTCAAAATAATTAGAAAGAATGTTAGCAAATCAATAACAATGAATCGAATTAATATTTAATACACATAAACTTAAAAAGACGTCATAAAAAATCTTAAGTATTTGATTCTAGGGTTGCCCGACGCGACCGATGGGCAAAGCAGGACTGCAATCAAGTACGTCGTGGAAATGCATGCCACACCCTAAATGCTAGGGTTGTCCGTAGTGCGCATGTCCGGAAAATGCATTGTGCAGGGGATGTTGGGAGTACCCACCCCACAGAACTACGCGCATCCTGCAGGGTGCAAGGTACATGTGCGGGGAAATCAATCGAGCCCCGGGAAAATATATTTATAGAAGGGGTAATAACAACGCAGATTGTATATAGATCACATACAATAATGATACTATAAGGACATACCCGCCGACTTGAATATGAAAAGTAACCATATTCAAGTTATATATCATAGTTCCCCCCCGTGATCACGAAGTCTGAAAAGTCTTCGAAACGTCGGGATCAAAATTAAAATAAAAATCCGCGATAAAATCCGTTTAAATTAGTTTTATTTCAATGTGTGACATTGAAATAAAACTAAATAACATAAAAACGCCAATTAGGACTAAAGCTATACATAGAAGGCAATCGGAATTTCGCATAGTGATATGTCGCAGGAGCATAGTGTATATTAAAAACTACATTAACACATGTACAAATGTAGACAAAATTGTCTACAGTGCGGCTCTACTCATGAATTAGTTGTTACCACCGCTTTGTCTATTTCTGCCGCCGAGCAACATTGTGTAAGCACTGTTGGGTTTAGATTTTAAGGAAATTGAAGCCAGTGAAACTACTGGGCATTATGAGACTTAACGTCTTATATCTCGGGGTGACGAGTGCAGTTCAATGCCATCCAGTGCTTTGTAATTCAAAGTTCTGTGTGGTGTTGTTATGTTCTGTTTATGGACAGGCGTAGCGCTTACCATCAGGCGAGCGACTTGCTTGTCTCATTATACTATTAGATATAAAAAAAATAATTAAAAAAAGTATTCCAACAGATGAACTGTCATATCCAAACAAACGATAAAAGTAAAAAATATTAATAAATCAAGTCAAACAGTTAAACTACCGAAAAAACAATGGGTGGATATACCTAACCCAATAAAAAAGGTAGTATGATTTAAAAAAGTGATATGGAAAATGTGCAACAGCCGTGTCGACCGCAGCTAAGATTGCTAATGGCATTATTTCACGATAGTATACAAAGAATAATATGTTCATTTATAAATAAATATGTTTATACATTAATATACACCCCGAACATGTATATAACATTCCATCTTAAGGTTGAACATTGATTTGGGTGTTTTGAACGGCTAGTAATTATAAATTAAATGATTAATTATTAATTTTTAACCGTGCATGCATGAAGAATATAATGTGAGTAAAGGAGGTGTGTATGGATCGTAGTAGGTGGAAGTCCGTTGTCACTGCCCACCCCTATGGGAAGCAGGCGTGAGTCTACTGTCTATGTATTATGTATGTATGTATGAACGGCTAGTTCAGGGAGAAGACACCTACACTGCGCATGCGCGGGACCGGGGAGAGCACAGGTCGCTAATCAATCGAGCTACCTTGCCCGCAACTATTAAAAGAGGTACTTGGAGTAGATTATACATTTTTAAGGTATCATTGCTTAGATACTGTTAATTAATCTATAATATTTTGCTGGCAATAGGACATATTTACGCTATTGGAACCAACCTACAACAAGTTAAAATGGAGATACTGATTGTGTTACTAAATTCAATAGTTTAAACTAATTTCACGTCGTAGTTTTTTGGAAAATCGGGCATGTAATATATTTCACACACGATTATGCAAAAAAATACAGTATTAAAATTTATTTTAATTCATGAATTTAGCAAAACAAATCAGTATCTCCATTTGATCTGGGGGTTGGTTCCTGTTTGCGTAAGTAGGTCCAATTACAAACGTTATTTCCAGTAACAATAAATTGAATAATTACCGGATACATACCAGGCGGACCTTGGCACCAAGCCGGGATCACGCCAGGCAGAATGGAACAATTATACCAACACAAACACGGACACAATGTCATCCACAATTCACAACACGATCACCGAGAACCCATACCGTGATACAAAGTAAAAAAAATATTTTTGACTTTAGAAAAAACAGGGTAAGCCACGACCGAACTGCCACCCTGCTATATCAAAAGTGAGACAAGTAGCCCACGCCTCGACCCCTGGAACCTGCACTCACCCGCGCATGTGCGGGATATACACGACTCGAGACGAACTAAGACGATGTTTAATAGCAGTCCAGGGGCCAAGCAATATATCCTACTAATATTATAATCCTTCCTACTTAATATTATAAACGCGAAAGTTTGTAAGTATGGATGGATGGATGTATGTTTGTTACTTTTTCACGTAAAAACTACTGAATGGAGTTTAGACGAAAAATCTAAACCACTGAACCGAAACCAAAGTTTGTATGAAAGCTTTTTGATGGCGAAACGAAGTTCGCGGGCACAGCTAGTATTTTAATAATTAATCGTGAAACTGAGACTTAATAAACTACAGTATAACCTCAATATAACGAACCTTAATATAACGTTTTCTTCGATTTAATAAATTCTTCGAAATCCCCTAGAACTGCCAGTAAGAGTTAATGCAAAACATATCTTTACATTACGAATACTTTTTGCCAAAAAAAACTCTACAACGAATTTTCAATTATTGCAGATTTATAAATAGAAAATATAATTTACCTCCATTTAACGATTTTTTGTCAACCTACATAACAATACCATAACAAAACCTTTACATAACGATTGCCACCAACACAATTCCACACTAATTCATATCCGGACAGTTTTGGACACGTTAAATTTATCGTAAGACAATCATTGTTGTTGGATGAAAAGTAATGTAAACATTGCGTTTTTTTTTTAAAGAAAAACATTAATTTCGTTCAAAAGTGTTTTCATCTATTAGTAGTTGTTCGCTATAACAGGGCGAGTACGTAATGATGAGTTGAATAAACTACTCCTTTACCTTTTTATAACGAATCTTAGACAAACGTAACGTCTATATTGTTATATGAATTAATGAAGTTTGTTAACTTTTTTGTAACAAATGTCTTGGATCAAAGAATATTTACTAATTCTCTTCAGCTTTGTTATACCGAGGTTGTACTGTATAACCAAATTGAAAATCAGAACTCTAAATCTGTAAAGCATCGGAAACTAACTTATAACACATCATAAATATAAGTAGGTAGTTTACAAGGTCGCAGGTCCCTCGTATGCGAGAAGTCGTCTGAGTTGGTACCACAACTTTGTCTATTACTGCCGGCAAGCAACAGTGTGTAAGCACTGCTGTGTTTCGGTTTGAAGGACATTGAAGCCAGTGAAATTACTGGGCATTATGAGACTTAAAATCTTATGTCTCAGAGTGACGAGCGCAGTTCAGTACCAACAGGCAAGCGCCTTGCATGTCTCGTCATTGAATGAAATAAATAAAAGTTGAATAATTATAACAAGATAATGTATGTGATGTTACTTACAGTCTGCATATGAGGCACCGTATTACCGCTATATTTGACATCGTCATATCGAGATAATCACATGTGAAATCCGTTATAGCCTAAGAAAGTCATGCACGCCATAAGCCACATAAATATTTCCTTTACATTTTAAAGAAATAGTCAGGGATATTATTCTGTTGCAAGTTATGACATTACCCTTATTGTATAGAGATAAACTTCGGAAGTGAGGGTAGCACAAGATCTTTGACAGCCTCCGTGGCGCAGCGGGCGAGTAGCCGGCTGTGAAGCGAGAGGTCGCGGGTTCGATCCTCGCACCGAGACAAATGTTTGTGCGATCCACAAATATTTGTTTCGGGGTTTGGGTGTTGTGAGACCGAAAGTCTCTCGTAGTTCCTGATACCCACGACACAAGACTCGTATCTTACTGTGGGGTCAGGACTATGTATGTGACTGTTGGGTATATTTATTTATTATTTATTTATCTACTACCCTCTACGCCTTTAGGACGAAATCGTCGCCGCTACTGCAAATGCTCGTGCCGTTAAAGGCATGCATGACAAGGCTAATGGGGTTGTATTGTGCAAGTGGGGGTTTGTGGGCGTGTTGAGGTTATTGGAGTTCAACTCAATCAATATCAGTGGACTCAGTGATTTATATACTCTCAGGTATATGATAGTAGGAAATGTATACAGAAATACACATGCGGTTACAATATTGAAAAGTATTTAAATTTATGTAAATGATTTTTTTTAATGTCGTTAGATATTGCCATCAGCCAATATTATGGGTTAAGAACGGGGAACAACATAGAGAACCGAGTAAATATAATGATTCATGTAGGGAAATATGAGGAAGTTTATCGGGCATTTATAACTCATGCTCAAGGAACTTTCAACACAACGAGTTCTATTTACAATGAATGAATGAATTATTTTTTTTAATAACGTCAAAACAATATGACTACCGTAACATCATCTACACCTATATCGTGTAAATTACAAGCAGATAATATTGTTCGTTCACCCCTCGGGTTTTACAGGGTAGCGCACGACCGGTCGGCTACCCTGCAACTCGGGAAGTGGCGGATTACGCGACGACCCTAATGGCGGGCCTTTACCCTATCCGCGTCGCCCCACCCGAACATGCGCAAGGGATGCACCGTCCATGGGGAGGCAGACGGGGGGTCGGGACTGTCTGGGTAGTATTGCATAGTATAAACATGTTAAGGGAGGTTACCTTTATAATCAAACATCAACTTATATAAATGTATTCATTATTACATACTAGTATTATAAAGAGGAAAGATTTAATTGTTTGCATTAAATAGGCTCTGAAACTACTGGACCGATTAGAAAAAATCTTTCACCATTAGAATCCTACATTATCCCTGATGAACATAGGCTACTTTTTATCCCGGAAAAAAAACATTGACGCGGGAGAAGCCGCGGGCAACAGTTAGTACATCATAAGTTACATGCTGTATGCATGCATTTTGCATGCTGGAATAAACGCGATTAAATGAATGATTTATGCTATGTTAGGATTATTTCTGTGATTGTAACAGATAAGAGATTTTCTGCTTGATATAAAAGAAAGAATTAAAACCGCGATGACTTTAAAATTCACATTCTTACAACATAGATAAAACTACAATTAGGAATATTAAGTACCTACGTCCTGATTTAATAGCGATTTATTTTAACTGTAAACAAGATTAATTTAAATGATTTTGTTTGCATGAAGATTACGCAGATATAACTTATACTTCAAGCAAAACATAAATTAAAAATAATAAAGTAATAATTAAAAGTAATATAAATTAAAAACTTACAGTCGACAAATGAGGCACTGGACGACGGCGATTTTAGACATAGCCATAGTGCACGAGCTACAGTAGCGCGAGTACGTAAATTGCAGAATTAATACATTTAATCACAAATACTAATTTAATCATATTGTTTAAATATAAAATGCGAGCCCTATAGGGCTTAAAATTTAGACAGATATGGGTATTCAAATCTCGGATGTTACAGGGTAGCTCGCGACCACCTGGCCACCCTGCAAGATCCGGACTAGCCACCCGACGCTTCAACCCTGTTGCGACTGCACGCACTGGTGCAAGGGCGCATGTGCAGGGGGTGCATTGTGCAAAGTACATAGGAAGCGGGTGCTGTGAGGGGGTGGGTGGCGCCTGGGGGTGCCAGGGCGGAAATCAATCAAGCTCTATTACTGCTCTTCTTATGATGAAAATTACATCTAAGTACGTAGGTAAGCACACCCGAAACTCTAATATTGGTTATCATTCCAGCCTATGATGGATGGGTTTTAATTGTACTATTTACTATGTATTTCACAGTGTTACGATAAGATGCCGATAAGGTTTAAAACTCTTATATACCAGTAATACAATACTATAATTCGGGCTATATTCCTGTATAAGTGAAGCCTGCTATTGGCGAAAAGTGGCAGTGTGTAAGAAATGTATAGGACCTGATATCTTATATTTTGGAGTGACGAGTGCAGTGGAGTATGATACTCCTACTCCTTCTAATATTATAAACGCGAAAGTTTGTAAGTATGGATGGATGGATGTTTGTTACTCTTTCACGTAAAAACTACAGAGTGGATTTTAATAAAACTTTACAATAATATAGCTTATACATCAAAATAAAACATAGGCTACTTTTTATCCCGGAAAAAGCAGATGACGCGGGTGGAGCCGCGAGGAAAAGCTAGTATACAAATAAAGAGCAATTAGTTTTATTATTTAGTTGTATAATTAATATGATAAAGATTTATGAAACAGCTGTCAAATGAGGCCGACCGTTCCACGATGTTTTAGTCCATTGAAAAGTTACATTTGGGGTTGCGTTTCTTAGAGGAGTCAATTTTATTTTTTTGATGTGTTGGGGGGGTAAGTGTAAAGCTAAAATCAAGTTTGTGGGGTCGCCACCCTTGTCCCACGGCCGCCATCTTGAAAATAGGGGTTGAAACGGTTTTTACGATATATCTCTTAAACTATTTATCTGATAAAAAAAAATTGTTAACGTTTTTTGTTGCTAATTAAATTCTCTATAACTTTGGTCCAGTAACTTTTTGTCGTAAAACTATAAATAAAAAAGTTATAAGTGAAAATGTAATAAAGAAAAAAATAAAGATGATAATTCTCTTGACAGCCTAAGATACAAACAATTCGCCAAGGCAGTGACAAAAAGTACATTTAATTTATCTTCACTTCCTCCAACACAAGACACAGCTCGCTTTCATACTTTCCGAGTCTACCATCAGGTCCAGTCGTGGCTTGGTAATAATAATGATCCTGAAGACTGGGGCTGGAAAAAATGTGGAAAATTATTGATGCCAGTGCAGAGCTCTAAACCTCCAGCACCCCCTGAGCTTCTTAAATTGATCTTTTGTAAATGCAAAGGAAACTGTGGAGCGATGTGTGGATGTCGAAAAGCAGGGCTAAAATGTTCCGCAGTGTGCTTCCATTGTTCTGGAGAACTGTGTTCTGTGTCTTGTGTTGGAGGAAGTACTTTTTGTCACTGCCTTGGCGAATTGTTTGTATCTTAGGCTGTCAAGAGAATTATCATCTTTATTTTTTTCTTTATTACATTTTCACTTATAACTTTTTTATTTATAGTTTTACGACAAAAAGTTACTGGACCAAAGTTATAGAGAATTTAATTAGCAACAAAAAACGTTAACAAGTTTTTTTTATCAGATAAATAGTTTAAGAGATATATCGTAAAAACCGTTTCAACCCCTATTTTCAAGATGGCGGCCGTGGGACAAGGGTGGCGACCCCACAAACTTGATTTTAGCTTTACACTTACCCCCCCTACACATCAAAAAAATTAAATTGACTCCTCTAAGAAACGCAAGGTGAGGCCTAAAAAATGTAACATTTCAATGGACTATTTCTATATTTATACGGCGACAACAATTGGACGTAGTTACGCAAAAAGGAACCAACCCACAGCAAATTCAAATGGAGATACTGATTTTGTTATACTAAATTCAATAATTTAACCTAATTTCATCACGTAGTTTTTTGGAAAGTCGGGCATGAAATATATTCCATGTACGATTTTGCAAAATAATACAGTATTGAAATCAATTTATAATAATGAAGCAAAACAAACTCAGTATCTCAATTTGAACTTGCTGTGAGTTGGTTCCTTTTTGCGTAACTAGGTACGTCCAATTGATCATTTGGGTAAGTATACTAGCTAGAGTTTTGGCGGGACTTCTGACAGTGCAGTTCATCGCTTATTTTAATTTATTTCATAAACTAGTTTAGAGTTGTGTTTGTTGTATAAAAGTGGTGTGGATTTGTTCAATAAACATTGAGGATGAGGAACAGTGTATGGAAACATTGAAATAAGTGAATTAAGCATCGTACTGAAAGGAGTTAACACCAAAACTCCGGCAAGACCTTGAAATCGGCCGCACCCGTGTTTAATCGTTCTTGTAAAAATAACTTGAGAATAAAATATACTTGACACTGGCAAAATTTATAATAATGCGAAAGCCATAAATAAACAAGAAGAAGAATACTAGCTGTCAATTTCCGCGATTATTACAAATATATATATTACAAAAAAACTTTAATAAAATCTATATAAAACACTAAAACTTTATAATAAGAACCAAATCTTCAACCATACGAAAACATTACAATAAATTTTTAAAAAATATAATAACTATAACATTTAAAAAATAATTTCATTTTCACTACCCGGTTCTCCAGGGTAGCACACAACCAGATCGCTACCCTGCAGACCGAGCAGTAACGCGCGACAGGATAGATAATGCGAGGTAACGTCGCTCCGGTTGCGCAGGCTCGAGGTGCATTACACAGGGGGGGGGGGGGGGGGAGAGGAGAGTGCATCTAGCGTGCGGGGAGAAAGCAAGTAATGTGGGGAAGTCATTTTTTTATTTGATTGCATGACGAGACGAGAAAGGCGCTTGCCTGATGATAAGCGCCACGCCTGCCCATAAACAGAAGCAACAGCACACAGAATTGTGAATAACAAAGAACTGCATAGCACTGAACATAAGATGTTAAGTCTCCTAATGCCTAGTAATTTAACTGGCTTCATAAACGCGTTATTGAAATATGCGGATATTTTTTTTATATAACGGCGCGGGACATTATTAAATAATGAAAATCAGTTCATTATGAGTTATAATTTAGTTTTTTTTATATGACGCAAGACGCGACAACCCTACTACAGCCGCCCGCGAGTCCCGGGCGCGCATGTGCACCAGGGACCAGGTGCAGCGTGCAATGGGGAGGTACGCGAGATTGGAGGATGGGGCGGTGTGGGCAGTTTTAGTGGGCGTGTTGCAAATCCAGCAATCTACCGGTTGCACAATATTTTACTTCGTGTAATTAATTTAAAGGTTAATATATTTATCACTAGCTGTCTCGCGCGGTTTCTCTCGCTCGAGACTAACGATTGATTTTTTTATATAAGATTCATCATCATCATCATCATCAGCCACAAGACGTCCACTGCTGAACATAGGCCTCCCCCAAAGATTTCCAGACCGACCTGTTGGAAGCAGCCTGCATCCAGCGACTTCCTGCGATCTTTATCAGGTCGTCTGTCCACTAAAATATAAGATATATAACTATATATAACATTACTTCATTCTATATCGAATGGTTAGTCGTCAACCTAGTTACTTAAAGCACGACACTAAGGTCTAAGGTCCCTTTGAAATGTAAATAATTCAACTCTCTAAGCCAACGCAACACTTTCAAACGAACACCAAGAAAAACAATATCATGTTAATAGTCAAAAAGAAACACAGAAAAGCAGCAAACTAATGAGAATTAATTTACTATATAGTTAAAATAAACAACTAAAATAAAAAAATAAATAAATAAACTGATAAAGGTCGCAGGAAGTCGCTGGATGCAGGCCGCTTCCAACAGATCGGTCTGGAAATCTTTGAGGGAGGCCTATGTTCAACAGTCGATGTACTGTGGCTGATGATGATGATAGTTAAAAAGCAAAAATAATTGATAACAACTTACAGTCGATAATTAATAAGGCAAGGACGAAGGCGATTTTTGACATCATCATATCGTGGAACGTACACTGGTTAATTTCAAAAATTAGCTCGAGGTCATTTCTAATTTACAAGAAAATATAGCATAGCGATGTGAAATAAAACTAATTTTAAAGGATTTTATCGCGGGTTTTTCTTCGTGGTCCCGGGGTGGACAGGTGGTCAGTCCACCCCGTGACCACGAAGGCTGAAAAGCTTTCGAAATGTCGGGACCAAAATTAAATAAAAAACCGGGATAAAATCCGTTTAAATTAGTTTTATTTCAATGTGTAACATTCGCTTAAACATAAATCATTCGATAGACAATGTGTCAAGCTATTGATGGTATATAAATTAATGTTTATTGTACCCGATTCCACAGGGTAGCACACGACCGATCGGCTACCCTGCAGACCAAGCAGTGACGCGACCTTTCTACGGAAGATGTCCGGGTCGCTACTGCGCATGTGCACCAGGTGCATCGTGCAAGGAGGAGGTACACGTAGATTTACAGGGAGTAAAAATCATATTTTTTTTATCCGAGCACGGCAAAGTGACTATATGATGGTAAGCGTAGTGCAATCCAAAAAACCAGCGACCACCAACAAACAATCTTTATATCGGTGGTCACCAGAGCCATGCCGGCCTGTATATATGCTTCTACCCTCTTCGGAGAGGGAAGAAGTAAATCGAGAGGCCTGGGACAGGACAGGTGGATAACCGATGCAGGCACAGTGATACAAGACGAGTGCAGTGCTTTGTAATTCAAAGTTATGTGTGGTGTTACTTCTGTTTATGGGCAGGCGTAACGCTTACCATCAGGCGAGCGACTTGTTTGTCTCGTTACTCAATCAAATAAAAAATATACAATAAAAAAATGTTATTGCATAACTCCATGTATTGTAACATTGCATCATTGATACATGTAGCATGCATTTTTTTCCACTGCCCGGAACTACAGGGTAGCACGTCTGTTTTGCTATCCTGCGGGTCGGGCAGTGCCGCCATGTGCGACGACCCTATTCTAGCTACCCGTGACGAATCGCGCATGCGTTGCACCGTGCAAGGGGGAGGCAAACTAGTGATGTGGCAGTGTAAGGGATATGTAGGGGGCAAACAATCTATAAAGGGGCCACAATTATTTATTACGTATTCGACATATGTAAGGTACAAGTAACATTATATATTTTAAGGAAACCACTTCACTGGCTGCCTGGATGGCACAGTTGTAATGCTTACGGAACACGACTGCTGTGTCGAGGTCCCGGATTCAATTCCTAGGTCGGGTAAAAGCGATAATGGGAACCGCAGCTTTTCAATAAAGGCATGACAAATTTATTCTACACTAATATTACAAAGAGGAAACGTTTGTATTTTTTTTTAACGAATAAACTTAAAAACTACTGGACCGATTTTAAAATTCGTTTGCCGTTAGACAGCTACATTATCACTGAGTAACATAGGCTACTTTTTATCCCGGGAAAAGTAAATCACGAGGGCGGAGCCGCGAGGAAATGCTATTATTAAATTATTATGGACAGATAGACAGCGGGAAGCGACTTTGTTTCATACTATGTAGTGATTACCATCTATACTAATATTATAAAGCTGAAGAGTTTGATTGTTTGTTTGTTTGAACGCGCTAATCTCAGGAACTACTGGTTCGAATTGAAAAATTATTTTTGTGTTGGATAGTCCATTTATCGAGGAAGGCTTTAGGCTATATAACATTACGCTGCGACCATTAGGAGCGAAGCATTAGTGAAAAATGTTTCAAAAACGGGTAAAATTATTCATATTGCGTACACGGTTCATACAAGCTTCGAGTAGGTAGGTAGGTACATTAAAACGCTTACATCTACACTAATATTATAAAGAGGAAAGATTTGTATTTTTGTGTGTAACGAATAAACTTAAAAACTACTGGCCCGATTTGAAAAATTCTTTCACCATTAGAATCCTACATTATCCCTGATGAACATAGGCTACTTTTTATCCCGGAAACGCAGATCACGCGGGCGGAGCTACGAGGAAAAGCTAGTTATTAATATAGAAGTTACGTGGCAGTGAGAATAACGAGATGGGGTAATTTTTGTCACTATGGATCGGACAGGGTAGCACACGTCCGCATGGCTACCCCGCTGCGTCCAAAGGAGCCGAGAACAAAACAACCTCATCCCAACCTCCCATGCCCGACGCGCATGCCCGGTCCATGTATTAGCGGCGGGTGGGTGGTAACAGTAGGGGTGGTGAGACGAACAATATGAGGTAACGCCGCGAGAATTGTCAAATCGCAAGACGAAACAATAAAAATTCATTAGAACAAATATGAATAGTAAGAATAAAATAATTATATAACCTTCGCATAAATGTGAAGAAAAAAATATTTCAATATAAGTTCGTTTTTAAGATTTTAAAAAATAAGTTTTAACAGAGCTTAAAAACCTGACTTTAATAAAATAACACTAAAAAGTCGAATATAATGTCTATGGATCTCTTTGTTGTCGGTGCATGTTTCTAACTAAAACTGTTTCAGACCAAAAAGAGATCCATAGAAATTTCAAGTTCGTTTAAAATCTTATTATTATTATTGATTTATTTATTTGCTGTATTTTGTCTATTATTGTTTTCTGTTTTTGTACAATAAAGAGTTACTATCTATCTATCTTTGGTAAAATCATTTTATTTTTCACTATTCGATGTTAGATAGCTATGGTATTTAAACTCGATTGAGTTCTTGGTCGTTGAGGAGTTAATTTTTTTGACTCTGTATAAATGTATAAATGCTTCTTCCCTCATTGGAGGTAAGAAGCAAATCGAGGTCCTACGACAAGACAGGCGGATGACCGATGCAGGTACAAGGATGTACCGCTATACCCGCCCCAATCAACCATCAAGTCATGGCCCAAGCCCCTCAGAAGAACCGGATATACACTGGCTGATCCTGGAACGCGATCCACACAAGGCATGTGGATCACTATGGCAGATTTAACACCATGTGTACGGTGGTCGCTATCCGGGCGGATGAATATCTTACCACCTGCAACCACCTACCGTTAGCGCACTCGCAGTGGGGTAGGCGAAATATCCTTTTTAACAAATGTTACAGAAGAAATGGCTTGTTGTTTTTGACGTCAACCTCTCTAGAGAGAAAACACCCAGACCCGGAACAAATATTAGTGGACCACACAAACTTTGTCTCGGCGCGGGAACCGAACATTTCACTTTTCACGGCTATTCAGGCAGCCAACTATTATTGTCACTAAACATTGTCATTTTTAAATAACACAAATATGAAATGGACGCTTTTCTAATCACTTTGTAATAAACTTTAAAAACGCACGTGGTAGCATGGTGCCGAATTATGAATGAAACCACACATTTGGTTACTATTTTTATTTAATTTAATGACGAGAGGAGGAAGGCGCTCGCCTGATGGTAAGCGCCACGCCTGCCCATAAACAAAAGCAACACCACACAGAACTTTGAATTACAAAGCGTTGCAAGACACTGAATTGCGTTCGTCACCCCGAGACGTAACATGTTAAGTCTCATGTAATGTAATTTCACTGGCTTCGATGTCCTTCAAACCGAAACACAACAGTGCTTACACACTGTTGCTTGGTGGCAGAAATAGACTTGGTGGCATACGACAGGCCTACCACCTTGTAAACAGTTACATTACAAATATGCGCTCTTTGACACCCCTACAGTGCAATCCCCACTCCGATATACCCCGCGCACTCCGCGCCTGCCCACTGCACATGCCCCTCTATTGCATGGCGCAAGTTGGGCGGTGAAAAGTTACGACACACCCAATGGGCGTGACTGATAAAAAAACCATATTTTTTTTAATAAATGTACGTCAGCCGTAAACAAAAACCGTTAGGTTTATAAAGTAACGCATTGAAATATTTAGTTTTTTTGGAACGAAGTTCCTTACGGCAGGCTTGGAGGGGATAGGGATTTCGCTGCGTGACCGAACTGAAAAAAATGTGATAGTAAAACCGTAAGAAAAATGCGTGGAAAAAATGCGTGGAATAAAAGCGTTAAATGAGACGTGTGCAGGCGCGACAGTCGCATAACCAGTTTGATATCTAGCACACAAAGTTAAAGTCGAAATTCCGTTAATAAAACAGATGGGTTATGACATTTGGAAATGTAGACGCGGTTTGAAATTTGAATTTGAATTTTTGATTATAGAACACGGCCGTCCACCGTTTAGTAGCCAGTCTAAGTCTAAATTAATAAGTTTTTATTTCTATTTTTCTATTCTATTTCTATGTAATTTTATGTTGTCAAACAAAAATAAAGAGACATATTTTGTTATTTTAGTTGATAATTTGAATTTTTTGCAATTTGTGTCGATTCTACATTAGCCGAAGGAACTTCGTTCCTACCTGGTGTCCCACGACACACACCAATTTTTTTTTTTATTACTTTTTCTAATGGGATTTTTTTAATACGGTATCCATTTTAACTTTTAAGAAATTGTTAACTGTAATCCAATACTGCAAAAGCTACGTATTTTATTATGATTTTGAACGAGTTAATTACCCGATGTTAAGGCTTTTTTATGAAAAATAATTGACAATTAAATATTAAGTTACCTTAAAAAACTAACTATGAATCATCAAAATCGGTTCATGTCGGTGCTTCAGAGGTATCCATAGATTTAAAAAGGATCATGTTTGATAGTTATTGTAAAAAAAATCACTAGAATCGGACCACTGTGTAAAAAGATATGCGTGGTCATACACTAAAAACCAGCTAAGTGGGAGTCGATCTCGTGCACCAAAGGTTCCGTAGGTACCACACACCCATTACAGAGCACTGCATGGTACTAAACTGCGCTCGTCACCCCGAGACATAAGGTGTAAAGTCTCATAATGCCCAGTGATTTCACTGGCTTCAATGTTCTTCAAAATGAAACACGACAGTGCTTACACACTGTTGCTTGGCGGCAGAAATAGACAAAGCGGTGGTACCAATCCAGACGGCCTCTCGCATACGAGGGACCTACCACCTTGTAACCTTTCATCGGCCCCCTTTTTGTTCCCCCGGGACGAATGCTTTCGGAGGGGAACTCGAGGAATATGCGACTATAGCTAGTCTTTTAGTCTTGAACATGAATTAATTCTAAACATAAAATAACATAAGTCCACGCCTGCAGCCCTCAAGCGGTAGGCAGATGTGCAAACACCTGCACCCACGACTCGCCGAGCTTATTTCCATCCCATATTGTGATAGCGGACGAACCTATCACCATACCGAGCACGAACTGCAATCCCGAGCAATGCACATGTAGTTTTTCGAAACGAAAGCTAAAACACAAGTAGTGACTGTCCGACCTGGGAACTAGGACCTCACGGATTCTCCGCCTAAAAAGGACTTACATCAATGAGGTGAATTAATTTAACATAGTGTGGATATATCGCCAGCGTAATAAAATTCGCAATTGCCATAATGATTTCGCCATGCTATAAACATAAATCAGAGCTGAGCAATCCCTGAACAACTAAATATAAATCGGATGCAATTACGCAATAACTTTACAACTCATATCAAGTAAAACTGGACATATAAATTTTATTTTGCTAAATTCATTAACTTAAATTGATAATTAAAAGAATTCTATTTTGCATAATCGTACATGGGGAATGTTCAATTGAGGACTATAAAAAAAACCCGGATTTCAAACTATTTAATCTTTTAAAGCAAAATAAAATAGATATCTCAATTTTTACTTGATGTGGGTTGAAATGTTATTGCGTATTTGCATGATCATGATTAAAAACCGAAACAAATAAATTTTAACGAAACGATTTTGTTTGTTTCATTGAATGACGAGAATGACGAGCAAGTACCTAGTTCGCCTGATGGTAAACAGAAGCAACACCACACAGGACTTTGAATTATATAGCACTGCATGGCACTGAACTGCACTCGTCACCCCGAGACATAATATGAAGTCGCATTGTTAAGTCGAAACACAACAGTAACTACATACAGGTTCCTTTGCCGCAGAAATAGGCAAAGCGGTAGTACCAATCTAGATGGCCTCTCGCAAACGAGGGACCTACCACTTTTGAAAAAGAAAATCTGTTCACATTGTCAGAATTCCCGCCAAAACTCGAGTTTGCAGTTTTATCGCTTATTTTCTAAACATAAAAATATATACACTATTGGCGAGCATGGCATAGCGATTGATTTTGCCCAGTGTTAAAATCGTATTAGTAATACAACTGTACCGTTTACAGATGTCACTTACCTTTCAGGAACTCGACTGGTCAAAGCTTCAGGAACCAAGCTAAATTTAGGTGATCAGGGAGATAATTATTAAAAATACAAATTATTAATCAATTCTTTATTAGTTTTAACGTTAATATATACAAAAAAAAAAAAAACACGTGAATGATACACCACGTTGTTTATTACACATCTTCCGAAGGCTTCGTTGTCCGCAGGCGCAGACACGTGATAGCATCTATCTCATTCTCTCGCAGGTTAAATCCTATTTATGAATATGTTTGCCTCTTTTTACTGTCGTTTTTTCGTCTCATCGACATTAGAATAATTGAAAATTTCAAATCACAACGGTACTAAAGAAATATCACTTAAAAATTACATATCGAACATGATAATATTTGAGTATTGTATCTATTTTTATTGACTCCTATATAAATCAGATTCTTAACAACATGTTATATTATACTAATGTTTTTGATAATTCAATTTAATAAGCAAACAAAGCAATTATAATACGTATTCGATACATTTATTTTATATATACAAGCAATCTCTACAAAGCCTTATAGTATCTATTTAAATAATTTAGTCATAATGGCTATAACCACAAGCAATCACTCCAAAGCCCTACAAACTGAACCTTAATAATGAATTAGGCATAATCGCTATAATGTTATATAAGCAGCCACCCCAAAGCCTTATAGTATTTAAATAAATTGGTCATAATCGCCGTCACCATAAGCCTTTCCAAATCGTCGAAAAAGCCCTAGAAAACATAAATAATGAATTAGGCATAATCACCATAATGATACATATAACCTCCATCAATAACTCCAAAGCCTTACAAAATTTGTATTGAAACGTCAATATATTGCAATATGCAACATCTGTACTCAAAGTCCAGTAAAATCCATTCATAGTCCAGTAAAAGTACATAAAAAGTCCAGTGAAAGACCATTTAAAGTTCAGTGAATGTACATTCAAAGTCTAGTCATTATCCAGTCAAAGTCCAGTAACGGCCCATTCAAAATCCAGTAGAAGTTCAGCTAGCGTCCCGTGTAAGTTCATTTAAAGTACAGTCATAGTCCATTCAAAGGACATTCAAAATTCATACAAAGTCAAGTAAAAGTCCAGTCAATGACTAGCTAAAGTCAAATCAAAGTACAGTGAAAATCCAGTCAAATTCCATCAGACTCACCCCGAAGACCTGGAAACTGACACGCATAACGATTTCTTGAAAAAAGAAATAACGCCATCTTGAATTTGAATATGAATATAATTTTCGTACTCAGCAATACAAGAAAACACGAAAATGACAACCATACATGCTTCAATGCATTGACAGCCTCCGTGGCGCAGTAGGTGAGTAGCTGACTGTGAAATGTGAGGCCGTGGGTTCGATTCCCGCACCGAAGAAATATTTGCCTGATCCACAAATATTTGTTTCGGGTCTGTAGTTGTGAGACCAAAAAGTCTCTCGTAGTTCCTGATACCCACGACACAAGACTCGTATCTTACTGTGGGGTCAGGACTATGTGTGTGACTGTTGGGTTTTATTTATTTATATTTATACAAACCCATTTAAAAAAATATCCACCATCTCGGATTTGAAAATGTATGTCGACATTTCCGTCCCCAACTTTTAAAATTACCCTCTAGTCGCACCTAATAAAAAAATACTAAAAGAAGGAATTACGAATATCCCTCATTCGAATTGTGGGTTCATATAAAGATCCCATAGAAAAAAGTGCCTAAAGTACCAGTTCCATTTTTTTTCAGTTTCAAAACTTAAAACATAATTAATCTTATTGAGAACTCAATAACATTTTTCGAAGGTATGTGAAGTCTATTACTAACGCCATCTGTTAGAAAACTAAAGACATCAGAACTAAACTCAATACTTGAATACATCGTAATTAATCTACTTAATACTAGATGTCACCACTAGAACCAGGTTGTAAAAAATAATAGTTAAAAAAACTAAAAAGACTCGCTTTTATAGAAAATACAACTAAAAAGAAGAAAATATATTTTAAGAAATTTGAAAAAAACGTGTATTTTATTGTAAAAAAAGCGTGGCTACGTAAGATATTATCAAAATGATTATGCTTCTACTCATATGTGTCAATAAAATATTTTTAACTATAGACACCATGCACCCTACGCTTTTTTTTTACAATAAAATACATTTTTTCTTCAAATTTCTTAAAATTTATTTTCTTCTTTTTAGTCATATTTTCTATAAAATCGTGTTTTTTTTTTATTTTTTTAAACTATTATTTATTTTTCCTATTTAGAAAAAAAAACAATAATAAATATATTTTATTGTTTTTTTTCTTTAAAATATTGAACTGTCATCGGTCCTTGATAAGTACCTATGCCAAATTTCGATTTAATCCGACCTTATGAAGGAGGTCGAAATCATGTTCAAAGACTCCGTTACATACAAACATACGTCTGAAGCTAATAAAAGCGTGTTAATAACGGCGTATTGCCAACTGTTATCCAAATGGTTTCAGAATAAAAACAAAATAGTTAACAAGTTTAATTCATATCGTGTTTATTTTGGTCGTGAAACAGAATTACTATTTAATTGGAGTAATTACGAGATTTAACACGTTTTGAAACTAATATTAGTTGAGTACCTATAAAAATATCATAGAGGAATGCTATCTAAACGTGAAAACCACTCAAAAATGTTAACTAAGTATGTTAATGTTATTGTTACAGCAAAACAAAGAGTACAAATACTACAGTAAAATGCCGCGAAGACACACATTAACTGGCCGTAAGGAACGTGAGCAAAACCGGTTGTTGATGAATCAAGCGAGAGAACGTCAGAAAGAGCACGAGAGGCAGAATAAAAATCTATATCGCGAAAATTAGATTTTTCTAGAATATACCATTAATTTTGAAAATGCCCAGAAAAACTTTGCTGGTGGGATGATACTTGTATCCGACCGGATAGCGACCACCGTACACTGGTGCTAAAACCTGTCATAGTGGCCCACCTTGTGTGGGTTGCGTTCCAGGGTCAGCTAGTGTATCTCCGGTTCTCCCCAGGGGGCTTGCCCCCTGATCCTAACCCTTTTCCCATCCCTTTTTCCTTCCCCTCCCCTTTGCCCTTTGGCAGGCCGCGGCCGGCATGATCTTGCCGACCTACGATGGACACATTGTCTATCGTTGGTCGACACTATTCTTGGATTGCGCTACACTTACCATCAGGTGTAGCGTAGTCACTTTGCGGAGACAGGAAAAAAAAATGGAGTTAAAACAATGCAATTTATGTCATCGCTGTTGGTTTGATTAAAATATTGAAAAACTATTTAAAAAATTATTACCCGTTAGAAAAACAACGCGAGCCCTCAAAAAGCTCAGCTTTTTACTAGTTTATTAAGATTCGGCGTAATAACTAGGAGAGGTAGGCGAACCCACCGACCACCCACTGTCTACCACCTACCACCCAACAGAAAAACCCCCGGCAGGCGTACAGTGAGGTGTGGGCAGCAACGACCACCCACCACCCCCTGCCTTTTTAGAACGCAATAAAAACGCAATCGCAATAAACATAATAAAACAGTTTTAATATTTAAACATCTAGTATTATTAAAAAATAGCACGATTTTAAAATTGTGTATGTGTGTGCATGAATTATGGGTACAAAATCAATCGCCAGCCCTTATATGATGTAACGGACCATCTGCGAGCATCGAGGAGCGGTGGGCATATGCATGTGACTTTCCAAAAAAATACATATCACCCAAATAATATCAATGAACTGAACTTAAAGAAACTTTACTTCAATGCGTTAAAACTGCGTATATTTTTGGGTAACCTGCGACCATTATTTTGTATCGCGGGTTCTGTAGATGCTGCCACACCCACCGAATGTCTCCTGCCCGCAGAAGGCGCATTTCCCAACTATTCCCATAACTTACCATTTTCACCAACTCAGCTCAGCATACTTTACGCGCAATTAGGTAAATTAATTTGATCTTTCACGATTCACTTTTTCCGCGATAAAAAAAATACATAAGGGGACAAATAATAATAAAAAATAAATTATATAAAATGTCCGAACTTCATCTGTCCATACACTTTAAAACTTAGTATAAATATACGCAACAAAATACAAAACAAATGGGGTTGGGGGACAACGGTGTATCCCGTACGACTACATTTTTACATATTTGTTACTTGTACTTGGAAAAAAGAAATTGTATCTGCAACAAAGGAGTTACTGCCACTTATTTATCAAATCCAACAATAGACCTGCCCGTCCGGTCTGTAATGTAACGGTTTTAATACTGGGACGCTGGCAAGCGTCGCTGCTAAGGACGGCTGCCTCAGTGCGCAGGCTATACAAATCCAATCGATAACAGCACCAACCAATCCAGGGCCTCCGCGCCGTCAGCCGGAGCCCTGGCCAAAGTCTAGCTAGTAGAGACCCATCGCAACCTAGATGAGGGATGGGTGACGCGGGGTGTACATTGAATGTTAAAAGATGGCGGGGTAGGGACGGATAAATGAGCGGAATATTCTGAGCACCGTGATTTAATTTTTAATTATATATTTTTAAAAGCCAAGAATGCCAGCAACGACATTCGATTAAAAAGCAAATATACAATCTTTGTGTCCTGGGATGTTTTTTTCAGCCGCAGCAAACCGCTGCTGACCTTGACCGCGACCTTTGATTACGAGCACCCGAACCGCTCAAACAGAAGGGGATGCGCAAGTATGTCAAGTTCAGGGCTAAGAGGCACGAATCTCGGCCTGTTGCTGAGGGGATCCTTTTCAATTATTTATGAGGGTAGCGTGCAATGACGTCCACGGTTTTATTCCCGTCAACTGTAGTCCAATAAGCTGTATGAAGGTTTTTTCTGTCATTTGTATGTTGTAATGTTTATAATAAATAAATACACCCAACAGTCACACACATAGTCCTGACCCCATAGTAAGATACCAAGTCTTGTGTCGTGGGTACATGAACTACGAGAGACTTTCGGTCTCCCAACACCCAGACCCCGAAACAAATATTTGTGGATCACACAAACACTTATCATAGTGCGGGAATCGAACCCGCGGCCTCTCGCTTCACAGCCGGCTACTCGCCAGCTGCGCCACGTAGGCTGTCTTGTCTTGTAAACATGTCATACTTAAATTAGAGACCGTGCGATAATTCTACGTGTCGAAAATGAAATAGATATATTCAGATCAGATATACTCCACTCCATCTCGATATCCAGTGTCATGCCTTTACAAATTTATATAGGATACGGACACTTCCGTGAAAAATGTACTGCAGGATTGAATTACAGACCGTCCAGGACCACTGTATATAGGCATCCTCCCCCCGAACCGCGACCACCCCGCTTATTCGCCTACAGACTTATAGGACACCTGCGCGTTTGGAACATTCTAGAATGCAGTATTGATTTTAGGGTGCGGACACAGCCGGGTGGCGGCCACCCTTCCGATCTAGGCATCTGAGTAGATACGAGCATATAGCTCACTGACGCTTCCTGGGAAGCTTTGGTTTAATATTTTCGGGGGTCATTGAATTTGAATTTCCCGCTAGACATTACCAACTGACACACCAGAAGTAATCTGTGGTTGATTTCTTGAATCTAGTTAATGGTAATAACGTATATGTCAGATCTTTATCCATCCTAAAGGCTGTATTATTAAAATTAAAATACGAAGTAACACCGTCACACCTGTATTTATTAATTGCCAAAATTCGAGTCCATCCAGAACACATACAGTGCATCTACATTTCGATAAGGAGCAAGTTGTAATTTATACGAATTGCGAGATGCTTCTTCCCTCTCCGGCATCACTCTGGTGACCACCGATAAACTCGTTGTTGGTTGGTGGTCGCTGGTTTTTTGGATTGTACTACCCTTACCATCAGGTGTAGTGTATCTCTCCCCAGGGGGCTTGCCCCCTGATCCTAACCCTTTCCACATCCCTTTTTCCTTCCACTCCCCCTTGGCCATTTGGCAGGCCGGCATGATCTTGCCGACCTACGGTAGACACATTGTTTATCGTTGGTCGACACTGTTCTTGGATTGCGCTACACTTACCATCGGGTGTAGCGTAGTCACTTTGCTGAGCCAGGTTAAAAAAAAAAAACACTTTGCCGTGCTCGGATAAAAAAAAGATGAAACGACATGTAGGACGTTAAGCTCTGCAGTCAAAAATAAAGGTTTTTTTTATTAACAACGTGACATTGGCTGAAGCTTCATAAGCGAGCTCGTCGTTATCACTCAATGAAGAAGAAGAAAGGATTTTTTGTCGGTTGGTTCGTATATTTTAGAATAACTCAGACCAGAAAGCTGGTTAGATTTCCACGCCTAGGATAATATTTTTGTGTAAATTATTTCATAATGCCTGTGACGGAGTTGTTTTGCGTATACGGTACGACTGTTGTGCTGAGATCTCGGGTTCGATCCCCGGGGCGGATAAAGTGATATTGGGTTTTTCTATCACTATTTGATAACCCCACGTTTTGTCCAATACATTTTCTACTAATACATAATTACATGGCGATCAAAACAAAATCTCTCAAAATAAAATCGCTGAGGGTGAACCATTGATTTTAGGGGTGCGAGACGGTCGCACCCCTATCAAATAAAACCTAGATAACTAGATATTGCACAATTCACTCGAGGGTCCAGTTTCGGTCCATATATGGACATGACATTGAGTTCTCGCTTGCCAATGTCTCAATATAGTCTAATCTCAGGTATTTGTGAAGCAGAGTTAAAAACATTTTAACAAAAATACGATTCGACAAAAAAAGCCGGAAATAAAGACAGCTATTAGATTTCAAAAGCACTGATCAAAATTGATATTGCTTTTATAGCGTATTTAAAGTCCCACAAAAAACAGCAAAGGTCTCCCCCAACTTCTACCACTTTTTACGCTCGAACACAATATAATTTTATTTTTATTAAAAAGTCTTTCAACATTTAATACCCTGACTCTGGTCGTTACTCAATCCACATCACGCAAAATCCAGTAAAAATACCAAAGGTTTAAATTTAAAATTTATTGTAAGGACTAACCCGGTGCGCCCTTGAAATTTGGAGGGTGATGTTTTAGGGTTCTCAAACAATTACAACGAGAGCGAGGGTCTCATTTAGGTCTCACATCAAAAGGCTTATTAAATGAATGCACCCTCTTAGTTCTACCCTTTGATGGCCATCGAGTACAGGATATAGGGGAAAGGACACTAACTACACATCCAATGAGTATTGTAATGTAGTAGTGTTTTTTAGGTATTTTATTACATTACGTTTAGATCTTATTGAACGAGACTGACCTGTATTACATTTTATACTATGTAAAAATTCAAAATTCAAACAGCATCGGCAAATCGACAATTTTACGCATAAAGCCATTAATATTATAAAGCAATAAACAAAACATGGTATTCCCATCAAGTAGTTTCCAGCGTTCATTTTTTATAACAAAGGCCGGAAACAAGGAACTGGGCTACCTAATGCTAAATGATCTCCACCATCACGGCACGCAAACCAAATACCAGCCGTCCTTTGCCTCGCCCTCACACAACATCTCAAAAACCCATATGCAACGTTCCCATCCATATTAAATTGAAATTTGCTGGACGCCGCGATGTTTAAACGAATCCCTACTGGGCGCTGGTGCAGATTAAAACATACAACATCGTCTGTATAGAACATTCTACGCAGTAATAATTCCAGCACCCCCCTCGCACCTCGTCCTTCTAATCTGTTAGTTTCTGGAAACCTGCGAACTGACGCCCCCGCCGATCCGCGCCGCCCGCGCCAAGCAGCTGTGACGCATTGATTTGTGAGGTCCGGTAAATAACATCCTCTCTATCAAACGTGTAACGTGAGTTGAAAACGCTGTCGTCCCTCTCACGTGTTGCTATGACGACCGCCCCCTTCGTAAATGAGATCTAGATACCTGTGTACCTGAAGGGGTACGTAGAACATTCTCGAATATAGCCCCCTAACCACCCCATAGCCACCCGTTCCAACAGTTTCCTTTATAAATGCAAACCGGCCTTTGGCGCGGCCCAGCCAAACCTTTCAACGATGCACTGAATTCAGTACAAATGAAAATATGATGCCCCCCTCCACTCAAACCTAACTCTCAGATAGAGGTCACCCGCCGCCTACGTGCGTTATAGTTTGATATTGTTTTCACCGACCTATGCTTAACTTTAGTTGACATCTAACGTCGCGGGGTCCAGTTGTATACCTTAACTCAAATATATCAAACCGATGCAATGTGATGACGATGCAATAGAGAAACTAGTCCAGCCACGGCTTGGTTGTGAACTCGACTCATCAACTTATTAAGCGTAAGTTGGTGTAAACAGGCATTATGAATATCCATGTGATAATCTAGTCTACGCAAAATAAACCGCCGTTTCGCCATCCACCCCGCACCGCACTTAAATTCCTCAGACGTCATATATAGTATAGAAAGAGCGGCAATCCTAGATACCATCCAGGGATGCAGTATTGATTTCCCACTCCCCGCACCTCAACTAGGTTCGCAGCCTCGCACTTGTTGCTATGGTAACCATCTGGGTTAAAGGGGGGAGATCCACACAACATTATATACACGAGCGTTACATACGTCCAGACGCGCATCGAACATTCTAGAACGCCGTAAATACGGAAACCTCCCCACATCTCCTCATCCACCCTTTGATCTGGACACCTACGTCATTGCATCGGTGTGTAGGTACACACTGCTTGATGCACTAAAATTTTATAGAACACACTGGAATCATCGAATATTCTAGATCGCCGACACTGGACCGCCCACAGGTCACGTTTCGCCTCTGGTCTGTAAACTTATATACATATATTACTAGCATTCGCTCACAGCTCCGCCCGCGTGAAATTGTACACCGTTATATTATTGATATCGCCTATGCTCATTAGGGATAATGTAGGATTCTAATGGTGAAAGAATTTTTCAAATCGGTCCAGTAGTTTCAGAGCCTATTCAATGCAAACAAACAATGAAGTCTTTCCTGTTCATAATATTAGTTTAGATATATATCCAACCCCGATATGGAACATTCTAGACTGCACTATTGATTGTCGGGGGGTGACCGGTTAACGCGCAATATATCTCCCTCATTGCCCCATCCCCTGGGTGGCTTAAGTACATGCCACCCACCGGGTTTGTTTTGACGAAATAACGCTTTCTGATGGCGTAACATTTTGGGGAAAATATTTTCTTCGAAGTGGGTTGCTCGTTGCCATGGCAATAATCTGAGTCGAATATTCTCGAAACGTTGGTAAATTCGTACTTGATAACATCAAAAGACGATTTATTCGCCTTAGTGACGAGACAAGCAAATTTCTTGTTGGCCTCTCGTGTATGAGAAATATACTTAGCAAAATGATAGCCTCCGTGGCGCAGCGGGCGAGTAGCCGGCTGTGAAGCGAGAGGCCACGGGTTCGATCCCCGCAGCGAGATAAATGTGTGTGAACCACAAATATTTGTTTCGGCGTCTCGATGTCGTGAGAAAGTATTGCGTAGTTCCTGATACCCACGACACAACACTCGTATCTTACTATGAGGTCACGACTATGTGTGTGAATTTTGGGTGTTTAAAAAAACAAGGAAATATATGCTATTACAAAACACTTTTTAAATATCATCTATTTCGATGAAGATAGCAAGGAGGGGTGCAACTAGTGGGCCCATGTTTTGTCACGGATATTCCTCTCCATGACGGAGGAGAACCGATCGCCATATCAAGCACAAACAAATTTCCCGGAAAACATGATTTTTTTCAAATCGAACAGTCCTCATCTAGCGGGCTCGACTCTTTAGGTCGACAGTTAGGTATTATTTTTAATTATAAACAAATAAAAAAAAACTACGAACATCCACTTTTTCAGTGGTAGAGCCAGCCCATTCATGTCTACAGCATGAATGGGGTGGCTCGACCGGGTCGTTACCACTGTCTCACAGAAAACCGACGTAAAGTAGCGGCTTGCTGCTGCGTTTTTATGGTGATTGGTGAGTGAGATATCCGGAAGCCCAAATCCCCTCCCCTTCCCAATCCCTAATTATCCCTTTCCTTTAAGGTCGGCAACGCGTCCATGATTCTTCTGGTGGTGGGCGTACATGGGCGGTGGAGATCACTTACCATCAGGTGACCCACTTGCTCGTTTTCCGGCCTATGCTATAAAGAAAAAAAAACCACCTATCCATGTCATATGATATGTGTGACCACTTTTGTGACCCCAATATGTGGCAAAACACACAAAATAATACTTAATAGTCGACCTAAGAGTCGAACCCGCTAGATGAGGTGATCTAGAAATACACAACTAACAAATATTAATAAAGGTCCGACAGACATGAGAGTCTGTTTGGTCAAACACCATCCAGGGGGTTATTTCGGACCCCTCGTCTGATACAAGTCCATGTATACGCCATAATATTATAGGTCTTACAGTCTGTCTGGCGGGACTAGGGTGCGGTATCGATTTAAAGGTGTTGCTAAGATACAAATAACAAGGTGGTAGGTCGCTTGTATGCGAGAGGCCGTCTGGGTTGGTACCACCGCGCCGTCTATTTCTGCCGCCAAGCAACAGTGTGTAAGCACTGTTGTGTTTCGGTTTGAAGGACATTGAAGTTTGAAGAATTTCATTATCAAGAATTTCACTGGAATTACTGGGCATCATGAGACTTAAAATCTTATGTCTCGGGGTGACGAGCGCAGTTCAGTGTCATGCAGTGCTTTGTAATTCAAAGTTCTGTGTGGTGTTGCTTCTGTTTATAGGCAGGCGTGGCGTTTACCATCAGCCAAGCGACTAGCTTGTCTCCTCATTCAGTAAACTTAAATAATAAAAAAATATATACATTTTTGCACATAAACACGTACATAGGTCATCCAGGTAGTTTATACTGGCGCTTTAGCCTGCAAAAGCCGAACTGCAATATTGATTCCAGGGGCCCATCCATCGCAGTAATGGGCTATAGGTAATAATAATAAATACAACAACAGTCACATACATAGTCCTGACCCCACATTAAGATACGAGTCTTGTGTCGTGGGTATCAGGAACTACGAGAGACTTTCGGTCTCACAGCACCCAGACCCCGAAACAAATATTTGTGGATCACACAAACATTTGTCTCGGTGCGGCAATCGAACCCGCGGCCTCTCGCTTCACAGCCGGCTACTCGCCTGCTGCGCCACGGAGGCTGTCGGTACCGTGGAATCTGTACGAGGTGGCAACAAGCTATCTCTAGAAGCGTGGGCCGAGCTCCACCCGCCCTCAATCTTTTTTTTTTTATAGCATAGGCCGGCAAACGAGCAAGTGGGTCACCTGATAGTAAGTGATCTCCACCGCCCATGTACGCCCACTACCAAAAGAATCATGAGCGCGTTGCCGACCTTAAAGCAAAGGGATAATTTGGGATTGGGAAAGGGATGGGAATTTGGGCTTCCGGATATCTCACTCACCGTACGAAACGCAGCAGCACCCCGCTACTTTACGTCGGTTTTCTGTGAGACAGTGGTAACGACCCGGTTGAGCCAGCCCATTCATGCTGTAGACAAAACTGTCTACAGCGTGGCTCTACCACTCTAAAAAGCCGAAGCCTGCAAAAGCCGAACTACAATATTGTTTCCCGGGGCCCATCCATCGCAGTAATGGGCTATAGGTACCGTGGAAACTGTATGAGGTAGCAACAAGCGATCGCTAGAAGCGTGGGCCGAGCTCCACCCGTCCTCAATCGCTCTGGAATATTCCAAGATGAAGGGAATCGGCCCACGACGATTATCGATCCAAGAACCAACAAATGCCAGACTGCCATGGAAAATGTTGTTAGCAACGGAAACTTTGTGTAGGTGAAGGGCAGGAATATTTTCAGCATTTCAATATAGGTATTTTGGTTAGCTTTATAAAGAATAAAGACTTAAAAGATTCAATTCAATTCAATTTGCTGGTGGGAGGATACTTGTATCCGACCGGATAGCGACCACCGTACACTGGTGCTAAAACATACCATAGTGGCCCACCTTGTGTGGATCGCGTTCCAGGGTCAGCCAGTGTATATCCGGCTGTCCCCAGGGGGCTTGCCCCCTGATCCTAACCCTTTTCCCATCCCTTTTTCCTCCAGGCCGGCATGATCTTTCCGACCTACGATGGACAAATTGTTTATCGTTGGTCGACACTTTTCTTGGATTGCGCTACACTTACCATCAGGTGTAGCGTAGTCACTTTGCAGAGCCAGCATGAAAAAAAAATAAAAAAAACCATTATGTTTTAAATTTGAATGACAAAAACAACAATGACAAATAACTAGCTACCACCAGGTAGGGTATTCATATCCGCCTGGATAGCGACCACCGTACATATGGTGTTGAAACCTGCCATAGTGATCCACACGCCTTGTGTGGACATATAAATATATCGTACTCGGTTGAGGTTCTTCACAAATGAGACTTGTACTGATGCATGTTCGGAACAGTAATGATTTATTATGAGCAAAAAACTGACAATACAAAGTTGAGTATAAATCTTAGACACCACGATAATTTCCCTATATTAGCGGAGATCCAGACAAGTGGATATAATTGGATATTATGTAATTCCTAACCCGAACACATGACAAATGGAACTAATAAAACTGTATAAAAATAATAAAATAAAAAAATAGGTCCCAACCTTGTAAACCATAGCGCGATCTAACTCTACGCTGGCGCCATCTAATGGCGCATTAGGTAAACTTTAAACACATTACAATTTTATTTATAATCAATCACAATTTACAATATATATTTTTTTATTTATTTTTATATAATATTGATTTGTCATCGGTCCTTCATAAGTATGCCAAACTTCGATTTAATCCGACATTTTGAAGGAGGTCAAAATCATGTTCAAAGTTTCCATTACATACTAACATACGTATGAAGCTAATAAAAGCGTGTTAAAAACTACTAATTCTTTTCACCTTTACATAAAACATGTTTGATCTTATTCAAAAACGAACTTGTATTCCTTTGATGACCACATAAACCCTTCTATTATACGAGTTGTGTACAGAATAAACTGGTTCTGTAACCTTCCTTTATACCCTTTGTTAGAAACTTTGCTTTGTCCAAATAAAATATCTTTGTTATGTTTGTACTTGTAAACAAAATAGACGCTACATATTTAAGAAATCACTGTTAGCAAGAAAACCGCCACTTGGACTTCTTTTATTATTAAGTTTCTTTTGTATTTATGTTTACTTGCCTAATTGGGTATACATTGCAGAGTTTATAAATAAATACATTTTAGAGTGGTAGAGCCATGCTATAGACAGTTTTGTCTAGTCCATGAATGGGCCAGCTCGACCAGGTCTTTTCTGCTGTCTCACAGAAAACTGACATAAATTTGAGACTTGCTGCTGCGTTTCGTATGGTGAGTGAGATATCCTGGGGCCCAAATCCCCCTCCCCTTCCCAACCCCTTAATTATCCCTTCCTTTTGAGATCAACAACGTGCCTATGATTCTTCTAGTATTCTGGGCGTACATGACCGGTGGAGATCACTTATTACCAGGTGACCCACTTGCTCGTCATATATGCAACAAAAATCAATTGTCTTAATTTAATATCAGACAGATTTGTCAAGTGATTTGTATTAGAAGTTTATGCAATAAATAATGTAAGCATTTATAAATATAAGGCATATAGTGTACATACACAAATGTATGTACTTACACTAATATGTGATTAAACTATTTTAATATAATCCATAGCTATAATCTCTATTGTTTATTGTTTAATGACATCAATTGCAGCTCTATTTCCAATCAAATATTGTAAAGCCTAACTTCTAGTTCTGACTAAGCAATAATAAATTAATATTGATAACGGCAATGTTAAGGTGTCTTGCCTATTACTCTCTAGCAAAAAGCCTTCCAAACTAGCGGCATGAGTTATCGTCAGAATCTAAACAATTACTATTTTAAAGATTCAATAGATATTTTGATTGTGTTAAAAGCAATGTGTAAAGAATATCCACATGAATTACTATTATTTATGACATAATATTGAGTAAAATGTTCATTTGTAAGTTCCATTAAAATATTTTATAATATCACTTACTTGATAGTATGTTGAATCTATACACCAGACTACAGGAAATACTTACATAGATTGGCTCTTCATTCTCCTGTAGACTGTCATCCTGTCCCTAGTTCTGGCAAGCAGCAAGGACCCGCACTGTTTCCATCCAGTGGCACGCCCTTTCGCTTCCAACTCCTTGAGGAGACGTATTGAAGATTGTGTCAGTCTGACTTGTGCCAGGGTTGGTTTGAAGGCACCTACCAGGCCAGAGGAGTGCCACCGGCTCCCTGCACCAACCCTGATAAACATACCACACTTTTGTATACCTTAAAATTTTAGTTTAGGGCTTTTAAATATCTATTGTTTCATATTTTTGTTCATGGTGGAAATTTTAAATGATTTCTATAATATATTTTTATGTTTTACATTTGAGTTATTTAATATCTGTGCTGTAATTGCTAAGTACCATATCTATATTTTTAATCTTATTGAATATAATTAATACCATAATATTATATGAGCAGTTTTTTTATTTAATCTTACTATCAGGTGACCCTCTTCCCCATTTTCCCTTTCTCTCATAAAAAGAGTGTACTCAGATGTCTTTGCAGCTAAATACCCAATTAATATTGACACTATGTGTACCTACACATATATTTTAGCTAATATATCATATAATGATAAGATATATTAGGAAATTATAATTTAATTTTTAAATTTTAGAAGCTATTTCAATACATGGTTTAACAGTTGTTATGGTTGTTATGTTATCCAATTTATAATCATAACCCAAAGAGAAGAAATTTTCATTTCACGTCAATCAGCACGACTACGTAATAGCAGCATTTGTCTGCTAAAATACTTACTTCTCTTTCTCAATCAGTATAGTTTTGTCGCCCCATCCACGTTTCGCGAGGTGGTAGGCCACAGCCGCCCCCATTACCCCACCACCACATATCACCACCTTAGCCTTCGATGGAAGGGAAGACAAGCAACCTTCCAGTCTCTCCTCATGATCCAAAGCATCTAGCCTAGCAGAATAACTCCTATAGAGTACATAGGCACCTCTATAGGCCTTGTATTTTTGCATACCGCCACGAAATTTTTGAATCATCTTTACCTAAGAATATGTTATACAACAGAATAAATATGGACATAAATAAATCCGGCGAAAATCTAAAAAATCTAAAAATACTGCATCGGCGATGACTGCTGTGACATTTCATTGATATTTGACAATTGATGACATTTGTCAAAGTCGATTTGACATAGTATCGACTGGAGATGAGGCTACACGCTAAAAAACATTGTACTATGTAAAAAAATAAGGCATACCTAATAAAAGTTGTTACAATATAAAATGTATTTTTTAAATTGTATGTGTACATATTTTCTACATGTTTTAAATGTTCATGACCAAGCTAAAATACCATAGATTGTGATGTGGTGACCTGAGTTATCACATCGTGACATAGATCCGCATGGGTTGTAATTATTTTAATCAGTGTTTAAAGATTAATTTTATCTCAAGATACATTAACGGCTACTAATAATTATTATTAAGATAAATAAACTGTTATAACTTCAAACGTCACCACTAGCATCGACCAAGTTTTACGATCATGGGTAATGGTCTTTTTATCAAGTCATATGAAGAAAGTCTTTCTAAACGTTGCCAACGTGATGCAGCGCGTCGCGCCGTAAGTTTAATATCGGCAAATGTTACTGGTGCATTCAAGATATAATATTTAACAACGCCGATACAATGTATAGAGCTTTTCTGTAATAATATGTATAGTACCTACTCTTTGAAGATGATTTACGAGCTCTACAATTACCTACTCTACAAGTACAGGTGTCCAGGCTCCTGTAGACATATCTGTATGCGAATAAAATTCACATTATCGGCTTCTCTTCTTTTTTATCCGACGGTTAGGTAACTAGGTACCTACGCTCGCCGCCAAAGAGAACTGACTACAACAGCAATACCGAGACACAAAGAGGGTGCCTAAAGTCTACCCCATGGACCCCATGGTACCTACGCAGTGGGATGAAAACTATTGTAAATAATGACTAGGAAGTTATTTCAGATGTTTTGTAAGCGTACCTACCCATAGATTAATAAATAACTGGAAAAAATTACGCCCACGAAGATAATCTGTTCCCGTACTGCTCCGGTCTCGTGATTCATATAATGATGATATATGGCTATGAACAATTGACTTGAAAAACCAAATACATGGTAGGCATAATCAAGTCCTGCAAAAGTTCCCAGTCGGTTACACATTGAGGAAAAAAGTTGTTTATTTTCAGTTGAATTGTAATTGTCCTGTTTTTTTTAATGCAAAGATTTTCTAGAACTATTAAGAAATAATAATGAGCCGTATTCATCCAAATATTAAAGTAGGCACCTACTCTCTGTATTTATTTTTTGAAGCGTGAGTTTTAAATGCATGCAAAAATTACACAACACAAAGCACTTTCAGTTTTTACAGAATATTTGAATTTTCTGTGTGAATTTATTTTTCATTTTCCTTACAATAAACTGATTCGGTTTATTGGGAGCATTTAAAAAAATTGCCACATCTATCCAGCCGTTCTCGAGTGATTCGTTTCCCTTATTTAGAATACGTAATCTGCATTGAATCATATAAAAAGCAGTAAAAAGGCAGTCAGGCAACGCGAAGAGTATTTATCAGAGTAGCGACGTTTCCATAGCAACGAAAATATCTACCAATACTGGAAATTTTTATACAATTTTACCAGTTTACATTTTTGATTAGAGTTGGTTTAGAGAAAATATGTCACTGGTAGAGATAGTGCATCACGACGAAGTTATTTACGCAATACTCGATAAGCCACCTCCAGAACCTCCTAAGACACCCAGGTATTTCACGAGATAAAACTGGTATTATAATATTTTGTACCTACTGCTGGGCACGGGCCTCCTCTACTGAATGAGAGGGATTAGGCCTTAGTCCACCACGCTGGCCTAATGCGTGTTGGCAGACTTCACATACCTTCGAAAAATCTTATCGAGTTCTCTGGTATGCAGGTTTCCTCACGATGTTTCCGTCACCGTTAAAGCAAGCGATAATTAACAATTAATATACACGTAACTTAGAAAAGTCAGTAGTGTATGCTCTTGGGGCTGGTTTCGAACCTGCGACTTTCGTCTCGACAGTCCGTACCACTCCCCGCCATTACATTTTTATAAATCTTATTTCTTAATCGCAGTAGTGTAAAGTATACATCACTTACATCATCTATACCTAAACTTGTTGGTCGCAATTTATATTATTTTTTCTTACCCAATTGCCCCAACTTGCTATTCAATCGTGAGTATTTGAAGATACTGTATTGCAGGGCATAGGTATCTTATGAATTTAAATATATATAATAACTACGTTCAAGGTACGAATCTAAATTAGAAAAGGAATTAAAGGAAGCCAAGAGACCGCAGCTCCACCGGACTTTCGGCTACGCAGAAACTCCTTTGCATCCACCAGAGAAATTCCTAAAGAAGGGCGAAGGGATTGGGCAACCGATCAAGGAGTCCAACCACAAATGTTATGAGACCGGAAAACTTCCGCCGGTCCCGAAGCGCCCGCCACCTGGAAAGAAGCCTGAGAAACCGACAGTTAACTTCCGGGTACTGAATATCAAGAAGGCCATTAAAACAAAAGCCAAACCAGTAGAGCCGAGGTGCGAACAAAATTGTTTTTTATTTTCGGTCAAGATTGTTGACAGTTAGAGTCACTTCAACATTGCATCAATTGCTTTACAGGCCTAAAGGTAGTTAATATTCTGGCGGAACCATTACAATTTACAGGAATTTCTAGGTTCATCGCAATGAGTCCTGTGAATGTAAGGGAATAAAATATTTATAATTACTCAAATTGCCAAGTTCAGTAAACTGGCCTCTGATCAGTTTTTGGTTTCAGCTGCCCCATATAAGACTCCAGCAGCAGTACCTAAACCGTAATTCTTTTAGTTTTGGCTTCGTTGTTTCAAATGCCTTACTACTATGTAAATGGAGACCTTACCTTATTAATAAGAATATTCTTAAAATTATTATTAACTCCTGTTATAAATCTTCTCACAGGCTAGTAGATACCAGAGACGGTCATATAAAAAAGATCAAGGGATCAGGAGAGGTTCCAGAGTACTGCCTCAGACCAGACTTCGGACAGATGCCGGCCTATTTGGTGAAGCGGACCAGGAAGATCCACAAGGCACTGGAGAAGATGAGAATAGCGGAAGAGAATAAGGAGAGCCTGTGCAAGATGATCTCAGAGCAAGATCGGCAGAAGCTTCTAGACGTACGTAATTAAGACCTTTTTTATTACTAGATTTTAACATGACCTAGACTAACTTCATAAGCTAGTTGCACTCCAATCATGTCGTCGATTGTTAAAGGGGCTATTCATTGCTCGCAAGTCTTGCAAGATCACGATATCGCAATATACACCTTTTGCCCAGAAAATTTCCTCACGAGAATGGATTAACCATATGTACCTGTAGTCAAACGTACACTTGTTTAGAAAGAATATATTTCTCTAGTGCTCTGGTATTATGTTGAACGAGTTGTAAACGTCCTTTACCTATTTGGTTAATTTCGGCTCACGCTTGAATTCCAGGGAAGTGAAAAACTGTACCTACCTATATTTAGATTTTTTTTAAATTCGCAAAACCTATCCTCGACCATATTTTTTTAGGCAATCCTATTGGTATGTGTTCAGCAACACATTTTATACCCTAAAATATTATTTTCATCCGGTAAACAGATGGGTGAAGGTCAATGTTCCCCGGGATCTTATACTATTAACGTACACAGCTCGTATACTGTGTTAAGTAACTAAGTAATGTTAGTCCATAATAAATTCGATTATTAATCTAATTGCTCTAAGTATCATTTCATTACTTATGAATAGAAAATATACGTGCCGAATTAAGAACATCGTGCTTTTTGAAGGGGGTTAGTAAATTAAATTCTTATAAGATCTGCATGCTAATAAGCAATCATTGGGGGAGTCGCATACTTTATTAAGGACACGACTCGATTGCTGACTTAATTTTGATACAATAAAATGTAATATAAAGTCTAGTGTATATGTGTGGAGGCCCTGCGCATGTCCTGTACCTGATTTATTGATTAGTGCTTCCGATAGTGCCCGGGAATATGGTTATTAATAGACAGCAGGGATGTGCCCGTACTCTAAGTAAATAATATTATATTATAGATGCTTTAGTCCACACGTCGATTTCTTGCCGCAACGAATGTCACTGTATACTAATATGCATAAATTTGTTCTGGTGGATTTATACTAGAATCCATAATAATTACTCTTTAATTAATAACACAGTAGGTATATATCAAGGAATAACATAGGATACGTCATAATAATATCCCACTTCTACGTTATGCCGAGAAAAATATTTTTTTTCATTTTGAGCTTCGTAAGTTTTAGGGTTTCAATTTTCAACATACATAGTACAGAATCTATAAATCTCGGATGTACCTTCTAGGGATGTTGCGGATGCAGATTTTTTAACATCCGTGGACGCGGATGCGGATGCAGTTTTTCGGAGGGTCACATAATATATACGTATAATATACTAATAACCATAGTATACGTATATATATATTATGTACTATTTTTTTTTGTAAAATCATACATGGAATATATTTTATTCACGATTTTCCAAAAAACTACGAGATAAAATTAATTTGAATTATTGAATTTAGTAAAACAGAATCAGTATCTTAATTTTACCTTGCTGTGGGTTGTTTCCTTTTTGCGTAACTAGGTCCAATTATTTGTCGGTAAAAAGTATAATGGGAACAGCTATAAAAAAGCACTGATTATACTTATTCAACAATGTTTTATCGCAGGACTTGAAGTACAAATGGCAACTGATGCAGAAAGCGTTTCTCCAACTGCCAATGCTCACAGACACTATCCCGAAGATCCTCAAGAAGACAAAAATGGAGCAGGAGTTGAGACAACTTGAAAAGGACATCGCTTTGGTCGAGAGTAACCCGTACATTTATATTTATGAATAAATTGATACTCAGTCAAATGATTTTGATTTATTAACTTGTGTGAGAAATACATTTTTCAGTATTTTGGGTTACGGGAAATCATTAGTTTTCACATTGATTACCAGTATTTTAATCCAATAATGTTTACTTAAATTACATCGGAATAATTACGTTGAAATTTTTGAAATTCAATTAAAATTCATTAAATATCAATTAAAATAAATTAAAATTTAATTTACTCCAAAAGACAGGTGCGGCCTAGTGCGGCAGGTATTTAGATATCTTGTTGCCTGCATTATTATTATTATTTTATTTTACACAGTAGTAAATGTAATTTTTGTCAACCCGAAAAAAGTAACAGTAGCATTCGTAGACCTACTTTTGTCTATAAAAATATAATCATGTCTGTGGTTTTGACATCCGTGGTGCTTTATATCTGGCTTCTCCAGTTGTAAATGTTTAACACTTGAGGTTAATACCTCCTCAATTCATTATTTTGTCTCCCGCTTTGCTATGGAGGGAAGTGGACAATTAATATTTCCAACTCCATACCTACTTTCTATCTGATTAATTTCGTTGCGGGACAAAGACAATTAGGCATTCCCAGAGATTCGCCGAGCTTCACTGCTCGGTGTCGACAAAATGCATGCCACTGTTGATCCTGGTGCACTGGAGTTACAGATTCCTCTAGTATTGGGCAGTTTATTAAAGGATCAGGGGATGACTTACCACCTGTTGGAAGCGGCCTACAAATACGTTATACGTATAACCCTTTACACGTTGGATAAAAAATCCCCCAGCTCAGTGCCGCTGCATAGCCTCACTACAGAATGGCAGGTAACGTAGAAATCGCATGAAGTTGCTAACTTCAGTCCAGATATGATGTTTTACAATTATGGTATTTGGGAAATCAAATGTAACAGCATATTTTGGTTATGAACCAACACTTTATTTTTCACAAATGTTCACAAAATATCTTATACTACGTTACAGATAAATCGGCTCATTTTTGCGCGTGTTAAGTGTGCGCGACCAAATGAATAATGTAAGTCCTACTATCTTTACGAATTGTTACGAATATGCAATTAATGTCCGACTATCCAACCCTGTTCAATTATCAAAAGATAATTCCTATTAATTACTATTAGAAATGTGATTTTTTTAATGTTTCTTTGTTTTTTTTAGGTTGCGAATTTGTGTGTTTGTTAGTCAATCACGCCTTAACGCAATGTACCGTAAACACCATACAAACCTTTCTCTTCAAATAATAAGAACTTTGCATCCTTATAGCTTCCAGTTTCCAATATTTCATTTAATTCGTCATTACGTAGTCACACTACTTTCTTTGTATTGCGAGGATATAAATTAAGCGCTCACGCCGCCTCTAGTGCGGCTTTTGTAATGATTATATGATTATACTAGTTTTTGCTCGCGGCTCCGCCCGGGTGATCTGCTTTTTCCGGGATAAAAAGTAGCCTATCACCCAAGTCAGCTCATAGCCTTTCTGTATACCAATTTCATCAAAATCCGTTCAGTAGTTTCAGCGTGATTGACGGACAAACATCCAAACAAACAAACTTTCACATTTATAATATTAGTAGGATTGTGTTATTTTATTAATATGATGAAGTCGCCTTTAGTTGAATTGACCACATAGACAAACTCTATGACTGATATAACATGAAATGGCATTTTTAAACTGGTCATAATACACCACGCACACACAAAAAGCGCAAGAATGAGCCGAATTATCACAAGTATCTTAATTGACTAGATCCATCAATTTCACATCGAAAAACTCAACAAGGGCGGATTCGAATTACAGTCATCATTCCAAAATCACTCAAGTGCCATACCCCCCTCCCCGTACCCCCAAACTGAATCCGCTCAAGTTAACAATTTAAAAGCTAAACCCTGGTCACAGTACGACTGAGCAGATATCGCCGATCTACCATTCTATTTGTACAGTAGGTAGTTATACCTGTAGAGTAAATGCGCTTTGAAAACTTTGTTTTTTAGGGATCATTACCCAATGGGTGCGAAATGAATCCTATGAAGGTTAATGTAAGCCTAAATCACGCTGCGACATGCTGCCAGGCTCACCTAACAGATAGGCAGTTGACATATTCACAGAAAATTGATATTTTCTCTTTTGTGACACAGCTACCCAACCCTAACAAAAAGTATTAGTTTAAGGGAAAAAATTTCGGTGCCACGGAGGCAAACCAATTAGTTTGAATATGCAATTAATGTATAGCCATCCGGGCCTAGCCAGTCAGTAAACACCCTTATAATTTAATTGATTTAGCGAAACAAAATAAGTATCTCCATGTAACCTTGCTGTGGGTTCGTTTCTTTTTGCTTAACTAGGTCCAATTGCAGACGTCTTTTCGGTCAAGCATGATCAATTTCGGTCATGTGTGGAAATAACCTTGTATGAAAATACCATCTAATGATCGGCGACGTCTGATTAGTCGTAATGTGGCGCAGTCCTAACAGATATGTCCAGACGTGATCAGATTTATTTTGGCAACTAACGTTATATGTACTAAAAACAATTTTAGTATATGGAAGTGTATGATATACAGTCAGTAAATTGATATTAAATAGATAGTAAACTTGAATATAATACTGATTTAAAATATAACTACGATTAAGACCTGCATTTATAACTTTTACTCACTTAAGGTAATTACGTAAGTGGAGTTACGAAGAAAATACAAATGTAAGCAGCATTGTAAGTTGCTTGTAAATTACATAAAACAATCTGTAAGTTTGGAATCATTGTCGATGTAGAATTTCGTCCAGGCGTAATCGTATAAGTGACCCATTTACGTAAGTCTTACGTAAGTAAAACTTATAATTGTAGGTCCTTGGAGATTTCGTTTGACACCGTCTACCTACTTGAGTTAGTTTCAACGCCTGGCTAACATTCATGTGGACCAAAACAAATACTGATTTAAGTGTTTTTTTGAAGTAGTGATTTGAAAATTCGATGTAACGAAAAAGCGACAGTGAAAAGAGACAAACATATTCATACATAGGATATAGCCTGCGAGAGAATGAGATAGATTACCAGTATATAGTATTTCTGTAATCATCGTCTCCTCTTTGTTTTTTTATACTTTGAAATGAAACCCTTGTTTGTTTTTTTTTAATTCCATACTCGCAAGATACCAATGGAACTTAATTACCGACCTTACGCAATCTGTCTGTCTTGATTTCTATTTTTTATACCGTAATATAAGGCGGCTGAAATTTCCACCTATCCGGGATATACATATTATATTAAAAAAACAATAACTATTTAAGCGCGTGGTGATATGGAACCCCGACTGCGCGTGTCGAATTCACACTTAGCCGGTTTTGTTCCGAAAGTGTTAAGACTGATCGATATTTGGCACAATTTGTGGAAGTCACTTATTTGGATACTTACGCTTCTACTTATAAAAGTGCAAAAATGGCCCCGTTGCGAGTGCTAGTGTGAAATGAACATCAGAGGAAAAGTCAAAATTATATATCAAACAAAATCGCTAATATGTAGTACCAACAACTGTACAAACTGATTTCGCAAGCGCATATAAAACGATGTTATAAGCAAGTTAAATTTCCATATATTTTTTACTGGATTATTCCCAGACCGATTCTTTCCTTTGATGGGACGGCATTCCACATCTTCATCATGGACTTTATTATCATTTCGCGGTATTTTTCAAAAAGCCAGGCGTATAAATGAAATTTTGTCAAAGGCTTTCATACCATCTACAATCATCACCATTTCCAACTCCTCCCTAACCTTCTATTTGATTAATTTCATTGCGGGATAAAGACATTTAGGCATTCCCAGATACTCGCTGAGCTTCACTGCTCGGTGTCAACAAAAATGCGTGCCACTGTTGATCCTGGTGCACAGGAGTTACAGTGGCGGGTGTGTGGGCGGGTTAGTCTCTAGAAAGGCTTTCATGCAGACAGGAAGGGTGACAATTTCAATAGACTGTGTCAACATTAAAGCACGTTCACGAAATCTCCATTAATTTTATCTTATCATCTAATACACATATAATACACTGCTTACAATATAAAAATAATTTACTAAAATAATAATGGACCAAAGTGGAGGGAAGATTAGTATATCGCCGGGGGGAAGCGTTCAAGGAAGGTTTTGAATAGGCCGTGGGACATAATACTTTGGATATAATATGTCTAAACCGATTATAGCGACGTATGCATTACGGTTAACAGTGGATTAGAAATCTATGAAGAGTGCTGAAGATCCGGCGAAGTGGCGACGTGTATATGCCGCCTAATATTCTGTTTACAGATATATTTGCTTACTGGCAACACATTTTGTATGAAGGATCTGTCAAAATACTATTGATAGTAAGCAAATCTATCCAATAGAATATAAGGAACGGTCATTAGTAGGATGGCGGACAAGCCCAGATAATGCCAGAGAGAAAGAAATTGTCAGACTGTAAATTCACATGAAATTCCTAATTTACTAGTCGACCAAAGCGTTTAGGCGCAACGAGGGAATGTAATAAACTAATAAACCCCTTCGCACCTCGCAACTAACACGCACATCTTAGCGACTTGGTAGAATATATCTCCAACATGTTCATTTTGTACTGCAGTTTTTTTTTTCAATTTATTTCGACGGGTTTGCAACATGATTTAGTGGTTGATTGAGGCGGGTATACGAATGTATCCTTGTATCCCTGTGCTTGCGTCGGTTATTTGCCTATCCTGTTACTGGCCCCTCGATTTGCTTCTTCCTTCCTTCTTCCCTCTTTGGAGTATGAAGAAGCATTTATACAGACCGGCATGATTCTGTTGACCACCGATAAACTCATACGTCGCTATAATCGGATTATATGGAACTTACTTCTAAAATAATAAATCGCTACGTAATCTTAAAATCGTACGATAACATCGGATTCAATACACTATCCGGTAAATATGCACTACTACCTAAATACTGATAAATCACAAAATCCTTAAGAAGGAAATGAAATATTTTTGATATAAAAATAATTTTCCAAAAACGTTGCAAAATCTAGTTTTTCAGATATAAGAGTATCTAATCGATTGTAGCATATTGAACTGGATTCTGGACTATAGTAAGGTATAATTATTTTTTAATAATATGAGTTTTTATTTAGTTTAATTTTGATTGAACCCATTTCATGAATTCCAAAAAAAGTTTCTGTTTTAACTATAGATTCAGTTTGATTTTTATTAGATCAGTTTGACCTTGTTATTTTTTTTAAGATTGGATTTTAGCTAAAGTCATTAAATTGGAGGTATTCAAATAACTTTGATATGAATTAAAAATATTTTTTTGATTGTAGCTACTGTGTTTTTTCTGTTTACTGCAAAATTTCCATATTGATATTATATTATTGATTATTATATTGAGTTGATGACATAATGGCTGTTTTTCAGATTGCACTTTAGGGTCACGCCATATTACAACGACGGAACGGAACAGAAATGGTCGTCACACCGTTAAAAAAAATGCAATTTATGTAATGGGAAATCGTTCCGTTCCTTTCTACGTTGGCGGGATCATAAATCTTTATTTTTATGATTATTGAATGTAGAATTGACAATATCTGTGACATTCTAAAAACATGAAAATTTTAGTTCAACCGTTAAAAAATCTACCTGAAATGTTGATCTTTAACTGTAGCTTTAACTATAGCAAAATCATAATAGCATAATTGTCGTAACAAGGTTAACTTGCAGAGTTTAACTACACCAGTCCAAACTTTAACTGTATCAGGCTAATTTTAACTGATTACGATTAAAAGTTCATAATAATCTAAACTAATAATTTTAAATTTTTAAATATACGGATATGTAGTTAAAAATTCATCAAAAAGTTAAATGTTAAGGTAGAGTAAAATTAAATATCCTTACGTTTACAATAAATACCAGTACTAAATTTGCAATTATAGATTAAAAAATACCCTTCAAAAGTAATTAACCAGCGTGTCCGGGCAAACTAGGTTATGAGTTCTCTAAGTCATGACCCTTAGATTATCTAACTTAGTTTTCATCTAGGTAATCATAGCTTGCTTATATTATCATCTGGTATTCGTAATTTAATCAACATACAACTAATTTAAGCAATCCATCTGACATTACGGCACAAGTGCCTTACATTTTTTTATACTGAGTCTACCAAGTTAAAATATTACCAAAAAAAAAAATGATCCAATAATATAAAAAAATAATTAATAATATTACATAAACAAAAATTCGCTAACGCAACAACCAATTATTAAATCATAAATTATATAGTTACATAATAATTATATACATAAAATAATATTTTTACAGCTTACTCGTATAATAAACAATCTGTTCAAATATAGAACGTGTTTTAAAAATATAATACTTTTTCTGACGTCAACTTAATATGCGTTGGAACAAAGCGGTCAATCAAAAGTGTTGCCAGTTCGAATACCATTCTTTAAATAAATCTAACTCAAAGCAACCTAATACATAAAAAAGACTAGTATAAATTTTTACAAAAAATAAAAACTACTTTTTGTAACATTTTAAACTAAAAATTGACTCCACAACAAATACATTTAAAATCAAGTCAACAAATTTAATTTATGATATAAAAAAATATCACAGGCAAATTAATATGGTGGGCATATATTATTGTCTTCAAACTAAACGATCAGTCATAAATTGACGACGAAATAGTTTTTTATATAAATAATGGACGAATAAAATGAGATCTAAAGGGGTAACATCTAACCTAGCATACATAAGTGTGGTCATTCACCGGGGCCATTCGCGACTAATGTAACAATGCAATAATTTCACGCGTCACGCTTGCCCATAAACAGAAGCAACACTACACAGAAGTTTTAATTACAAAGCACTGCATGGCACTGATCTGCGCTTGTCGCTCCGACTAGATGACTGCACTGACGACTGACTAGAAGCATTCGCTTTTGTAACAGCTCGAACTGTGAATGCTTTACAAGCGGTAACCATTGTAATGTACGGTTCCCCTCACCAACTTCTGGAATGTTATAAACAGTAACATTGAAGCTGTAGGCAGTTAATGCGAGCCGGACGCATTCACTGGAGGTACTCCATCTTTGTACATATATCTAAAAATTGTCCTGCGATTTGTGTATACTAATAAGTATATAATGAATAAATAATGTTACATTACACGCGAATGCTCTCGGTGGATGACGACTCTAATAAAACTAATCATAAACTGACGGCTGGGGCTGAGCGAGAAGAAATATCAAAACATTAACACTATGAGATATCCCATTTTATTTTCGACATTCTGATCAGACTAATGCACGCTAGCTATGCGTCTGAACATTCAATTCAAATCCAATCCGATAATTTCCGAGTCGGAAACAGCGTCCGACTGTGTGAAGACACTCCCTGGTTAAAAATGGTATGATGTCAATAAAACCGAATGTGTAAGGAGTGAATCCGATCCGATAGTCTGATCAGACAATCGGATACAAAATCGGACATCTATTCTAAGTCAACTTAAAAAACGCAATCTCGCTCTGCCGGTGAAGGAACATGACAGGTACGGTGGAGTATAGCGGGAGCTTCCGATTCCGTTGCTGTAAACAAAATAATTACGAATAACTAATTTCTCAGCTCGCAGTTCTGTTGGAAGCGAATTACTGTCAAATACATATCGGAATATCTAAGTCGACTTGCTAACGAATTTTATGTATATAGTATTTTGCATATTTTTTTCGTACTATAGTGAAACCTGGATATATGAGAGTCTTCTGAAATTGATCATTACAATGAGGTCCCGACACTTGTGCATTGAAATACCTCTGTTACTGGGAAATTTCAAACCTTTGTAACTGAGAGTTGATTTTTTAGATTTTTCGATGTTTACCTCTATAGTTGAAGCTTTGCAGCTCAATAGCTATATTGTGGGACAATTCATCAGGTGTAGACAAGTTATGACGCGTTTGTTTGAAGACCTCTTTATATGAAAAATGGTACATTTCAACCTCTCATGGTGGAAACCCTCTATAATTAAGACAACAGTCATGTTAACCTGCCTATTTGGGGAACTGGGTAAATGAAAAGCCTCTAAAAGTGATATAAAATGTAGGTCCCTTCAGATCCCACTCATCCAGGTTTCACTGTATCAACTCATCATCAGTGTATACATAACTCGATCAACCCAGTCATTCCTGTTGGCAACTGTCTACAAAATGGCTCTATCATTTATTCCAACCAACTTGGATAAAGTCTAAAATCAAATCCTACCTGCTTGCATTTTACTTTCGGTTGCGATACATCGATCCTTGGGCAAGTCCTGAAGGGCCCTGAGCAAGCCCGGATGGTCCTTGGGCAATTCCAGATGGACCCTGGGCGAGACCAGCCGGTCCACGGGCCAGTGAGTTCTGATTCCCCTGCACTAGCCCACGGCCAGGATTGGCGGTTTGGCACATGCGCAGTTCCGGGTTGGGTCCATTCCATGGCATGTAGTCCTGCCTAAAATATAAATCTGTATAGAGTATGACGTATGTATGACTTACTTTTGCTTTATAGGCCGGCTTTTTGTTGTATTTCTCTCATTCTTCGCCTTTCTATTTAAACGCTTCCACTTCGCCAGAGTTTTAAATCAACATGTAATTTATCACTGTTTGTTTATCCTCCTAGTTCCCAAAGTGGTCCAAGTGGACCCCCAGGGGTCCACGGGAGATTCGACGGGAGCTACGTTGATGTGACAAAAAATGGGGGTTCACAATTCCTAATCGGGGGACCACGAAAATGTATCTGCCTTTGATAGTGAAAAACTAAAATGTTGGCTTGTCTTCACCTATCAATGTAGGCAGATAATATTTTAAGAAGCACATCACATTTTTTGTCGAGTTTTGGAAATATGGTAAAAATGTAGTAGGGGGTCCACCGGAACCAGCTAAATTTTAAAAGTGGTCTATGAGAAAAAAAATCTGGGAACATCTGGTTTACCCTAATAAATAAAAAAAAATCAACAGTGACTTTTACAATATTCTATGACTCACAGAAGCAGATTGTCCTGCGGCCCCTGTCGCATCGCTGGGTTGGGCCCAGTGGCATTGTTGGAGAACTGTGATTGGTAATTGGCCTCCGGTTGAACAGTGGTCTCCACGACCGGTCTGTAATTCAACCAGTGTTAGTACTCTGCGAATTTGTCCAAAAGCCGTTTAAGCCATTCTACATTCAACAACCAAATCTGCAATCACTTTCAGCTGCTGTGTTTACAAAAAAACATGCTTTTCAAGACACAGAAGAATTAATACAATGGTTGCGAAATAAAAATAATATGATTAGCGGAACCAAACCACTGATGGCATGTAAATATGATTTATATGTAATTTATAAAAGCTAACTAATTTTATTAGTTATATTTGGATGCGAATATGAAATAACATTTTGACCCACATCAAATAAAAATTTAGATATTGATTTTATGTTACTAAATTTATTAGTTTTCACTATCATCATCATCAGCCACAAGGCGTCCACTGCTGAACATAAGCCTCCCCCAAAGATTTCCAGACCGACCTGTTGGAAGCGGCCTGCATCCAGCGACTTCCTGCGACCTTTATCATATTACCTTTATTAGTTTTAAGTAGGTTAAATTCCGTATTTTTACAACAAAACGATAAACTAAAATTTCCCATTTACAATTATGCAAAAGAGAACTTTAAATTATTGATTTAAGTTATTGAATTTAGCAAAATAAAATTGACATCCTAATTTTTACATGATGTGGGTTGAAATGTTATTTTATATTTTCATCAATTCATTACATTTGCAAGTTTCACTTACGGGCTTACGTAAGACTGCCGTAAGTGGCTCCCATATATGGGGAAAGTCTCATAAAAGTGACCATATAACAAGATTCATATTTATTACTAAATACTTTAACAATAAATAATCAACTTATAAAAATTAATCTTTTTGAGATCACTTGCATGAGGTGTTCTCCAGACATATACGTTCATATATAGACAAAACATTAGATGTGCTAATTCCCAAGAGTAAAATTTACAAATGTATATTAGGTTTCGTACAGACACTGGCACAAGACGTGAGCACAAACGTCACCTGCGCAAGTATTTTTTGGCACTGATTGGCTGAATAAAGAGGTGCCTAGGCTTTTCGCGTGTTCATCGTGTATTTAATATCAACGGCCCCCACTACTGTCCATCATTGCTCACGACTAGTGCCGGCAGTTATACTACAAATTTCAACTGATAATGCTGCTGGAAAAATATTGGCTTAAGTAGAAAAAATTATATAAGATTTTTTATTTATTTAGCTTAATTTTTTGATACAAAAAATACTTCAATCAATAGTTCTTAATTTAGTTTTTCTTTTCAACAATAATTTGATCTTTGCCGAAAAAGCCAATTATTTATACAGCGCATTTTCAATTAAGCGTATAAAATAACAAACTAAAGAGTATAAAAAAAATATATGTTAAAAAATAGATAAATTTATTACTGCAAGCGTTCAAACCATTGACAATAGGCTGTCAAAAACTACGATATAATTATTTATCACTGCCGCCTCAACTACATTTGTAACTTTTACTTATGGATTTACCTACCTCGTAAGACTTTTGTAAGTATTAAGTAAGTAAGTATTAAGTTATTACATAATAATATACGTTTACACCTCGTTCAAATTCTAGATCTAACTCCAAATTACGTAACACCTTTATAATGCTGTTTCTATTTGAAGTTTCCTGTGCCCACTTACGTAATAAGCTTACGCGACTAATAGTCCATTGAAATGTTACATTTTTTAGGCCTCACCTTGCGTTTCTTAGAGGACGCAATTTTATTTTTTTGATGTGTAGGTGGGGTAAGTGTAAAGCTAAAATCAAGTTTGTGGGGTCGCCACCCTTGTCCCACGGCCGCCATCTTGAAAATAGGGGTTGAAACGGTTTTTACGATATATCTCTTAAACTATTTATCTGATAACAAAAAAATTGTTAACGTTTTTTGTTGCTAATTAAATTCTCTATAACTTTGGTCCAGTAACTTTTTGTCGTAAAACTATAAATAAAAAAGTTATAAGTGAAAATGTAATAAAGAAAAAAATAAAGATGATAATTCTCTTGACAGCCTAAGATACAAACAATTCGCCAAGGCAGTGACAAAAAGTACATTTAATTTATCTTCACTTCCTCCAACACAAGACACAGCTTGCTTTCATACTTTCCGAGTCTACCATCAGGTCCAGTCGTGGCTTGGTAATAATAATGATCCTGAAGACTGGGGCTGGAAAAAATGTGGAAAATTATTGATGCCAGTGCAGAGCTCTAAACCTCCAGCACCCCCTGAGCTTCTTAAATTAATCTTTTGTAAATGCAAAGGAAACTGTGGAGCGATGTGTGGATGTCGAAAAGCAGGGCTAAAATGTTCCGCAGTGTGCTTCCATTGTTCTGGAGAGACTTGCAGTAACGTAATGGAACTCTCAGAATTAACAAATGAAAATGACTTCGATGATGAACCGCCGACATTGACACCCCTTCCTTCTCCAGTTCTCCCACTGATATTTGATTCAGAAAACCGATCAGATGCTGAGCTGCAGCCTGGTCCATCGAAAAGACCGAGGACGGAGTAGTTCAAATTTATCACTGCCTTGCCTTTTTGTCACTGCCTTGGCGAATTGTTTGTATCTTAGGCTGTCAAGAGAATTATCATCTTTATTTTTTTCTTTATTACATTTTCACTTATAACTTTTTTATTTATAGTTTTACGACCAAAAGTTACTGGACCAAAGTTATAGAGAATTTAATTAGCAACAAAAAAAGTTAACAATTTTTTTTTATCCGATAAATAGTTTAAGAGATATATCGTAAAAACCGTTTCAACCCCTATTTTCAAGATGGCGGCCGTGGGACAAGGGTGGCGACCCCACAAACTTGATTTTAGCTTTACACTTACCCCCCCTACACATCAAAAAAATAAAATTGCGTCCTCTAAGAAACGCAACCCCAAATGTAACTTTTCAATGGACTATAAGTATAAGTTACAAACATGTAACTGAGGCCATAGAAAGCTCATGCAACACCATCGTGTAATTAATTTTGAAATTAGTAGAAACTCGATTATCCGGCCCTCAGTTATACGGATTCGCGGTTATCCGGACCACGTACTGCGACTTCAAACAAGGCAACATCTAACTGAGGCCATAGAAAGCTCATGCAACACCATCGTGTAACTAATTTTGAATACAAACTAGAAACTCGATTATCCGGCTCTCAGTTATACGGATTCACGGTTATCCGGACCACCAACTGCGACTTTAAACAAGGCAACAAGTTCCACAGAGTACTTAATCGGAAGAATGAAAATTCAATAACCAATTCGGATGATTCTATTTTAGAGGATATGAATTTGCTAATTTCGAAGATTCAATTATGCCAAGATTGTGATGATGATGATATGAAAGAGTGGATCACTTGTGACAGTAATGATCAAGGCTTTTAGATAATGTCAAATGACGAAATCGTAGAAAACATATTGTAGATAAATGATCAGCAGGAAATGCAAGAAGATATAACAGAAGAAAATTTAGACGTGGAAAATGATGCAGCATTATCGCATTATGAAGCACTTCATGCCCTAGAAACATCTCTCAAGTGGTTTAAAAACAAACAGGGGGTGATACAGTGAGTTTACTACAGCTGAAACGAATTCGTGATACAGCAGCACTATGATAATTACCAAATATTTTAAACCAAATTAAACTAATTATCTAAGAAAATATAAAATATGTATGTACATAAATAAGTGCATTGATTTTTGTTGATATGTGTATGTTGTTTTTAATAAATATTACATTATGTACTACATATGCACAAAACCAGCTTTGCTTCATATATTGGATTATGCGGATTTTCCTAATGACATAATCCGAATGCCTAATGACAACAATTAGTCCGGATAATCGAGTTTCTGTAATTATTTCAAAAAATTATAAACTAAACATTTTTACTGCCTTATCAATGACAGTACAGTATTGGCGAATCATATTTGCACGGAATCAAAACTACAAAGTAAATAACACAAAAATTACTCGATGATATTTAAAATAAGCTACTTATTTATAAATATATAACAATCAAACCCACACCAGTCATACGATAAGCCATATGACATTACACTAAAATTTAAAATTCATACATTAGACTTCCGACCGCACGGACCACAACGCCATTAAATACATCATGCATTCCAATCCAGTCCAGACACGGAACAGGGATGTTACGGGTACTTAATACTGTTCAGATCCCGACATGCCAATGGTTTTCAAAGCCGATTCTGTATAAAAATTTCAGTCATATCGACTTTAAGTGATCGAGAGTATAGTGCTGTCGTAGTCAATGAATATTTTAAGAAAAAGTTAAACAATTTGATATGTGTACTTACTCCTCACTAACTGCTTCCTGAGGTAAGCCATTCAAAACCGACGCGGCAGCTTCTAATTGCGGCTTCGACTCGATTCTAATCATCGAATAAATCTAGTGCATTAATTAAAGTTGTTTAATCCCTATAAAATCGATTCGCGATTCTAGTTTCTAACATCATCTATAAAACATCTAGAAGTACTAAAAAAACTATTACAATTTAAAAATAATATAAAAGTCCAGCTTTAATACGATTCTAAAATCATCTAATAATCATTCGATTAAAATCTAATAGCGGCTGCGTCCTGATACTAATGTCTACTAAATCTAGGATTAACTAGTAAACAAAAACGAACGGTGGCATTCTTCTTGTTCTAATATTGGGTACCTAGTGAAAGGCTTTGACCTAATTGTAATGTGATCTAAATTTTTGATTCCGTCAAGAGCCGTAACATCCCTAACAAGTCAGATCCGATAATACGACATTGATTTACACCCACGACGGTCACGGCATTTAGCTGGTGACCACGCATCAAGACACTGCGCCCAGATTCGTTACTGGGTAACGAGGGAGAATATACGATAATAAAATAGCGTGAGGCGCTTGGTCGAGACGAAATATACTGATTTTCTCACCCATTTCATTATGTCATTTTGTTTAGGCTGTGAGAATCAAATTGTATACTTAAAATAACTCGGTTACATAAATGTGACTCTCATACTCTTTTTCCTGGTCGAAGCAATTACGTTATTCTATTATCATTATACAGTAAAAAGACTTTTGTAAGCGATGTGGCCACCGGTTCAACACCGCGACCGATGTTACGACACAGTTCCTGTTACGCTGTAAAGCGATGCTGGGTCCCATTCTTATGTTCTGTACTTCAAATTGTCATTTTATTTATTTCATGACATTATGTACATGTCTGTTTTCGGTGTTCAATAAATCCATTTCTTAATCGTCTGAAGTATTTGTATGATCCCGGCACTTGGACGTATTTTTACCACAAGCGCCACCTTCGCACTGCGATCCTTCTTATGGCATGTGTTAGCAGATTTCGACGTTCTGACTGTATACCTGAGCCCAGCATATCCTCGACACTGAGTTTATTCATTTTGATGTTCCAATAAGTAAAAGGTTCGGTGTTTGGAGTTGTGGTGACGTCAGTACAGACACGAGGGAACCAGCACCGCAGGGATGCGTACTACACGCGGACGTACTTCGGCTCGTTCCTCGTCTTCTTGGGGCGCGCGGCTGGCGGAGGCACAGGCGCGGCTGCGTGCGCGTGGCCGTGGCAGTGTGCATGGACGTGCGCATGGAAGTGTGCGTGCGTGTGGAAGTGCGCATGAGCGTGGGCGTGGTCATGCGCATGCGCGTAGTTCGCAACAGACACGGGCGTATGGGGGTGCGCGTGACAGTGCCCATATGCGGCCATATGCGCGGACGCGTACGCGGCCATGTGCGCGACGACATGCGCAGGCGCGTACACAGGAATATGCGCGTGCACGGGCACGAGCGCAGGGACGTATCCATATCCCGGCACTGACACGTTGGCTTGCATGTACGCGGGCACGATAGCGTACGCGAGTACCGGCGCGTACGCGGACGAATGAGACGGCGATGCTGGTGGGGTGGATTCGTGCCACTCGTTCGGGGACCAGGCTCTGGCGCAATATTTTTAAGTGATGCCACCGTGTATGTCGCCGGCGAGTTTCATGATGATGTCAAAATTCTTTTAACTTATACTTTCAGATATCTATTTGCAATGCTAATCAGATATCAAATTTTAGAAAGGCTGTAACTCCAACATTTCATAAAATCATATTTCCAAACCCCGAACCCCTTTACTAAGTGATATTATGTGGCAGTCAGAAATAATTATTATCTGCCTATGCACCGGTACTAACAAAGGATCCTCATACTTAACTCCTGTACTCTAACACAAGGCAATTAAAGTTGGTAGAAAGAATCATTAGGTATATCGCACAATAGGTATGCTTCAACCACATTGTTCCCGAGTCATGGATTGCTTACTACTAAGCAATAAATATACAGGCATAAATGAACTAAGCATTTATGCCTGTATCTTAAAGTAAAAAAAAAAAATGTGTGCGTGTACTAGTGTACACACGTAGGAAGTGAAACTTCTTAATGACCTTATTTTTCGAAAAATGATCTACTATATGCAACTTTACAGAAATTGGTTAAATAAACTTAAATTAGATAAAGTTTAAACAAAAGGCTTTTATTATCATAGACATGAATACAAAAAAAAAGTGTGCGTCTCGGGACGCTCGAAGAAGTCCGGTCAAAATCCGCTCAAAGTCCGTCGAAGTCCGTTAAAGTCCTGTCAAAGTCCGTCAAAGTCCTGTCATGGTCCTGTCAAAGTCCGGTCAAAGTACTGTCAAAGTTTTGTTAAAATCCAGTCAAAGTCCTGTCAAAGTCCGGTTAAAGACCTGTCAAAGTCCGTTCAAAGCCCTGTTAAAGTTGGGTCATAGTCGGGTCAAAGTCCGGTCAAAGCCCGGTCAAAATTTGGTCAAAGTCGGGTCAAAGTAGGGTCAAAGTAGGGTCAAAGTCGGGTCAAAGTCGGGTCAAAGTAGGGTCAAAGTCAGGTCAAAGTCGGATTAAAGTCCGGTCAAAGTCCGGTCAAAGTCCGGTCAAAGTCCGGTAAAAGCCCGGTTAAAGCCCGGTCAGAGTCCGGTCAAAGCCTGGTCAAAGTCCGATGAAAGTCCTGTTAAGTCCAGTCAAAGTCTGGTCAAAATCCAGTCAAAGTCAAAAATGTGACGCGTGCTGCGTAACGGAAAAATGTGACGATTTTATTTTTCTAACGCCGATAAAGAAGTTTCACTTCAAAAACATTGTAAAAAGATTCCTTTTTTTTAATTGTTAGAAAATTATTGAAATAGAATCCTTATGACGACAAGATTTTACTTCCACACAATACCACGAGTACCTATCAAATTTATTTTTTATTGTCACATCCCTACCTATTTACCCATAAAACTCACCGGCGACTCAAACATGATATAAAAATTTGATTTTTTTTAAACATGATATATGAATGGTGAATAGGGATATGAAAGTGTCGATGTGTCTGCTCTCTTCCGAACAAATCATCTACACTTGCGCACCACAACTGACAAGCTACAAAGCAGTCGGAACGAATAATTCTGTATTAATAAATTAATGTGGCAAAGGTCAGAATATCAGGTTAGTTTGTTAAGAAATATACTTGGGTGGCAAAAAGGCCCGCTATTAAAGGTTTTCTTTTTTATCAGACTCTTGGACTTGTAACTACAGTAAATATAGATATTATTGAAATTAAAAAAAAATCCAATTTGATGATGCTGTCAACTTATTTTGTAATTTTAAATTCCTTCGTTTAATAAAAATGTTTCGAACTTCAAAGTTGCCAATTACATTTTCTGCCAGCAAGTATATTTTTCTATTAAATTAAATCAGTTATTCTGAGCGAAATGTTTTAAATTTTACGTAGAATATTTTATGCAACTTTTTAAGTGATCCTGCAACGTTGAAGAAAACAGTCGCCTTGATCATGAATTCTTTTTTTTAAATTTGACATAATTCGTTAATGACCGCAGTAATTTTTCAATGTTTACCGGATATAAATGAATAGACACTATGGAAAATTACGTCGAATAGATATTTGTAATATAGATAAAATTACATTGTATATACATATATTAGCAAATAGGTAAGTCACAGCTGTCTGGAAAGCCAAAGCCGATTCTTTGTATCTACCACAAGTTAAAACATTTCGCTTTTAATATTTTATTTGTAGTTAATAATAACGACTAAGTTTTATTGATTTCTTTTTTAGACATTGTTATTTTAATATTAATAAAGCTGGTGAAATAATGATAATATTTGTATTGTAATTTTGATATCTCTAAAATAGTGAGTGTCAAAACCTACACGAACAAACAAAAATTGATGAATGAACATGTCCTAAGTGCAAAAAAGTATAGATTTATATCGTTACAATATTTTTTAAATGTATCAATATCGATTTTATTATATCGATATATCGGTTTGTTATTTGGATGACCGTTACTGGCATCTTGAAAAAAAATATTCCCCATATTATGGCATCTAATTTTAAAAATATAATTTTGGATATATCGCCTAAAATATCGATGTATCGCAGAAAAGATATCGATACATCCATATATCGATATTATATCAAGATCCATAATTGATGGTCAGTATAGTGAGAACAGCAAGACCCGACTATCGTGTATGGCCCACGGTAAAACTGTCGGTCCGACCTCATGTAAACCAGCTCTAAGTTAAATGCAATTTTAAAGTATGTAGTAATATTTATTATTGATCCTTTTATTATAAAACTTGGTCATTATTATCCGACAGTCCCTAAGTAGTAAATACCTACATAAAGACGACCAACAATTCCACACCCCACACTAGGATAACTTGTCACGTTTGTATCACGAACTACGAGGGACTTAAGGTCCACAACGGTTGTCATTTGTCAGACAAACATTTGTCTAGGTGTTGGGATCGACCCGCGACCTCTCTCACCACAGCTACTTCCAATCCAACATGGACTATGGTCCTTTAGATTAGACTGAATAGAATTAGACTGTTTACTAACAGTCTAATTCCTTCCATACTTTCTTTGGTTGTCAGTACTATGTAAGAGTTAGTCTAAGAGTCTCCGTATATGAAAAATTTTACATTTCGACCTCTCATGTTGGGACCCTCTATAAATAAGACAACTGTCATGTTAACTTGCCTATTTGGCAAACTGTGTAAATGAAAGGCCTCTATAAGTGATGTAGGTCCCTTCAGATCCCACTTATCCAGGTTTCCCTGTATTATATTTGGGGTACTAGGTATATTCTTGCCCAATGCAGGTAGCCTATTACCAAGCTTGCCTCGTTGGTCTAAAAGCAGCGTACTAATGTGGAGCAACGTGAGGTCCCGGGTCGACTCCCAGATCAAGTAATCATAATTTTTGATTCGAAAAATAACACATGAATTGCCCGGTATGGCTATGCCCGCCCTCTATCACATCATAGGACAAGAATGAACTCGGCGAAACGTAGGTGCACTAGATGTACCCCTACGTCTTCGGGGATAAAGGCGCCAGCTTATGTTAAAACCTACCACCAAGCTGGGAGCGTATTATGGTCTAGATCAGTGTTTCCCAACGTAAGGGCCACGCCCCACAGGGGAGGCAATTTGATAGTTAAGGGGGGCAATTTAGAAATGGATTCGACACAATTTTAACCCTTTCGCTTTGGGTTATTTAAATGCAATGCTAGATATCAGTGACAAATTGAGCAATAAAATGTTAAGGTGGGGCATGGTCTAAAAAGGTTGGGAAACACTGGTCTAGATTGATTCGACCATTGGTAATGACTACCCATTGGCTATAATCCTGAGACTAACAGGCAGGCGTGGATCCAGGATTTCGCTTGGGGACAATTTTTGTTTGATCAAGCGGGAATCAACAATTCTGTTCGATTTACAAAAGAAAAGGTATTTTTTACTGAGTTCCACTGAAGCACGTCAGTTTTACTTGACTCAAGGACGGCAATTATACATGTTAACCTTCCTTTCCTGAATCCGCATCTGACTCCAGTAAAGACCGATTATTCAATCCTCATATAAAATGTCTATGAAACAAATAATAGAATAATGAAATACTAATTTAAACAATAATTAATATTTAATGGCATGATAATAAGCGCGGTGAAACGTGGGTAGAACACTAGTTGCATCTCCGCCTACCCCTACGGGTATATATATAATACAGCTAGGCGAGAGCGTATTTTAAACAAGGGTTACAGGGTGAATTATTACCATTTTCTATAAGTTAATCTGAAACTTGCATTTTTTTGTGTCAAATTAATGTTGCCACCATTTTATGTCATTCTATTTAAGAATTGAATAAAGCCGGTTAAGAATCGTCTCAAAAATTAATTACTTCTTTATCATTAAATATGTTAATATCTAAATACATACAGTACTAAAAACTTAGAGACTGTCGATACACAGAGCCGGATGGACGTAAAGTAATCTGATGAAGTCTCCAATACTACAGACTTCATAAGGAAATAAACTTTAAAAGAACAGAAAAAAAAACAAAGTGCCAAGTGTACATGGCTGCCAGTTGGTGTGAATTTGAAATGTAGCGTCGCCACAGTCATGAGCGCCGCCAGGATTACTTTCAGAGAGGTGCATCTGCATCTATACATTATACTATTAATTAATATAAAATATACAATTATACATGTATATTATGTAAATAAATGTAATATCAAATTCAAATCGCGCGGGTATTTGATTGAATTCGCTAATCGAAAGCATATTTAATCTCTGTAGTGGATGGTTGGCGTTATTGGGGGAATCCCCGCTGCCCGAGCACCCCCTTCACCCTACCAGCGCCCATGGCTACAATTAAATCAAAACCACACTTAGTATCGCGGGTGATACGCTACAGGATAGTGTACCTAGTCGCTACACTATCGCGCACTACCAGTGGTAGTAAGTGAGGGTTGCAAGCTGCAACCTTCACTCTGCAGCCATATACAGAATAACACCTTAAATAACGCCGCAAAACAAGAACGACCTATGTGATCTTTAGCAAAAAAAATATTTAATTACCTTATTTAGAAGGCCAATAGAGTAGTTTGCTATGTTGAATATTATACATTATCTTATATGCAACAGAAAATTATACGAAAAAAAAAACTCTTTTGTTAAAACAAAACCAAAATCGGTTCAAAAATGAGCTCGCAATTATGATTTTAAATATTGGTATGAGCAAAGGTGGGCGCGTAGTGGGAACATCTCACTATCTCGCTTGCACGCGTGCACCGTAATGGCCATTTACCACAGTGACGTCAAATTCTGCGTCGTCTGTTATTTGACAAGTGCCCCCTTCATCAAATTTGAATGACCACTTATTTATTTTTTTGTGAACGCATTAATGAAATTCTTTCTGCAATAGGTATATTCATTAAAATAATAAAAAAATCAAGGCAACTACCCTATTAGGGCCATATTTTTATGTATAACAGATTTCTGATTGAGTTACGCGAATTATCTCTATCATTAATAACATGATGATAAGGCCGTTCTTGATCTCACGTCGTCGAAAAAATTGGCCGCAAAATCTGCTAGTCAATCCGGCACTGGCAACATAGATACGGCATGCCGTACTCACACGTCCGGCATTTCCTCCACGGAGGCCCTTGGCTCCTGTGTCTCAGCAGTATCCTGCCTCGGCGTGGTCCGCTCTTGGAGGAGGATCGAGAGGATATGATCGGCCTTATCCTCGTCGTATTCCACCGTCTCCAAGGCGATCATGATCAACCGCTCCGGAATCGACCAGTATTTGTTCTGGAGTTTCTCGAACACTGCACCAGATTTATTTATTGGTGCAAGTGGTCTTCAGGATGTTTGAGAAACATATCCTAAATGTAGTATGTAATGTACTAAGATTCCATGGAAAACTCCAGATGTAACATGGCAGAATATACCTAATCGTATTAAAAGTAACAACGAAGACTATCGCCACTAGAAGCAAGTCTTGCTGATGAGGATCGAACACAAAGCCTAGTGTGACACATTACTTTGTTATAGTGATACTTAATGCAAAAAAATATATCGTAGATTATCGTTCTTATGGAATTGCACTGAACATCATCTGTAATTAAACAAAATAAGAGAGATTCAGAAAAATAAGTACTTACACTTCTGCCTGTCCTCGACTGTCCGCATCAAGACTACCTTCTTAACCGGCTGGGGCGTGGGCTCCTTCTTCTTCGGCTGTGTCTTCTCCTTCTTCACAAAGCCCATGCCCTCCAGGTCTTGGCCAGCCATCTGGACGCTGTTGTCGTTCTTTGCGAGGACCTCCAGTATGAATGTCTCATCCGCCTTTGGAAACACACTCTTCAAGTACCTGAAATGGATATAGAATCAGTTTTGCCTGCCGAGGCAGCTAGTACAACGTGAGCACGTTTGAATGATGACCAGCTAAATTCCAAGGAGTACCTTGAGAGAACGATACACTGTGATTTGACATAGTAGATGTAAAAGTAGGTAAATATAACTAAACTAAATATGTACCTGGGTAGCATTAAATATAATTGGGTTAAGAAACGCATCGTGGTTCGAGAGTTGATAATTGTGACAATAAATTGGAAAAAGAAGCGTCCGCTACTGTCCGAATGTCTTAGTTAAATAATGATGTTTTGTGTATCCGAATCTTTATCATTTACTAGCTTTTGCTCGCGGCTCCGCCCACGTGATCAAACAAACAAACAATCAAACTCTATAGCTTTATAATATTAGTATAGATTTGGGTAGCTTAGCAACGGAAGCCTTCAAATAATATTATTAGGGTAGCTTAGCAACGGAAGCCTTCAAATATGAATAATTTTCCCCGTTTTTGCAACATTTTTCACTGATGCTTCGCTTCTAATGGTCGCAGCGTAATGTTATATATCCTAAAGCCTTCCTCGATAAATGGACTATCCAACACAAAAAGAATTTTTCAATTCGAACCAGTAGTTCCTGAGATTAGCCCGTTCAAACAAACAATCAAACAATCAAACTCTACAGCTTTATTATTAGTATAGATAGATTGTAAGGATGATAGCACATCATACAGTGACGCGACAAAGGAACTCAATAACTGGCCTCAATAACCACAATATATATATAAATCTGAGTACTCGTTAGCTCAGCGGGGTGGTACGGATTGTCGAGATGAATGTCGCAGGTTGGAAACCAGCCCCAAGAGCATGCATCTTTGACTTTTCTAAGTTATGTGTGTAATTAATTGTCAATTTTCGATTGCTTAATCAGTGACGGAAACATCGTGGGGAAACTTGCATACTTGAGGAATTCTCGAAATGAATTTCGAGTGTATGTGACGTCTGCAAACCCGCAATAAGCAAGCGTGGTATGCTATGGTCTGATCCCACTCAATCAGTAGACGAGGCCTGTGCCCAGCAGTGGTACGTGTACAATACAGGACTAATATTATTATTATATATAATTCTTGGGACTATTCGTGACATCCTTATATATAATATATTTCATGGATCTATTTATTACATCCTCAAAAATCCAATTCTTAGTACTATTTCTTATAACTTTTTTCTTAATTTTTTATAATAATGTACTACTGCCATGTTAGATTCTCATTAGAGCACGCATGCTCGTTTATACAATTAGTAGTAATTATGATAATTATAGTATTTGCAACATATTACTATCTATCATAACCTACAACCAGGAGAAGGAAAGAGAGACGAGAGATGTACAGTGCGTTATTAGCTTCACTGTATGGACAAATGATATGGGTAATACGATAAGATAATTCGGTAATTCCAATGATTCATATTACACTGGTATCAAAATGCCGTTCAATCTTGATACGATAATCTTGTTCACTCGTCCCTGTCTACAGAGATCGATGGGTTTACCAAGCCTATGTGATTGGTGCCATAAATGGTCGACGAGCACATTAGTCAGCAGATTGGATGCAAATATGCAATAACATTTAAACCCACATTAAGAAAAAATGCTAAATATATATATTTTTTTTACTAGCCCTGTATTATATACGTCCCACTGCTGGGCACTTAGTCCACCACGCTGGCCTAATGCGGGTTGGTAGACTTCACATACCTTCGAAAAATCTTATCGAATTCTCAGGTACGCAGGTTTCCTCACGATGTTTCATTCACCGTTAAAGCGAGCGATAGTTAACAATTTATATACACATGACTTAGAAAAGCCAGAGGTGTATGCTTTTAGGGTTGGTTTCGAACCTGCGACTTTCGTCTCGACAGTCCGTACCGATCCCCGCTGAGCTGTCGCTGCTTTGTTAGCAAAAGTAAATTTACTAGCAAAATAAAATCAACTGTAGCAATATGCACTTACTTCAATTTCATCTTCGGAGACGAGTGCCTGGTCGAACTCTGATCGGTCTGACGCGGTCGAGCGCCCCTATAGTACGCGGAGGTGCCTGCGATAACAAAAACTGCTGGCGAATCTAGATATTGTGCTTATTCTATTAAATATTTTGTGTTGCTATTGTTCAACAACAGTTTGCAATCATGGGCGCCGGCAGCAGGGTGCAAGCGGCTGCACTTGAACCCCCCTGTCAGCAGGCAGCGGGGATTCCCCGAGCAATAACGCCAACCATCGACTACAAAGATAAAATATGCTTTCGATTAGCGAAACATATTCGATACACAATATACATGTATAATTCTATATTTTATATTAGTTAATAGTATAGTGTGAAGATGCAGATGCACCTCCCTGAAAGTAATCCTGGCGGCGCCCATGTTTGCAATTATCTGATATATCTTAGATATTTTATTTTTGTTGTAAATACTGTCACTAAAATGTATTAGTTTAAAACTGTCCGTGCTTACCCTGTAACGCTTCTGGCCGAGGTGAGTAGCCGCCGGACTCCGAGGACCCCGGGTAGGTCAAGGCACGTTGCATCGAAACGAAGCTGTCCGCCGCGCCCATATGCAGCCTGGCGGCCGAAGGAGACATGGTCAGCGGACCTGGGGTTGCGATCGGATGCTTCTCCACTTGAAGGGCACTGATAACTACGGCTTCCCGATTGTAGTACCTGTCACGGGTGTCATGGCGAATATCAACTTCTAATCCAAACCTCTGAACCGTGATCCCACCATCAGGTCCATTAGCCGAGGTGCTAATCCAAATATTCAAAACAAATCTACAGTTGGGTTTACTGATAAACACTTCACCCAAGAGAATTGATGCTCATGACATCGTCTATTGAAATCTAAGCGACCTACAGAAACTGAAGCGGAAAGCTAAGTAACCGCTCGAAAACTAAAAAAAGCGATGCCTTAAAAAGGTCTTTGAAGCCAAAAGCATACCCTAGTTTGGATGAGTACAGATTTGTGGACGGTAGAATGATAATTATATGAATCATCAGTTCTAAACCGAAAAATCTCCTACTTTAGGAAAACGAAGGGAGCAATAAAAACCGTCACTTCACTACTATTATTTTTGTCATCCACGTACCTAACAAAACGAAACGAATCCTGAAGGAATAATGACCAAGACTTCGACCAAGAATAAAAAAAACATGCAATGACCGTAACCAAGCTTCGGCAAGGGCAATTATTACTTGAAGACTTCATCAAGATTAGCACTAAACAAATAAACGCAACACCTGCTTATCCCACGCCTTACCCCGTGCAGTGGAGCGAGCAATTTCTCCTAGCGATAGGTACACACTACTTAAAACCTTTACTAAACTACTTACTTCTTTAACAGGATCCTTATGTGAGTGTGGCTGACTGTTGGAAACATGGAGCTGATCCTGGCGACCAGCTCGTCCGTATCCGCGTACATTGTGACGGAGTCCTGGAACTTTTCGTTTAGATGAGACACACGGCCTGGTACTGGGCTGTCTTTAGAAGTGAGACACAGAGCTCGCCCTAGAATATGGCCCTCGCGGGTGTCCTGAGCAGAACGATGATGTCTCTTAACTTTGATGATGCGAATTTGATCGATCTAAGTGCAACTAACTACCTACTTATTGCAATTCTTCTCGTATTAATAATAAATAATTAATAAATTATTTCTAACTGCTATTATTTTTCTAGTTCCATTATTATTGCGTGCAATGTTTTAACTACTCTTATATATTTGCTAAGCACCAAGCATCTTCTATGTTTTCAATTTCGGTGAGACGTATTGGAATGTTTAGTTTCAACTGTACCTAAAATATCATAGTATCTGAGAATACCTAATTGGTAGCTAAATAAATTGCGCAGATCATGCATGTAAAAAAAATATTGTTGTTAAATTATTGTTGTTGTTGTTATGTTTATAATTACTATGTTATGATTGCCAGCTTGCGTATACATGCTGCAAGGGATCCAACAAGTGTCCTGATGTTTGGTATAAAAAAAACTCGCATCTATTCTGGTGAATTGTATACAGCTATACCCACTCAAAAACGCTAACTACAAAAAAAACTCACTTTCGCAGACAACCCTAGCTACACTTACTTGGTACGGCTTCAGCCCTTTGGGATGGAACATGTTAGCCTCCTGCGATTGGAAGGCTTGTTGCATAGGGACTGGCGCCGGGTAGGGGTGTACGTGATACGGGGAGTTGTGCGCCGCCTGAGTCCGGTACAGACATGGGACAAACGGTACTCTCATCAAACGTGCTGGCGTGAACCCGAGACTATGTTGACGTTCGAGTAAACGAGAAATATAGGTAAAAGAATAGCACTCAGCAGTGTTCAAACGTATTTCTCGTTGACTCAGACAATTGGAAGCATACCTACTCGGCTACAGTGCTGTCTTCAGGCAATCCAAGCTGTTGCCTTATATTTTGAAATTAGAATACAAGCAGTGAAAAGATTTATGTACATATGTTAGCTCTATAGCTGATGGCTGGTGCTGAGTGCTGACACTGTTAGGTTGGTGGAAGCCATTTTTTGTGCGGAATGTGAGTGGATGTATTACCCAGGTATCCACTTGAATCATTTTCTAAGTTTTTACTTTAACTTCACTTGTTACCAAGTATGTATGGTTCAAATCATGTGACTGAAATTTAAACCTGTTCCATCCAAAATTGAGATGTTATGCACACAGTTTTGCTGATAGTGACAGTACAAAAGAGATAATCAGATAAATTATTTTTACGAAAATACCGCAGCTCTAAGGCAGTGAATATAAGTATCTATAGTTCTTTAAAACGCCCATAGTATTATAATGAACTCAAATGAAAGGCGTTTGAGTAAAAATCATAAAATTTGTGACGTCATAAAAAAACAAAATGGCGGCTTGTAAAAGCCTTTTATAAAGATTTTTTTACGGCAAAGTGACTGTACCACACCTGATATGTGGTACACCATGTAAGTATCGGTATCGGTAAGTAAGCGCAATCCAAGAATAATGTCGACCAATGACAGACGACGTGACAGATCATAGGTCGGCCTTTCCTCTCAACTCCCCCCAAAACCATTTACCCTCGCAACCCAACTCCTACAACACCGATGATAAGCTACTGCAGGGGTCGCCAGTATGCCATTAGCAGGGACCCCTGCCGTTTATCAGAAGGGTCATAAAAAAAACTTGTAGATTGGCAAGATCTTGCCAGCCTGCCTAATTGCTTCTTCACACATTGTTTAAAGGACCCCATATTAATTGTGCTAAAAGATTTTTTGTATTAGCATGAACTAAAGTGTCACAGAATAAATCTTAAATTACAAACACACATCTCAGTACCTACACATAATTGTGAGTTAGCTTTGAATCCCTTTGTGTGGAAGTTGGTATTTAGAAAAGCAAGAATTGAAAAGAAAGTTAAGTAATTTTTATTTAAACATTATTCTATAGAATTGTTCCAGTGCATGTTCCAGTACAATGTACTGAGACTGAATTAATAAAACTTGGTTTCAGGTTTAAAAAAAATAAAAACCTACGGCTGAGTTTCATATTATGTATGTGTATATCCCATATATAACGAATAAAAGTGCCTTCAGAATTCTAATTACTTAAAAACAAAGTGCACATAATAATTATTGTGTCTTAAAATATTATTAACAATTACTATTCTTGCTTTTCCAAGTTATATGTATATGCATATTTTACATGAAATCTGTGCATCTAAACAACAAATGAGTTCTCCATACTCCGTACACTGTATCATAGATGCTTCGATGACTGCCGTGAAGTACTCGGCTCTTCATCGGTACTGAAAACCTTTAACTTATTTAGACTACCATTAAAATGTTTACATAATTGGGTATGTAATTCATGTACCAGTTTTATTGTATATTGTGTCACTGTAACAATGTTGTGATTAAAGTTTTTTTTAATGCTGACAACTATTTACTATACTATTTACAGAGAAGGCATGGCATGCCCAGGTGTATGGCAGTATATATTAAAGGGCCAATTTTTTTTATAGGTACAGTATCTACATACACTAATTCATTGTCTTCTTTCTTTGTAAGCAGATCTATTTTTAATCTTCAGTTTAAAAACAAATTGTTGATCATATATTATTGAACATCTATTGCCATCTACAGTTTGTGTATTTTCGCTTGATAAATATGTTGGGTAATTTGTTCTTTATTCTCTGCCCCAAATAAAATGAGTGAGTAGATACATATACATAATAAACAATTTATAATTTTTATATAATGCTTTGAGAATTTGTCTTACTTTGACATTTGTATTTCATATATTTTTTATGAATTTTCCATGGCGCACAATTTAAACGTATGAAAAATAATAAAAAGGTTGTAGGTATCAAAATTATATTTCTATGGCGGGAAAAATTCAATACTTTTAAAAAATTATGTGACAACTGAAGTAAAATGTTGTCTACTAATAAAATTAATTTACCTGAGGCTGAATATTTTCTAAGCCCCCGTGATGAGCTGGGTGATGATGATTTTGTACCGGCGGGTGATTAGATCTTGAATTCTCCATGCTAACCCAAAAATAATGGTAAAAAGTAAAATAAATAATCGGTTTAACCCCGACACTAATGTAAATGATCTTTAATAGCAATTATATTTTTCTAATAAACATAGTAGTTAAGAGTCACACCTTCTTTGTGGAATAATCAAATCCAGGTACTTAATAAAATAATGTAGATAAATAAATCATTTTTGATTGTTTTACTCGTGAAAACACTTCTCTCCCACTAATAAAGGGAACTGACGATTGCTATCGGAAGCAGTGATAAAATACACGCGAAGATCTAACAAACTGCTCTCTAGTAACAATTATACTTGAATGGTTTTTATTGCGCAATGCAATCTAGTCTTGGTGAAAATGTATATAAAATCAATACGCTTAAACTGCGCACTGGATGCGCATCGATGTTGTGATATTGTCAGTACAAAAAACATGAAACTACCATGAAAAAATACGGGGAATGGCTGTTTGTGGTAATAGTTTACTTTATTTAAAGAAATCACAACGAAGGCATAATATTACGTAATTTAAATAAATAGATAATAATATTTTTTACTATTTTTTTTGCTTTTGGTCATCGCGACACCGCACTAATCAAAATTATTAAATTATTACTGAGTACCTACATAAACATACAAAAAAAAAATATCCAACGTTGAAGTTACCATGGAATTAGGTACGTACTAAATATTAACTCCATGGGTATTATGTACATAAACTCAATATTTATTTTATGTGTACATGTATACCTAAATAATTTAAATTTGGCCAAAATGGCAATATTTTTTATTTCTCTCTCACTTAATACGTATAGTGCAACTGAGAGAGAAATAAAAGATGTTGCCATTTTGGTCCCTATTCTTGTTTATAATAATTAATATTTCTTTCTGCCTCGTGAGTGCAATGATTAAATAATAGGTGAGAGGTATTTATTTTATAATTTTATATGAGATGTTTTTTTTATTTTATAATAAAGTTTAATAAAGACTAGGTACTAGATACGGGAAACCTTCCGTAGAAAATAACTATTTTTCTCCATTACATACACTATGTATGTGAACATAAGATTAAAGAATCTATATGTAAACATACATTAAAAATAACAAAAAAAAAATAGTTATTTGTCATATATTTTATTGATGTTTATTAAAAATATTGGTACTTATATAATTAGATAGAATATCATAAATTGTGTATTTGAAATTTAAAGTTGCCGCCATATTTCAGCTAGCGTACGTGAAATTGTTTTTAATTCTTCGATTTAATTATGGCGGACGGTGGATGAATTAAGTTGTAGATTTTTTTACAATCGCTTAACCAACACTGAGAAGGTGCATGTTAATTATTATTGGTTTTGCACCGCGCGGGTGTCGTGTGGGGCGGGCGCGGGCGGTGGCGAGATATGGCACAGAACAGGGGTTCGGATAACGTCGTCATGCCGGACATTACCGAAGTTTCCGAAGCCGATCCGTTGTCGGGGGCAGCCGAGCACGAGGCGGACCGCAACGAAGGGAACGCAGTTTTGCCAAGCGGAATCAAATCTGCGAGGCTTTCGAGTGATTCTAACGGTGTAGTGACGGTGCCTGTGTCGCTGCCTGTGGGCACGCTCCTCAACGCAACCACCATTAATGTGATCACGTCGGATCAACTGCCGCACTTCAAGCCCATGATATGCGTGGACAACGGGTTCATATCGGGCGGGCCGGTGAGCGAGGACCTTAGAGCGACGCACATAGTGATCCAGAACCCGTCGACGACGCCGCCGCAGCGGCAGACCCCGGGGCACGAAGTGGCGGCCAGTGCGCCGGCGGCTCGCGCGGCGAGTGTGCGCTCGTGGACCGAGACGGCGAACATGCCAATCCTGCCGGTGCGCTGTAAGAATACATCGGCGGAGTTGCACAAGCAGAAGTTCGGTTCGGGCGGGCGCGGCCGTTGCATCAAGTACGGGCTGGAGTGGTACACGCCGAGCGAGTTCGAGGCGTTGTGCGGCCGCGCCTCCAGCAAGGACTGGAAGCGCTCCATCAGGTTCGGCGGCAGGAGCATTCAGGCGTTGATAGATGAGGGCATACTTACGCCGCATGCCACCAGCTGTACCTGTGGAGCCTGTTGTGATGACCAGTCAGGTTAGTTCTATAATTTCACTACATAACACACTGTTTGTACAGTGCCAAGCTTCACCTACAAGTATATTATGAAAACACTACTGATCCATATCAGCTATTTATAGATGTGTGTGAATTCAAACATACGGCTTGAGTGACTGCTTGATGAAAAAGTAAAAGCCTTCTAATTCCAAATAAGAGTCAACTGCTTCTGCTATAAATCAGGTGACATACTCTAATCTGAAATTTCTATGTCCGATAAATGAGAATTATTCAAGTAAATAAAACATGATTGTTCATTAACATATTTCATATTATTTTTGTCATTGATTAGTTACTATTGTTCATATATCTAACCCTAAGTATTTTTCTGGAATCAATTGTAGGTGTAACGGCCTTAAGGTTTACTGGAGATTCACCGACACAATAATGACACTTCCATGATAATCCATTCATCCAGTTTTACATGATTATTTAGTAGACATATGTAATATTTACTACTGATTCCCTATGTTTAAATGCTTCTCATCAAATAAAATACCACCCTTTAACATATAAGTGGAATAAAGATATCTACTAAATCCTTTCAAAATAGCTCTCATATGCATCATAGAATCAAAAGTGGCTTACCATAGAGATTTGTATATTGATAGCCATCCATGATACTGGTAAAATTTTACTCAGAACATTGTGGAAAAGGCACATAGGCTTAGAATTTATGTTAATTTTATGAATTATACAAAGAATCATAGGAACAATTATTACATATAATTTGTTACATATGATCATATGCTTTGCTTTTGTCAGTCAAATATATCCAGATCTGTGATTCTAAATCTATTATGAAAAGCAGATCCATTGAATTACAAATAAGTTTCAACAGTTTGTTTTAATTTGAATAGTTTCATAAATTTAGTCTTGTTTGTGTTATCTTAAATAAATATTTATTGATGTCTCATGAATCTTAAAGTATCTTTGACCTTACCAATAGTATAAAGTCTATTAACCTCCATGACATCAAGGTGAACAAATTCCCCTACTCTTAACTTATGGTAATAGTGGGACCAGTTATTAAATTCTTATTGCAAAACATAGTCTAACTTTACATACTAGCATCTAACTTTATAACTAGACATAAGATGTTAAGTCTCATAATGCCCAGTATTTTCACTGGCTTCAATGTCCTCCAAACCAAAACACAACAGTGCCTACACACTGTTGCTTGGTGGCAGAAATAGACGGCGTGGTGTTATCAACCCTGACGGCCTCTGGCATACGATGGACCTACCACCTTGTAAACTTGTTTACTTTTAGACTGTTGTTATCATTCACATATTATGTTCCAGCCATGGGTCCGGTGAGGCTGTTCACACCGTACAAAAGGAAAAGGCGGAACGCAGAGGCGGAAGAGAAGAAGACTTCATCTAAAGTGAAGCGGGAGAGCAGCCTTGGTGAAAGTGAGGTGGATAACATCCACCAGTCCAGCAACAATAGTCACTCTAAGGAGGCCTGGCAGACGATAGCCGACGGCCTGGAGACCAGCGCAGACTATCATCTATTGGATAATCCGGAACCGCCGCCCGATCCCGCTGCAGGTAAACATTCCTTTGATCATCATGACCAACTTTAGTTGGCCTCTAACGCCACACAAATCAAGCTCAGACTACGTTGCGTCGTCCCAAATCTTAGATTTGTGTTGGATGTTAGATGAATGGAAGTTAGTATAGGTCGGTGAAAACCAGCATTAAAAATAAATAAATACACCCAACAGTCACACACATAGTCCTAACCCCACAGTAGGTTAGGTTAGGACTTCGGTCCCACAACACCCAGACATCATTGTTTTAGTAATGGAATCAAGAAGGGCATGGGTGCCACCATTTCATGTTACTATTTTGTTAATAAATATGGCTTACCGTGTTATACATAGGTCGCTGCATTTGTGCATGTCTTGCATTTGGGGACTTTATTACATGGAAAGGCAAAAATAATCGACAATGAGTAAATTTTACAGGAGAGTGATATGAGTTAAAATTAAAAAAAAAACATAAATAGTTATCTAATTCTATGTGTGTATAATCTTGTGTTAAAGGCATCGAAATTCGACAATTAGATACCAGTTTATGATTTTTTTTTTCTTAATTTTTGACTTAAAATCACCCTCCTGTAAATGTTGTTCAGATATTTTTGCCATTCAAGTGTCGATATGTAGACACGTCAGATGTCTTATACTGAGCGTCAGATGTACATTTAAGGGCCAATTTCAAGGATATATATTATATGCCAGATAAATCTATCAACCAGCGAATGCCGATCTAGGAATTCTGTTGTGGCTTCTTGAGCTTATAAAAAAAAAAATTGCTAAATCCGACCTGGCTTATGCGAAAGAAATCTTTTATATTAATAAATAAACAGCAAAAACTGTGATCTGTGATCCCTTTTTAGTGTTCGTTTTTTAGTTTCCTCACCCTCAGGCCCTAATCGGTGGCTTGGGTCCTGGGCCTCGCCACTGAAGGATGTCGTTATATTATATTTCTAAGTGATTTGTATATCTAGAGGTGTAAAAAATCCTTTTTGAAATAAATAGTACTGTGTAATTCAAAAACTAGTATATAGCCTTTGATTATGTACTGCTATAATGCAATTTGATATACATACTTTGCGAATGTATTTTAAATATATATTTAATGACACAAGCGAATTTGAGAATATGCATAGCATATGTAAACAACATTAGCTGTCTGTTCGCATGGTCTCAGCATTTTGTGTTTAAGTAAAAAACAAGTATCAAATTGCCCTCGGTGAATTAATTTGATATTGTCATGTCATGTCATGTACTTATTATGCTGAGCTTTTTGTTAATTACCACATTCATTTGATACTGTTTTTGTCAGTTATGACGTACTTTATGTATATAATAAGGTTTCTGACAGTATATTTAACATTATATTTTTTTATTATTTTTTGTTTATTTAGTTTTATACTAGAAATAAAAATGCGAAAGTTATATCGTTATACAGAATCCTGAGCACAGATCATAGAAAATAAAGTAGATGTCGTGTGATATACATCATCGCGCCGTAAATAATCTATGCACACCACGATTACAACTTCAGGCTTAATAGTGAAATTTGGCATGCTTGGTTTACATATAGAAAACAACAATTGTTACCTGATATATTTCATTATCTATGGTCTGTGATCCTGAAAGTACCACGGCGAATTTTAGAAATGTGGATTATTGTAATTTTTGAATGAATGAATGATGATGAATTTGAATTTAAAATTCGAATGAGTGGCGTCTGCCGTAAACCGACTACATTTAATTTCCGTTAATTTATACATGACTTTAATAATATTATGTTATTGTAAATCTTTATGGTCCACTTTATGGTCACACATATCACTGTATACACAATTACCTATTCAAGGCACTTAATAAGACGGTACATAAATTATGTCTATCTGTCCCTCGCGGTTTCACCTGCATTTTACTGCACTGCTCCCATGAGTCATAGCGTGATATACATATAAATCTTCCGCATGAATCACTCTGTCTAATGCTGAAAACTGCATTAAAATCTGTTGAGTAGTTTTAAAGATCTAAGCGAACAGACAGCGGAAGCGACTTAATTTTATACTATGTAAATTTACTTCTATGCTAATCTTGCGAGCATTACTAAAAGTATACTTTGAGGTGTGTGACTGAGACGAAAGACCGCAATGCGCGGAGAGAGAGAGAAAGAAGATAGAGAGAAGAGAGTGACACGTCACGAGACAACTTTTTTTTTTTTTTTTATCCGGGCTCGGCATAGTGACTACGCTACACCTGATGGTAAGTGTAGCGCAATCCAAGAATAGTGTCGACCAACGATAAACAAATGTGTCCATCTTAGGTCGGCAAGATCATGCCGGCCTGCCAAAGGGTCAAGGGGGTGGGGGAGGCAAAAGGGATGGGAAAAGGGTTAGGATCAGGGGGCAAGCCCCCTGGGAAGAACCGGATATACACTGGCTGACCCTGGAACGCGACCCACACATGGTGTGCCACTATGGCAGGTTTTAGCACCAGTGTACGGTGGTCGCTATCCGGTCGGATACAAGTATCCTCCCACCAGCAACTGATTACGAATTTCGATATTTTCCTTACAATTAAATACTAAGCGGACGTGTCGTGTATGACTCGCATCGCGTGCTTCAGTCTCCTGTGTCGAACGAACAATCTTCACCTTTACGAACATCCTGTGCGAAAAAAAAAACAATCCAATCAATCGGTGTTCGAAAATTGGACTCTCTTCATCAGAAAAGTGTTTTTATTTTAGATAATGACGAGACATGTAAGTCGCTCGCCTGATGATAAGCGTCACGCCTGCTCATAAACAGAACCAACACCACACAGAACTTTGAGTTATAAAGGACTGCATGGCACTGAACTGCGCTCGTAACCCCGAGACATAAGATGTTAAGTCTCATAATGGCCAGTAATTTCACTGGCTTCAATGTCCTTCAAACTGAAACACAACAGTGCTTACACAATGTTGCTTGGCGGCAGAAATAGACAAACCGGTGGTAACAATCCAGACGGCCTCGCATACGAGGGACCTACTACCTTGTAGACCACCACGACCACCTTGTTGTGTTTGTGTTCATGCGAGATGCTCTTTATTACATATTGGCTTTGTAAGTATAATACCTGCGTAGCGATTTACATATTGGACCAAATGTATTTCTTTAGTTATGTATTCATTATATTTCTTTCGAAAGAACGTTGTAAGTTTCCTTGTGACGTATCCATATTGAATACAGCGAATAATTTGTTTGAATAACTATAGTTGGATGAAAATACGCAATAGCATATCAAGTAAAAATGAATATATTAATTTCATTTTCATAAATTCATTAATATAAATCAAAAATGTAAAGTTATTATTTAATAATATAGCATAACATTAATAGCAGGACAATAAGTTTAAAGTATTTGTCTTATCCAAGATGATGCGCTCTGCGATTAAATATTTTCAATACATACGTCTTGTTAATTTTTTTTTTTTATTTTTTAAACTTTAAATTTAGATTCTCGGTGCGTTTGATTATAAGTTAGAGTTAAAAACCAGAATCGTGGTGCGAATGCTTTTATCCGTTGAGGAATTGCCCATTTACCGTGTTCCCTCATCAGACCTTAACTGCCGTTATTGCCGTTATTAGATAAAACAATTTAAAACGAAAAAAAATCAACAAATACTTAGTTCTCAAAGTGGTCCAGGTAGACCACCAGAGGTCCACGGGAGACTCGACGGGGGCCTACGTTGGCGTGACAAAAAATGGGGGTTCACAATTCGTAAGCGGGGACCACGAAAATTTATCTGCTTTCGATAGTGAAGAACTAAAACGTTGGCTTGACTTCAACCTATCAATGTAGGCAGATAATATTTTAAGAAGCTCAGCGACTGTTATTCTTAAACTTGCATATTCCATATTCAGTACAATTGCAAATGCAGAAATGTAGCTGCAGGGGTCCACCGGAACCAGCAAAATTTTGAAAGTGGTTTATGGGATAAAAATTCTGGGAACCTCTGGTATAAATCGACGATATATATGTGCGTCGACACATATAGAAGAGTTGTACATATTCATTGTGAAATCAATAAAGAACTTGTCATATCACAAAATTAATTCTCTCAACCTTCGGCCATTCCAGTCCCTTTGCCAGACATGGGCGGTGTGCTCAAGCGCTTGGACGACATTAGTCAAACCCTGGTGCGGCTCGCCGGCGAGCTGAAGCAGTGTGTCGACGATGTGAGACTCGTCAGTTCCAGGCAGATGGAGCGGTTCGAACAGGAGCGCGCGTCGGCACTGCTCGCGGCCAGTGTCGACGCTCATGTCGAGGCCGAGCATGTGTCGCTGCATAATGTTGAGGAGGCTGAAGCCAAGAAGGTAAGCAATGTTTCAATTGTATGGGAAGGTTCAAAAAAATTCGTACTTCTGCCGGACCATTAAGCTGTGGAATAGTTTGCCGGCACACGTGTTCCCTCCAACATATAATATGTATGGGGTCCTTTAAACGCAGTGAGGAAACAATGTTTCAATTGTATGGGGAAGGTTCAAAAAAAGTTCGCAAATTCGTACTTCTGCCGGACCATTAAGCTGTGGAATAGTTTGCCGGCACACGTGTTCCCTCCAACATATAATATGGGCTCCTTTAAACGGAGTGTGAAGAAGCAGTCACGCAGGCCGGCATGATCGTGCCGACCAACGATAGACACATTGTTTATCGTTGGTCGACACTATTCCTGGATTGTGCTACACTTACCATCAGGTGTGGCGTAGTAATTTTACCGAGCCAGGATAAAAAAGAAGAAAAAAAGGTGTTTCACTAATGGTAGGGCCGTGTTTACGGCCTATTTTAATAAACAATTTTACTTTGATTCTCAGATAGATATCGCAAATGAACCAATGAGATTACAGTTTGAATGTCATGAATACTAATTACTTGTTTTGATTGGTTGGTTTGATGAACTCTCACAATACCAGAGGGAATCGACCTTGAGAAATGGGGATTGAGAAGGGGAGGAAGGGGCATTTGTACCTTCATTATTTTCGCTCACCGTACGAATCGCAAACATGAGTTGCCACTTCACGCCCGTTTTCTGTGAATCCACTGATTATTACCACTGTAATAACCTTTAAACCGGCACATTCACGCTGTGGACAAGAATGTCTACAGCACGGCTCTAGCACTGACATATAATTGTTATCTCCAGTGTGCAAACTGCAACCGCGAGGCTTCAGCCGAGTGTTCCCTGTGCCGCCGCACGCCCTACTGTTCCACATACTGCCAGAAAAAGGACTGGGCGTCCCACCAGATCGAGTGTCTCCGCTCAGTGCCCACCATCCACACGGAGTCACAGCAGCACCAGTCCATCATGCTGATAGTGGAGAGCCAGCACCAATAGTCCGCGGGTAAACATGTTCGTATACTTTTAGCAGTCCACAAAACGCAAGCGTCTCACTTGATAGTAACCGATTTCCACCATCAAAAACGTGGCACGAAAATTTTCTGTAATTAGTATGCAGGTGTCTTTCCCTCCCATACTACTACAAACTACAAACTTGAACACAACAGTGCTTGGCAACAGAAATAAACAAATTTACATCTAACCAGACTGGCTCTCCTACAGGCTATCACATATTTTTTTTATCTGAGCATGGCATATGACTGCACTACACCTGATGGTAAGCGCAGTGCAGTCAAAAAAACAGTAATCTCAGTCAAACAATGAATTTAGTGGTGGTCACCAGAATCATGCCAGCTTTTATAAATGCTTCCTCACACTCAAGAAGGAAGAAACAAATCAAAGAGCGATAGGACAGACGGATGACCGATGTAGTCACAGGGATATAAGGATATACCCCTATACCTGCCCCAACCAAACAACAAGTCCTATGGCAAGACCCTCCGGAGAACCGAATGGATATGCATTGGTTAATTGAATGAGATCCACACAAGACTTGTGGGACACTATGGCATGTTTCAACAACATATGTACAGTAGTCGCTATCCGGGTGTATAAGAATATCCTATCACCAGTAAAGTAGCATGTAATCTACAACATTTATCAAGAAGGCTTTTGTATAAAAATGTTGTAATATGTTTCAGGCGTGCCGCACCTTGGTCGTGTGGTTTTAAGATTCGTGCCAGAAGAATAAGAGGTGCATGCTTCTGACATTTTCTCCTACCGTCTTGTGAACTTCTCGTTAGTTCTACAGTGACACAACTTTAAACTGTGCGGTGTTGTGATTATATAAAAAATAAGTATTTAAAAGCAATATTGACAACCTTACTTGTGTCACATACTTTCTTAAGTCTATTTTTCCACAATGAAACTAAGGATTCTTTTTGTTTATGTTAAGTCAAAGAGTGTAGAAACATTTATAGATTTGTCTATGAGAATTTAAAATATATTTTGATGCATTTGGAGTCTAAAGCCGAGATAATAATGACTAATCCGAAAATGATAGGGCCTTATTACAAAACATATTCTAAATTTAAACTATGTTTATATTGGCCAGTTTGTATCGGTTACCATAGTAACTAGTTGTTAGAAACTTAGTCTAAAGCTAGAATATGTATTGTAATAAGGCCCATATTGTCTAACTTAAGTGTACATAGTATTTTTATCAGACTCTAGTGAACTTATTGAATGAAACTAAAAGCGGGTGGCCCAAAGGTACTTTTAATAATTGTAATATTTCAAATGTGATGGTATAATTCTAAATTGATTTATATATTTTTTAAGAAACATTTTGTTATAAGTTTCTTATTTTGAGGAAATTGAGGGAATTTGAAGTAAATGTTTATTTTAAATATGGCTTCTATACAAGATATGCAAAATACTATTGCTTTCTTCTGTTTGCTCATATTTTGCAACTGTATCATATTGATCAAAGTGCAACCGATTACGATTGTATTATGAATATATTTCGCAAATAATTAATTCTGTGGTTAAAAAAATCGAATATTGAAAACGAATTCTCTTTTGACGGTTATTCTCACGGAAGTCCAGAGCATCGTAGTTATTTTCAGCGTTGGTTTAAATATCAATATTTCGAAATTCTGTATATAAATAGATAACAAGGTACAATAACCACGAACCTAGACCCGACAATTTTGTTTTCAATGTTCGAATTTTGACTGGTCAGTTGGTTTCAAGTAATTTTAAATTATATATTGAACTAGATGACCCGGTGAACTTCGTATCACCTACATATGTATTTGTGTAAAATGTGGTCAAAACTTAATACAAATGTTTTATTTACATTAAATGCAATTAAGTGAGGTACTGCGCCATTGCACGTGAGGTAGCCCGTCGCACATTTAATTGACTTCGACGACCTAAGTCAGGTCGTCTCCCACCTCCCTCCGGTTGGACAGTCCTGTCCCCGTCCCGTCCCCGTCCTGTCCCCGTCCTGTCCCCGTCCTGTCCCCGTCCTGTCCGCGTCCCGTCCCCGTCCTGTCCCCGTCCCGTCCCCGTCCTGTCCCCGTCTTGTCCTGTCCCTGTCCTGTCCTGTCTCACTGTCCTGTCTCACTGTCCTGTCTCTCTGTCATGTCTCTCTGTCCTGTCTCACTGTCCTGTCTCACTGTCCTGTCTCACTGTCCTGTCTCACTGTCCTGTCTCACTGTCCTGTCTCACTGTCCTGTCTCACTGTCCTGTCTCACTGTCCTGTCTCACTGTCCTGTCTCACTTTCCTGTCTCACTGTCCTGTCTCACTGTCCTGTCTCTCTGTCATGTCTCTCTGTCCTGTTTCACTGTCCTGTCTCACTGTCCTGTCTCACTGTCCTGTCTCACTTTCCTGTCTCACTGTCCTGTCTCACTGTCCTGTCCCTGTCCTGTCCCTGTCCAGTCTAGACGCTATACGACCCGTCATCACGGCAAGCTTCGCAACGACAACTCAACAACTACTAATAAATTAAAAATTAATAAAAAAAACATTGTCCAGCGGACAAAATTGTGAATCTAAACCATTCTCAGATCCCCTTGAACACACACAAAAAATTTCATCAAAATCGGTCCAGTCGTTTAAGAGAAGTTCAGGAACATACACACTCACAGAAGAATTATATATATAAAGATATACATACAGATTTATGGCCTACAATTAACCAATATCAACGATTTGTCCCTTCATTAGCTTCCATATATTGCCTTATGGTGTGGCATTTACATACGGTTTAAACACTAGTTTAAAATTTTACGCCCATATTGCATAATGTAGACTAACTTAAACTAGGCACATATCAACTAGTTATTATGATAGCATTAACATATGAACCAAGTTTAAAGTGTGTTTAAAGTTAGTCTGTCGTTTTATAAAAAGCTGGATAAATTGTCTTTCGATATGGTTGGTACGATGGTATCATTTAGGTGTCCAGAAATTTTATACTGTTCATGATATTTTGAATTTAGGTGTTTAATAATTATGAAAAATTAGACTATGAATATGCCTTTTAAAGTATGATGGCTTCTTTGGTGACAAGCATTTGGATGAAAACTGTCACTCGCCAAATGCATTCCACCAATAATACTTAGTCATTTGTACGCGTGACCTTCAAACTGATTGCTGATTGGCTTATTTGTGTGATCTATTAGTCTATCCAAATAAGCCAATCAGCATACAGTTTGAAGGTCACTAACACAAATGTCTTAGTATTATTGGTTGTTTCCGAGATCTAACTAGATAATTAAACTAAAATCGTTTATTAATATGGCCATAAACAGCACAACTGACCATGATGATGTGTCATGTCATCCTTGCCATCTCTATTTAATGAATGTGTGACTTCCATATCTTTGTAATTTATGATGATAGATGTGTACATATTTTTCTACTTTCTTAGCGGGTCATTTTTGTATAAGAATACAATATATTTAAATAATTATTCAGTCAGTTTTACAACGGAGCAAGTAATTTTGAATAAATCTGACCAGACCATAGACATATTGTTCAATAAATCTGTAAAATATCCATAGTCTTATAGAAGTACAATACTGTTATCGCCACTTGATCTAATTTATCTTTCAATTCACGACATCGCGTTTGTTATTAATAACACATTAATTAAATAATTCTATTAAAGTATTCATAATGTAAAAATAGGTTTTACAATGTTTACGGATAAGTTTTCTCCAAATAATAAATTTACTTGAAAATATTTTATACGTAAGTACATATAGAATTATTCCTCTGGGACACTCGATTTGTTCCTTAATATGTAGGGTTAATTGTAATCTTGTAATAATTACATTGATTACAATGTAATTAGATAAGTAATGTGGTTACCATACTGAGTGAAATGTTAAAATGTTCTGTTACCAAAAAGTAATGTATTTTTTTAGTTTTTAATATATCTTATATTCACTCATCTTAGTTTACAATCAATTTCATCGACGCTTTCTACCTGTTGTTTTAATTAAACAATGCAATATTATGTTTTTTATGTATTTAACAATCAAAGCTGTGATCATAGTTCATGGTTTTAAATAGAGTATTTACCGTACGCGTAAAATAAATTTTCCCTTCTGAAGTTTGATGAAAATAATTAATAAGTTTCGTAGTAGTCAAAATTATTACCAGAATACAGGTTATCATGCGTGCTAGCACCGTTTTTCTGTCTCTGTCACTCATTTACAGTTCATGCTTGTACCATTTTCTCAGTGTATACTGTTGGTGTTTATTTCGGTTCGGATTTATAATTATTTCTTGATATAATTATTAAGGAAATTTGTGGAATTCGAAAATTTTATCCAAATATTTGGCGAAATAACTTATGATTTATGGGGAATATAGAAAATAGCTTTGGCATCTTTATTGAGCAGTCAATGACCAAGCTCTCGATAAGATAGACATTGTTACATGTAATGTATGCAAATATATTATAAAAAGCGTATCAAGATATCATGTAGGCTGATGCAGGCATGTCGGAAATAAAAAAAAATATCAATATTATTTATTTGTAGATCGAATTTTTTTTCATCCCTAGGTTGATGCACGCAATAAACCATTCACGTGGTGAACCCTACACCCTGTATACATTATTTCGTAGAGATGAAATTGATTGATTTATCAACTGCACCATCCTTACTCATGCATGGTACTATATTTTACATTTGTTATTCGAACACGTTGTGATGTTGCCTCTTGTAAATAATAATGATTATATTATACTGGTCACACACGCTCTGAGAAATCTATGATTGAATCATTTATATTGTTCCTATCAAAAAATACTGATAATATAATAGATATGAGGTTATAAGTTCAAAATTGAAAAGTTTCAAAACATCGATAATCCTCGATTTAATCTGTACAGTTCAGTTTGATTTCTCGGATCGTGTGGGACCGGCGTTAGCGTGTAATATGTGGGACGATTTCAATGCAATAATTTGTATTTAATGATAAAACATATTTTCCAAGAATAATGACAGCTTTAGTATTTTATTCATGCTTGTGAAGCCAATGTTGGTTCAGTTATCACAACGACGATTTATAGCAGAGACATGTATAGTAATACGATGAAAAATGTGCATTCCCTAATCATAGTCTACTTCATAAACCATCAATAATTTACTGGATCACGTAAATAATGCAATCTAATAAACCGACGTAAACGAGCGGCTAGTTGCTGCGTTTCGTACGATGAGTGAGATATCCGGAGACTCAAATCCTTCCTAATCCCTTCCCTTTAATGTCGGCAACGCGCCTATGATTCTTCTAGTATGGTAAGCGTACATGGGTGGTGGAGATCACCTACCATCAGGTAACCCACTTGCTCGTTTGGCGGTTTATGCTATAAAAAACCGATCAATGAGCGTAATGATTTCTTACGTTTACGCGAATGTTACTCATTGAAATAAAACTAATTTAAAAAACCGCGATAAAATCCGTTTAAATTAGTTTTATTTCAACGATCAATGAGCGTTTAATCAGCGCTACTTATCCTGACATACATTGTGTGGATTGCATCATTTTGTTTATAGTTAATCGTTAGTGTATTATCAAGAAATAGTGTAATAAACTTGAAATATGTACACTGTTCATATTTTTGTTATAACAGACAACTTGACAGCTATAAAAAGAAGCGAGTTACGCTGTCTATGCTTGTATCTCCAAAATCACTTAACTCTTCCTTAAAAATAATTACATGTGTGAAAAATAAAATATATATTCTTGGAAAATAATGTATTTGGTGAATATAATAATCGTATGTATTTTCTAAATATTTGCTCAATATGTAACAATTAAGTCAGTCGTCGACTGTTTTATGTAACATTTGTTAACAGGAACCCAATGCTCGCAGGATTGTATTATAACAAGTACATAATAATTAATTGCTTAATATTGTCTCGCAGGAATCGATATTTCATACAGTTTACAGTATAAGTAGGATATACTTGGACATGTTGGCTACTTAGACACAATGGGCCTTATTAGTAAACGTAATCTAACTTTAAACATTAAGGGCTTTACTAATAAATGTTGTATACGAGTGTCATACTTATACAGTGTTTTGTCTCGCTTCTTATAATAAATGTCACTCAACATAGCAAGACAAAGTATTGTATAACTATTACCAATATATACAATGTTTATTAGTAAGGGCTTAAATCTACAAATTACTATAGGTTACCATAGCAACCAGTGGATTTAAACTACATTGATATAAACCCAGTTTGAAGTTAGACTACATTTTGTAATAAGGCCCATAGACCCATGTATTAGCACATTATTAACTTTGGCAAATTTGACCAGACATTTGATCGAGGTAGACAAGCTTCTATGGTCTCCCCTTACTCACATAACGTATTCCGCGTTATATAGCTAAGGTATTAATTTCTAACTATATTCGACTTTACTCCCTCTTATGACCTATAACAATTTAGTTCTAAGGACGAGATAAACCCGAATTAAGTCTTCCAAAAAATGATTTAGTTAACTTCATTATGTACTTACCAAAGTCAACTTTCTAAAGTCAACGTAAGAATGTTCATTTAACCATAGATAACCATAAATATTTGAGAATAAATTATACTTGACACTGGCAAAATGCATAATAATGCGAAAGCCATAAATAAAAAAAAAGAAGAGAATAAAATTTTTAATTCCTCTAATAAATTACAATCATTGTGGAGAGGTGCGGATTTCCATCGGCTCCACCATGAAGTAACTTGGATTGGTGCTAGATAGCCGCGCGTTTAATTTCCGCGCCCACTTTGAGAAGTTGTCGCCGGAGCTGGTGCGGGCGGCAGGGGTTAGTCCGTGAATCCCTACATTTAAGGATCCTCTCCTTCTTCCCATCCCATGTTGGTGTGCCTTTTCCTGCCAGCCTATAGCGCGGCGGTTATTCTAAAGTTCCCTTATTTTTAAGTTAGTCTTTTTAACGATAAATGTTCTTTACTTGATCTGTCATAAGCGCTTTCTTAGCCTACATGATAAATAAAGATTTTGATTTTGCTCTTGGACGCCTGCTGCCGAACCTGGAAGGTCCCGGCAACTCCTGCCGAAGTTTTTATGCCGGGGTCATACGGTCGATGGACCTCTATGCATATCCCGTTTGGGCCGGGCGCCTGAACGCCCGCTGCGTCGCTCTGCTGCGCAAACCGCAGCGTTTAGTGGCGCAGCGGATCGTCAGGGCTTACCGCACGTTCTCCCTGTTGGCGGGCACTCTCCCTTGGGATCTGGATGCCCAGTACCTCTTCTCAGCCTTTATAATAATATGAAGTAATCTTGATCAAAACGGTTTAGTCTAAGTTTCGTGTTCGAGCCTGAATAGGTTATAGATATTCCATAGCCGTGCAGTGATAATAGGGTAGCCAATATGTCGAAGTGTCAGTTATTGTCTAAACGGTAGTTATATGGATAATTTACACGAGGCTAGTAATAAGTCTTCCCAGGGCCGCGTTTTGCACTAATTGGCTTAAAGAGAGCCCATTCGACACAGGGATACAAGGATGTATCCCGGATCCCCCTTTGAGAACCGGATATATACTTGCAGATCCGGGAACGCAATCCACACAAAGCGTGTGGATCACGATGGCAGGTTTTAACACCATGTGTACGGTGGTCGCTATCCGGATGGATATGAATGTCCTACCACCAGCAAATGGCCTCAATACCAACCTCTTGTAAATGGTTCAATAAGCTAATGATATAGCATCTTAATATGTAAGTAGTCAGTATTCTGAAATCCAGTCTCCGCCGATCTCGAAACTTGTAACTTTTTATTTGAAATTGGTAATATGGCGGTTTGCGTTAACCATAGTATCAGACCACGCATAATAAGTAACTGCTTTAATCTGTGTGGTAAATAAACGTGTCTGTTTTTACTACGTAGATTAATTGTCATTGCTGTGCAGATAGATTATATAATGCATGCGAGATATTCTATAATACGACATCTATTCTATTATCTGTAGACATTATGTACAACATACAACTTCTTCAATTTAAATAGCTATCTTTTTGCCTTTAATTACCTGGATATGTACATGAAAAAAAATAAAATATGTTATAATTTTAACGCATTGAACAAATTGCAAAGCAAGTAGCATTAAACATTTTTACATACTTCTAAAAAGCAGTAAGTTCTCAATTCGGCGCGTATAATTTTATTGATGTTTTTAAACTAGAAAATGACAAAGTTACGTGGTCGGTTAGCTGTGCCAGCTAAACCCTGTGCAGTTTCTTTTATACCTCGGTTCCATGTTTAGATCAAAAGCAAATTTTGTTTTATTAAATAGTCAATTTGAATTATTGGCACGAGGATCCATTCACTTCTGATTGTATTTGTCTTGTTTTATTTTTTGTTTTCCTTCATCTCGGCTCGAACTAAAAAGCTCGCAAATTCGTACTTCTGCCGGACCATAAAGCTGTGGAATAGTTTGCCGGCACACGTGTTCCCTCCTTCCTATAATATGGGGTCCTTTAAACGGAGTGTGAAGAAGCAGTTAGGCAGGCCGGCATGATCGTGCCGACCAACGATAGACGCACTGTTTGTCTTTGGTCGACACTATTCCTGGATTGCGCTACACTTACCATCAGGTGTGGCGTAGTCATTTTGCCGAGCCAGGATAAAAAAAAAAAATCTAATTCTGGAGATTACACCCATGCAATTTTGTTATTAAAATCATTAGAATTGCAATAGTGGCTCGTGTTAGACAAGCCTGAATAAGTGTGTACTGCGGTGTCTATTTCTGCCTGGCCTAGCATTATTATGTTCCGGTTTGAAGGCTCAATAAGTAAGAGTGTACGAGGTATTTAAGACCTCATTGAATCGTGGTTTCTAAGATCGATCCGGCAAAACCCAATAGTTTATAGGCCGTTTATTTAAAAAATCAATTAATTATTTCGAAAGTCTTTGTATCATGACAGGAAAAAACATAAGTGTTATGTGACTGTTTGATAGGAATAGCGTAATGTATTGTGGAAAAAATATTACATTTGCACCGAACAAATGATATAAGATTGGATAAGCAAATACAGCGCCCTACCGTATCTCGCTGTCTATGGTTGGACTCAACTCTGTTGTTTTATAGAAAGTTGACACCATAAATGAGGCTATCAACGCAAAAGTGGTGTAACCCACAATTTTTGTTAGATACGGTATACATTATTCGTTACATAATATTATATAACAATATTCGTATATAATACATTATTTTTATTATGAAAAATAATGTATTTTACACCAAAACCGTATCTAACAAAAATTGTGGGGTACACCACTTTTGCGCTGATAGCCTCAAATATATTATGAGATATTATCTGTATTAGAGGTACCTCATGAGGTGCATACTAGGCCGGCAGGATCTTTTGAATTTGGAGGACCCGAGAGAGGTCAATCTTCAATAATAGAAGGCGTACTGCAAACTGCTTTGTTAAGCTTCAGTAAACCCCTTGTATCCGTTCGATCCTCGTGCAAGTAAAATTAGCAATACGTTTTATTGGTCTACGTGCAAAATTGTAACCGATAAACACACGAGCATATTTGGATATTATAATATACATTTATTATAATGAATCACTTAAAGGATATTTTTTTAAATCGTTCCAACATACGTTCATGTGATTAGTTATTTAAGTTAACGTTTGGCATCGAAAATGTTTCTCGAACCAAAAATCTTAATGTATTATTGTAAATAACTATGAAGATTGTTTTTAATTGTGTACAAGGTAAAGCGGCATATTGTATTACGAAATAAACTGTTCGATGTTGTTTACTTATTTTTTCCATCCATTATAACAGGGTCGGAATGGCTGGTATATCGTAACGAAACTAGTCATAAAATGCTGCTTCCGTAATAACGAAGATAAAGTACACACACCCGTCATATTGAAGTCAATATGGCGCGTGTACCTATTTATTCTGATTGCTCAATATTCAATGGTGATTAAGTATAAATATATTGAAATGAAACTAATTTAAACGGATTTTATCGCGGTTTTTTAATAATTTTAATCCCGACGTTTCTCAAGCTTTTCAGCCTTCGTGGTCACGGGGTGGACTGAAAAACCGCATTCCGTTTAAATTAATTTCATTTTAATGTACAATATTAGCGTAACCATAAGAAATCATATTTCGAAACATGTACTTCATAAGTACCCTAAATAAAGAAAACACCCAATCATAAGTAGTTCCTGCGAAATAAACTAATAATATTCTTGTTTATGTGCTTTTACGAAGCTTGTTTTTGTCAAGAATATCTGTTATAGGGCATGTCAGGCGAGCAACCTGATCGTCTCGTCATTTATCCCAAGGGCTAAAAAAATAGGTACCTCTGTGTAATTAAAATGGTAACAAAACAGTGGTAACATGTTTATCTTGTTTACCCAGATTGCAGTAACCTAAATTTTAAACATAACCCAAATTCCTCGATACCGGTACCGCAATTTATAGGGGTTTTCGGTTCCTGGTGAAGTGATTGAATCTCTATCTAATATCTCTTATATTTTCTATGTTGTAGCGATAAAAAAACCGGCCAAGTGTGTGTCGAACCACACAGTGAAGGATTCAGGAATTAGGTACTTAAAAATAATAAAACACCACAGGTAGTTAAATGCATATATTTGGTACAAAGTTCTTACGAGTTTTCGTAACAGGCTGTTGGTAAATTACAGTGTTATCTGAAACTGCTTTGTCGAACAGTTTTATTATGTTATTTTATTATACAGTGACCTCACACAAACTTGGAATTAAAAAAACTTCCATAGTGGCATTAACATCAAACTATTTTTTTAATGTCTCATTACTTCTTTTATTAATAATTATTACTTTTATTTACCATACTTTGTTTTTAAGCTTGAAATAATCTATATATTAAACCCTGAATAATGTTAATAAACTCAAATTTAAATTTTATGGCGGTATCTATGAAATCATTTTTATATTTTAAATTTATACATTATGGAAATTCGTGTATTTGGTGGTTCTGTTAATATGAAATGTAAAAATTGGTCGTAATTAAATATGAAAATATTGTTTCAGAAAACAAAATAATTTATTAAGAAACGTGATTTTTTTAAAACTAAACATGGGTTAATGACAATTAAGGACAATTATTGTCTCATTATAATTCTGATAGGTTTTATTGCATACATTTTGAACTGACATCAAAACTGATATTAATTGGAAAATTACAATTGTAGCACTGTTTATTGAAAGGCAATCTGCCAAAATGATTAAATCCAGCCATCACTCGAGAGGACAGGCGCCGATGTGCGTGTTCCTCCCACCAGATGCAATAGAGATGGGCACCGCGGACTCTCCTACAACGATGTTGCGGATACAGCCGGTGAACCCGCGCCGGGATCGAACCCCGTGCACCTTGTTCAAGGGGCGCACGTGCCCGCCGATGTACAGCGCGGACCGTGTGTCGGTCGATGTGGACGCGCCTATGCCCGGCTTGGAGAAGTGACCGTCCACACCTACCGATACCACGTACAGGGATTTTACCACTGGAACAAAATAATAACTGTTAGGATTACTCCTTGTTTTGGGAGTTGAGAGGAAAGGAGATGTGATATGAGGGATGGAAGCGAAGAGAGTGTGATAACAAACAAGAAGGAGGAGACGGGAGGGATTGTATGTGACTGCTAGGTATTTATTTATTATTAAGGTGGCCAGACGACCTGATAAAGGTCGCAGGAAGTCGCTGGATGCAAGCCGCTTCCAATAGGTTCAGTCTGGAAATTGGGGGAGGCCTATGTTCAGCAGTGGACGTCCTGTGGCTGATGATGATAATGATTATTATAAGTTGAAAAAGTTCGCTAAATCTTCTGCTGCACCTAAGCTGTGGAATAGTATGCCGGCACACGTGTTCCCTCCTTCCCATAATATGGGGTCCTTTAAACGGAGTGAGAAGAAGCAGTAAGGCTGGCCGGCATGATCGTGCCGACCAACGATAGACACACTATTTGTCGTTGGTCGACACTATTCCTGGACTGCGCTACACTTACCATCAGGTGTGGCGTAGTCACTTGACGAGTCAGGTTAAAATAAGGAGGTTTGGCGGGAATTCTGACAGTGCAGTTCATCGCTTATTTTAATTTATTTCATAAACTAGTTTAGAGTTGTGTTTGTTGTATAAAAGTGTGGATTTGTGAAATAAGTATTGACGGTGATGAACATCGAAACATTGAAATAAGTGAATTAAGCATCGTACTGAAAGGAGTTAACATTAAAACTCCGGCAAGACCCTGAAATCGACCGCACCCGTGTTTCATCGTTCTTGTAAAAATAACTTGAGAATAAATTATACTTGACACTGGCAGAATGCATAGTAACGCTAAAGCCATAAATAAACAAGATGGCGCGTAACGGAAAAATGTGACGCGTAACCGAAAAATCTGACTGTAAATTTTTTCCAACGCCGATAAAGAAGTTTCACTGCAAAAAGAAGAAGAAGGATAAAGACTCTGCACTCACCATGTATCTTGTGCCAGTTGCCATCACACAGAGAGTACTTGTGGCCCAGCTTGTAGCTGGCTCGGAAGGGTCCGTTGCCGTTCTCCACGTTGGCCACCACCTCGTTCTCCAGCATCTCCAGCACCATGTAGTCCTTCCTGCCGTGCACGCTCAGCAGCAGACCGGTGGAGTTACGCGGACGGACCTCCATCGAGATGGATATCTCGTCACCCACCTTGAAGCTCTCGATCAGCTGGCAGGAAACAAATAATAAGTTTAAATGAGGACGGAGGATATATATTTCGCAAACGAGCAAGTGAGTCACCTGATGGTAAGTGATCTGCACCGTCCATGTACGCTTACAATACTAGAAGAATCATAGGCACGTTGCCGACCTTAAAGGGATAATGCTTATAGCAATAAGTCCATGTATATGAAGTGTAAATAAATAAATAATTAAAAGATTGGGAAGGGGTAGGGGATTTGGGCCTCCGGATATCTCATTCACCGTACGAAACGCAGCAGCAAGCCGCTATTTCATTCGGTTTTCATTCATGCTGTTGACAAAAGTCTACAGCGTGGCTCTACCACTCAAATCACCACCACTCAAATGACCACTCATCTGAAACTAAGAATATGTTTACCTTCAGGTAGTTGCTGTGCGTGGTGTTGGACTCTCCGAAATATACTCCTTGTTCAATAGCGTCGGTGCAGCGCAACGCGTTAACGACGCTCGCGGTGCGCGTCACGTGTTGGCCATTCATCAGTAACCCACGGAGACAACCCATGAACGGCTGGTAAAAGCCCTGTACCGACCAATTGTATTATCAATTATTATCGCACCAGCTGATACTCTTCCACCTGCTTACATGCTGCTGCTCCGCTCCCGTGGGCTGTAGCGTGGTGATATAGCTATGAATCGACGTCTCGACAAATCAAATCGGTATGAATATATATGGCTTGTCCTATAGATGGCATGCATATCACGTACAATGGCCTGATATTTTTACAGGCTAAGTGCGGGAAAAGGAGCTCACAACCAAATCGGTATTAATATGACGTCAATCGTTTTAAATGTTCAAAAGTCTCCAATTGGTTACGTAGTGACGAAGAATTTTATTATTCTGGTATTTTATTTTAGTTGAATTGTGGTTGTCACGAATGTATTTATCTGGAAACTTTTCCGAAACCATAATTAACATAACAAAAAAAAGAATTAAACATATCCATCGTTCGAATGGTGAGTTAGATTATTTTAATAGTTTTTTTTTATACACCCAACAGTTACCTACATGTAGTCCTGATCCCACAGTAAGAGACGAGTCTCGTGTCGTGGGTATCAGGAACTACGAGAGACTTTCGGTCTCACAACACCCAGACCCCGAAACAAATATTTGTGGCACACACAAACATTTGTCTCTGTGCGGGAATCAAACCCGCCTCCTCAGTCACTGTACGAAACGCAAGAGCAGACTGTTTTATCACGTCGGTCCTCTGTGGTACCAACACGGTCGAGCCCGCCAAAGATACATATAGCCGACAAAGTTGGATGCAAATATGCATTTCAACCTACATAATGTAAAAATTGAGTTACAATTTTATTTTGTATTTTTTTTTAACAAGATCCATACATATTGTGTGGATCGCGTTCTATGATCAGCCAGGATATTCCGGTTCTCCCGAGGGCCTTGTACCCTTTTCCTATATCTTTCCTTTCCCTAAACCCCTTAATCCTGGGATCAGATATAGCAGGGGTGGCTAGTATCCCATTAACTGGGACCACGGTAGTTCATCGCAAGGGTAAAAAAAATTGCATACAACTATCATATGGGTGTATAAGTATGAAGTGTGAATGAAAAGTTCGTAAGTGTAAAGTTCAATAAAATAATTTACTTCGGACCAAGACGTATTCATAGTTAATTGTTTTATGATTTTTTTTACTTATGTTAGTAGAGTTAGAGTATTTACCTAGGTCTCAAATAACGTATCTAATAATATTCTAGTAACTATGCATAGTCCGGTCGTGATCGCATCTAATGTTTTTGAAAGAGATCATTTCATAACATTATTTAAATGAAAACCGTAAAACAGCAAATATGAATTTCAATTGTGTTCCATATGGCGAAAAAAAGGTTTTGTTTTTTTAAGACGAACGATCAATACATTCTCAAGAGTACTGCGCATGTGCATGTGTCCAGTGCTGCCACACAGTAGCAAATTCACACAATTTTGGGGAATATGCAGATAAGTTTATAGCATTAAATTAGTTAATTAAGATCATTTTTACGTGGTTCTGACCACGGCTCCACTTTCATAAAAGTCTATGTCTCAGGCAAAAATAGTTTTGTATATACTTTTATATTTACTGGAGTTTCACTTGAAAACAATATGTAAATATTATCTACAGATTTTACGTGATGCGTGGAAAAGTTACGAGATACACAACAGACAGACTATTACTGTATGTAATTTAGTTTGTTTTTACTTAAAACAGTTAAAATATTATAATATAAAAAGAAACCTATGAAGTAAACTCAGTATTAAAAGCAAATAATAACAATGGAATTTGCGCGTTATTAAAAAAGTAGTGGATAATTTTTATGCTCTGCGTCGGATATTTTGAAATGTAATGGCAACATTGACTAGTATATTTTTGTCATCGGTAGGAGAAGAAAGTGTTGGAGGCTTAGTAAATTGTAAATACATAAAGAGGCGTTGAATTCAATAAGTTTTACTGTGAGATTCAATTTTAATTTGAAGATTCTAACTTACTTGTATTTTAATAAGAAATATTTAAATTTTTTTCAGTATCAACTAAACATGACTGTTAACAACAAAATTGCTAAACCCAAACGGATGCTCTCAAACCCAGATCGCGCAAGGTATTGTTGCAACTTTTTTTATGCATGCTTATTAACCTATTACAAAAAGAAGAGGGTCGTCAGTTCGTCTGTTTAAAATGTTTTTGTGAATGTTCATGCGTGACTTAGATTACCTACTGCTCCGGTAGCGCAGTTACGACTGCTGTGTTGAGGTCTCGGGTTCGATCCCGTAGTGGAGTAAAGTGATATTGGTTTTTTCTATCGTGAAATGCTTGTTATCCGCCCCGAGTCTGGATTTGTGTTGGGTATGGTGATAGGCTCGCCTATCACATCATGGAACGGAAATAATTTCGGACAAATCTGGGTAATTACAGGCGTGAGTGCGTATGTATGATGATGTTTTTTTTATTGGAGAATTATTTCTGTGGTTTTCCCTTGAATCTAGCTAAGGTCAGATGTCGAAAGAGATAGATGAAAAGTGAGACCTGATGATGGATTACGAGGAAAACTCCTCAAAGGATAACAGAAAATGCGCCGCGATTCAGGCTTCGAAATCGTTTTTTCTGTTATTACCATATAACTAATATTTCTTTCGTAAATAATAAATGAACATATATTTACTTTTCTTCCATTTACCCAATGTTAGTTCATCGCAAGGCATTTGTGTGACAATAATTTTAATTGCAGATTAGGCGAACTACTTCGAAAACGATTGATAGAATGCGGTTGGAAAGACCAACTAAGGATGCTCTACCAACAAGTTGTGAGGGAATGTGAAGGCGAAAACATCACCTTCGAAATGATAGTTTCCAAAATGACTCCTAGAGCCCACGCGCTCGTTCCTGATATAGTGAAGAAAGAATTCATAAACGAAATAATGATATGTCACGGCCCACGTGTACTTAAACAAGGTCCGGTAACACAAATTAGAAATAACGAACCAACAATAGAAGTTCCACAAATAGAACGTATTGTTCCAGAAATGGCACAAATAGTTCCACGTGGAAGCCAACACGGACCGCAAGTTCAAGTTCCCCAAGTTGCGCGGTATGTTCCAGAAATAGCTCGGCAAGTTTCACAAAGAGCTCGGGAAGTTCCACGAATGGATCAATAATTTGCGTCATTTATTTGTAATTATACAATAGAATACGTGTTTTACTGTGTTTAAATACTAAGATATTAATCAAATATGGATTATTGAATACTTAACTTTATTAGACATTTCTGGATTAATGACCAACATTTAAAATGTACAATAAAGGTCTTGAAATCTAATTAATTAATTTAATTTTACAAGGTGGTATGTCTCTTGTATGGGAGAGGCCGTCTGGGTTGGTACCACCGCTTATTTGGTACCTTGGTCTAATTCTGCTGCCAAACAACAGTGTGTAAGCACTGTTGTGTTTCGGTTTGAAGGACATTGAAGCCAGTGAAATTACTGAGCATTATGAGACATCAACGTCTTATGTCTCGGGGTGACAAGCGCAGTTTAGTGCCATGCAGAGCTTTGTAATTCAAAGATTTGTGTGGTGTTTCTGTTTATGGGCAGGCCTGGAGCTTACCACAAGGGGAGTGCCTTGCTCGTTTCGTCGTTCATTAAATAAAAAAAATAATAAAAATAACAGTATCGTGAAAAAAGTAAATAGTTCTTAAATAAAATGGCTTAGAACTTGGCAATTACAGAAAATAAACACTCACAAAAAATATTGAACGATAAGGTTCATTTATAAATTGTTCTAATATACAAAGCTTCAGTAGAACATATAAAACATTAAATATCTCCGGATCATGTAGATAGTCACAATATAAACATTAGTCAACTTTATTCTCTGAGAGATATAATGCATGGCTATTTTTAATAATATCCGTACATTTTTAAATTATACTCTAAAATAAAATTGCTTAATACTCTGTGCATTCTGAATATTTTGTATCTAAAATGTAGCCAAACTGTTTGTTAATTATATCAGTGTTTTAAAGCTTTCATGGAATTAATATATGGAGGGAGAGTGCACATAAAGCATTAAAATCGGTCCGTATTGTAGAAAGAGGCACCCAAGTTAGTATTCTGTCTCTTTTAACATTGGGGAAAATAAAACTAATTTAAACGGATTTTATCGTGGTTTTTTATTTTAATTTTGATCCCGACTTTTCAGCCTTCGTGGTCACGTGCGATAAAATCCGTTTAAATTAGTTTTATTTCAATTAGTAATATTCGCGTAAACGTTAGAAATCATTATTGGGGAAAATAGTCCACTAGAAAGAGAAGAAATATTAACTCATGTGCCTCAAAGTCACAGATTCTGGAACGTTTTTAGTCTATGGAGCGCGCACTCCCTATATATTATTACTACAAGGGGGCGTTTTAACAATACCTTATTTGTATAAATTAATCTCGATCTAATCATAAATTATATTTTAACTCGTTAAGATAAAACAGATTTTATTGATGCTAATAAAGATTTAGATAAATAAGTAAATATATTTATTTCTTGGGTTATGCATTCTTGCTTAAGATTGCAATCCGTAAGGGTTTCCTCGACGATATGGCTTTCATAAAGTATTCAAAGTTTCTTGTGTAATTCGAGTAGAAAAATATACGAAAATTCAAGCTTTTGATTCATAATCAGTCCGAGTTCTTTTTCTACTTACTTATTTACTGTCAAATATCTCGTCCAACATTATAGCTGCCCCGAACTTAATTATGAGCGGCGAAGCCTTATTATTCTCAAATGGTGACAGGTGACTTTACAAGACTTTACAGGTGGTGGGTCACTCGTATGCGAGAGGCCGTCTGGGTTAATACCACCGCTTTGTCTATATTTGCCGCCAAGCAACAGTGTGTAAGTTGTGTTTCGGTTTGAAGGACATTGAAGCCAGTGAAATTACTAGGCATTATGAGAATTAACATCTTATGTCTCGGGGTGACGAGCGCAGTTCAGTGCCATGCAGTGCTTTGTAATTCAAAGTTTTGTGTGGTGTTGCTTCTGTTTATGGGCAGGCGTGATGCTTACTATCAGGCGAACGCCTTGTTCTTCTCGTCATTGCTCAATGTTCATTACTTACACAGTGTTGCTTGGCGCCAGAAATAGACAAAGCGGAGGTACCAACCCAGAAGGCCTCTCGCATACGAGGGACGTACCACCTTGTAAAGGAATGAATAACTTATTAAATTTACATACCTCAAGAGCCGGCCTCTCGCATACGAGGGACCTACCACCTTGTAAAAGAAAAATGAATAACATACCTCAAGAGCCTTCAATATTCTGTCGTTGAGGTGTCTGAGCCCACCATAATAGTATGGTCTTTGAAGACTCGACGGGCCGTTGCAAGTTACGCTGGTCTCGCCGACCCTCTCCGCGTCGAGTGCCAGTTTACCATGACCCCCGTTACGGGTCAACGTGACCGTGTGCCACTCCGTGTCGTTGTAAGTCTGGTTCGAGGAGATCGTCGCGGTCTCACCGCCACAGTTGAACGTGAAGTGAAGCTGGTGGGGGAATGTTGTTTATTAAACTATGATTTAAAGAAAATAATGTTCTAAAAATAGTTCTGGATGTGCCATGAATAGAACAATTTAGTCCAGAACCACAGCAAGTATCTACACAAATGATTGTTGTTCAGAGTTTTGTGAATAAGATGTTCCACAAATAGAACAAGATATTCCACAAATAGAATAAAATGTTCCAGAGCTAACGCAAATTGAAAATAATTTATTTACTTAATATTTTATTTTTTTATTATCCCATCGAATGATTGTAGGGTCAAAGATACCAACAGTTATTATATATTTTATTCACTTGAATGACAAGGTAATAGATAAAGATTTTAACCCATTTCTGTTACACATTGTGCTAACGACTCGGTGGCGCAGTTGTATTGTGTACACGATACTACTGCTGTGTTGAGGTCTCGGGTTGGATCCCCGGGTTGGTTACAATTATATTGGGTTTTTCTATCACAAAATGTTCAGTATCAGCCCGGAGTCTGGAATTGGGCCAGGTAAGGCGATAGGTTCGTTCCCCATCACGGGCCGGGATAAGCTCGGCGTAATGTGAGTGTACTGGTTACATCTCTCCCTACCCCTTTGTATGTATAGAGACTATCCCGCCCACACACCCGCCACTGTAACTCCTGTGCACCAGGATCAACAGTGGCAAGTATTTTTGTCGACACCGAGCAGTGAAGCTGGGCGAGTCTCTGGGAATGCCTTAATGTTTTTTTTTATGACATAGGCCGGCAAACGAGCAAGTGGGTCACCTGATGCTAAGTGATCTCCACTACCCATGTACGCCCACCACCAGAAGAATCATGGGCGCGTTGCCGACCATAAAGGAAAGGGATAATTAGGGATTGGGAAGGCGAGGGGATTTGGGCTTCCGGATATCTCACTCACCGTACGAAACACAGCCGTTACTTTACGTCAGTTTTCTGTGAGACAGTGGTCATGACCCGGTCGAGCCAGCCCATTCATGCTGACAAAACTGTCTACAGCGTGGCTCTACCACTCAAATGTCTTTGTCTTGGTATTTATTTTATTTTATTGAAAAAGCTAACCAACTAAATACATACAAAAGCATTCATATAATATATAACATTGACAATTAATCATCATCGTATGCATCTAAATTAAAGGAAAGCATAACATTTGTAAAAGTTATTACACCTTCAATTAGTTACTAATTTACAAATTTATTTTACTACTAATTCTATTTATTTTACTTATTTAATTATTAATTAATGCTAACATAATATTAATGTGCTGTATATTAATCTATACTAATAATAAAGTTGTAGAGTTTGATTGTTTGTTTGTTTGTTTGTTTGAACGCGCTAATCTCAGGAACTACTGGTTCGAATTGAAAAATTCTTTTTGTGTTGGATAGTCCATTTATCGAGGAAGGCTATAGGATATATAACATTACGCTGCGACCATTAGGAGCGAAGCATCAGTGAAAAATGTTGCAAAAACGGGGAAAATTATTCATATTAGAAGGCTTCCGTTGCTAAGCTACCCAAATAATATTATTTGAAGGCTTCCGTTGCTAAGCTACCCAAATCTATAGTAATATTATAAAGCTGTAGAGTTTGATTGTTTGTTTGTTTGTTTGATCACGTGGGCGGAGCCGCGAGCAAAAGCTAGTATTATTATATTATTATTATATTTATAGTGACATGGTGAAGTTACCCTGGCGTCCTTCATGTAGAACGCGAGGAACTGCTGAGGGTTGGCAGCCTCCGCGTAGAACACCAGCCCGCCGTGCTTGTCGAACGTGCGGAACGAGATGGTCAGGTCGAACCCTTCCAGCTGTCGACCCGGCAGCTGGCCGTACTCGATGCGACTGTCGTTGCGAGTACCTGATGGAAGAAACTCACTCTTCAAACTTTAGTGGGTCAATTGACTTCAAAAAAAAATCGGCTAAGAATTTTAGACTTTCGCCATTTATACAGGGTTACTTTTAAAATACCAACTTTGCAGGACTAGATAGCTAACCCCATAAGGAACAACTTTTATTCTACGACTTTTGATAACTTGTTAGATTTTATTTTCATATAGGAAATAAGTATTAATTTAATTTACGGCTTGAAATAAATTAAAATGAAATAATTGAATGTCTTGCGAAGCGTGAGGAAGGTGGTGCAGCGCTAATACCTTTGAATTTGACCCACTTATCTAGCCGCCAGTCGTCTGTCATTAAATATTTGGCCAATATATCAGTCACCTCGGTAAGTAAATGGAAGTAAGTAGTTATAAGTAATCCAGCCGAAGCATTTGGAAAGTAACTCACCGAACCTGTACCCCTCCAGTGCATCCCCGACATTGTAGGAGGGGTCGTAGGCCAGTGCACACCCTGGCTCCGGCCTGGGCGCTGGTCGTTTGGTGGTGGTGGTGGTGGTGGGTGGTCGCGTCGTCTCCGGCGGCGGTGGTTTGGTGGTTTGTTGCACCTTCTCAGTCACCATCGGTGGTACAATCTCGTTATGTAGTTGCACTACTATAATAATAATTAAAATATTAGTTCTGCTGGCGTCTCTTCCTTCAAACACCTTGGACGGCTATGCGTTCCAATAAATCTACACTGGAGCAACTTCATATACGCACCCGATTGTCAAAAGTGTGCAAGAGACGAATTCTCTCTTTCTCTGGACACATTTCTCGCAAAAACCCAAATGGGAGTCAGGAAAAAGATATTTTGATAGGAAAAATAGAGGGCAGGCGCTCTCGAGGTAGACCACCGGCTAAATGGAGTGAACAAGTCACTAAACCCCTGCAACTTAAACTGTAAGATGCAATTCACATCGCCGGTGATAGAACCGAATGGAGGGCCTTTAAATCCTTGGCCTGCTGCGGTCACGATCCTCAGCATTCAGGGAACGACAGAATGATGATAATAATAATAAATGTTTTTGACAATTGCACCTACTTACGCAAACAAGAACCAACCCACAGCTAATTTAAATGGAGCTACTTATTTTGTTTTAGTGAGTGAAATTCAACATATGAAGCTACCTTATTTATAGATGTTCATAAAAATGAGAGTGAGTTTAATACGAGTGATGAAGGCTAAGGAATTGTGCAAGGATCGTAGCGAGTAAAAATCCGTTGTCTCTGCCTATCCCTATGGGGAACAGGCGTGAGTCTATATATGTTCATAACAAGCACGTAACGCGGCATCGCGTTTTGAAATTGGCTTAGAAGAAAGTAATCGTGTGCGTCTCAGGACGCTCGACAGAAGTGATAACTTAAACTAATGTGGGTTAAAGTAAGAGAGGAGCCTGCCTACTGCTGCCGTATGCGTGAGAGAAAGGGAAGCCAGACAGAGTGGCGCCGTAACGCGTTACTTTACGAAGCGGTTTACCCTCCCATAAGAAGTTATCACTTCCAAACACTCGATAATCGAACTTAACATGGGGATAAGAATCCACACGGTCATAGAGAAATTAAGTGACACCACATTAAGTGGTAGAGCCACGTTGTAGCTAGTTTTGTCTACAGCATGAATGGGCCGGCTCTACCGGGTCGTTACCACTGTCTCACAGAAAACCGACGTAAACTAGCGGCCTACTGCTGTGTTTCGTATGAGTGACATGTCCAGAGGGCCAAATCCTCGCTCCCGTCCCAATCTTTTAATTATTACTTTTCTTTAAAATCGGCAACGCATCCATGAGTCTTCTGGTATTTTGAGCGTACAAGGTGGAGATTACCATCCGGTAACCCACTTGGATACGGACTTTTTTAATATAGCAAATCCATGATATATGAAAAAAGTGTCTCTGTGTAATAATATAATTAATTTTTCAAACAAAAATGTTTTCACAAATAATAATAATTATATGAACCCCTTAATTTCAGCACCCCATTTTTTCCGGCTAAATATGGTTCCATTAAGGTAATGGGGTGACTATTTGTAATCCAAAATGGAATTTACCTTTATTGGTGGTGGTGTCTAGTGGCGCTGTGGACGGTGGTAGCACGGGCGTGGGCAACACGTCGGGGCTGGTGGGCGCTGCCCATTTCGCCAGTTCTGTAAGTGAGCCACATGTTCAGAAAATTTTCTTCTTTTACCCACGACGGAACGGAGACGGTATATGCGTTTGGGGTGAGAGGTTGTGTGTGTGTTTGTGCAAACCAATATTTCCATTTATCTTCAAAATTACTGGTCCGATTTTGATGCGGTTATCAGTGTTGGGTTTGGGTTTGATTAGTGCGTGTTGTTAGATAGGTGTTACGGTAATCACTCACCAGGGGGCGTCGTAGTAAACATTTGTTTATATAAACTAATGTTATCATTTAAATATTCACACATTAAAATAAACTGCATTGATTTTGTATATGTGTAATGTGTATGTATGTACCTATGCTCTTCAAAAAGTTTAAAAAAGGCAATATTTTGAAAATATTACGACGAAAGATAATTTACGTAAAATTCGTCTGAGGCTACCATTAAATAAACAAATTTTGTAGTTTTTATAGTTTATTTATTAATATTTTATTTAATAAATTGAAATATTAATGGAAGTACCCGACGAATTTTACGTAAATTATCTCTCGTCACATTAATTATTTACGTTGGGATTTTTTTTAAATTATTTTATGCTTTTTCAATAACATTTTAACCGTCGTGAGTTCTTTTAATTTTTTTTGAATTTTGCCTTTTATACGAGGTTATTGGAACCAGAGTGGTTTAACTGCATTTCGATAACTTTTGACCTATTTGTATTTTCGACAATTTAAACCACGGTCGAAATGGATTTGTATCGTCATCTATGTCAAGATGATGTTACCAATTTTAGGTCGGTCTGGTTTTGTAGATTAACATTTTTAAATTGGAGAAAATACAAATAGGTCAAGTCATTAAAATGTAGTAAGGCCACTCTGGTTCTAGTAGTCTGGTATATGGATGTAAAGATTACAGGGGCGCGTGGGGGGTGGCGGGAGGGGGGCGGGGGGCTGTCGTAGCGCCCATCAGTACGCTTTTGTACACGTACTATTGTACGTGCGACCCCCGGGATGGACGGCAGCACGGGTGGTTGGCACGAGTGGCTGCCGTTGACGAGGGCGTCCTTCGGTGTACGGGGGCTTCTGAAGCAGTAAAGTTTGATGATGGGTTTTTATAAAACCTCTAGTTATATATTTTGTATGTGGGTAATAAGCCCCCGAACAAAGAAACGAACCGCAAACACCACGAAAGAGTACCGCAAACCATCCACAATCACATAACAACTTGCACAACAATCCTTCATTATATTTAACCACCATTACCCATGTTAAATCATGTTTTTAATATTAATTATTACTCACATACAAAATGTATAACTAGATGCAGTTTTTCTTCATAAAAACCCATCATCAAACTTTACTACTTATCCTTTATTATTATTTGCTCACTTTCCTGAGCATAAAATAAATAAGAATAAACGATATCTCACACAACTTGAAATTTTTAAAAATACATTCAATAATTAGATAATACAATAATCTACACAAAAATATGTATGAAATATATTTTAATGTTCATTTATACTAGTTGAATAATAAAACCACACTATAGACAATTTATCCATAAATGGGCCAATTTGAACCGGTTATTGCCTCTATTTTCCAAAAAAAATAGCATAAAACATCAACTTACTATTCATTTCTTATATTGTAAATGAAATATCCCAAAAACCCTAGCCCACCCCTCTCCACTTATCAAATTATATCATTGCTCATAGATGCATGTCTTAATATCAAGTGACTTTGTTGTCGCCAACTTGTTTATGAAAATGTGTAATAAAAACAACCCTTTGAGTAGTAGAGCCACGCTGTAGACAGTTTTGTCTACAGCATAAATAAGGCGACTCGGCCGGATCGTTACCACTGTCTCACAGAAAACTGACGTAAAGTAGCAGCTTGCTGCTGCGTTTCGTACGGTGAGTGAGATATCCGGAAGTCCAAATCCCCTCCCCTTCCCAATCCCTAATTATCCCTTTCTTTAAGGTCGGCAACGCGCCCATGATTCTTCTGGTGGTGGGCGTACATGGGCTGTGAACATCACTTACCATCAGGTGTTTTGGGTTATAATTATTGTTCATCAAATGTATCTCATAATGTATATTTTTACATGATTGTAACCTGTTTTGTGTTTAATAAATAAATAAAGGTGACCCACTTGTTCGTTTGCCGGTTTATGCTATAAAAAAAACCCACCTGGATTAACTCCTCCTGTTGATGTGGTGGAACCGCAACGTCCGAAGGTCACGCTGTTGTTGGCGAACGGCTCCAGCAGGTTGAGGACCCGTCCGTTGATGGTGGCATCAGCTATGCAGCCCGCCAGCGGCCTCTTGGACCCTAAGGTACCCCCCACCACATATCCCGGCTGCACCCCACCCACGAATAACACTCCGTTCAGGATGTGCAGCGGAGCTGGCGCTGTGTCAGTGCTGGACGTGGAAACAAATATTATTAATAATCATCATCATCATCTTTATCAGCCATAAGACGTCTACTGCTGAACATAGGCCTCCCCCAAAGATTTCCAGACCGACCTGTTGGAAGCGGCCTGCATCCAGCGACTTCCTGCGATCTTTATCAGGTCGTCTGTCCACCTTGTAGACGGACGTCCAACGCTGCGCTTGCCAGTACGTGGCCTCCATTCCAGAACCTTTCTGCCCCATCGTATTATTAATAATACTAGCTATGTATTATATATGTCCCACTACTGGGCACGGGCCTCCTCTACTGAATGAGAGGGGTTAGGCCTTAGTCCACCACGCTGGCCTAATGCGGGTTGGCAGACTTCACATACCTTCGAAAAATCTTATCGAGTTGTCAGGTATGCAGGTTTCCTCACGATGTTTCCTTCACCGTTAAAGCGACCGATAATTAACAATTAATATACACGTGACTTAGAATAGTCAGAGGTGTATGCTCTTGGGGCTGGTTTCGAACCTGCGACTTTCGTGTTGACAGTCCGTACCACTCCCCGAAGAACTATCGCTGCTTCTTTATTAATATATGCCTACATAATAATTATCACTACGTAGTCAGGCATTTTTGCGCCAAAACGCGAAGTCGCGCGAGTGTTTTTTTTTTTCGCGCCAAAATTAAACTTTCGTCGACTATAGATAACGCACGACCCCCCATGTGCTAATAACTTAGGTAAAAATAAAAATACGTGAATATTACGGTAGAGCGTTTTCAAGATTTTTTTACGATTTAAATAAAAAATCATTGGCAAAACATGAGACCGTTGATATTTTAAATATCAGTGGTAAATATAGTGTAGTAAAGGTGGGCGCGTTATTGAGACATCTATCTCCCTCGCACGCGTGCACTGCTACGACGTGACCTGTGTTGTGACGTAACACGATTATGCGCATCCTTTTCCCATCATGTAATAGCGACCCTTTCAGTAGATTATGGTTAGTGAAGATGTAGTCTGATGGGAAACCGTTTTTTGAGTGATGAGATGATAATGAGAGCCACGCTGTAGACAGTTTTGTCTACAGCATGACTGGGCCACAATCACGGAAAACCGACGTAAAGCGGCGGTTTGTTGTTGCGTTTCGTACGGTGAGTGAGATATCCGGAGACCCAAATCCCTCACCTTCTCAATACCTCAAATATCCCTTCCCTTTAAAGTGGGCAAAACGCCTATGATTCTTCTACTATTGTGGACATAGGCGGTGGAGACCACTTATCGGGTGACCCACTTACTCGATTGCCGGTCAATGCTATAAAACCTACTCCTCACCTGAAGTAGTCGAAGTCGTCGACGACCAGCCGCAGCGCGTTGTTGGGGTTGTGCGTGACGGTGACCACATGCCACTGCGAGTCGTTGTATGTACTCAGGCCGGTGTCCAGCTGCTCGCGCTGTCTCACCAGCACCAGCTTACCTGATTCTTTTGACATCGTGGGCATATAATGCCGGTGGAGATCACTTATCGGGTGACCCAATTACCCGTTTATAAACCAGTAGACCCTCACCTGAAGTAATCGAAGTCGTCGACGACCAGCCGCAGCGCGTTGTTGGGGTTGTGCGTGACGGTGACCACATGCCACTGCGAGTCGTTGTATGTACTCAGGCCAGTGTCCAGCTGCTCGCGCTGACTCACCAGCACCAGCTTACCTGCACGATCATATTATATCTGACAATAGTAGCCGGCTGTAGAAGCTTTTGAATGGTAGAGCCACGTTGTAGACAGTTTTGTCTACAGCATGAATGAGCCGGCTCGACCGGGTTGTTACCACTGTCTCACAGAAAACCGACGTAAAGTAGCGGCTTGCTGCTGCATTTTGTACGGTAAGTGAGATATCCGGAATCCCCTTCCCTTCCCAATTATCCTAAATTATCCCTTTCCTTTAAGGTTAAGGTTGGCAACGCGTCCATGATCTTCTGGTGGTGGGCGTATATGGGCGTACGTGGAGATCACTTACCATCAGGTGACCCACTTGCTCGTTTGCCGACTTATGTTATAAAAAAAAGCTGCGGGTTCCAGTCCCGCACCGAGACCATAATGTTTATGTCCGGTAGTCCCTGATACCCACGATACAGGTTCCTTACGAATTTTCGATCAGGTCACGTGTCCTGACGCGAGTTTAACATTTTATACCCATCCCAAAAAAAGTGCTCAACGCCGCTAAAGAAGTATTCACTTCAAAAATAGACGAAAGGACCATTTGATGTTGCTAGGATATTCATATCCGCCGGGATAGCGACCACCGTGGTGTCACAGTGATCCACACGCCTTGTGTGAATTGCGTTCCATGATCAGCCAGTGTATATCCGGTTCTCCTGAGGGGCTTGTGACATGACTTGATGGTTGATTCGGGCGGGTATGGGAGTACATCCTTGTATCACTGTACCTGTATCGATCATCTGCCTGTCCTGTCTCTCCGAAGAGGGAAGAATGTACAGGCCGGTATGACTTATGACCACCGATAAACTCATTGTTTGTTGGTGGTCGGTTTTTTGGATTGCACTACGCTTACCATCAGGTGTAATGCAGTCACTTTGCCGTGCTAGGATAAATAACAAAATAACTGTGTGTAAACATTATCGTGTTTCGGTTTGAAGGACATTAAAGCCAGGGAAATTACTGGTCATTATGAGACTTAACATCTTACGTCTCGGGGTGACGAACGCAGTTCAGTGCCATGCAATGTTTTGTAACTCAAAGTTCTGTGTGGTGTTGCTTCTGTTTATTGGCAGGCGCAACCATCAGGCGAGCAACTTGCTGGTCTCATCACTCAAGCCACCCGTACCAGCCCAGAAGACGAGGGGGCCATTTCTGCTTACCTTTGACGAGCGAGAGCGATATGCTGTCAGCTGCTGCTGTGGTCTGCGTCCTGCTGAGGTACACGAACAGCAGTCCATCAGGCTGCGAGGTCTTGAACTTGAGCGTCAGCTGCAGGTTCTCCGTGGTGACGTCCACGAACCGGAGGAAGCTGTCCGTCCCGTTCAGGGACACCAGTGATGCGAACTATGGGGGATATGGATTTGTGAACTTTGCTGTGTATGTGGGATGTGTGTGTTAGAAAGGTGACCTTAATAATAATAGATAGTGTAATAGTAATAATAAATTCTTATAATTAATTATTATTATTTAATGTTAATATTTTCTTTCTTTCTTCTTCCTTAGTATTTTCTAAATTCACATGGAGGTCTTTCTCAGGTATGCAATACCTCCAACTATACAGGGTTAATTTTAAAACACCAGCAACCTCGCAGGACCAGATAGCTGACCCCATACGGAACAACTTTTGTTCTACGAGTTTGTATATAACTCAATATATTTAAAAAAAAATGATTTTACAAGTTTTTGTTGTGTCGTATTTTTCTTCGTAGCGTTCGGCGTAAGCGCGCGACTCAAAGAAGCCGCTCAGCTGGCTCGGGCGATGACCTTCAACGCTAGCCCGGTTCCCCACGCTTCGCGTGTTTGCTTACGTAATCTGCGATGCGTGTAGGTAACATACAAGACGGAAATTAAATGAATACTTATTTTTGTATGAAAATAAAATCTAACAAATTATCAAAAGTCGTAGAACAAAAGTAGTAGCTTATAACCTTAGGAATCTACCCCTGCGAGGTTGCTGGTGTTTTAAAAATAACCCTGTATTAGTTGGGGTGCTTCAAAAGCTTTGTCATGATAATTTTGGGGGATACGGATTATTTTATGAGTGTGCTGTAGTTTGTGTACAGCATGAATGGGCCGGCTCGACCTGGTCGTTATACTGTCTCACAGAAAGCCGACGTAAAATAGCGACTTGCTGCTGCGTTTCGTACGGTAAGTGAGATATCCAACGAACTAAACCACCTTCCCTTCCCAATCCCTTAATTATCCCTTCCCTTTAAGATCGGCAACAAATTCTCCTGGTATTGTGGGCGTACATGGGCAGTGGAGATCACTTACCATCAGGTGACCACTAACTCGTTGGCCGGTCTATGCTATAAATCTTCAGGTCCATCGTGGTGGATTAACACCTAACCCCTCTCCTTGGTAGAAGAAGCTGACCCACAAAACAGGCTGATCTTAGAACAAGTCCTTACCTGACATCCATAAGCCATGCCTATCGACTCCTGGTTTTCTGACAGGTCCATGTTGACACCATTGATGCTGATCTGCCGCATACACCCATCGAACCCTTTGTTCGGCACCTGCAGGATGCCCTTGTTGTTGCCGCCGAAGTTCATGGTGTCGAGGGACAGGATCTCGACGGAATCCGAAGACGATTCCATCTTCAGCACCTGGTTGTCCACCGTGAGAGAACATTTGGCTAGGAACCTTCGAGCGTCCAGCTTGTGCCATTTGCCGTCGTTGTACGCTTTGGTGGTGCCTATGATGAGGGGCTCCTCAGGGTTTCCGAGGGATACCTGGTGAATACAAAATTAGAAAGTGAGATTCTCTCTCTCTAGGCCAGGGTCTGGATGATAATCAGCGCCAAGCACTTTATTGTTTGTCATTATGCTGATCTAGATCCTCTTGGCACTGTTGTGGTGGGACATATACCGTACATTATTGTTATTTATTTATTGTTAAACTTTTACTACCCAATGGTTGCCAATAAATGTGTTTTTCTTTCTTTCTTTCTAGATTTATTACCATCAACATATTTGATTTTAAACAATTAAATAAGGTGCATGCCGTCGTTGTAACAGCATCTTAATCGTAGAACTATATGTGTTCTATAAACAAATGTATTTAGGAATCAGACACTTCACGCTTTTTGTTTTTAATAAATGATGAGACGACCAAGGCACTCGCTTGTCCATAAACAGAAGCCACACCACACAGAACTTTGAATTACAAAGCACTGCATGACACTGAACTGCACTCGTCTCCCCGAGACATAAGATGTTAAGTCTCATAATGCCCAGTAATTTCACTGGCTTCAATGCCCTTCAAATCGAAACACAACAGTGCTCTATTGCAGAAATAGACAAAGCAGTGCTTCCAACCCAGACGGCCTCTCGCATACGAGGAACCTACCACCTTTGTAAAATACTATGATGGTGATTGAAGTATAATCAAAAGTTTCCAACGAACCTGCAAGTACACGCGTCCATCCTGCATAAGAAGCGAGAAGAAGTGCTGATCATCGCCGACCAGGTATATCAGCCCGTCAGGAGCATAGGTCCTGAAGAACAGCAGCACCTGGTTCGCCTGGGTGGTGAGGTACCCTCTGCCTGGCATCGTGGCGTGCCCTCGACCGTTGAACCTGTACTCCTGAGGACCTGACTGGGATGTGATCAGCTTGTCCCTGCAATATTTGGATATATGAGAATGTGTATGTAATGAACCACTACCATAATTAACCCTATAACCTTTCCCCTCCTAATCCCCCCCCCCCCCCCTTATTACCCCAAAATGCTATAGCATATAAATAAAAAGAGATATTTCAGTTAACGTTTGGGCGTTTTCTATACATGTGTGCGCTTGTAAGTATGACAGTGAAGCGTAACTTGTCATCAAAGGCCTCAAAGGTCTCAAAGGCTGGTAATGCACTGACGATCCCTTTGGTGTTGTAGGTTTAATGGCAGGCATTTAACATCAGCTGAACCTATTTTCCCCCCTTCTTCCCTCTTCCATAAAACACATCAATATTCACATCATCATGTGGAAATCATCCACATCTGTTCTGTGAATGATAAACAAATAACCAAACTAACAAACATTCAAATTCTAAATATTAGTAAGATAACTAAGTAAGATACTTTGTTCATTAAAAAAACCATTCCCCATTACCTTTGCCTGGCTCCTTTAAGTTTCTCGGCACTGACGAAGTTCCACAACCCAACAGGAGTGTCTCCGATCATCAGTTCTTCGATCTGCCCCTCGAAGGCTGGGAAGCTGATGCCCTGAAGATTTGCGTTGGACGGCACTCCGCCCACGTACAGCTTCGACTTCTGCCGGTCCAGGTTGAAGATGGTATGCTGTCCAGGCAGAACAGCTTCCTTGGAGTGGATCTTGTCACTTCCATCGTCGAGGCTCTCGCGGATTGACAGTTTGACGTTGCGACCGACCCTGGTGATAGAATCTAGGTTAGTGACAATACTGAAATCTTGAATAGGAACTTGGAAGGTAAAAGGTGAAGTAAAGGTAAAGTGTAAAATAAAGGTAAAATAAAGTTACCGTAAAGGTAAAATAAAAGATAGTTAGTTAGGTAAGATAGTTTTACCTGACTATACTGCGACCATTGTAATGGGAATAAACCAAACCGTGTCTTTTCTAGCGAGTCACGTTTCAGGGCCATCCTGATAAAGCATTCCGACATAACACAATAATTAATAAATAACTCTGGTAGTCGTCGAAAGAAGCAACGTCTCTTCTAGACATTTAGACAGCATTGGTTTAGAAGTTGTAGAGATATGATGTAACTTTGTCAACAGTTTCTTACGGTATGCGATCCCAGAGGCCTAAATCTCCATTCCCTTTCCACATATCCATTCCTTTGAACATCAGGTGACTTGATCGTTTGCTTGTCTGCTATAAAAACACTGACCTGTCGACGGCGACCTGGTACCATCTGTTGTCCGCGACGAACTTGTCGCTGCTTATCTTGGCTGGCTCACGACCTGATTCCGCGCTGTCACCGATGTCCATCACCAGGTACGGGTAGCCCTTCTGCACTCCAATCACCATGAAGTCGTCCTGACGGATGATGACCATGATATGATAAATCATCTGTTATCTATGTTAGGACAATTCCTAAATGGCCGTTTCTTCCCCTTATAGACTACTAGCAGACCCGGCTACGGTATATGTTAAATTATATTGTAGTAAACTATTCAATACAGTATGCGCCATCTATTGGATACTTACTTAATCCAGCCGATAAATTACCTTACACCGCCATCTGTTAGAATGTATGGAACTTTAATTATCTTAAACTAATAATTTGCAATAAAAAAATATTGCAAATCTAAATTGAGATATAAACTACCCTATCACTCAAGTTGGATCAAACACAGTTGGCAAAATTTGATTAAAATCGATTCAGTAGTTTAGCAATCCATCGCGGACAAACAACGTGACACGAAATTTTATATACAAAGATTAAGAAAATAGATACAGAAGTGATATTGCGTCATCAAAAAATTGTTATTACTTACAGACTTGGTCCTCCTAAGCATAGTGTCCTTCGGGTTGCCGAGGTAGAGCAGGAACCCGTCCTCCCTCTTGGTCCTGAAGTAGGCGGACACGTGGGTGGAGGTGGACATCTCGTCCACGGAGTCGGGCAGGCGGGGCTGCAGCGTCGAGTGGACGTCGAACTCCACGCCCACTTGAATGCGGTTGGCAACCGTACGGGCCTGGAATTACAGTTGTTTCTTGATCAAGTACATAATGTGTAAGTACTTCAGCGACAGCGTTGGTATTCATGGCGTGGCGGATATTTTTTTTATTTGGCTCAGTGAAGATACGAGCATGTCGCTCGCTTGATGGTGAGCGTCACGTTTGCCCATAGACAAGCACACTTCATAGAACTTTGAATTACAAGGCACTACATGGCACGTTCATTATCCCGAAGCATAAGATGTTAGTTCTCTTATACCCAGTAATTTCGCCTACTTCAATGTCCTTCAAACTGAAACACGCTTACTGCTTGTACACTGCTGTTTGGCGACAGAAATAGAGAAAGCGGTGGTACGAACTTAGACGGACCCTCGCATACGAAGCATCTACCATCTAAGTACTAAAGCACTGAATTGACGTATTATAAGGAGAAATGTGGACAAGGTGGACAGACGACCTGATAAGGGTCGCAAGAAGTTGCTGGATGCAGGCCGCTTCCAACAGGTCGGTCTGGAAATCTTTGGGGGAGGCCTATGTTCAGCAGTGGACGTCCTGTGGCTGATGATGATGATGATAATGAAGGAGAAATGAAAGACAACGGTATCATTACGGAGGATGGACGTAAAACCTAATCCTAAGGAGTCCCTCGACATTATTTCCAACTCCCTTTCGCTTTGGGTTATTTAAATGCAATGCTAGATATCGGTGTCAAATTTAACAAAAAAATGTTAAGGTGGGGCATGGCCTAAAAAAGGTTGCGTAACACTGGTCTAACCATTCAACATAGAATAGAACATGGTAAACACTGTACCTGTTCCACAAGATCCTTGAGTTTTTTAAGTTTCTCATCGGCTTCCTTGCGGCGATGTTCCAGGTCGTCCTGACTCTTCTTCACGCTGCGGTACGTCGAGGTGATCTGTGGCTCCATCTCGTTTATATTGTTCACTAAAACGACATATGTACTTAATGTGTTTTCAATTTACTTTAAATATATATGTTTTTGAAGTGATAACTTCTTATGGGAGGATTAACCGCTTCATAACGTAACGCGTTACGGTGTCACTCTGTATGGATTCCCTTTCTCTCACGCATATGGCAGCAGTAGGCAGGCTCCTCATCTATCATTTTAACTCATATTAGTTTAAGTTATCACTTCTGTCGAGCGTCCCGAGACGCACTCCTTTTTCATAACATAGACTTGTCAACGAGAGAGTGGGTCACCTGATGGTGACGTACGCTTACAGTACTAGAAGAATCATATCTTAAAGGAAAGGGATAATTAAGGAATTGGGAAAGGCGGGAGGATTTGTGCCTCCAGATATCTCATTCACCGTACGAAACGCAGCTGCAAGTCGCTACTTTACGTCAGTTTTCTGTGAGACAGTGGTAACGACCGGGTCGAGTCGGCCTATTCAAAAGACAAAACTGTCTACAGAGTAGCTCTACCGCTCTTTAAATGTAAGGCGGATATAATGTCCAGTGGGTTTTCTGCTAATCAACATATTATGTTAGTGCTAAGATCATAATATGGTATCAGAGCGATTTAATGAATGCTTTATGCTTCATTACTAAAGGCAGGCAACGCACTGATGATTCCTCTGGTGTTGTAGGTGTATATGGGCCGTGGTGATCACTTACCATCAGTGATCGTTTCATTCAGACATCGTTTTGGAAAACTATCAAAACTTGTAGTAAGCCAGTATATTTACAGTGGGACTACCCCGGTCGAATCGGCCCTTCATGCTTTAGATAAGTGTCTCCAGCATATCTTTCAATCAAATTCTGAATGCTCTTGCAATGATCATAACACTCACGTAAGTTCTCCACGTTGGATGTCATCTTCTGGGCCTCATCAGCTAGTTTGGGCAGCGTCTGCGCCCACTCCTTGCTGGCGGCAAGATCCACGCCCAGCTGAGACATGATGTCCAGTGTACCTCCGACCGTCGCGTTCACTCTGTCAGCCTTGTCGATCTCACTCTCCAGCGAGAACGGAGATGGAGTCGGCAGGGAACTGACACGAGACGAGATGGATTTAAAAAACAATAAGACTTCAAGAATATATCACTTATCGAAATGCGAAATATTTATTCTTAAATGAAAACGGTAAAAAAAAAACAAAGTGAAAAAAAGTGTGTGTGTGTGTGTACAATTCTCACACGGCAGAAGTGAAACTTCAGAATTATTAACATAACTAACCAACGATAGCATCTATCTCATTCTCTCCCAGGCTAAATCCTATTTATGAATATGTTTGTCTCTTATTACTGTCGCTTTTTCGTTTCATTTTCAAATCACGACGGTGCTTAAGAAATTTTACTTAAAAATATATATATTTAAAAAGACAGCCTGAGCCGAGGTAGAGGCGGAATTACATGGCTGAGAAATAGGCCCTAAGAGTAGAAGTATAAAAATATAATTTCCAGCCACGCGACATAAAAAACGTCTGAGAAAATCATTCTTGTAGTGTTCATTTCTTCAAATTACCCAGAATTAAATATAAACAAGACATTACGCTTAGATTTTTTTCTGAGAATCATTTTCAGAATTCGTCAATACAAACTGGCTAAGAGAAATCGAAAATGAAATATCTGATAATACACTCACAGTTGTATAGCATTGTCATCATCATCAGCAGATCCGAGGGTACTCCAGGCATGCTTCAGACCCTGTTCAGCCGCGGTCAGGTTGGGTCTCAGTGCCTGTTCCACTGTCAGCTGGGCCTTGGAAGCCTTCTGCAGGAGACTCTCGGATCTGTCACGGGCTGGTTGCACTCGTTGTTTAAGCTGGTTGTTCTACGGGGAATTGGGTCATTAGAAGACTTGGTAGTTCTTAATTTTCTTTATAGTTCTTTATCTTTTTCTATATCTACTGGTACAGCTAAGTAACTCTTATAGTCCCTGTACTCCGTACCTGATGGTAAGTGATCTCCATCACACATGTGTACTACCATCAGAAGAATCATAGGCGCGTTGCCATCTTTAAAGGAAAGGGATAATTCAGGGATTGGGAAAGGAGGGGGAATTGGACCTCCGGATATCTTGTTCACCGTATGAAATTCAGCAGCAAGCTACTGCTTTGCGTTGGTTTTCTGTGAGACAGTGGTAACGACCCGGTTGAGCCATTCCTGTTGTAGGCAAACTGTTAACAGCATGGATCAATCACTGTTTTATAATTTATCACCATGTATACAGTGGGTGTTGTGCTGATTGTAATTTATTGACAAAGTGGTTACTTTTATCAAATCACTAGCTGCCCCTCGCGGTTTCACCTGCATGTTACCACCATGCTCCCATGGGTCATAGCTATCTATTGCTGAAAACTGCATTAAAATCCGTTGAATAGTTTAAAAGATCTAAGCGAACATACAGCGGAAGCAACTTCATTTTATGTATGTAAATATTTAAAACATGAATTCAAGTGACTAGTGTGAATACTAACCACATCGGTTCCATTGTTGACAGCGGCCTCTGCTTCATCAGCAGCTCTCTTCGCGTCTCCGATCTCCTGCACGATGGAGGAGTACGCCGACGCTGCTGAGTACGCGTGCTGGGTACGAGTGTTGTTGTTCTCCCGCTCGGCTAACGCGCGAAGGTTGTCAGCCTGGATTGGACATATTGGGTTTTTAATCAACATAAAAGAAACTGGATTCAACTCTTTTTTTATTAAACTAAGAATATTTGGACGAAAATATGCAGTAACATTTCAACTCACATCATGAAAAATTGAGATTCACTTTAGTTTACTATCGTCACTCGAGACTAGTTCTCTATTATAGCGCTAGCTACCATGAAACTTTTCCTTCGAATCCTGGATGCTTGTTTAATAATAGAATCACGTATCCCTGAGCACTTTGGTATGAAGCATAGCCTCCTCAGTCAAGTTGTGGTGGTAAGGCATTCATGAGTAAGGAGAGAAGGTGGTTTCCATTTAACAGTTGGAGTTGGCGATTCCGGCCCCACACGGGATTAGTTTTTTTTTATCCTGACTCATCAAATGACTACGCCACACCTGATGGTAAGTGTAGCGCAATCCAGGAATAGTATCGACCAACGATAAACAGTGTGTCTATCGTTGGTCGACACGATCATGCCGGCCTGACTAACTGCTTCTTCACACTCCGTTTAAAGAACCTTATAATAGGAAGGAGGGAACACGTGTGCCGGCAAACTATTCCACAGCTTAATACTTCCCCTACTAGTTGCCATAGGATTGTCTAATTCTCCTAAGCCTGGACACCTTACCTAATACCATCTCAACAACCTATCTATCTTACCAACCACCTTACCAAAACCACCTAATAGGCTTACCCTATTCCTCAGCATCGTGGCATGATGAAGAGCTTCCTCAGTCACGTTGTGTAGATCAGGCAGGTCATTGGCGATGAGAGCTAGCCGTTCTTCCATCTGTCGATTCGCTTCGGCAATTTCCGTCGCCACTCGGGAGGAGTTCACCACTATGGCACCAGATTTCGCGTTACTGTGTGTAGCGTTACCAATATCATTGACAGCGTCGATCAGGTCCTTCATGGCTGCCGTGTTCAGTTTGGTGACAGACAGAACTTTGTTCCCAAATTTGGATAGTCTGGAATTAATTTTGTGATTTAGAGTATCTGGAAAATCGATATCTTGATGGTTTAAGTATATCGATGGTTAGAAATCTAGTAATTGGAAGTCTATTATCTGATTTCAAAAAAGGAGGAAGTTCTCAATTAGACGCATATTTATTGCTTTTTTTTATGTGTGAATGTATGTATGATTTCTTTGAAGAGTTTTTATGAGTTAGGACTGATTTTACTGAATACACGAAATCCACCCGAATCGAACCTGTTCTTAGCGTTGAGTTTCTCTGCCTGGTCGGCGGTGCGCTGCGACAAGTCTGTGTACTGCAGCATCTCGTCCAACTTGTCCTTCAGCTCGCGGGTCGCGTTCACGAGACCCTCGAATTTCTAAACGAAAATATTTATTGTTACCCTCCGAAAAAGAGTTGTGTTAGAAGTTTGCTATATAGATGTTTGTACATGCAGCGTCGTAGCAATTAAATAAATGGATCGGTTAGAATGCGGTGTTGTAGGTTTGAAAGCTGGTTTAATTGAGATTGCTAGTTGAGTTTTTAAAATATTTATTTACGAGATACAGTTTTCTCAAAGACGTTGGTTTTAACGGTTATGTAAGAAAAGAGTCTGGGGATATAGTGGTTACAGTCACTTTGCCATGCTTGGACACACCGCAGAAGTGAATGACTTAAGAATTATTAAAATAAATTAATTAACCAACAAATTTAATACGTAAATGCATAAAATATAAAACACGTGAATGATACACCACGTTGTTTATGACACATTTTCCGAAGGCTTCGTTGTACGCGCCTGCAAAGACACGTGATAGCATACTTATAATCTATCTCATTGTCTCGCAGACTAAATATTATTTATGAATATGTTCGTCTTTGTCGTGACACATTTTCGTTTCATCGAGTTTCAAATCACAATGAGTCTAAAATAGTTTCACTTCAAAAAAATTGACCGTGACAGTGGCGCCATTTCTATGAACCGTGTACTCACCCTGGCTTGCTCGTTGACTGGCAGGACGAATAAGTTCATGCGTTCTACTTGTGTGGTCGCGTTCATGTACGCAGAGCCTGCTAGCTGCTTCTTCGGAGACAGGTCCTTGGCTGTCCAGGGAATAAGGCACAATGTCAAAACGTAGGGCAAGTATT